>OX337248.1:52645857-54054581 GCA_946965025.1 Blera fallax
TTCGTTCAGTTCCTGGTTATCGTTGCAGCCATAACCATTGTTTATGGAGTAAGTATTTGAGGTTAATTTAGAACACAATCAATGTTAACCTCTCCTTTCGCTTAGCAAAACTACAATGTGACGAGCAGTGCTGAGGACTATCTCCTCATCTCACAACGCGATCTTTTGCATCAGATTGAAATTGCTGAACTACAGATCGCTGCCGTTGACGCCCGCTATGCTGACCGTCTCGATGTCATTCGATATGACCAACAGCAGTCGCTAAATGAAATTCAGAAAGTAAATCAGACTCTCATGCCATTGCAGGCCTTAAGCTTAGTTCGGAAACATTGCATTCAAAAATATGATTCGCAGCTGATTGGTTACGATACTGCCAAATTTCAGTTCGATACCTGCTACAATAGAGCTGCGACCAGTGGGACCACTCTCACGTCAAGTGCAAAGGCATCTGTCAGCTACGCTAGGACTTATGTGATCGTAACGTTACCAAAAAATGCTGCCAGTTGCAATGGATACGTCAATCAAACCAGACTGGAGGAGTGCTATGTTGACGCTGTTAGTATTGATTTCGTCTGCTAAAAGTCGATTTATTCGTAATGTCAACTTTTGTTTTTGTTTAATTTAGGTCAAGTCAGCAACAACAACTATTGACAGTTCTTTGACCTCAGTTGGGGATCAGTTAGAGAAGAGCTTGTTTGATGCGAATATCTTAACGAGAACAGCAGTTCAATGTTCGTACAAAGTGGAGAAGGACATTTTGCAGACCTTGGCTGTCACCAACAGGTTCATTGATGATTGTGAAAGGGATTTGAATTCGAAAAAAACATCAATTGCTGTACAAAGTGAAACTGAAAAGAATAGCGTCTCAAGCTTGGTTATGGGAAAAATCAGCGGGCATTAAAAAAGCGCCAATTTAAGTGTCTAAAACGTTACATTACTAATCAGTAGACAGTAAGAAAAAGCGTCAATAAAGTGAGCCTTGCAGTATAATCATTGTTTTTCTTGTTTGCCGTCAGTTTGGTTCATAAACTTAGTTCTGTCATACCGCTAAATACATCTTCACATTACTGGACTTCCATCACTTTCATTAGTGAGCTACGCCACCTTTCTCAATCCCCAGCAGCTGTCAAGCCTTCTGGTGTCCGGAATTGCCCGATATAACAAAGTTTTGACGTTTAGCCCTTTTGACTGGAGCAACCCAATGTAGTTCATAATCCTAGGCATGTTCTTTTCGATTCGCTTTGCAAGTGTCACGATCGCCTGAGTTTTGTTGACGTCTGACGCCTGACACCTTTGCTAGAGAATTTCTGCCCATTTACTCAGTGGTGTCGAGTCATTGTAGTCGCCGTTTTACAGCTTCCACAATTCTGTAATTCTTGCAAGACATTGAGCCCTCCTTTCTGATAACCCTGTTCCAACTTCTTCTATTGTCAGTGAGTTACTACTTCGTTGAGTGGCTGTGGGCTTTGTTCATTCAATTCCACACTTTCTTCTATTTATCTAAAAATATTTGACACAGCCGCACAGGGTATAGCTGCTCGCAACCATTCATGTTCTGCACCTTCGACGAGGTACCTTTTTGGTATCATTCACACTGGTGTTTCAATGACCTACGGCCCTGGTTCCATAGATGTGTCGTCTGATGCAATGACACCAAACTTCGGCTGCTGTTTAAACCCGACTTTCAATGCCAAAGCCAGTCTTTTGGCCAGATTGTGAGCCTAGTATTGGCTGTAGTCGAACTTTAATGGATGGCTCCACATCTAGTGAAGAATCTGGCGCAGGTATATTCGTGGAGACCGACAACACTAGAATTCACTACTAGTTCAAAGGTCTTACAGACGGGTGCTTTTAAGGCCTTGTTCAACCCTTCAACCAGTTCCAAAATAGTTGAAGAATGCTCTCTGAATTTGGTCGCAAGACTAAACTCCCTGACTCTTGTCTGCGTCCCGGTCACAAAACGATTTTCTCAAGACCTGAACCTACGTTGAGTCTGCCTGCGTACTCGGTTATGGCCTCCACTAAGGATTGGGCATCTTATGAACACAAATGTGTGTATCACGGCTCTCCACGATGCAGGTGGACTCAACGACTGCCCCCGAACGTTTATAAGAAATTAGCGACATTCTTGCTGTCACTCAGCAGAAAAGGCTGTAGACAATTTATTGGCGTTCTCACGGAACATTTTCCTTTTGCTAAGTATCTTAGTGTGCTAGGCTTAAGAGATAATACTGTCTGCGATGCTTTTGGAGAGGGCGATGATACTTCGGATTACTTCCTTTGTTATTGTCCTGCAGGTGGCAGATCTTCGGTGCTGATGTGGTGAGTGCTGACACTGTAAGCTCTGCATCACTGAAGAGACTTCTGGGGTTACTCCTGGCAGTGCAATGGAATGAAAAGTTAGACACAACACTAATGCGTCAAAAAATTGGTTGTCCCTCAATTAATACCATATCTAAGCTGACAATAAGGTATCGGAAATTCCTTAAAAATGTCCTCACTTTAAAGAACACTACCTGCACCCTCTCGTTGAAAATTTAAAACATCGATCGTAATAAAGCAAATCCTCCTGAGCTCCCCATGCAATCCCTTTGTGTTAAAAATAAATTTTAAATCTTCACCAAGATACAAAGCAAACAATCAATTCAAAGCAATAAACTTCTTATGACCATCCAAACGTCAAAACATTAGGCTTGCAGACTATTTGACGTTCCATCTGCCCAGAATCCCGCCACCACCACCACCCCCAATACCACCCTCATAAGGCAAGCAACAAACAAAAGTTTTCTCAGCGCAAAATTAATAACAAAATTAAATTGCCTTCAATTAAAAATCGTTTCGTGTGACCACGCAGTGTAAATTATCCATGCCACCCATACCGCCCACATCCTCCCACAAGGACCAAGCAAAGCATAACACCATAATGGGCAATTAGACATCCGCGGGTGCTCAATGAAGCTCGTCACTGCTTCCAGCCTCTGACTGACTCCCATTGTGGCCACGAATCATGTTCTGCGGTTAACTTCTTCTCCGTGTATTTCCAACTGCAAAATGTTTCCGCCGAGTTATTTCAGGGAGAAATGTTGTTCGCCAGATTGACGGGTGTACTTAGTGGATACTGCCAGAGGGTTGCTAGCTACTCGTATAATATAGAAGGGGTAGACCAAGTGACTGAATTAATTATTTGAAATTTTCCCCCCGCGACGGAAATTTTCGTGGTGGGAATTTAGATATTTTTCTGTAGCACACTTTCCATATTGTTTTAATTCGGCGATGACCGAAATTTAGTCATAATGCTGGAAATAGCGGTAGTAGCAGTAGATTTTGTCGGAAGCGGAACAAAGAAGGTGTACATTCAACATTGGAGAATAAATTTAATAGAAACGAGGATAAAGCTGTTTGGTGGTTGTTTTCAAGAATATTTATCGCTGCTGAATGGCTTTAATTGAATATATTTAATAAATTTTGACGGCAAACTGAGGCAAAGACTGACAGATGTCCGTAAAGATTTGTTTCATGGGTAACTACCCGATGACGGTGTCTGACTGGAGGTGCACATTTCAGACGATTTAGCTGCAAGTTAATTGACTTTTCATGCAGATATGCACTCAGCATATTAGATCTGGTTGCGTATCCTCCAAAAATAACGAATTTTTCGAATTTGAACGTAATCCTGTTCGAGTACGGAGAAATTTTGTAGTTTTTGGCAGAAAAAAAAAAACTCACGAGAGAGTAGGAAATTTTCCCAAGAAATGTCTTTGTGGAGATTTATGAAATCTGTCGAATCTGTCAAAATGCTGTATACGTAATTTTTTATTAGCCTGTTTTTTTTATTTAATTTTGCGTACTAAAATCGGGAATAAATAGAAGAAAATGGAGCAAACCCAAAATTAAAATAAAACCATAAACTTCTTTCGTGGTTGACTTTTCTTAAGTTTGGCGCTTGACGTTTAAAAAGTGGGCGACTTTTCTTGCTCAACGCGTTTGCTTACTTCTCGTAATTTTTCCTCTCTCTGGAAGAATTTCACGCTCAATCTTTGACATTTTAGAAACTACGAAATTTGGAGCAAAAAGTTCGCGAACGGACCTTTTGTTACCACATTGACTGCTTGCAAGCATGCAGAAATCATCGAATCTAAGTCTATAAACGTACAGCGTGATTAACCAGGGTACACGAGTATTTTTATCTGCAATTAGGACTATCATTGATGGAGGAGTAAGTTCGTCTCAAACGGCACCCGATTTCCTCAGGAAATTTTACAGTCGCCAAGGGTCAGCGGACGTTTTTTTGGCATGAAGATTTTTTCCCTCTCTCTGTCCCTCTCTCTTTGATAATGCAAATTATATTATTGTTTGAAGAAAACGCACAAGAGGACTTACAAAAAAAATATTTGACAGATCAGGTTGGAACTTAACTTTCGTCATTGTGACACGTGTACCAAAATCACAAGAAAAAACATTAATAGCAATGCCATCTCTGTACTAATCTGAAGACTTTTCGCCTATCATTAAGCTAGGAATAGCGAAACTCCGTTCAGGAGTACGTGAATAAAATATTGCGAAAAGCACTGCAAAAATCGTTCTAAAATTAGATGAAATTAGATTAACGTGTGTACGTTCTGTCAAGAAATCACACTGCGTTTCGTCAAGAATGCAAACAAAAATTATGAAGTTATTACCTCAAGGATCAAAGTCCAATCGTGTCTAAGTACTTCGGATAAACAAACTGTATCTACAGCGCATTCCTCCAAATTGTTTTAACCAAAACTGAGTCAACTCTGTTTTGAATATTTTGTTTTCATTTCAAGCAGCAAAGAGGTATCAGTACTCGTACATATGTAGCATATAAGAAGGAGTTGCGCTATAGAAGATTAGTTCCTATATTGCTGTCATTGTGTGACGTTTTGTTTTTATTTCACGTGAAAGTTAAGATTATTATTTTTAATTATCGTTGTAAGCTTACTCAACGTCGTCATTAATTTTTCCATTCTTCAATCTTGAGCGTGTGTCATATGTTTAACAAATTTGTATGCAATCATTAGCTACTGTTCAGATGTACTCCGTACTTCCTTCAAGATAATAAGTTGTCAAAATTTAATTATTTATCTTTCGAGCTAATGCCAGAACTTTTGGTTGAAAAAATTTAGTTAACAATTAGTTCTTGTAGCATCAACATCAACATATTACCGCGTAACCCTTTTTACGAAATGCGTCTTTCTACTCATCTGACAGTGTTTGCCGTCTTGTGCGCCTGTGCTTCTGCGGTAATAAATTACTTATACAAACAAATAAACCACAGCATAATTAAAAAGTTTTTTCTTTATAAATTCCAGGTGACCTACTCCGTAACAACAGCCGCTGAGGATTATTACATGCTCGCACAGGGCCAACTACAAAATGCGATCACTGCCGCAGATTTTCAAATCGCTGAAGTCGAAGCAAGGAGCGAGGATCGTATGAATGTAATCGCATCTCAACAATTAGCGGTTTTACAAGAAATTCGACGAGCTGAACAAAGCCTCGCTCCACTGCTAGCCTTGAGCACAAGGCGCAAACATTGCATTCAGAAATTCAAATCTCGTCTAATAAGTTTCGATTCAGCAAAAAAAGATTTCGCTGTTTGCCTAGCTACGGCACAAGTACGCCTCAGTACTTTGACAACAACCGCTAAGGCATCACTGACAGCTGCAAAAACTGCAGCTAGCACGGCTCTACCGTCTTTGATTGCGACTTGTAACACTACACATGCAGCTAACATGGCTAAGTTGGAGGAGTGTGTCATTGCAGCTGTGAGTAATAATCTTATTTTATTCCTCGAAGTTAGCTGTCAATTTTTTGATCTACACAAGAAGGTTACTTCAATTGACATTTATTTCTGGTAAAAAAGTTTAGGAATCAATAAATTTGAATTCGATTGATTTTTGGATGGTTTTTTACAATAATTTGTAAAAACGTCATTCACATGTTACCAAAATTGTTACTTTCATACTTAAATGTAAACTAAATATTTTTCAATTTCTTACATATGTCAAACTAGTAAACTGCTTCTGATTTGACAATTTGTGTTCTATGACCTGTCACTAATTTGATAGTTGTCATCTGTTTGCGAGCGAATTCGATGGGAATTCGTAGTATCTACCACGATTGCTTTTGAACCAGTTTCAAATGAAGTTTTTGTATAGTTAAGCAAACAGACCTTTTGTTGATAATTTTTGCAAGGTTTATACATTACGGTAAATATTTTCTTTTTTTTCCTTTTTCAGGTTGACACATCATCAAAATCTGTTCAAACAAATTTAAGTACATTGAAAAAACAACTTGACGCTTGTCTTTGTACATCAGCTGATATCTCCCAAGATGCGGTGACTTGTTCATTTGCCACAGAGCGTTCCGCTTTAGAGAATATTGGTAGCGTATTGGATTCTATTAATACATGTATAAATGAATCGGAGACAGTTTGCTCTTGCCCAGACATAGCAGCAAAAAAATAGATGTCTGTTATTGGCAAGAATAAATTCAGCATATGCCGACCATTTCCATGACGAATAAGACATTGCTGACTAAAACAGAGAAGCTTGTCATCGCAGTGACAGGTGTACATGAAAGTGTTTGAAGTGTCGAATGAGCGTACATGTGTCTTATGCACACGCTTTTGTAAATGGATTATTGAATAAAATAAATAGAAACGAGGATCATTGCTCAATGACTTTGATTGAATAGATTTATCAAATTTTGACGGCAAACCAAAATAAGGACTGTCAGGTGTCCTTAAGGATTTTCTATGAATAATTACTCGATGACGGATTCCGACTGGGAATGCACGTTTCTATTGACTTTCATGCCAGGGATTTTTACGCAATTCTGCACTCAACATATTTTAACCACATTGTCTACTGATTGCGAATATAAATATATTCACGCTCTCCAGAGTGACCAATCCAATCACAAAGTTTTCTTTGAACATTTTTTTGGGTTAACGAGAATATTTGGTTGCATGATAGTTCCAGAGAACTAAAAGACTCTCTCTCTCTTTTATGATGTAATTAGCATCATTTACTGTCAAAATGAAGATTATAGGTCTAAGGTGGTGCACTGCTCACTGCACACTTAGATCAGTATCTTGGTCATTGTGTCCATTATAAACTCAACTAAAATAAGAACCACGGATGAGAATTACCCAGACAAGCATTTGAATCTCAGGAGGTCCCTCAGCTCAAGTTACATAAGCTCTCCAACTCTTTGAAGAAGTCTTTAAAAAAGAGCAGAACATTCGTATTCGTAAAGGAGCTGACGGCAACCCTACAAATCCAACGGAATGAGATTGAGTATGGTCTCCATTGCCGCCGGAGGTGTTGTTCTTATTGCCCACAGTATTATGATGATGAGGCTTGAAAGCTGATACTGCTTCTCAAGAGCCTTCCACCAAACAGTGTTTAAATAGGCTTTAAACCGCACTTAACACTTTTATGCACGCTTTCTTAATGCGTTCATCAATGTTCCAATTTAGTTTGGAATCCAAAAGTACGCGCACTTAACTCGCTGAAGTTCAACACATTCAATTTTTAAGGTTATGAAGGTGGGCATTGATCTCCTCTAGGTGAGTATCTCCGTCGTTGAGGGGTTAAGTTTACTGCTGACCCATGTATCAACTGGCGATAGCACACACATAGTTGAGTGATTCGCTTCGCAGCACAAGAAGCCTGACTAGGACTCTGAGAAGACTCTCCACCGTGAAGAGTTTCTCTGCAGCCTCTTTTCCTGTTATTTGATACCTATCTCGCTACTGAAGCCAGCATTAAGTTGAGCTCTATGTAAGCTTTTTAAGATCGGATCAACGCGTACGCAAATGAATGCATACTCAATACCAAGAAACACAGAGTATACTCCTTGTGATAGGGAGATATTTCTTTGGTTGATACTACCCACTGAAGAGTTGTACTTAGCGGTATTTATCTCGGTCTTTATACTCATGCTGCGATCACAGCTGTAACGCATGTACTAGTTTGCTTTAAATGTGCTGCTAAAGACACCGCTCGAAATAGAAGATGAAATTGACAAACTCGTGAAAGCTATTCAGAGCGCAGAGTGGAAAAACACTCATTTCCGGAAGACATCAACACGGAACAAAAAAATCAAATACCAGCCTGAAATCGAAGACCTCATACGAGAAAAGAGGAGAACGTACAAGAGATGTCAGCAATCCCTTTGAGAAACTTCTGCTAAAACGATTGCAACCAGTAATTGAAGAAAGGCGCTTGGTCCCGGATCATCAATTCGGCTTTCGGGTCAAACATTTCACAATCGATCAGGTGTATCGAATAACGAATGAAATTAAAAAAGCTCTAAAAGAGAAAAAGATATGCTCTAGCGCTTTTTTTCGACGTAACGCAAGCCTTTGACAACGTACGGCATGAAGGCTACCACCTCAGGCCTAAGGTAATCTTGCCTTGATAACAGACCCTTTCGTGTTAAATAAGAGATTGAATACTCGGAATTCAAAGAAATCTATGCCGGTGTTCCGCGAGGAAGCATTCTCGGCCCAATCCTGTTGCTGCTCTACACAAGAGATATACCACAATATGAATGGACCATCATAGCAACATTCGCAGACGACACAGCTATCCTCGCAACGGATGAGTCAGTCGAATCATCAACGGAAAAACTCCAACTTAAACAAAGTATGGGAATGGGACGAAGTAACAAACTTTGCTCGTAAACTTCGTACTCGCCTTCCTGCTCGTTCCAATAATGAAATAATCCGTACTCTGGACGTGACGAACCTCGAGCGCCGACTACAAAGAACAAGACCGTACGACCTGGTTAAGAAAGCGCTATTAAGCCAGGAATAGAATATCTCCGTTGGGGTACGTAAAGAAGAAAGCACTGTCAAAATCGTTCTCAAATTAGATAAAAATAGACTGAACGTGTCTGCGTTCTATCAAGAAATCACAACTGTGTTTCGTCAAGAATGCAAACAAGAATTATGAAGTTATTACCTCAGGGATCAAAGTACAATGGATCACCAATTATCGCGTCTGAGTACTTCGGATAAACAAACTCTATCTACAGCGCATTCCTCCAAATTATTTTAACCAAAAATGAGTCAACTCTGTTTTGAATATTTTGTTTTCATTCTTAGCAGCAAAGAGGTACCAGTATGCATCATAAGAGAAGGAGGTCCGCTCTAGAAGATTAGTTCCTACGTTGCTGTCATTGTGTGACGTTTTGTTTTTTGTAAAAAATACATTTTTTTAGTTCACATTAAGGTTAAGTTAATTTTTTTTTAATTGTCGTTGTAAGCTTACTCAAGGTCGTCATTAAATTTTCCATTCTTTCGTCAACAATCTTGGGTATGTGTCATAAGTTTAACAAATTTTTGTGCAGCTATAAGCTACTGTTCGGATGTACTCCGTACTTCTTTCAAGATAACAAGTTGTTGTCAAAATTTAATTATTTATCTTTCGAGCTAGAGCAAGAACAATTGGTTGAATAAATTTAGTTAACAATTAGTTCTTGTAGCATCAACATCAACATATTACCGAGATACCCTTTTTACGAAATGCGCCTTTCTACTCATCTGACAGTGTTTGCCGTCTTGTGCGCGTGTGCTTCTGCGGTAATAAATTACTTTTACAAACAAATTAACCACAGCATAATTAAAAAGTTTTTCCTCTATAAATTTCAGGTAACCTACTCCGTTACAACAGCCGCTGAGGATTATTACATCCTTGCACAGGGACAACTGCAAAATGCGATCGCTGCCGCAGAATTTCAAATTGCTGAAGTCGAAGCAAGGAGCGATGATCGTATGAATGTAATCGCATCTCAACAATTAGCGGTTTTACAAGAAATTCAACGAGCCGAACAAAGCCTCGCTCCACTGCTAGCCTTGAGCACAAGGCGCAAACATTGCATTCAGAAATTCAAATCTCGTCTAATAAGTATGGATACAGCAAAAAAAGATTTCGCTGTTTGCCTAGCTACGGCACAAGTACGCGTCAGTACTTTGACAACAACCGCTAAGGCATCACTGACGGCTGCAAAAACTGCAGCTACCACGGCTCTACCGTCTTTGATTGCGACTTGTAACACTACACATGCAGCTAACAAGGCTAAGTTGGAGGAGTGTGTCATTGCTGCTGTGAGTAGTAATCTTATTTTATTTCTCGAAGTTAGCTGTCAATTTTAAAGTCAAGCGAGAAGGTTATTTCAATTGACATTTAAGGTCTGTCTGTGTTTTTTCGGTAAAAATTGAAATAGAGAACGTCAAAGGTTAGAAATCATTAAAATAGTATTCAAATGGTTTTCGAATACAAGTATTTGAAGAAACGTCAGTTTGATATAGCTCTCTAATAAACGTCAAAACATTCACTTATGTACATATGTATGTATTTGAATTTTATCGAGGGTTTACACGAAAATGTCTACTGACGTCATACACGTGTTTTGTTTAGTGTCTTCCATACTTCAATGGAAACTGAATACTATTGAGTTTCCTATGTCACGATAGCCAGATTTGACAGTTTGTGTTCTATGACCTGGCACTCAGTTGATAGTTGCCATCTGCTTGCGTAATATCTGTCCGATTGCTTTTGGAGCACTATCAAATGAAGTTCTTGTATAATTACGCAAACAGGCCACTCTTTTGGTAATTTTAATTTTTAGTATAAAGTTTATACGTTACATTACATTACAATATTTTCGTTTTTTTTTTGTATTTCAGGTTGGAACATCATCAAAATCTGTTGAAACAAATTTGGGTATACTGAAAAAAAATCTTGACGCAAGCCTTTGTATATCAGCTGATATCTCCCAAGATGCGGTGACTTGTTCATTTGCCACAGAGCGGTCCGCTTTAGAGAATATTGGTAGCGTATTGGATTCTATTAGTTCATGTATAAAAGAATCGGAGACAGTTTGTTCTTGCCCAGACGCAGCGGCAAAAAATCTTAAAAGTATTATAATGGGAACGAAAAAATAAATTTCTCTTACTTTCAATATTCAATAAATTCAGCAAAATGTCGACCATTTCAGTAACAAATAAGACATTGCTCATTGAAAGAGCGAAGCTTGTCATCGCAGTGACAGTTGTAAAAGTGTTGGACGTGTCGAATGAACGTATCTAATTTACACGCTTTTGTAAATGGATTTATTTTTTCTTATAGTTAAACAAAAATTCATAGATCTTAAGTTTTTTTAATATTATTTTTTCTTTGTTACAAATAATAATAATTTTTCTGTCTATTTTCAAAGTAAATGTACAAGAAAAAGGTTTACAACATGACAGTAATATTATGTCGTCTGTTGGAGATGGCATTCCGGTGCCACTCCAGCCCTCGAAACAATATATTTTTTTTCTAATTAAATATTTGCTTCATTAGTATGTGAAGAAACTACGTGCTGGGTGTTTTAATAAGGTGTTAGACCAAGTCCTATTTTAATATTTGAATTCTATCCACCTTGCTGAATTTCGATAATTCCCATACATGAAGCTGCGTTGCTCTAAATTAATCTGATCACTTTCAACACTTTCACTTTGGTTGACGGCTTTATGTAAGAAGTTCTTCACCATGAAGGCTTCTAATGTATTATTAAAACTGCTCTTAGCTTTAGCTTTCTTTCTGTTTATCAGTCATAGGGAGTTTCGACGTCATCATAAGGCCTAATCACTCTATTTCACTGGAATTGCATCGCCATTTTTAATTTAGTTCTCTTACAACCTTTGATTTTCGACTTCCACATAGTCACCCCTGTAAAACATAAACATTTACTGCCAATTTTACTTTGTCCTCCACAGCAAAACTCACACTAGTAAGCTATTTAGATGCAGTCCACCTCCCAAGTTATCATACAGGCCACAAACATTAGTGGGCTCAGTAAACAGCCTTGCTTTACGCCAATAGATATCTAGAAGTAGGTTTAGAAACCCATCCTTTCTTTCAAAACAAACATTTATGAATGAATGGACATATTCGATGCAAAATAGAGGCGTGAAATTATCTTTTTGAACAGATGGAAATATTTACTTTAAACTCAGTTGCTGAGCGGATAAGCTAAATGAATTAAGAGAACAAAGATATTTTTTGATATTTTGTTTTGAATAATGAGAATGAGTAAATAATATAAGGGATTAAGTGGCCTAAAAGATACACAAAATTTGAGCAACCGTTTCAGCTGTATAAATATTCATTTAATTATGCTGTATTATTATACCGTTATAAGCTGCATTTTCCCTGTAAATATGAGCTATTTGTTGACAACCTTAACAATATATTGTGGGTGCACAGTTAAGCATTATAAGACTGAGAGAACGTAACGCAATAGAGCCATTGTTTCACCAACTGTGTAACATGTGGCAACATCCTTTTGAAAATAAACGTACTCCACGTCCATAGCATCAATTTTAGGCAAAAAACAGTCGATCAGTTTCGTTCGGTAACGCAATCCATTCACTGAAACGGTCGCAACAATGACACTGCCAGTTCAAAAACCGTGTAGTTGGAGAGGCTGTTCCACTATTTCTCCTGAGTTTTTGGAGTCCTAATCACCGAGAGTACGGGGTTATGCGTGGTCTGCTGGCTTCAATTCTGATGTCAACTAGTCCTTATAAGCATGGAGGCCAAGATCTTTATGCAAAGTGCAGTGCAAAGGGGTTGCGGATAGGCCCAATTTCTGTGATCGCCTCGAAATGAACACACCTTCGTTTTCAGTCACACTCTCAGCTACGGCGGCGATATTTTCAGCTTACGATCACGAGTTGCTGTCTTCATATCACTAACCTGTCCGAGACGTTCAAATTTATCGATTAAATTCAATATATGATGACCAAGAGCAGAAGGAACTTTACGAAACGTTTCCCCGATATTTTCACCGTTTTTGTAGTGTATTTTTTTTTTTTTTTTTTTTTTATAATTTACCCGCACTCAAGGGGTTATGAATACCCTTTTACATGTTATTCACATGGTGCGGGCGTCGGAAATGTATTTCAACACGTTGTGCGAGTGTGTGTCTATTTTGGCAAATGTCATCGCAATGATAGTTGAATGTTGACAGTTCAACAATGGCGCGAAATTTAAAATGACACATCTTGTTAGATGACACTTTAGGCGCTCGTATCTTGATATACTTTCGTCTCTATCTCAACGAGATCACTACTCAGGACAAATCTATTCACTTAAGCTATCGAAATGCATTAGTAAAATCTGACACGGCTTACCAATTTATTATTTTTAGTCTTATTTATCGCCACCCCATGCATTTCCATCCCGGTCTGCATTATCCATTGCTTCAACTACCCTACAGCGGAGTACTTAAATCAAAACAAAATTATCCTCCCAATACGCCATTTGGTATTCCAATAGCAATTCAATTCGATGTTTAAATGTTTTCGCATAGAAATCAGCTACTGGCTTACATCCTGATAACCCACATCGAGAATATTTACTCCATACAAACTGTACTCTTTACCACCACCTATGACTCCTTCCCGTTGATGCTCGGCAAATGCATTGGAATTCCTTCTGCATAAGTCCGATGGATTTTATTCTCATAGCTCTGTTTCGCTTTGTTGTCGTAAGAGCTGGTCCTGTTCGCTATTTTACAGTTTCCAAGGAGTCCATTCGATTCCATGCTGTTCCGGATAGTGCCTGTCGAAATGCACTATCTAGCTGTCTATCTGTTTGTCTTTGGTCTGTCAGTTTGGTTGCGGATTTCACTTCCGCCCAAAAGTAAGACTAAAGGTCTTGCTCAAGACAAATAACAACTTATCCCCTTCTGAACACCCCCAGGACTAGGGTTAGCTTCTGTTGCACGGGCAGACCTTCTAGGGATGGGAACATCTTGAAAATTAAAATAAATTTAAACATTTTACTAAGAAGATAAAATTGCCAGAGGCAGTGGTAGCAGAAGCAGTAGGAGCATCTTTTCGGGCGAATCCTTGCCAAGGGTTGTTTTGTTTTGTTTTCATATTCGTTTGGGTCCTGGTTCGAGGCAGACGAAAAGTGCAAATGGAAATGGATATCGCGGGACAACGTGTTGTTGTCTTATGATAAAGATTGAAGTAAAAATATTTTTGCATGAAATGCTTCTACCAGCATCAGTTTTGGGACTGAAAGTGCCAGATTATGGTGTGGCATTTGTCTTCATTTCGGAAGTGGTGACTCCTCGGAAGTGAATGGGATTTAATTTAAGGTCACGGCTAATGATTTATTTAAAGAGGTTTGGACTTGCAACATACGATTGTGTATATTTCAAGCAGAAGTCGAATAGAGAGAAACACTTTCAATGGATTCCACGCAGCATTTTTTTTCAACCTCCATACATATACTTATTCCTTTGACAAGGAGGAGTGAGATTAGCGATAGTCTGTACCGGATATGAACTGGATATCTATACCGACGTATCCAAAATGGACGTAGGTACTGGTGTCTACTGCGAGTCTCGAAATACAAACCGGTCCTTCAGACTTAAGAACGATTGCAGTGTTTTTCAACCCAAAATGACTCCCATAAAACAAGCTGCGGACATAATTAGCGAAGGTAGCATTTCTGGAAAAACAATCAGCATCTATGTTGACAGTCAAGCAGCTATTAAAGCGTTTCAGTCAACATCAGTCAGGTCCAAGGGTGTAATAATGTGCATGAAAAGACTGGACGATATCTCAGTGGGCAACAAGGTGAAACACTGTAGGGTACCGGGCCACATAGATGTACATGATAACGTTATAGTGGATGAACTAGCTAGGGCAGGGTCACATCTAAGCACCTCGCAGGCCCTTCCCGAGGCTAGCACACCGCTTAGTACTTCGAAGATAGACATTGAGTCCAACATGGAAGTTAACAGGCGTTGATACATGCGCCATACGCCATAGCCAAATCGTTATGGCCAGTCTATGACAAAAAGAGATCCGCAGATCTCAAAGAACTCAGTCGCAGGGATATTCGGATAGCTGTCGGCGTCGTGGCAAGACAACTGTGTGATGGGCAATCATGCAGTACGGCTAGAACTACCCCGCAATGACTTCTGCAGGGACGAAGATGAAATAGAATCCATCCGCCACTTGCTATGCGATTGCCCAGCAATAGCCACCAAAAGCAAAGACACTCTTGGGAGCTACTTGCCTGCGGAGCTGGATGATCTAAGAAAAATTGAGCTGAAAAAACTCCTTAAATTCAGCCATGTATTTGGGTGGCTTTGTTCAGCCGTCGGTAATGAAATGTAGGTTTTCAGAGGTCTACAATTGGGCACAATGAACTCATCGTTAGTTTAAGTGAGCCGTTGACAGTTTCCTGTCCACCAGAACACCCATCTATCTAACCAAGCCTAAGGTTATGCTTAAGCTCGTCGCGAATAAAGTACATAGACTCTGGAAGGTGATGTGACATGCTTGTAATAGTAGGTAATAAAGTGAGATTTGACATAAGGCTCCAAAAAGTTTTTGGGACAGCAAATAGGGAAGCTATTCAGGTCATCCTACAGAAGACGTTAGTCGGCAAGAGATGATGTACTTAAATATGTCATCAGACTAGAACAGAACATCGGAGCGCCTAATCGTTTATTGTTAAAATAAAGAGCAATGGTACAAGATGACTGCCTTGAGACACCCAGAGTTTGCTATAAAAGGGTCTTTTACTGAGGGACTAAGGTGAATTTTAAATCGGTCGTCTACCAGACGATCAAACGTTTTGATCTGCGGTTGGAAACAAAAGACTCTTAGCTTAAAAGGAATAGTTTAACTCACTAAAGTCTAGTGAATGCTTACAGTGAAGGATTATTGCATCATACTCAATGCTTTCAAATTAATGAGGTGTGAGTGAGAGTTTAGTTTCTGAGTGTGGGAAATAAAAACATCCTTCCACAGTTAACGAAAGACAAGGTTCACAATTTTATTATTCTCCCAATAAGTGTTCTCTACGACTTGCAGCTCATGCACTAAAGAGTCATTGCAACTGCCCTGAGATGCCAACATAGAGTGCATTCGCAATGCAGCTATGAGTGTTTGACCCAAAATCTTCACCTCTAGTTAATCACATCTAAAAAATGAGTTTAAGCTTCTTACACTTCGGAACTCATGCATTTTCAGATACCTACAGCTTGACGAAACCCACAAAATGCAGCAATAAAGCCAACGCCACCTAAACTTCTACAAGAAATTAAATTTGGATGAAACTTGCCATGCAGTCGAAAAGTTTACCACCTAAGAGCCTCCATTTAGTGCACAACTAAACACTCAGCACCTCATTCCAACAAACTGCAGCAACTAAATCTCCATCGACCGCCATTTTGCTCTTTTATATGCCATAACCCCAGACTGATGCGGCGCAAATCACACTTAATTTTGCTACTGTGTCGAGGCAGATGTTGCTCCCATTGAGATATTATTCTTAGTCTCCACCAAGTGAATGCCACACGTGGGAATGTATATTAATTTCTGTGCAAAACTCGCTTGCAATAATATTTAAGGACAAGGTAGAGCAATTCATATTTATGGCCCTCTATTAAGGTGCTTTTTAAATGCGACTGAAATCAAGAGTTGATGACATATTTACATTTTTACAAATAAATGGATAAGAATCTGGCAGCACTGTCATGCAGCCGGAAGTCTCCCAAGCTGAATACTCCACTATGTAAACCAAGCAACCATAATCGTTGATTTAAATCAAATCAAAAGCAGTGAATACCCAGACAAAGAAAACACACAAAAAGAATTACGAAGGCGAAGGAAAAAAGGAAACGAAACGAATACAAAAATTTATTTTAAACTTCTCCTTTCGCATTCACAATTTCACGACCAGACAATCAGACAGGCCACCACCACTAGAGCTGCTCCCGGTACAGAGTATATCACAAAGCTAAGTAAATTGTGCCGAGGACAACCATCTACACTCCATCTGGTTCCTATTGATTTTTTGCAACTAGCCCAGCGGGACCGGAGCCAAATTTTACATTACCCTTAGTCCGTAACGGCTCAAAGCCCAACTCATCTCTCGGGATACCGAATTGCGTCAACTTAGCCTCGTATGTGGCCAATAAATCATCGTGTGCCTTGCACACACGTGTCAACTCATACTTCAGTTTCTGAATGCTATCATTCTTCTTATTGAGCAAACTGTCAATTTTCGCCTTCATATCTGCCGTACTCACACCGGTTGTACTAAGCAATGCTGCTTGCTTTTCTGCATCTTCTTCAAGTTCGATAATCTTTCGCTCCAGGATAACATTACGAAGACTAGTCTTTTGTTGTAGCTCTACGACAGCCTCCTCAAATTTAGCCTTCAAAGTTTCACGTTCTTCGACAAGTGTTTCATTACGCATAAGCAGAGTTTCGTTCTCCCATTTCAGTTGCGCCAATTTCTTTTCCACTTTGACATTACGTAACTTAAGTCTGGCCAATTGGTGTCGATCTCGATCGTAATGCTCAAGTTTACGTCGCATTTCGACTAATTCCTGACGAGCTTGAGTAAGTGGTTCAACAAGTTTCTTATTATCGGCTAGAGTATCTGTGTAAAGGCGTTCGCTACGTTCAGATTGCTTGCGAAGCTCTTCCATTTGTTCTTTTAAGCTACTAATCAAGGACAAATTGTTCAATGTGATGTCATTGTAGTAATTTTTCATGTCATCGAAAGCTATTTCATGGGCTTCTTTGAGCTTTTGAATTTGTTCGTCCTTACGCTCTTCCACTTCGAACATTTCCATACGAAATTTGACATTCATTTCCTGACGTAATATTTGCATTTTATCTTGATGTAAGCGTACCATTTCCCTTGCTTCCGCTTCAAAACGAGATGTAACTTCACTGGAAAAAGGAAAATGAAAAGGAATAAGGATATCAATTATTATGAAGTCATAGTTTCTAACAAGGAATTTATTTTAACTAAAGAGGAGCTATGGTGGCAACAGCTGGATGCAAGGTTCATTATCCTGTGATGCTTGTGTAATAGTTTTTTTTCTTTTTTTTTTGATTAAACTTTTTTAATTGTTCAAAGGATGTTTTCGTTCGGTTAGATTAATAACATCCTGTAAGAAAACAAAAGCCAGAAGCTTTTATAAAGTGATATTGGATCTTAAAGGAGTTGTGTTATTGAAAGTTGTTTCGTTTGGGACAGTTTTAAAAGAAAATGTTTTGGAGCAGTTTGAATTGACTTTATTATGGTGCAACAAGGAACATGGGCAGAGCTTCATCGCAAATTCGTTATGATCAGATCCCTTGACTACAGTGCCAGTTTGATATGGAAAATAGACTCAAAAACAATCCCGATTACTTGGAATTATTACTTACAAATGAAATCAAAAATAGAGAACTTATCTGAAAGTCAAGTTCCTTCGAACGTGGAAACATTAGATATCGAATACGGCAACGAATACAAGCACCAGGATTATTTGAAATCGGGTTACCGACGTCTTGTATTCGTTGCCGTATTCGATATGTAATGTTTCCACAGGTGGAACCTCCTTTCTGTGCGCTTAAAAACACATGCGAAATTGGATGCGCGGCGCCGGACACACAATTTTTGGTGCCATCCAACGTCTTTTATGTTGGCCTGCCACTAAAAATCGTATGTAGCATAAGTGCTTTTGTCCACTACTAAACACTTCGTGAATTCGATGCCCGATATGGGTAAACCAATCCCAGGTCGGATGCATAATTTTAATTCGACATCAGATACACCGGTTGTCCTTCAGGATAGGCACCGAACCAGGATTGAAATTCGAGGATTCGAAGTCTTTACGATTCTTGTAGATCTCAAACAACTTCGTCTCCTGTTTAATCGTTTATTTTTTTTTTTTGGGGATTTTATCTATTTAAACTTTCCCTCGTACAACGCTCCCCGCTTATCGATGTGACGAGAAGACGTTTACACAGCATATAACAAGCTCATAATAATTCTGACATTTGAGGACTTGTCAAAAGTCCTGTCTTACTCCATCTCAGGTACCAAATGGTGGTTATATTTTAAGATGACCATTTGACGTTTGAACAACGCTCGAAAATATTGAATAATTATTTCCAGGAAGAGTGCTGTGTTGCAGAAACCGTGCGTGATTTTAAAAAATTTTTGATCCTAACTAACGAAAGAATTGCCGCTAAATTCGTCGCCTAGCTTATAGACTAACTGAACATCAATCGCAATACTTTGAGGAGAATATTGCTCAAAGACCTGAAAATATTTACTTACAAGGTCCAATTCACTCAAGGGTTAAAGCAGACTTACAATCCACTTTATTATCGTCTCTCTTAGTTGGAAAATGCCTTAGATTTTGGTTACAAAGTCAGCTTTTTGGATAAATCTCATTTTTATACCGGAAGCCGTCAACAAGAACACTGAACACTGATTTAGGTTTCCGAAAATGCACACACGTAGTCGTAGAGAAGTCAATACACCCTCAATGCACTGATTTGGGTTTTGTGGAGGTTGTACAACTGGTCCCTACTTCTATTAATTTGAAACTGGCAACATTCTTACGATAAACGGAGTGCGCTGTAGACGAATGATAAGTAATCTTTTGTGGCTGAATGTAGACGACGTTTTTCGCAAATAAAATTATCTTCAGTGGCGAGATACAGTTTCAACTGTAGGGCTTCGTTCGGCTCACTGGGTTCCACCACCACCACCTCCAACAAAAAACAACTACTTTGGCAAGGTATGCTGGCAAACCCTCTCAACAAAGCAACAGCCCTGCAAAACGGCGCTGCCAAGAAGGGTGAGAGTTACCCGAGAGTTGAGATCTGCGAACAGTACAGATGGGATGACCATCGAATTCGCCGAAGAAAAATAAGGGAAAGTGAGAAGAATGACCAATTTGATTAGGCAAGTCTATGCTTGTCGAATGAAATCTAGGGATCATTTGTTTGATCTACAAGAAACCGCTCACATTTGCCAAGTAGAACTTATAGGCCAAATTGTGTGAACGTCTGAGACCCTTCTTTAACAAGCCGATCTATTGGTATTGGGTACATCATAGGCCAGGAAAGTCCGGAATCAATCAAACTGTTACTCTGTGGCAATTCATTCAACCATCTCTTTATCGTAAGCCTCCTGTCAGCGATAAACATTCTGAAGACACCTATCTAGGATCGATGACATCCAAAGCTAAAGCTGTCAAAAAAAAAAGCGCGAAGTAAAATAAAAGATTGAATATTACTCGTATAGTTAAAGCCATTTATGATGATGATGATCTTTGCAGAGCTATGTCTAGTTTTGGAACTCCTGTAAAACTTGTCCGCCTGCGCAGAGTACTCGTCTCTTTGTCGCTGATCCATCGAAACTTGGATGTCAGAAAGGGTGATGCGCTGACATGTGACTTCGTCAACATCATAGTTGGCAAGCCGGAGGGACAATATTTCGAAAATCGGTGCAATTAATTGCTTACGCTGGCGGTATTGACATTATCGACGAATTGGAGCTTGTAAGGGGCTTTGTCTACCTTATCTTCGCTACTACATCCGACATGAACATCGGCGCAGAAATTAACCGAAATTAAGAAACCAAACTAATTGCACTAAGGCCCTACACCGAACAACTGAGGAAACTCCAAATAAGACCTTTATCATTCCAGTCCTACCAGATAGGTAGTCCATGTTCACCCATACTCCTCTTCATATGGTTCTCCATGATATTGTCGGAAGCGATGCAGATGAAATTAAGAAGGGAATTCGATTGAACTTTAAGCCAATTGGCCACGTAAAAGCATTGTGAAAGGCCGACCTAAAGATCCTTCTAAATCCGTCTATAACAAAGATAGTGATGCCAAAGTGGAGTATGTGAACAGCTTTTGGCAATTTCAACGGATTCTAGGGTACAGTTTTGTGGGAAATGATGCCACTTAGACTTCGACCAAATTACCTTCCAACGGTACGCAATGGATTCCATTTATGTACCTCATTCAAAAATGGTCACCATAATGCTCAAAAGTGATAGTGAATTAGTGTTGCCCTCATGAACAAGAGGTTGGAATTATGCCGTAACATGTAGTGGGAGCAACATATTGCCCTACCGATCAGCATAAGGCAACTCAAGCTCTACCCTCGTCCATATTTCATCTGCCATCTCAAGTCACTCAAATCAAAATTACATTCAATACATACCTAACCTGGTCGTTGCTCTTCATTTTCAATTGTTGCAACTGTAGGTCTGTGGTTTCTTCTCTCTCTCTCAATAAATTCTTTAATTCACGTTTATCCTGCAATAATTCCTGTTCCTGCCTAACATGTTCCTCTTGAGCCAATTTCAATTGTGTCAATGACTCTGCCCGAATTTCATTGCATTTCGTTTGATTCTCGTATTGTAGATGTTTCATTTGCTGTACTACATGTCTGACCTCATTTTCAGTCTTCTCAAGGGTGTTTTGAACTTCTCGATCCTTTTGGCGTAATTCAGCACGAGCATCGTCTACACAGACACACAAAATTTTCCAATCAATGAACGTTAATCGAATTACTTACAGGATTCAATTTGTAAATTAGCTTTGTAAGCCATAGCTGCATAGATTCGATTTTAAACTTTTCTGTGACAAATTAACTCACCTAATTGCTCCCGGGTGATTTCCCAGAATACTCGTAATTTATCCCGTTCCAATTGGAAGAAATTCCTTTCCTCTCGTTCACGTTCCATTTCGGCCTTAAGCCGAAGGGCGAAAGCCTCAATTTGGTCTCGATTCATGGTGGACGTGTTCACCCCATCGATGAGATCTGTAAAAGAGACGACGTAGGTAAGAGATTGGATTTGAATAAGTTTTGCGACCTACATAGTTACAGATACTCGTACTTACGGTTTCAAAGACAAATGATGAATCAAATTTACGATTTTAATTGAATCAGAGACTGGGATGTGTGCATGGCGCAGGGAATGGGAAGCGTTTTACAAATGACCTTATTGGATAGCTGGCGATTAATTGATTTATTGGATTATCCCATTGGAGCATGTTAAGGATCTTTGATGTGTAATTGTTCTGAATTACTGTAGGCATTCAAATTGATGGAATTTCTGACATTTGTTGCGGTGGGGTGAGGGCGGTGGAGTCCTTGTAGTGATGGCATTTAATAGCTTTTTTAAATCAAAATGCCGGTATGTTCTCCGACGAACTGGATATACACAGCTCAAACAGACTTCCTGACCATAACAGTGTCTTCCTAGCGAAAGAGGCGGCCAGTATGGTATGCTATGGTAGTCAGGTGGCCATTAAAGCAATTTCTGCTACTGATATCAAATCTAAGCTAGTACAGTACTGTCGAGAATCATCTTTAGAACTTAAGGTTCTTGGTTCGCAGCACAACATTACTCTCTGCTGGGTCCCTGGTCACAAGGACATAACAGGAAATGACATAGCCTACAAACTTGCAAGGAAAGGGTCTGCAATCGACTACAATTCAGTGCTTGAATGGATTAAGCCCCCATTCTGCAACCTTAGGGAGCGGGTTGAACGCAAGATCTTAATGAAAGCCAACAGTACGTGGAACTCGCTGACCACGACAAAACCAGAACCAGCAAGCTACTACAGAATGACAGGCCATAACCTTTTAAGAAACCACAAGATGACACTTAAACTCAACAATGACAATATACTATGTATAGGCTGTGGCGACGAAGAGACTCAAGAGGATACACCTCGCTGCCTCTGCTACTGCCGAAGACTGTGTCACAGAATACTAGGATGATATTGCTTCCATGACTTACAAGAACTATCTGATGTCTCACCTACTAATTGTTCCAGGTTTCTGACGACGTCACGATGGCTTGAGACCATAAACAATGAGCAGCAAGGATTAAGGAAGGAACCCAGCACAAGAACTGGAACCAGCAGCCCCCTATTGGGTATCACGATGGAGCCGCAAGGACCTAAGTGTAATGAGGTCGCGTTTCACTCCCCTCATCAACCCAGCAACCTTACCTAGCCTAAATCAAAATCTTAACAAAGCCAACAACACAACCATCTGCGCTGCTTGTGAGATAGACGCTAATGCGGCGGATTGCCCGGTCTTTGCTCGTAATAGGTTCCAGATCTTTGGGGTCGACGTCGTGAGTGCTTATCACATCAGCTCCTCATTGCTGAAGCCCCTTCTCGTCTTCCGCCGAAAGCCGACGGTAAAGAAAGGTGCCTGCATGTTTAGCACAATGAACCAGTAGTTGAGTCCGAGTGTTCCAGCAGATAACAAAAACCTCCTACAAAAAAGGCGCCTAAGACAAGGTGCCAAACACTAATAAAGTCTAATCCTAGTTTGCCTTGAGACGTCTTTTCTAAAGCTGTCTGTAAGCCCCTCGTAAATAGACGTTTATTTTGTTGAATGTATTTTATAATTCAAAATTCATGGACTACACTTTTATGTGTTAAAAACGCGGAAAACTTTGCCCCAACTTTTTACCAGTCTCTGTCAATGTACACCACTCATGTCCTTAACAAACACGAATTAAAAACAAAAAAAAAAAACCTCCAACGCACACAAAGTTAACGATTTAATTTCACGTTAAATTTTCCCGGAATTTCCAATTGTTATGGCAACTGCGACGAGCAACGACCATTTAATGTGGAATGTCCTGTCTAGCGGGACAGTCCCTGTGGGAAACTACGAAGTAGATTTTACGCATACGAGCGCACACGTATGTACATACATACATACATATATATAGTGAGCTCTTACCCTGTTTTGGAATGGACCCTAATGGCCAGGATGCAGTAAGATGCACTATATAATTGCCTTCTGTTCGTCCAATTGCAATGAGTCCATGGATTCACTTGGACTTTATTTTTTTTGCTATCTGTCCGGGAACGTTTTACAACCCCTTTGCGGACCACTTAACTGTGGCATTCCCTGGACCACTGTGTCGCATCAATAGTGCGAAATGGCGGTTGGGTGGTAGCCGCCACCATCGCCGCTGCCGTCGGCCGTCTGTCATAAAGTTAAAAACTATAATAGCCGTTGCCTTGTCCACGCTACCGCCACTAGCGCCGCTGTTGCCGGAAGTTGGTTTGGTAGAGAAGTAGTCGTCCGGCAAATGTCCCGCGAAAAAGTTTTGTCTCATTTTCTCCCGCAAGGTCTCATTGTGGGTGCCTTCTCCGAGTGGCATGTGCCAATTGGGGCATCAACAAAGTGCGGGGGATTAAAAGGGTTTAATTGAAATAATGAAGTTTCCTGCGATGCGTACTAATAAAGGAGTTTAATGGCCGTTTTTTTTTTATGAATGGGTGGTGGGTACATGTGTGTAGGAATGCAATAAAAATACATTTCTTTACAATGTCACAGGAGAGGGTAAGGAAAAGGCTTGGAATCGTAAATTGGAAAGGTTTCAATTAATGTTGCCTCAATGTGTTCTCAATTGTTTACTGAAATTGATGTGATTCTGTAATGTGAAGGACAGTAACCATGTTTTTCATTGTGACAGTGTTGCGCTATTTAATGGTAGATCTTGAGATTTCACTTAAAAGTTATTATGACGACAAGTATGAACTATTCAAAGACCTAACATACTGTGAAACCTGTTGATAATGTGTCTCATACCTGCTGTTACATCGATTTTAAGGACCGTCTTCGTAAAAGTATGGCTGATAGTTCAAACAGAACTTAACGTAACGTCAAGTTCGACTACAAATTGGAAAACGACTCCATTTTGTTTAACATTCAGTAGATTCAAGAACTGAAGACCGATTCAAGCCGAAGTCGTATGTCGCAATTTGGCGGAGTAGATCCTGTTGCAATTGAAAATGATTGCCAGGAAGGTCATTTTCATTGAGCAAATCCACTGCATTCCAAAAGAGTCACAATTTGGTGGCATTATTAACCCTGAAAACAACATCTCAGCAGAAGCTAAATGAAGAATAACTCTTAGCAGTCGCTATTTCCTTGGGCTGAGAAGGCAATTGGGTTGTAAGACCCTACCCCGAACGACTAAGGGGACTCTCTACAAGACCTTAATCATCCCAGTTCTGCTCTATGGGGCTGAAGCATGGACACTGTCGAAACCGGTGAATGTATCCTCGGTCGTTTCTAGAGAACATTTTTTCTAAGATATTCGGTCCGATATGCGTTTACGGGCTTTGCATGAAACGGTTCAACTATGAAATATACGAGCTGGACAGTGACATCGACCTAGGTAAAAAAAAACTGCGCATCAGTTGCGGCTAGGACATGTAGAGCAAGTGATACCACAGATAGATCAAAGATTGATATAGGCGTGGGCTCAGGCATATCCACATCTATTCGCCTCCCGAACCATAGCAGTGTTTTCCCAGCGGAGGTCCTAGCAGTGACAATAGTTGCCCATGAGGCTGCAGTGAAGGGAATACCATCGACAGCCAGGCAGCTATAAAAGCGATTTCTGCTATCGAAGTTCTGTCGCAAAAAGGTTAAGGTTCTTGGAACACAGCACAAGGTTTAAGTCTACCGGGTTCCTGGACATGAAGATATACCAGGTAATGAGAGGGCTAACGAATTGGCCGGAAAAGGTCCGGAATCCACATCAGAACCGCATTGCACACTGAGGCTTGAAGCAGGGACTAAGGCCCTAAGGGAGGCCAACATCAGATGGTCCTCTCTAGAGACTTATGTGATTACAACAAGTTTTTGGATTATGCAAAAGGATAAGAAATCCCTTTCTACCCTGATAGGAGTCCTCACGGGGCATACCACTCTGCGGTACTAAAAACTAAGACTTAGAGATGAGGAAGTCAATGAGGATACAATCTACTTTCTCTGTCACTGTCCAGGCCTTATCCACCTTTAAATTTCTCGGGCGACACTTCCTCCTAGAAGAATTATCCAGCATACCAGCATACTACATCAAAGCAACTGGATGTTTTGATAGTTCATATGAATCATATCTCTAGAACTAGGGTTAACCAATGGGTAAGGGACTTTTCTCCCCATCACAGCGGGTCTGTAGTGACCTGAGTGTGGCGTTGTGGATCTCTTCCATTCACCTGCCCATGTATCTAACCTAACCTAGAGCGAGTGTACATCAATGCTCCGGCCTGCAGAGTCTTTGAATCTAACCCGAAGGCACAACACAGTAGAGGACGACCTCGCTTAAGGAATGCACAACCTCAACCAACTTGGAATCCACAACTAAAAGGCTTGTTGCTTGAGACCCAGGTTGACGTCGCAGTAAGTAAGTAAGTAAATTAGAAAAGACTAGTCGCATACCTTCAAGGGTTACAGCCTATCATTCTTTCTGTTTAACACTCTGCACAGGAGCGGCATAGGAAATTCAGGTGACATTTATGTAGCAACGTTCAAGCCAACGCAAACCCTAGCAGTATCTTCTGGTTGTGAAGTTATGTACATCGCTAAAGAAATACGACGCTCTAATGTCCCTCACTCCATGTGTGAAATTGAAAAGGTTTCAACACTAAGACGGGAGAGCGCTTATACGTGACTACCATCGCTGATGATTTCTTAATGTTCTTAATGTTAGAAGATTAGATCTTATAGGCGATGTTAAGAAGTCTGATGCCTCTGCAATTGGAGCCGTTCCAAGGTCTCCTTTTATTGACAATCGTGCAAACAATGCTGAAGTTCCATTCATCGGGTATACTTTTATCTGGCTATATTTTGTATACGAGATGAGATGCATCCTCCTTATCACGTCATCGCCAGGTGCTTTGAATGGCTGGGCAGCTAGATTGTCAGCTCCAGCAACTTCGTTGGACTTGAGGTTAGATATGGCTATCTTCACTTTGTCCAGGTCGGGTAAACTGGATTCTTTGTTTACATAGTCCACGTTGAATGGTTCAGTATCTTGCCTTTGTGAGAACGAAATTGTGCTTTGATGTCTTGCGAAGAATGGACTTAGTCTAATCTCTATCCCTGGACGAATTTCTAGGTTTCCTAAAGAATACGCAGTTGTTCTTTGCTGTACAATGAACAGCTAGTATTCGTTATAGATACCCCAATAGATCTACACCGATCGTCGTAAGAAAAAAAAAATTAGACTAACGCCTACCATCGAAAGAGACCTCTTTCTCTTCAACGCCACCTTTACAGCAACTTATACTGGTTTATAAGTGTTATACTCGTAAGACGTCAAACTTCCACCATTCCGCACTAATAGTAAGAAACCGTCAAAACAATTTATTTGCTATTGTACTTACTCGGACCCTTTTTTCCCTTCTTGGGCGGCTAAAAATAAACAGAAAATAAAAAAAAATCAAGTTTCATTTAAATTTCTCTTAAAAGGAAACAATTAAGCTTAAACATTCGTCGAAATATTCAGTTAAACCTATAATTCGCCCTCGAAACATCATCTGTCATTTTAAAAGCCCTGAACGCGACTGAACTCTTTAATTATTCAATTAATTACCCGATAAAATAAAACATAAAATATTGAACATTTGTGTTCTCATAATAAATATTTATTTCGCCGTTCATTCCCGCTCCAACCGCCACCGCTTGCGATTTATTACACTCCAACTGAGCACAAAAGTGAAAATATGTGGGTACATATTTAAAACACCGTAAATACTTCCTTACACCCGCGTTACACTTTGCGCGCTGCTGACAGAACCCGGCTCTGTGTGTTTATCGGTCAATCACCACTTGCTGCCGAGGTGAACTTTTCACCCGAAGCAGGATTTCATTCCCCGCCCTCCCACCAATTTAAAGTGGTTTCACGAAAAGCGGCAAAACTATCGATTCCATTAATTCTTGTGTTGATATATAAAATGCAGCCATGCGGCTATGTTTTCAAAAAACAGAAAAAAAAACATTGCTGCCACCCCACAATGACCCCACAAACGTTAAAAGTTAGCGAAAAAGTGCGGCGAAAACAAGAAAAAGTTGAAATAAAAAACGCCAAACTGCCGGCGAAAAATTGACTTGTCTGTTGTTGATGATAATTCATTAAATTTTGCGGAAAATATTGCACCACGGATGAATGCTATTTTCACTTTAAAAGCGTTCAACATAGTGGACTGGTGGTATCAGTGGCGTGGCGTCATTGCGAAGGCCCTTTTCAACCTTTTCAGCGCAGCAAACCTCCTCCTTTCGTTGATAGTTGGTCTGGGCGAGGATGGAAGCAGTTCTTTGGCTCTGGCACAGGCACACACACACACACATATATACAAACCGGTTTAAATAATGTGACGGCGGCTTTCAAAACAATTTCGCAACATCTGTTGGCTTATTGCATATTTTATGACTGCAAATTATTCACAAAAATCTCCTCTCACCCTGCAAAGCACTGCTGTAGCTAAATCTGAAGCTGGCCCTGCATTTTGGACGAAATGATATTTTTGAAAAATTGCCACCAGTATTGTGCAAAGCGGAAAATGTTTGCAAAATACACCAATGCAAAGCAAAGCAAAATGGAGGGAATGGATGTTGGCGGCTCCTTAGAAAACACAAGGCGCTAAGGATGCACACAGATGATGTATCGTAAGCAAGAGGCGCGATTTTTCTTTGTTTAACTCACAGGCTGTTTTAATAATCTGATGATGCTTCCAAACTTACCATTTTTTTAGATTAATTGTCAGCAAATTGATTAATTTAAAGAAAAAATTCGGAATTTTATGTCGATTTTGTTTTGTTAATGACACAAGTGTCATTCGTAAACTACAATCTTGTTGTGTAAAAAATTATGGTTCCTGTCAAAAAGTCTGAGGAAACAATTATCGATCAAACGACAGGTGTATTTTAAATGTTTATCAAGTAAGGTATGTATGCCGATAGCTGGGGTGAAAATCGTTGAAGGATTTCTGTTAGCTTCAGAAAATGACATATTCAGGTTGTTAGGCTGAGAGTTGTCAGAACAATAAAGTTTGTTTCTTTGTCGAGGGTTTCTTAAACAGATTCGATGCGAAGCATTTTTATTTATAAAGCATTGGTTATCTGTTGGTTTATTTTTGAATTCTATTTCGCGAAAAGATCAATAGTACATGTGTACATATGTATCTGTCAATATCTTAAGCGTAGTAGTTTTGATACCGTCGACATAGCACGCATTTTAAAAAAGTAAACAACAGCTGACGACCATAGAGTTACAGGTGCGCCTGGAGGCCATATCCACAAAGAAGGCAATAAAATATCTTGGAATGAGGTTAGACACGAAACTCACGTTCTGGCAACACATTAAGTTCGCAGCCGAAAGAACGACAAAGACCACCACATCGTTCAGTAGATTGATAGCGAACGTAGGAGGGCCTATGGCAGGTAAACGAAGACTCCTGATATTGGTCATGCACTCCATCCTCCTGTATGGCTCCGAGATCGGGGCTGACGTGCTCAAGCAAGAAAAATATAGGAAAAAAATGGCCTCGGTACAGAGAATGGGAGCCCTCCGAATAGTAAGTTCATATCGAGCAGTGTCCGAGTCAGTCGTCCTGGTAGTCGCAGGAGTGACGCCGATTAATCTTCTGGCCGCAAAGAAGAAATACATCCACCTAAGAAAACCTGAACAGCAGAAGCAAAATAGATCACCAAATACCACTGGCAAGAACGTTGGACAGCAAGGCTGATCACCAACGTTGGTGAATGGTCGGAACGGACACATGGGAAAGTCAGCTATTACCTAACTCAGTTTCTTACTGGGCATGGTTACTTCAACGCGTACCTGCATAAGGTGGGGAAAGTGAGACGCCCACCTTGCCAATACGAAGACTCTCCACATAACGAAGTAGAACACACGTTTTTCAGCGGCATAAGATGGGCAGCAGAAAGAAGCAGGCTATAACTACAGATAGGCAGCATAAGCCCAGAAAATGTTGTGAGCGTAATGATAATGGAATAAAATATGTTCCTTCGTCGAGGCAGTACTGAATCGGACTAATTGAACATTTCTAAAAAGAAATGAATAAATCCTTGCAGCTTTGTTAAAGATCATGAAATTGAAATACTCAAAGAAGGGTCAAGTTCCTCGCCAATAAATTAAAAAAAAGGAAAACACACAGCAGACATCATTCAATTATCCTTAAGAAAATTTGTCCGGATGCCAAATGTGCAAAAAACTCGACCACAACAAACTGAGTGGCGTCATCTAAGCATCCACAATACACTATCCTCGTTCTTCGTTTTTTGTTTACAAACAAACCACATGCCATGTTTCAACTTTCAAGTGTATAATCGTCCTGAAAACAAAGCTTCTAACCCCTCCATCTATGCGACATAAATTACTACTTTATCCTTAAAAAGGAAGCCTCCGACATCGGTTAGGACCCTTATGAGGCATATCATAGACATTTACTGTAGTCCACTCTCCTTTTTAGAGAGTGCTCCAGAGTGAAGTGGAGTAAATAAAACAGACAACTATTCGAAATGTAATGACGTACATTCCTCCAATTAAGAAGATATAAATCAAACAGTTTAAGCAACCCCCGGGAGGGAGTATCCATTCCCTCCATTGTGGGAATTTCATTTCAAGAAGAGTGCTTAGGGTGGCTCAGTGACATTCCTATGTGGTAGCCAGACGGCAATAACTTTGGACAGAATTCTGTTCTACTCAGTATGTGGTAACAAGGCTTTTGTTAATCAAATTCCGGGATTTTTTTTTTGGTACTTTCCTGAAGGATAGTGGATCTGTTATAATTGCGTGTTTTGTGCATGTACAACTGCTGTTGCTCAACGATGACATAGCATTTGTTCTGACAACTTACTTCAGTTCTTTTTGTTCCTTTTATGGTTAAATAAACGAAATGCATCTCTGAGGCTGTAGTGAAGTGAATGGAAATAGAAAGAGAGAAAGTTTAAGAGCTGAATAGGGGCTACTGTCAGCCAGCCATCATAGTGGAGAAAGTACAGCACGAGTGAATTTCTGCGTTGTCCTTGAAGTTTTGGGGATGCCCATTTATGGTGGGAGAAAGAATGGATGCTGTACGCTAAGAAAACCGTTTCCCTTCTGTAAGGCAAGTAAATTATTCTTCGAGTTCCTGATTGTAATTAATGCAAATTGAAATATCGTAGTTTGTTTGGCAGACATTTGCATTTTACAAGGCGCAACAAGTGTAAATATCTCTCTTTTTAGTTTGACTAGTTTTAGGGTTTTCTATGCGAATAGCGCTGACTTCAGTAGCTAATGGAAACTGTAGAATTTCAAGTCGTTAGTGCTTTAAACAAATGTACTTACGATGGGATGGAACCAACATAATCCAGCGAATTTAGAAAAATAAATGATGGTACAATAACTTTCACACATACATATGTATACGTGGGTCCATTTTCCAAACAAACGAATGGTAAGAACTGGAGAGGTATTTGCATGCTTCTCGCAAGTTCAAGGAACCTTTGGAGAACAGTCTCGATTGTACCAGAATATCTCCACCGTAGATCCCTTTTCATTATCGCGCAAAATGCATCGATTATAGACCAAACAAAGATTTTATATGGCATGACTTTTACAGTGCATTCAAGCTATTATCACGAAGAAACTGCTGCTACGTGAGGCATAATCGTAGGCTTGCAGAGGCTTCAGTAATTCGAAGTGGTGTCCTTAAAAGCTGCATACTATCACCATTACTTTTTCTAACGTTCTTAAAAATAATTCTGGTGTCCATCACTGAATTGATTGTCTTGGTCGCTATGTGACACGTAGCTCCATCCTGTTTACACCCGTTTCATTCAAATTTGGAGGCAAAAATCAGTGATCATTTTTCTGTTAGCTGCGTCATTGACAGTAAGGCCCTACCCGGTTTCATTTTTGGTAAAATAAGCTCCATTGATTCTTCCAGCGTTCGATTCACTTCGGATAGTACAATTTTCCGGATGTTATATAAAATGTGGCAATTTGACTTATTATCGTACCCATACAGCCGAAAATGAATCCAATTACTGAGCACAATTTATCTGCAATTGCTCTCTAGCCCAATCATTCAACATTCGACGCAAAGCCGAGTCTTGTGAATTCAATCCTTGGGCCAATTGAATCTTGTAAGAATATAGTATGTCAAGATCACTTGCCCTAATTTTCCACCTAGTGAACGGATAGAGCCAAGTAAGTTTGGCAAACGAATTCGAATAGACAAACTTTTGATCTTCATTTACACTTGCAGTAGAATATGCAATATTCTCATTGTTGCAGTGCAGGTATTTCGACACTTCGTTGGCGTTACTGTATCATGCAGCGAATAATTGAAGTGTTTAATGATTGTTCTAATAGAATGGATCATAAAAGTCACGAACTTTTCTCTAATTTTGGCGAGCGGAAATCTGATGTCTAAAAATACAGTGCCGCAAAATAGATTATTTTTATTCATTTAAAAACACTTTCAAACCTGAAAAAGAAAATGGAATCCCAACGACAGTTTCATTCTCTGCATCCGTTCCACTAAAACAACTTTATCCGCAAGATGGCTTCGCGCTCGTTATGAAGGATAAACCGAAATCTTTGACATTTGTCATTTTTATCGGGAAGGGAAACACGAAAGAAAAAACCAAAACACCCAAAAGAACAGCGAAAATTTGTCCACCGAAAAGCTGCAAAACCCAATTAAAGGTGAAATTGAAGAAAAAATTGTTACCCAAATTGGAACTGCATTGACTGCAGTTACCGCCAATCTAAACAACCACGAAGGAAATATCCTTAATCTTCGCTCCCAACGAAATGAGTCATCATGAGTCGAAAGCAAAATTCCTTACTAGCTCCAATGATCCACCCACATCGGGCTATGTCACCTATCGTATGCAGGAGGAGCCACCAATCTTTACTAAACGTAAAATGCTCCTCAACATTCCACAGTCATACTCGGACATAACTCATCTGAGTGTCGCCCGCAACTGGCTTTATTGCATTGTCTCACAGCATGTTCTCTTGAAGTTTCAACTACCAAAGGCGAGTCCACCAATAGGTAAGAACCCAACAGAAAGAATTCCAGTTCATGATCGTGTTGTTTTTCTTAGAAATCCCTTTGGACAAATACACCGGTGGATATTCAATTTCAAAGATTTTCCTTGACCACACTGGGCAACATTTGCTCATCACCTTGGCTTCCAAGACACCAGGTCTGTCTCCTGAATTACTATACGTAAACGGTAAAGTAAACAAAGTCAAACGAATCGAAAAGGTTAAGGATCATGAAGTCACCGCTGTGGGATTCAATCTCTACCAAGGTGATGAGTCGACGACAGGGCCTATTCTACTTGGAACCAGTCGGGGATTGATTTTTGAAGTTGAACTCACTCAAGACGGGGATAGATCCTACAGAAAGCAGGTAAGTAAATGTTGATATTGTTCGTGTCTTCTCTCATTCGTCCTTGAAAATCATTTTTCTCACATCACACTCGAAAAAATTAACTAATAGCTGCCCTCATACATTCCCTTGTACGGCCTGAGGGAACTGGATGGACTGGTAAATGGCTATCTTATCGCTTTTCCGTTGCAAACACACTAATTTTTCTTGATTTGCTGTAGTAACATATATCACACATATGCACTGCTTATTTTTACCCGCTAAACGCCTTCGTTTAGAGATTTAATTCACTTCTCTCCATCTTCACAGATCTACGACTTGGGCCTTGGACGAACAAAGTACCCAATCACTGGGCTGGAATTCTTTCGCGTTCCATATTCCAACAAGTACGTTGTGATTGCTACAGCACCGGACTGCATTTATGGCTTTCATGAAATCCTCCGTCCGGAGGATAAGTTCTCTCTTCAGGCAATTTTTAATGCCTATGTCAGCGGCACTCGCGTCCAACTTGCAGAGGAGATCAAAACTGACCTTAAGTACTCTGTGTTAAGTTTTCACGTAGAGTCACATTGGCCAACTCGCTATGCTTGGCTAAATGGCAGCGGAATACGTTTCGGAGAACTGGACAAGGATCCCACACAAGAGAATTTTCTCATAGGCAAGGAGAACTTTCTGTATTCCCAGGATGCTAAGCCACTCACAGTCGAAGAGCGTAATCAATTGGTGCCGAAAAGTCTCCTGCTAACACAATTCCACGCTTTGTTATTATACCCCGACCATATTACTGGGATTTGTCTACTCAATCAGGAGGTCATATATGAGGAATACTTCAGCGAGCAATTAGGCAAGTTGCTGGGCATTGTTAGGGATCCCCTCAATGGCTCCATTTATGCATTCACGCCAAAGCAAATATTCCACTATAGAGTCACCCATGAGAGGCGAAATCTTTGGCAGTTATATCTGCAGAAGGGCCTCTATGACTTGGCCGAGGAGAACGCCGAAAATCCCGCACAAATGGATATTGTGCTGGCCCGCAAAGCAGAGCTGTTATTCGACCAAAAGGAATACCTTCGCAGTGCCGAGATCTATTCGAACACGCAGATAACCTTCGAACAAATTTGCTTGAAATTCCTTTCGCTGGAGGATAAACGCCCTCTAATGACGTACGTGAAAAATCGTCTCGAAAAACTTCGTGACGAAGACCTAACACAGATCACAATGTTAGTCGTGTGGTTGGTAGAACTATATCTTACGGAAATTTCTTGGCCTGGCTTGGATGAGGAGAAAAAACACGACTGGCAAACAGAATTCGATAGTTTCCTGCAAACGGCACGAGTAGACAAATGCATACGCAACAATAGATCAGTCATATACGACTTGATGGCATCCCATGGCGATAGCCACAATCTTTCAATGCTGGCCGCTGTCAATCATGACTACGAATCAGTCATTAATCAACGCATTAATCAGAGGAAATTCGTCGAGGCATTGGCCGTTCTCAAGGCGCAGAAGAGTGCTGACATGTTTTACAAGTATTCGCCGATACTTATGGAAGAGATTCCACAAGAAACTGTAGCGGTTCTGATGACGCAAGGCAAGAAACTGAGTGTAGAACGGTTGATGCCAACATTGATATGCTTAGACAGCCCGCAACATATTGAAGAGATCATAAGGTACTTGGAGTATGCGGTCTATTCGCTAAGTGAGAGAAAGCCAGCGCTGCACAACTATTTACTGCGACTATATGCTCAGTATAAATCGGACAAGCTGGATAAGTATTTGGAAAACGAAGGCGTGGACATATCGTTGGTGCACTATGATGTCAAGTATGCATTGCGAGTGTGCTTGGAACATCAGGCAAACACAGCATGTGTGTTTATTCAATGCCTGCTGGAGATGTGGGAAGCAGCGGTAGAATTGGCACTGACGTTCAATGTTCAACTTGCAAAGAAGACCGCATCGAAGCCGGCCGATGATGAGACTAGGAGAAAGCTATGGCTGAGAATTGGTAAGTACAATAGTGTGTTCTATAAACAGATTAATTTTGCTTTCCACGTTTGTGTTTCCTTTTACAAAACTCTCCACATTTGAGCATCGTTTCTGGTGATCCGTCATGACCTATTTCCAGATAATGTTTTTTGACTCTATCTAGTGCTCCTAGTGGTGGAGGTGATCTCTACATTATTGTCCTTAAATATGCTCAATATTCTGATATTCTTCAGAGAAGATATCTACCACAAATTTTCGTCTTCGTATCCGGAAGTGATTCGCCCTCCATGCGTTTTGTGACAACTTTTGGCAACACGCATTTTCTTCATCCCATTAAAAAGCTTTTTTGACTAAAAACTCCAAGACGAAAAGTTCACAGGCCAAAAGTCCATAATTGAAACCACTTAACAATTATGATACGAGCTTATGACTCCAAAGTCCATTGTGGACTTTTGGCCTCTGGACTTGCACCGTCCCTGAGCCCCATATTGTGTGTTACATTAAATATTTGTTTACTAAAGTTTACTCCTAAATTCAAAATTTATGTCTGCACCCATTTGTCTAATGCTTCCGCCTTCTTTTCCAGCTCAACATGACATTCGAGGCACGAACGATGTAAAGAATGCTCTGGAACTTTTGAAAGAATGTGATCTCCTGCGAATTGAGGATCTTCTTCCCTTTTTTTCTGATTTCGAGAAGATAGACGACTTTAAAGAAGCCATCTGCTTCGCTTTAAAGGTAACATATGAATATATCATATAATCACTTTAACTCACTCATCCTTGCCAACAGGAATACAATCAAAAAATTCAGGAACTTCAACATGATATGGAAGAGTCCTCCAAATCGGCGGAACGCGTCCGAAGTGATCTGCAAGGTCTACGCAACCGATCCGTTCGCATTGCAGCACAAGAGCCGTGTGCCATATGTGAAGCATACCTTCTCCTCAAGCCGTTCTTTGTATTTCCCTGTGGCCACAAATTTCATGGCGACTGTCTTGAAAAGCAAATCATTCCAATGCTCAGCTCAGATCAAAGCCGTCGCCTGACTAGCCTAAAGCAACAGCTAGAGAATATGTTAACAAATTCCGTTGCAATGGCCGAACGTTACAATCAGCAGCGTATTACCCGCGAGAAAATCAAAGCAGAAATCGAGAATATTCTAGCGTCTGATTGCTTATACTGTGGGGTGATGATCGATTCTATTGATCAGCCATTCGTCGAAGATTGGGACCAAGTGAACGTCGACTGGGAATGAATGAAAAAACGTCAAATACCTTAGCCTAAATAACAATTTATTTATTTAACCGTAATACAAAAATATAACACAATTGTGCCCTGTTTTTTATCTCCTACTAAATGGCATACCTTATGAGTAGCAATCGTCAGTCAACGATTTGCATTCGCAGTTCATTTGCTACGAAGGAAGAGACTGTTCTAAGTACTGCCGTTTGGATATCGGTGTTTCTGGCCAACAGAGGCAATAAAAGTGCTAAATCCTCTACACCGAAATCGGCAACGGCAAGTTGAACATGTCTGACAAGTTGTTCGGTTTGCTCTTCTGTTAGGTCGTTCATCAGAATCTCCGCAACCGGGCGGAATTTACCTGCAATTAAAAAAAAAAACAATGAAATCGGTTCAATAGAACTTATTGTATAATAAGAGGAATGAGTCATCAGTCAAATACTAGACCATACTAATGGTATGGTCCAACTCAAAAGTTCAAAAGAACAAAGATTCTATTTTTAAACAGTTCCTTTATCAACAAATGAAACAAAAACACGTCAGAGAAACATTCACCCGTGTTTTCTTTCCTAACATACCTGATGTCATTTTGTAGGCAGTTAATCCTCCAACTGTTCCACCAATCGCCAAACCCACTGGTCCAAGTAAAATTCCTCCAGCTAAACATATTCCCCCGCAAACAAGTGCTCCTCGACCAGATTGCTTCACACAAACCCGAACATCAGCATTGTCAGCGACCATCGAAATCGCTTGCATTAACTCTCTGTTATTGATTGGCATCTTTCAACATTAAAGGACTAAATACAATTAAAATTTCTAACGGCGATATTTATTTCACCCACGATATATGTAGACAAGTATGTTTAAGGGGTTTCTCTGTTTTTGTCGTTTTCTTTTACTATTTTTTTTTTTACTACGGTAGATAAGGGTATGCTTTACTAAAATTATCATTCCATTCCTCGTTAGTTCACAATAACGAATGGCTTCACAGTGAAATGAACTGATGCAAGGTTTACTAATCTGTGGTAATATGTCAGAGTAGCTTATGTTGAAAAAGGTAGTTTCAAAAAATTTTCGTTTTTTTTATTGTTTTATTTAATTTTATTTATTGTAAAATTTTGTGTAAAATAGGTATACATTGTTACTAAATGATGTTAATTTATGAGAAAAATAAGTAAATAAGGCAGCGAAAATTTAGTTCTTTAATTTATACTCTTTTTTAAAAATCAATTTGACAATAATTAATGTCTTTAGTTTCATACATTTTTTAGTCAAACTTTCAACAATAAATTGGTGTATTCTAAGATGACTTAAGATTTTATGCCAAACTCCAAATTTCAAAATAACCAAAAAATAAGACAATTAATTGTATTTTTGATTTATTAATGACACATATTTGTCGTTCATCAAAATGTGTGAAAAGAACAAAAAATCGATTGAAATTTTAAACTTAAAGACTTACCTATGTATGTACATATTAAATTTATCTTCTGTAAGTCTTTTTTGCAACAAATTAGTTTCCAAACCATGCAACTGCCTTTGACTAGAAATGAATTAACCCAAAACCAATGTCGTCTTTTTCTTTCCGATTTTTCTATTTTTTCGACTTCATTTAAAGTCCTCAAGGCAAGAATTATTCGTTGCTTGCTCATACGCGCCATGGTTGAAAATTTAATGTCTCAACAAGTTGGGTTTTCTCCAAATGCAAAAGATCTTGGGCTACATCATTTCAAGACTAAAAAATTGCCGAATAAGGAATGACACCAATATATTCAGTAAATTCCAAGAACCCAAAAACATGTGGCGCTACGTACCATACAGCGGCCTATACAATCGAGTTATTCAGACAAAAATTTAGTTAAGTGGACATTGGCCTCCAAGATCATGCAGCTTAACGTCTATTGATTTTTTTTCTTTGGGAGTACGAAAGTAACTAAAATGGACAGGATTAGGTTTGTCAGAGCAAGCCCCAGCCCCGAAGCTATTTCCAAACATAAATGCCCCAAAATGTTCTTTCAAGCTCAATTAGATTTTGGTTGTACGAATAATATTTTGTTGCTGATTTTGATCTCAATATAAAGAAATAGTTTATGAATAACGTTACATTATCGTATATAAAAAAATATATATTTTAAACATCTATAAATTACTATTGTGAGTCGTATCCCTCTAACTTTGGTCTAACTTGTGGAACGTATTCCTCCAATGCCAAATTATCCAATTTGACACTTGACAGTTGGAGAGGCCAACCACTTTTTTTCTAATCCGGGCATTCATGCACCCAGTCCAACAACAAATCAATTGCAAAGAAAAATAAAAGTGTTTTGGTAGGAAAAAAATCCAATAAACTATTTCCCAATATACCGTTGTTGTTTACATAAATCCAATTACTTCATTCAACAAACCAAAAGTGTATTCAAACGGTCGAACAATCGAAAGAAAATGTAAAAAGTCTCCTAGAATTGAAAATTTTGTATCGTGACAAATTTTTTTTTTTTGCGTCGTTCAAGAGAAAATAAAAAAAAAACAAATTTCGACGAAAAAAAAAAAAGAATAATAAAGCGAAAGTGTATTCCGCAATAAACCGACGAAGATAAATTCCTAAGATTCCGGAGTAAATCTATAAATAACAGAAAAGGATCAAGGAAGCCAAAGAAGCACAAAATTGCTCAGCAAAACCATGGTTGAACCGATTTTCGATTATCAATTTCGTTTGATCCTAATCGGCGATAGTACAGTCGGCAAGAGTTCATTGCTGAAATTTTTCACAGATGGGAAATTCGCTGAGGTAAGGAATGCATATTTTCTAAATCGAATGGAGTTTGCTAGGCCATTTTGTAGAAAAGGGAAAAAAGAAAGAAAAACTTTACACCTGCACTGTGGGGAATTGCATTGATTTGTTTTTGTTCTGTGCATATTTACATATTTGGTTTTCGATTTCAAAACAAAAACAAAGAGCAGCTTATATAATTTTCAAAAGAAATCAAAACGAAGATAAAAAGGTTATGACCGCAGAGTGAGAGGCTGATAACGCATTTCGCTTTGTGTCGTCTTCTCCAATGCGACTGGCATTGTTCATCAATCAATTTGTAAACAAATGACTGCAAGCGCAGTGTCGTATTAAATAAGTTATGAACTAAATTACATTCAGAATGGCATGTGATTTATGCAAAGACTGAGTTATCAACGTTGGGCTTTGTGTCATTAGGTTTCAATTGAAATTATGTATAAAAATAGTTTTTCCGAAAGTCATATAAAAGTGATAAGAGACTCAGTTTGCGTTTTTGATGAGTGTACCTACATACACACGCGTATTTGCATATCAAAAGGAATTTCTTGGTGCGTAATGATTTTAATTTTTGCACATAAAAGTGAATAATGCAGTTACAGAACGGGGATTTTAAATTAAAAGAAATTTAGCTAAAAAAGTTTACTTACTTATGTGGCGCTACAGTTTGTGGGGAACCTGGGCCTCAACCAACAAATCTCTCCAGCTAGCCCGGTCCTTAGCTAACTCCCTCCAGTTGCACAGTCCAAGTTGGTTGAGCCCCTTCTAGTTGTGCGCGCCACCTTCGGCGTGGTCGTCCTTCTGCGTTGTTCCTCCATTCCTGGATTGTTGTCCATTATCTCGACATGTCCTAGCCATCTTAAGCGACTGATGCGCAGATTTTGACTAGGTCGATGTCGCTGTACAGCTCGTAAATTTCTTCGTTGAATTTTCTCCTCCAAAGCCCGTCAACGCAAACGGGACCGAATATCTTTCGAGGATTTTTCTCTCGACACGGCTGAGGATATATTCATCGGCTTTCGACAGAGTCCATGCTTCAATGCCATAGACCAGGACTGGGATGATTAAGATCTTATATAGAGTCTCGGGATAGGACCTTATTACTTAATAGCCTTCTCAGCCCAAGGAAACAGCGATTGGCAAGAGTTATTCTTGGTTTGATTTCCGCCAAAAAGTTTTGATTCAGAATTTATAGCAGAGCCAAGGTAGACAAAGTCCCTTACTAGCTCGAAGTTATAGTTGTCAACTGTGACGTTCTGTCCAATTCACCGATGTTGGGTGTGCCTTCTTGTTGACATCATATTTGGCAGCTGCAGAACGTCCTACAAGCTTCCTTGGATTGTATTGCACGCCCTTGTCTGAGTTGATTAAAAGGAATCTATTCAAGACTGACACGGCAGGCGGTATCTATTCAATTTCTTTGATCGTTGTGTTTCTTGAGTACGGAGAGCAGAAGTACCCTTCTCACATTAAGTTGCTATGGTTTGAATGGCACTAAGTCTTCATCTTCGCCTCACCTATCTGTCGAATAGACTTCTCCTCCAACAGCAGGAATATGCCAATATACAATGGGTCTAGTGACCGGATCTTGCATCATTGTTGATTGGTTGTGATCTTCCTCGCTCTTCCGCGGGCGCTACTCTCTCCGGAAAGCTATTAATGGCCCACACTCCTTTGAGTACAATTCCAGAAAATAAGCTCGTGCATTATGGAGCTTCTTCCATTCCTTCTTCTTCAGCTTGTCCCTTGCCTGGGTCCTTAATTTCTTAATTGGCAATTTCAAATTTCGGGATCTAGTGACAAAGCAAATATCTCTAAAATCCAGAACAAATAACTAAGCAGCCTTTTACTGTTAAGCTCTGCTCCAGATTAGTTTCAATACTTCAGATAGGATAGTGGTCCGGAGTTTCTCTTTATGTACTACATATATACATATGTAAGCTATTAGAAGCTTTTGCTGTTTTCTTCTTATTTTGAACAATTTTTTCAAAGATGTTTGCAACATTTTTTTCTTTTTTCAGCTTTCTGATCCAACAGTCGGTGTTGATTTCTTTGCCCGTTTGATCGAAATGAAAGACGGCACACAAATTAAGCTTCAGCTATGGGACACAGCCGGTCAGGAGCGCTTCCGGTCAATTACGAAATCCTACTATCGCAATTCTGTTGGTGTACTACTCGTCTACGACATAACGAATCACGCCAGCTTCGAGCATATCCCCCTATGGATGATGGAGGCACAACGGCATATCGAGCCACATCGGCCAGTATTTGCTTTGGTCGGTTGTAAGCTTGATCTAGTAAATGCTGGCAGTCATCGTGAGGTGAGCACAGAAGAAGCGCAAGCATTTGCCAAGCAACATGGGCTGCATTTTGTCGAAACCTCAGCACGCAGCGGTGTTAATGTTGAGGAAGCATTTCGCATGGTCACACAGGAAGTATATTCGCGCATTCGTTCAGGCGAGTACAAAGTAGAGGACGGTTGGGATGGCATCAAGACTGGTTTCGCTCGACCCAGCAGTTTGGACTTTAACTTGGTAGTAGCGGAGCCCGAAAAGTCTTCGTGTTGTTGATATGTTTCGTAGGTTATTTATTACAAAAACAAAGTTTTACTAAAAGATTATTAAACAAAAGAAAAAAAAGGAAAATACTGCGAATAATTCTTTTTATATTGAAATTGTTAATGCCAATTGTGTTGCTGTGGGGCTGAAATCAGCTGATTTGGTCCTTTATTTTTTATTATTCGGCATGTTTTTGTTTTGTAATCGATGAGAGGCGAGAACGTAAATTAGCAGGAAAATGAAATTGTTTATTGTTTTTTAGTTCTTTAGAGATTTTGTTGTTTTACTGTTTTTTTCTTTTTTATTAACTAACTCCACCATCTACTGAATTGGCTCCAAGAGGCAAAACCAACCATTTACAGTTCAAAAACCAGAAGTCGTTACTTCGTAGTTTGTTTTTTTTTTATTTTTTTTAACGTAGCTTGTTAGTCCACATCAGAGAACATAGTAAGGAAATAGTTAAGACTCTTTAGATTTTGTGTGCTGTTTATTTGTACATATTCACGACAGGATATTTCATAACATAATAATACAATATTTTTATTATCTTATTGGTTTATTAAAATATTTGTAAAATATAAAAAGAAATTTCAAAATAAGAAATGTTTGTTTTATTCTCTAATTTAGATTTGTCTGTCCTTTAGAAAAAATTCCAATGAAGTCCGACACCGTCTTCGTCGTATTGTACTTTACAAAATTACATTTCTACTGCTAAAAGCTAGCTTTTCCACGAATGTCGTCACTTAGCCAGTTGATTTTGCTGCCTGTACCCAAAGCCATAGAAGTTTTTGCAGAGCGATTCGTAAACTCGAGACCTTTATACTCGAATACGTTTTTAATAGAGTGTAAGCAATCGCTACACCCATACTACCGATAACTTTTTCATGCATAATTACGGACTCAGGAGTAATTTCAACTTAAGATGCCTTGAACTGCAACGGACACACACTTGAAAACCTCTAGACAGTGTCTGCATTAATATCAAGTCGCGCACGAAAACAATTTTTTGACTTGAACCAAAAATGTTACGTTACAACCCAGTTCCCAGTCCCATTCGTCTCAAGGTCTGTTGTTTGCAAGGCATCCAATTATTTACCACTATTTTCTGCATAAGCCGACAGCCGATATCAATTCAATCCAACTCGTATTGGCACAAATCCAATCGGTTAGTTGCATCATAATACCATAAAATTGGAAAATTGTGAATTTCACATCTATAGTTCCTTTCTATACAAAAAGATAATGGGAAACTTAAACCACGATTTCTACACCAGCTTTGGGTTGCCGTCCAAGAATTGAAAAATTACAGAAGCTATCCCGTTTCCCGCTAAGTTTAACTTCACACTTACTCGAGAAGGTTCTGCATCGAATCTGCCTATCCAGTCCTTTTTGTGTTGAAATCCTCCTAATAGAGGACTTTCGTGAAAGGAGTCAGCCAAGGAGTTAATTTTGTTCATCAAGCGAGGTTAAGATGAGAGATCCTGATGACTTAGGCATTTATGTCCCGGCTTGGGAAAGTTTACCGGTGAATATGGTTTCTGATAAGTGTTCGTCCACGCATAATAAAATAACTGACAAGAATGCGAAGAGTTTCCTAAGTTACTTTGAGGAATTTAACTTGGATAAAAAAATTTTAAAAAATACATTCCGAAATAAGCACGACATTTTATGTGTGATTATCTTAATGGTAACTTAATTTGTTTCTATGAGGATTGGATTAAGGATATCCAAATTAGAATCAGTGTTATTAATGATGGCGCACTGTTCTGGAGTGGGACTGCTACCATACTTTACCCATTTTTGTTATCTGGCACAATTTTTGGGTAGTTTTCCAAACGGTCGACATCTTCGGAACTCGAATCCCTCCCATCGAACTTGACGTTAGAAACGTACTTATTTCTCTGAAGTTATTGGAAATATACGCAAAAAAAGTAACGGACATGAAGTTTTTTCGCCTTAGGATTGAGGGTTACGAATTTAAAAACTTTATCAACAGCTTTCGATTTTTTTATGATTTCCGTGTTGAAAATTTTTAAGATAATCCTTTAACTCGAATTTAGAATGCAATATTCAAAAATAAAATAGGTTCAATTGTAATTTAATTTATATGATTCATTTGAATTTATAGAATTTTCTGGTAGAATTTTTGGTTTCAAATAAGATTATTCTGCGAGAAAGATCAAGAATGATGCTGGCCAATTGACATGTTTTTGTCATGTTATTTATTAAAATCGAAACAATTTTCTTTTGTTAAGAAATTTTCTAATTGAATTTTTTCATTAAGTTATGGTATGTAGCTGGTATCGCCCATCGGCGTAGTATCACTGACAAGTATTGAACAGACCACTTCGGTTCAGGGGCACAAGGTCTATTTCAAAGCTATTTTTTTTTGTTTTTTGTTTAACTTTGCTATCAAGATTATTTCATTTACTCAACCCTTTTCTGGACAAAATATATTACGGATTGAAAAAGAAAACAAGTGTCTGATGCTAAATTGTTATCTGACATTTTCTTTATTTCACCAACGTCTACATATCTTCTTCTCGCCTGAACGTAAGAAATGTTTTGTAAACGCGCATGAATTTGACGTAATCTATTTATGTGGTGTTTGTCGTCTGCATCGATTGGATCTGTTAAATTTCTCTGGAATAAAGTGATCAGTTACTAGATTATTGAATAAAATACTTTACCTCAATGCAAGAGAAATCATCATTTAACTCAGTATTAACATAGACCATCAATTGTCAACACCTGTTTCTTGTGGATTCATTTCAAAATCAGTACAAAAGGAATCTTCCCTCACTTTCATCCTTTATTGAAGACCGTCTTGTTCCAGAAACATAATATCGATTTTTTCGAATAACTGCGGAGAAAAATCTTAAATCCCAGATTAGAAATCAAATAAGAAACTGCAATCATGTCATATGTGAGTAAATATTAGTAACTGAGTCATAATATTGCACAAATGACACGATTTGCATTTGATTTGTAATTACAGCGACTGAAAGCAACTAAGTGCCCTACCGACGAACTATCCCTAACTAATAAGGCAATAGTGAATATTAATGACTTTCCCGATGAGATCAAGTAGGTGAATCCTTTTTGCGTATCAAGTGAATTTAGTAAATTGTTTGAGTTTTATAGATATGCAGACATATCGACTGGACCGGGCCAGCATTTCATTTTCGCCCTAGAAAAGACCTCCGAAGTGCCCAGAGGTCATGTGGGCTTCTCGCTTGTACAGCGAAAATGGGCAACCTTGTCAATTAACCAAGATATCGATGTACGCCCATATCGATTTGATGTCAATGCAGATGTTATCTGTACTGTGGTTCTGGAGACAGATTTTTTACAAAAGAAAACGTGAGTTTAATTGGTAGTTTATTGATTATTTACAATAAATAATGTTCTGTGTGTTTTTTTAGGACATCTCAAGAACCCTACGATTCTGATCAAATGGCTAAGGAATTTTTGTTACAATTTTCCGGGTTGGCACTAACAGTGGGCCAAACGTTGGTCTTCAATTTTCAGGATAAGAAATTGCTTGGTCTTGCTGTAAAGACCTTGGAGGGTATGTACTAAAGTAGAATAAATCTGGAGATATGTACATGAGAGGTAATCGTATTTTAGCTGTGGACTCAAGTGCGCTTAAAGAGAACAAGGAGATGGCAACGAAAACTGTTCGATTTGGGCGACTACTCGGCAATACCGTGGTGCAATTTGAGAAGGCAGAAAATTCCTCATTGAACTTGGTCGGAAAGGCTAAAGGGTAAGTTCTTTACGAATTGTGCTCTGACCAGATTGTGTGTCTTACAAAATTTCCCTGCCGTCGTTAGGAATAATTGTTCTTATACTTTATTGCGTCTCTCTATATACATACATACATACATACATACATATGTGCATACGTTCACATGTAGGTCTCATTGTCACTACGGTCACTAGCAAATTTTGCAACTATAAACGTCATAATGGTGGGACACTTAAACACTTTAGTACAAACTGGTTATCAAGAAAAAATAGAGAAAATGATGGGTGATATAGGAATGATTGGCGCTTTGTGGACTTCCTTACAATCCCGGAGAATAGCGTCTATAAGGGATAGTATTTTACTCTGTTATCCCGCCTCTATTAGGGAATTGAATTGGGTACTTTTTCATAAGTCCTGACGTAGCTAATTATTTGTGTTGAAATCGCGCGATGTGAATGTATTTTTTTTTTTGCTGGAGTAAGATGGTGCAGTTTACATTTTAATAAACTTTCAAAAAATAAATATTTTTTTTTAAATTCCTTAAAAAGGACTATATACCGACGCATTTTTTAGACTAATAACCCTCATTTAACAGCGAAATACTGGTAGATGGTAAGAAATGCAAAATACCCGGTATATGCAACAGAAAAGTGAGTTTTTCTCATGCTTTTTGGTTGTCATAAATTTGAGTGCGACCTTCCATGTCTTTTTCACTTTGACCTAAGTGTTACGGTGCCTTTGTGTAGAAAAAAAGACCTTCTAACGACACAAAATACAAATATCTTTCAATATTTCACCAGATTTCAATGGCTTTGGCTACATTTCTGGGACTGTTACGTAAATTTTAAAGTGGATTTCAGCTGCAAAATTTTCTTTGGAGGCAAAATGTCTACTTTCTGAGATGTTTTACCAGACTTCAATGAAGAATTTTTTTGTTTTCATACATATCCACCAAACTTAAATTTTGTAGCTCCGCGGATAGTTACTCAATTCAGGAACTCTCTCGGTACTCCTAACGAATACATATTGCGTTTATTTTATATTTATGAGTTTACTTTACACATTTAACTTGTATTTTGTAGAAAAATCGTCCGTCAGTCGATCATCAATCCCGATTGGGATTTCGGTAAAATGGGAATTGGTGGTCTTGACAAAGAATTCAATGCAATTTTCCGACGAGCATTTGCATCTCGAGTTTTCCCTCCAGAGCTTGTGGAGCAGCTAGGCTGCAAGCACGTTAAAGGTATTCTCCTCTATGGTCCCCCAGGTACAGGTAAAACCCTGATGGCACGACAAATTGGAAACATGCTAAATGCTCGTGAACCAAAGATTGTTAATGGTCCACAAGTCTTAGACAAGTATGTTGGTGAATCTGAGGCAAATATTCGTCGATTGTTTGCCGATGCCGAAGAAGAGGAAAAGAGGGTAAGTTAACAATTGATGATCTTACTTTATTTTTATATTAATGCTTCTGGGTTCTGTGCAGCTTGGTCCAAACAGTGGTCTGCATATAATTATTTTCGATGAAATCGATGCTATTTGCAAGGCTCGTGGTTCTGTGGCCGGAAACAGTGGCGTTCACGATACTGTAGTCAATCAATTGCTGGCCAAGATTGATGGTGTCGAACAACTTAATAATATTCTAGTCATTGGCATGACAAATCGTCGTGATATGATTGATGAGGCTCTACTTCGTCCTGGTCGATTGGAAGTACAAATGGAAATCAGTCTACCAAATGAAGACGGACGTGTGCAGATTTTAAGTATTCACACAAAACGAATGAGGGAGTTCAAAAAGATTGCTCCCGATGTAGATTGTAAGGTTGGTATCAACTTTAAACTGAATTATAGTTGGGATGCATCCAGATCATTTTTCTTTGTAGGAAATTGCCGGTCTGACAAAGAACTTTAGTGGTGCTGAACTGGAAGGTTTAGTACGTGCCGCTCAGTCAACGGCAATGAATCGACTGATTAAAGCCGCTTCCAAGGTTGAGGTCGATCCTGAGGCTATGGAGAAATTGTTAGTTAATCGAGGAGATTTCTTGCATGCTTTAGAGAATGACATCAAGCCGGTAAGACGGAAAATCTATATTTGGTTTCAATGATATCTAACCACAATTATTTCAGGCTTTTGGCACAGCTCAAGAGATCCTCGACAACATGCTTTCACGTGGCATAATCAATTGGGGTACACCAGTATCGAATCTCCTCGAAGATGGTATGTTATACGTGCAACAGGCTAAGGCAACCGAAAGCTCCGGTTTAGTGTCAGTGCTCATTGAGGGTTCACCCAACTCAGGAAAAACTGCTCTAGCTGCCAAGTTGGCAAAAATGTCAGATTTTCCATTTGTAAAAGTTTGCTCACCCGAAGATATGGTCGGATTTACAGAATCCGCAAAATGTCTTCACATTCGCAAGGTAAGTTGGACTTAAGTTGGTATTTTTTGTATATTAATTTGGATGTGTTTAGATCTTTGATGATGCCTATCGTTCAACGCTTAGCTGTATTGTGGTTGACAATGTTGAGCGATTATTGGATTATGGTCCCATCGGACCAAGATATTCCAATTTGACGCTACAAGCATTACTAGTTTTATTAAAGAAACAACCACCTAAAGGCCGTAAATTACTTATTTTATGCACCAGCAGCAGACGGTGAGTTATACAAGTGGCGCACGGTAGCAATTCGGTTAAACTATTATATTTCCAATTGACAGTCAAGTTCTCGAAGACATGGAAATGCTTTCTGCATTCACATCGATTCTACATGTGCCCAATTTGTCACATCCCGATCATGTATCGGCTGTTCTCGAAGATGTTGATCTATTCAACAAGGGTGAACTGCAAGCCATTGGCAAGAAAATGAATGGAAAGAGGTAAGTAATCTTTGTTGTGTTTGCCTATCAATTGGTATACTTCACGTCTAACTCTACTCTCAGAGTGTTCATTGGCATCAAGAAACTACTCGGTCTCGTCGATATGGCTCGTCAGACCGAACAACAATATCGTGCAATCAAATTCCTCTCGAAGATGGAAGAAGAGGGAGGTCTTGACATGAAGTAACTACTCGGGAAAGATCTTAATATGTCCGTTGTTGTGCTTAACGACGTTTTCTAAAAAAAAAACGCAAACGAAATATAATTCAAGTACTAAATCAATATAAACATTTCAAACTATTATATTAATATTCTATATTCTAAAGCAAAAAACAAAACATATACAAAAATATTAGTATTAACTCGTTACTACTTGTACGAATACAGAAAAGTTGCAACAGACCAGGTTAAGTTTTTGGAAATATTTCTAATTCAATTTTGCTTTCTTTCGTTCACTTTGTTTTGCCTGCAAGATAATTATTTAATAACTAACAGAAAATGTTAAGCATGACTTGTGGATGTATGAGTGTTGATAGGGGGCGTGGAGTGGAACTTGAAGTAATTTTTTGAAAAAAAAAAAAAAAAAAAAACGATTTCTCATTTACAAATGAAAAGGGGAAAAGTTTTTATTGTTAATTATAAACAAAATCGTCCTTAAAAAGGTCCAGATAAATGGAGAATAAGAGAAACAAAAACGAAGAATGGCTTTAAATTAAAAGCAACGACGAAGTATTGCAAGCATACAGTAAACCTCAAATCCAAACGTGTCATTGGTACTTACACAATTATTTAACGGCCACAATAGCTTAATACTGTTACCACAGTAATTTGAAAATACCAGGCATTTTACAACAGCGTTCCGTTCTATTTAGACTTCCCGAATCTGGGTCCAATTCAAGACGTTTTCTTGCTCCGCATAGAATATTTGACACCAGCCACAAATGTGAATGCTATTTCAAGTTTGTTTGTTCGGTTTGTCTTTATAGGGTCTTCCATCCGCAACAGTCTGTCTGAAATATTTGTAGAGCTCGGGTGCACTGCTTGTCGAAATTCGAGATTGTTATTCGAAGAATGATTACTCATGACATATTCCCATAGTCGACGCTATTAATAATTGTCATAGTAAATCGTAGACGAATTCCTTAAATAAATCTTTTTGCCATTACCGATGTTTCCCTGGGGATCGACAAAATGTACGAGTATTTAGCTGTGTCTATATTTACTTCTTACTCAACTCTCCACCGAATCTTCATTTATCATAGAAAAAACTCGGTTGAGACTCGCGGCAGAATTGTGCGACAATGTCGATATTGTCCTGGCTAGTGACTTCTTTTGAAATACACTCATATATGTATGTATGTATGTCACATCTAGCGCGAGGTTAAAAATATCATATCACATCAACTTGGCGTTACATGGTGCTCATTCGCATCACGTTTTTTCAGTGTAAGGCGGGCATCCTAATATAGAGCATAGTCAATGATCAAATTGAATCTCGCTGATGTGTCGTATTTTAGTGACAAATTTAAGCGAATTTTCGATCTGCCACACAGGCTTCCATTTACAAAATTTTGCTCATTTAGTAACACCTGAACGTGCAGTTAAAATATATACTTCTCCTTGTGACAGTTGTCTAAAAAAAAATGCAATTTTTGAAATTTTCAAAAGGTATAGTTTGCTTGTTAATTTAAGTGCATAATGCATGTGACTAGATAACCGCCCTTTTTACGTATTATGTACGTCTTATAGAGTAGCTCAAGTTGTGCATTCCAACTTAAGACTAGGCCACACAGTAAAGCCAATGTTCTGGTCCCGCCGTTGCATATGATGCATTCTATTTAGAACCAGTGTAATAAACAGTCATATAAACGCGCCTGTGCTATACGATTGTTACATGCTCTGGTTTTTACCGCTTTTCACACGTCGTTAGAGGCTCGAGTCCCAGAGAACTGCAGGAAAAAAAAACGTTTTCACTGCTTACAAATCTCTAGCAAACGTCCGAGAGCAGGAGAAAGCTTCTTATACCCAGTAATAGCAGTAGATATCTTTCATTCGTGCGCAAAATATAACTTAAACCTTAAAACTATAACCTTAAATTGAAGGAGTTTTAGTATTTATTCATAAATATTGTGAAATTGCTAATATCTATCTGATCCGATCAGACACGACGAATACATGTAATATATGCGGTGCTTGCAATATTTATACTTATTGTGGAAATTGTTCTCCTCTATTTGGTCCTTTCGATTGTTGAATTTTTTTTTATTATCATTTATTATAATAACGACAGCTTCCTTGGCTGCTGCAAAGCAGCAGTTATATTATCAATAAGTTCCTTTGTGTCTTTCATTTCGTTTTTCTCCTGTCAACTCCTTCTGCCCTACTTAAAAACATTCCACTTCTAAAAGAACTTTGAATGAACCAACAACGATAACTCAATATTTTGTGAATATACATATATTTTTTCTTTTATTATTTAATTTTAATTCTATCGAAGCATTTTCTCCAATCCTTCCAACCTAATATTGTTGTAAGTTATAAAAATTAATTTCTTAAGCATTTGCTTTTTTTGAAATTATATAGCTAATTAGCGAAATTAATAAGTTCCATAGTTAATTAATAATTTTAAATTAAATAAAAAAAAAGTGTATCTATTTAAATGATATTACAGTGTAAAGTAATGAAACGAAGAGTTCGTAAGAAGAATTCAATTACTAAATGTTAAGGATCCATGTCTACTATAATTGTTTTCGAATTTTAAAAATTGTTTAGAGTTAAAAAAAGAAATAAAACAAAAAACGTTATAGATTATTATCGGAAAAGCTCGACATCAACAAATTATTTGTTTAAAATAAACTAGTCAAGAAGAATTCCTAAATTCGATCTCTACTTGACAAATACAAATCTCTTCTGGGCGAAATATTATATCCGAAAACTTGTGTACAGGTTTGGATTCCAATTATTTCGATCGGTTTAGATTTGTCTAAAATTTTTTGAATAATTGCATACAAATTGTGTGTACAAATGTTGCAAGTGGTGGCTCCAATATGACAAGTAAATTTAAAAAAGTTTTCTTTGAATTGTAAACTGTGGAGAAAGTCAACTCACCCTTGGCACGTTGGTACAAAATTATCTGGTGATCGTATTCGATTTATTAGAATTATATTTAGCAGATTTCTTTAACGATTTTTTGATTGTTTATTTTGTTTTAATTTTAAATTAGACGTGTGTAGATAATGAGGAAGGTTTTAAATTACAAAATTACTAATACACAAAAAAAAAAACTATTAAAATTAGAATTGTTAAAGAAAGGAATTAAAAAAGCAACTGAAATTGTTAATGCATAATGTAAGCCGAAGTAAGAACGTGTTGTTATTTATTCTAAAAATTTATATATTACAAATTAAAGATACATATTATAATTGATAACCAACCGCTAAAATAACTCAAAATTAATGATGGTGTTTTATTTTAAGCCTGTTCTCTGGGGGCATGTTTTACTAAAATTTTTGGGCGAATACGTAGCTGGGATTTACTCACTTATTTACTTACTTAGGTAGAGCTACAGTTCGGGGTGAACCTGGACCTTAACCAACAAGCCTCTTCAGTTAGCACTCTAAGTTGGCTGAGCCCCTTCTGGTTGGGCGCTCCATCTTGGGCGAGGTAATCCTCTACTACTTTGTTCCTACGCTCACCACATGTGGCCTTTCGTCGTACGGTAAAAAAAAAAAGCGGCTAGTCAATATAGGCGTTTATGACTAGTAAGCACCTAGTAAGCCGGCTTTACTTTTACCTTGTGTGTCGAATGCGACTACGTGACATCCTTCTACCAATATGACTTCTATGACTGTGACATGTTACTTACGCCAGATGATACTTAAAATATCGGACTCAATATCAAAGGGTAATACTCGTAGCTCCACAGGGATCAATGCTTTGCCCATCATTGTGGAACATTGAGTACGATGGAGTACTACGACTACAAATAAGAGAAAAGTCGAAAGTTATTGGCTTTTTGATGTTATCGCAATCGTATTTACTACCAAATTCGTGGAAGAGGGTTGTAGCTTGGCAACGGTACCATAAAAATTGTTCATCAGTGACTCACTTCGGTTGGTTTGACGAACACAAAACGGGGACGACCGTCATAACCAACAGGAAGAAAACAGACACAGCCACATTCTCCGTCGGTGGTCGTATTACGACAACTAAAGCAACTAGACAATTAAAGGCAAGAAAACGCAATCGAAGACGTGGTGCCTAAGCGCACATCGGAGGACAAAAACATGGTCGGGTACTACTAGTAGACGGAGTAGTCACGTCCATAATCCTGTCTTCCTCACTGGTATGGATTAAATCTACCACCGTTGTCCTTACAATAAAAAACATAATGTGCAAATATGCGCCTTGAGAGCGTGCTTTATATACCGCATCACATCAAATGAAGCAGAACACATGGCAAAAATTGTCCCCGTCAACAATGAAGAAAAGCTTGATCTTATCGTTATCGTGGCTAGATCCGGTTCAAATACTCTCATGGCTGGAGCGTCACTGTCACTCGATCCGGGTGAGTCAACTGTGTTTCTCCGATTTTCTGACTTCATACACACTTTGATACAGCAGGACGACGGGGCTTTTCTCTTACGAAAGGGGTTAATATCTGTCCTCAATCTATTTTGATTGGATTTAATTGCTTCAGAGGCCAAAATGATAATTGCTATCATTTTAGGCTCTAAAAACAATCAAAATATGCATGTTTCTGGTTATGGTCTTTGCAAGAGTTTATTTGTGAAAATATTTGGTCTACCCTCAATTTGCCGGCTCGGAAGTCACACTGAAAGTGAGTTTGGTACAGAAAAACTTCAGACGCTGTCACATTTTCTTGACTTTGGGTCTCGGGGCCACTCTGAAAAAATTTGCGCTCTGGCCCTCCCTGTAGTTTCTGGCTATTCCAGACATGCTAAAACTTGAAATGCTAAATATTTTTCGTAGGCGGTTTCTATTTATTCCAGTCGGGTAATGAATCAGGTCGTTATCATGAAATGATCCGAACTGATGTTTGCTCCCAGATTTAAGATGGGGGATGCGTGGCGTTTTGTTAGCGGTTCCTATTCTAGAGGTAGCCAGGTTGCTGTATGCGATTATGAAGAAATCTTGTGCTACTTATTTGCAGTTATAATGTTGCTAGATGCTGCAATGTACTTTAGTCCAGAGCCGTTACCTGCTGTCGAGGCGTGGGGACTCTACTATCGCAGATCAGGCTTCGTAGAATCCATCAAGGAGGTCGTAAGATTCGCCATTGAACAGACACCTCTTTTTATAACGTTTATATTGGCTTGATGCAGAATTTTGTTTTGAAGACGATCACTCATTGGCTTCAAATCGATAATTTTTTACCGTAGGCCATTTCAAATACAAATTTTTGTCTGCAAAATTTTTTGGCTGAAGTAAGCAATTGCTGAACAAGGATTTGTCGTCCTTCTGGGGTTGGAAATTAATTGACCGAGCCAGTTATTTGACATAGATATGACATCAATTTAATAGAATATTCAAAACATAAAAAAGCATAATTTACCCACCCTGAGGCCCTAGGAAATGCTTAAATACTAAAAAATTTATTTGTTGGATGCGTTAAACCATTTGGGATTATCACTGGAATTTTGATCTCTCGTAGTGGATTGTCTGAAATTATCATTTCTTGGTCTCTTCGGTATTGCGCCAGTCGACGGTCCAGGCGCTGTCGAGGTATTACTATTGCTGCTGTTGTTGTCATTTGCTTCTTTTTCTACAGCTCTGATTAAACTGAAATAAAAATGTTCATCAACTTAAGCGGTAATCTGGAGAATTATTTGAGATCTACCGCGATTTTGATGCTAGGTAAAAGGCGCCCTCTGGTGGGGTGAGTTTCATAAGAAATTGCTGCTTTATATAAGAAATAATAGATGGCAGTGCGTCATGCTCTTCGACACCAAAATGCAGTACAGCAGTCGGAACACAATCCACTTCGAGGAGAGTTTTGTCTCTGGGCAATAGAGTCTTTGGCGGGATGGTAACTGGGAAATGAAAAAAAAAAAAAAAATTTATCTAGAATGTCTTAAGATACATATGTACATATGTATATGCACACATACACAAATGAAAGTCGAGATCCTCGTTAACCATGTATCCTCGTACAAAACTCACAACGTCATCGACTTTATCTATTGGTTTAAATATTCCTTGCAGGACGTGCCTATCAGGGAACTGTATCCGTATTACGCAATTCTTATACTGGGCAATTTTCTTGAGTAGAGATTTACTTTCTTCTAGCTCACGCAGTTTGGCCGTCAGAAGAGGAGAATCTTCTTCTCCCTGTGCGACCTTCTTTAAATCGCGCAGTACCAATTTTAAATCGTTAACGGTCAAATCAAAGAAGGAATCCGGCAGGTCTTCCATTTGTTTTTGAGTGCAATCAAGTGAATAGATTACTGCCTTTCGTTCACCTAACTATGGAGAGCCTAAAATCAAGAGAAGTACAAGACTACAACTAATTCGAAAAAACAAACCACATTGATTTCTGGTTCCACCTCCATCTCATCAGTAACCATTTCATCTTCTAACTCTACAGTACCAGTTGATTTGATAGTTCGGCCGCTTCCAGTACCCCAGTCATACTGAACTTTCCGATTAGGAACTTCCTTCGTGATTTCCGCAGTCTCCATGACATTCGCTTCAGTTTCAGGAGGCTGTTCCGCCAGTAGTTCTTTCTTTTTTAGTGACTGAACTAATTCAGAAGTAATTGCAAATCCTTTGTTTGCTTGCTTGTTAGCTGGCTTGGTGTCATCAACTTTGGCATCCTCTTTGACCACAGGTGGAACATACACCCCTGCTTGACTAATGAAAAAACGATTTTGCATCAACAGATATTTGCAGAAAAAAAAAACCTGAATACCTTTTCAATTCTTCTGGATTCTTATTGACCAACCGTAACATGGTCCTTCCGCCTGTTATGCCCAACGACTTCAGAGTTGTTCGCTTTAGGTCATTGCCAAATATCTCTTTTCGCATGTACACAAATACTGGACTCTTTTCAGATTCTGCATATTCTGGACATATACTAGTTAGAACATCCCACAGACTGGCGCTTGGTATAAAATGCCCTTGCGATCGTGAACCGTCCTCCAATTGGACACAGATTTCGGCCATAGATTCGACCCTTTTCTTTGAGCACTCGAACATCTCCAGCAGGCAATTGTTTGGTAGCCCTGTAAAACGGAACATTTGTAAGAGGTCCAGCTCCTTGTTGTGACTTTTTAAGCCATAAGAGTCGCTAGAAAATCCATGTTTCTGGCAGGTTTCCTCCAGAATCTAAAAGACGCAGTTGCATAGATGCTTTTAAGTCATTCTATCAAAGGTGTGTTACCTGAAGCAGTGTTGTGCTAGGAGTGATTTTGATGTTTTGACGCCTGCCATTCGGGGTTAGCACGGTAACTTTTTTATTTAAATCCATTTATTGTAATGGGAGCACCGAAGAAAGGCTGACGAGTTTGTTGAAAGCAAATTCATTATTTTTGACAGATGCCGTAAAGCGAGCTGAATGTGAATTGAAATGTGTTCCATTCAATTTCGGGCGTCGCATTCAAAGACAAATATCGGAACAATTCACAATAAAACGAGACTCCATTTTGCTGTAATATACATATCTTCAGAAAGATTGCCTGTAGTCCCTGTTGTTAATGAGTTCTTGATGAACAAAATGCTTTTACATTTTTGATTTTCAATTTTGAGAACTTAAAAGAAGAATACGTTGGAACAGTGTTTTTCGTTACCTGTGTTATGCAAAGACGGGTTTAAGACAGGTTATTGTGTATGAGCTGTTATCTTCCCAGTAACTTTCTTATAAGCAGGTCTTTACTAAACCATTGTAGAGTATTCCAAGAAGAAGTTATAGCTTTTCGAGAAGCTTTTAAGTGATTATTGATGAGGTCGGACACCACCTCTTATACCATCCAGTTATTAAAGCCAATAAAATATTCAAATTGGTAACAATCCATTTTTTTGTTGAGGTTCTGGTCAAACTGATTCCAAGCAACTACGAAACAAAAGAAAAAGACCGGAATGGTTGCCGACTGCTGCTAAGAACATGTTGTTTCACTTTTTAAAATTTTGAAAAACTATTGCAAGTTAAAATTATAATTGAAACAAACCCGAAGAAGTGCTGGTACTATAGTGAATTTTCCCGACAAGATTGCTGTCCAATGTACTGAGAGACTTAGAACTTAAAAGTCCACCCAAATAAGCACATGTTAGGGCTCTTACCCAGAAAAGAAAAATATACATTCTACCAGTATTATCTTAGCGAACTAATTTTTTAAATGCAACGTTGAACGCACTCTCTTATTTCTCTAGCCCACTAACTTTGAAGTGATTAGTCTTAATGTTGTAGGCCACTGTGCACTCAGCTGTTTAAGTTGTGAAAATTTACAAAATCAAAATTGGTAGTCTTCGATTTTTTTCTAAATATTACTTAATACTGCTATTATTCGTCATAATAGCTTCGGGCAAACAGAAACTACTTCAAGCCATTGTTCAGAGCAATCTAAATCCCATCAGGGGCATGGCTTGGAGATCCAGTGGCGTCAACAACGAAGATTTAATTCGTCAATTACGAGGTATGCACACAAATAATTTATTGCACAACTGAGTTTCCTTGAATGCTTGCTGAACGTAGAGAATGGTATCGTCGCCTCGGATGGTGTTGCCCAAGCTATGATCGCAACTGATCGGAAATTCTATTGTCCATCAAATCCTTATACAGATAGACCCCAAAGTATAGGAGGTGGAGTTACAATCAGTGCTCCACACATGGTATGAATAGATAAACTCATGTATCGGTCTTCACTATTGACTGTCTCCCTGTTAAGCATGCGTTTGCATTGGAATACCTTCGAGGTCAGTTAAAACCAGGTGCTCATGTTCTAGATGTTGGCTCCGGCTCTGGATATCTAACCGCTTGCTTCCTGAGGTACGTGAATGCGGAGGGAGAGCATGCTGATACGAAAGTTGTTGGGATTGAACATCAACCACAGTTAGTCGAAAAAAGTAAGATCAATCTAAATGCAGACGATCCGAGTTTGCTAGGTTCTGGAAAGCTGGTTATCGTTGGTAAGTGAAAAAAAAGGAAAACGATTTCATTTAAATTGGTTTTCCAAATTCTTCCTGTAGAAGGAGACGGCAGAAAAGGATGCCCCGAATATGCGCCCTATGATGCAATACATGTTGGAGCTGCTGCTCCAGAAACACCATCCACTCTGATTAAGCAATTGAAAAACGGCGGACGGTTGATTGTGCCTGTAGGACCTGAAGGTGGCACTCAGTACATGGAACAGGTGAGAACATACGATACTCCTATGAAATGGGGAAATTGATGAAGCTCTTTCTTGCAGTATGACAAGGACGATAGTGGTAACGTGACCAACACCCGATTGATAGGGGTTATGTATGTTCCTTTAACTGATTTGAATCGGCCCTGATTGCTGGTGGCTCTGAAAGTTGTTTTGATAATGAGTTTGTCGTTCCTGCTTGCGTGGCGAGTAGCCCACATGGTAAATTTATTTTAATCTCAGCTTACCTCTTCCTCTCACTTTATTTTACGTGATTCACAAAGTATTATCGCAAATTTTTGTTTGTGTTCCAAGAGGTTCAATAAATTATTTTTATTTTATTTTTGAAAATAGTTTTGGAAATGTTTTTTTTTTTGATTTGATAACAGCACGACAGGACTGGAGTAAACAGAAGGCTTTGAAGATTTGAGATCAGATAATTTAGGGCGAATGCTAGTCGTAACATCTCTTTATACTTAAGTGACGAATAATAGCAAACAGACAAAATGAACGAGGTTTTGTAAAAGAGAAATAGGAAAGGGTGACCTGGACGCCTTAACAGGCAGCAGGCATTCTATTGCAGCAGCACTGAGATGTCCAATAAGATTTTGATTATAGTGCATACACCCTTGAATCTTTAGTCTTCATAATTTCTCCTTTATTTTTATCGAAAAATTTACTTACATAATAGGTGATCCGGAATATTTGACATAAACGAACTTTTTTAATGCACGTCTACTGAATAGATAAGTTTAGCTTATGAAATAGGCATCAGTAACACTGACGTAGCGGAAGTAGCTAGACACTTTTGTAGCTATTAGGTTCCCATAATGATGTAGGTTCTGTCTTAAATGCTTTTATTAACACATCGGTTACCCTGAAAGGAACAATTCTCCAAAAACAAAGCATAAACGCACCCTACTTGTCTGATATTGTTTTTGATATTCGCCCAAATTCGTTTTTACAGATTTAGCTGTGGTAAGTGGATTGAGTACGTGGTCGAACCGGTCAGGGATTAAATATTAAATCTTTAAGTGGCACGAATATAATTACAGACGTAAAAAGTATGAGGTTTGCGTATTGGACTACCTCGCAGTATGTTTGACGTTCGAATCAAGGAAAACATTAAAAACTTTTTTATGATCAATGTCTGACAAACATCCGAGAGTTATAACTGTTATGAAACACTTCTTAAGTACGCTTTAAGATATGAGTTTAAATGTAGATCAATTCATTCATGCGAAAAATATAACGCACATAACACGAACGGTTCGGAGAAGCTATGCTTATGCCTATATGAACTGTTTGTGCCAAATATTTTCTTTTTATTTTTTGGAATTCCATAATAAATATGTACATCAGTTGATGTCAATTGTCACCAAAATAGTTCATTTGATTGACATTGATCTACACATTCATATTTTTTAGATATTTTGCTATCAGCAACTTGCTAAATTTAAATATTCGAAAAACTGATTGGAGTATAAGTACGAATTAACATCAATCAGTAAAAGCAAAGCCTAAACTAAAAACAATTAACATGAGTATAAGGGCCCAACCAGCAATGAAAACACAAAACTATTTACCTCCGCCGCTGCTTTAGAAAAAAAAGGTCGTTGAAAATATGGATTCGATTTTGATTGGGACGCAAAGAAGTGAAAATGTTTAGCGAAATACAAACACTGAGTTTACTTGGTAAATTGAATGCGGATTAAATCCATGGTAAGCTTAGATCATTAAATTTATAGCTGAAACACATTAGCACAGCACAAAGCAACTTCAACGTTAAGCGTAAGTAAGTTTAGATTTGCTGTGCTGTACAGCTAATTCGACAATTTTTTTATCTTAGCAACTTGAAAATACAAAAATATCTATATGAGATCATACGGCACAATCAGTTTCTTTGTAGTTATGCTTCTGTTTTTTTTTCAAATAATCTTCCCGTGAATTTAAATATCGCTATGTGCTCTTGCCCTTGTATCAATGTGTTTCACATCACAGCAGCTATCGTTGGCTATTGGCTGTCCAAGTCACTGTGCTTTGTTTCTGTGCTAATGTGTTTCAACTATTATACAGCCACCGCGAAGCAACCCCAATATTTACACAATTTTTTCTTCCATTAATAATTTAAAGTTGAACAGTTTTTAGACTCAACAAAATCAAGAAAAAAAATTCGATAAATTCGATAACAGATGCATTCTCACATCACCAATAAATAGATTTACGTGTGGCCTCTTTTGAGCATGTTCCTGCGAGAGTGAAACAACCATACACACCATGATGTTCAGTCTGGCATTTCGTTTTCTTTGAGTCTGACATCGCGTACAATTATAGGTTTTTAATTTTAATTTGTAAGTTTTTTAAACATAAAGCATTTAATGTCCAAAATGACTACAGTGAATATAAACTCGAGAAAAAGTCCGAACATACTGAAAAAACAGGGCACCGATCAATGGGTGAAATTAAACGTCGGTGGGACGTACTTTCTGACGACGAAAACGACATTATCCCGTGATCCAAATTCTTTCCTGTCGCGTTTAATTCAAGAGGATTGTGATTTAATCTCAGATCGGGTATGTGGAGTGTTTAGCCTTTAATTTGTTTTCTCTATTATTTTTTTTATTTCTTGCAATCGTTTTGATTGGGGTTTTGCCCATGAATATCATGTGGGTGCGATGCAATTTCCATTGATAAATATTTGGAATTTCGTTAAAATTGTTTATTTGTTTTTATATCACCTAACAACGAAATTGAGGTGGTTGTTTTATTGTTTTCAATAGTGCGAAGCGCAGGTAGTGTAGTGGGAGCACACAGTGGTATACAGTTGGTCTCAGTGTTGTTTGTGCAGAGGTACCATAGTTTTGAGTATGTATGGTGCACTGTGACTACACTTGGAAGCGAACTGCTAGAAAATGTTTGGAAATGATTTATATTAGTTGTTAGTTTCTTAAAAAGTTCTACCGAACAGTGGGAGTTACGCTTTCTTAATCGAATCATTAGCAGGGTTTTGGTTTGGGTTTTGCGCAAAAAGTACAAGTAGCGATAAAAAGTAGCAAAAACAAATTAATACATGTTTAAACTACGATGAAGATATGTCTTTGGTTTACATGAAAATTCGACTTTAATAGCAACCACCAGCAAGCGATACTTTAATAAAACATGTTTAGTTTAGACAAGAAATGGGTTATTTAAAACGAAAACTAGTTTGCCCAACGCAATGGAAATTTTTAAGACAGGCTTAATGAAGAACCACAAGAATCGATAGAAATGCTTAATCTTCAGCATATGACAACGTACCGACAAAGTAGTGCACAGCTACCAGCTTGGCCTCCCGCTCTACAAAACGGTTCAAATCCATAAAGAGAGACAAATGTGTAGCTTCTTTGCAACCAAGCTTTATTAATTTCTGTTCCTTTTGCGTCTGCGCCAATGCGTTCGAATCTGTTCATTATTGATATCTTTTTTTAACCAATAGACCATCTACATATGTACATCATAACGACTGGCTCTCTCAACATGTAATCTTGTATTGTTGTAGTTAATCTGTTTTACCAGAATAGAATGTGGAATAGCCTACAATATTCATATACATGGATGTCGTTCGTTCTGGCGTGCTGTGGCTCAGTGATGAGTGCGTTGAATTACTAAGCGAAAAGTTCGATGTTCAAATCCCAGAAAACACTTAAAATTTTTTAACGGTCCCACCTCTCACGAATGTCTGACAAAGTTCCGAAAGTAATAAATGTCATGAGAAAGCTTCTCAATTTGCCTTTCGGATATGGCTATAAACTACTGTAGGTTCCTTCCGTTTGTGTGAAAAATATAACACGCACAACATGAATGGTCACAGGCAGGTTTCATGCATGGGTCAAATTCAACTCACTATATTTCTATATTGTGCAACATATGACCAACTGTATAGCAGCAGAAGCACAATTTTTCGCAAAACCAATTGAAATTATTGATTTAAAATTCCTTATTTCTAGCCCTGTATCTGGCTGGCCAGCCTCATCACCTTTAACCTATACTTCCTTGTATATAACTTTTAAAAAAAATTCTTTATTTTTCCATTATTATTGTGAAAACGAACACAAAAGGACGAAACTGGAGCATACTTGATTGACAGAGATCCTAGATACTTTGCACCAGTGCTGAATTATTTACGGCATGGCAAACTGGTACTTGACGGTGTCTCAGAGGAGGGTGTCCTCGAAGAGGCTGAATTCTATAACGTTACCCAACTGATAGCTTTATTAAAAGAATGCATTAATCATAGAGATCAGGTATGTGTATGATGAGAGCACTTGACCATGCTGATGGTCAATGGCGTTTTTATTTATGAAGTATTTTATTATTTCCGTTTAATTGTTTTTCGTATGCGTTCTGTTTTATTTTGCAGAGACCGCATATGGACAAGAAGCGAGTCTACAGAGTACTACAGTGCCGTGAGCACGAACTGACACAGGTAATTTTATTTGTTTTTATTATTATTTGTGTACAATGTATGCATTCCCTTTTATGAATGTAAGGTTCTCTTTATTCGTACATAATTTGCAGACCCATCAATAGAATTTACAATGAAAGAAGAAAAAATAAATTGTCATTGAAACAAAAGAAAATATATTGTATATGCTGTAGCGGTTGAATTTGTTAATCAATTCACGTTCTTCTTAGTGAATAAATAATGAGAAGGAATACGAAAGAAAAAAAAATATTTTAAAATGCAAAGACGTCAAGACAATTTAATCGAATTGTTTCTGTTTTGACTGATGTATTCATTAATCGAAAGTGAATGGAGTGCTAGAAAAAGTGAGAGGAATAAATATATTGTTTAAAAGGGGCTACAATGACCCAAAGTGGATATGAAATTGCAACTGTGTGCAGGGTATTCTTAGAAGTAAGAAAAGATATCACATATGTATAAGATTGGAGCTCAAACCTGCCCCAATCTCTGCAGTATGCTCAGAGTCAATGATGGAATATAATAAAGGCTAATGAAAACGCCGTAAGCAAAAATGTAGCTAAGGGTTTCCTTAATTTTTAATGGAACTTAAGTTTGGTGAGGACTTAAGAATTCTTACCAATAGTTTTTGTAGTGAATTTTAACTATTTCAACACGTTGTGTGAGTGTGTGTTTATTTTGGCAAACGTCATCACAATGATAGTTAAATGTCGACAGTTTATCAATGTTGGATGGTACTTGGAAAATCTTTGACTTAGTTATGACTTGTAATACCCGCTAAGACCATGCCGGATTCTCTCTTGCAGTATTAAATCATTTGACTCTGCTGCAGCAAAATGAGTTATGAGTTTGCCCTTAAACCTGTGCTCAAAGTCTTTCATTAACCAAACTACTTTAAATAATAGAATTCCTTGAATCTGATTAATTCTTTGCTTCTATACAAATCCTCTTATTCTATTTTTAGATGATATCAACCCTATCAGACGGTTGGCGATTCGAGCAATTGATCAATGTTGGCATGCAATACCCCAACTATGGTCCATTCGAAAACAATGAATATCTTTGCGTTGTTTCGAAGGATTGTGTCACGCCAGCCGGCCGTGAATTGGAATTAAATGATAGAGCTAAAGTTCTACAACAGAAAGGCTCTAGAATGTAAGACATGACTATAATTATTATTATTTATCGTTTTTATTTAAATTGTAGGTTAATTTTACGAAAAAAAAAGAATTAACAAACTGAAACAATAATTAAAGTATTTTCTAAATTATCTTTTCTAATGAATATTTCGAAAGCGTGATTAAAAAGAAAAAAAAAAAAACAAAACAAAATCCTTTCTTAACCCGACTTACAAACGGGCGTGTATTTATATTTCTTTTTTATTTTTATTTTTTCGCGGCACTTAGATTATGCAAAATAAAAAAAAAGTCAAAGGGAATTGAATATCACATCCCACTCCCCACCGACTAAAGTAAAACTAGTTATGTCGTTGAAGGTGGGCTATTAGAAAATATAAATTCAAATTAAACAAAAAGATAAAATACCGTAATAAACATTAAAAAATAAGAAAATAATATATTTATATATATTTAATAGGAAAAATATAAAGAAATTATACAACAAAACAAAAACGTTATAACAATTAGACATGTGAAAACTACGCACAAATCGACGTCTTATTGTGTTTTACACCCTCCGCCCTTCTCATACATACATATATCCTCATAATCTTGTTAAACGTAATATCGTGCATTCATCATAAAAAAAAAAATAGAAAAGTAAAACTTACATGCAAACACTTCATTGAAATAAATGAGCATGTCATTGTTCATGAATTCATTTAGAGATAAATCAACAAGGACATTGTAGCCTTAAAATCATACATTTGTTTTTATAATTACGCAACATAATGGGTTTTCTTATTTGTTTTTAGTTGTTCGAGAATTTTTAGAGATTTTAAAGAGACAAATAGGAGTGTCATAGTTGGTTGAAAGTGGCTGCCAGTTAAGAATCGCCAACACACTTAGACTATCCATATGTTTTTGATGTATACATATGTTTGTCAGATCGCCTATATCATTGTAACAGACGGTTCCTAAGTGAAGCTTCCTTCTACGGGAGAGAGCTAGGCAGAAGCTAAGAAGGTGAGGAGTAGTTTCCTTTTCTTCTTCATCCAAACAGCTTCTGCCGAAGTCATTTGCAAAAAGACCTAGCCTTGCCGCGTCCTTGCCTATATATAAAAAGTGGTAATTCCCTTTCTTCTTCCGGTTAAAATTTTACGTTAGACAATGTTATATGCAATATAAAATCTGATCAGCAACGAACGAAAGAAACAGAAAAGAAAATACTTAATTCAAACAACGTTATAATATATTTATTTCTGATTGCCAATGGTTCAAGACAGAGTATAGAAGTTTTCCTATGGGATCTTCTTGTTTCCTTTTGTTCGGCGAGGTTATGATCAGGATTATAGTAATCATAACCCTCCAACTTTACTGCATCTCTGCTGGTCCGCCTGTGCGGTTCGATTCGACGTCAAAAAGTATCTGTAGGCCTCCCAGTTTCGGATCACTTCATCACTGCGGCTAATCAAATGCTGCTTTTTTTGCATTTGCGTGATCCGGGAGTTTTTTGACCTGCCTCTTTTCCGCGCTTGCATGGGAACGTTGATGGACATTACCTTTTTGCCAGGGTTCGTAGAATCCCTCCTTTCAACATGACCAACTGAAGCGGTCGTGCTCCAATTTTTTTCTGAATTGGTTCTTTGACGTGAAGGCTTCCTCGGATCTTTGAACTCCTAATTCGATCAAACTTTGTTACTTTTGCTGTCATGCGAAGCATCTTCATGTCAGCTGTCGTTGAGAGATTGAACTTTTCGCACTTGAGAATCAGTTTTCAATTCAAATAAATATCTGGACTAGGTCGGAGTGGATCAGAGAATGGGCAATACATGTACTCTGTCTTTTTTGGACTAATTCGATACCCATTTCCCTCCAAAACACCAAGTGCTCGTTGCAGGGACGTTTGATCCTGTAGGATCTATAAATTATAAACACCCACTAAGTACATTCATTTTTTGGAGGTGGCTACGGAGTAGTAGGTAGTGTGTTTTCTGTTAACCTGTACGGTGTAAGTTTAAGCTCCGCCAGGGGAACAGGAATCACTGTTCATGCTACCAAGCATAAGAGAGAACCGAATAAAATCTGAGTTTTTCCAAATACTACACCAAAGAAAAGGAGTTGCTACCTGGAAGTACAATGGACAGTGTAGAGTCTGAGTGCTTCTGGGATTTGTTTGCTCTTTTTTTAAAACGTTCTTTTAATTTTAAATTTTAATTAATGAGTTTTAGGAATATTTTGAGTTGGGAAATGTTATTAGACAAAAATTCGTATGCACACAAAGAAACGGACCTAAAATCTTAAATAGTTGTCATTACGAAATGGTATTGCAGGCAGCATTGCTTATGTACATTTTCAACATATGGTTGAAGTTGACTTAATATGCATGTAATATGTGTAAGAAGTTATATGGCGACAGTTATATGTTGAATGAAAAACTTTTTCAGATAAACTTCCAAATTTGGTAGATTATCGATGTAAGAATTAGGAACTTCAAATTAGTAAAAGAAATAAAAGTTAATGTCAAATCCATGATTTGTTTGCATACATGTATTTAAACTAACAATTCCCTCAAGGGCGACTCTTGCTTTTGCATTGATACCATGAAGTGAAAGCTTTCTTTCTTCTTTATCGATTCCCAACCTAAAATATCTCCTTGCATGTCTGATCGCATAGCGCTTTTCATTTATGTATGTGTTCGTCCCTTTATCTGTTACCTTAGGCAGACTTTTGTTAGTTTTGTGGCAAGACTCCTATTTAGCTACCTTATGCCCTTTTCTATGGTCAAGCACCCAAACAAATTGGATATAGTACAGCCTCAAGTTCTAAGCGATAGGCGTCCAACTATTTTCAATTTTATTGTTACTGCTGCCATTGTGCCTTATTGGCTGCTTGGCCCTAATTAAATTGTTTCCAGAATATGTATATATTTTTTTTTTTTTATGGTTTCGACTTACATGCATGGACTCAATTTACATCCTCTCTGTTTTTTTTGTGTCTACCAGCTTTCACGATCCGTTTCACAGGTCGCGTATCTAATAATTAAAGAACTAGATTTGCTTAAATCAGTTGGGTGTCAAGAGAAAAAAAATAAGTGTACATAAGTCGTAAAGTTGGAGATGAAAAAAAAATGTTAAAAGTTTTCAAAAATTTATTTTCGCTATTCAATGAAGAACTTAAGTCAGGGGCAAATCAAAAAACAATTAAAAGTTTTTTTTTTAATGCTACTACTTCCTGCGAATAACTTCCAATAGTTTAATGGCCTTAGGCATTTGTAAGCAGCTTGGACTTTATTTTTTTTTCTATATGCATATTTATCCACAAAAATAACTGCACAAAAGTGTTCCTGATCGGTTGAGTAACCACAACCAAAATGATCAACTACTATACTATCTCCCATTCCACAAGGAGAAAAGTATATATTATCACAATACATTTATCAAAGCAGACTTTGAAGCTCCATGGTTTTATATTGTAATCTAAAGCTCTAAAAATTCTCATTTGAATAACTTTCTCAAAAAAAAAATTCCTTGCTATCTTGAAAAAAAAAAGCGCTTAGAGTTCAATGAAAGAGCCCATCAAAAACTGCCATGTATGTAATTAATTATATGAACAAATCATTATTTTCTTTCGACTAAAATCATTCAACTGTTTATTGTTTTTAACTGTTTTCTTTGTTTTTTTGCAGTCTCGGAATTTGAACATTAACAAAATGTTATTCAAAATATTTTTTTTTTCGTAACTACACACAAACACATATATAAAAGTTTACTATAATTATTATATCCTTAGTATATAATTTTATTAATAACAGTGCAACAACAATTAATACTGATTTAAAAAAAATAAAAATCTTTTATAGGTAAAATTGATGTTTAAGTACCCTTGTGTCTAATTAAGATGTGTTAAAGATCCTTTTTTTTTATAATTTCCATTTTTGTTATCATATTCGATAAGTTGTAACTCATATTTAGAATGATTTGTTTAATTTAATTAAAAAAACGATATCAACAAACATTTTAAAAATCATGAAATCATTTAAAATAACTTTTTATGGATATTAATTTTGTAAAGTAGATAAAGTAGATTGTATTCTGCTTATCTATTACTATTACTACTACTACTACTCTCGTGAAAGGCATTTTTATAAATTACAGGAATATATATAATTATGTAAACATCTACCGTTAAGAAGTGTTATACGTTTCACACAAATACAAAAAACTAGAAAGGAAAGAACACGTTGTTTATGCAAAAAAGAAAATAATAATAACCACAGTCTTAAGCTAACTCATTACTATATAATAAAAAATTATATTGTATTTTCATTCACTCCCATCTACATGAAAATAAAGTACTCACCTCACAAACACTCGCACATTCACACCCACACGCATTTTCACACGTACACATCAACACTTATTTTTAAGAAAAAAAGTTGAACTTAAATAAAATACAAAATTAATAAATAACTAAACTTGTACACATACGATTTGTTAAATGTGAATGAAAAAAATATATAGCGAAAATATAACATAAATAAAAGAACAATTAGTTTAACATTAATAAAAGAAAAAAAAAAAAAAAAACAATTTAAAACTTATAACAATCGAACCTGGTGCTCCAAGCTTTCGATCATTCGCCGCTGATTGAAATATGTTGTGGCGCAAGCGTTGTATTTCTTTTAACCATCGCGATTTAACCACTGATTATAAGAATTAAAAAATATACAAAAAAATTATATATTATACACAACTTTTTCCTACGGACTTAATTCAAAAATTAACATTTTCAAAATGAAAGCAAATTTTCCTTAAAAAAAATAAAGAAATTAAAGAAAAAAGAAAAAAACTTGAAAACTAGTTTACGAGCTTGTAAAACAAAAAAGATGTGAAATTAATAAATGAAGATTTTCTAAAAAAAATAAAAAAATAAAAATGAGTTCTCTTTTTTAGTATTCTACCTTGAATTTATTTAGATTTAAGAAGCGGCGCAATTTGCAAAAAAATTAAGATGGTTGGCATCACAGTTAAGGATATATTAGCAACTCTTTTCTCTAAATCGAATTCGTTGTTGCGATCATATCGAAATTCAATCTAGTTCTGGGGAATTCCCGTTCTATCAGAAAAATAATCTTTTACTCCTGTCAATACGATAAACTACTCCATGCTAACCGGTGTCCTTAGCGGTCACTGCTTCAAATCTTCTCCACAGACCAGACTTAACTCTTCATCGGAACAAATTTGTAGAGTGACAAATACAGAGTTTCTGGGATTCGAAGTCGAGACTCGCACTCAGCAATCCAACGCAAAAATCACTTGAGCCATGTCGCCCACAGTGCTATCTTTATATGATGCTTGAATCATACGACTTGAATGGCTACGATAAATAAATAACGTTTTTCTTTACATTTTCAACCGACCAATATGTGCAATGTGTAAATCTTTTCCCTATTATTCACAACTAAATAAGACACGCTATGACTTAGTAAGTTTATTCTACACTGCAAGATCAAATGAAGACAAATTTTCCTTTAATGCTTATAGGAGTATGATGACAGTACAGACCTCTGTCCTGGGCGCTTTCGGCTTCTAAGACCGGAACTAGGCCTAGTTATGAAACTTTCTTCCGATTTGTAGATATGATATTATCTAACAATTTTACCTTCGATTAAGACAAAAAAAAAACGGTTCACTAATGTAACGTACGGAACAGCATATTTGTTTAATTTTTTTTTCGTTTTTTCGGTACTTGCAATTTTTTGGGCCAGAAATTTTTTATTAACTGCTGTATGATTTATAAAAAATATTTCACTTTACTCTTAGAAAAATAGTAAAAATAAACGAAAATTGTCACATGACGCTTTGACAATGATAATAGTGACATCTATATGAGAGGTATCTACGAGACACTGAAGAAAGAAATAACCTAATTAGGTATACCAAGGCCTTTGAAATCCGATTGAAAACAACGGATTTATATTAATATTAGTAAGTAGTTCACGTCTTGCTGAGTGGATAGGGCATTAAACTGAAAATTTCTTCCATTCGTGTGAGAAAATATCACTCATAACACAGATGGCTACGGGAAGCTACGTTTTAGATTTCTCATGAACTTTTGCCCCTTATATACATATGTACGTATATGTATGTTTTTAACATTCTGCGGCGATGTACAAATGCGGCGCTCAACGCCAAAACGGTCTACACTCAAAATTTTAGAACTGAAAGTAAAGGGTTCAAAAACATGAGTTTTAAAATTTCGTTTGGATCGCTGTAGTCGGTTGCACTCTTTTTTTGAAAATGTGTCCTGAGCTGTTTTGGCGTTAAGTGCCCCAAATATCGTAACGAAGTGATTAATATTGTAGCATTGAACTCTTCCAGTTATATGAGTCTATTTAAGCTGAACTCATTTCTTTGATGTCAAAAATGACAGTTGTCGATTGTGCCCTTTAATGTCAGACTCATTTATTTCCTGCAAAGTAGAAATTTTTTAATTTCAATAACTACAGTACGGCACAGAACTGAGTTAAAAACATGACCGTAGATGAAGAGAAATTATCCTACCGAAATAAAATAATTCTTGCTCCAATGGTAAGAGTTGGCACACTTCCAATGAGGTTGTTAGCTCTAGAATATGGTGCCGATATTGTTTACTCGGAAGAGTTAATTGATTTAAAGATGATTAAGGCCAAAAGGAGAATTAATGGTAAAAAGCAGGTGGAATACAGTACCTTGTTAATTATATAAGTTCTCATCCTATTTTTATTAGCTGTCTTGGGAACTATAGATTTTGTTGATCCTTCTGATGGCAGCATCATCTTCAGAACATGCGACAAAGAAAAGGGAAAAGTTGTTCTCCAATTAGGTACAAGCGATGCAGAAAGAGCTCTTCAAGTTGGAAAATTGGTAAGCTACAACTACTTATTGATATTTATGCTTGACGAATGTGTACCTAGATTGAAAATGATGTCGCTGGCTTGGACATAAACATGGGTTGTCCGAAGGAGTTCTCTATTAAGGGTGGAATGGGAGTTGCTTTGCTTGCAAAGCCTGATAAAGCTATCGAAATACTTCGTACACTTGTGGATAATCTAAAAATTCCAGTCACGTGCAAAATAAGGTTTGTCTCTTGTTGACTATAAACGTAGCGCTTACTTCTATTTTCCGTTAAGAATCTTACCAACAGTGGATGAGACAATCAATTTGGTAACTAAATTCGCTGCGACTGGTATATCGGCAATTGGCATTCACGCACGCACAAGAGAAGAACGACCGCAACACCAGCCACATCCTGGTGGGTAGTTATTTTGTGAGGACTAGTTTCTTATCGTCAACCATTTGAATGGAAATTTCTTTTCACAGATGTCATTAAAGCTGTCGCTAAGGCCATTGATATTCCTGTTATCGCAAACGGAGGCTCCAGGGAGATAGACTCCTATCAGGATATTTTCAAGTTCAGAGATTTATGCGGCGTGGACAGCATTATGGTTGCGCGTGCAGCTCAGTTAAATGTGACTGTATTTCGTAAGGAAGGTATGTGACTGGTATGGTAGAACGATGTACTTGTTCAAATGATACAATTTGGTTTTTCAGGATTACTGCCGATCCATGATGTGATAAAGAAATACCTGCGGCTATGTGTGGACTATGACAATCCTCCATCAAACACAAAATACTGTGTTCAAAGTATGTTAAGGGATTTACAGGAAACGCCACTTGGAAAGCGGTTTCTTTTGTGTCAGACACTTCATCAGATTTGGTAAGTTGTTATCAGTAAGGCCGTACTCTTACAGGACCTGGCATTGTTGCAATTCGGTTCGTATTTGCTTGTGACCCGACAGGTGAAGGTTTTAGACCCCCCAGTGCCAACTACCCGAGCATAAAATAGAATCGTAAAAAATCTTAATTTCTCCACAAAAAAAAACTTTGTGAACTTCAAAAGTAAACAAAGAGGAAATGAATTCACGAAACTGGGGTCAACTATGAAAGATACGTAGACACAACCACTGATAAGAGAAGTGCACAGTGAACGGCTACATAATGCAAAATGCGAATCATTGCTATGCACAATAGCCGATGCTGAATTCATCAGGAACAAATAGCCTTCTAGTTAAATGAACTAACGTACATATATTAAGCTCACATGCAACATAACTTTCAGCAGAAATTGAAAAAAACCACAAACTAGACTATAAGCTAGTAAAACAATAGGATAGTTTCTTAAAGCCATGAAGGAATCCCCAATAGACCTCAATTTTAACAAGAGGTCATTTGAGCTATTACATAGCCTAAACCTAACTTACTAAACCTGTTGATTCTCACCGACCAGTTGCCATTGAATCGAATTATACCGAATGCATACTTTTACCTAACTTTAAATTTTAATTTTCGTTTTCAGTGAAATATGGGACCTTGGCGACTATTGCTACAGAAAACAGCTGGAATACCAAGAGAAAGGTAATTTCGGTCGTCGGGAAGTTACTCCCGGAGTCATTCCCGGTGACGAGGTATTCAATGGACCTCAAATTAAGAAACAAAAAACTGAAAATGATTGCACGTTGAATCCTCCTGATCTACTAGAGCACAATATAGCATTCTACCGTGCCAATTACATCGAAGGTAAATATTTCTGATTATCTTTCCCCTCCACACGTAAATCAATAAACATTTCATTCAGATATCAAACTGCCAAAAAGCATTCTTCATACTTACGCTGCAAAAAACTTCAAAGACGTGCCCAAATACGAAACACAACGAGTAGATAAATTATTTCGGTCGATATGCTCCTTCGATGGAAAAAAATACGCCAGCACCTTTTGGGAAAAGAATAAAAAGTACGCTGAGCAAGGTTCAGCACTTGTGTGTCTTCTGCACTTGGGCTTAATAGATGAAAGTGAACTAATTAAAAACGGCAGCATATTAAGATGACGAACTTGAGTTTCTCTTCTTCAATAAAATTTAATTAAAACATCTAATATATGTTTTCTTTGACTGTGTTTTGTTTTTGAGTTTGTTAAAATATTTTACTACTCTTATACATGATTGTATAGCCCTCTCTGGTAATTGGGCGCTGCTGCTGCTGGTGGTGGTGGTGGCATTATTTCATTATCCTCTCTATATCTACGAGTTTCAATGAACAAGAGAAGATCTTCCTTTGTGACTGGGCTTCTGATACTATCACAAACGGCTGTCGAAAGAAAAAAAAATTTTATTAGAAAATGCGAAAGGGGAAAGGTTTACAATACAATTCTCTTTTGAAAAGTGACCTTATTTCACATTCGCTCTCTCTTAGGAGGATTGATTGCTCTTAAACTATGTTTATTTCCAGTACCTTTTGCAGTGTTATAACTGTTTGGATGACTTTTGTCAGTTCTCTCTCTTAAAAACTCCCATTGACCATTTCTGATTGTGCATTCGATAATTTTGCCATTAAGGTCTTTAATTGCTTTTGTGTATTTCATTTTGTCAAAATTTTGTTCATCCATTCCTCCCACGTAGAGTAGACCGACTTTAGTTGGAAGCATACTGTTGGAGAAATAAATTGCATAGAGTTTGTGTAAATGGGAATTTTGAAAACATTTCTTACCCCACTCCACCTTCGACTTCAATTTTAAGTTTAAAATCAACAGAATTCAAACTGATAGGTTTCCATTTTAATATGTCCTTACAAACGCCTGCTGTGTATGGCTAAAACAATAGAATTTGGTTAGTAGGAAGACATTGGAGCACATAACTGTAAAAGTGTTAAAACCCTTCTTCCCTATATTTTTACCACACCACACACTCTTCTGTGGGCGCCGTGGCTCAAGTGGTTAGTGCGTTGGATCGCTGAGCGGGAGGTTCGACGTTCGAATCCCAGAAATATCACCCGGTCCCACCTCTCGCGAATGTTTGACAAACGGCCGAGAGTAAAAACTGTCAAGAGGAAGCTTCTCAATTTGCTTTTCGGATATGACTCTAAACTGTAGGCCATACGACTCATTGTGACTAGAAGTCGAGTAATAATATAAGGAAGGGAAAGAATTTAAACAGAAGAACGTCTTTTCACCGCTTTAAATTAAGTTATGAATTTTTGAAACCAAAACAGCGAAGTTTTATTCACTTGAACAAATGAGCTAATAGTAACAGTATTTGCATGTCCGCTCTTCTCGAGTTTGCTATATTCCATCGTACTTTTTGGACAGCAATTATTTTTCGTTTACAAATTTCGATTTTCGCTAATTGTTCGAATTAATAAATATGAACGTTCCAAGAGTACATTTAAAGATAAGAATATGTTTCACCTAATGGGTCACTCATTTCAAATAACCCAATCAAATATCAAAACGTAACCCTTGCCTTTCCAGCGATTCGTCAAGAGTTCAAGACCTGCACAGTCAGTTAGTATAACTTACCTCATTTGTTGGCTGAAAGATCAGTCCATCAGGTTCATGGGGAAGGCATCTGGTAAATTTTGGATCCAACAAAGATGCTGTTTTGGTTATATCCCAGAATTCTTTGTTGCGTACACTGAAAGACTCCAAGGACCTGTTGATGATTCCCCTGGAAATTGCTGCGTAACGAGGATCTGACAAAAAAAAAGAATTTTAAATAATTGATGCTGTGAAATATCTAGAATGCTTTTCTCACCTATAAGCTCTCTTTTAATGCATTTTAATCGATCTTCGAATGACTTTTCAGCTATATTTTGATTCTGGAACTTGATGATGTCGTAGACTAAGTAACGTGGTATACATTGTCCTTGCACTTTGTCAATTACCATTTCCTGCAAATAAAAACAATTTAGCTTCTACTTATTAAAGTTTTGAATTGACTTACCCCATCTACTAACGTGTCATAGACATGTTGCTTTAGATTTTCGCGTTGTGGAAATGATATTTTGTCCACTTGAAAACAGGAATGATTACGATCGAAGAAGAAGACTTCATCCTCTTTATTAATGAGCATCATGTACCTAGTTCCATCAGCTTTCCACGAAACCCTGTACGGTTTCTCTTGAAGGTACTTCAGATTCTTTCTATCCATTGAAACCGGTTGTGCACCGGGAAAGCCTGAAGTTTTCCAACCGCACATAGTTTGTACTTTTAGTTGAAGCTCACCCAATCGAGGTTCATCAGTCACTAGCGCGACCCCAGAAACGCCTGCCATAAAGGCGGCATCCTTTACTATCATCTCTCGTCTTCGCTTCTTCTTTGAATTTGAAGGCTTATCGGCTGCCTCTGGACCACCGTTGTCTGTGCTAACGTCATTTGTTTCTGGTTCGTCATCGTGCTGGCGTTTCTGAGGTCCATTTTGTGGGCCATTTCCATCGGAGTCGTCGTATTCGAAGCACCAATCGGGCAAAGCTGGTGCTTGTGGAGCATCTTCTTCATCGTCATACCTTCGAAAAAGTTCATTGATGTAGTCCTGCTTGTAAATACCCGGCGGCCGAGCTTGACAGAAAGCAGATAGTGCTGCCTGCACAGAGCAATCCAATCTTTCCACCATATAGGAGACAATGAGAAAACCTAACCAAAATTATTAGAATTTCAAGGTCAAAACAAATATTTCTCCAACTTACCTGTTCTGTTGAATCCATGAGTACAGTGGACAGCTACCATATCGAATGGACGTTCATTTATGAAGTTATCTACGATCTCAATAAAAGCGCGCGTCTGTTCCACGGATGGCGTTTCGCCATGACCACGGCATTGCAATTTTACATACTTGGCACCTTTGTTCTCGATCACCTCGCGATCGTAGAACCGTTTGGTATTGGTTAAATCGATCCAAAGTCCCAATTTAAGCTGTGACAACGAAACAAAGGAAAACAATTAAATTAAGGCTAATACTAGCGTGATAGACTTACTTTTAATGCCTTGATATAACCAAATATCATCTCTGGGGGAAACATACAATCCAAGGGCATTTGCTCCTTGAATGCAGAGCTCAGCGGAGTCTTGAATGCAATGAACTTATCCGCAATTATATTCTCACTCTTACGGGGACAGTGTAGCCATCGATTCGGAATTGGTCCAGGGCCTCTGTGGTTGGACATGCTGGCTGACGTTTTATTGATGCTGACGAAGTTAAATGGAAAAAATAAATGTTCACATTTCTCGGTGGAAAACCATGCCACGCAGCTAGAGTGGAAATTACCAGATTGTGTGTGAGGATAAGTTGAACCAGCAAAACGAAGAAGAAATCTAACGCCAAACAAAACCACTAGAGGGGAAATTGACGAATTTGACGTTACGTATATACCCAGGCTAAATGACAATCACAATGAAGAAAGTCATGAGTGCGTTCAATGGTTGTGTTGGTCATTTCGGGTCATTTTGTCCTAAATGAGCCTTAGGGTGGTGGCACACGGTGGAAAATCAAAACCGATATTTGTAAAACTACGGTCGTATTGGTTGTATGACTGTATATCAACTTTAGAAGAGGTCTATTTTTTCAGTACATCAATCAAAAATGATGTTATTTTTAAAAGTTTTCAAAAAAGCATCTATAATTTTTCATGCAATTCTATTGTTCAAAGTTTATCAAAATAAAAATGTTCATCTTATAGTTCTACCTACAAGCATGTAAAGAGTTTTTTTTTTAGAGGCGGAGAACTTTAAATTGGCAGCACTTTTTTCTGTTTTTGTTTTGTGGTTAGTTTGGTTTGGCAATTCGTCGTGAATAGACTCACGCCTTACCAAATTCAACTTGTATTGTACAGGAATTGAAGCTAGACGATCATCATTCGCGCCGTACACTTGTTGAATGGGCCGAAGGAAACATTGCTATTGATCCACAATTTCATTCGAAAATTTTGTTAGCACACTTTTGGTTAAATGGCTATGTCAATAAACAAAATTGCCGTATTTGGAGCGATGATAATCCACAAGCCAATGTCGAAAGATAAAAACATCTAGAAAAAGTCACCGTTTGATGCGCTTTATGGGCCGGTGGAATCATTTGTCCATATGTCTTCAAAAATGATTATGGTCAACGGTACGTTACAGTCAACGGTGAGCGGTACAGAGACATGATTACTAACTTTTTCGTGCCTCAATTGAAAGGCATTAATGCCACAGCGCGCGATACAATAAATTTACTGAAAGAATCATTTGACGAACGATTAATTTTACGAAATGGACCTGTTAACTGGCCACCTCGTTCGTGCGATTTGACGCCATCTCTGGGGATATGTTAAATTGCATGTCTACGCAGATAAACCAGAGACAATTGAGCACTTGAGAGCCAACATTCGACGCGTTATTGCCGAAATACAGCCTGATTTACTGTGAAGAGTGTGTGAAAATTGTACCTCCAGATTACGCCATGTACGCGCCAGTCGCGGCGGCCACATGTCCGAAATCATATTCAAACAATAATGCCATAAAATTATCTGTCAAATAAAGCCAATTTCATGGATGTTAAAAACATTTTTCTGTGTTTTCTATTCAAATAAATGTCTGGAGTAGGCCGGAGGGGATCAGTACAGGTATTCCCATTTCCCTCCAAAAAAAAACCCACCTATATATCAAGTGCTCGTTGCAGGGACGTTTCATCCTCACTTTTGATAGCTCCATCCTCAGCAAAGAATAACTGATGCACTTTGGGGTCTGTCACTTTTCTTTAAAGCAGGTAATCCAGAACTGCAATAAATAGCAAAGGACTTAAGGCGCTTTCCTGGTGCACACCAGGGAACTCTTACGTGACTCCAGCGGGGCATCTTACTCTTTTCTTTGCTCCGTCATACATGTCATCTGTACGTAAGGTTCTGGTACTTCTCGATGTCTTGGCGCCACCCATATCAGATCTGCTGGTTGTCTATCGAATGATTTTTCAAAATCAACCAACATTAAATGCAAATCCTTTAAGCCTAAAGGAATCCCGAATGTCTTTAGTTCTGAGTTCTGTTTCGAAATTTCTCTGATTGCAGACTCGCCATCAGTTGGTGCACAATCATATAGAATCGGTAATGCTTATCATTGTAAAGTTTGAGGTATTATTCAGCAGTTTTGTCACTTAATTCAAATTGCAGATAAGTTCCATTTGAAGCAGTAAGCCCGCCTTCTATTGGAGTATCCATCTAGTCGAAGGTGTTATACTTTCCAAGAGGTTGGAGCCATAACTTTCCAAAAAGAAAAACACATACCAATAACAGTATCATAATTATATTTCGTTAAAAAAATTAATAACTCAATCTCATTTGTCGTAATCTTTTAAATGATCCTACAAAAATCACACGTGTACATTAACTTTAACTATCAAATTCATACACCGGCATTCCCTGGGCGTCCCAAGTGTTCTTGCACTTCTTGAATGCGCATACCAGATACAGTGCTGCAATTGAACAAAATTTGATTGAAGTGGTCCACGGCCATTTAATTTTCAAAACTTACTAGCTGCCTCCCACTCTGACTTCGACAGAGTTCCATACGGTTTTGAGTTGTAATTAGTTGCATTGGCCACCCTTCTTACATGTGCATACTCCTCGTCATCTCTCGATGCTTTCTGAACGAAGTACGTTTGCAAAGCTTGCATCCTTTCCAGAAGAGATTTACCTGTATATCAACAAGTTTGAAATATTTCGACTCAGTTCCTTTTCCCTTTCATTGTACTCACCCTCTTCATAGGACTCCTTATAATATTCTGCGAAACTGCTCTTACGCACCAACTGTAAACCATGTTTCCTGCACAGCTTTACCAGGGTCGGGAAATGCACTAGAAATTCTGGACAGTCGACCACACCTTCCAAATGAAACTGATACTTTGCCCCGAAGAGTGGCGGTCTTTCAGTGTCGCAGGTGAAATCAATCTTGTACAAATCGTTACCAAATGATTTTCCATTTTCAGATAGCCTTAGACGACGCATAATCTCATAAGCATTTGGCATCGTAGCTATGAAGTAGCCACCCGGTTGCAGGCACTCGGCCGCATTACGAACCATGCAATCAGCTTGAGTAAGCGACTCAAATGAGTAGTGAAAAGCAAATTGACAGCTAACTAAGTGCAACTTAAGCGAGGGATCCTTATAGCGTTCCCTTAGCCGCACCAATGTTGAATCACAGGCAAAAAACTCAGCCGTGAACCTAGCACCCATTTTGCTATTTCTATTCATAAGTCCATCATAGCGAGACTTACACTGTTCCACACTAACTTCAGCTATGTCGGTGCAGATTAAATGCGTAATACCACCTTTTTCCCACTTAAATAGGTCACCGCCTTTGCCACAGCACATATCTAGTACACGAATGGGTTCGCCTAGCTTTTGGTTGTTTTTGATTTTATTTAAGTACTCGGTGACGAGCATACTCTTCGTCCAGTTGTTGAAGTTTCGCATGTGTAATATCCGAGACTTGGAACGTTCTACAAGTCCAGCTTCTTTTAGTTTATTATAGTGAGAGGCTACCACTTTAGAGGTGTCGGTTCCATGAGGAGCTTCTTTTGTGGACTTATCGTCTTTAAAGTCTGATTCGATGATGGTGTCTGCTGTTTCTGTGTCGCTCATCGTGCTGGCTTAAATATTTTACACACTGAATTAAAGAAAAACGTTAAAAATCTAAACTACAGCCAATGGAGATAAAAAAAATAGTGTAAATTGAAATGAAAATTGGCAGGTTCCCTGCAGGCCAAGTGACATGTGAAAATGACAGGAAATTAGGTGTTGGTATTATATCGAAAGTAATAGAATTTGTCGGCAAGACAGTGAATTCATAATAGACGTTTGAAACATTTGAAAAAAATTCAGTATGACAATTTGGTGAAAATTAAATTTAATGTGAATTACATTTAAATAGGCACGGCCGGAAGATTGGCCACTATGGTCGAGTAGAGTCTATGGCACCTGAAGGGAATTTTGATTGAATTGATTTCATATGTACGAGTAGGTATATGGTAACCCAGGTGATTTCCTCGCTTTGCGATTTTGAATTAATGGACTGTCGATTTTTAGTTGCTCATTTTTGTTTTTTTATTCAATAAACCAAAGTTCCATAGTTGAAATTTTTCCTCTTTGGTCGGCGATCAATAACAATTATAATACGTTTACGTATTATCCAAGTGGAATAAAACAGAATATGCATATACATATTGTACGAGTATTTCCAAAAGAAATTCTGTTTTGTTTCTTTTGTTTTAAAGAAATTAAATAATTCGATATACAAGTGCTAAAGACATAATCCGTGGTTGAAAATAAAATGAAAATAGAACAACATGGGAACACCGAATGATTGACTTATCCAAACGCTCGGTTATATAGTGAAGTAATTAAATAATCGTTAATTACCTATTAACAAATGAATGAGTTCTATATTAGAGTAGAGCTCTCCTTCAAATAAAAAAAACTAAATAGCTTTATAGGCTATGAAGGCACTGCCAACTATGTTGGATTAATTATCGTTGTTCATTTTGAATTAAAACCTAACTTCCTTTATTACTACCATTACGCATGGACCATTGTGGACAAATTGGATATGGTTTCGGACGACAAATATTTTTTATTCGTTCACGATTCAGTTCAATTTTCTGGAATGTTAGATTAGTGGGACTAGAAATTATTAAATAAAAATATAAGTGCAGAGCAATACCTTAGAATTTCTTGCCCAAAACCTATTTACCTTAGAACATAGGTTAAAAATAAGACACTTGTAAGATCACATTTATCGGTCCTTGCAGGCAGAGTATAGAAACATAAAATTATATCTTATAATTCTGAGAATTTACAATTTCCAAGAATTTATTGTGTTATATATAGTATATCGCCTTTCGGATATAGGTCTAAAATGTAGGTCCCTTCCATTTGTGTGAAAAATATAATACACACAACACGAATGGTCGCGAGAAGCTAGGCCCTGGACGACATACGGTCCGTTGCGCCAAGAATTTGTAATTTTTTTTTTTTATAGTATACAAATTTACGAAACCTTTATTAAACCATAATTCATAAAAAAAATGTTCGGCTTGGCTCCTACTTTTACACTATTCCCCTAAATTTATCCCTTCCTGACAGCCGCTGTACTATTTCATTAATTTCGAATAGCACCCCGTTGTGTAAACCACCCTACTGTGTAAGGTGGTTAAAGTGACAAGTGAAACGCCGCAGCCAAGTTCCGTAGTCGGTATTTTAATCATTAAACTATTCGTTTTTATATCGAATTTATATACGCAAACAAAACATATCATGTGATTAACACTGCCAAACTATACTCCCAGCACTCATATCAAATTAAAAACAATCTTATCAAACAAAGTGAAACCCATTTTCCATCACCCATCGCAAGAATATTCCATTCTACATCGCAAACAATCCCATCGCATGCCACCGCACCCAGAAATACTTAGAAATTTTATCATATTGCAAAGTGCCACACCAGCAACGCCAGTCATCGCATCACAAAGGACTTAAAAATTTCTCTACTCTAACAACGTCGTATTCGGCGTCGGACAGAATCGACTTTGTCTTTTTCTGCTTTTTGTACAGTACAGACGTGTGTTGTGCCTCTACTCTTTTCGATTGCAAAAAATTTTTCTAAGTTCAATAAATCCATTGACTTAGAAAATTTTTCACCAGTTTCATCGTAGATACAAACGCTCACAGGAATAAAGGCCAAAATAATATGAGTGTTGAAATCGCCGAGACTTGTGGAGATCCCCACGCAGTAAGTAGACATTTAATTACTCTAATTTCGTGAAAAACCACTTCTCAGTGTTTTATAATTTTCAACAAAATGTGGAAAAATCAAGTTGAAACTTTTCACAAGACCTGAAAATGGCGACAAAGACGACCGACCGAGTCCCACCACGTCGTCGTCGTCGTCGTTGCCGCAGTATTCGACGTTCATTTTGTTCTCTGTTCGGCGAAGGCAAACCACGCGAAGTTTTTTCCATCATTTTTTCGTTGGATTTTTAGATTTTTTCCTTTTTTTTCTCGATTTATTTTTTTTTTTAGTTTTGAAGGCAAAATTTTTCAAAGTCGATTGTGAAAAAAAAAAGAATTTTCATGGGGATCGACTTGCTGTTTTGCAGTGGGAAAGAGAAAATTCATCGTCGTTGTTGGCATTTATATAATTTTCTCTGTGCATGGAGGTTTTCCTTCTGAGAGAATTAAATTAAAAAAAAAAGAACGAATGTGTGCAACGTAGGAAGAGTTGAATGCTCGTATTTTATGGGAATGGGACCCTTTATGTCTTCTAATCGTCGTCGTCGTTGTATACACATATTGAGCTTTAAAAAAAAAAAGTTGTCGCTCACATTTTTCTTTATATTTTGTAAAAAGTCCATGCTCGACTATTTGCCACCAAATTTAGGTTATTTTCATGTTTTCAGGTTGCAATTATTGGCCAAATAAAAAATTTCACTTTCTCGATATCAGTGGGTGAAACCCACGTGTAGTGGTTTTCAGTGGTGTAACAAACGATGTTCCATTCGTATTTGCAATTGATAACGAGGCTGAATGAAATTTGTACAAAGAAATATTTTCTTACTTCAAAGTGGGAACAGTTTGTCAGAAATACTGCAAATGTTCGCAAAACTTGCTTCAGATTATAAAAATCTAAGATTTGAGCTGTGTAAATTTTTTAGAGGATCCAACCTTTTCATTCATTGTCGCTATGCAGTTTTTAAGAAAAATTTGCGCAGAATCCGCGGGTATCCGACTGAAATCGACTTGGCACGCAACCCAACTTCACACAGTTCGAGTTGCCATCTGTGCAGTTTTGCTGCTTAATTAAACATGCCGAAAAAAGGTGAAAGAGGTTAAAGGCGCGTTGCCAGATTACACAGAACTATTTAAAAATGCAAACTGCTATTTTTATTTTTTAAGTTGAACAAATTTTTCATTTGCATCTCATGCAGGGTGCTTCAGAAATACCGGTAAAAATAGTACTCATGAACAAAGGGCAAGTTTGTATGAATATTTTCGATCTCGAAATTTTGATCAATATTTAGATAACAGCGAAACTCGAAAAAGTGCGTTTTCGATATCCTGCTTCTAAGTATGTTCTTCAGTAGCCTAAATGTCTTGCAGTTTTTATTTTCAAACTTCAAATCGGGGCGAAATTAGAATTTTTATTCCAAGTCTAAAATGAATTCTAAATTAAATGTACCATGTGGTTTTTGATTTCTTCGTAAACGGTTGACGTTTTTGTTCAAATTTCATATTTCAGTGTCAAAGTTAATGCCGAAAGTGTATATGGAAATTATTGAAAAATAGATGTTTCTCGGATACAATTTTGGCGCTTTTCTGTACAACTCGATAATCAAATGTTTGGCATTTGAAAATATGTAGTATGAATGTATGTATGAACATATGTATATGCATGTTTAGGGATTTTAAATTAGGTCTGCTCGTGCTATCGTAGTTCAAATTAATTTTATGTAATATTCAATTTGAAAGTAGCCGGAAAGCGTTCGCGTACAGAAGGAATATGGTATGAAGGAAAAATATAACTTTGCCTTTGCATATGGAAATGACTTGCAGTTTATAAATAAAAATAAAAGCGAAACGAATAAAATCTCAGCTTCTCCCACTGCTACACATGCTGAGAAAAAGATTACCACTTCGATGGTCGTACAACGAATTAGAAAGAGTTATGCCCTAGGATTTGATGGCTTTCTTATCTATAAAAAAATGGCACAATTTTTAGATCCCGGCGATGAATGCCGGGGTTTATGAAACCTCTGTTATGATTGTTTGTAATTGCTTATGTTTAATATAGTTACTATTACATTACATTCTAGTGTCTCACCGGATGTATTTTTCTGTCCGTTTGCCTAAAAAATTATAGCTAATTCTTGTAGGAAAAAGCTTTTAACGATGATTACAGTTTTACAATTTTTATAGATATCTTACGATGACAGAAATAAATAGTGTGTTTAGTACTTTATCAGAGTCACAAACGTAACTTAGTGGATTGATAGAAACGACACAACTCTTAGTGGTTCATATGAGTATGAGTGGGGGTTAACTTTCTTTGAGCTTTGTAATAATACATAGAAAATTTATGATGAAAGTTTGATAATCTCCACGAAACCACTCCGTTTCTACGTTTAATCCAGTCAGGCCATATAAACCAATTTAAAATATGTTAATTTTGTTTCAATTATGAAAGGACTAGAGAACCTCTTACTCTCAATTATCTGTCCTTATTTTCCGTCCAACTAAACATATAAATTTGCATATCGCTATAAAAATTAAAATCTGTTGGTAAAAAAATAAATAAAGAATAAGTGCTTAGTGAAGTTTCGACGTTCGAATCCTAGAAAAAAAATGAAAATATTTTACCTAGTCCAGATCATTGTTGATATTTTAGTAATGAGTAAAATACAACCAAATGTGCAAAATATATTATATATCCTAGAATGGATGACTACTTAATCATAATCCACCAGTCCTTATACTTTGAAAAGGAAATATTTTCAGAACGCAAAACGAATGTGAAGTAACTTAACTATTTCCACTATTAACTATTTCCATAGTTAAGTTTTGTGGAATAAAATAATAATTTATCTTTTGGTCTAAAATAACCATGTTTTTTTAAGAATATAGAGAAAACTTCATTTTTTATATGAGAATACGTCATTACTGCCAGCAAAAAATTACTTTCTAACGCTTTGTGCGCTTTTTGCATTTATGCACAGTTCACTAACAATGTCTTAATAAAACACTAATGAATTATATATCCTTCCTCAGTTACTTGTATGAATACTTGCAAGTAAAAGGCAGTAGATGGTAGATTGCTGATATCGTATCCCAAAAGAGTATTGTGTGTGCAAATAACTTTCACAAGCCTATGACTTGACTTTGTTTCTATTCAGTAGTTTTTTTTATTTCTGTTTATATAATTTTTTGGGAAACAAATTGTTTATATTGATAAATTTTTGAAATAACTAATCTGTCAGTTGTAATTATTTATTGAAGTCACTGATGTAGGTGTTAGTACATACTACACGTTTGTTGTTTGCCTTACTTTTCAGATTTTATTGTTTATGATCAGGTTTCGGAAAGCAAAATTGATATCTCTAGCCTGTAGTGTTGATTTATATAATCGTACCACACAGTTTTTGCACATGAGTCAGAAGTCTTTTGGGACGTACTGAATAAACAAAATTGTTCAATTTTTTCAAAAAGTAAACAGTGACAGAATAATGCTGTTTGTTGATAGAAAATCTGAATAAGTTTAATTACATTTTATTTTGCATATTTGTTTAGTAAATATTTAGTAGCATTTTCGAGGAATGACTTAAATAAAGTTCTTACAAAATCAACTAAGACCAGCATTGATGCATTTATGTATGTATATGCTCGACCCACGTCGACAATGTTTTGACTAATTATAGAAGTAGATGTGGACGCCATCGCAGATGATAACGCATCATAATAACGTTAATGAAAACACGTTCTCCATCCTTCTGAACGAATGGAAACTTTTCTGCTTGTGCATAAGATGTTTTGCTTTTCATCGGCATACTGATCAAAAGCTATTTTCATCCTTCTGAAGCTGAGTGCAAGAGGAGCACTGGCAACGTCGTTCTTGCATTCTTGTTTTAACTTTCATATCAGGCATATATGATTTATGATTTAGTTTATAATGGTAAAAATACCTCAGCTGTGCAGAGTCTTTATAATGTTAAAAGACTACATTACCATTGCAGCTGTTTTGGTATCATTTGCGTTTATAAAAATTAAGTAATTTGCAGAACATTTTGTTGTGATGCACAACGGCGACATCAGTCCTGCAGAAGTTGTGTTCATTAATGTTTTCAAAATTTGCTGCAGTAAATTTAAAGCAATTTTTTTACAATTATGATCCCTCCGTGTGTATGTATGCATGAAGTTTCCAAGAGTTTTAGTTTCCAAGATCGTATGTACTAGTAATATGTACATAATGTACCAACATCAATCACAATTTCAAAGGTGAACATTTTCGTCACTGCCAATGCTTTCCTTCAAAGCGAAATCCGTATAACATAACTGCATTTTAATTGAAATGAGTTTCGAAATCTAATTCAACGTGCAGTGATATAAAAACATTTTGGTGTCCATAAAAGGTGTTAGAATGCTACAATCGATTTTTACCACTCAATCCAAGTCAATAAACCGTTTATCGTAAATTGAACTTAGTTCATTTGTGTTATACCCATCACCATAATGATGGTCTTGTATTTATGCATGCGAAGAGGAAGCAAAATTACGTTTAAAGTAATTGAATGAAAGGTTAATGTGTGTTGATTTCAATCGTTATATAAATGCCTTTAGAAGATCCTTTATATTTATGTATGAACTGTATTTAATACAAAATAACATAAAACTTAGTTTAGATTGCTGTCCTGCCTTGACTGATTTAACCTATAGTTGGTGAGGGCAAGTTTTGAAGATTCAAAAAAATAGGCAAGATTAGCACCAATTGGTTAACAATGAATAGTATTTCTCTTAGTATGGCAAGGTTTCGCGTTTTTGATTTAATATCATGATACCAGTCGTTTACTCGTTTTTTACAAAAACTGTTTTGTGTCTCTGTCAAAAATAACAAAATGCTTTACTTGATTTCTAGGGAAATAAATCGCAAAATGGCGGGGACACCACTGGCCAAATAAATGGTGTGAGCAACGGTCATAGCCACAGCAGCAGCAGCAAGCATAAGTCATCTAGCAAGGACAAATACAAAGATAAGGATCGAGATCATAAGAGCTCGAAGAGTGGTAGCAGCCGGTAAGACATATTTGATTGCGAGTTTTCAAATTTGTGTATAAATTTACCAATTATTGTTACAGTGATAAGGATTCCTCTGATAAGAAGCACAGTTCGTCATCGAGCGGTAAAGATAAACATAGGGATAAAGACCGAGAGAAGGAAAAGGAGAAAGATAAACAGCGTGATAAAGACCGTGATAAGGATCGTAGTGACAAGCATAAATCGTCTTCGTCTTCGCATAAATCCTCGTCCCGTGACAAGGACAAGGAGCGGGATAAAGATCGTCAAAAGGACAAATCGAAGGATAAAAATCGTGAAAATGATAAAGATAAAGAGCGCGAAAAGAATGGAGAAAAAGACAAGGATAAGGAACGTGAACGAAGTGGAGATAAAGATAAGGATCGTCGCAAAGACCACAAAAGTAGCTCCAACGATAAGTCTCGCTCCGATAAAGATCGTTCCGACAAAGATCGCTCTGACCGTCACAAGAGTTCATCGTCAAGTTCCAAGAATAAACATTCCAGCAGCAGTTCATCGTCTAAACATCGAGACAAAAATTATCAATCAAGCAGCAAAGATCGTCCCATTAAGGAAGAGAGATCCGGTATAGTTGAGAATGGCGATGACAAACCAGATCTAGATGCTATAAAGAACAATCTTCCTCACAATGATTACGGAGAATCGTGCACAGGGTTTGAGAATTCCACCGAAAAAGATGGATACGAAGAGAAACCACTTAATATCAAACCGGAGCATGAAGTTTTTAATATGTCGCAAGCAAGTTCTTGTGACTATTCGATGTCACAGTTTAAAAACGATGAGCCACCATTTGAAGTTAAAGAGGAAGCCTCCGACAATGAAATTTCCTGCAACAACCAGCCTTTTGACCAGATCCAGCCCATGGAAGCGGATGATGATGAAGAGGATATTCCATTGGCTAAACGTAAATCGATTGCGATTAAAGAAGAAATTGAAGATGAAGAGGATGAAGACGATGTGCCTTTGGCTAAACGCAAGTCAATGGCGGTTACGGCAGAGGAAAGTGAAGAGGATGTTCCATTATTGAGTAGAAAGAAGCAGAAGACTTCCAAGAAGGAAAAGGAAAAAGAAAAGAAAGTTGAAAAAAAGAAGGGAAAGAAAGTTAAGCGGGAAATGAAGGAAGAAGAGGACGATTATGATGACAAACCACGCAAGAAGAAAGTTAAGAAGGTGTGTTAAAGCTGGTAGTGCATTTGAAAGATGAAATTAAATTGCTTTATTTTTTTTTTATTGCTCTTGTATAGGAAGCACCAGCTAATACCACGTCTCCCACCAAGAAAAGAAGCAAGGGTGGTGAGCAGAATGAGCCAGAAGTTTGGCGATGGTATGTATTTTCGTTTTGTTTATAGAATCCTAAAAATGTTAACGGGAGGATACAAACAATTTTTGGGAAAATTTGGGGGTATTCGGCGGAATTACGCAGGATCCACGCCATTATGTTTGAAATACAGGAACATGTTTCTGGAATTTCAGCGAATTTCAAGGATCAGAATTTCTCTTCTGAATTTGTTTTTTTATCTTTCGCCGGTTGACAAAAAAAGTAAACATTCATTTACCCATACTCTAGAATGCTATCTGTCGTTTACTTAACGTCGAAAAATCAAAAAATCTTCGTGATGGCGAAGAGTTGCAAATAAAAGCGACAGAAAAGGTTTTTCTTATTGAAACAGACCGAAGAAGGTAATTATCTCACGAATAAATCTATCTACAGAACACAATTTTCTAATTTTAAAGGCATTACATTTTCCATTCACCTTGACTATTAATTATACTGCCAGCAAACGGATTAAAAGTCGTGCTTACTGTAATAGTACATATTTGAAATGGCATCAATTTAGCCGTGTTTGTTTCAGTGCTCTTATTATCATCATCTTATACTATTATGTATGACTTCTTGATCATATATGCCTTATACTACATACATATGTATGTGCAACTTAAATAAAGAATCGTCAGACAGAAGTCTTACTGCTCACAATGAGTAACAATTTTCACCCGTTAACCTTCGTTAGTTTGGCATAATTTTCCAAAGATGTTAAAGTACGTCTTTTAAGTTCATGGGTGGCAGTGTTATCTAATTTGTGTGGATTGTAGTTTGTCAAAAAAAAAAAAAAAAAACAAATACTTGGCGCAACGGACCGTATGTGGTCCAGGGCCTAGCTTCTCGCGACCATTCGTGTTGTGCGTGTTTCACACTTATTTTTTCACACAAATGGAAGGGACCTACATTTTAGAGCCATATCCGAAAGGCAAATTGAGAAGCTTTCTCTTGACAGTTATTACTCTCGGACGTTTGTCAGACATTCGCAAGAGGTGGGACCGTGAAAAACTTTTTGGTGTTTCTGGGATTCGAACCACTTGAGCCACGGCGCCCACATAGTTTGTTACGCTATTCAAAAACTATTCGTTGTTACATAACAAAGAACAATTAGTACAAAAACACAGTCGTCTTCAGGTAGTATATTACTGTTAATTACTGTATTACTACAAGTTTTTTCTAATCCTTTTGTAAAATTCTTGTATTGTTCGATCTATTCCAGTCTTCATTTTATTGAATCGTTCTGAAAGGCAATTTTTAGCGCAGTCTTTCAATTTGTGCCAAAAGAGATTAGGAAAATTTTCAGAGGCTAAGAACGGTTGCAAAGGTTACACTTATTCGCTTTGCTTTTCCAGGAATCAATGTTTTTCTGTAGGAATTTTAGTTTAAGTAATCAAATTAAATGTTGGCACCGTGGCTCAGTGGTTAGTCCGTTGTCTGTTGAGCCAAGTATTTTTAATCATTTTAAATTTCTTAAAAGCATGTCAATAGTTTATTTTAAAAACTCGCAGGGGAGACTGCTAGAGAATCTAAAGAGACATCTCAATATTTTGATTTTATCATCTTCCTAAGACCTAAGATATATATCTGCTTATTTTCTTACTGAATGTAAACTCCAAATGGCTTAGATTAGTTTTAAAGATTTTATAAATTCATAATATTTTACATACTAAACAAAAATCGCTTATAACTAGCTTAACTAGCCTAACTAAGTCATTCAACTTATTGACTCTTTGCCGATGTTCCAAGCTATACCTTAACTTTTCTCATACAAAATATTGATTTCCTTTTAGGTACCCCTGTAAGTTCATATGAACAAATATTTTCAGTGTAATTCTGTATAAAATCGCGCAAATTCCATTATTATTATTTGCTGATTATTTTGAACATAGAAGTACTTTTATTATTTAATGGTCTGTGCTGAAATGGCATTATTCCAACCAAAGCGCTTTCCATTCATAAAGACTATTTCTGGCTTACGGATTATATATAAAAACATTGACCTCACGGTCTGGGTAAATTATAGGCAAACATATATTTGTCACATGTAGAAGGGTATTGACTTTTTTCGTAACAAATCGACTGATTCACACATACCGAGTAGGTCAGCGAGAAGAGCACTTGTTCTTGTTTAATTTCGCCTGCCATATACATAAATCCAGTTCATTCACATTATATTTTGTTGATAAACAAAGAGCAAAGCAAGTTGAAATGAAATTACTGTCATTTTGAAGGAAACGGAATGAACTCGCTTAGAAAAAGTTTTTGTTGACCATTAGTGAAAAGTGGGAACACTGATATCAGTTTTCGTCATGAAAAAACAGATGGCCAATCAACGGCTATGAAATGTCATGGCATATAATTTCGAGGTTATGTCATTTATTTGACATTACTTCTCATTTTCATTTATAATAAATGGAAAATTTTGTACGAATTATTATCCCTAAGATTTTGCGATTTCACCGTCGATCAATATTAATTAGTTTAATAAGTCACAATAGAACGCAAGTGAATACACAAGCGTATTATTCCACTGTTAATAGAAGTACCGCAAAGAAGAAAAAAAGACGTCGCACTAAGTACAATGTGTTACCTCTTTTCAGGTGGGAAGAAGAAAAGCGAGCTGATGGCGTGAAATGGAATACTCTTGAACACAAAGGTCCCGTGTTTGCTGCACCATATGAACCACTGCCCCATAATGTGAAGTTCTACTACGACGGCAGGGAAATGAGACTCACAAACGACACCGAAGAAGCTGCGACATTCTACGCGAAGATGTTGAATCATGATTATGTGACCAAGAAGCAGTTCAACGACAATTTCTTTAAGGATTTCCGCAAAACAATGACATCGAAGGAGAGGGACGTTATCAAGGACTTGAGGAAGTGCAACTTCAACGAGATGTTCCAATATTTCACTGCCGAATCGGAGAAACGTAAGAACTCCACAAAAGAGGAGAAAGCAGCGAGGAAACAAGAAAACGATGATCTGGTCAAGGAGTATGGCTTTTGCATAATCGATGGACATAAGGAGCGCATTGGTAATTTTAAATTGGAACCACCAGGTCTGTTTCGTGGTCGCGGCGAACATCCCAAGATGGGTATGATTAAGCGTCGTATACAGGCTGAAGATGTGTCTATAAATTGCTCGAAGGACAGCAATATCCCGCAGCCTCCACCCGGGCACAGGTGGAAAGAGGTGCGTCACGATAACACAGTCACTTGGCTAGCCTCGTGGGTAGAGAATGTACAGGGACAGGTGAAGTATATTATGTTGAATCCATCATCGAAGCTAAAGGGTGAAAAGGATCACGTTAAGTATGAGACAGCCAGACGGCTGGACAAAGAGATCGATAAGATCCGTTCAACATATCGCGATGAGTGGAAATCAAAGGAGATGAGGGTGCGACAGAGAGCTGTTGCCTTGTATTTCATCGATAAGTTAGCTCTGAGAGCGGGTAACGAAAAAGATGAAGATCAAGCGGATACCGTGGGCTGTTGTTCATTGCGTGTAGAACACGTCAGCCTGCACAAACAGCTGAACGGAAAAGAGAACGTTGTTGTGTTTGATTTTCTCGGTAAGGATTCCATCCGTTACTACAACGAAGTCGAGGTCGAGAAGAGAGTGTTCAAGAATTTGGAATTGTTTATGGAGAACAAGAAGGATGGTGATGATCTCTTTGATAGGTTAAATACGCAGGTGTTGAATGAACATTTGAAGGAGCTTATGGACGGTAAGTTGTTGTTTATATAAAGTTTCAGATTACATTCTAACGAAATATGTTGTTTAGGTCTAACTGCAAAGGTATTCCGTACGTACAATGCTTCGATTACATTGCAAAATCAGTTAGACTTGCTTACGGATGCCGATGCTACGATTCCGGAGAAACTTCTGGCGTACAATCGAGCTAATCGCGCCGTGGCAATTCTATGTAACCATCAGCGTTCTGTTCCAAAGGGACATGCCAAGAGTATGGAGACATTGAAGGAGAAGATTCGTCTAAAACGGGAACAACTCGATGATGCTGAAAGTGAATACGCGGTAAGTGAAAAATGCTACGAATTGTGTGGATTTAAATTATTTTTTTTTGTGATTTGAAAAGTAAAGATCGTATAAAATTCTGAAATGTAAATTAAATCTTCAACATCGGTCTGCATTTAGCAAAAAGTATACTGCAGCGGTCAATCTACGATGCAAACAATTACAAGCTTTGGCGTGTCTATGATGCGGATCGAGGTTGAAGAATTAATTTGCATTTGCTTGATTGGTTGAACACCGACGGAACTTGGTACGAAATTGACATCTCTAGCAAGCGATTAGATACAAATTGTTGCAAGTGGAAAGGCGCTAAATCATGCAAAGCTCATTTATTACCTTGTCTCTTTCGGTTTTTTTTAAAGCAACAGAATCCGGTTCAATTCAATTTTGGTTAAACATCATTATCGCTTAGTCGACTAAGATCAAGGCTAAGCATTAATTTTTTATTTCATTATCTCTACCGATAGCAGGTTTGTAGGCAAAGTAACAAGATAATAATTGTAGATTAGGCCTATTGAATCAGTATATTACATAGTCATGTGCAGCCCTGTCATTCCTGAAGTGGGGATAATTTTTCACAAAAATGTTAGAAGTAAGTTTCCAGAGCTCCTTCCTTGTTGTGACTTTATTTTTTGTTGCTGCTAATGCTGTTTTATTTGCAATCGGCGCCGTGAAATCGTGCATTATGACTACATCCATATGCAGTTGACTAAGTACAGTTATTTACAAACAACTGGATGAAATTGTGTGATATTACAATGCCTCATCCTCTGTAGTTACCTGATACCTGAAATGGTCGTTGGAATGCTAAAATGTCGGTCTGCATTGACAACTGCCTTTAGCAGCTTGATGTATCCGAAAGTATTCACTCGAAAACATTGTGATAAAGCTAATATGAACTTCTCTGCTGACCTCTCCAAGGACCATCACACTGACAGGAAATGGTGTGAAACACACGGGGAATATCTGCAGGCTGTACACAGATTCATTATTCTTTGTTATAATATAGCTTTTGGTCCTGATAGAGAAAAAAAGAACAAAGAAGGCGTAGATCTTCCGGATAAAACTGGCCAATTCTCATTGTTTTCAAGGAGGTTTTCATGAAATATACAGCAAATTGTCGCGCAGACACTTCACGGTTGCAAGAGATTAACCTTGCAATTGACCTCGTCGCAATTCAAGGGTACTGATGAAAACGATGTTTCACTTTTTGAACAAGTTCCGTGAACGTGATGAATGCTTTTTACGATTGGAAATAGGCGAAACATGGTCGCCAGAAGAAGATCAGGTGACTTTCAAAGAGCGACATTCTTAAATCACTGCTCTGCCTTTTCGGTTCTCCTGCTAGGTATTTATCTGACATTGTACCTGAGAAAAGCGTAAACGACTTGCATCATTTCCTCAAATAGACACCGCACCGTGTACAATTGGAATTTCATTATAATATTTTTTTTATTCCACAGGATCTAAAGAAAGCGGCCAGAAAGGGTTCGGTTAAGGAGAGAGTTATGGCTGATAAGAAACTCAAACAAATGGATCGGTTAAAGGATCAACTTAAGAAACTAGAATTGCAAGAGACTGACAGAGATGAGAATAAAACCATTGCCTTGGGTACATCTAAATTAAATTATCTCGATCCTAGAATTTCGGTTGCATGGTAAGATTTCTGCATTATAATGTAACTTTTCCAAATTTCTCTTATCATTCCATTTTTTTTTCCATTGTCTATAGGTGCAAAAAGTACGGTGTACCAATTGAAAAGATTTTCAATAAAACTCAAAGAGAGAAATTCAATTGGGCTATCCACATGGCCGATGAGAATTATCGTTTCTAAATAGTTTACTACACGCCTAGCAGTATAAATAAAGCTATAGGAATAACAATATTTAATTATTAAACAACTACAACAACGTATGCCACATAAAGTACGTTAATCATTATTATTATTAAATTTTTTATTTTTTTTTTTAAATTAAGATATTTCACAAGAAAACGACATACAATTATAGGGTTCTTTTTTAATTATATTATTATTACAAAAAATAAAAATAAATTTAGTAATATTGTATACACCCCACACATACACACACACACTAAGTAAAATATTTATAAATAAAGATTTTAAGGAATTACTAGTAAATATACATACATATATATATTTTAATATAATGTGTCCTATACATAATTTTTAAGAACAAACAAAAACAAAAAAATATGATGTAATTATTATGATATTTTCTTGCAAAGATTTTGAAACAAACAAAAAAAAAAACCTACCTTTAATTAATTTACGAAATAGTGAAGAAAAAAAAAAAAAACGGAAAGAAAAGTGAAACGAAAAAGAGAAGGATTGTGTGTTATATTCTGTGCAATTAATAATTAAATTTTTGAATACATTATGTATTCGTTTTTTACTTTAAGTATAGTTCGATTGATTAAAAATTGATAACTGATAACTGATAATGATAAAGCTGAATTTTCAACCACTTAGGAAAATTTGAGAAAAACAAAACAAAAAAACGCAACTTGTATGTAAATAATATACAACGTAAATAATAATAATAATAATAATAAATTGTGTTTGTTCATATACATAGAGAAAACAAAAAAATAGAACACAACCGATAATTAAAATTGAATTTTATAAATTAAAAACAAGTAAAAAAAGAAATACATGCATATGTATATTTAAAACGGTATCTCCTAAGATTTTTCCAATTGAATCGTAGGTCAATAAATCGAGAGAGAGAGAGAGAGAGAGGAAATTTTACATTATTCTCCTTCTTGCATCCATTTCCAACGAAACACATTGGACAACAAGAAGAGCTCAGAGCCAGAGGAAAACTATACATACATATATATGTAAAGGGTTTCTTTCGAGAGTATTTTTATTTTTTAGGTTTTTGCAAAAAATACAAATAAATGTTTTGTTTTATGATAAATTAAATCGTGTATTTATTATTGCATTGGGTGGGTGGTACAACGCACGATAGATGGTTTCCAAACATGGGTAGCACATGAAAAACAATGCATAGGTTGATATAACTTAATTGCAGTCCATTGTAGTATTCGCTTCAAATTAATATGAAGCACGTTGGGTAGCTTTTCTTTTTTCTAGTGATTCTCAATTCTCCTATCGATGGTAACTCGGTACACTTTTTCACAGATGGTTCTAAGACCGAAGGCGGGGTAGGATGTGGTGTTTTCTCCGAGAAGCTCAACCTAGAATTATCGTTCCGCCTCCCTGATCATTGTAGCGTTTTTCAGGCGGAAATCGTGGCAATTAAGGAAGCCCTGTCCTGGCTGAAGTGTAATGTACTATCTGTCAGGGATATTACCATTTTCACTGACAGCCAAGCGGCAATCAAGTCATTGGAATCGTGCTCGTTTACTTCAAAGGCCGCTCTCAACTGCCGTTTATCTCTCATGGAGATGACAGAGCAGTTCAATATTCACCTATGCTGGGTGCCAGGCCATAGAGACATTCCAGGAAACTGCAGGGCAGACGAACTTGCCAGACAAGGCACTACTCTAAGGATTCTGTCTGATAGGCAGTCCCTGTGTATGCCCCTAGCTACATGTAAGCATCTGCTAAAGCTGAATGCTATTAGCAAGACCAACCTCAGATGGGAAAACGTGTCAACCTGTCTCATCTCGAGACAGATCTGGCCCAGGCTGGATCATAAACGCAGTACCGAGTTGGTCAAACTAAAGCGATCACAAATCAGCTGCGTTGTTGGTGTTCTCACTGGACACTGTCTTATAGGCCAACATGCGAAAAGACTTGGCCTCTTTTCAAATGACTTCTGCAGAAGCTGTAGGGACGAGGAGGAGGAGGAAAGTATCCCTCACCTCCTATGTAACTGCCCAGCTCTGTCGCATAAAAGAATGCTTTATTGGTCTAAGTGTGTCCGCACTCCCGCGGACAGCCAAGCCAACCTAACCTAACCTAAGACAGGAGGGTTCATAAAAGCAAAGAAAGAACACGTAACTGCAAACGCTGCGTTCTTGAATAAACACTAAATTCTTCTTCTTTCCTTTTGTTCGGCGAGGTTATGGTCAGGATTATAGGGAACTTCTAATTTGATCAAGCTTTGTTACTCCTGCTGTCATCCGAAGTATGTATCTTCATCTCAGCTGCCGTACATTTGCTCTCATACTTTTTGTAAAGTGTCCAGCATTGCGAATCGTATGTGAGCGCTGGGTGTTAAGCCTTCCTTTCAGCTAGGGTGCATTTTTCGGTCACAGAAGATAGCAGAGTGGCAGGAAAACCACTTCATCCACCCTACGCTTACAAGATGATTGATGTCACCAATAGTTGCTTCGCTATTGATCATACATAGATCCCAGACTGTATTATCTACATAAAAGTGTGGCCCCAGTTGCGTTCATAAAAGTAAATTGACAATTAGGCAATTAGTAGGCAATTAATTGTTTTGCAGATTCGCAACAGTTTCCGGTTTGTTGGAAAAAGTTGCAGCGAGTAAAGTGGTAGCTTTAGGTGCACTTTAGGACCTCACTTAACAAGTTTTAAGAATATTTTTAATACATAATGTAAAATGCGTGTGATTAAATTGTATATTCAAAGTATTCGAAGTAAATGCATCCTGTGTATAAAAGTTGACCTTTTCATGCGAAAATAATTTCTAAAAGCATCGTCTGGGTATGAAGAAAATTGTTACTTTTTGGAATATGTCCTAGTACTTTCTTCCATTTACTAATTGCTAGCAATATTCTTTTCCTTTTGCAGTTCTCGCTGTATATCATTTACATCAGTTCGTATTTTCAAAGTTTGTGCCATTTGAATGATTAAATTTAAAATTGAAATTATCTTCCACCAAGCCATTATGGCCCAGGCCCAGAAATGCAGCTGCTTCGACGGGGTGTGTCCATAGGAATAGCGTTGTTAGTGACGTTCGGATGCGACGGGCAGCTGAATAGATGCACGGATGCATTACGAAAACGAATATGAGCTATGAAAGGATTGTGGTCTTGCACCCTTTCAAGGTCGGCTCGCGCTTACTGAATGATAAAACTGCAGTTAATCGCCAATGGTTAATCGAGATGGATGTTCAATGTTCTGCCAGTTAAACTCAGGTGATATTACTGCAGGTTTTACGGTCACTCAGCATGCGTGGGTTTAAGCATACATACGCGAAAACTTTTGAAACCTAATTTACGATGAATGCTGCCATAAGCGGCCTTAAAGTCGATGAATAGATGGTGAGTTTCAACTTGAAATTCGTTGGGCATGCATTACTCCACCCATACTTGATGGTGCTGGTTGGTAGTCAAGAGTGATCACGGCTAATTTCTTAATGATGTTGCGGTATTCAGTCCACTGGTTGCTGGCGTTTGTTGTGGATAAATGCACTGCAGAGAGTTTCTTGGTCAGGTGTTCTTTGTAGGCTCTAGCTCCTTCTGACGTGCTAAGGCGTCCAACGTTTACCTTTTTCTTCTAGACGGCTCGCAACTTCTTATCGTTATACAGTCGGTCAGAGTCGACGTTTGCCCTTCAAAAGGTAAGCACATCCAAAATGTTGGATTCTCTTGTGTCTCTACCCTCTAAAGATGTTTTCCTTACCGATTTTCGCATTTAAGTCCCCGACTACAATTTTAACATCGTACTCCGGACAGGCTCCTTAGGAGGTTGTAGAATTCCGGTAGGGGCGTGTGCATATATCAGGCTGATGTTGTAGACTGTTTCTCTGATGCGGATTACAGCCAGGCGATCGCTTATCAGCTCAGTGGTTAGTGCGATGAATTACTGATCAGGAGGTTAGAGGTTCGAATCTCAGAAAATACCAAAAACACCCACCTCTCGCGAATCTTTGACAAACGTCCGAGAGTAATAACTGTCATAAGAAAGCTTCTTTTGGATATGGGTCTAAACTGTAGGTCCCTTCCATTTGTGTTAAAAAATATAACTCGTGCAACATGAATGGTCGCTAGAAGCTAGACTATGGACAATATACGGTCGGTTGCGCAAAAAAAAAAGAAAATAGCCACGAGGCCATTTGCCTTTGGACTGGTTAATTCAGGAAATTGACAAAATACCTAGGTATTACACTCGTTGCTTAACTTAATTATCGACAAATAGTAGTGGAATACCAATAAGTACTAATAAGCAGACTACTAAACAATTACTATTAAATAACCAGATAGGTTACCAACCAGCCATAGGAGATTATCAAATGCGTATGCCTGTGAAGTTGCCTGAAATTTCATATTCATAAATGAAAACCAAACAATGGGGAACGCTAAGATGTGGATGCAATCGAGAAATCAAACTCATCCATGTGTTCGTCAGTATTTCGCATGATTCAGCAATTACAGTAGGAAATCATTTATTTCCACGAATGCCTGCCATGTTTACTGACCTTTATAGCAAAAAAAAGAATAATAGCTTTCTAATAGTAGGTAAATAGTTATAAATCGTAACTAATCTATTCCGCAAGCATATATTTCCTAAGTAAACATCCATTCTAATTATCCACCCACCATACTTCTCCACCCTTTGATATGCAATAATCTTCAGTCTTTTGCGAAAATCTGAAAAGGAAACTAAGAAAATAAACAAGACCACCCCCGAGTATACTAATCAAGAGTAAAAGAAAACGAAAAACATAACATGAAAGAAGAAATCGTTATAAGACTGATAAAAGGGTTGCTCTCCTTTATCCATGAAATTCATCCCTAAGGATGTGCGGGCTATGCGCATGGCTTACCGAAGGCTTTCGGAATCGATTTTATTCACTTTCGCATAACAAATTGGCACACTGATTATCCCGTAGTATCTTTTTTCCCATAAAATAACGCAAACATTTATATCTGAATCTTTGCATTGCCTAAACTTCTACATCCGAAATGATAATTTCAGTTAAAGTTTTTTAAAAAAATCCCAGAAGTCTTCTAAAGCTAAAGCATTAGAAAAAATGTTTACCAAAAGTGTTTTCGCAAACGTAAACTAGGCGTATCCCCTTTAAGGAGATGCTGCCATTTCGTATGGGAAATATTATAAAAGAATGGTGAAATGTGAAGTGGAGATTTGTTATTAGATATTTTGGAAATTTGAAGTAGAAAAGATGGAGCAGATAAAATGGTTAACACGAGTTTTTCTACTCTTCTTGGCTGTAGCGGCAGGTATGTACTAGAGATATATCAATTTGGAGTTGGAAAAGTTCAATTTGTGGAAAATATTTTCTTTAATTCTCAGTTCGAGCATCAGAGGACGAGGAACGTTTGGTTCGAGATCTATTTCGAGGTTATAACAAACTTATTAGGCCCGTGCAGAATATGACACAGAAGGTTGGAGTTCGCTTTGGATTGGCATTTGTCCAACTGATTAATGTGGTAAGTGTCTTTGTAAGAATTTCCATTTGGTAATGAACGATGGAGGTTTTATGGGAGAGTTGTGCATAGAAAACAATTCATTAAGATTCGTAAGCCGTTGTCGATTTTCGGAAATAAGGGTGTGACCCAATGCATTATGCATTAAATGCATTAAATCGTATGGTTTTGTGTTCTGTGACTTCCGACGAGAGAAATCAGAATATTTATACAGGAACGGTTGAAAAATCGTACACCATCGTAAGATATCCACATTATTTTATGATTTCTTTTGCATTCCATTGAAATATATTTGAAAAAGAGGATTCTTGGCAGACACATAAGGCAGCAAATATAAGTTTTCATAGAATTTTGAAATCAAGAACTAGGTTGTGTTAGGTAGGTGGGTGCCTTAGTTGAGATGAGATTTTCAAACAACTCACGTAGTCTAACAATGAGTTCATTGTGCCCAATAGTAGACACCTGAGAACCTAACCATTGTCGCCGCCTGAACTTAACCATCCAGATACACCTATGTATGTATGTATAAATGTCAGGAGTTTGTTCAGCTGAATTTTTTTTTCAGCTGGTTTGTGAGTTTTGCACAATTCTTTCAAGTATGATATTAAAGAAGTCACATGACAGCGCATCACCTTGTCTTAATCCTTTTTGGCCATCGAAGTTCTCGGTTAGGTCATTATCGACCTTGATGGAGCAGCGAGCGTTCTCCATCGTCATCCTGCACCGACGGATGAGTTTGGCAGGGATGCCAAAACTAGACACGGCTCTGTGTAGCTCATCTCTATAAATGCTATAAATGTTATTAAAATCGATAAAAAGATGGTGGGTATCGATTTGGACTTCTTGGGTGGTTTTTGATCTGCCGAAGTGTGAAAATTTGATCGACTGCGGACTGTCCTGGCCTAAAACCACACTGATAAGGGCCAGTCAGGTCGTTGACGAAGGGTTTCAGGCGTGCACACAATCTGGCAGATAAGATCTTATACGTGATGTTCAGGGGACAGATACCTCTGCAATTGCGCAGTTGACGGGGTCTCCTTTCTTGCGAATCCATTCATTAGCCGTACACTCGTCTGATCAAATCTTGGAAATGAGTTGGTGTATGCTCTCTACTAAGTCATTTCCAGCTGCTTTGAACAACTAGGCCGGTAGACCATCATGTCCAGCAACTTTGTTGGATTTAAGCTTGGATATTGCAATCCTCACTTCGTTTTGATCGGGTAAATAGTACGTTCTATCTGACAGACGATATTGCAAGTGGATTTAAAATTCGCGGCAAATTCCGATTCTGCTGCTAATAAAAAACCAATGCAACATCAAAATCTATGAAGAGCTAAAGTTGGAGTATCAAAGTTGAATTTCGCTTTTAGTGACTAAAAAAAACGAAGCTACGACACAATACTCGGACTTGAGTTGGTTCAGTTTTCTAATTTGACTGCTTTAACTAAATACGTATCTGCAACAGCGTTTCCAGCATTCAATGGGTTTGAATGTCTTCAAGAGGCATTTTCCAGACATTGACCTACGAGTTCTTCCGACGATAGCTTTGAAAAACAAAAATTTTAATTTCTTTTACAGAACGAAAAAAATCAGATCATGAAGTCGAACGTGTGGTTGCGTTTGGTGTGGTATGACTATCAACTGCAGTGGGATGAAGCTGATTATGGAGGCATTGGTGTGCTTCGACTGCCACCTGACAAGGTGTGGAAGCCTGATATTGTGTTATTCAATAAGTAAGTCATATATTGCTTACAATACGTTTATACTAAAACTGCTCATTCTAGTGCCGATGGTAACTATGAGGTCCGTTATAAATCGAACGTTTTAATCTATCCAACTGGAGAGGTACTATGGGTTCCACCTGCTATTTACCAGAGTTCCTGCACTATAGATGTAACATACTTTCCGTTTGATCAGCAAACGTGCATCATGAAATTTGGATCATGGACCTTTAACGGCGATCAGGTTTCTTTGGCTCTGTATAACAATAAGAATTTTGTAGATTTATCCGATTATTGGAAGTCGGGTACATGGGACATTATAGAGGTACCAGCATATTTAAATGTCTACGAAGGTGATGGTAACCATCCGACGGAAACCGATATTACCTTCTATATTATTATCCGAAGGAAAACATTATTTTACACGGTGAATTTAATTCTGCCAACGGTGCTCATTTCGTTCCTTTGCGTATTGGTGTTTTATCTGCCAGCTGAAGCTGGAGAGAAGGTAATACTCAAGAAGCAAGGTCCAATTTTAACAGAGAGGAAAAGTAAAAATCTCCACTTTCAGGTAACGCTTGGAATTAGTATTTTACTGTCACTGGTTGTGTTCCTGTTGCTTGTGTCGAAGATATTACCACCAACATCGCTTGTACTGCCATTAATTGCTAAATATTTGCTCTTCACATTCATCATGAATACGGTTTCAATTTTGGTCACTGTGGTTATTATCAATTGGAATTTCCGAGGACCAAGAACTCATCGAATGCCTATGTGGATTCGTAGTGTATTCTTGCATTATTTACCTGCATTTTTATTAATGAAGCGTCCACGAAAGACACGCTTACGCTGGATGATGGAAATGCCCGGAATGAGTATGCCATCACATCCGCATCCATCGTATGGATCACCAACAGAGCTGCCAAAACATATAAGGTAAGCTACGAAAAATTATTAAATGATTTAATGGCACCTTAGTATTGAGGATAGGTAGCTTTGTGATTCACACATTTAGCCTGCGTTAGTAGTATTATAGGATAGCGCTCATGCGTGTATATACACAACGTTTTTTCACGGTTCCACCTCTCGCGAATGTGGAGAGTAACACAACGCGGATGGTCGCGAGAAGCTAAGCCCTGGACCACGTACGGTCTGTTGCACAAAATATTTGTATTTGTAGTGATCTATCTACACTCAGTGGTTTCCTTTCATGTATTTCAGAGGAGCTTTTATATTGATCTCGATTGATCTAGAAGAACTCCACAAATATGTGCAACTTTGATTTGGACGTATTAATTATGCCTCGAAGGTTGTGTGGTTTCAGTAAAATGAAGATACTCCGAACAATAAGATTAGTTTGCGTGGTTACTAAAAGTACGTTCATTCACAAGAGTAAAAATTTGGTTTTCGAAGCGAAATGAGTGTATATTCATGTGCTCCTGCAAGAAATAGTCTTGGAATTGTGCTTGCCAATGAAAAAAAGAGCAAAATTCTCTGTGTTTGACAAGATCATTGACTGTACAATTCCTGACTGTACAATTCCTGATGATAAAGTGACGGGAAATGACTTATTCGCAACTATAAGTGAAAATATATGCATATTGTTTAGAAATTACACTCCGCTCTAGCCATGAATATCTAGAAAGAAAATACAGACAATTTAGAAGCTAAGTATTTTGCTAAGCTTTTTCAGAAGAAGAGGAGGCTTTCTAAGGTTAATAATTACTTCAGGTTTGTCTAAAATGCGAAAACCTGCTTGCCACATAGGTTTGGCTTCTTGCAACCATTTTAAGCTGTGCTTGTTGTATATTTTCTGCAACGCGTTTGAGCTGCCTCCGACCCGTTCCCGAAGAGCTTGAATCTTTGAAGACTGTCCTGCGCCACGTTTGCTTGCCTGGGTAAAGGGGTTCCACTGAAATGTGTATTTCGCAATGGAGTTGTCGTGGCGCCTAGAGTGCCACTTTCTCATTCGCACAGAAATGTCTTTAGGTTCTTGGCCCGTTCTCAGTTAAATTTATTCGTTGGAGATACGATTGGGTCAAAAGATCCTCAGGTTGCAGAACTCCGAACAAGATGGCGCGCAGGCGTTATCGACGCCCTATACCCCTCGAGGGGTGCAACGATTTAAGTAAGTAAGTTGTTTCACATTTCGAACCAATGAAGGGACCCGCATTTCAATGCTATTTCAAAAGGTGGAACCAAGAAGATTTTCTTGACCTTTATTACTGTTTATCAGATATATTTGAGTAATCAGATGGATAAAAAGTTTTGGCATTTTCTAGAATTCAATCGTGGATCTTTGTACTCAAATAAAAATCGTTAAAATTATGTAAAATAAAATTCCTTAATACTAACCAAACTTTTAACATAGTGCCATTGGAGGCAAACAATCAAAAATGGAGGTTATGGAGCTATCTGATCTACATCACCCTAATTGTAAAATCAACCGAAAAATCAACAGCGGTGGAGACTTAGGCGTTGGAGATTGTCGCCGTGAAAGTGAATCTTCCGATTCAATATTACTTTCCCCAGAAGCAAGTAAAGCTACAGAAGCTGTGGAATTCATTGCTGAACATTTACGCAATGAAGATTTGTACATTCAGGTTAGACTCACTAATAAATTTCCAAAATGCATATATTTTAATAAACTTGTTTACTATAGACACGTGAAGATTGGAAATATGTAGCAATGGTCATTGATCGTCTACAGCTTTATATATTTTTCATTGTTACAACCGCTGGTACAGTCGGTATCCTAATGGATGCTCCACATATCTTCGAATACGTCGATCAAGATAGAATCATCGAAATTTATAGAGGAAAATAAATCACGAAAAGAAAGTTAACATAAAATGCTCAACTATAAGTAGCATCACATCCCCAATTGCTTAGTTAATTTTTTATTTATATATTTTTTTTATAAAAACTTATTAGCGTCAGATCGGTATTCCAAATCACAAGCTGCAAATCGTAAATAGATTTTTCAAAAGTAAAACAAAAAAAAACATTCAAAAACTGAAAAATTCAAAATACACACACATGTAGTTTCATAAGTTCACAAGGAAAACCCGAAAATTAGGATTAAAAACAAATTAATAAATTAATACGAGTAAGTAAAAAAAAAAATTGTAAACGAAGCTGAGAAAAAAAAGAAAACTTTTTGAATAACCTTACGCGTATAAGAATGACATTGTCTTTTGTAATACTATCAATTTTGAATAGAAGGCGTATTTGATCAAATTTGGTACGGTCGTTTAGGTTGGTTAAAATAAACGTTCAAAAACAAACAATAGATCGTTGAAACTGATCGCTTTGAACAATCTTTGAACAACCTTTGTTAAGATATGGAAAACCCCCTTAAAAAAAGCTGTAAAACAAATTTGGGGCAGAGAGTAATAAACCAAAATTTGCAGAAAACAACGAAGGGATTTTTTTTTGTTGCCTATATCTCAGATATCTACAAGATATTGGTGATATACATACATGTATGTATATCGTCTTTGTTGTTTTATATTTTATATTTAGATGATTTTATTTAGAAAAAAATATTTGGTTCTGAATAGTGTTTTTGGTCCTCCTCGTCTTATGTGCCAATTTAGTAAATTATTTAAAGTTTTGTTAATATATTCTAAGTAAAATATAGTTAGTTGATATTAATGCGAAAACAAGAATATGTTGCGTTTTATATTATATTATAATTGTATATCAAAAAATTACAAATTTAGCGATCGGTCATTGAGAGCAGTATTAGATATAATTTGTTAACAAAATAGATTCCCCGAAAAATGTGTAATTTTTAAGAAATGAATACAAAAACAAAACATGAAAAAATAATTAGTTATGTATTATTTAAGTAGAAGCCAAATCGAAATAAAGAAAAAAATAAAATAAATTAAATTCAATTGTTTTGTTTTATGGCTTAGAAGTAAGGTAAATTGAATAAATTGTTGGAGATCCTTTCCTACATAGGACGTGTTTTTTTCAGACCTACTGACTTGGTACCTGATTTTGTAAGTATAGCGCCTGAAATGGCATTAGAGGACCCGACAAAAATTTTGTCCAGATGTCGAAAGGTGAGTAGAAAGTTTAAAGTTTGCTACTAAAGTGTTACCCACTCAAACCTCAATTTCCCGTAAGTGATGAGAATGAATTGTTTAATGTTTATTTAAATGAAAATCGTGGCCATACACCGAAAAGTAAGTAGAAGAAGCTTAGTTTTAAGCATTGGTACATGTGGATGATCGTGCTCTTATAACTAAGTACTTTAAAAAGGTGTAGTTCAGTCTATCACAATTGCTAGAGAAATAGAGTCGAATTTCATAGCTTTAAATGAATGTAAGCATTTTAATGAGTTCAGCTTGTGTTGTCATTGTTCAATTTATTCTTCATAAATCTCCCCGTCTTATGTGTAAAATCCAAAACGAGAGAATTATGGAATCAACAGGGTATCTGTGCGTGTATCTTGTAATAGAGAGCTAAGATTTGGCATACCTAACTGAATACTTCTTCTTTATTTCCCATTTGCTGCTAGATGGGGGACCTCATTTCCTCGCTCTCCTTTTTCACAACCTGGATACGATCTTCTCATGTGTTATGTGACGTTCGGTGTCTTGTCTTCGGATTCTCATTTGAAATAATTGCTTTGCCTTCCTTGTTTCGTCCATCTGTTGTAATTTCCAACACTATTTTACCGATCTTCCCTCAATTTATTTCAAAATGAATTTCTTTTGTACACATTTCTGAACGAATTCTTTCTGTTTACATACCGGATATTATAAATATTTTCAAAAATAATGAAAAGAGAAAAACTACCTGGCAACTTCAATATCGTGGTTGTTTCATTCATTTGTGAACGCATCCCTGCCTAAATGATTTCTTTTGACAGCTATTTGTTTTGTGTGGTCGTTGGTCAAATGCAATTTGTTTATTTTTGGGTAATTTTCAAATGGCAATCAATACTAAAAATAAAAAATGTCGTCGATAAGAAATTTTATAAATATTGCCAATAAATATGATCGCGTTGTTTTGCTCGTTGACATGGACTGTTTCTATTGCCAAGTGGAAGAAAAGTTAGATTCAACTTTGGCGGGAAAACCTATTGCCGTTGTACAGTACAATGCCTGGCGCGGGGGAGGGTAACCTATTTCGCAATTGTTAGAGTATGAACCCCGAGTGATTTGTAATTGTATTTAGTATAATTGCAGTGAACTATGCAGCTAGAGCGAAGGGTGTTACCCGTCATATGCGCGGCGATGAGGCGAAGGAGCAGTGTCCTGAAATAGAACTGGTCAAGGTACCCAATGTTCGAGAGAAAGCCGATTTAAGTAAATATCGTGATGCTGGAAAGGATGTTGCCAATGTGCTGCAAAAATTCACGTCACTCTTGGAGAGAGCTAGCGTCGATGAGGCTTACCTGGATATTACTGCCGAAGTGAACAAGAAAATGGAGAACATGAATGCTGTAGGTGGACTGCGACGCTTATAATTGTTTCATGGGTTTATATATGCGCTTATTTTAGGGAACGTTCCTCCTAGAACCAGAGAAATTAACAAACACTTTTGCTGTGGGCTATGAAAGCATTGGTCAGTACATTACGGAGATTACGACAAGGATCAGCCATCCATGTGACGATGAGGATTACAGTCTTGTGTATGAGGCTGATGACACTCCTGCTGTCCGAAAAAGTGACCTTAGGTTGCTACTTGGAGCTGCAATTGCCAGCGAAATTCGAGCTGCTGTTAAGGAAGAAACGGGCTACGAGTGCTCGGCCGGGATAGCTCATAATAAGATCCTCGCGAAATTGGCCTGTGGAATGAATAAACCAAACAAGCAAACCATTCTACCTCTGTCTCAGATAACTCCTTTATTCCGTACACTCCCTGTGGGTAAGATTAAGGGTCTAGGAGCGAAATTCGGTGAAGAAATCTGCGAGCGCTTTAAAGTAAAGTTTCTTGGAGATTTGTTGACATTCTCTGAAGCCGAGTTGCAAAGGAAATTGGATGAAAAGAGTGGGTAAGAAGATTGTTCACCTTCTGTTAGTTTGTTCAATACTTAAAGTTCTCGTTGATAGCTCTTGGATATACTTGGTCTGTCGTGGAATCGACCTAGAAGCTGTCACACCTCGCTTTTACTCGAAGAGCATTGGGTGTTGCAAGAAGTTTCCCGGAAGGAACTCGATCAGTGGTCTGAAGACGCTTGAACACTGGTTGACGGAGTTGGCAAATGAAATCGCTGATCGTCTGGATAAGGACATTTCCGAGAATAATCGTCGGGCCAAGCAAATGGTGGTGAGTTTCATCCAGGAAATCAACTCAGAAGACATATCTAGCTCTAGGAGTTCACCGCTGCTTAACTATGAACCCGAAAGTATACAGAAGACAGCATTAGAGGTGCTTAAGCGGAACACTGATCAATTTTTTAAGCCTGACAGTGATTTCGCCTTGAATAATCCCATTAAATTTTTGGGTATCAGTGTAGGCAAGTTTGAAAGCATCAGTAGTGGCCATCAGAATACACTACAACAGATGTTTGCCAATCAAAAGAAAAAGGAACCATCAGTAGCGGTAGAGAAAAATGAAGTGGACACAGTAGTGAGAGTCAGCAAGACAAATGCGTTGGAGAAAATGTTCGCCACTCAGAGGGAGAAGAACCCAATTAAAAATGTTGTTGAGGAACCGCCCAAGCAGAAACCACCACCAAATAGCTTCTTTGCAGCTCATCTCAATAAAATCAAGCTTCAGCAGCAATCAAAGGAGAGCCTCGAGTTGGAGGCAGAAACGCTTTATTGTGACGAGAGTATAGCAGACCTAACACCAGGGGAAAATTCTGTACCAGCTCCTAGTGACAGATGTGTTCTAGATGACCCTACACCAAAAGAATCCACATCTTTCTTCGCTCGTGCTCTTAAATCCCATTCTCTGGCACCGTCCACATCCCTAAAAAGAAAATCTGACTCACCCGAAGCACCCTCCACAGAAAGCACCTACCAATCAGCCTACGCTGAGCTCGCAATACCAGAAATACGTGAAGAATTCTTTACCAAATGTGAAATATGCGGCCAAAAAATTTTGTCCGATGAAAGTTCGATACAGTCCCACCAAGATCGCCATATGGCCGAGGAGCTAAGTCGCCAGCAAAGGGAGGAGTATCGCAAAGAGATGCAATCGAAGATTTCACAGAATTCCTTGCAAAAGAAATCAAAGCTACCAGTTGCTAGTAATGCAAATAAAAAGGTTAAACCAAATTCGCCAAAAATTGCGGCAGATATAAAGAAGTTCATGCAACCACTGACACAGCCTAACGAACCATCCACTTCGGCGCAGGTGACTTGCGATAAATGTGGCCGGTCTATGCATAAAGATCTGATGCCAGAACACTTAGACTACCACTATGCGAGAGATCTACAGGTTAGCATGAATCGTTCTGAGATGGTTACGGACACAGGGGTGTCTTCTTTGAGTAAAAGTGTCAGGTCGCCAAATAATTTAAAGAGGATATCATCCGGTGTAGCGTCAGCTGCGAAGTCAAAGCCAATTACGAAGTTTTTCTCTCAAATGTAAAAATGTTGTATATCCAAGCACTGGATGCTGGTTCAAATAAAAGTATCGAACTAAGTTAAAAATATTTATTTTCTTAAGTATAAGGTCAGAAGAGACAAATTCTATACACCGCGAATGACGTCGTGGGAAACTCTGGAGGATGTTTTGCTACAGCCGTATAGCGGCGTATGCATAAAAAAATAAGATCACGACCAGTGCCATAGTGCATATGGAGTATTGTCGCCCCTTCCTCATCTTTGCTGCTTCTTCATAAGTCGTTATAAGGAATGCATTGGGCATTTAAGCATATCCATCTATAGTTCAGTACCCCATCATAACGTCGATTAGCTTTGAGATGTGTGGAACAGGAATCCGTTAGATCTTTTCTGATTTAGCACTGTCCATAGTTTCCTAGCGGTATTGCATTGGCCGAGATGTTTCTATTTTATGGTTGGCATTGTCTACCGCTTCGTCATGGGTAAAATACTTAGCAAAGGACATGCTCGTTAAACCCATGATGATTGTATCAGAAGTGGCTTCCCGTGCCTTATTGTCAAGAACACAATTCCCGGACATGTGATGGTACCCAGCAAAGTGTTGTAGTGCTCAACTATCTCGTTTAGAGACACGCGACATTTTTTCATTACCTTAAACGATTGAATGTAAACGATTTGATGACTGCCTGACTGTCGATTTACATATGAACATGTCGGTCCGCGATGTAGAATTAATTAAATGACTGAGAAATGCTCCAGTAGCTCGGGAGGTTAAAAGAGAGTTGACAGCGCTTGGCTGTCATAGTGCAGTGCGTCCACTTTTAACTATACGGCACTGAGTGTTTGTATCCCAAATTAAAAAAAATTGACCTGAGTGTAGTAGATATTCAGTTAAGGTTAGAAGGTATTCTATGAACGGAAAAATGAAATATAGAAAATTGTTGAAAACATTATTGAATATCCCTTCGATAATGTACCCCAGGAACCAGTGCAGAAAATCATATTCGGAATGGTTTGGAACAGAGTTATAATAATAAATAATACTTTCGGAATGTGCTTTGTTGTATTGAATGCAAAAATCTGTAATCTTTTGTAGTGTTGAACTGTTCAGAAACAGAGGTATTCAATTAAGTTTCTATTCACTATAAACCAAATATATTGATGAAACTGAATCTCGGCAGCTTGAGTTTTCTTAATAATTCCTTTTTGAAAAAGAGGACAAAAAATAGATTACTTCCTTGTATTTCAGTCTTAAAACTGTCATTGGACATTGGAATAAAACCTGATCATTCGCATTGAAATCGAAGTTTTATTTCGTGTAAGCTGTACAATGTCTTATTTGGTTTGTATGTATACATATGCACGTTATATGTACAAGGATGTTTTACTATCATTTCTCAATTCTCGGCGCCCATCTTGTGCGGAATATTGACAGATCCAAAATGGAGATAGTACATCCATCTTGTCTACCTACAAACCTGGTAAAATCCAACTGGGGAGATCTTCACTAAGCAAGAGATCTTCATTTAATTCCTACATACATAGGAAGTCCAACTTCCTAAGGAACCTCGATAGAAACATTCTCAGGGTCCTTCAAAAATCAGTGGCCTTTTGGCATTTCTTCAGTTCCGACAGCAAGTTTATAAGTATATTCTGCCATCAAAACTAGCAAATTTGACAGTTTTTCTTTCTTTCGACAAGAGATGTATTTTAGAATACCAACATAAGTTAGATTAATAATTACTTTTGCAAGTGTAAACTAGCTTACTCAACGGTGCACTGCATCGGTAATGAAAGTTTTGCTCAGTTAACGTTTGTAAATTTCTACGTAGGGCGAGAGAAATCTCCTTGGTGCTTTTTACATGTAAATTTGGAAAACAGGCTCTATTAAGAGGATTCGAAAGTCTATTCTGAACAATTTCGGGTGTAAACTGTAAGCAGATTTTCACTTAATTATAAAAATAGCTTCAGTTTGTTGCAGCTTATTAAGGATGAGGCTTCGACCATTCGTATCGCTGATTTTAAAAGAAAAATTTAATTTCGAAGATAAATCTATGGCATACTTTCTAAATGGCTGGCTAAATAGCAGCAACGACAAAAAGATTTTATTTAAAAAGTCCTCAGATTATCTGTATACAGTCGACGTCCTACTTTACAGCGCGGAAACATGGATTTTATCGAAGGGGAATGAAGATATTTTGAACGATAAGTTCTTCGTAAGATTATCAGTCCCGTTTTTGTTCACGACCGTTGGAAGAGTATATTCAACGTGGAAAATGCAAGCTGTACAGTATCATCGACCTAGTCAGAAAATTGTGCATTGGATGTATGAGATGGTCAGGAAATGTACATATAGCGAATGGAGTTGTCCGCAATAGAGGAAGCCCTTGTCTTAGCTGGCACGTGGAAAGGGTGGGACGGGATTTCGGAGTACACAACTGGAGGCAGTCAGCTAAGGACCATTCTAATTGGAGAAGCTTGAACTGTGACGGCACTTAAGTAAGTAAGAGTAGGTCTACATTGCTAAAACGCCTTCAAATGAGACCCTAGACGCACTGTCCCAAACATTACTTTTTAAAATTAACATCCACGGGTTTAAAAAATTATTAAATCGTCTTTATTTACATTGTATTTTTAAACACTCCCTTAATATAATAATCTTGGTCGAATACATACAAAATATATTGTGTGGGTGTCATTTAATAAAAAGATAAAAAGTTAAAAAAAATCAAATAAATTACAGTAAAAATAGTTAATACTTTGGTATCGACAAATTTTCTATCAGGCACACATCATCAAGCATTCAGCATACTAGTGGAACATTTTATTTTTAGGATAAACTACAGAAACACTACCCACTCGTCGTTCATCATATACTGGAATGGGTGGGCCATCCTTAGCGCCAATTGTAGTCAAAGCTGAGAATGATCCTTCCGAACCATCAGCAAGATGATGACCTACATGTTCCATGTACTTCAGCATTTCCTATGAATAAAGTAAATTAGTTGCATAAGAATATTCTTAAGATTGGGGTAAGCAAGCTTACTTCATCGAAGCCATCTTCATGCTGCAACAACATTGGTGCCAATTGATGATGTAAGCGTTTTGTTTGTACGGATTCATCGATGGGTTCATCCAAAATAAGGTATCTGATGATGGTCTGTGCAACAGATGTGGTAATCTTCGATCCACCAGCGGCTCCGACTAACATTCGAACGTTACCGTCTCTGTCTACGACAATACTTGGACACATAGAGGACATTGGTCTTTTCCTGGGCTTGATAAAGTTCGCCGGTGATGCTGGAATCCCATAGCCGTTCACTGTACCTGGTGTAGAGAAGTCATCCATTTCATCGTTGAGAATGATACCAGTCTGTGAGGAGCGTACTTTTGAACCAAAGCTGTAAGGAGACCAATAATTAATTCAATATTTATTTGAATCCAAGAAAATGGGAACCTACTAGTTATTAATAGTGCTGGTAACAGTGATGGCATCACCTTTCAGATCTAATACAGCCATGTTGGCGGTACCATGATCATCATGATTGGAAAACTCCGCACCATAATACTCATATTCCTGGAATGTCTTATCATCGAATATCAGTTCACGAATTTGGGCGGCAAATGCTGGATTTGTTATGTTCCTAAAGACAGCTTCAATTTCTGGCTCAAAATGCAAATCCCCGAGCTTGGTTCGTTGTCCATAGGCATGTTTAAAGCTTTCGACAACCTTATGCCAGTAGAGGTTTTGATTCTTGTGTTCGTATGCGCTTACTATGTTCAGGATAAAAGCCAAGACCGCCCCACTACTGGGAAGTGGTGTCGTATAGAGGGTATATTCACTGGAGATGTTCACCACAACAGGTGGATCCCAAGCAACACTAAAATGTAAAAAATAAAAATCTTTCCGAGACAAAAGACTAAATAAACAAGTCAAACCTGTATCGCCTCAAATCCTCTTCGGTAAGGATACCACCCATTGCTTGCACATCCTCAACAAGTTTCCTTCCAATCTCCCCACCATCGTACATAACACTCATGCCCTTTTCGGCTATTATTTCGAGAGTTTCTCCAAGTTTTGGACGTGTCATGATATCACCAGTCTCCCAAACACTACCCGTATGTGGATTAACGAACACCTCAGCCATGGATGGCTCATTTATGATTCTCTGTTCATATTGTTTCATTGCATTGTGCAAGTAAATCGAGACAGTGTGACCATTTTTGCAGAGATCAATTGTTGGCTTGAAAAGATCTCTCCATGGCAAAATACCATATTTGCGATGTAAACTCCAATATCCGAGAATCTCACCGGGAACAGCAGCTGCAATTGCACCTGAAAGGGTAAAGGAGTTCTTGAATTTTGTTTTATAAGTTGAAGAAAAGTTAAAAGTAAAAGTGTATATTATTACAAACGGATAAAACCGTCCGCCATGGTGGATTGTAGAGCTAAGCAGACTGCCTGTTTCCAAGTTTATGTGAAAACCTGACAACTGGGTATCCTATAAATTGGGACGTGCAAGGAATGTTTTTTTCTGTAGAATTTTATTTTGGATCTACTTTTTTTTATGAAAGACTAATTTTGAGTAAGCTATGTGGTTGCAAATACGTGGCGCAACGGACCGTATGTGGTCCAGGGCCCAGCTTCTCGCGACCATTCATGTTGTGCGTGTTATATTTTTCACAAAAATGGAAGGGATATACAGTTTAGAAAAGCCATATCCGAAAGGCAAGTTGAGAAGCTTTCTCATGACAGTTATTACTCTCGGATGTTTGTCAGACATTCGCGAAAGGTGGGACCGTGAAAAACTTTTAGGTGTTCTCTGGGATTCGAGCCTCGAACCTCCCGCTCGGCGATCCAACGCACTAACCGCTTGAGCCATGGCGCTGAAACAAATTTTGGTTGCATTGGTTGCAAATGTGGACTGGGGTTAATCCTCATAAAACGGAAATCGTTCTCTTCACGAGGAAATATAAAGTTCCCCTTATAGACCCTGCTAAGATAAATTACACCAGTCTCACCTTCACTGATAGCTCAAAATACCTGGATCTTATTTTGGACAGCAAAATGAACTGGAAAGCCAATGTAGCCCTCTATTCATGTAAAAAGGCTGTGGATAGGAGCTGGGGTATGATACCTCAAATCAGTTACTGGCTGTACGTGTCCGTTATCAGGCCTATACTACTTTATGACATGCCTGCTCCTGATAGAGCTCACCTCACCTCACTCAACTAGCTAAAATGCAAATATTTGCATGCATTTGCATCAGTGGTGCACTGAAAACTACTCCCTCAGCGGCTCTCGACATTTTGGTTCAACCTGCTACCCTTAGGAGATTGCTGCCTGTTCGGCCATCCGTTTGAAAGCCTCCTTTCAGTGTTCTAATTATCACATAGGCCACTCCTCGATCCCTGATCTCCCCAACTTCAAACACGAATATACAGACTATACCCCGCCGAATATGAGATTTCACCGAAATTCCGTAATAGCATTCCTGAACGGGATGAATGGGACAACTCCCCCCCTGTCGATGGCAGCTTGGTTCACATTTTTACAGATGGCTCTACCGAAGGGGTGGGGTGTGGAGTTTTCTCCGAAAAGCGTTTTTTAGCTTTTTTCGGGAAAAAATCATGGCGATTAAGGAAGCCCTACCATCTGTCAGGGATATTACCATTTTCACTGATAGTCAAGCGGCAATCAAGCCCGTAAAATCGTGCTCCTTCACTTTAAATACCGCTTTCAACCGCCGTTTATCTCTTATGGAGATGGCATTTCAGTTCTATATTTATCTATGCTGGGTGGCAGGGCACAGAGACATTCCACGAAACTGCCGAGCGAACGAGCTCGCCAGACAGGGTGCTTTATGTGGCTGGTGGATAAGCCGCAAAAGGGAGACCCTAGTCTGGCTAGCTCATCAGCAATTTCGTTGCCCTCTATTCCCTCATGTCTTCGAACCTAATGTATGGTAATTTGATTGTGAGAAGCGAGTTGCTTTAGCTCGTCCAGGCAGTTCCAGACGAGCTTGGACTCATAACAAAAGAAGTTCAGAGCCTTTATCGCCGCCTGACTGAGGGAAAAGATGACAATTTGTTTTCTACGGAGGTTGCGTCTGATGCACTCTCTGGCACATACATAGCTCAATTGCAAAAATCTTGGCTTAAAAGACAGATGTGGAGCAGCCCAGAGAAACTGCTTGTTTGAAATTTTGGCTGTATACATATGTATACCTACACCAACCCCGTTTTCTGTTTTTGAACCAAGGGTGTACCGCACAGATTGGGAACTGAAGGAGGTTGGAATCCCATTACTTGATAAGAAACACCTAACTTAAGGTGGCCTACACAACGAAAATACCTAAAAAAATGTTACGTATACGCCATACAATCAACATGTTTACTCTGTACTTCACCTCTTGCACCAAGCGAACGCACCCCATCACACGATATCGCTATATCAAAACATCGAACTACACGTTCCTTTTATGCGATTATAAATGATAAATAAATTGTATACTTGATAACGTTTTCATTGTAAATACTAGACTAAAAATAAGATCATTATCTTCCCAGCTAACCTTACGTCTTCTACCCCAAAAAAAGTATCAAAAGACGAAAAACCCAACTGAAGTGCGTGATGACAAATAATTGTTATTCAAATGTCTATTTACATCTAACAAAATATACTGTCGTTATAAACAATTTCAAATAAAGTTCGCTTAATTATAAATTATATTTCGACTGATAACGTTTGCGTAAACGAGTATATCCATCCATTCTATGACATCGAATCTGTCTGAGTACCCACTTCAAATGACAGAGCACATGTTTGAAGTAAAAGGTGTACAAACTAATAAAAACGACTGAATGAAGTTGATTTAATCGTAAACTTGAATAACAAATGTCACCATTTTTTGCCATTTTTTTAGAAATGAAAAAATTTGCGAAGATATCGGTCAAATGAGCACTTCTTGAGGAGATGCACATTTGTGCTCGTTTTATGGCACTTTGAATTGTTGCTCGTAGAAAATCTGGCTTCAAATTGGTGATTTCGTCTTCAATGTAAGCTATCAAAATTTGCAAGGTATGTGGTTTGCTGTGGTAAACGCGAGATTTCCAAAAGCCCCAAAGGAAGAAGTCTGTCGCCGTCAAATCTGACGATCTGGCCGGCCAGTTCAAATCGACAGAACGGGAGATCACACGGCCCGAACAAAAGGTAGACTGAATACTTCTTCAAAACAACAGAAATAAAATTTTGTGTTCCTTTGAATACGTATAAAACATTGATGCGATTGAAGGCAGACACTAATCTGTAGCATAACATATGACGTACATTTAAAGTAAATTTTTCTGCATTGCTCTCAATAAAAAGCTGACTACAGCATAAACAATTCGCTTTGGAAGCGATCAATATCTAACGATATTGACAGATAACCTTAAATGTGTGCACAGAAATAATCAACTGGGTTCGACTTGTGGTTATGTCACTCGAGATCCGATGTATATAAAGAGGTGTGAAAAGCAAATTCTGGCAGAAGATGACAGTCAACAATCAGTGCAAGATCTTGAGCTTATTGAAACCTCCAGGAAACAGTGGGCTTGAAAAACGTTTAAATTTTTTAAGAAAAAAACAGGAGATTTTGAAAATTTTTACGAATCTCAATTTAAATAAACATGAACTCCTATCTTGAGGAGCAATCGAGTGTTGATAGATCTCCAGACTACGCAATCTGCTGTTGTGGTCATTAATATGCGTACTTCCGGTATTCCCACAGTGAAAACAATTATTATTGTAATTATTTGTCACATATTTTAATTATCAGCCAAAAGTCTTTGTAGCTAATGCTATAGTCTAGTTTTTATCACTTGTATGCTTAATGTGTTTATAGTAAAAAAATAACTTATATAATACAGCACCTACCAGTTATATCTTTTCCAATATACATGCCTTCCGTAGATGCCAACGGTGCAGATTCACGTGCAATTAGGGTCTCAACAGTTCTCGTTTCACGACTATAGACAGTTGCTACAAATCCACCACCAATTCCCATGCTATGTGGCAATATAACTCCCTCACAGAGTAATGTAGCGATTGCAGCATCAACAGCTGAACCACCATTATCAAGCATTGAACTGAAATTTAAATTCAAGTTATTATAAAATACAATAAAAAATAAAAATTCTGGCAACCCAACCTTCCAATTTCTGCACATCCTCGTCCATTTGATACAACTGCACCCCTTGCTGATGAACCGGAGCTCTTCAGACCAAATACCAAACCAAGAATCACTCCAGTCACAACTAAGGCGGCTATTAGCACCCATAGCACAACTTTTTTGTTACAATTTACACTGTTAAATAAAAATTTAATTAGAAGTATTTTATTTCAACAGAAACATACGAGTATGGTAATTTTGAAAATTGATCAAAAATTCAAATCGACCAGAAATTTTAATATTAATCACCCCTCTTTCAAAGCAGTCATAAATTTCGCATAAAATTATAGTTACGATCGTTTTTTATATAATTTATTCATTACTCGACTCGACTTTAAGGGGGTTTTCCCCTCAACTATAAACAATATTAACGTACATAGAGTACTTGTATTACAGGTTTCCAAGTTTGTACAAGTGTTCGCCACATTTGGACATGTTTTATACAGTAAAATTGGAAATTACATCTGTTGAAACTTTTCGATAAGAAAAAAAAGCTAAGGTGCTAGAAATGAGGTAGGTAATATGTTAAAAAAGTGTTAATTGTTTGTGAGTATGGAATTTAATTCTTATCAAACAAGCACTAAAAACCACAGAGCATGTACCGTGAAGTGTGAAGTGATGACGTTCAGATTTTCATTCTGGCGCGTGGCTTACAATCAAGTATTTTACCTGAGATAAACAAGCAATTGAAATAGTAATGCCAGTTAATTAATTTTAAAGTAAATTTAAGCCAACTGAGTTAGATCTTTACAATCTTGCACACAATTACTGATAAACTTATTTTACAACCTTGTATTGCTATATAAAATTATTTAGAAACAAGTTTCGTAGAACAGATTAAAAATGAATACAGTACCAATGGTGCTAAAAGTTTAAGTCTTAAAAACTATGTGATTTATAAAGTACAACCCTTACATTTCAGGGATCTGATTTTGTGCACTTCCTCAACTTTGATTCTGATTTTTATTTTTAAAAGGTCATCCAACCAGAGGTGTCATTTCAAATTTCGCGCCATTTTTGAACTGTCAAGATTCAACTATCATTGCGATGACGTTTGCCAAAATAGACACACACTCAGACAACGTGTTGAAATAGCGAGAATTCACTACAAAAAAACGGTAAAAATATCGCGGAAACGTTTCGTAAAGTTCGTACTGCTTTTGGTCATCATTAAGCCTCTTCTCATACAGCTATAGTGAGTTTAATCGATAAATTTGAACGTCTCGGATAGGTTAGTGATGTGACTCCAAATCGTGTTCGTTCGTTAAGGTTTGCTGAAAATATAGTCGCCTTAGCTGCGAGTGTGGCTGAAAACCGAGATGTGTCCATTTCGAGACGATCACAGGAATTGTGCCTATCCGCAACCTCTTTACACAGCATTTTGCATAAAGACATAAGAATTGAAGCCAGCAGACCAAGCACAACGCGGTATTTTCGCTGATTGGGTGCTGGAAATGAATGAAAAAGATTATGACTTTTAACACGAAATTGTTCTGAGTGATGAGGCTTATTTCCATTTTGGTGGGTGCGTAAACAAACAATACTGTCGTATTTGGGGCTCCGAAAACTCAAGAGAAATAGTGAAACGACCTCTCCATTCACAACGAGTGATAGTGCGAGTTTTGGGCTGGCGGTGTCACTGATCATATGGATTGTAGTACGACCGTATCAGTGAATGGATTGAGTTACTGAACTGTTTTTTTTTTTCTGAAATTGATGCTAAGATGTGGACAACGTTTATTTTTAGCAGGACGGTGCCAAATGCCACACAGTTGGTGAAACAATAGCTCTATTACGTTACGAATTTCCTGGACGTATGATTTCTCAAAATGGAGACCTCAGTTGGCCTCCGAAATTGTGCGATTAATCACCGTTAGACAAATTTCTTTGGAGCTATATTAAAGATAAAGTCTACGCCAATGGTCCACAAACGATTCATGCACAAAATAAACCAGAGCTGGTATTCGCGAAATGCAGCCGCAACTATGCGAAAACATGATGAAAAACTTCATCAAAAGCCTGACTATTTGTAGACAGAGCCGAGGCGGTCACTTGGTAGACATAGTATTCCATTACTATCATCTAAGTTTGTATTTTAGATTAAAATAAAAATATCATCATATTTTGTAAATATGTTACGTTTTTTAATGATTCAAAATCACACCTCTTATAAATGACTCTAGATAAATCCATTTTTCTTATAATCTACGAGCTGAGAAATAAAAGAAAAATATTGCTTGACCGATATGCTTCAGATAATAATGAAGCAAAAGTAAATGACCTTAATATTGACGTGATTTAAGTTGACAATATCAACAATGGCTTCTGTATCTAATGCTCGAATCAGTTGACAGGAAATGCAGGCAAATAATATAGCCTTTGTGCACGAGTATACTGCTTTATTTCATAAAAATAATACACTTTTATACATACATACAGTAAAAGTTTGTTAGATAAATAGAAAGGTGAATTTACTGGGGATAATCTATAAACAGTATCGAATTTGCTAGAGATATCATTGACTGTATTTTTGTGATCGTGCAGGTTCTAGGCGACAGCTAGATCGTGGTTTTATGAAATTCTGGAATGATTTATATAAATTTAATATAAACACGATTTATTTGTAGCTGCCAGTTCACCTTGTATGCCAATTAATGATTTAATTCGATCAGGGTACAATGACGTGCATTCATTTTTATCTGGTCTGCTCAAAATTCTTGATGATAAAGGAAAACCAGTATCGTTTTTAATCGATGAAAATATAGATTAATTTTATGAACTGCGAACTTTGAACAGCTACCAAATTAAAACAGATTGCATTAGAGTAAATATGCAAGAGAATTTTAAACTCTGAATGCACCCACTGCAATTGGAATATTCAATTTACATATGCAACTGGCAAATGTCACCTGCTCTTGACATTTATGTTATGCTTTCAGGACTACTAAAGATTCAATAATGGGATTGGGAAACATTAGTCTTAATATTTGGAGGAAATCCATGTTGAATGTTTCGTAGCCTCAGATTAGTTGTCCTGCAAAATTTACAATTAATATTAATTAATAGACTTTAAGGCTGCATATGAAATCATTCAGCACACTTGGAGCTCTATAAGGCGATGGCCCGAGAAAACTGATCCAGCGGTGTGTAATGCATTTCGAAAGCTCCACCTCGGAAATTTTGCAGACATGCACCGAATTCCGGCAAGGAGAAACGCTGTCATGTTATTTTTTTTTTTTTCAATTTAGTAATGAAACAGCTAGTATAGAGGACTGGTGTCATCATGAAAGGTACTATATGTCATAAGTCAATCCAGCTGCTGGGATACGCAGACGATATTTACATCATCCGGCGTTCCCAGCGTTCCGTTGTAGAGGCTTTCACAGGCAATTGAAACAACAGCAAGAAATATTGGCCTGAAGGTCAACAAGGGCAAAACCACATATTTTCTTTCGATAGACAAACCATCATCTGCCCACTACTTAACACAAAATGGCACTATCCACACCTGCTACTTCGAGTTAGCAACCAAAACACCTTGACTACTTTAACTCGGCTACATTGAATGTAGTCAATGACAAGGCTTTATTTATTTATTTATTAATTTATTTAAGCTAAATACAAGCAAGAACTTAAAGCTGAACTTAAAAATTACATAAGGAGTTATGAGGAGGTCTGGAGAACTTTTCTGAAGGAGGATCGGCTAAAATGAAAATTAATCGCCTCCTTGGCCGAACGCATCATTCTAGACATGGGTTCAAAGTGGCCATAGTTGATTCGGTGACGAGCGAGGCGAAAGACGGGTACACACCTAAGGAATGTATGACAAGTAATACCGAACCTCCGTTATGAGGATCAAGCACAATGCTTGGTCTAACGAACTGGCAGCATGGTGCCCAGGACGTAAATATCGATGAGTTTTTGAAAGTAATAGATTTTTATAATTGCGTTCGACGACGACTTTCCTACAGATGGCATCGATGAATAATTTTTGGGCCTGGTCGCAACAAATACTCTGAAAATGATTTTTGATCAATTTCTGTCATTGGAAGCAGAAACATGTTCCAGGGCTCGCAGGTAAGGAATAAGTCATATAAGCAGCTCTGGAAACTATGCATGAAACTAAAATGTAACCCATGCTGCAAATAAGCTAAAGATTCGTTACTCACAGACATTTTTTTGGAATGCAGCCACCGCTGAGTTAGAATTTTAAAATTGTTTTTGAACTCACGCTTCTGCAACAACGAGTTGATCAGAGTCAAGTGGCAGGAAGAGCCGATGTTATTAAAGTAGAAAAAGTTTTTGTGGACTAATCATAGTTTTCATTTAAATGTGGTCCTAAATCGGCTCAGAATACCATTGAGATATGCTCTGTGGGAACGGATCGCGGACAGCCCGTCATAATAACTACCGAACTGTAGTGACTTTGATAGTTTTTATTTACCATTGCATTGATGGTGTGGTCTATCTGAGAGTTTAAGGACATTTCGCTGTTCAGGATCATCCTAAGGTGTTTGGCTTCTTGCGAGAATTTAAATGATTCGCCAAGAAAGGTAAGTCTCCTATTTCTGACAAAATGCTCCACAGTCGTTCTACTGGGCTTTGCAAAGAGACTTTTCTGTGCAACAATTCTAACCTACGTTAGAAGGTTAGAGCTTAAAACCGAAATATTAAGACCATCAAATATTCTCACATATAATCTATACTCTTTTCCGCATTTACCATCTTATATCTTATCTTTCAGCAATAAAAGCAAAATAGTTAACGGGGTTTAATCTCATATGTTATGAGGTGAAAAGATAAGTTTCTACTTGCAGTTAAAATGGCAGGTATTTCGGTATTGCTGTTATAGGGGAAGTCGAAAAAGGGGTTCTATTAATTCTGTCTGTCTATCTGCAGCCTAAACGGCAAAAAGGATTTTCTTCAAACTTGATATCTGAGCTCAATATTCACCAGAGGTCACGGACGACCCATTTAAAAGAAAATCAGCACTACTACTATCGGTAGTATTCTCCAAAAGCCTGATTAACAGCCAAAAACTCTCTAGAAATTCTTCTGAAGAACTGAAGTAACTCCCTCCAAGAAAGAAAATACAGAAGTGCAAAGCTGCCATTCAAAAAAAAAAAATCAGTTGGTAACCGATAGCCAACTAACCAAAAGTCATTTCTAAATTTAATGTTTTGTAAAATTATTTTACATTAAGTAATTCAATGCAAAATTGAACCAAAATTGTTCCAACTAGTTTACAGACTTCACTCCTATTCGACATTGAACTTGTCAGAAAACCTAATTTTTTTAACGAATTATAATCGCGACTTATTTATTTATGTAAAGCAAAATAGTGTGCAATCCAACCAACCGTATCGAGTGGTGGTATATTAAAATTTGAAAATACAAAAGTAATACACAAAATTTAAAATTTGTACATTTTTGAGAGTTTTTGTGCACCGTCATTGCAGTCGTCTTCATTACTTAAACAGTTTTTGCCGAAGAAATGTGACAATCTTAGGCTTTCGCAATCTCAAACGAATTAAACAGTCTATTTAGCGATTGTCACGGTTCTTTAAACATAAAACAATCCTTTCAATCTGTGTTAATTCCACACTTGGAAAATTAAACAAATATGATACAGTAAATACTCTCGGGTAATTATCGTTAATTGTTAAGCACGAATTCAATGATAGAAGGCACCCACTGAACGCAAACACTCTTTACACACTTGAATGCAATTTTTTTTTTTAATGTAAACCTTAAATGCAATTCTACGTGCTTAACATACAAAAACTAACACCTTTATGAATTGTTTAAAATTAAACTTACAACATTTTGAAAACGAATTTTTTTTAAGCCAAGATTAAAAATTTAACACCCATGCACCGGATTTAACACGAATTTTGGGAAACGAGTCAAAGAGGGGTTTATCGTTTCGCACGTACCGCCAGACCGTACTCTCACGAAACCCGAGTTCAACTGAATGTGCGCGCAGACTACTTTATAACTCTATCGCGAAACCTTTACGATTTTTTTTTTTTTTGATTTTTTTCTTCGTCTACAGCTGTTGCTGCTTAAAACCCAGTTAACCGGTGTAATAGGTCTTGATAGTGCGAACAACGAACTGTGTACGACGAGCGAGCACACTCGCAATTGTTTCTCGAATTCGGATTAGCGGTCATTAAATAACGTTTTTATATGCATTTTGGCGACAATTTTTTTTTTTTGATTTCTAGAGATTAATATAAAAAAAAAGACGAACCAAGATTAGGTAGAGGTACTATTGCTGGGAAGTCCTCTTAGTCAAGAAAAAAAAAAGTAGAAACGTCCACCTCTTTGGTATTTGCCGGCATAGATAAGCTAATTGAGTTTACTACAGCTACTTCTGAAATTGTTTTTAGATATACGTAGTATCTACTTACGATGAAGTTACTTTTTGCGCACGTGAATTGTCGAGCATTTATCACAGATAGCTCTGGTAAAGTCATTTTGCAAACATTTTAGATAGAGAATGGGTAGTGTAGACTGTAAAGTAGCGTGGGGAATTAAAATAATCACTTCACATCGGTTTCTAATTAATTTTTCCAATTCCTGATGAGACGGTTTTTCTGCAATTACATATTAATTACGTTATAATAATATTCAACGTGATGAGGTGAACTGCAGGAATTTAGCACACTTCAATTGGAGACTGACATTCTTTGAAGGTATATGACAACGTGTGGCTTGCTGAACGCCAGGCAGCAGGAAAATGAATACCTGCTAGTGAGGTGAAATTGAAGCTTGTGAAGTGCTGACGACTTTATGATTCTCTGAACAGAGTTAAAGGTAAAAATGTGCTGTATTTCTGGCCATCAGGACATATGTAGCTGGGAATGGGAAAACTGTCAAATTGGTAAGAAAAGGTTCTGCGTTGGACTAAGAAGAAGGTGATCACTCAATAAATTTCCTGCCGTGCAAAGTATTTTTCGAGGCACTTTATTCTACTCCGAGCAATGGCTTGACATTCACAGAGTAGATGAGTAATATCCTCCGCGATATGTAGGTAACCACAATACCTGCATGCGTCCCTGTTCGTTAAACTTAAGGCTATGAGACGTCCTTCCTCAGAAGGCAATGGCGAGAGAGTAACCCTACCCTACCCTACTTAACTTTGATCTGCTCAGCTTTATTAATTCTCCAGATTTTTTCCGATCTAACTCAGGCCACAGGGTGTCAAAAACCCTATGCCCTTCTAAGTTTGACCATCTTAAGTCGGCCACATTGAAGATTTTATCGATAATAACTCTTCTAGCTTCAATTACATACATACATAATTTACCGGAAGCTCTGCTCCTTTTTTGGCCAATACGTCGGCATTTTTGTTACCCTCTTTATCACAGTGTCCAGGTACCCAACATAATCTGACTCGGTTTTGTGAACGTATTGCCCTAACCGTTGTGCGGCAACTCCTGACTAGTTCAGATTTAGTGATATAGGACTCTAGCGCGTAGATGGCAAGACCTAAAAAACCTAAAAAACTTATGAACCATAATAACGCAATAGATATCACAATGGGTCTACATTGGCTTGGGTCGAAGGAGGAATGGATTCCTTTCCGCCAAGACTATGTAACCTACCCAATCTGGGGTCAAAATTAGTTGAGAGCGATGAGGGTACGGCTGTTATAGGCTACGGAAGCTATTTTAAGAACGTTCATTAGAATATAATTTGCCACATAATTAGACATTTGTGTGTCTGCAGATTATATTTATTCAACAACAAAACTCCTTCGGAGGAACACACGCTACTTGATCGTTTCCTCTAACATAAAATGGTTACTTCTCATGACAAAAGGCTTATATCGACATTTGCAGACTCTTAAAGGTCCCAAATATTGAACCCAGAAAAAACTTAAATGTCTGCTGTCAACGTAATCAATACTACGACTAAACAAAGATTTATCCTGCAGCTGAAGCTTTGTGTAGCTTTGAATCTTTCGAGCTTTAGAAAATCTATCAGAGAAATACTTAAGATTGTAGGTAGTCCAAGCAGTTATAGTGCCACTTGCCGCCAGATTCTATGGATGTGCGACTAAGGGCAGGTGATGGTACTTTTGTGGCAGCTTTTTATAATTTCTGTACCAACAAAAGAACCAAAAGGTTTTCCATGATCTCACCTCTTGCGAACGTCTGACAGACGTCCAAAAGTAATATCTGTCATGAGAAAGCTTCTCAACTTAAAAAAAAAACAGAATCCTTTCAGATATGGCTCTAAATTTTAAGTTCCTTCCATATGTGAGGAAAAATATAACACGCACAGCATGAATGGTGCCAGGAAGCTAGGCCCTGCATCACATACGGTCAAGTGCAGTTGCGTCAAATATTTGCTTTTATTTGTTTTTGACTACTCTCTGTAGTCACTTCCTTCAAAAGGAGTATTGTTGCTGGTGAAATCTACAAAGAAAACCTTATAACTCACTGCAATACATGTAATTTTTGCTAAGTACAGAGCGGTTTTGCACAAGTTTTGTTATGTGCAAATACTACATGTATAATTATCGATTTCTTACGTAACGAAATTTTTTTAGTCTTGCGAAATATTGCGCTTCGCCTGATTGATTTTCGCCTCGCCCAGTTTATTATCTTCAAAATGACGATCGCATAATGATTTTTTTTCACACGTACATATTGGTGTCACAGTATTTCATTGTAAACGTTTTTTATTGCAAAAATTAAATTTGACTAAACAGAACAGCTTGCTAGCGGACAATATACTGAGAGGAGAACAATTCAACTTTTCGTGAAGCAAATTGAACAAGATCGAGTATGTCATTTACAACCACTTTTTTTTTTTTTTGAAAAAACTCTTGCCCATTTGGCAGACACTGCGACCTAAAAGATCTATTGTATCATAAGGGTATGGTAAGTCTAAGAGACGTACTACCTCTCTTATGGAGGATAGTATGTCCTTAGTAGCAGAGTTTTCCAGTTCCGCTGGCGTACATATTTCTTTATAGAAAATACGTCTCCTTAACCAATGTAATGCTGGGCAATTGCAAAGAATGTATTCGGTTGGTTCGTCCTTCTTCCAACCGAACCTACATTCCGTGTCTGATTAAGTTTGTTAAGGTGGTATCTCAGGCCACAATGGACCGTTAGAAAGCCCTTTAGCTTTCTGATACTTTCCTTATTAAGGTTAAGTATGTATATCCTTATAGGAGAAAGGCTTGATTAGCATTTTAGATTGTCTCAATCCTGGGACATTTACCCAGTGGCCCAGGCGAAGTTTATGTTCTCAGTTACTAATCAGCGCTGTAGCGAAAGAATGCCACAAAGTTAATGCCACAGTAAGGTTCAAGTCCTTTGAACGCAGATTCTGAGCCAGCCCTAGCTAGTTCATCTGCTAACTCGTTGCCTGCAATCCCTTGGTGGCCGGGGACCCATTTACAACCATTTACAACCACTACTCATAGCCCCTCAAGAGCAACATGCAAGCTAGACATAAGAAGTCATAAAAAACAGCAATACTAGCTCAAAATGTAAGCTCATCAAAACCTGTTACTTTATTCTGGAGGTGTTTCGCGATATTGAGAAAAAAACTGTCAACCCTTCGACCGAACGAAATCTTTTGTGATTTTCTCCGGAAAAGCAGATTTAGATTTCATTTTGCATCGGGTTTGAGGCGCAAAGAAATCTGAGCATAGATTAGATTAGGTAAGGGCCCAATAGTGAGAACCCCTGAGAACTTAAATTTCAGTTATCGATGGCCACCACCCAGATATGCGTATGAATCTCAAGAGTGTATTCAGCTCAATATTTTGTAGATCATCCAGCTCGGAAAAAAGTAGCTTCCAAGAATGTCTTCCGCTGGCTAGTGGTGAGCAATCGTACAGCAAGTGGCGGATGGATTCTATTTCAGCATCATTGACTTGATTGGGGAAGGATTGCTTTTCTATGTTCAGAGCCAAGGACTTCTATCCATGCATCAGTGTACCGTGCAGAGTGGAAGTTACTTATACGTTAATCCCTGTTGTTTCACGCTAACGCGTTTCGGAGTTAGAGAGGCTGAAATAGATGTTTGTCTATTCATTACTGGTATCCTGCTGGTATAGAGGCTGTTTGTTTAAAATCAGTTAATGATCCTTTCCAATTGCTACAATGAGCTTCAGCACTATCCAACTGTTGTGACTCCTGCTCAACTGTTCTTCGCCGTGTATTTCTCGACCGACTGGTTCTTCTACCATCTTGTGCTAACTGATTCCGTTACATTGAGTACTTTGCTGTGGAAGTGTCGCCTTTTCGAAATGTATGACCAATCCACTGCCTTTTTCCTTTGTTGGATGGTTGCGTTTATTGGTTCCTGACCCGTTCTTTGGTAAAGATGTTCGCTAGAGATACGGTAAGGGCAGAAAACTCTTAAGCTGTTCCATAGGTACCTATTAACAAACGTTTTTTTTTTTTTTTTTTGTGATAGTAGTGGTCACCCTCCAAGTGCTGCAGTTACACAACAGCACGGATTCAACATTTGAACGGAAAAGTCGTAGATTGGTGTTGGAATTAATGAATAATCTTCAACTCCACGACATTTGCCGCCCTCTCCACACTTGCTGTCATTTGATGCAGATCCATAATCTTGTGAGAGAGTAAACAAACGTCGTTAGCATAGTCCAGGTGTTTGAAATGTAAGAGTCCAACGTAAGAGTAGACAAAGACAAGACAAGAGTGGACAAAGCTGCGTGAAGTACATCACTAATCACCAATTAAAAAAAGTGCTGGCGATAGAAGGCTACCTTGTCGAATATCGAATTCCTCTGACAGCTTTCCTCTATGCAGAACATGACATGTAGATCCATCATAGATTGCTTTGATAATAGCTATTAGTTTATCGGGTATATACCTCTCCTGTACAAGGCAAGCCAGATAAACTGTCTGTTGACATTGTCCAACGCCTTTTCAAAATCAATGAACAGTAGGTGAAGTGGTGACCGGTATTTAACGCACTGTTCAATAATGATCCACAGGGTGTTGTTGTGGTCGACACAGGAGGATCCAGAGCGGAAACCTGTCTGTCTGATGTTTCTTTATTCGCTCAACAACTTCTTTGGCTATTACCTTACCAACTGCGGAAAGAACACAAATGCCTCCCTAGTTTTCATACTCTATGAAACTACCTAGACTTGAATGTGCATCTTGATTCTTATACTTGAGGTACATACTTCTTAGGATCCATTATGCATAAACTATTTAGTTTACATGAATCTACTAATTGCATAAATAAACTCCTTTATTAATAAACATTCCTTCAGATTTTTGGAAACTCATGAATATGTCCAAATATAGAAATACCGAATTTTTCATGGAACTGTAACCACCGAAGTTTAAGACACGTAAAAAAAAGACAATTTTTAGCTTTCTATTCATATTTTTTTTTTTTTTTTTATTTTATTTCCAGTTATATAAATTATGCGAACACACGTGAGAAAACTATTTTTGCGCACCTTTAAATCAGGAACACGCAAATTTATTATTAGGGAAATCGAGATGCAAACTTTATTCATTGGAGTTTATTATTAGCAAAAACTTGTTTTTATCAAATCTACGCATAACCCGATTAGCAACAGCTTACGTTATATGTGTCACAGTTGCACATCTGTTAAAAAATAAAAAAAAAGTTATAATAAGTAGCTAAGTGATGCATTTAGTAAATGTTCAGCTGGTGTGGTTTTGAGCTAATGAATGCTGTTTGTTTGGGGCAGGAGAGAAACATTTCCACAATTATTTAAACCTCAGGCAATGAATTGCAAAAATTATTTTTTATTAGTTCATTAATTTGGAGTGCAATTGAGGAAAAATTGATTTTTCGCTACACTGATCCAATTCGAGTTTCCTTTGTTGGCAGCACTCTAAATCATGCACCTGTCAATAAGCACCGGTTTTTAAAATTTCAAATTTCAAATTTTTGCACCGATCAACGCGATAAATTATTCAATTGTTCTGCAGAAATGACAATTCTGTACGAACTGTACGAAATGTGTATCGAAATTTATGGGTAGATTTTGTTCAATTTTATCGCCCTGAACGAACAATTCACGACGTAAAGAAAAAATTTGTAAAAGCGACTGGAAGCACTGCACACAGGTTAATGCCTGCGCATCACCGTGGTGCCATTTCACTCGAACATATTGCTGCTGTGATTGGCCCAGAACTTGGCCAGAGAACATGGACAAATCGGGTGCAAAGTTGAATTTTTTGGGTGAGAATTTCCAAGGTTGGATTATTTCACGTTTTGGGGACTTTCACTGGCCATCACGATCATGCGATTTAACGCCGTTGTGGCCTTACGGTAAAAGTCGTGTCTATGTCAGCAAACCCGAAACGTTGGAGCAACTGAAAACCAACATTTGCCAATTCATAGCCGAGATACCACTCGAAATTGACGAAAAAGACATCAAAAATTACGTCGAACGTATCTACGTCTGCTGAAGGCCCAGAGGCACCCATTTAATGGATATTATTTCTCATACACAATGAAATATGAAAAAAATGAACACATCTTCAAACGTTTGCTCGCTTATAGAATGGATCATTGTCAATTTGTGACTTTTGAAACGCAGGGTGGCGCGAAACATTTATTTTCTCCTTTAATTTAATGTATGTATCTATGTCTCTTATCACGTCTCCACCTGAAGAATTTCCATAACCTAGCGCAGTTATGGTTTTCAGTTTTACAAAAAACACACTAGGGCTGGATTACTAATGTTCGAACTGGCTATGTTTGTTAGGAACATTTTCGCATTAGACACAACCGCTTTATCGCGGGATTGATTTATACACGTGAGCGTGGTAAAAAATTCTCGCAAAATTGCGCGCCAGGTACTTGCTACAAAAATTTGGTGCACACTTTTTACTCTGCTATTTACTTGTTCTTGAAGCGCAGACACCAGAAGATTGGCTTTAATGGTGAACCCTAGGTGAATCTAATGTAGTGAAATAATACTCTCTAAGCTGCGCCAAGTACGGGGGTTCAAGTCTTAAGTTTGATCTTCCAAGACCCATGGTTAACAACTTTATCAGTTGTAGAAAACCCATGCACACAAAATTGATAAGCTTGTTCGTCTGAGCATCCAATTCGGTAAGGATACCTCCGAAAATTTGATTAAAAGAAAGGTCTTAGACAATGTGGCTCGCTATCATACGAAACGATTGTGCATAAGTCCTGTACCACATCAGCGGTACAATCCTTTACAAGTCTCTCATTGATACTATTGGAAAAACTTAATGGGGCATTTTCGAGTATTAAGACAGAGCCCGATAAGATGGGTTTAGAGCTAAGTGAGAGCAAAACAAAATATATGTATGCGGTCCAAGAAAAGATTCTCAAATTGGCATCCTGTTCTGGTCGCAGCACTGGGCAGATATAAATTTGAGGTAGTCATGGACTTTGTCTACATAGACTCTATGGTGAACTTCGCAAACATCATCAGTGACGTTATCAGACGAGGATTCACAGCTGTTTCTACAGGCTAAGTAGGCCATCGAGCAATAAATCGTACGCATTTCGTGTTTTGATTTAACCTGTAGATCCCTTCCATTCGTGCAAAAAAAAAAATACACAAACACCACGAATAACTGCTAGAACCTGCTCCAAATATTTATTTATACATGTGTCGTTTGTAACCCAAATGTTCTCCGAATGATTCAAGATCAAGAATTTCTGATTTGAACTAAGAAAAACTTGTTTGAATTGCTCAACAACTTGATAATAAAGATAAATTTCCCTTCAGATGCCTAAGGACCAATTAAAACTGTCCGACGTACGATAGTAAATTTATCTCCGTCAAACATTGGAAGGCGAGATAATGAGTGCAATCACAGACGAGTAATTCAATGAAGCTTCATAGGTCAGGTTAGACAATAGCTTACTTATCTACGTTCTTCTGATAAAGACGTGACTTTTATTTCACGTCATTTATTGGTTTAATTGTGAGAATGATTCTGCTTGTAACCCATTGTAGAATTGCAGCAATAATTTTACTGCAAAAAGAAATCTTTTGCACAACACTAATGAGCTATAATAATAATATTGTCACAGCAGTATCTGCGTTATAATTATAGTTTTATTTTATATTTTTAACATGACTATCCTTCCTATCTACGAATAAAGATTGAAATTGATTGACTGATAATCATTTCTTTTTTATAGTAATATACATGATTTTGATTTATTCGAGGTAATTTATAACCAATAGGCATTAAAACTAAGCTTACTTAGCAGTGAGCAATCGGTAATGGCGTGAAACTTATCGTTAATGAGAGTCTTAGTAGCTTTTTTTATAATAATTTGCATGATGTCGATTTATTTGAGGAGGTGGCTTTTATTTAGAAACCCAATTAGCGCTAGAATGCACCATTTTGATGCCACAAAATTCATGTAACCTGCTTGTGTAATGATGTTTACGGTTGAGATGAGAGATATACTAAACCTATCCTGTCGAGTTGTAGAGGATAAGGAATCCAACCCTTCGTAGATTCCGGTCGGGTGTTGAGAAAGTGTACAATGATCAACAGGGCTCACGAATCACGAGAAGCTCCGCTTGCAAAACACTGGCGAAATTCGGTAGACGGAAAGATTTTGAGACGTTCAGCTTGTCTGAGAAAATGCCTGCGGCGACTCCAGTCAGTTTTCGATCCGTTCGTATCAAAATCTTTGATTACTTTACCGCTCTTCCATTCTCCTCTGGTTGAAAAAGAAACATAGAAACGCTTTCTGAAGTCTAAAGTTGGGGTTTTATAATCAGTTGAAGACGCAACCAGGGTGTTTGGTATCATTTGGTATGCCGCGTAACATAAAGCTGTATCTCTGATATGAGGTTCAAGAGGGAGCAAATAAGGGATCATAGTAAGAGCATCCGTTTGACAGGATCTTAGAGCGCTTGTGGTTCCTTGGATTCCTTGTAAACTTTTAGGCAGTCTTTTTAAGGATGCCAGAACTTGTTTTTGTAGCAGATGTTAAATATATGTCTGGTCATCTTACTGAGTTTAGTCAGGTCTTCATTCCACCACGTTGGGAGTTTCTTTCTAATAAACCTAACTGGACACGATACTTAAGATTACTTAAGATTAAAAAAGAACTTGCTAGCCTATCAGTAATGCCGTGAAGCTCATCGTAAATAAGTGTCTCTGCAGCTTTTACGAGGCTAGTTTAATGTTAACATTAAAATAAAAATTTTATGTTCGAGTTTAACAAGCAGCTTTTTAGTACCTATTTGGAGTGTTCTACTTTTTCTTAATCTCGAGTCAACCAAATTAAATACAAAAAAACAGAGCTTATCGTGTATTTTTTAAAATTTTTTTTAAATTTATCATCAATTATGAAAATAATAAAAACGATTGCAAAAATCTATGACACTTTGCATTTAAAGAGATAGAAATCAATGGTCATCAAATCATCGTACTTTGTTCGGCTCAAAGTCGAAAAGTCAAGCGACGTTTATTTGTTTTTTCTTTTTTTTTTAAATGAATGTTTTGTGATTAATGTACATATACTAAACGGGATTACCATAAATGCCGCCAAATTTTTATTTAATTAATTAAGGACAAGATTAACTGATTGAATCAAATAAAAACGGCTTACATTAGAAAATCCAAATTAATGACGCATAAGCGTTATCGATAATATACTCGTATGTATTAAGTGCTAACAGCTTTTTTTTTAGCTGAATTCTATAAATATCCAAATTATGTTTATCCAAAATGACGCGCCTTTGCCGAAATTGTTTTCTATCTAGAGGATTAAGTGCGACGTCTTTAATTTACCTGTTTTTGTGTTATCGTCAAAGTTTGAAATCAGCATTGCCAAATGATAAGATACATTTGTCGTTTTTTCTACGATTTTTCATCTAAAAACAAAAGAAGGAGGAAATGAATTTATAATTGGCTTGTAGCAGGTTGTGCAGACGGAAGATTTGTTCACTGGCATTCGAAGTATACATTGATATTGTAAGTTTTGAGTTTAAATGTAATTTAGCCTGACTGCTTACTCCGCATTCTATATACAATTTGGTCTGTTAAACACGAATATGCCATTTAATATCCCTGTGTATAGGCTTTCTTTTACACCTGCCTTAATAGAAAACACTGCTGAAAATGGTATGGCTTTTGTACAGCGTATCCAACTTAAAGCACCGATTCCTGATGAATATTTTGAACAGCTTCTTTACCCAACAGGTAGTGCAAATCAACTCCATTATGCGCTGCCGTTTCAGAGGGTTAAGGCCTTAGGCCGCAAAATTATATTATAAGACGTCTACAAATACACAGCAAATGAGAGTTCCTAGAGGATGCCTAACAGTGCTGTAGAACTTTTTTCGATGTGGGTGAAGTACCTGACAATTTTAAACGGAATATAATTATTCCTATATTGAAAAAGAGAGATAACATCAATTCAAGGAACTACAGAGGCATATTATTCCTTAGCTCGACAAAGAAAATATTCACGGGCATCATCTTAAGACGGTTAACAGCTTGGGTACTGCTAAATGACCTTCTCAGCAATTTCCAAGCAGGATTCAGAAAGACCTGTTCAACGGTGGGAATATTTGTATCCGGTCAAGTATTGCTATGTCTTACCTGAACAAGGGTAAAAAACCATACGCGTTCCTCGTGGACTTCAACGCGGCGTTTGATTCCATTGACAGAAACACTCCTTTCAGACAAAACCTTTATGAGGAGAACAGGACTGCAGTATGAGATTGAAAGGACGTCTTAAACTGGTTTGATTCGTATAAGGGTGTTAAGCAGGGTTGTCTGATAAGGAAATTCTCCAAATTATTCGTAAATACCTGGAACCTTGACTGCCACTATTGTACATTTTTACATTAAGCTTTCACTTTTTCACACTAACATTTTAAAAGCAATATCGCTCCCAAGTCAACGTCTCCCAGCCACAGTTGCGATGCACCAAATACACGGTAAGTCGCAATTCTTTAATGAATGAATGAGATCATGTAGCGAAGGAACTGCGTATAAAAATGGACACAGCCCTACAAAGCCAATTTCCACATACCTATCGAATATTTAAATACGACTCGGGGATGAAAATTACTTCCATGACAAAAAAAAGTTTCGATACAATTCCGACGATTTTCAAAGTCAGAGGTGAGCTTCTGCCGTTAAACTTCAGGTTACATATTCACCGACATCGAAAAAAGACCTCAATGCGTGGTGTTCTGAATGATCTGTGATGGAACAAAAAAATATTCGTATACCAACCGTTTTTTTTTTTTTATTTAAATTAAAAGTGATCCTTTATACAATCCATTCCAACCAAATTGTATCTTTTCATGTGATTTTAGGTATTCAAATTCCCTGTTGATAAAATCGTCTTATACTCAAAATTTACTTACTCACAGGACCCACAAACCACATTTTGGGTAGACTTAGACGATTTTTGTTTATTTAACAGATGATCCTCTGGATGGCCCGGATATAAAAATGCCACTAATGACATTAAGAGACGCCCAGTCTTTGGATAAAAACAAATTTATCGATTATTACTTTACTCTGCTATAAAGTCCTCGACTCAGTAATGAAGATAAATAATATTGACCACGATCGTCGTGATTTTCGCTATGATCACGCATCTAGACAAAACTGTGCCAGCAACATCCTAAAATCAGCAATCAAGTGTATAAAACAATCACTTTGTCATCAGAGCGCTATTTCTATGATATGTCGAGAACGTTTCTATGTACCTGCACATTTTTTTCAATAATAAATCATGTCACCCGAAATCAAATAAAGTGTCTACAATTTGTTTCAGCTGTAGTAATGTTTTATTACAATAATCATTCTCACCTCTCGACTTTTTGGCCGTAGGGACTAATTTTAAAGTAATATACGAAATAAAAATGCATTTATAGCAATTCAGTTCCATCCAACTTAATTTTTGTTTATTGGTAAAATTTAAATTAATCGCTAACACATAAAAAAAAGTTGTTTTCACATTTTTGTTTTCCTTTTTTCTTGTAATTATTACCATTTTCACAGTTTAGATCAATATATTTTTTAAAATTTCACTTGTTTTTGTATGTACTGTTAAAAAATATGACACTTTTTAAGTAGATATACTAGTATGCCTAAAGAATATTAATTTTGCCAGTATAAAAAATATGTTTTAAATCTTAAATTTATCAGAATATACATATTTTGCAACATTATTACTTTAAATTATGTTAGTCTGTTTATAAATAACTGCTTATAGGTTATTTATCGCTATTGTGTTTTTTTTTTTTTAATTTTATATTTTATTTGGTTATAATTTATAAATTAATTTCTTTTTGTTTTTACATTGGAATGAATTCACAATACAAATTGTTTGAACATTTTTTTTTTGTCGTTTTATTTTGTTTTTAGATCAATTTTGTTAATTTCGCTAATAAAAAAATAAATTAAATATAAAAAAATAATTCTTTTAAATTTATTTAAATGTAAATCAACTAATTTTTGGGATGAATTTATGTAGAAAATGAAACAAAATGAAATTACAACACCATTTGTTTAAAACTTCTTTGAAACTTAATAATTATTATTTTTTCTTTTACTTTCTTTAAGTGCACATGCAAAGTTAACTAGCAAAAACAAAATAAAGATGGATTATATCTTAAATTAAAAAAAACAGAGCATGATCTATATAAAAGTATTTTTCTTAATAATTTAGGGATTCATAAGATTTTTTTTTTTCTTCTACACCTTTGATTTGATTTAATTTTCTTTTTGTTTAACAATATTCATTTGAATGAAAAATAATTGTTTTACAATTGGAGTTAACAAAATTTGCAAATTTAACAAGAAATTATCACCATCTTCGTATTTTTCTTTTGTTATTTTTATTTTTTTTTTTTATTATTATTTTGTTGTTTTTACATATCACGGCATTCAGCTGAGGTTTTCTTACATTTTTTTCTTTTTAAGTTTTTAACTTATTTCGTTTTTTGTTTTCTTTAACTTGAATTTTGTTGGTAACAAAAACTATGTGTCTGTGTGTATGTTTTATTGTTTCCATTTTGTTTTAACTAGAATAAGATATAAAATTGATTTAATGTATATAAGAGTGTAAAATTAAAATTATTTAGACAAAAAAAAAATATTTTCTTTTAGTTAAGGAGCACCTATTGAACGATTTGATTTTTTTATTAAAGTTATCTTTTGTGTAATGTTTTACTGGGTAAAAAATGTTAACAGTTTGAAATGAATAATGTTATATCTAGAAACAAATAATTTTACTACTTTCAGATCAATATAAAAAATTGTGAACTATCGCCTAGAATAGACTAAAAGTTTGAAATGTTGATTCCCATATATTACTTATTTCACTCAGAGTTGTGTATGTTTGGTTAGAGTTAAGTGTATATTTGTGGATATTGTAGGTTATGGTTAGAGAGTAAGGTATGCTATTGTGTATTATTATTTGTTTATTCCTGTATCGTCTCCATGTTTTTAATTATTTATATAATGTATGTATATACATTTTTTTAAGTGGTACCTCTAATTATGAAATGCGATCTGAATAAAATAAAATTAAAGAAATTGCATCTTCTGGATCAGGTCAAGTATATTACAAAGTGTATAACACATACTTATTACAAAGCTTAAGTATTTATGTATGTCTTTTTAAGAAAATTAAAATTTAGAAATATTGTTTAAATGTTTTTGTTAAGAGCATGTGTGTTACATTGGTCTATAAATTAATTTTTGTACAACTTAAACATTATTCCTCTTGAACTTGTTTCGGTCACATTTCATAATAAGAGTGTTTTACTCAACCGAATAAGCATATGTACTCGTATATTGAAAAAAAATCTTTCGGTAACACTTAAAGTGTTTTCCAAACTGGCACTATAGAGTGTTTTTTTTAATAAAGAGGGACATGCTTTTCAAAATAAGCTTCTCATATATTTTTTTATTTTTTTTTTATTTTCTAGTAGCAAGTCTATTATACACTGGTGACCATTTTTTATAATATCGTCAGGGTTTTGGTTTTGAAAAGAAAGGAGCAATGGACGTTTAGAATAGATTGTTGTTGATAAGTGGCTGAACCGCTCTGACACTGCCGGGTCATTTGTGTCTTTTTTTGTCGTTCTGTGGTGTTTTAAAATGGGTACGTTTACGACAAGGACACGCACTGTAATGCGACTTTTTCAATATCGTTTTCGATTGTGCGAAACTCCACCGCCAATACTATAGCCTGCACCAACTAAGAGGTGCATTTCCAAAAATTAAGATAGAAAGGGCAAAAATGGATCTGGTGGTAAACGAGGCGAACTAGAACAAGATTCAACGGATAATTTTAGACGTTTTCAGAGAGAAAAAGCAGTGAAGGACTTATTGATTGATTGGAACTCGGTTCCGTAAAAATATGAAGATGTCTTAAAGTTGGATTTTTGATTAAGAATTTCTTTATGACGTATATCTGGAATAGATATGGTAACAACATGAGGGTTATCTTTCCTGCCTATCTAATAGTAAAACGATTCCTGAATTTAGAGTTCCTTTGATACTACAGGGTGGTAACTTGGTGGTTTTCTATGCGTAGTTTGTCCAGCCTTCGCCGCCACTCAGAAGGTGTCCGCAATAGAGGAGGAGGTGGAGGTGAATGTGGATCGACTTCAGTTTCCAATAATTCCTCGAAGACTGATGTGTTGTAGTTGACCTTTTGGTTTAGCTGGCTTTGTGTTGGAAGATTGTCAATTTTGTTGCTTACCGTTTCAATCTGATTTTCAATGTCAAAGATGGTTGACCTTGTCGCAGCAAGTTCATCGCCGACCCCATTGATTCTATCGAAGATTACTTCGAGCATAGGATCAGGCTGCTTGAGAGATGGTTGTTTGTTTGTGGAGGATTGCAGGTGTATATCAATGTCTTCCCGCAGAGAGTTTAATGATTCGCAGATGATTTTTTGGTTCGAAATGATTTGCGCGGAGCATTTAATTTTAAAATCATTTAACGCTGTATTCAGGTGGCGCATGGTGGTTTCATAGATCATGGACTTAGTTGAAACCAACTCAGCCAAACTGGCTATTTGTTTCTCAATGTTGATGAGTTTAGATTTGATATGGTCGGTTGAGCACTGAACCGAGTTGCCTAAGTCATCAACACATCTGACACTGCTTTCTAAGTTCGACAGTTTGACCGTGATCTTTTTTGCGAAACTTTTTTGGTAGGAGTCATTAGAGTCACTAAGGCACTTTATTGCTAGGAGCACATGCGAAAGGGAGATTTTCTTGCATTCATCACAAAAGAATAGGAGGTTGTCAGAAAACTCTTTTATGTAAACCGTGTTTCTTTTATTCAAACCGACACAAATGGCATGGAATGATTTGCCACAGATGCCCTTGCAAGCAACCCAGTCAGCATTGCTATCAACGATTGGGCAATTGGTGATACGGCAAGACATGGCAATTGTAAGGTGAATAAACCGAGGGATAAACAAACGAGCACGAAAAATATAGGTCAACGAATTAAGGGGCGCGTCAGCGAAAACAAGGCACTATTGAACGAGTGTGGAGTGGGTCAAATAGCGAGGTGGAAATTGATTATTACGCGAGAATTTATGCACAAATTATTAATTAACTTGACTGACTTGTGGAGCAAAAAGAAAAAGCGACTGTACACGGCGACGGTTGACGGTTGAATTGTAATACTTAGGACAGGCGGTCGGAAAAATCAGGGTTTTGATTTAATAAGGTCTTATACTCACGATCAGGGAGATTGCTTTTGGACATCTATAATGAAAGTGCGCCAAATATAATCTTAAACGAATTATCCAGAGTTGTCGAAATCAACGAAATCATTTCGCAGATTTCTTTCATTTGAGCAAAAATACAGACGAACTGCGATTACATGCAACTGTATAAAGTTCCTTGTAGGAGAAATTCTGGACAGATCTAGAATTATAAACGAAACATGGAAACACATTCACTCTTAATAGTTCCAATAGCAGTCGAAACAAGGGATAAACTGACTTTTTCTATTGCTGGATCGATTTTTTGAGATTTCAAGAGCATTATCATGATGTATTATCTGCAAATAAGTTGCACCGTAACCTCTTAAAGGTCCAGGTTCGCTGACGTAGGTTCACACGTCAGTTAAATCAAAAAATGCACAACTGTGAATTCAAATTGTTACCTCACTCGATCTTATATCTTGATTTGGCTCTATTAGGAACATATTTAGGCGCTCAAAGATTTTTGATGAATTGAGAGGTTCATTTGACGGCAAATGAATGTTTTAAAAGTTTCAAAGAAAAGTAGAATAGAAATTTGACCAATCAGATAGAAAAACCGTACATAACTTGGGTAAGACTGTGTTGAACAAATATTTTTAGAAAAACTAAAAGCGGCTTCCACTTCTTAGGTCATGAACTTTTCCATCCATCCTAGCATACTATAGAAATTTTGTATCTTTATTTTGAGATCTCAATGCACTTCTAGTGTTTGTTATACTTGTAAGCTTGTAAGCCCTCACTCGCGCCGTGATTTGATTTTCGGTTTAAGTGTGCCCTAAAGACAAATCAGAATGAGTTTGGATCAAGGTTCTACATTGGACAGAATGTGATTTGCTTAGAAATCACCTTTAAGGCAAACTAATGTTGATTATATTTCTGTAGTCGCCAGTGTATGCATGTTCAAATTGTTGAAACAATATCATATAAATTCATATAAGAAATGCGAGTAATAGTTTTAAAGAATGGAAAGATTAAAAGGTTATTTATAAGTATACTTGAATGCCAACAATTCTCATGGACGAACAAATAAAATATTTTCATTGCTTTAAAATGCTCGTATCTCAATGCGCGATTCTTTGTGTATCTCTATCATTTAAGAATGCAAAAATTAGTATGCTGTACATTAATATCTAGCTCTTTTCAATCCACGATTACAAAGACTGAGCTAGGGAGACTACACACATCCGTCAGATTCTAATATAATGATCTCTATTGGATAGTTTAATTCTCTCGCATATACGCTTTTCTTTTTCAACTGATTGACTTTTTTTTATATAAAGAATTAGTTTCAAGTCGAGATATGAATATTTTTATATGGTACAGCCAGATATAGAAGGTATTTTCTTTTTTTTAACGATAGAAAAATTAGTATTTATAATATATTTATAATTAAATATCCATATAATCGTGAGCAATTGAGGAATTTTGTTTTTAACTTTTTTCCAAGGAAGACCACCAATAAATAAACAAATATTTTCTTTTATTAGTTTTTGTCACATGCAGAATATGAATAAGAAAAAAATAAACACAAATGATGAACTTTGTCAAACAAGACTTAATGATAATTAAAACCTATAACTAGACTAGAAATGTGATTGCTGTAAAATAATAACAAAAAAAAATATATTTATATATGTCCATGTCGACGTGTGACCCAACATTTTTTTTAATTTTTAAAATACTTATAAAAATTGGTAAATGCTACCATTTATTTTTTTAAACAAAATCTAAAGTTCCGACGCCTTTTCATTCACCCTCCGACCCATGGATCACAAGTCGAGTTAAGTCTATTTTTAAATGATGCCCCTATGGAGTAAACCTATCTAGTAATTCTTAAAAAAGACAAACAATAATTTTGTTAAGTTTAATTTTCTTTTAGTTACTACATGTAAAATAGGAATTTTTTTCTTTACTATATGAAATGTTTCAGAGATAATTTTTCTTTTATTTTTTGTTTGCTCACGATCTTTGTTCACTTAATTATATTATAATAATAATAATGTATATATAGGTATATATGTATGTATATATTCATATAGATAGTATCGTATGTATATGCGTAGAAGTACAATAGGGGTTTTTGTTTTTAAAATAGATTACAACACATGCATACAAAATAATCTATTCTTATGGTTTGCTTGATTTCTCAAGACATTTTCTAATATGTAAAAGTTTTTGTGTTTTATAACGAACCACTTGAATCGGCTGGAAAATGCATTAAGTTATCACCGGTTATGCTCATTGTTGGGGATGATGACGGTGGGTCTAATGATGCACGACTACCGGTACTAAGACTGCTTGAGCTGAGATCTCCTCCATCGATGTGATCAATGGATTGTGTACCACCTTCTGTAGGATGGTGTTGAATTACCTGAATTTTTCCTAAAAACAAATTAAACGCAAACTTTTGTTTTTTGAAATCAAGAAGGAGAAAAAGAGATCAAATGATGTGGTTAGTGCGTGAATTTAAATGAGTGATGATGAGATTCTTTTTTTTTTTTTTTTTAGTTTTTAGGGGTTAGAAAATTTTCTAGAAATTATTTGAGCAATGTGGTGAAGAAGCCAACTAAAAGAGTTGAAAAAAAGCGCAAATTAAAAATATTCAAGCAGTAGGATAGGTTTAGAAATTGTCTAAATAATAATTCAAATAAAGCAGTTACACTCTTCTTAGCTAACTGACGGCACACATCTAAACTTTACCTTAAATGTTATGCAGCATATTTTCGTACATACTTCAATGGAATATAGTCTATGTATGTATGTATGTAAAAAAAAATAAAAATTACGATCCAAATTAACAAAAATTTGTGGTTTTAGCTAATAATTTGCCAATAATTTTAATAAAATAAATATTTTGACGGAACCGAATATGGTCACATAGTAGAACCTTTGTCGACTTAACGCAACTATCGAAATAGAACGCTCCTTCGTCCTCAACAAAGTTATACACCCCTATCATGATTCCGTGGGAACTTTCGTTCCCTCGAACTTTTTCTTTCCCGGTGAAATTTTTCTTCCCGGTAAAATGTTACTGCTTTTGTGTTTCTATCGGATCTCTCTTTTCCCCTGAATTCGAAATCATGTTCGAAAAATTTAGCAGCTGTCATTTCTGTCATTTATCAGAAATCAGTTTGTTTATTTGTGAAATATAAAAATAAATATAAAAATATATTTAGAGCTGGTCTTATGGTACTAATTATGGAGAAACAAAAAATACAATATAGTGAGATACGCGTAATATTTATGAAGTTTAAGAAATAAATCGAATCCTTTGGAATTAGCACCAACTATGTAAGCTTATTTGTTTTTGTAAAATGTTTTTAAGACCGTTAGATAGATTCCGTTTGATAGATTCCAGCAATACTTTAGACTAAACAAATTCGTTATTAGAATCCATCCTACTATAAAAAAAATTGTCGTAATCTCTCCTATAGTAAAGCTGAGTTCGTGCTTGGTTTTCTTGCGGAAGGTAGGTACCAAAAAGGAGTTGGAAAAGAGCATGATATTCGCTTAGCCCAGTCGTCGTTTTCAAAAGTTCTTACTGAGGTTTTAAAAATACTTGAAGATAAGCTGTGTCCAATGTGGATAAAAATGAACACGATACCTGAACAGACAAGAACTTCAAAGCTTAAATTTTTCGAAAAGTTTGGTATTCCTGGTGTGCTAGGATGTGTAGATGGAACGCACGTGTCACTAAATTCCGTCTGGATATTTCTCCATCTAGCTTACTAATATTTCACTTTTGTCTTTTATTTGTTGCATTCGACCTATAAATGAAAATTTCACCAAATTCAATTTTTAAAATTTTGCGACAAATATACGAACTTGTTCTTCTTTGTTTAAATTTCCCTAGGAAAATTAATGGGGAAAAAATAGAGGAAAATGCTGTGAAAATTTCCATCGGAAAGTTATTCACAATAGGGAGACATTTTTCCTTTCGCTTTCGAAAATTGTTCAGAATACCGGCTTTCCCAATAAGACAAAAAGTTCGGGGAAATTTTATTCATGATAGGCACGATTGTCGTACGTATATAATTCAATGGAATATAAATTATGTACATACGTACGTACAAAAAAAAAATAAAATTTTTCTTTGAAATTTCAAATAAAGTGCATACAATTTTATCCTTTGTTATCCATTACATTTATCGTATAGCTTTGAAATCCTCTGTGCGGTGAATTTGTGGTAGAATAGCGCTCTGTAAATATCTTTTTGAGGAAAAAAGTTATTGAGATCGGACTCTATTTTCTGATCTACATTGATCGCGAAAGGTCACAAATAATAGTGTTAATCGTGCAATTTTTGTTAAAATGAAGGTCAAGAGTTGGGTGTGGGTATTGTTTTCAACAAATTGGTCATCATTTGAAAATAAATCCACAAATCCATTAATGGACGAACAAGACTCGAAAGTTCAAAAAGAAACTAATTGAACAAGGATGTGGCTCTGTACCAAAAAAGGCGAAACATACCGGAAAGGTCATGATCAATGTTTTCTGGGATGCAAAAATTATTCTTTTTAATGAATACCTTCAAAAGTTTATAAAAATAACTGGCGCGTCTGTCGGCCGAAAAAGAAAAGACGCCGGATGAGATGCAAAAAAAAGCATCTTTCGTCAGGGCAATGCTCATGTGCAGATGAGAAAACTGAAGAATTTGTAGTACGAATAATTGAAATATCCACCTTTTTCACCAGACTATTCCTTCGACTTTCAATCATCTCTAAATCTAAGGAAATTTGTCACTGGAAAATGGTTTGAGTCAAGTGGATAGGTGATAGCAGGGGGAAATGTGTATTTTGCAGACTTCTCCGAATTGCAATTTCAGAATTGGAGAAACGTTGGAAAAGTTGCGCTGAACTAAAAGGGAAATACGTTAAAAAAACATAAACGTACTTTTAAACCAGGTTTTGAACTATCTTGCACTGCCAGGCTGCGGATTTTCCACCCAGTCATAGTATTTCGGAATGTTCCAGTAGTTAGTTTACTATTTAGACAAACCTTGCAGAATTATGGAACCGCTTGGTAAATAATACTTTTTTCTATCTCTATTTACAACTGTTTGGCGCTCTGGATTTAGAATTTCCATTTTTCTGCTAAATCACTCGTCGATAAAATCGTTTACCATTCCTTGTCTGGTGTACTTCGTTTCAGCTTCACACAGCTTTTCATCATCGTCCTACGTTCAATTGACAATTGTTCTGTCCTTTTTCGATTAGTACTAACATAAAAGTATTAACGTAACGCATGTATGTACAGAGTCATTCAAACAAGAGATGCCATTTTCAATTTCGGGCCGTTTTTGAACTGTCAACATTCAACTATCATTGCGATGACTACTTTTAATAAATAAAAACTAGCAGGGTATTAAATATGGATCGATACACACTCGCACCACGTGTTGAAATAATGAAAATTCACTAGAAAAACGGTGAAAATATCGCGGAAACGTTTCGTAAAGTCCATCTTGTCCAACTCGTGTTCGTCCGTTAAGCTCGGTTGAAAATATCGCCGCCTTAGCTGAGAGTGTGACTGAAAACCTAGATGTGTCCATTTCGTGACGTTCACAGGAATTGGGCCTATCAGCAACCACTTTGGACAGCATTTTGCATAAAGATCTTGGCCGACATGCTTATAAGGTCCAGTTGACACAAAAAAGGAAGCCAGCAGACCACACACAACGCCGCACTTTTGCTGATTGGGTGCTGGAAATGAATGAACAACATCATGACTTTTTACACAAAATTATTCTGAGTGATGAGGCTCATTTCCATTTGTCTCGGTACGTAAACAAGCAAAATTATCGCATCTGGGGCTCCGAAAACTTAAAAGAAATAGTGAAACGACCTCTCCATCCACAACGAGTGACAGTGCGAGTTTTTGGACTGGCGCTGTCATTGGTCTTATGTATGGTAGTGCGACCGTTTCCGTGAATGAATGGATTGCGTTACCGAATTATGTTAACTGACATTTTTTTATCCGAAATTGACGCTATGGACGTGGATGACTTTTACTTCCAGCAGGACGACACCACATGCCACACAGCTGGTGACAACAATGGCTCTATTGCGTGACAAATTTCCTGGACGTGTGATTTCTCGAAACGGAGACTTCAATTGATCGATGAGATCGTGCGATTTAACACCAAAGACTTTCCCTTGGGGCTATGTTAAAGATAAAGTCTACGCCAATGCTCCACAAACGATTCATGCGACTAAAGAAAATATCAGAGCTGTTATTCGCGAAATACAGCCGCAATTATGGGAAAAGGTGATGAAAAATTTCATCAAAAGAATGGCTATTTATAGGCAGAGTCGATGCGGACTTTTGGCAGATATTGTATTCCATTACTAACCCCAGAGTTTGAACTTTATACATATGTATGTATATACTTTGTATCACCACTTTGCATAAAAGTTTTTCTATTAATTTAAAATGACTCCTCTTGGATGACCCTATATGTATCTATTACTAATTCTGCCTTTATCTATCGTATTCAGGTGGAAATACAATACTCTTGTACAAAACATTTAAAGATTTTCTTCTGAAAAAGATTACAAATAAAATTCTTACTTCATAAGGGTTTTCTTCGGTTTTATTTAATTTTTTTTTTTTACATTTTAAATTTAAGTTTTTTTTTCTTTTTTCATTTGTTTTTTACATTTTTATCTCTTCCTTAGTTAATACGATTAAAATTTCAAAAAAGAAACTTCATATTTTATACAATATTGTTTACACTTGTTAATTATTGTTATTTTTTTAGAATCATAAATACTGTTTTTTTTTTTTATTTGATTTTTGTGTAGTTTTTTATTATTTTTATTTGTAGGTTTTTTTTATATTTTTTTTTTAATTTATTTTACATGAACAACTACATAATAAATTACTAATATATTCTTATGTGTTCTTCGTAATAAGCATTTTATTTTTCATCCACATTCAAGCAAATTTCTTTTATGAGTTAAATTTAAATTAATAAAATCATGAATTTTTTTTTAAATATGTGACTATGTGCGTATTACGATATTTGTTAATAATTGTCATATTTTTGTCTTTGATATGTGGTCACATAATCACATATTTGTTTTCTGTTTTTTAAAATTAAAACTTATAGATATTTCCTAAATAGGTAAATGTATAAATTATAAAAGAAAGGTAAGCAAAAACTATACTTTACTGTTTGTAATTAAAAAACAAAAAAAGAGAAAATTAAATAAATTTAAAAATATATAAAAAAAAAACTTCTATCAGTGTACAATTGAATAAAATTACTAACAAAAAAAAAGTATAATAATTACGATGTAAAATTTAACTATAACAATATTTCTCTTTATATTGATTTTTAAATTGCAACAACAACCATATTAGTAAATATACACATTGTTTTGTTAAATAATATTTTGTTGTATATATCTTTACTAAATCAAAGTGATCAAAGGCGTTAATATATTTATATAATGTATATATGTATATATATTTGCTTTTTTTTAATTTTTTATCAGAGATTTTTTGGATTTTTTTGTAGATTTTTTTGAATTTTGTTTATAAATCTGCACTATAATTTCACAAACTTCTAAATAAACTAAAGAGTGTGTATATATATCGTTTAACATTTACCCGTTCCAACAATTAAGCGAATATTTTTGTTTTGTTTTTGAGTATGAATATATGTAGTGATTAAATAATTAACTTTTATTTTTCCAAAATACGATTTGTTTGAATTTGTATTTTTTGTCAATTGTGTGATGTTTTTAGGGGCAGGGACCTAAGGGTAGCAAGAAACATGAGGAAATTCATTGGAAAATGTGGTGAGAGTTTGGGGCGGCAAGAACCAGATTACACATGTACAAGTGACATGTGTTCTCGTATTTCACGGCACCCTAGGCGCGGATACGCATCATAAACAAATTATTGCTTTCTGATTTGAAACAAAAGATGTACGATACGCGTTATTGATGGGGACATACCATTGCTCTTGCTCTATTTTCTGCACCGATCGCGAAGAGTCACAGAACATAGTGTTGATCGTGCATTTTTTTTTTTTTTGAAGATCAAGAGTTGGGTATGGCAGTATGCTCATCGAGCATCTTAAATGCAATAGAGCATTATTCGTACAGACTTTACAATTCCGATGCGATCCACAAGACGAACAGCGAGTTTAATGCGCTAAATTGAGTAAATCTCGGTTTATGGGCAGAAACCCGCACTTCCTCTCTTTCTTTTCTTAATGTTTTCCTTTTTATATGAACTTATGCACAAGGAGTTTCCCTTTTTTACTGCATTGCTGCTGCTCCACTTAAGGGTTTGACGACAAAACATGTAAAAACCGCTTCGTTAACAACCGTTTGGATCTCCTTGGCATAAAATCTATATCTTGAGACTAAGTGAAAAGAAATTGTACGATGTCGGCAAGTACGTACACAATTCAATGATACGAAACACCGTCTTACTATGGAAAGCTTGCCGGAGTCTTGAGACGTGAATGGCATCGTCTTTTTGGTAATGGAGAATATTAATATGAATGGGAGAAAAGATGACATCACACATAATCAAGCGATGAGAAATGATAACTTTAAAGATCTTTAAAAGGATAAAAGGTTTCCATTGGAGACACACCATTTGATGGCAAGACCTGTAGCTAAATTAGTTCAGTTTCAACTAACAAACAGCGCTCGAAAATCAGCCTAGAATGTGGAATTAGTATTTGGTCTGGCGCAAGAGCTGATCGTCGCAAAACCTTTAAATAAGTACTATAAAGGTTATCTACGAGCGTGCTAAGTGTCTATCGCCACTTCTGTTTAGCATGAACTTGGAAGGAAGGATTCAAGGAATTTCAGTCAATGGATTAATGATCTAAGATACGTAGATGAATCTATAATCGAAGAATGAAAGAGAGTAAAATACGATACTAAACAACATAGACCGAGTTAGCAAAGAATACGGGTTCAAAATTAACACCTCCAAAACGAAACATATAGCAGATGAAGAGCTAAAAAGTACACAGTTTGACTGGAAAGGAAACTCTCAGACCGAAGAAGGCGTGACGCGTTCTGCAAGATGAGAAAGGTACAATGCGACAGTGACATACAGCTACCACTGAAAATACGACTGCTACATCTAGTCCAGCAGAAACCTAGACAAAGCTTCGTTGAAGAGGATAGAAGCCTTTGAAATGTGACTGTTCCGGAGTATACTGAAAATCTCATGGACAGACAGAATCTCCAACGCAGAAGTTCTTACAAGAATTGGTATACGAAGAGAGCCTTTAAAAGCAATTAAAATACGTGAATATTTGGGGCATGTCATCAGAAATGAAAAATACAAACTCCTTCAAATAATACTACAAAAAAAAATCGAAGGAATCAGAGCGGCCGGCAGACAATGACAAACAAGGATGCACAACTTGAGTGACTGGTACCGAATGTCGACCACGGAACTGTTAAGGAACATCAGTTCCAGCGAAATTACCAAAAGTATGATAACCAAGCTCCTAAGAGGAGATGCACTATAAGAAGTAAAAGTGCTTAGTGTCACACAACAAATTCGGTGCAGAAAATGGCAACCTAATTTATTTTTGAAGTCTTATCCCGACGGAAGACTGTGCTGCAGGTCGTGTCAAGATGTCACGCAGTGGAATCCACTTTCCCAAATGCGTAGGAAAGTAGGTCTACCTAAGTAAACATGGAGCAGAAAAATGATCGCAAATGAATTGGGGTGAGTTGAAACGCTTTGTAGGATTCCGAATGTGATCGTTCGCAGGGTTGACTTTCTTTGTTCATTGAGAGGTATAGGACATACAAATGAAATGTATGCAATTTGACAAATTAATGCCGTTGACCTCTAAACGCAATCGCAGATGTACGAGTAAGTGGTCGAAAGTGATGAAAAGCTGTCTTAAAATTTGTAGGAGCTTTAGAAAGAACGCATATTTAGGAACCTGCTTTGAAATCTATAAAATTCCAGCGCGAAATTCGTGTTACGAGTATGTTTGCTGCGACTTGAACTTAGTAGTTATATGCACTTAATACTGAGTCACGGCGAAGACCTCAATGTAAACAAAAATAATATATTCATCACATCGAATATCATGACGTGAAACAGTGAAGGTTCCGTTTTTGCCATTAAAGGCAATTCAACATGAAAGGGTAAAAGGGTAGGTAAACGTAGACTAGAGTAAACGCAAACCTGAAACTGAAGGGACAAACACAGGGTTGTCGATTGAGGCCCAAGCACACAGACCCATTTCTAAAAGTAGAAAACTAAAGAGTCGCGGGATTTCTCTATCCACTAACGTAATAGAATTTTGCGTTCAAATAAATCCAAGTGTTTGAGAAGAACAACCGAAGACTTTAACGCATTCTCTGAAATGTGCCAGACTATCTCACAAATGTTTTTAAGGATGTTCTCCAAAACCGAAAAACGACAATTATTCTACCCTTAGCTCATTTTCCAATGTTTCCTCAAGTTTAATTGAATATTCACTAGAAGTGATTTTTGCTTGCTATTCATTTCTATCTTCGGATAAATCAAAAAACTCTATCCCTCGAGAAACTGTACTTACAATACCATTCCCCCTAACCTTCTCCTTAACCTTATACATCAGCACATACCTTTAATCGTTCATCACTTTATCCAAACTAACTTATCCGCTTTATCCGAAGAGTAAACTATTATTGATTAGAAAAAGAAACTAACTACATCACACAATTTTTTTTTTTAGAATCTGATCCGAAATGAGAGTGCAGACGCTGCCAATTTATCAAAACTTGTAGCGTCTTTAGAATAGAGAAGTCAAAAATAGATTCACTTACTCATTCCATAGATCTAGAGAAAAGAATAAAATACAAATAGTATGTTATGAGGCAAAAAATACAAATCAAACAAATCACTAATTCTTATCTCTTGCGACGTTTCAATTTCTTTTTTGACGAATTAGGCTGTTGTTGGGATTGTGATTGTGATACTTGTTGCGGCGCATGGATAGATGCTGTCAGATCGGCATCATCGCCTGCAGATTTATCCGTAGACTTACCTGTTGCACTAGCAGCAGCATCACCGGTGTGCACATTCAAACAAATTTGATCATCGGGATCCTCTGATGTTGTCGCCTGATCACTAGACGAAGAATCGCTATTTACCTGATTGTTGTCCAATGGTGGCAGTGTTTCTTTTTTCATTATTACTTTAGCTTTGTCCGATGTGCAAGCCTTGGACGTGGTCAGGCTGCAGGTCATAAGGTTTACATCATCATTTTTACTAATCAGCGGACGTAATTCCTCGTCATCGTCTGGAGCGGCAGTGATGAGTTGTTTCTTGCGGCGCTGTTTGTTCTTTGCTTTTCCAGAGACGATGGTGATTTTTTCGGCACCACCCCCCGATGAGTATGCGGCTTCGGTGACATCCTCACAAGTGGATGATGAGGTCGATGGGGCATTCTCTTGAGAGCTTTGCTCCAAACTCAAATATTGATCGTCGTTCTCGGTTAAACTTTTGTATTCCGCTGTAGTGTGAGCGGTCGAATCGGAGAAGGACAGAGTCAATGGAGAGTCAGCGGGTTTCGCGGAGTTTTCATTTTCGTAATGCAAACTGCCACACAAAGCGAAAATGATTGTGTCGGCTGGAAATCCCTTGGGAAACTGTGGTGAGGATTTCTCGATTCCTATTTCTGATTTGAGGGGCTTTGCAGCTTCCTGAAGGGGACTTTCAAAGTTGATGAGACTTATATTTTCATCGGCTCCTTCCAGTGGTTCTAATGGTGGAAGAGGTGCGAGGAAGTCTATAGGGAGGTCCTCTAGTGGCTGTAAGCTCGGTAGCTCATCTACAATTTCAGTTGTCGCCTTATATGATTTTTTATCTTTCGTTTTCTTCTCCTCCGGGATGTCAATGGTGAAGGTGAGAGATTTTTCTTTCTTTTCCGCTGGTGGACTTTGAGATTTCTTTGTTTTTATGGGCTTCCCAAGCGTTGGATAATCGGTATCCATGGACTTTACTTTATCCCCTACGATGGATAAAGATTTCCAGGGTGTTACTGGCTCAGCAGGTGCTTTTGCAGTACTTTCTTGTAGAAATTTATCAAAGAATTGTATACCATCTGAGGATTTCAATCGACCGCTAAATGATGCTTCTAGCTTATCCGGGAGTTTCTCAACTTTTCCCGGAATTGTTTTTTTCTTAGTTTTTTCCTTTTTTATAGGGGGCTCTGGCGTAACAAAGCTATCCACATAGGTGTCGACGAATTTAAGAGGTGAGCCTGCTGATTTTTTAGGTGATTCTTCGGATTTCGGACTATCTGTTGGAGAAGTCTTCGATTTAGTAGCTTTCTGGCTGTCCATTAGGTCACTAAGGAAAGTATCTACTTTTAGGGGTTCAATTGTAATTTTACTGCCTGTCATTTCATCCGATTTATCTTTTTTCAATTCCTTCCTTGATTCTTCTGGAGCTTCAGCTTTCGCTGTCTTTGCAGACAGATCCAATAGCCTGGATAGTTTGTCCTTTCTTACTTTTTTCTCCACAGGCACCATACCAGCAGTCGTCGAAGGTATATCAGGAGAAAATATGTCAATTAATTGTGTACTCTTAGGTTCGGATAAAGGTTTATCGGTCTTAACAATATCGGTCGTCATTAGAGCCGGTTTCTTAGTTTCTGTCTTTTCTGTTTTAGATTTCTTTTTAAGCTTTGTCTTCGTTTCCAGCTGATTTGTGGAAATTTCAAGTAAATTTTTACTACTATCCGAACTCTCTGATTCATCTGCTGTTTTTTCTTCAACAGTTATTATTGTATCCTTTTTATTTACACTGACTTTAGATACGAGATCAATAGGTTCTTCTATTTTACTCAGCTCTGGCATGAGTTCGAGTGGAGTAGGAGCTTTATCTGCTTTATCTGCTTTATCTACTTTATCAGGTTTTGTTTTTTTCAATAATTTCTTCGATTCTTTGTCTGATAAGGTTGCAGAAGGTTCATCCATCTTAATCGTGATTTCACACTTTGGAGTTTCAATTGTTTTATCTACAGGCGTGGATTTGATTGGTTTAAGCTTTGATTTTTGGTCTGTTTCGAGATCAAGTACTACCTCTTCATCGTCGGTTCTCTTTTTTAATTTATCCACATCTATAGGAAGTGGTTCTTCGTTCTCGGTTTTCTCCGGTAGAAAATCTAGTAAACTATCAGCTAGATCGGATACATTGGATAATTCAACAGCTAAAGAGGTAGTTTCAGCTGTTTTGGCAGCTTCACTCAGTTTTTTCTTTGCTTCACCACCTTTTGCTTTCTTTTTTGACGTCGTGGTCTCGGATAAATTGTTGCCATCTACTTGATCAGTGGATTTATCATCCTCCGGTGATTTACCTCTTCCTTTAGATACTGCGGAAGGTGCCTTCTCAGTTTTATCTGATTTTACAGATTTCCCTCTAATTTCTACAGAGTCGGTACTCTCCACTGACGATCCCTTCTCCAACTTCAATTTTTTTTCGATTGGTTTCGGCTTGATTTTCTCTTCTAATTTAATATCCACCTTTGTTGTGGCAGTTTTATCGATTTTCGCACCTTTATTGGAAATTTTTGATGTACTGGCAGCGGCGACTGGAGATGATACTGTCATCCTCTTGAATTCAATTGGTTTCTCCTCTTCGAAATAATCGGTTTTAAGTGGTCGCACAAGTTTCATGGACGGCACTTCGTTAGCGGATACCTTTATTTCAGGTTTCGGTTCATTATCAGAGGCAGTTTTAAGAAGAACCTCGCTATCCTTCTCTTCACTTTTACGTCCTTTCGGTGTCTTTTTTATCAGTTCTTCTTCTTTCTTGAGCTTCAAATCGACGACAGAAGATTTATTACCTGGCTTTGTAACTTTATCCGAAAGTTTTTCTCTAATAGGTTCTCCCTCGGATATAGGATCCCTTTCTGCACTCTTACGAACCTTCAACAATTTGGTTTTCGAATCGTTATCCGAAGACTTGATTTCAACAACAGGTGATGATTTCTTACTTTCCTTTTTATCCGAGGTCTTTTCCATTGAAGACTCTTCATCGGATAATGCCTCTTTTTCTACACTCTTACGAACCTTCGACAATTTTGGCTTCGGATCATTATCTGAATGCTTATTTTCAACTACTGATGATGATTTCTTGGATTCCTTTCTATCGGAAGGTTTTTCCATGATAGGCTCATCTTCGGATAATGCTTCAGCTTCTACCTTCTTACGACCCTCTGCCGATTTCAATTTTAAATCACTATCCGAAGGCTTTTTCGTCGACACTTCATCCTCGAATTCCTTCGTGCGTTTTGAGACCGGTTTCGTTAATTCCCCTTCAACTAAGGGCTTTTTTAATGCCACTTTATCCTCCCGCTCTTCACTTCGACTGGCCTTTAAGCGCTGAGTACAAATCGGTTTTTTAACCGGTTCCTCTTTTACTTGCTTCTTTTTATCACTTTTTGATTTTTTATTTACATCAGAGTGATTGAACCTTACCACTTCATCGTCTGACTCTTCTTTTACCTCTTTTACAAGATTAATCTGCTGTTGCTGTTGCCTTCGTCCTCTGTTCTTCATAGACTCTTTTTTAGTCAGCTCCAAGTCAACAGCTTTCTCAATCACCGGGACGATTAATTTATTGCTAATTACCTCTGGAGGCTTTGTATATTCATTATCTTCATTTAAGCGTTCCGCTTCTAAACGACTCCTTTCATCACAGAATATTGCAACGACCGGACGAAACAAGGATTCATCACAATTCTCATGGATAACATAATCCTGAGAACTAACACCTTTCATTAGATCATCTGAATCTAAACCACTATCACAACTACCGGTTATTGTCGTTACAGTGCCCAAAGGATTTACTACTTTCTCTATAGATATAGTCTTCATGTGCTGTTGTTGTTGCTGCAGCAAGGACTCAAATGACTCGTATTGTGAAGTAGAGCTACTAGCGAGACCATCACCACCACCAACCAGTGTAGCAGCTGACGATGATGACGAACTTGTCGAAGAAACACCACCACTACCACCACTTCTTGCTTTTGGGGAGGACGATGGGGATGAGGATGCAGTCGCACGACTTGAACCGGCGGCAGAGGGTCTACGTCGTTGAGGGTGACCACCTTTAAGAGACAGATAGAGAGAGAAAGAGAAGAAGAAGAAGAAAAAAAAAAAGAGAAAAGCCAAAGGCAGTGTGTTATTTTCTTTTGCTCGTGTGAATTTTTTTTTTGTTTTTTTATTTTTCTAAACAAATTGCAAAAAAGCACAAAATAAAAAAAAAATGTTTCAAATAATTCTATAAACAAATTTTAAGGCAACCAAAGTAAAAATAGTGAAAACGCAAACAGTTTTTGGATTTTTTGTTTTATCTATGCGTGATTATGAACAAAGAAAAGCCGATTCATGCTTGTGGATTGCTTCTAAAAAACAATCTTACGTGAGTAAGTTTTTTTTTTTTACTAAGCGGTTATCTCTGCATTACTCTGATGAGAAGATAAACAGATGTGTGACAAGTAAAAAAATTACAGGAAAATGTTTTTGTTTTTTTTTTTAAAGAAGTCAAACACCATTTTGTTAATTTTTCATTTGTTAAATTCAAAAATTTAAATTTTTTTCTTAGAATTTGTTTAAGTTATTTATTAACAAAAAAAAAAAAAGAAACCGTTAACACCTGCCATTGGCTTTTTATCTTTTAATTCTTCCCTTTCTTTTTCTTCTTTCCAGCGACGGCATGTCGCTAGTTAGGGTTTTCAAAAAATGTGTTTTGAAAGAAAGTCGATAGCCGATCTATATTTGACTGCTTAGAAATAGTAGCATGAGAGACTTGAAGAGCAGACTGTAAAATGGTTAAAAAAAGAAGACAGCTAAAAGTGGATAAAGTGGTCGGTGGTGTAGTGGTGATAACAAGATTTACAGGGTTAATCTTAATTGAAGTGATTATTTCATAGGTAATGCGAATATTGAGACTTTACAGTTAAGAAAAAAAGATTTAATTTCACTATTCCCTCGCCTGCAATCAGTTGGCAATAATGATATCAACGGCATTCTGGTGCGACTACAGAGAAAGGACAATGTAATAAATTGTCATCTGGCGAAAGCGGTTCTATGTCTACGAACCTTTCTCAGTGTATTTTCTTCTGACTTTCCCGCCACCTACGACTGCACTAAGCTAACAATTTCGATCGGAATGTTTGTGAAAGAGTCGAACTAATTGATTGTCGCGGAGCAAATTCTTTGTTAAGTTCATATTCTAAGTGTCCTTTCTGCTTAACTTAAACCTGTAAGGGTGAAAACTTGGAGAGAAAAAAAGAACTTCTACGAATAATGTCTACCTTTTCAGAAGCACTCAGACTTCCATTGTATTTTCAGGCAGCAACTCCTTTTTGGTGTAGAAGTTAGAGAAACTCATGTTTTCTTCGTTTCTCTGATGCGCTTACTGGCTGTGATTGATATATGCACGAAATTTTAGATACTGATTGCAAACGATTTGAGCGGCTATATATAGATTAAGACCAATGCAGCACAATGTGTGATCTGACATCGGCATATGAATGCATGAATAAACGCTTGGTAAGAATCAGGCACAATATTTTTAAAGAAAATATTGATGAAGTAACATGTTATGCCTCAAAAACTAAGAAGCGATGATAAAACACCGATTCAGCACCAGCGCTTCTTCAAAAATCTGTTGCAAAGTAAGAATCTGGCTCCCAGATTAAATTAACACCAGCTTCTCAGATTATTGCTAGATAGGATTGGATACGTATTGCTGAACAGACTTGTCCTCTTGAACTTTTAGCAGCTGTCTCTGCTTATTAAAGTTGGATGGGGTTCCCTTCCATTCTCATCTCTTAAACGTCCACCTCCGAGGTTTTTATTCACAACCCCAATAGCATTTTGGTAGTATTTTGGATAAAGGTACAATATTGTTCTTCCACCTTCCGACAAAGACCTTACTTTTATCGATTGAACTATTTGAATGGTAAAGTCAACTACCTAAGCCAAGAACATTTATTTTCAGCGCATTCCTCCCTGTCGGTGGTATTCAATATCGGATTTTTATCTCTAATTGGCACATGGGTTTTACTATGGTTGGTTGAAAGTGGCTGCCAGCTAGGAATCGCCATCACACTTAGACCATCCATAGCTCCATTGTGATACCACGTAGATCGGATCATAAGAGAAAATTTCTCTCTCCCTACTCGTTGAACCACTTTGAGGTTCTTATGAAGCGTAAGAGGCTTTTTATATCTATATTATATAACTGAAGCGTCCTTCTACGGGAGAGAGCTGGGCAGAAACAAAGAAGTTGAGGAGTAGTTTCCTCCTTTTCTTCATCCATGCAGCTTCTGCAGAAGTCGTTTGCAAAAAGACATAAATAACCTTGTAGCGTGCTTGCCTATTAGACAGTGTTCAGTAATGGCCAAATTTGTTTTATGGCAAGACATTTGCACTCTCGATAGCATCCAGCTTGAATTTTTGTTTGCAAGTAGCGTTCGGTATACCGAAGGTAATTTTGTCCGGCAGGCAGAGTGAGTAAAGTTGTTCCTGTTTTGGCGAGTTCATCGGCCTTACAATTCTCTGGAATGTCTCTAAGCCTCGGCTGCTGGGTACTACTATAGAACGTTAAAAACTTAGGTACACGCAAATCCTTCTAAAAAAAAAGAAGCGAATTTCGTTCCTCCCTTTATGTATGTACTAACTGCCTAATAAGTTTAACTTACAGCTACATAGACATATAATTTTGATTGCTCTGATGTTCTAAACCATTTCAGAAGGAAATTCTTTTTTTTAATTCGCATTACCTATGAAATGATCTGATATTTGTTGAACAGATTTGAATACATGATTGATTTACTTATGAAATGATAGATATTATATACAATTTCGATTTCTTTTTGCATAGGTCACCAATTGTAAAAAAGCTTAAAATAAGCATGCAAAAGGATTATATATGTTTTTATATATTTGGCTTGTAATGAAATGAGGATTAATTGAAATAATATTACAAAACACAAACGAACTAAAATGTATCGCTTTATTTTTAGTTTCCAATTATCATTATAAACAAAAGAAATATATATTGTCTGAAAATATTCACGGATAAGACCAATTTAGATAACATAATCCGAATTAATTAAAAGATAACTTTAAATAAAAAAAAAAACGAATAAATTAATATTTAGAAGATAAAACTGATTTTTTTTAACAATACTTTTAATTTCCTGAATGTGTTGGTAGGGTACTTTTTGATGGGTTATTTGAGTAGACTTCAAAGGACCGAAGGTTATTGGACAAAGGGTACAACTATTTCCTACTTCTTTGCTTAACTGTGCATTAGATTATAATAAAAATAATAAAAATACCGAAAGAAATATTCAATGATTCATTGAATATAAATAAATCCTTATCGAGGGATGGATCACAAAATTTAAACAATGAATGCTTCATGAATCAAAGTTCAGTGACAATTCTTTTACGAAGATATCTGAGATATACGAAATTGTATCTTTTTTTAAACTTTCCATATCGTTAATTTATATCAATTCGTATCGCGAAATGTTGAGTTTCAATTTGAGATTATGATAGAAGCGTAAGCACATGGTAACGAAATAAGAAGCTAAGATGTTTAAAGGAAATTGCGTTGAGAGAAAATTGTCTAAGCGATATCTTGAAAAATTGGTTTAAAATGTTCATAAAGCTAGATTTTGAGGAAACTTGTATTGCGTTATAGATGACATAATAAAGAAAAATATTAACATTCCTTATGATTATCCAGATTATGCCGGATCTCTTTATGGCCAGAGCTAAATATGATTAATACAAAGCTTTCTGACTTCATGCGAAACATAGCAAATGTACGTTTACATTGCGAAAGCTGATTTTGAAGCATATCATAGTTCAGTTGCAGTTGCATAGACTTCTTGGCTTCTCCCTTCTACACGAGAAATTAACAAAAGCAGTAATTGTTGTCGTATGTGCAGATCATTGTGATCTTTTCGAACCTGACCGATCGTTCATACACAAGTTTCGCGTTAAGTCGAAGCCCTATAGCGGCGATATTTAGCTTATTTCGAAATGTAAAAAACAATCAACACGTTCAGACAGCAAGAAAATCCTGAATCTTGTTCAACAAATGCAACGTTGTATTCACCAGGACCCTAGAACATTGATGAGATCAATAGCAAGGTGCCTTCAAGTGTCTGAGCGATTAATTTGCAGTGTGGATCACGAAAATCTTTATTTCGATGAAAACTAAGTTTCCTGCCAGTGTGACGATCCTTGGAGTTGTGAGCAGTGAAGAACATGTTATGTCTCTCTACTTCTACTCACAAGTTCTTCGAATGAATGCTTCCGGAAACATCAAAGTGCTAGAAGCAGTTGTTAAGCCCTTTGACAGTGTGATTGAAAAAAGACAGTACAAGCAGGATAAAGCCGCGATGAATTTCCATGACCACTTGGCATTTATTTTTTTTTAAACACTGTAGTAGAATAACATACAAATTTTTTGATCTTCTGAGACTGGTGAATGAATAGCATACAATTTGAACACTAATCAAGCAAGTCATCCAATTTGTAGTACGGTTTTTCAATTTTTTAAACTTTTTGATTTGCTTGACCGACTTTCCGTTTAATGTGAACGCTTGTCGTACAACTTCAGAGTATTTTTGATTTTTGTTTCTGATTTCGATGCGGAAACATCGCAGCTAAGCATACAAATATGGTGTCGAGCGCAGAGAAAGAGTTTTGGCAGGAGATTTTTAATCTTTACCGGCAATTTCCTAAATTGTGGCAGATCATTTTTCTCACTTTCCAAAATTTAATCGATAACAAGGGCCGCAACTAAAAATTCCACCGCCATATTCCCAGTTCGAAATCGAAATCATAAATGAAATCTATCAAGCATGTAGTACAATTCGAACACTAAGCAACATTTGGTCGTCAAGCAAATCGTATAATGTGAACCCCGCTATTCACTCACCAGTCTCAGAAGATCAAAATAGTGATATATGTGGCGCAACAGACAGTATTTGGTCCAGGGCCTGGCTTCTCGTGTTAATATTCCACACAAATGGAAGAAACCTAAGGTGTACAGCCATATCCTAAATATATATTTTTTTTTAAATTGAGAAACTTTCTCAAGACAGTTATTGCTCTCGGACGTTTTTTAGCAATTTGTGAGTGCGTGATTTTTAGGATTCGAATCTCGAGCCTCCCGCTTAGTAGTCTAACGAACTTACTAATGGCCATGGTGCCCACCGGCAATAGGATAGGTTTTGTAAAATTGTTTAATTTTTATTTTATTTCTTATTGTGCGCTTGTAAAATTCGTTCCTGATCAATTGCATGAACTTCACATCAGATTTTGAAAAAGATTCAGAAATACTGAACAGTTATTCACATCCACCGAATATAAACTTGACTTTAAAAGCGTTTATACAAGGGAATAGAAATACCAGATTTTCGTTTCCACAATTTATAGATCATATTGAACAACGAAATAAAGATGCTAACTTAGGCAGCGAAGGGTTATTCGCCCAATCCTGCAAGAAGATCCTGTTCAATGCGTCAGTTAAAGGAGAATTAGTCTTTTAAGCATCATATATTTGTACCTATACAGTTTTATATTTACTCGCATTCACTTGAATTTAGAAGGTGAGGGAAACTAGCAAAGTCGAAGCCAAATACCTTTGTCGGTCCAAACGGTGTAAAAGCTGAACTGTTAAAGCATGCTAGCAAGGCAGTTAAAGCAAGAAAGTTTTATCGTCAGGCAATTTAATCGTCTCGTGGACGATAGATAATATTTGTAAATTATAACAACAAAATTATAACAACTTTTAGTGAAGTTTTGCCTAAATACACCTGCCGGTTCAAACGGTGTGAGAGTTGAGTTGATTAAGTAAAGCTAGCAAGACAGTCGAAGCTTCAAAATCCGGCTCTCAGTATAAAGAAGAAGAGGTTAGTTAGAGATGTTTACTCAAACATCGTCATTTTCAATGCACACCAAATGGCAAAAGTCAATTTTGTCAATCAATGAAGTATTTAAAGGACGAATAAAGGTGGACAGTAACTCGGAGTCACTTAAAATTATAATTGCAACTCGACAACTCTGACAATTTCTTAAGCGATTAAAAAATTTACTACTTTACGATCCCTTCATAAGAAGACATGTAACGTTCCTAATCAGCCGTAAAAGAACCAGAGAACAAGACAATAAGCATTTTCTCTCCATCTTTAAAAATGCAAAAACTAATTTTATGATGAATTCCTCGCAGTGAAAAGTGGTAAAGGAAAAGAGCAGATGCTGTCTTGGAGTTCTAAGACTAAAATAAAATTTAGAGATAAAAAATAAACCCAAACAATTTTCAGTTCGGACTAGTAGAGAAGACTTCATACATTTGCATCGTTGATTTTTACACACAAAAGAGAAGTTAAAATACAAGATCTCGCACACAATATGAGACATGGATATGCCGCGATACATAATACATATATGTACATACATACATATGTATACTGATACACTATAGTGTGACATGCTTTCGTCTTGTTTTACTTCACTGATGATTTGATGTATGCAAGAATGCAGTAAAGAAAAAAGTCTGCGCAGTGTACTCTGCATTTAGAAATCTATTCCTTCAACTTATTCCCATTGTGCATCGGTTTTGAGTAAAGAGATGTGCTTCATGCTAAAGCAGTGGTTTACATGGAAAGGATTATGTTTCACTTAAGCCTGTCTAGCTGCTCAACTTCGGCGTCGTAAAATATTTAAATGCATTAAAAATGAAGGCAAACAAGTCGATTTTTAATGAAAAATGTTAGAGGTTGAAGAGATTTGTTATGGGTTTAGTATCCAAGTGCAATAGAAGAAACTCGCATAGATCCCTACTTCTCTACATTCTCTCCCCGAGCAAGCAGTGGACATAGTTCAAAGGCCAGGAATTGGCGCAAACAAATGGAAATGGAACCACGCTCAAGTTGATGATACACCTGGCAGAAATAGTTTTTTAGTTGGGTTACAAATTGACCTCGGGCTGAAGCATCATCCAATGAGTTCTTTTTTAAGTTTATTTTTTTTTTATAATTTTTAATTACGTCTGGTTGTGTAAACAGTTTATCTACTCCTACGATCTACTCATTCTTAGAATATATCTTAGGATAGTAAGATCTGTTCCACAAAAATAGGCAGTTACGGCTATGCTATGAAGAATTCTTAAGTGGTAAGTACGGCCAGGCGAAGGTCAGATTCGATTACGCTTTCTTCGTATGTAAATAATTTTCAATAACTTTTTTTTACTTTCTTTGACAAAAGACACATATGATCTTAGATATTTTATGAATATGCTGTTCGTCTACTCATCATAAGCGTTCAAAATTAATAGAAAATAAGTACAGAAAAAAATGAAGAGCTTAGAAGAAAAAAATTAAAAACTATCGCAACACAACAATGAACTAAATATTAAAAAAAAAATGCAACCAAAAAATATATAAAAGAATAGAACAACTTCCAAAAAGATAAAGCAAAAATAGTTTTAATAGAAAAACGTGAATAAATTTACCTGTATCTTTATGCGAAACTGAAGGAGATTCTCGCATTGCATCAGCCAGATCCTCTTTGAGACGAGTATCGCCATGAGCGACTGAATAATCGGAATTCATGTGTTCATGTCGAAAACGATCCATTAGCTTGGGACTTTGCTCAATGCTGCCTATAAATACACATCGGAAAACCATTTTCAGTAAGTGAATGCATTCCACATATGATCCACTTACTGTAAGATCCAGATTCTATGAGTACTGGTACAGTCGACCGACCAGTCGCACTTAACGGCATATTAAGAGGACTTGATCGTTCCGGGCGACAAGTTGTATTGCTTGGTCCAGGGCTTACACCAATCTCAACTGCCTCAACATCAATGTGACTCAAATTGGACCTGAAAGAGCAAAACAAAAGAAAAAAATCCAAAATAAATTCCAGTTCCACATTAGTGATCTAAATATACTTACCCGCTTGGCGTGTTGTAGGTTTTAAATACAAATTGCGGTCCCATCCACAATCGCCGATGCGGTCCAGCATGGGTGATAATTTCAACTTGTGACAACCAACTGTCACACCGATCGTCGCTATCATCAAATTGTCTAGTACTATCGATAAGCATGCATGAGTTTCTGTCCTTGATTAACCAATTGTCCGAGGACAGCGGTGGCATTATCTCTAGAGATCCATCTTTACGCCCAAGATTCCATTGAGCCTTAGCCTCCACTTCTAGTTCGATGGGAGTATCATCACAAATCTTCTCTTTGGCAACATCTACAATGGAAAAGGGGTTTAATCAGCTTGAGTCAATATAAACTTTGTCCAACTCCTACTTGTGGCAAGTTTAGTATCCAAATCATATTGAATGAGTGCACCATGTCCGGCCATCACGAATAGTGAATCGACTGCTTTACGCTGAATTTTATGTGGCGCTTCCCTCGCCGCATTCGGTGGATCCAGCAACCAGGATCTGGACTTTGCGAAGACTGCGCAAACGCTTAGTGGTTTACCATTATCATCCGACAGCGAAGATAGCCGCTGGCGTGTGTTGGCTCCCTTAGCGTATGAGCTTGGCGCAGCCGATCCAGGTGGGGAGCCTAAAGCGAACGGTTGTCGCAGCTGCGCCAAGGGAAGCACAACTGTTGGCCGTGGAAATGGCGGCAGCGTAGGATTGTGATAGGGCATTAGCATTTGGCTAAAATTCGTGCTATCGGAATGCGAGATGGGGCTACTCGAACGTCCGTCTGCAGTTAGACCAGCTGAGCGATGGAATCGTGATAATTTATTCACCACGTGCAAGCTGGTATGTGTGCGCACTCCCGCTGGGCCACCGTACGGAGTGACGGGGAACACATGTGTGGTTCCACGTAGTGTGGACACTGCAACCCAGCGACTATCCAGAGAGAAAGTGATGTTCTGCACTTTGGCACTAGTGTCACCACGATGTAAGACATACAGGTGGTGCACGGCCGCCAAGCTTGACCCCACAGGATGTGGTTGAATGCGAAACAGGTGGAAGTCGTGACCACGCCTATCGGCTGTCAGTAGCATCATCCCAGAATTATCGAATTCCATAGCCACAACGGCCTCAGAATGGGCGATGAAATGGGCAACAATGGGGTCACTACCGTTAATAGATACAGGTGTCCCACTTGTCGGGCTGACGTCTTTAATCGGATGCTGCAACAAAACTTAAATAAAGACATCTGAAGTGTAAAAAAAAACAGTAACTCACCTTAATATCTAAAATGGTAACCACGCCTGGTTGTCGCACATCTCCGGTCGCCGAATCAAAGCTGCTGCTCTTCGAACTCATACCAGAGCCCGTGGTGCCTGTCAGTCCTGCTGCAACTTGTTCGCCTAATTCACGCAAACCCTTGCCAAAACTTTTGGCCACGTTGAGAACGGTAGCCGTGTAACTGGATACGCCATCTCCATCACAGCCGCCTCCACTACGTTTCGAATGCAATAGTTTATTCTCCGAATACGCCATCCAGCGAGTTCCCAGAGCTACAGGATTTGGATTTATCCTACAAAAAAAAACAGAGGTGTCTCTCAAAATTCAAACACCTCCGACTCTCAAACTCACCCTGGACTTGGAAAGCATGTGGTCACCGAAAGACGATCCTCCAGGCTGCGTGCATCAAAGACAGCAATCCGTTCGTGAAACGTTATCACAATGGATGAACGATTCGCCAGGATGTCCAACACGGGATTTTTGAACTTAATCGTCTTAACTTGGGCGCCAGTCTTGAGTGAAACAAAATTCACCGCACAGAATTGTGGATTACTGCCAGCCGGTGTCGTTCCATCACAGATCGCCATGAGGGGGCGTTTGTCAGCATACGAGTCGATAGGCTCATCAGCACGTCCATTTTCGGCATAGCTGGGCGTCGGAAGTACTCTCAGTGCTGATACTATTCCATGCCGCCAGGAGAGCACCTCCACAGCTTCACCATTCGCAGGGATCGCCCATACCTGCACACCCTGACCATAGCCCAAAATTAGGAGCAACGGTGGTGCAACATTACCTTCCAACTCCCAGTCATCGCCGAAACGTGAGTCACTTATATCTGCTGCGGTCTCAAAACGTGCCCAAGTTATCGTATCCTTCGGATCGCATTGTGGCTGATGGGCCAGTGTCACATCATTGATGAATCCGGCTACTGAATCGATTATTGAACGATCACTGACCACTTGTGGCGGTACTATGGCTGGAACACCGCGCGCATTGCGCCTCGGTGAATCCGCTGACATTCTGTTTGGCCAACAAAAGCCCTACACAACAGCAGCAGGCAGCAACAACAGCAGTCCGTTCAATCTACGAGTGATTGCGAGGAATTGCTGTATGTGTGTGTGTCTTTGCGCGATGCTATTTGGCAGCGTAGAGGAGCTCACTTTATCGTCGTCGTCCAACTGGAAAGAAAAAAAAAATCGCATTGTACTCAGCATGACTAAGCAAAGAATTCGGTTAAGTAAACTACACTTTTGTCGAGTCCAATGAAACGACAGTTTATAGTCCAAAACTTGGCACGCACCACAACGCAATACGCAAAGCTTTGTAACACAAAGCCCCTTGGGAGATAATGGACACAGTGCCCGCCACAAAACGCTTTCAATGAACTTCAATATTTTATTGTTAGTCGTATGGATTGCACACTTTGTCGGTCATTGGCATAGACAGAGGCTGATTCCGGTGCGTGATGGGAACAACGAGTATTACTTACGCAGTGCGCTTATCTTTAATTTGCCTTCTACTCGTATGCATATGTACATTGTTTTGCGTTTCTACTTTTAACATTTGTTTTGAATTTCTTGTTAATCTGTTGGCAACAATTTACATGCGTGGAATGCAAATATAGTACAAGTTATGCGCAGAAGTAGCACAGACACAGCTCACAGCTCAGCGAACGGCGAATGGGCGAATTGCGAACAAACCATTTTTGGTACATTTAAAGGCACCTAACTGACAACTTTGCTGTTCCAAAAGAACAGAGCTTAATTTATCTATCGATTAATAGAAAAAAGGTAAATTTTCACTAGTTTCTGCGCAGAAATTCACAATTCGCTGATTTTTCCGCGAATAGGCGAATACTTCTTGCTAACTGTCAAATCTTATTCGCATTCCACAGATGGGGAACGCAATCGCGCGACCAAAATATTCGTGAGAGTTTAACCTCACGAAACGAATGACAAGAGAAATTCACAGATTGCAGCGACTAGAAAAAACATTTGCTGTGACAGAAATGTCAAAATTTTCGAATAGTATTTCCAAGTCGCTGAGCTGAACCTTTAGTGTTATTCCGACCAAGACTGAGCTAGTCCTTATCACTAGAAAAACATAAATCCTTTGCTTCTCACACTGCGAGGTTCTATTCTTAATCTCTCAAACAGCGCTAGCTATTTGCGATTTAAGTTAGACCGGAAGCTCCACTGAAGGGAAAACCTCAACCATATAACAGAGCGGTAGGTCCCACATAGTGTCTACAACCTCACAGAATGCACTGGCTATACACGTACGTGGTAATGCCGATTCTCTTGTACGGCGCAATGGTGTGGTGGGTTTTCCCACCTTGGAGGGGAATTTCAATTTGAAAAAATGAGAAAAGCTCAACAAAAGGCATGCCTCAGCATCACGGTTGCGCTGGCCATCTCTAAAACAGTGGTGCTTGAAGCCATGCTTCACCTTTTCCTGATAGACATCGTCCGCAAACATATGGCTACCAGTTCTTCGACTGAGAAACTTTCGTCTATGAAAAGAACAAGACACTGGTACTTATGCTTCATCTCTCCCCAAGGTTGCCGACCGCTTGCCTACTGAAATCGGCTTTATCTTAGGCTTCAAACACTCGATACTGGACAGATCAGAGTGGACACAACGCTGTGTGGTGTACAACGATTCCCTGTCTATTTTCACGTATGGAAACAAGACCCAGGACGGAGTCGATGCCAGAATCTTTTCCGAAGACTTACGAGGTCTTCACTTCCTGGGCACGTATCCTGCTCTTGCTAACATTGGGAAAGTCATTAATGAATTATTAATCAATGATTTTAATAATGCCTCTAAAGGTAACATTAACAATTTCATGAGAAAATCTTTTGGTTCCAGGATTGAACATAGTGGCCCACCTTCCTCTACCTAGTGGCAGCACAATGGACCTATGTACATATCTTGGTCTAAGTATACCTTATCGAGGTCCACATAAAGGCCCTGTATGACCGCCGTTAGGAATGCATTTCAGATGATGGGAGATGATATTGAAAATTAAAATTTAGGCCACGTATTTATCAGCCGCTCCTCGTATGATTCTCGATGCAATCGCAGTAGAAAATCTTGCATATCTGTCGATAATCAATAAATTCTACTCAGCTTTCAACATACAACAAAAACAATCACTTCTCGAATGATTAACATCACTTCTCCACTTCAGGTTTCAAATCGATAAGAAAAAAATAAAGAGTTCCTCGGCCCTGCCCCTCAAAGTAAAACCGTCATTTACATATATGGAAAGCACAATTGGAACATTGCCTCATGTCCATGTGTCCATAATTACGTATACTGCAATCGAGAGGAAATCACGCCTTACAACAGCAGCAGCGCCCGCGTCGTAGACATTTATTTTACGAGTTTTACTGCGAATTACTGTTCAATTGTTTTCATTCCATGGATAAATGAACAGCTGCCATGGTACTCTCTTAACCACATCATAAAACACGACTTGGTTATGAGATGGTTCACCCAAGGGTATACCACAAAATTCACAGAAAGGAACAGATACTCGTGTACACGTCAAAAAGTATACTTTTTATCGATGCCTCACAACACATCAACTTGTTGACTTTTCTATCGTTTAATTACAAAATAATTATTCAATTCATTGCACACTTAATTAAAATACCAAAATGAAAAAAAAAATAAATAAAAATAAAAAAATAGCACATTACCCAAACAATCACATTCTAATCAGAGAGCGAGGAACACTGTTTGCTGTCAGATTGGGTGAACTACAAGTACACTGCTCTGTGCACACACTTTTTCGCTAGCGGTATTATACAAGTGCTCGTACTCATCGTCGTCGTCGCCGTCTTCGTATAGTATATCGCCTCTCTAGCAGGTGTGCGCAAATAGCAAAAAGGAATTCCTGATAAGTACCTCATTTAAATTCTTGTTTTCATTTTATTTTTCTTTTCATTTTTGTGCTATGAATCAAATATGAAAAGAAAAAATAATAAACAGCTGACTTTTGCTTGAAGATGTGTGGGGTGTTAGTTAGCGGATAATTTATCACACCCCGAAAGGGGGCGCTGTCCGGAGGGGTTGTCATCGTGAATAGAATTGTTTCAAGTTCAAAAGAGCGTGTTCGTTGCAGTGTTTTACTATTTCGTTTACATGCAATGAAAGAATTTAGCGGTAATGACACAACGGAGACAACGAAAGTTCATCTTCATCAGGCATTCAACGGTGAAGGCCAGCAGTAACAAACATTAGCATGTTGTGTAATAAACGACAATTTCTATTTAATTTTTGTTTGTAATTTTATAAGTTACATATACATACATGTGTACATATGTACGTACATACATTTGTATACATATGTATTGTTAATACATAGCTGGCTCAGCGCAATAATTTTTCTGTCAATCGGTTGACTGAGTCTATAGGAGAAATGCGTTTTCTCGTTGTGCCTTTTGCTTTTAGAATAAATGACAAATAACTAAGCGGTGAATGACATCTTAAAGACCTTGAAACTTGTGTGCTGCAATTTCGAACGACAATCAAATCAGAGTTCAAACGGTGTTTCTGATAATGGCTTTTGGTTGGGAAATAACAATGAAGTCATTCACCTGTGTAGACACGGTGATTTAAAACACTTTGGTATTTATCTAACGACTAGGTAATCTGTTCGACAGTGCGTTTACACAATGTACAAAAATACATTTAACAGACATATCCTGTAGCTACTGGGCACAAAGTTAGACAGTGGTCGTATTTAAAAAATCCACTCCCAGTGGACTATTCCTCTCGCATTCAGTTTCCATGCATGCATACGTAATTTTGCAAAACATTTCGGATTTTTTTCTCAAATATGTTCGTTAGCTGATAACTAGTGGGAATTACCCTTTTTGGTAATCGTTTTTTTATTTTTAAACAAAACTTTAATTTACGCTTATATACAGATAAATTAAAAAAATCTCAATAACATGCCTGTGCAAAACTAACCGAGTTTTTCTAGAGCACTAAAAGTGCAGATAGATAGTTACCTAGGTAGTTACCTACATGTCATTCAGAAATAAAACAAAAGTTAAAATTACGTTATTATGTTCCTTTGGACTTACAGAATAGGGAAATTAACACCACAAGTGATGGTACTCATCCCGTGGGACAAGGAATATACAATTTTGTCTTTCACGACATCTTGGTGCGGACTCCCTTTTGGGGAATAACAGTGATAAACATGGACATTAAATTCTTAAGAATTAAGAAGACCGGTTGAACTATTTGTAGGTAACTACATATACGTACATGTTCCTGGTAGAAATTCAACCCTCTTATCATTCAGCTCCTTTTCTTATTGAAGACACCCTAGCCACTCTTAGTGCATGGAGCAGAACGGGTACGGATATTTTTTACAGTCAAGCTGGAGTAGATTATGAAGTGATCCACTCATTTTTGTAATTATTCATTAAATGCAGTAAAAAAAAACACTTGCACACTCAGACTTGTGGCGGTCCATTGTACCAGTTTACAAAGCGTTACCCCTTACAAAACGTTACCCCAGTTACCCGACAAATACCCTTTTTGGTGCAGGGAGCGGTGAAATTAAGGTCGTTATTTTAAGGTGGCAAGTTAAGAACAATTTATTAGGATTTTTTGCAGGACCATTGAATACACTATGAACGCACCAATAGTAAAAATACAATAAAGTTGACCCACTTATCTGCAAAATTTCTATCCATTTATGAATGTCCATCAATTTCTGTCCAGCAGAAAAGATCATGCGCTCCCTTCGTGTCACCTACGCTGACGGATTAAAGAACAATTAAAAATAATTACCCTTGACGTGGACGAACAAGAAATAAGCATCCGTGGACAATCTAGGAGAAAACATCACTATCAACAGCTATAACTTGGAAGTAACCCTACGTAGATACATATGAATGTATTTGGGATGATCGTTAAGTGATCAGAAATGTTTTGGGTATCCATTTCCGTATATGTTTGGTTCTAATGCAATGACCTACATTTTTTAAACTCCAAGAAATTTATTTTAGGTGTTTACCGAAATAGTAAAACCGGATAAAGGACTTTGCTTAGAAAGATCATCCCTTGTCTATCTTTTCCTTCTATCAATTGATTTTTTTGTAAATATGAGATTTTCCTTAAAAAATCAAAAGACTATGTCCGTGTCTGACAAATTGCCGACAACCTAATAATCCCCGTTTCTATATACGTATAGGTAGTTTAAAAAAAATACACCAAGTGTGCTTAAAATATGCTACATAAATAGCTTACTCATCGTCACGGCACGAGTGAATCTACGCTACTGTCAGCTGATGTTTTGCGTTTGCAATTGACTGATTAGTTCCTGGAGTCATATCAACATTAATCGCCTGCTTTATGCATACGGAAATAGAAAAATTTCTTGCCAGCATAAATCCAGCTAAAACAAAAACAAAAATACATCATCCAACATTCAGTCTGTCTGACAATACATAATGTCATAACTGATAACAATCCCGCGATGATGACTCAAATGTCAATTCAGTCAACCATATTCGAGCAAATAAATAATAACAGAGCATTTAATTCACTCGCTCAATTAAATATTCCACACGCCAAGAATAAATTTTAATTAAAAATTCAGAACAGCAGTCAGCCGAAGAACGCTTTTACATTGTTCCCTCTACTTATCACATAGTGACCTCCATTGCTCTCGCGCATACCCGCACGAACATCCAAAATAAAATATGGAACATTTCGCAATCGTCTATTATTTAACAATTTCAGGTAGAAGCCTACGCCACTCTATTGTAATGCTTCTTCTCAATGTGTAAATCTGAATTCGATTTCGAATATAGGCCAAATGTCAAACTTCAGACAGATCGTTCACTTCCCGATAGAAATACTTTCGCATCAGCAACTATCTGTCAGTTGAACTGTCGATGAACTATGCATGTCGATGCTCGGTAAAACTTTGTTTATTTATTTATTCAGCTGAAGATTTGTATTGCTAATCTTTCGTTTGAGCAAAAAAAAAATAAAAAATAATCGCCACTGATGCAATTTCGAAGAGAATAGGTAGGTAGAATGAAAATTTGATAAAACGAAAAGATGGGTTGCTTTGTCAACAACGAATTGTGACGTAAGCCTTTACATACATACATATATATGCATCCATATATTATTATGAAATATGACGTTGACGGTTAGGTGTTTACATCATAAATTTTCACTTTTCTTAGGGTAGAAAAACGCGTTAAGTATCGCTTTATTGTTCGCCTCTGTTTAAGGTCCAATTTATTGCTTACACATGCGTGTAATCGCTAATCGTGTAATCTAATTTAGCATAGAAATTTCAGTTATCGCTTTTATTTAGCGCATTATTTAAACAATGAGTGGTTTCAGTAATTATCAGAAAAAAAATAATAATAATTAGTTTGCTTATTACTTATGCTGGATTTGCGTAATACTTGTTTTTGAATGCTACGGGCTTGGATAGTTAGAACAGTCTCTTGGGCAAGGGAGGTAGTTACCAAGGAATATTAAACTGTTGTCAAGTTTATGAAGCTCTTTATTTCAATTCGTTGTGAGTTACATAAGTAGGTATTCATACAGCAGATTCCAAATTTAAAAAATTCAAATCACAGAAAAATAAATAAATGAACTTAAAAACGCATTCTAAAATGATTTCCCAAACTCTTTTTCAAAGTAGATATAGGATGTCAATATCGATTAAAGTTCACTTCTCCGAAAGACAACCCTTCACTATTGCTTCCGCTTTTTTGTTAAACACTTCTCAATTATTTTAAAAAACTAATCGATTGGCTTCAGTCATTCATTTCCAGCAGCAGTTAGTTCTTTTTAATATTCGGCTTTTTTATGCGTGGATGTTTTGGACGGAAATTGGTATCGAATTAGTTAAAAAAACACAGAGTACATGTACTGCCCATTCTCTGATCCATTCCGATCTAGTCCAGGCATTTAGTTGTATGGAAAAGTAGGGTCGATGAAGTGGCACGAAAACTCTGCTATCTTCTGTGACCGAAAAATGCCACCTAGGCTGAAAGGAATGCTTTACACCGCAGTTGTTCGTCCGTCGCTCACATACGGTTCGCAATGCTGGACAACGTACAAAAAGTATGAGGGCAAATTAACGGCAGCTGAGATGAAGATGCTTCACATGACAGCAGGAGTAACAAAGCTTCATCGAATTAGAAATTCGAGGATCTGAGGAAGCCTTCACGTCAAAGAACCTATCTCGAAAGAATTGGACCATGACCGACTCAGTTGGTGTTGTCATGTAAACATGCAAACTTTTTCCAACAATTTTTTCGTGAATATTATCCTTCAGCTGCTATACATTATGGGAATTATTGGCATAAATCTTTCCCTTTAAATAACCTCATGAAAATTTTGGTTTAATCTCGTCCAGCACATCGTATCGCCCAAACGTGACACAAGACTACTTGGGGGGAACATACATTTCGGAATCTCAATTATTTCATGGGCTGAGTACGCTGTAACGTCGGACTAAAACTACATGTTCTGCAAACAACACTTCTATTGTGCTCTCCAAGAAGTGCTCGTTCTAGCACGGCAGCGCTTATTAATTTCTAACTGCTGTCAAAAGAAATACAAATGTGGACGCAGTGGCTCAGTGCTGCTGTAGGCAACAAACATCTGTCAAAAAACGTCTGACTCAAAACAATAAAATATTAAGGCACATTCACATTATGGACTTTATGGATTTTAAATACAATAATATGCCATTCATTCTAAATTCTTAGACATTTAAGCTCATCTTCACTATTAATCTCCCACATTATATCTTCATTGATCGTAATAGATGCTTCGAACATTGATAAAACTAGTTTGATCCAGCCGGCTACTAGTAAGTATAAGGAATCTGCTGACCAATAGGAAGTATAAGCGTTATTCTATTCTCGTTACTTGAAACGGAAGACATCTTTGCGAATACCATCAGAACATATCATTTTTACGACACCAGCTTCTTAAACGGACAGAGTAAAGAGAAAGCTCTTCATAGCCTCTACAGAAATAGGTACAATCATTTTCAATGCCTTTTATCGAGTTGGCAGATGCGAAAAGCTAGAATTGTCAAAGAAAGCATCCTACGGGAATGAATAACTCTGCAAATGAAATGATATTACAAAGGAAATACGTAGTATTCGTATGCATATACACACATATGTACATATGTACATACTTTGATCTACTCTCATCTACCGAATGTCTCTGGATCAGATTAGTTCAGTTAGTAAGGTGTTTAGATGTATTCCGGTGACCTTTTATCCCAAAATTATCGGTTCATTTCGCACATGAATTATCAAGCCTAAAACTGGAAAGCAGGCGCAACCTTTTCATCACATCTTTGAACGCACAATACCAGTTTCCTCCCACGGTCGAATGCACCACCCTAAACTATGTACAGATGTATAGGCATATGTACATAAGTATGTTTCATTCCTCTTTGTTTCTAAGGTCTAGCAACAGTAGCCATATTGTCTGGGCTACTGAGCACTGTTCATTGTTTATTTCATCACATTGATAAGAGCGAATTAGTCACCTAACACACCAGAGACCCTTTTACACAATTTCACCTAATTATACAAAGAAAAAAATAAATTAACTCATAAATAATATGATTCTAAATTTAGCAATGAACATTGACTTAAGTTTTGGCAAGCCTCTGTCTCTTCTTTTGTTGTTAAAACAGAAATAAGTGCGACATAAAAAAAAAACACATTCTCACACAAGTGCAGCAGGTGTCCGAAGAGTGACGTTCATCACTATATTCTCTAGTTTCACTGTATATGTATGCATTCACTCGCAAACACATTCAAGCAATTTTGACGTTTCTCTTTGTGCTAACTTCGTTCTTTGTTTACTTTTTTTTTCGTTCAAGAAAAAAAAAAATAAATAAAGAAAAGAAACTAAATTCTGTGTTTATGGATGCAGAGGGCACTGCACATAATCAAAGTGCACTTTGTGTGAGGTGGATAGAAAATTATCTATCTTTGTTATTCTCTTATTCTTTTGCTTCAGTAAGAGGTGGCGTTGCCAGGTTACGTCTTCGGAAATTAATAAATAATTTCTGAATCTCCTAATAGGAACTGATGATTGGGTGTTGGGTTATGTAAGAAATTGCTTCGGATACCCGAGCTCCATTGCATGGCTAAATGTTTATGTTTACAAAGCTAAACAAACATACTAGGGTATATCTAAACATAAATAACACATATTAGACGTCTGATATTGCGAGAACATGTAAAGCCAATGGACACTAAGGTAACACGCAAGAGGATCAAGGCGCCTCAGCAAACTTGGAGGGGTTTGGTGACTTAGGTCTTGTTTCACAACGAATTGTAACATTGCCTAAATATGTAGTGATTTTGAAAAACAGAAATACAAATATATAGCACAACATACCCTATGTGATCCTGGACCTAGCTTTTTGTTACCATTCGTGTTGTGCGTGATGCATTGGTTTTTACACAATATGTACATAGATCTGTTTAAACCCACACCCGAAAGGCAAATTGAGAAGCTAACTCATAGCAGTTATCACTTTCAGATGTTTCTCAGACATTGACGATAGGTGACACCGTGCAAGAACTTTCGTATTTTCTAGGATTCGAACTTCGAACATCGAACAAGGTACTAACTACTGCCATATTTATATTTAGATACATGTTGTTGTTGCCGTTCAATATGAAATATTATATCCATCAAATATTTTCATCACATGTAGTAGTTTAGGTCTTCGAATTATTGAGAAGCATTGTCGTACTCTCTTCCTTCCTGAATGCACAAAGAAAAAGTTCGAAGCGTCCGTAGAACGCACGATCATGGGAATCAATTGCTTCTGTTAAGGTAATTTAAAACGCGACTATCAGATTCGGTGAAACCATGACGATTCTCAGAACAAAACCAACGGACAATTTGATACTTTTGATACTTGACGGAAATTTTGAATTGGAATAAGGATTATATTTTAATAAATAATAGTATGACTACTTGTTGGTGTTGATTTCGACGCCGAGCATGACGTCTAGATTAATGCAATACGGATCTTAACAGTACATTGACCATTTTGTAAGCATTTCATTTCATTTGGACGAATTCCCGAACCCAGGAGATCTGTAGAAAGTCACTTCGCGAACCCAACAGACGGACCAGTAGGGATGCAATAAAGTGGAAGGCTTCTGATCATTATACTACTGACCATAACCATACCGAACAAAAGAAAACAAGACCAAAAAATATAAGGGCTATTGTTCAATGCGAATAATCGCCAAAACTCCGAAATGAACAATTGTCCAAAATTGTTGGTGTTTGTTCGAAATAAAAGGCCCAAAAAAGGTAAAAACGCCCAAAAGTAATGAACATCCGATTAGAGGAAAAAATCTCCCGATACTTGAGTTTCTTTTGTAATGAATAATCGCCCGAAAAATTAAAGAAAAAATCGCTTATAACTTTCCTATCAGCTCTATATCGTTTCGTCTATCTAAAAATCCATCAAGATTGTTGCCATGGCGTTTCTATGTATAGAATGTAACCTAATTTGAAACTTTATAGACCCTATTGTTATATTTCTTATATAGTTAGTATACTATATAACATTCCGTTTATCTTTATCGTCCAATAAAAAAATATCAACTTTCAAACAACCTACCTAAGGATGAGAATAAAAATTTGATTTGGCGCAGACACAATACTGCCCAATTATTTTTCAAGTAGTTCTAGCAGCATTTGTTGAGATAGAACAATTTTTAAAGGCGAAAGTGTTTTTATTCTCGCTGCACGATTTGCAGATAACACGCAATGATCATAAATAGCTCAATACGTTGTCTAATTATTGATATTCAAAGTAATTATACAAATTACACACAAATCAAGCCAGTCATTCTGCAGTGAAAAAACAACTTCTTACTTATTAGGTTTTTAGTCGCATGTGGAGTGAGACTGCGTTGCACAACACAAACCATTACACATAGAAAGGCCACCGAATGGTGTTGCTTCTTGAAGGCATTGATATGCCTCCTTTTTTTAAATAAAGCATGGCAGCTTGCATGGCTGTAAATTCTGTAATTGTTTACAGAAATGAATTGGCCGCCAAAATCGCATAAACCTTTGGCTTTTTTTGGATACCTTAAGTTGCTGCTTTATGCTAAAGGCCAACAACAATTGCCGCACTGTAAACCACCATAACTCGTGTTAATGATAAAACAAGACCACAATTGAAAAATAAACTCAAAATTGGTTTGACGGAACGCTGTTTATTATAGCCAGCTGCGTTGCCTGGCTTGAGAACTTGTTTCTTGAATATGTTGATACAGAAGTAGCATGTTGCAAAGAATAAGTCAAATTCAATTGGATCCTGATCAAGTAGTTCTTGAGTCTTCTCTGATTACTTGAAAGAATTTCAAAATGCTTAGTTCACTGTTCTTCAATTTATGCAGAAGGGATAAACGAGGCCTTGGAACCCGCCACCTGTAATCTTTCTACTTCACAAATAAACACTCTGCAGATATTAATCACATCCCTAAAGCAGATCCCGTTCCCTTCTTAAAAATTTCATCTTAACATCTAACGTATGAAGTGTAGCATAAGGCAATTATCTCCAACATTAAAGTAATTAATTTAAATTAGTTTGTAAGTGCTGGTAACACTATAACCTTCGTGCCCCCTTTGATCAAACTTTAGTTTCTTCGTCTCTCTGCTTCTACATCTTCGACTATTGAAAACGAGAAGTGAAATCGAAAAGAGAATGCATACAAGCAAAATTTTGAAGGACAAAGCCGAGCATATTGGCCCCTCTACTTATAAAAAATTAAAAAAAAAAAAAAAACTTTTCTTGGTCAACCAGCTGGCCTCTAAAAATTTGTTTTTCGTATTTTTTTGTTTTTCGCACCACTTCGTCTAACTTATTGGATTTTTAACATTAAACTCACTTGGAATTACTGGAATTGATTTGGCAAAGAGATCATAGCTCGTTGACGACTCCCCGTCCCAGATGCGTTGACAACTCCTTTTCTGTATTCCTGGGGCTGGAGAAACGCTTATTCTGAGGCTGTGAAGGTGATAATAGGCTTCCCAGAGAGGAAACGAAAGAAAAAAAAAACGCTTTTCTATCCGTCTTCTTGTTCTTGTTCGATTTCTACTCAGCTTTTTAATTCGTCTCTATCATTGAAAATCTGATAGATGCGTCATATCGTCTCAAAACGACAAAATTTTATCTTAAATCATATATCCTTGCAGCTTTCCTTTTTTTTAATGATTTTTCAAAGTAACGGAACGTAACGGAGACTATTAGAAAAAATTTTTAACCAAATTTCACGACCGAACCGAAGGAAAAAATTTAAACGAACGAAAAAAAAAATTCACAATCAACCAACAAACTCAGCTGTCAGTTGAATGAAAGAAAACGAAAAATAAATATGGGAGGATTATGAAATTAACAAAAATTTTTTGAAAATCACTATCCGTCTTCTTTTAACTATCGTTGATGTAATCAACTGTCTTTCTTTATCGCACTCTTCTACCTGCGCACTAGAGTTCCTCTTATTTACCACCCCGAAAACTCCAAACACACTAACAACAAACAACGAGAAACTCTATTTCACTGTTGCTTTTGCTCCTCTACTACCACTTTGCTGTACTCTTGCTGCTTCAACTGTGATGATTATGTGCTTGTGTTTTATATTGCTGTTGTTGTTGTTGCCTGGTTCACTATTGTAGCGTAGCACCACCTTTTAATCCACCACCCCCCCTTACTAAACACACCACACACACATGCACTGGTCACACACACTCAATCAGTTGACAGTTTTTCTTTGTTTAGAAAAATTTCTTATTCACTTTGGAAAACTCGTTAAATAAATTTGAAAATTTTATAAAATTAAAGGGTAACCACTAAAAACCGTTAAAAAGTGAAAAATTTTGACATTTGTTGGTGGTTTTTACGAGAGTTTCACTTGTCAAAATTGGACCACCGAAAACAAAGGGCTGCAGAAAGTCAGTCAGCTTGCGTATGTGTGGGCTGACGTCTTCTATCATCCACCAACATCAATCGATGACGTCGTTACGTGTTTTTTTTCTTCTTTATTTTTACAGAAAATTTGTTAAAATACGTAGAGTAATTACGAAAAAAACCAAACAAAAAAAATCACAATTCTATTATGGCAATGACAAGCAGTAACATTTTTTTTTTCACTTTTCTTTTTCTGTCAAATGGGGTGATGGAAAAATGGAAGAGAAAAAAAAAAATGGGGAAAAATCACTTCAATACGCAGAAATGGCTGTTTTTCTTAAAAAAAAATTTCCACTAATTAATTGTTTGCGAGTGTGTGGACTTTTTTTCTTATTTGAATTTTCTTGCTTTTCACTTTTCGTCCTTTTTTTTCTTCGTCGCTTGTGTGGTGTCGTCTTCTTTTCTTCTCCTTTGTCTTGTTGATCGTTGCGAAGCCAAAACTCGACTTGTCCTCGATTTTTTAGTTGGGAATTGTGGGAGCAGTTTTGTCGCGCAGTTTTTTTCTGTCCTCCGCTTTGGTTTTCATAATCTTGTTTCGTTTTTTTATATTTTCACTCAGCTGTTGTGTTGTTGTTTTGTTTCATAAGATTTTATTATTGTATGCGTGTGTGTGCGTGTGTATATATGGGTTTTTGTGTATTTTTGGTGATTTTCTAATTCGGATGTTTCTTCGTTGTGTTCACTTTGTGGTCGAGATTTATCGGTGAATTTTGTTTTTATTATGCTTTCGGATTTGTTTTGGTTTTTACTACTGGATGGAATGTGATCAGAGAAAGAGAAGAAAGAAGCAGGGATGGTATGATTCGTGAAATTTTATTTTATTTTTATGTCACCTATCGGTTGGTCACACCAATATTAATTTACAGTAACTAAAAATGGTGGAATCGTGAAATGAAATGAAAGCTTAACATTAAAAAAATTTAATTTAGTTAGACGGGGAAAAAGTTACAAAGACCTTTTGACAATATTTTGATAAAATTGATTGGATACATTTTTACATTTATCTACACATGAACGTAAATTGAATAAATTGAGTGATGACCTTTCATACTCGATTTCCTAAGGCTATCTATCCATTTGTGTGAAGACCAAGTTTTCTGACACCCGCGAGAACTTGGCCTTTGTACCGGAGGTTCGGTCTTCTTGGCCGTCTAAAACCTCGGGCCTGTGATTCAAAGATCCTCTTGGCTGGAGTGTTTTTGTCCATTCGCTCGATGTGGCCGAGCCAATGTAGTCGACGTATGTATCTTGGCATACATCCACATCCTGGTGGTTTATAAGGATCGAACACCTTTGACGACCTAGCTGAAAAGCGGGCCGGTCGTCCGTTTGAGATGACTATGAATCCAGACCACTGGATGAAGATCATAGAGATTACTGTCACATTTGGGCATGAGACCTAGATGGGTTCCGGATTTGCCGATTGTTCATCAAGAAAGATAATCGAGCGCCAACATAGAAGCAATATTTGGCCATGTTGAGGTATGACCGTGTGAATCACGTATATATGTATGTATGTGCAGTAAAGAAGGCGACGCAAGTCCCTTCGACCGGACACACTTATGTACATATTTACGTTTTACATACTTGCATACTTTTCATTAAGTATTTAGAGAAAGGAATAGGAAGCTGATTCGTCAATGAATTCAAAAGTAACGGCCTCATTTGCGAAAAAGAAGAGTTCTCTTTCCAGGTACCAGCTCACTCGCCAATCGTTACAGCAATATTGATCAAGTTACGCTAGAAATAGCTGCCTCGTTAACAGTATTATCCAAATTTGCTGCCAATGATTGAACAATGTCCTAAATATGACGTTAAAATCGTGTTTAGCCAAAATTGGAAAGGAGAACATATTTAGTAATATAGTTTGTGAGCACAGCTTACACGGCACGACGTCTGGCAATGTACTTAGGCCTAAGCTTTTTTTTAGGTAGACGTGTCTCGTTAAAATGAACCATTTATCGCCAACGGAAATTTCTTCAATGGAAATGCCTTCGACATATTTTTGTCAAATGAAGAGATGATAACAGTCATAATGGGTATCTTGCGTACTTCAGTATAAAATACAAATATTTGGCACAGCAGACGAACGTACATACATATATATGTATGTATGAGCCTAGCTTCTCGCGACCATTCGTGTTGTTCGTGTTATATTTTCAGACAACCAAGCCCTGGTGGTTGCAGTCCTTTCCTTTGTAGTCTTTCAATGCTAGAGAATTTTAAAGAAAAAAAAATGTTGTGAACCTTTTCTTTTTTTTAAAACCGTTTGCCAATGCCATTTTATAGAATCTATCATTGTTCTGTAGGTATTCAATTCCCAGTAAATTTCAAAGCTCTCCATTGTCTAAAAAACCAAAAAGTTCTTACGTAGTATGACTTAGTAAATTCCAACGTTTTCAAGGCTAAATTAAATACTATGTCATGAAGTCATAAGAAACGGATACAAGAGATGGGAATACACCTAGAAGTGCATAAGAGAATACTAATAATCACTGACAAGCTAGTGAGGGAGCTTTACTAGACCAGTTATGGTAAACTACATACGAAATCGTGCCATATGACTAATTTGATCGCCATGCATTCCTGAGTCGTCGCGGCTTTGTGCGGTGGCGCATGGTGCTACTGTAACCCTTACAATATCTATCTACTACTTAGGAAATGCCTCCGCTTAGATGTTTTTGCAGCATTCATCTGAAGGTTTTGTGCTAAAAAGTAGAGAGGCGTAACATTAACTTCACTGGGCCCTACTCCAAGGATTATCAAACTTAGTGAGCATCACACAGGGTATATCTGAAGACTCTGTACACCATCTGTCATATCTTCTACTGATCTTTTGTATCTAGCCGATATTTTTTTAATCGGTAAAAAGAAGGCATGAATCTTTCGGTTGCTTCAAAGTGTTGCAGATTCGTCTTTCAACAGTGGAACTGTTTCTTTTATTACTTCAAGGTGCGCTGCCACTTTTCTTAACCTCTACAGGGCTCTAATCTTAAATAGCCATAACAGAGTTCTCTCTTCTTTATTCGGTCCTAATAGTGTCACAATGTTGTCTGGAATAATTTTTGCCCCCATTTTCAATCTCTTTTTCTCTCTAAGCCATCTACTGCATTCAAAGCTCATGTGATTTGTATCGCCTCCAATCGAGTTGCAATTTTACTTATATACCTACTGAGCTTCCAATTTTTCTCATCCTGTGTTGGCTTTTCTTAAGACACCTGTCACTTATCCATACTTCCGATCTGTCCAATCTGTGACGTTTCCAATCAGTATTTCATTCTATCTGCTTCAAGTTTCTCTACTCAAGTGCCAGCGAAGAGCAGTGATCTCCTTGGCTGCTGCTGTTTCCATTTCTGTTCTGCTAAGAGGTTAATGGGGATTACTCCTGCGAGTGTGAGGGATACGACTTTGAACTGCAAATCAATTTCATTGATGGGAAAAATATTACACGCATAGCACGAATCACTGCGACGAACTCTGCTGTGAGGACTGTTGTGTCAAATATTTTTATGAATAAGATCTCACTAACGTGCTGAATTTGTATATTTTACATTGGAAGAACAAGTACTTGGCGCGACAGACAATTGGCGCAATTGAAAAGCAGTCGTATTCGCAGGGTCCTCAATAGACGAGATTTTTTAAAATACTCTCATGCGCCTTTTCTTTATTCAGATTCCAGAGTTTCGTTATTGCTGAGAAAACAACCTAATACAAAAGGTATTACCCAGTCAATATATAATATAAAATTTTAAAATTACTGCCTTCACCATAAATAGAACAACTTTATTCTTAACCTGATGACACCCTTCAATATCATCAGAAACTGTCATACAAAAAGGTTTGAGTCAGAACTACCTAAACCCCATTTGGTTGTCGAATCTAATAAGAAAAATACCCCCTCGCTGACAGGTGCAAAAGAACAACAAATCCACTGAATAGAAAAATACTCAATTAACCAGTTACCAACCATAGAATATCAAAATCTACCACAATTCCCTTTGCTAAACTTTTCCAACTTCATTTACCGCGTCGAATCCACCTCACACCCAACCACCACTCCACACACACCCCCTTCAGAAAACACAATACAACTGACACCTGTCCAATATAATTTCACTCCAAACAGTTGCCAGCAATGCCCACCACCGCAGAGAGCGATTCAGAGAAAAACTGAGTGAAAATAACTATCAATTGAAATCAACTCAAACACCTTTCCAATTGAGAGCCAATTCATTCCATTGAAACGCGAAAAAACACCGCATTTCAGAGAGAGCATGTGTCATCTACCACCACCATCATCATCGTCGCAGTGAATTTCGTTGACTTCGCGACAGGGTAACCACCAACATACCATACAGTAGGCAGCAAGATAAAAACCAAAATGGTCGATGGCTGTACGTGATCGTCCGTGTTTTCCTCCTGCGTGTCAAAAATAAATTTTCTTTTTCCCCATAACCGAAAAAGAAATTTAACTTTCAATTCGTTGAGTAAGAAAAATTCGAAATAAAATTTCACCAAAAACTAATATTTTATCGGAATATTAAAAACGCGAATAGACAAATAATCTTATTGCAAACGTTGTGGGGTCGTTTTCTGTGCTTTATACTCTCCAATCGATTTATCACAAAAAAAAAATCCACAAAGTGATTCTGTCCGCATGTACTATAGTTCCTCATTTGTTCGTTTATGTTTTTAGTGAATTTGTGCAGTGTTTTTTGCAGAAAGAAAATTTGCTAATAGTACAATGGAGAATTGAATGTTTGACAAGTTTTGCATTTCGAATTGAAACGTCAGATTGATGTGATCAAGCGGTGGATTCTCAAAGTTTTTAATTTTCGATTTTCCGAATTATGCGGTTCCCAAGTGGTTTTTTAAGGTTTATTGTGGATTTACTTTGATTCTACTGTGCCGTGAGATGTTTACGCCACCGTGCGGGTTGTTTTCTCGTCGCCTGTCAATGTCGATCGTCGGTTGAAGTGTCAATTTGGGTTTTACGTACATATTAATCCATCAGAATGATTGTATCTTTTCGCAAAGAGAATTCGATTCGCGATAATATATAAATAAATCAAGTACAAGTGACAGCCAAAAGAGAACAAAGATTAAAATTGCCAACTAAAACTGCACAAAACACTTTTTCGTGTCCTTTTCTGGTGTTTTCCTTATAGTGCTTTCCCATGCGGCCACCCCTTACAAAATTTCTCCCAATCATTACCACCCTTCTAAAATGATGGTGAAATGTGTGTATCCTTACCACCACTAATGTATTATTTTACTCGTTTTTTTTTTTTTTTTTTTTTTCCTTTGTAAAGTGCGTTTTTACGCTCTCTTTTCTCCCTTCTCTCTTTTGTTAATCCTGCCTGCCACCACCCTCTCCAAGGCTTTTCACGGTTCGTATGGGAAATGAAATGGGAAAACGTATGAAAATAGACGGGAAAACCGAGTGTGCTGCCCTTTGTGTTATCCTTCATTCATAATAACAAAATTGTCTTGTTGTCAATTTACGTTGATTTTTCTTTTGCAATTCTTTCGCGTTCGTGGTATTTCTCTTCTGTGAAAATAAGTGAATTTAATTTTTCTTTCTTTGTGCAGAAAATAAAATAAAAAATGTTAGCAAATATGTATATAAATAAAAATATGTGTTGTGTAAATAAATAGAAAATAAATCTATAGAGCATAAAAAATAGAGTAAAGAAAAATAAGTGCATTGCACAAACAAAGAAAAAAATAATAATAATAATTTTTTGGCTGGCAACCCTCTGTTGTGTTAATAGCAACGGTATAGCGGAAGTCAGCTACCGTCCCCCACCAACGGAATGCCCCATCATTGTTCATTATCGTACATCTTGTGTGTGTAATAAAAAAATAAAATAAAACAAAGGACAGAAGAGAGGGGTGGACAAAAAACAATAACAACAACTTAACCTTATTGTCCTTCCGCTCATATTGTGTTCAGCTGAGTTAACTCACCATCTTTCTATCTCTCACACACACACTCTCTCTCTGTCTATTCTTCTAAATTCTATACTTGTCATCATTGCATAATAATTGTTAATCGAAACGTATTATTGAGGCAAAGGGCAAAGTAAAGTTGTGTTAAAAATGGCGGACCTAACACGTCCGCCGTTTAGTGAGATTAAGCGGCCGGATGAGATTGTCAGGATGACAACGGCGGATAATTTGAAGTTTGCCGTCCTAATTGGATTGATTGAAGTGGGACAGGTCACTAATCGAGAAGTGGTGAATACTGTTTTACATTTGGTAAGTGTTTTTATATTTAGTGTTTATGTTTATAATTATAATTGTCCTTTTATGTACGAGATTGTATAAATGTCATCCAAACGTAAAGGGTATTTTATCCCTTTTTACGTTTTTTTTTTAAGGTTCACTTTTTCTTTTACAGAGAATTCCCTTGGGGGTTCTGAATGTCCATGTGTGTAGGGGTTAAGGTTTATGTCAAAAGCATATGGGGATCCTTTTTTTATTTCTTTTTTTAAAACTTTTTTTTTTTTTTAAGGGACAGGGGCCTGACACTGTGAAAAGGATACCAAGTTAGATTTAAATTTTAAATGATGGAGGTTACATACATATATAGAGAGTTATTGAACCTAACCCTTCTATAATTTCTGGCAAAGTTTAAATTTCATCTAGGTTAAGTGCACAGTTTGATTAAAAATATTTTTTGCAAGGCTCTCGTAGGACGAAGCCGGTTAAATGATTTTGAAAAATTCAAATAATTTTTAAAGAAATTCATAAAGCATAGCTTCTTTAAACCACGATTATATGTAGATGTATGTAGGTATTTCGTGGTGATCATCTGTCGTGCATGTTACGAATAGTTTTCCATTACAAACTGTTTAATCAGTTGTTGGCTGACTATTGGGATTCACCAAGACTTTTTTCTTAAGAACTACGTAAAACTATTGTAGATTAATCGTTATCCATGCAAACACAACCTGTGGATTTAAATTCTCCGACCTATTGTCATAACCCATGTAGTTACTCCTAGCATTTGTAGAAAATATAGAAAAATAGATTCACTAAGAGTGGAGTTTTACGCTAATTTGTAGCGATGCAGGTTTATTATCTAAAAAGTTCAACTCGAGAATAACTTTAAACTTAAAATGTACACTCAATCATGATAGTCTAAGTACATCCTTAAAAGCCTATTTTTTTTTTTAAAAGATTAAAGCAAAGCCTAATTGGAATCTGTGTAAAAGATATCCAGGGCATTTCGAAACATGAAAAATATTTCTGTTCAACGATAGCGATAAGCAAAGCAGGCAGAGTTCAAAATTGCGATTCAAAAATTCGTGCCCGAAACTATTCAGTAAGTGGAATATTTTTTTTATGTGGATAAGTTTTCACTCTAAGAATCGGCCAAAAATGCATTTCGTCGCTGAAGATAATTTTTTTAATTAAAACAGGAATCTGTTTCCAACTGATCAGTTGGCCAAACAGCGCACCACCGACGTGTGGATAGGCCTACCCCTTTCGAACGATGAAAACTGAGATATTTTGGTTCTCACAGCTGCAATATTACCGTACAGATACAGCTCCACCAGCAACTGAACCTGCAAAACCTACATATCTATTTCCTCGAATTTCGAGATGATTCGCCAGCAGGACTATTATGAAGACCATAAATTCCCGGTTGCTTGCCCATCGTATTACGAATAAAGCGTGAATTATTATAACCAATTTTCACAATTTCGACGTTTTGTTGAAGCGTGTTATTTTTTCCTGATTAAATGACAACTATGACAGAACACAATAATCGCTGTTTAAGTTCACGTGCGGCCTTTACTTTTTATGTACCTTTGAAAGCCCATGTAATTTTACTTCAAGGTATGCATTCGTGATCTGTTACTAACGAAGCAGAACAATTTTGAAACTGTGCAAATCTTTTATGGATTTAATGCAGGTATGTGAAGTTTTCTTATCCACTCACGGAGATAGTGTTCAACCTTCTTCTTCAACCCTAGTCTGACGATAGATTAGCTCTGATTTAGTGAATCAGCCAGAATTTCAGATATAAAATATTAATTCTATAGCAAATTATCATATCTTAGGCCTATGTCAATCACATATCCTTACATATACTTATGAAATACTTACTAATCACGTAGGGCACAGTTAACTCTTAATTGTTTATTATTAAAGAGCCCAATTAGGGTTAGTTGAGGTAGTGCTACTAAAATCGTAATTTTGTTTTCTCATCGCTAATCGCCCATCGCATCGCCCTGAAAATAATAATATATACCTAGCATATATGTATCTACATATGTATATGTATGTACATGCATGCTACGGTATTCAGTATACAAATCTTGTAGCAGGGAAAATTGAATTTACATGAAGTATGCTTCAATATAAATTCATCGAGTCATCCAACCGATTCATAGCGAGTCATGCCAACAACCGCAAAACCGATTTATTTTTGAGACTCACAAGATTCCACGGAATAAAATTATCGGAGAGTATGTTCAAGAGGTTTGATATATTTTTCGTTATTCGGTTGACAAAGTCACCTTCCAACATTTTCCATGATCAAAGTAGCCTTTGTCTTGTATCTTGGAAGGTATCTACAGTTGAATATCGTATCCCGAAGGCAGATCTGAGTCTTTTTTGGTGGCACGTATAACTCTTTGACGCCTTACAGTGGAAACACTGCGGGAGGTGCGAAAAACGTTGTACTAGACATCAAGTCATGGCATCTACACATATATGTACATATTTCTATTTCTCCACTCCTAAGAAAAAAAAAATTCGGTTAAAAGACAATCATTTTGCAATTGTTCTTGAGCCAAATCCCCAAACGATCGACGCGAACCATAATCTTATGGGTTCAGATCTTGGAGGGGCTGGATCTTTGAAAGGTGCAGCACTAAATGCCATGTACATAAATGACGAACAGCGCCCAACGACATGAACTTTGGATAGTCAGTCACACTTTCATTAACAGCAGCAATATTCTCTTCGGTATGCACATTTCTCCGTCTGATTGATATATCAAGTAGCGAATAATTTGCGCGGACTCTATTCTCCGAATAGAACGCTTCAATGATCGATTGTGTGGAACACAAAGTGCTCTATAAGTTTGGCGAAAATAATGGTTTTAAAATACATTTCCACGATTCAGAGACGATGTGTTCAAGGGTAAAACTTTCTATGATTATTTACCAAAGTATACCCAATAGAAGTGTCAAATAGACCGCACAAATCAGCAGCTAACTTGTTAGCAATCGCCTCCGAAAGCTTTGATGCTCTTTACATGCGCCACGCCTTTAAATCTTTCGAAAAGCGATAAAATTTAACAAAATGCAAAAATTTCATGTAACTTCACACTGAATTGCAAATGTCGCGCTGCGTACTCAGCCTGAGGTGCGATTTCACGCCCCATGCACGAGCTTGAGGTGGAGGCCTCATTTACAAAATCTAAATAAAACCAACTAAAAACTTCTTGAAAACAGCAAGAACAGAACACAGAACAGAAAATGATGTTAGTGTGGGACGGAAAGATGAGGTAGATATTTTGATAATAAAATGGCTGTCAGTTTATTTGAGACTTAAAAATAAGGAAAATCATGTCGTTTTTACATTTAGTACCGTGGCTATTTTAACATGCTCCTCAACATCAGCACTGTTCATATGTGCTCTATATGATACATTTTTCCCACTAACCAAATGAAATTCAAAAAATCTCCAAGATTTTGATAAAATAAGCTAAAAAAAGCTTTTTTACTTCATAACTGTCTATCCAAAATGACAAGGAAAGTCACAGGTTATGTATCAAAATGTCAATAAAAATTTATACGTTTACTAAAGTTATTTTTGCAATGTCACGCATTAAGTTTAATTTGACAGATTACATACTGCTGTAGGGGATCGTCTACTGCTATTTATTTTCTAGAATTCAAGATAAACTAGGTTTATGTAGAATCTATTCATGTAGGCACCTGCCATAAAAATCTACTGAAATCCATTGACTCATTCATGTATGATTTAATCTATTTTTAGTCTCCGGTTAAGTGGTTGTCACCTTGTTTATACATAATTCATATGTACCTACATGATTGTTTATCTTATCGATAAATGCAATAGGTTTTACCTAAATTTGCTAACGCAAAAATTAATACACCACGTTTTTTTTAATTCAAATGTTACACACAATTGTCAAACGCTAAACGTCATTCGCTTTGCAAAACCTCAAATGCAGTCTAAAAAATTTCCAGTTAGGAAAGAAAAAATCGCCAGACAAACATCAAAATGCTACAATATCCATTCAGAATTTTTATTTATTTTATATTTGTCCTCCTACCCGACGAGATCACTGACACAATTCATACCAACAGCGATTGCGAAACGTGGATCTAAAACCTGATGACGGTAGAAGAGAAAAAAAAGAAGAAGAAAAGAAAAACCTTAATCAGTTAAAATACATGAACAGCGTTCAGGTGCAGACAAGTGTGTATATAAATGGAAGTAAATAATTTTTTTTTTGTATGCATGTTTATAGCATGACCGGCAAACTAATACACAAACACGACGAATTTAATTTATGTGTGGAGCTCAGATAAACGATAAATAAACACACAGAATAAGCGAACCAAACCAACCACATTTAAACCAAACAAGCACTGGGTTGGGTGCGCTTCCCCCTTCTGTGAGTTCAGTTGGAAGAGGTAAAGAGAATGACGGAACGTTTGCCGGCTTTTTTTTTCTGCTCACAGGTGTACTTTCGGGTTGCGACTGCGAATGATAGATACTTTGCAGACGACATCAGATAAATGAATTTTTGTTTTTATTAATTCGAATGAAATGTATCTCGTGACACGTGGTCTTATAAGACGGGAGAGTTTTGCAAAATGTGGCAAGTTGGGAGGTTTTTTTTGTAGTCTTATCATGGAAGTACATATATACGGAGGTTTTGCTTTGTTATGCACTTATAAGAAAAAAACAATGAAACTTTAAGTTTTGAATTTATGAAACCAAATATTTGATCGTGAAATAAATTTGGTGAGTCGCAGACTTAGAAATAAAAAAAAAGGTTTGCAAAAAGAGTCAAAATTTCAAACCTGGGATACCAAGTCTTTAGTGTACAGCACGCTGAATCCAAGATTTATAGTAAAACAAAGAAAGCTATAATCCGTCTGTTATTGAGTGTGTTGTACCCTACACTTCTGTTGTTGTCAACTTTAACAAAATTTGCTGCAATTTTAACTCGAAAATTGTATTCAGTTGAACGCAATGTCATTTCTTCACTTTTCGAGGAATGTCAAAATAACTTTTGAAGATTTAACTAAAAAGGTAGGCGTGGTTAAAAGCAGAAATGTATAAAGAAAATTCAGGGAATAAGACATACTCTGTAAAAGAATACTAAACATGCCAATACCCTAGATAAATGGAGCAATCATCGACTCATAGGGCAGAGAGCTTTGTAAAAGTCGGAACGTACTAAGAGGCAGTACACTGGGTTCGTCGTAAGCTTCCGAATATCATTAGCGGTTTTCAAGGTTATCCTGATCGAAATTCTACTTTTCGGTAAGAACGCAGAGAAAATATTTCAATCTTGGCAGACATGCCATCAAGCTCCGACAATTTGCTTGTTTTGAACTTGCATTTATAATTTAAAAATTTGTTAGCCAGAGCGTTGAGAAAATAATTTTTTCTAGCTCAGTCTATTCTGAACTTTCTTCGACAATTTTTGAGCAGAACCGATGAACACTCAAATGGTTCGCGGTATAAAAACAGCTGCATACTTTTTGTGCCGATGTCAATGAGTAGGCGTAGCTTGCATAAGACAGGATATGTATGGCTGGAAAACGAGAAAAGTGGTCGGTTGCCAGCCATAGCTAGGAACCGAGATCAGGGGGAACTCTACAAAAAACCAGCAGCTGAGCAGACGTACGGAAAGATGTCTGGTCCCATATCCCCCAGTTACCAAATATCTACATATGTATACCACCTCCTCGCAACCCTTTCTGTTTTGAATGCATCTGCATTTTTCTCAAAATACACGCACTTATTTCTCATTTCTCCAAAAGCTGATGTAAATATTTATTCCACCATCCACACGAGTATTCTTTGACACTAATAATGGCAGCTTCCGATTGTATATGACTTGGCATTGCAACTGGCTTTTGACATAAACGCATTTAAAGGAGACGTTAAAAAAAACTTTTTGACACCTTTGACTCAGAAAAATAACCTCCGACTTCATTGGACTCATGTTTAAGAGTGTCATCAAGTTCAAAACTTAATTTTCTAGAGTAAATAAAAAAAATCTTAAAATGTCTCCAACTGACATTGACAGAAGTGCATTCCAGCACTCTTCAATGTAACATGATTCTACTCTCAAACGGTACAACCTTCAATCACTTCATCTTTCTTAGTCGTAGTTTCTACAAAGTGTCAACTTACTTTTCTCTTGACCTTAACCTAAGGCCCTGTGACATTTCAACCATTGCTAATAGAAGCAGGTACATAGTTACTTACAAGTATTTGTGTCATAATATTAAAACACATAAATGAGTATGCATGCAAACAAGTACTTTAATATCCCCCTGTTTGGGGGAACTTTTTCCTCTTCAATTGGATGCGCTCTGTAGATCCAGCCCTGCAATTAAATGCATGAGACAATTGCACATATAAAAAAAATTACAATAAAAACGCGAAAAAGAAAAAAAAAACTAAGCCACTTCGCATCCAAACAACAACAAAACAAACGCAAAGGGAGTAAAAAGAAAAATCGCACAAAGTACAAAGGAATGTGCGTTTTCAGAGTGCACGCTTCAGTGATTTGTTTTCCTCCATCTTGTGGGTATTCTGGTCGTGATAAGATGCGGGGGCGGCGGAGGTGTTAGCAACTCAAGACTCACTCCCTTGGCATTGCAAACGGAGCGCAACATCATGAGAGGCCGTCTGGTCTAGTTTTTTTTTTTTTAACACATATTTCGCCCCGATTGTGCGGTTCATATAAAGTAAATAAATAACGAAGAAGAGTAGGTAAGAGAAAAACAAAGACATGCTATTCCGGTTCGTAAAGATATAGGAGCCGATTTTACCTTGAACCGGTTAAGCGTTTAATATCTCTCCCAAGTCAAAAACAAAAAAAACTGAAGAAACTGCACTGAAACAGTGTCATTGCCGGCTGTCAAAAGGAAGTAACAAAAATGCAGTTCGGGTTCCACCATATTGGCTGGGTGAAGGTAAACCCACAGAAAAAATTTGAATTCTTTAGGGCTGCCATTTCGCGAACAGTAGTCCCCACGATATAATCCTACAAAAATCGGGTTTTGGACTTGTTATACGTATTTTTTTTCTCCAATCTTGTATCAGACTCGCCACAGTCCGCCTCTGACGTCTGTCATTTTTTTTTTTTTTTCTAGCACTACAACTTTTTATTTCTGGCGCATATCACTATTGAAAGTGAATCTTTTTTTTTATTGTTTTGTTCTGACGGGAAACGCGGTCTTTGTTCAAGACAAAAGGAAAAATAACAACAAGAAGGGAAAACTGGTTTTCATCGTTCCGAGGGGGAAACCGATGCATGTACCTGAATCTACAAAGGGCGAGGGTTGAGATTTTAATTGAGGTTATAAGGCTTACGATTGTTCTACATGTAGATGGAGTGATAGTTTTTTTTTTTTTATGGAAAGATAAGATATAAAAATATTTTCTTTTAATTTTGGGACCGTAGATAATAACAAATTAGGAACATGTGTAGGTATGTAGTTGTGACTGACAGGATGTCTACGTCATTGAAATAAAGAGTTTTTGAATATTTATTTAGTGAATGTTACCAGAGGACTTGAAGAAATGTTTGAAATTATTGCCGTCCAAACCAAGCTTATGCATGTTCCAGGCATTCAAAGTTTATGGAACCCATGGTCTCTAAGACTTGTGACATGTTATCGATGATTAAATGGCCATGCTTTCGTAGCCACAGCACTCAATTTTTTAAAAATGCATTTGAAGTCTTACAACTCTTTTCTATACACACATGTAAATATGTATATGTGTGTACGTATGTAGATAAGTATGCAGATAAGTATGCCATAGAAAATAAACCGCTCTAAGGTACGCTTACACCGAGAGGTGTTCCGGTCAGCTGTTTGGTAATCTTGCAGTGCTAAGAGCACTTAATGTTGGGAACTAGTGTTGTCAGAAGGTTAACCATTCATAAAAATCTTTTCGTTTAAATCAGGGTTTGCATTGGGATGCTTATCAGACTTGCTTGATATTTTTTGTTTTTGCTGACAGGAAGTTGTGGACCAACGGTGATGAACAACACCTGATTATTTGAAGACATTCATCTCTTATTATATTCTCTACTTTCTCCAGGTATTTTCCGCCCACCACAACACCAAAATCGAAGCCCTATGATTTTCGCTTCGTTAGGAATTACTACTTTCAGAACGTTAGCGTACATTATGTTGTATAGAGTGGGTCCTAGAACCGATCCTTGTGTAAAATATTAAGGGACTTTTGCAGCTTCCCTGGTGGATGCCAACTTTCACTGAAAATGCTTCCGATATTCCCGATGAACATTTGACTTTTATTGTTACTCCGTCATACATTACTTGGATCATTGTTACGTACGTCTCCGGCACTTTCTGAGTTTTTAATGCTGTTCATAGTATGATCTCGCAGTACTTTATCGAAGGGCTTTTCGAGATCTAGGAAGATAGCGTGTAGATCTTTCCCAGCGCCCCGATGGTTTTCCATCAATATACGAAGACTATAAAGAAACAACGTCGCGAGCTGCTCATATCACACGATGAGACCTCTCTTTACATTGACCTTCAAGCTGCGATCAAGGACTAGGAAGCTGTTAGCTGTTAAGTTTGCATTTTTCGTATTTCTTTTATATTTGGACTCGTCGGTCCATAGCACCTTCTTCCAGACTTCCATCGTCCAATTTTTATGCTCTTGCCCAAGAGCAATCTCTTAGCTCGATTTTAAGACCTGAGTAAAGGTTTTCGAACTGCTACCCTGCCTTTTAAGCCTGCTTCAATCAAGCGCCTTTTCACGGTAGTTAGAGAAACAGGCTGATGGAAACCACCGGCTGATGGAAACCAGAAAGTGATTTCAAACTCATGGCCGGCAGTGTACATGTGTATGTCTTCTCTTCAGTCGATATCATAATTTTTTTTTAATTTAATCTTAATTTCACTCTGTTTGAATGTACTAGCAGTGGATTAAAAGTTAGCACCTGGCAAAATGCTTAAAGCGATGTGAAACGAGATAGTCTCCTGTAGAACAGGATGCATGGGGAAATTCTATTTTTATTCAGCCACGTAGAACTGGACCCCCCAAGTGATTGACGACGACCTTTGGCATTCTAATAAAAAAACACATTTTTCCGGTCTTTTCCCAAAATCCTGCAGATGTTTTAATACAACGTTGCAATGTAATATCGTCATAAACATCATACTGTTCCGTATGTACTTCCACTCATTTCAACGATTTATATCCATTTTCACTCTACTCTTGAAAGTGTTGCAAATTTAGCTGACATACGCCCTGCAAGCACTACATAAAATCCCTCTGTGTAGCTAAAAAAAAAAATCAATATACCGTCAGACAATTTGTTTCCTTGTCCTGCGATAAATCAATGAATCTCCTTGAATTTATTTCCACCGCATTTCGTATAATTTTGCAACTTTTTTCCATTCAGCATACAATAAAACACAGAAGTACAACCTCTTCCAACTGAATTTTATTCAGATCTCCGCATTTTCATTGCAATTTTGTTGTCAAGAAAAATAAAAAAAAAAAAAACGACAACGATAGTGCTGACAATGCATTCCTTTTGGAAATTTCTGAATAAGATAAGTACATCTATAAATAACCACCCATAGAAGATGAGGGTTGTTCCGACAAGGGTTTGTTTTTTTTTTTATCTATACATAGGCGCTGGCTGGCGCAAAAAAAAATCCCCATTGTTACCAACTAAAGAAAAAAATCTCTGAGATACACTTATCGAAAGGTAATAAAAATAAATAAATAGATAAAATTATTCCCATCTAACATCATTTACAGAGAGAGTCTGAGTGTGTGCGTATGTGGCTTTAGCTATTTTACACCCCCTGGATGGATGTGTGACGCTGATTCTGCACCCCGGAGGTGGTTGGTAAAATAGAAAAAAAACATCCCGTGGATAGTACTCCTGGACCCGTGTGCAGCAGCACGGGTGACTCTTTTAATGACACGCATATGGATGTAATATAGGACGTGTATCTGTGCGCACATACTGCGGTTAACGTATTTTTATCATTTTGTTGGATCGACAAATTATCGATAAACGCTTTTTTTTGTACCGTTAATGCATGTGTGAAATTGATAGCCTTTTTTTTATGCGATGAGCTTTAATAAGCGAGCTGCATACGGGGTAAGGAGGTGGATAATCAAAGGTAATGTCAATAAAATATAATGATCTAGACAGGTTGGTTAATTAGTTCAAAAGTATTTTTTTTTCGGTGTTGTTATCTATTTATCTACAAGGCAACGTGTAAATGAAATTTATTAAAATTATTTTATTAATTCGATTGGTCCTGTACACAGTGGCGAGAAAGTAATTGCATCGCGTTTTAATTCATTTGGTAAAATTAAACAGTAGAGACGTACATAGTCGCTGCGAACACCTTGATGCTTCTGTCGATGAAGTTGGATATTATTTTAGGTTATGTGTCCTGTTTCGTATACAAGGACTGCGTCAGTATCTTTTAAAATCTTTTGATTTTTCAGCGCAGTCTCCCCTTGCCTTTCAGTATTAGCGCCATGTAGCCCGATCAATCTTATTACTAAGAGCAAAACTCTTTGGGCTATACAGTGCTTCAGACCCTTTAGATCTGCGGGCCCAGATGGTTTAATCCACACTGAAATCCAACTAGTGGTAGACCTGATCCCACACTGGCTTATTGTCGTTCTCAATAGTTGCCTGGATCTGGTCCACATCCCCGAATTTCGGACCGAAGTGGATGTTGTCTTTATACCGAAGGCCGGCAAAAGCCCGCATACAAACTCCGAGGACCTCAGACCTATTAGTCTACCATCATTTCTTCTAAAAACTATGGAGAAATTAACAGATGCAGGATCATCCTAATTTTCTGTCAGCCTCCCAGCATGCGTAGAGTAAAGGGAAATTGGTGGAAACAGCCCCTCACTTACTGATGCCCCTTCACTCTGGTGGCATTTCTTGACATCGATGGAGCTTTTAACAACGTCGAACCTAGGGCAATTATAAGTGCACTCACGAACCTTGGGCGCCGATTGGCGGCCTGATCAACCGTCTGCTGACCAATAAGGGTATTCCGCAGGGTGGGGTGCTCTCTTTCTCCTTTCTTAGAACCTAGTGGTGAATGAACTGCTTTTAATCCTGGAAGAGGAAGGCTGTAAGGTAATTGCCTAAGCAGATGACGTTGCTATGCTTAGTTGTCAATACGCTCAGAGACATTCTACAGAATGCTCTCTCTAAATGGACTAGAGGCAGTGGTTTAGGCGTTAACTCTTAGCTCTTCACAAGGAAATATATAATTTCCGCATTTCGATGCCGCAAAACTTGGTGCTGTCAGTCTGACACTTGCTGAAGCCAAATATTTGGGAATCATCCTTGATAAAGAACTTAGCTGGAAACACCTTATCCTGGAACGCGTCAAGAAAGCCACTACAACTTTGTGCTGGTGTAAGAAAGTAAGAATGCGTTGAGAAATAGATGAGGACCACAGGTAACGCAATGGACCTTACTGATCTTAGTGAGCCGGGCGCGACAACCTAACCTAACCTTCATTGATGGGAATCTTTTTTTCATTCGAACCGTTTCTTCAATTTTGTAAAATGGAAAATCTGGAGAGCAGGCTAGATGTCGAAGCAGTTTGTAGCGCAATTTGGCAAGTTTGTCAATGGCAATTGCAGATTTGTTTTACCGAAATCCGACCCAAGGTTGGGTTGCGACAGTTTGACGTCAGGCGGCTATAATCGCAAGAGTTCTTCAATATCTTTTCCAATCGAGTCTCTCTTATGCCGTGTTATGCCGGCAGCATCAAGTACTGAAGGCAACATAACAAAAAACCATCAGAGATGCTGCCTCTGGCGACGAATGCCAGCAAGCATCTAATCAAGAGGCATATAAAGTAGCGCTGCGTAGAAGGACTAGAGCTGGTCGTAAGCTCTACGAACAGAAGAGGAGCGATGAACACCCGTTTTTCAGCAGAAAAAAAAGGAACACGAACACAGTTAAAATTCCTGTCAAGGCTACGATGCTCGAACCGAAGCCTGCATGGTCGATCAAGGGAACATCATAGTAGAAACACAGTTGATGCTGTGGATATAGAAGAACTATTTCTGTAGACTGATTAACGGCAGTGAACCGAATCCCGCTGTCAGGCAGGTACATACCTACCATTCAACCTGGATGACGTAGATCGCGACGCGACCAGTATTTGAAGAATTATTGCACGAATCTGTGATTGAATGAATGAGTAAAAACTCTTGCAATTGAACACGTGGGTCTCACGGAAACTCTACAAACCTATCAAAGGCGGTATTCAGCTTGCCAATAAGTTGTTATTTCACAGTTCGCCATCTTGCCACATAATTCCTCCATATCAACGTAAGAGATAGAACCAACCATTGACGTAAAATATAACGTTTCCCTTGTATAAAGCTATCAAAGCGGCCTTCTTCGAAGCCAAGACACAGTGAGTCACATGCTCTTCGAGAATCAATTTCGAATTACAATTTCCGAATAAAACTGCTGAAAACAGTTAAAAAGTATAACCCAACCAAGCGAAGTCCAAATTTAATCCAAATGTTTGCACCCCATTCAAAAACGGGTCCGTTTTTATTAAAAACATTTTCTCTAAGTAGCTAGGATACCTATAAAATTAATATCCTTCCTTTCATTTTCCTCATTAATGTAAGTTGCGTGCTTAATTCTCCTCCCAACTTCCATTTTATGGCAGACATTTTAAAAACTGATTTAAACTCTCCACCAGACATTGACGACAGTCATGAAAAAAAAAAACAACGACGCTTCTATACGTCGCCGCTGAATGCAAGCCATAATCGTAAAGCCTATTTCATCTGTCAAATGACTTCCGCGCCATAAAATGGTCACATAAAACATCCTTAAAACGCAGAGATCTGCACGTGTTAACCCACACAGCAATATTCCTCTGGCAAATTGGTTTTCCTGGTGAAATTGTTGCGACGCTTTGTCAATTTCATTTCTAAACAGTAGCTCGTACGTTTATACTCGTATCCTTGATGCGGTTTACAGCGTGCGCCGTATGTTACTCCTCACCAAACCGCGATAAAAGTAGGTACTTTCACACTCCTTGCTCCTTTCTGTATTTTTATTCTACTGAAATAGAAATTATATTCATCTGCAACCGGTGTGTAAGAGTGTGTTAGACTTAAGCTCTATTCCCCGAGATCAATGGAGCATTAGTCAATTTTATGATCCTTTTTTATATCCTTGAAAAGAATTTTTTTGTTTTTTTTTTTATATATTTTTCCTTTTAGCCCAAGATGACAACTATGGTTTGTCATTCAATGGGGCTGCTAAATATTTGCTGAAGGCAAAGCACTGTGAGCCTTCCATGATGGCTACGATGATGACGAACGAGTGAGAACGAGGACGAAAAAAAAGTAGGTTTTTGTTGCAGATGCGGACATAAAAATGCAGAGTACCCAGATAGCAAAGAAACAAAAAGAAAAAAAGAACTGGCAACGTTTGAATTTTTTATGGGATTTCACTCATTCTAATGTTCGTTGACGTGCTCAAGCAGGCTTTACGAGTTGAAACAAAAAAAAAAAAAAAAAGTTTACAGTGACAAATGGCTGGAAATGAGGAAGTTTTCTAGTAAAAGAATCGGTAGATTACCTATATACGTTTTCCATCTCAAAGTGAAAACGATAAAGTATTAGCAGAAACGTTTTAAATTCGAAAATTAAGGAAGACATTTGCTTTAAGTAAAAAGTGCACGTCTGGTGATTTTATTTTTAAAGGAAAATAATTTACCATAGGCCTTAAAGTGATTTACGGATATTGTATATGGTTTGTTCATAAAATGTGTGAAGTCTCACAAATTGTTTCTACATTTATGGTGATTCTTTATAAAAAAAAATACGTGGGTAAATTGCGATGTGGGCTTTAATTTCGGTGAATTTTATAACACTCTCGCAATACAAGACTTTCAGACGTAATTAGTTTTGACAGCTGTTAAGAGTTGTACACTGGCGTCGCATTTATTATCTGAACAGCTGTCACACACTAAAAGTTGTTTGCGATCAAAATATTTATCTAGTTATACACCTATTAAACAAAAAAAATTATATTTAGTGTGGAAAAGGCAAGGAAGTATAGCTTTGTTCGAATTTATCTACCAAAACAGGGTTTGAACGTTCACTAATACAGCGATGCCTCTCTTACTTTATTTTTCTAAGACTGAATGGATGTTTACAACCCTTTTTATATTTCGCAAGTAACGCGAGAGGAAGGGAAATTATTTATTAATTATTAAGAAAAGTATTTTTCCACAATTCACTGTGTTAAGGCCCTTTCACAGCTCAGCGAACTGCGAATGCGAACGAGCGAATATTCGCAAATTTTGACATTTCATTCACAACCCCTTTTTTTTAGTCGCAGCAACCTGCGAATTTCTCTTGTCATTCATCGTATGTACAAAGGAACTGTGAGGTTAAACTCCCGCGAATATTTTGTTCGCGCGAATGTGGATTGCGTTCCATATCTGTGGAGAAATCTGTTAAAATTGTTAATTGTTAATTTCTTCGCAGAAACTAGTTAAAATTTAACTTTTTTTATATTAATTAATAGATAAATTAAGCTCTGTTCCTTTGGAATAGTAAAGTTGTCAATTGCGTGACTTTAAATGTACTAAAAATGGTTCGTTCGCAGTTCGCGCATTCGCAGTTCGCTGAGCTGTGAAAGGGCCTTTATTCTTTTCGTAAGTAAAATGTGAAGTGTTGGTCATAGTTCTTCAGGTGGCTCATTTTTTTGTATGCCACTGTCACTGATTTGCGTTGCCATTTTGTCCGCCTTGCCCGGAAAGACAACGTCGTAGAAGACGATCTCTCCTAAGGCGACGCGCACAAGTAAAAGGCGACCTTAACCAACTTGGAGTGCGCAACTAGAGGCAGTTAGCTAAGGGCCGGACTAATTGGAGAGGCTTCTTGGTTGAGTTTCAGATTCACCCCGAACTGTAGCGCCACCTAAGTAGGATAGTATGTAAGTAAGTTTAATCTGCCTTTGACCTGCTCAACAATAGTTCTCTTCCTAAGACGTAAAATGCTCATTTGGTCCCTACGAGGTGTACTTACCACGATCGTGTTATTAAATACGAGATCTAGTTTGACTGACAAAACATATGGGAAGCTGCCTGTGAATATGAAGAGCTCGTTAGAGACCGCCATAGCCCCAATCATTCCAATTTTCGGCAAAATAATTACACTTCTAACCAAGAAAGCATGTACTGAGCCTTAAACTGTTGAGAAGTAAAGAAACATGGTCTTATCTAAGTTTCAGCATCATACAAACCAACTGTAACACCCATTCTCTATGAGATATAATTTCAGTCAAAACGACTCAAGTCATGACATTAATATGTCTAGTGTAAGCCGCACTTTGTGGACTTGACTTAAATCTGGACATTTCAGTCTGATTTTATATCTTGTTTTCACTGTAGACATCAACCCTGACCGAAATTTGACATTTGAGGTTTGACAGCAGTGTTTTACAATAAAATTCATTTGTTTTGATTGATTTGGTGAATAAGGACATGCAAAGTGGAAATACAAGAACAGATTTAAATTTACTGATGAACATTCGGCAAAAATGGGCTTCCAAATGGTATAGCTCCCGCTTCTGTAAAAATGATTTCACCCGCAATTTGTGTTTCATTTTATTTTCAGCTAGCATTCGGTTTTCCAAATTTCCGAACTCCGCTTTTATTTGTTTCGTTGATGAATGAAATGTGATAACAAAATTCGCCCAGTCAGCGAAATAAAAGTTTGGCAGACCAGAAGTCGCACCAAAAGTCCGCTATTTTTCAAACTCGTGGAGGCACAGTGTAGGGTTCATTTCCCCATGACCCTGCCAGGGAGAGATAAATTTTCCATATGTTTGAAGGAATTCTCTGTGCCTCTAAAAAAATATTTTCCACTGTTCGAAACCTCTGCTAGTCCATAAACTCTAGTGTTACTCACGTCAAAATTTATTACCAAATTAGCACTTAAAGGTTACGCTTTACTACCAAATCTTTCGCAATCAAGACCTGGCTGTATAATTTCCCAATCAGTAGAAAACAACATTTTCTCTTATCCCATAGGCATGCATTTCCATCTCACACTCCCGGCCTACGAATAAACCTGCGTCTCTTATATGTAAAAAAAAAGTGAAAAAAAAGATACGTAACACTTCAATCTAAGTAAACAGCTCAATTACCACCACCGATCTGCGTGTATGTGTTTCCTATACCACCTGTGAAAATAAATGAAAATTATAAATCAACACCGACAGGAAAATCGATAACAGAATCAGAGAGGAGACCGAGACAGATAGACGGGGGCGAATGAGAGGTCGAGTGAGTGTTTTTATCTGTACTACCAACACCGCGAAGCGACGCACAATGTATCTACTACTCGACTTTGCACTCTCGTCGATGTGTGTACCCGTGTATAACAATTATCGCCCCCGATATACGTGTAAGATGCTTATTTGTTGTACGAGTATCTACGTATACGTGTGACTTCCCTGACTGATATCGAGAGTGAGCGATATAGACCGTCAAAGCCGGTTTTCTTTTTTCTACCTTTTTCCATAAACCGTACTGGGTTGTCATCTGATCACTTTGAAATGCCTCGAAAGAGGGTGAAGTAGTACTAAACACATATTAGTTCACCTACACATGTGCTTTTTATGAAATTAGATATTAGATTGTTGATATTAGGATGCGTAGGTATGTATCGAAAAGCATTTTCGAAAATCGATGATGAGTCGAGTGTCAACAATTTGTTTCGTTTTTTTTTTAATATTCAGCGGTGGAGAGAAAGATTAAAATTACGGTAAATCGATTTGTTTATCGATTTTTTCTAGGTTTAACTGTGAATCATGGAAAATTTGAGCGCTTCTATGGATAACTTTACAGTGCACACCAGCTGTCAAAGTTTGACCTGAAACTTTTTAGTTTTTGTTTACAATAGTGTGGAAGGAAAAAAAATAGAAAAAAGACAAAAGGTAGGTAGGAAAAATTACTTACTGTGGTAAGCTGTATAATCCAATGGCGCCGTCTGGATGTGAATCTACTGAAACCAGTAAAAGTTGACATTTGGATGTCAATATGTCAGAAGAGCAGTGTTCGCTTACAGCAACTGCTGTGAATTTTTACTTTTACTAGGTTTCTGTTAATGTAATTAACGTCGCTCGTCTTGTGGGATTAATTAAGCGTAGTGTTTTGGTTTCCGATTTTTTTTTCCTGCACTATGAACTATGAACTACCATAATGCGTTAGAAATTTTGTTGAGTTTATTGTTAGCTTTGGGAGTGTTTGAGATCTGTAGAATACCTCCGTGGTAGATTAAAACACGTCGTGTCAGTTTGGAAATTTGTGTACCTACCATCTTGTTCAAAATAGTGTCCTAAAGAAGGTCAATGACTGCTAGCTGCTATCGCAAAAACATGGGTGGTACTGTCGGACTCGACGATTTTTTGCTTTGATTTGCTTATAAAATTTGACAACCAATTTAGAGGTGTTCGCTTTTGGTTCTGTCAAACTAATTCGGCCATTTACAGTATACCAGTTATCGAGGTTGTGAACAATATGGACAGTTAGGGGATGTAGGGTAACGTCTTTGGAGCCAACAACTAGGAAAAAGGCGTTGATCTATTTTCTTACTTCTTCGTGACTTTAAGAGACTTACACGGCTAGTGGACCAACGGCAGAGAGGCTTTAAGAACCAGGAGAAGCGGTTCGGAAAGAACTAGGAGGAGTGTAAATTGTGCTTCTTTAGAACCTTACGACATCTATTGAACGGGAGGAGTATTTTTCGATCATAATAGGATTAACTGAAGGTCAGTTGATCTGGAAACTGCCAAGTAAACCAATAAATTTGAGATGAGCGTACATGCTTCCTTCTGCAAATCAATTAGTCTGAGTCTGCTTCCGAATTATGGTGTCTAATGTATCTGTTTGTGCATCTTTTTGGGGTGCCGATGTTTGCTAGTATGTTTTCTAGGGCTCACACTTTTTCTCCGCACCTCCTACTCGACAAGACAATGAGTGGAATGATGTTGCGGGATAGTTTATTTCTGTTGTGTAACAACTTCCGCATAGGGAGTTGGTTTCAAGCAGGGCTTCCTTCTTAAACCTATTCGTGTTGTGCGGGCTATGTTATTCTCATGAATGGCAATGATTTTCAGTTTAATTCTGCATCTGAAAGATGTATGCACTTAAAGAGGTTCCCATGACAGTTAATACTCCCGACGTTTTGAGATATTCACGTGAGGTGGGAATTCTTGCATTCTCTTACTATTTTGGAAGGGTTAAGCAAAGCCTTAAGTGCACTAAAGATGCAAATACTTCGACCCGTGCACCTTTTCTTTACAATACGGTCGAATAGCATAGACATTTGCTTAAAAAACAGTGGCGTGCTTACCCAGGGAGTAGTGAAGTCTAGTATTGTCGGTCTCCATGAAGACACCCTCGCCAGATTCTTGACCGGTTCTGGAGCCAGCCATGAAACTTCGACTACAGCTCTTTCCAGACTAAGACTCTGGCCAAAGCCAGTCCTGCACACAATGAAAGTTGACTCTAAATTTGCACAGCAGCTGAAATTCCGGTTCCATAACATCAGACTGCATATCCATGGAACCAGGATCGTAGGTCGCGCAAGGTCATCGAAACTTCAGAGGCCAAACAAAAGCCACCTCGTCTGAGACATTAGATGGCTTTGATAGTACAACCCACAATATACGTATCAAGGAGAGACCAATTAAGCTGAGCATTTAGAGCCAAGCGTACTCGCAAAAGGATCACTCCTAGATATTTGACATCATCGGAGATCTGGGCAGAGTTACTTTTTAGCACTTGCTGAGTCCAACAGGTCACATTTCTCCTTCTGGTAAAGAGAACAACCTTAGGTTTTAGATGCTTGACCGAAAGCCCACTCCGAGTGCACCATTCATCGATCATATTTACAGCTGCCTGCTCGTTAGCATGGCCGACAAAAAGTATGGCATCATCATGTGCGTATTCCTGAGCGTAGAAATTTGAACTATTGAGAGCATGCCACAGAGAGTCAACCACCATGCACCATAGCAGTAGAGACAAAATACTGCCTTGTGGGCAGTCTCTGTTTACACCCGCCATGACATTGCGGCCACATTCCGCATCTTCTACCAAAGTTCTGTTCATCAGCATTCCACAATACCAATATCTCATCTTCATAGAGGGCGCTTTCGACAATGCGACCTTTGGCATTCTCGATGAAAATGCCCATAGCGTATTCTTTCCTGTCAAGCTCACATTCAATTCTAAAAGTCAAAAAGTCAAATTTTGATGAATAACTGTCTGTCTGAATAGCTTCTTTACTATTTCGTAGACCTATCAACTCTACAATTTCCAGAGAAAACAAATTAAGGACTAAGTGCTTTGGAACTATAACGCCAAAAATGGCTGAATACTATCATTTACCATCGTCACACTCATATTTTTATGCAAAGTCTTATGCTTGTAATAAAACTGTATGTAGAGTGACATCCTTGCCTAGGGAGAAGTTTTTATCGTGCTTAAATTATTCGGTCGAAGAGAAATCGAACGAAAACACGTTCCGTAGCTATAGGATTTCTGGGCGGGGAAAACGAGCATGTGTGCTTATTTTTTGGAAAACTTTCCACGAAATACCTCAAAAACCATGTCCATCTAAAATCCTTCTACAACTACTCACTCCATTTACATGCTGAGTGAATTTATTACCTTTAAAGTATCGCAACCAAGCACTCATGACAAACTTTCTGAAAAACCTTCAACTTTCCATTAAAAAAATAGAAAAAAAAATTCCCAATCTAAAGCAGATAAGTACACACGCAGGGTAAACCTAACGCTGAAACTATTTTCAAATTTACTTCGAACGGAAAAAAAAATCTCAAAAACAATCCCCTAGAACCGCATCAAAGGATATCTCCCCACACCCCTTCTCCTGCCCATGTTAACAGATAAACCCCATTCGATGGTATTGTGAACAATAAGGGATGAATTTTCGAAAATTCTCTCGGTTTCCCTTCTGATATGCAAAATGCGTGGCACGATGTGCACACACATCCACCGAATTTGCATAATATGGCAAACGCCGACGATGGTGATGGTCATGATGGTGATGATGATGATGACGAGGGATGTATGAAGTATGATGCGTTATTTTCGATCCCAAAACAAGTAGAAAACGACGAATAAGAATTTTTTTTTTTTAAATCTAATTCATGTACATTCTGGCAGGGAGGTTGCTCCCTCTACATTCAATTTCGATAATTCAAACGAATTTTCAACACAAAATTCCTTCGTCATCTATGGACGGGAATCCCTTACTTCATCATTCATTCCGAGGACGATGTCGAAATGATAGCAAAAAAAAAAAAAAAATGTAAAGGTATCAGAAGGAGTGCGAAGGAGGAGGTATCACTCTAAAAGGTGATCTAATGATGGAAATTTTTTCCAAAAAAATAACGAGAAATACCTATCAACCCCCAACCCCCTCTTATGAATTCATATTGCATCGAAAACGTGAGTAAGGTAAGGTGCAAGGAACCCTAAGCCGGGTTTTATTAAGCAGTTTCATCCCTCCTCCAAGTGTTGAGATGAATCCTCGCGTCGCCTGAACTGGCGGGGGGGACTATTTTCGGGTCCATCACTGTACGTGACGTCAGATACACAGACACAGAAAAAGTACGAGAAAACTTTTTCCATTTCTGAATGTAATTCCATAATAGGGTTACGTTACGTTGTTATATACTTGGTGGTTCGTTGTATTCATTTGAATGAGATAATTAAATTTCTCTCTTTCTCACTGTATATCGCTCTCAATGGTGGAGGGTAGGGGCTGCTAAAATTCGCCTTATTAAGTAGAACTTTTAAGAATTCCTTAATTGTGCTTTTTTTCGCTTTGTTTAAGTTTAATGATTTTTGTTTGGTTAAATTATTATTCTTCCTGGCTTCTGCCTTCAACGAGTGTGGTAAGATAGAGTGCGTTTGTTAAAAAAAAAATTCAATAGCTTTTCACCATCAAAGAGAGCGGACAGACACAGAGCGTTCACTAATTAATTGGATAAATGAATAAAAGATAATTGAAAATGGAGAAAATTTTGTTTGGCAACACAACTTAAATTGAGAAATACAACGTCACTCAGTCAGCCAGCATCCTAGAGGGACCCAAACAAGGGGCAGGCAAAAATTATTAATTGGATATTGTGAAAACAATCACAAGAGGGGTGAGGGACGGAGGGGAAATACTGAATCTGGATGAATGAATGGACGGATGGATTGTCGAGAGTGATTCATAGGACAAGAAATAAAAATAGATTTTCCCCAATAAGGGATGGTGGAGGGGGGATGAAATGAATTAAGTTTTCATCTTGCGGTTGGGGAGGTGAAGGAGGCTTTTGAAATTTGGAGACGTTTTTGCTTTTGTTTTGAATAAAACTTTTTACTACTCTAAGGCATCGCTCAAGAGGTTCAATTACTATGACACATTAAATGATGGAGAAATTTTTATAAGGGTTCTTCCGTTTCATGAGGGTTGGAGAAAATTCGGCAAGGAATCCAGTCAAGAGTACTCATGAACATTGATGCTCTATTGTTCTTGCACAAAATTAGTATGTGGGTGTATCTAAATACCTTTAAATTTCCATTACTCTCGCAAGAAGACCTTATTAAGGCCCCCAAACTATAAAAGTAATCGTACATGCATGATTTTTTTATACGTTATGTAGAATTATGACCCAAGCACAACGTTGCCGGTGGGGTTTTACAAAAGTCTTTGGAGGTAGCTCCAGCACAAGCAAGGGCAGCAATGAAATTTCCCTTGCTTTTATAAAAGTATGCGTCGCATATTTTTAGAATTTAAAATTTTTGAAATATGACATCGTAATAGAGGTATGCATGTACATACATACAAGTATTTGCAAGAACAAACCTGATCCACTCTAAATTTCCAACCCATTCAACCTTAACCTTTAAATAAGTCAAGCTTCTAGACCTTTTTTTTTGAAGGAGCGCTTAAGGCTGCACTCTTACAATGCAGTTAGGCCGGAGGGATGGGGAAGAGCTGTTTCTTCCTCTATCTCGTCCTTGTAGCTTCTGCTGAATTCATTTAAGAAGAGACCACTCCTTTTAACATGACTTGCAGGTTTTGGAGTAGAATGGGCCCTATTAAAGCTTTTTGATCGTGTCTTGGCTATCCACGAAAATAACAGTATTTCGGATATACGTACATGCACATTTTACTCTACCTACTCTTTAATATCAATTCTCTTCACCTTAAAATGGCTGCAAGGATCTAGAAGTCGGCAAGTGATCTCTATTTTTAGATCGCCTTTTGCCACTTGGCCTTCAGTGTTGAAACCTTCCGTTCATGTTTGCCTGTTGTGAATGTAATTTTCTTTTGCACGTCTTTCTGAAAGGGACGGAAATCTTGACTTTCCTAATGAGACATTTTTTAGATGTTATTTTCGTGATACATCCTAGCCTTCAGGACTACGTTTGCAGATCACGAAACTCTATTGCTCTGGCTCTTGTGTTGAGCCTCTTAAATTTTTTGCAGACAAATAAAAGTGGTCTGCAGTATACTGCCGTATCCGGAAGAAAGATTTAAGGAGTTTTTCATGACAATTAATACTCTGGGACGCTTGGCAGACATTCGTGAAAGGCGGGACCTTTTTGGACTTTCATGGAATTCGGTTTAACTTAAGTTTATGTTCTTAAATTTCTTAGTAAAAAATATGATACGAGTATATCATAGCCTGTAGTACATCCATTTGACCACTATTCTACCTTCATTCTTTTAGCGCAGGTAAAAAAAAAATTACTTAACGAATGTCAATTAGTCGATGTTCGAAAAACTGTTTTTCTACGTCAAAAATAGGTGGTAAACCCTATCCTTTTGAAGCATCCACGGATACCACTTGAAGCTCTCAGAATTACTTTTTTGTGATCATACTTAAGGAAAACAAAGACATTGTAACCTTGAAATGGCTGCATTGTGCCTCTACATATTTCAGTCATTAAAAAATCTTACAACCTTAGCCCCTATATCATCAAAAAAAATTTAAAAAAAATTGACATTTGCTTTCACTTTCCCAATTTTCAAAAAATCCAAGGCCCCAAACCTCTCTTCTTTTTGTAAAGATCTCGGCAAATATCACGCTTTCTGGATTTTGGACGTATGATGTTCCTTTTGTGAAAAATACAAGTTGGACAGCATTTTTTCCATCCCTACTATACGACCTTAATCTAGAGGTAACTCCAAGAAGCAAACATTATTGGAGGATTGTCTAGTAAGCCTCTGTTCTACAGATTTGAGTTTTTATGCGTCTTGAAGAAATCTGGATCAATTTCCTTAGCTTTTATCAACTGTTTTATTTTGTATTCAAAACGTGTACTCCAACTTTGAAACTCAAGGCAAGTTTACAAAAAAAAAAAATATCAAGCTCGACTTCGTTCGTACAGGGCGTCGTTAGAAATAATTTAAATTTTTACTGATTTGCAAGAAGACTCTTAGGAAATTGTGGGAGAGAAATCTTATGTTTTAGTCGCTCCAAAAATCCATTGCAATTACATATCAAACTCTGATATTTTCAATATTTCTTTAGGTACTAATATTAGGTTAGGTTAGGTAAGTGGGTGTCCTAGTTGACAGGAAGCTATCAAGGGCTGACTTGTGCCCAATAGTAGGCTCTTGAGAACCTACATTTTCTATTATCGACGGCTGAACTAAACCACATAGAAATGTGTATGAGTCTCAAGAGGTTGTTCAGCTCAATGTTTCTTAGATCACCCATCTCCGCAAGGAAATAGCTCACAAGAGTGTCTTTCCTTTTGGTGTCTAATGCTGGGCAATCGGCGAATGAATTCTATTTCCTCCTCGTCCCTTCAGTTTCTTCAGAAGTCATTGTGTGGTAGCCTTGCTGCAGAGTTGCCTATCAGACAGTGTCCTGCCACGACGCCAATGACATAACGAAAAAACTAGTATTATTCTCTTAATATGAGGATATAAGTTACAGAATCTAGGATCCTTAAAAAAAATATCCAGAGGAGTATTTTAAACGTTGATCAGTGACCTTTGCTTGAAAAGGAGGCACCTCTCCAATGAGTTCTTCCTTTTTTCTATTAAAATTCCTTGGATCGTAAAAACTATGCAATGTAACGTTTGCAGTTCAGAAATGAAAATGTGGTGACGAACAGACCGACGAATCCCCTTTGGGGGCAAAGTTGATTTTCTTAGCAATATCACCTATTTGAGTGCACTAATAGATTAGCTGTTTTTATTGTCTTTTTATTGCAATACTAATGAATATTTTTTCTTTTCTTTACAGGTAAGTCAAACGATATAAGACTTCGCTACAATACAGGTAAAATAGAGGCTAAGATGTCGATCGTAAACGTAAATTATGATTAGGTCGCAACGCTTCCGCTATTAAAAACAATTTTCATTAATTTTCGATATTTCCTAATCCTCTGTAATTTTCAAATAATTAATTGAACACATAAATTGGGAAACCAATTTCACGGATAGTACAGATACGACGCATAGTACGGTTACGACTTAATGTTTTCCCAATAATTTCTGACAAAAGTGACAAATTTTGAAAAATGTTGAGAAATTTTGAAAGAAAATAAATCTAAAATTTTAGGCGACATTACTTTTTGTACGATACAGGATTTTTATAAGGCTTTAGGCTACTCGCTAACCCTATGGTAGGGAACAAGGTTGGTGTTTTTATCTAAACCAGGGAAAGACCTTAGTACAGCAGAGGAATACAGGCTAATTAGTTTAAAATCTTTTTTAATAAAAACCTTGGAAAGGATTTGTGATGAACACATAACATCAAACCTACCCACCTCCTCTCTGAGCATCAACTAGCACGCTTACACCAAAGGGAAGTCCGTAAAGCCCGAATATGCCTTCAAATATAAAGTAACGCTTTCTATTTAACCGGATAAGAACATCTGATCTAGGCAGTGAAAGCAGGAAAGTCTAGAACGGGATTCCTCAAGGGGGAATTATTTCTCCATGTAGACGGGTGGTAGAAAAATTTCTGAAATCACTGGAAAGCTTATGCTGATGGCCTCGCAATCTTGATTACGGAGAAACATCTGTATAGACTAGGAGAGCTCATGTAGTCGACATTGTAGATTAGGCGAACCGCTGCGGTTTGGGCTCAACCATGAAATGACCGATATGATACCCTTCATGGGAAGATACAAGCTAGACGACTTCCGGACCCCGTTTTTGGGGAATGTAAAACGAGGCAACGCACGTATCTCGGGTCATCCTGGACAACAAGTTAACTTGGAAACTAGATGTAGAAAACAGAACCACGAAAGCCAGAAAGGCTACTGGATATACCGTTGAGCTTTTGGTAAGACGAGGGGTTTGAAACCGATGCAAGTGCACAGGCCCTCTATGGAGTGTTTGTATGATGGCTGATAGTAGAAAAGAAATACGCCCGTTCACTAGTATAGAATACCCAATCTATGGCTTGCCTAGGAATTACCGGATACCACAGCAGCCATGGAGACAACCTTGAATTTACTCCCTAAGGGACTAGAGGTGAGAAGATTTTCCGGACTGGCTGTGTTTAATCCCAAGACCTGATGACATTTCAACGGACGAACCGCACAAGCCGAATGGGACACAGGGCACTGTAGAAGGAACACATCGGAACACATCGATGAATGTGTTTCAATCACGCAGTCCATCTGGAAGAGTTTGCGACTCTCTTTCAGGCAGGAATTTTTGCTATACTTAAGGGCGCAGATTCACTACCAGGCAACAGCATTAACATCTGATCGGACAGTCAAGCAGCCCTAATGGCATTAGCAAACCCAAGAACCAACGCAAAATTGGCGAAAAAATGCAAGGAAAAACCAATTATCTTGGCATCCTCCTCCCAGGTCAACTTGCTTTGAGTTCCTGGTCCACTGCCAAGGGGAAGGGACCTATAATTCAGAGCCATATCCGAAGGATTTTTTTTCTTTAATTCGAGAAGCCTTCTCATGACAGTTATTACTCTTGGACGTTTGTCAGACATTTGTGAGAGGTGGGACGATGAAGGCAGTGTTTGGTGTTTCTGGGATTCGAACCACAAACCTCAGACTCAATATTATAGTAAAATAACCCCGCTAAAATGCGTTTGCAGGACAATTCTTAAATTTGTAGCCGACAACTGACTTTTGAATAATTGTAAACCCATTCCCCACTCTACCGTATGAGTCGGGTGTCATTTGTTTCTTAATCCCCACTCTCAACCTTAATCCACTGCAAATCCAGCTGGCAAATTAAGACATCAAAAAATTACTGACGGAAACAAATTCATATTGACGTCATAAAGGTGTGTAACAGCTCATAAAATTTCAAGTACTGCACGCACACGTTTTTCGATTCCAATGGCCCATAAAGACCATTCGTACTACTGCACTGAACTTCAGTATCTCAACCCACGTGTAAATCACAGACTTCAACTGTTTTCATTAAATTTTCATTGAATTTTTGACGACATCACCAGCATTATTGCACTTTTGCTGTATTTCTTTCCTTTTTTATTGACGTCAATAACTGCCAAAATGTTAAAAATACAGCACCAACCACAGCAAACCCATAAAAAAAAAAAAATTTTAAAAATAAAAGTTAATAAAAAATCAGCAAAAATAAACATAAACTTGTGCACTTTGTTGGGAGGAATCCGTTTTTTTTTTTTCCAAAACAAATATTTGATTTGTCTTTCATTGAATACGAGCACATACACATGTATACTTAAGGCAGGAGAGAGAGCAAAAAAAAAGGATACAAAACTCGTACGATAAACAAAGTTAAATAAAAATTCATTTTTATGTCCAAACGGATGTGTTTTTTCTCATTTTATATTATTTCATAAAAACTCGCACACCAGCCTCTCTCCACCCCCGACACCAGCACACCCTGGCATACGTACATATGTACATTTAGCCAGAGAGTAGAATTCATAGCTCAGGCATAATCTCGAATATTAAACATAAACAACATGGTTTACTTCATTTTTATGCAATATCCTTTTTTTTCTGGTTTTCTTTCGCTGTGTGTCTATCCTTTCCGGTGGGATAGACAGGAAAAAAAAAAAACCAAAGTGAGCTTAACTCTGGAAAAAAGATCTTAATTTCCGTTAGCAATGTGTATAGGTAGTATACAGTTGGTTTTGGACCAACAGACATCCTGGAATCATTCACATTAATAATGCATATGGAAATTAAGATACACACAGATAGAGAGGATACACTTCAAAGTAGATGTCATTTTGTTGGTTGTCACCCACGAGCAGTATGTGTCAACTCGAATATCTCATTCGGAATGCAAAAATCATTATTCATGGCAAATGAGATTTTTTTTTTCTCGTAAATGGTAGGTACGAGTAGTCCTGTGCCTGGTGGTCGTTCTTGTGCTCCCTTTTGGCATCGTTTTTTTTTTTTTCTGTTCAGGCTCCTTTTCCTTATCTCATGTGAGGTGAATTAAAAGAAATGGTGGGAAGACTTGGAGAGTTACTAGGATTTTTATTTTCAAGAGATGCTTTGGAGTACATCCACGTCGTATCTACGAAAATATAGTTAAGCAATGGGAGGGTGCAGAACACTGCTGTCGTCCTTGCCTACGAGTAATATGTCCATAATGGCTTTGTGCAGACATCCTGCACGTACGTTAGTTATATGTATTGTATTGAAATCGTAATGAGTTTTTTCTTACAGGTGTAAAGCAGTCGGAGTATTTTTAGGTTTTGTACATGTGTACAGTGTGGTCTACAGAAAAGGAGCGAATAAATTTTTTTAAACTAAAAGTTTGAAATTTTGTGTGGAATGAGGTTTCTGTTTATCGTTATTTTTCAGTTGAATTATGGAATGTGGACTGTTATACATAATTTTTTCCACTCGGTCGACTTTTACGAGTAACGAATTGGGTTGAAGCGTTTGACATAAATCGAAATTATTCAGTGATTCAGTTCACAACATGCTAGTCTTCCTTCTGGTTCTTAACTATAAATTGTTGGAACGTATATATTGTACATAGTCGAGGTATACGTATCAGCTTTCATGTCATTTTGGTTCCAAGTCAGTCATTGACAATCACAGGAAATGATTTATTCAAATAAGTTGGATACTCCCTGGTTGTATTTAAGAATTGAGCTCCAGAATCCATTATAAGTTACTCCGGATGTCCAAGCTATGAGATCGGATAAGGCAATGCTAGAGTAAGTTTCTTCAATTCCATTCGATTCTGGGATTTCCTAGCGTAACTATTGAAGCAACGGGAGGTTCTATTTAAACTTTAAAGGTTCTTGACGTCTGGAATCATCAATTCGTCGAGTCGAGAAGAGCAGTTTTAAATTGTAGCTTCGTTTTTATATACTTCACTACATAGTCTTTCCGAACTCTTGGGCTGTAATCTCCCAAGCATGAGGCGACCAGTAGTATTTTTAAGCCTCCTCTCCTCCTGAGGCTAGCGAAAGTTGCCTGATAAAAGCATCCCATTCATGGAAGTTTTCCTAGAACACTGAAGGGTCACATCGACAGTTTGCAAATCGTCCTTTTACAATGATAATTCAGGTAGTGACCTGGAAAACCTGTGATTTTTTTATGAGGGTGGTAGGCAGTGTTCTTTGGATTGAGTTCTATATTGTGAACAATATTATGGAGTGGCTCATATGTACACTGGACAACTCTAGGGTGGCTGCATAAGACCAACGAAGTCTAAGCAGATCATATGAAACATGAGGCCAAGCACCGGAAGGGATGATCCAAAAGGCATCACTTGTGTACAAACATATTGATCTCTACACTTTGCCTAGAAGAATGTAGTAAATAGCTTTGGTGGACGTTCCCTGTCCAGTCAAAAATCTTGTCATACAATTGTACGGATCTGGTTATGACCCACAATAAATGTAAAGTACTATGGAATTCAATGTATCTCGTATGTTAGGTTAAGGTTAGTTTTTAAGATTCAGACATGTTCCTTTGTCCGCAAGAAACAAGTTAAAAAGGGGTTAAGAACTATTAAAATGGAATGATTCAGTTTTGTCAGGGTTGGACTTAATTATACATCTATGTACGTAGGCCACTGCAAGGAGTCAGATGTTTCCCCGGGTTAGCTATAGCAACATCCTCTGTATGGACCCCTAGGATAAGTAGTAATTCGTTCGCCACAAGACTTCAAAGAAGAGGAGCTTAGACATCACATTATCGAAGTTTATTTTTCTGGTTATCCTGTTCGAGAGCAATTAGTTTACAATGTGTATGTAGTAGTAGTAATAGAGCTTAAAAATGACCTTGCGATTGTCAATAGCGACGTTGTTAAAAGTGACCTCTACATCAAAGAATGCAACCATGGTTACCATGGCAATGTTGCAGTGGAGGTGACTATTGATCTGGGGTTTTAAGAAGCAGTAATGATGACTTGCGGCATCTAAGGTCTTCAACTTGAAAATATGTCGAATTTAACTCGTCATTGGTGCATAGATTCCCGAATAGAGGGGAAGCGCGTTACACTCATCTCACTTTAGTAGCTCTAGACTGCCGTTCGTCTCTTGTGGAGATGGCTGAGAAGTTCCATATTCCCCTGTGTTAGGTGCTGGGGAATAGACACATTCCAAAGAATTGTAAGGCATGCTACGAGGTTCTACGACTTTTGTAGAAGTTGAATGGATGAAGAAGAGGAGGTAACTATTCAGCTCTCTCCCGTAGAAGGCAGTTTCAGTTAGAAGCCCCCTATTACAACGATGTAGGTTACCTGATCGATATCGACATTAAGAGCCTCCTACGCTTCATAAGAAGCTCAAAATGGTTTAACGATTAGGTAGAGAGAAACTTTCTCCCATGATCCACGTGGTATCACAATAGACCTATCATTGGTCTAAGTGTGTTGGTGACTCCTAGCTGGCAGCCACTTCAACCTAACCTAACCTACACTCATCTCCTATAGGCAATTACGTGTTGAGGTCTACCTTATATCAGTGATTCTTGCTAAAGCCTTGTCACGCTATTTGACTGTCTACTAATGTCGCATGCAGCTCACATTGACTGGAGAGTCCTTATCATTCCTCTCTTATTTATGTGAAAACTAACTTCATTCCCGAATGTGTTTCCTTCATTATGTTATTGGTCGTTAAAACCTGTCGCGATCTTCAAAGCTTTCAGGTTCAAGAGTATCGAATTCTTGATGTTGTTGGTCTTGGCTTACCGCAGTAGTCGTGATCCTGTGAAGGTTTTGCTGATTCTTCCTTATTTTAGTTTTTTGCCGTTGCTTGGACTGTATGTCCTGCTTCCTTCTTATCATTCACTGATGCTATTTATTCGTTAAAGATGTTCTTTTTGTTCACTTGTCTCCAGAAAGGAAGTCTTTTAAATTTGATGTAGAAAAATAAATTTTTTATCGCTTTCTTTCTGTGGACACTGTTAGTCTATAGACAAAAGGTATTTCCCCATAGAAAAGTGCCTCGAATGAGTGAAAACGAAAAGAAAAGAAAAAGTCCTCGTGAAAACATTGAGCATGTCCCTATCATCATGAGACCAAACATATCTAAATGCACATTTACAATCCAGTTGAATGGAGTAGAATGATGACTTCTTTTGTCTGTTTCCTTATACACGCGCATACACGTGTGTGTTGATATGTATATATATCAATCACTATGCCACTGACACTCCTTGAAGATGTGCCAAAGAATGACTTCCTTCAACATGGATTCACCGATTCAATCAGACGAAGTAATAGGGTTATAGAAATACTTTGTATAAGTTTTCAGCTGAATGATGCCGTTCGTTGCAGATGCAATGAACGGAATCAATGGGTTAATTTGATGCGGTGGCAATTTGGCCAAATTGAAGTTTGTTTTACCGTTTTTCTTTCTGTTTCTCCGCTTTTTCTTTTTAGTTTGTGTAACGAAGGAAAACGTATACGAAATGGCTGTGATAATGGAAGACAGACACTGAATGATGGCAAATGATGGGCTGACTGGCTTTGCTGACTGATTGAATTCATTTGAATGTAATTGCAGTTAAATCTACAGTGCAGTGTTCAATTCATTTGCTGAGGTTAGGTTTGTGCAGTGGGAAATGTATTTAATTCGGAATTTCAGACTGTATTTGCCGACAAAACCCTGAATATTTTAAGAGGTAAGTTTCGGTAAAGACTTCTGTGTTCCTTGAAGCCTTCAAAGCAAGAAATCGTAGGCAAAATGCGCAAAAAATTAAAAACTCTCCACTGTTAGTTCCGATAGCAATCGTTGAGTGGCACCTGAGTCTCGAACCACTGCGCCCAACTATATGCAAGCGGTAAGGTTCGCTTTGATTTATTTCATTTTCGAAGGACATCTGATGCCTGTTCAATCAGAAATTCGTTAAACATCACCTTAAATAATGTCACTAAGGAAGGCATTTGCAAATTTTCCTTTTCTACTACAATCATGTCCGCAGTGAAGGCCCTTAACAAATGCACCAATCACCCATAAGCGACGTGCAACGTCAAACACCATCAAAGCGAGGCAAGACTCAATCGACTCGTAAGTGTATTTTGTTAGTCCTTACCGTACGACCCACTCATAGGGAACAAGGACTTCTCTAGAACAATATTTTTTTGAAAATAAAAGAGCTCATTTCGGAGAATACCACCATCAAGCTGACATCTCACCCGGATGGGCTGCGACGTACTCATCCATCGATACACACTAAGTGACATATTTCAGACACTGATTGATGCTCTCGCTGACGATGAAGCTGCAATCTACATAATGCCTAGCAGTTTCCACATGCCATGCTAGAAATTATAAATGAACACTGTGTGTGTGTGCATCGTTTAAGCATAAAACAAGAGGTGACTGCCTCGATGGTATGTTTGCGAGAATAGTTCCCCATATTTCGTCCCGCCCTCGCCGAATGCCAGCTGCCCGATGTGAAAAATAATGAATGAACGTCTGGAAAAGTTTATGCAGAGTAAAAATTTTGTTTCCTCGCAGTAATGGGTTGTGTGGAAGTACCACGAGCCCATGGGTGCTTGTGCCGCAATTGGCATCGTCCATGCAAGGAAAACTATTTCAAATTTTCTGAAATATACGAGCACGGTGTTACTGGGCCCCTTTACTACTCGTAGTAGATGTTATGATGATGTGCACTCGCGAGTAAACCACTTAGGAGATTGCATTCAAAAATTACACTCTCATTGCAGTTAAACAATAAAATATTCCCGGGACAAGTGGAATTGCGATGTTGGGAGTAGGTAGGAGCCTCTATTTTCCATGGACCGGCAGGTTTTATATTTCTGTGAAAAATATTTTTAATGAAATTGAATTTTTCATGTCGCGTTAAAAAATGAGATTTATATGACGACGTATAAATCAATTTTGTTATACTTATGAGCTTGTCTGCATTACTGTAGGAGTAGAGCTGGGCGAAGGGCTGTAGCTTTCGTTGTGTTATATGGCGACATAAAAGCAAAACGTTTTATTCTCTATTTTCGAACGAGTTTCCAGTTCTGTAGATTTTATCCTCATAAATCTCGGGGCAGCGTGATGATGGGGTGATGCGTCTCCTGTAACGCTCGCTGGTTTTGTTAAGTCGGTACGAAAATATAATGATCTGCCCTGATTACCTGTGGAGTGTTGGTTGTGTATTATTGGAAACCACTCTCAGTTTGTATGATGCCAATATGGAATGCAGTTTTCGACACACTTGTCTTTCTCTGAAGAGTACAGTAAGGCTGTCAAGATCATTATTGAAGGTGCACTCTGATGTTGAGTGGGTATAGCGATGTCGTTATTTCTTGTGCATTTCGTTAAGTCGAAGAGAATTGGTCTCTACAGTTTCCCCTGCGGTATTCCGTTGTTAAGACATTTCATATCACTGATGGTGTTATTTATAAAGACCTGATACGTCGAAATAGGTAGACTGTTTAGGATTTGAGATATTATACAGGGCAATGTAGATTTTAGAAGCTTGTAGCTTAGGCTTTATGTCGTTTCGTACGCTGCTGCAAGGACTATTAAAGGAATAGATGTCTTGTTGTTAGATATAGATTGGCTATAGGGTGTAGGTGCACAGCAACGGTTGTAGATCTTTTGTGCTCCTCCGACTTAGAGCTCTAGTCGATGACAAACTTGGCTAAGAGCACCTCGTCTAGTCTGATTTCCTTGAGAGGATTTAGTAATGGTAGATGGATAGAATGGCTAATATTCGTTGAACTTTCTGGGTGTTCTGATTTTATTTGCCTTGTAAAGGCTAAAATTGTTGGGGGAATCTCTCTCCTGATTGGAGGTTTCCATTAGCATTGCCCACTAGCCCTGCTTTCTCTAAGTCCATGGACGAGTTGTAGAGAATTGACTTGAACTGTTCCAGGCTAAAGCGTGTTAATATGATAGCTGCAACATCGACCACTACAAAGCCCATGTTGATGCTTCTTTGGCGGAGTCTCGATTTTTTTTCTCCAAGATTGATTTTTGCCTCTAGTGGGTGATCGACTACTGGTACCAGTAAGGTACCCTCCATATCCAGTACAGATTTTTACACATTTTTAGTAAGTCCATACAGCTCTTCCTCATCTCCCCTTCTTGCAGTATTCTTTATATTTTCCGTCTATTTTGTTAATTTTCGTCCTCCTGTCATGTCTAGCACGACGTTACATTGTCTTATGACCTATCTGATACTCGCTTCTTAAAGTATACTGTTGTTGATCATTGATTTCGGTGTTGATTTGCATCTTAAACGATATCCAGGAGTCTTCCTAGAAGGCACTGCTTGGGAGCCAACTTCGGTAAATGCTTTTTCAATTTCAACCCTTATCGCCAGATCCATTGTACAATTTCGACGAGTTTAGTTCGGAGGCTACAGTAGGCAGTATTCTCCAAGTGTCACTCATATCTGCCATGTGTAACTGGAGACTAGTTATCTAGTGATGCGTCTGTATTTCTCTCATTACGGACATCGCAGAGTGAGTTCCTCCATCCTGGTTGTACAATTGGATGGAGATTTGGTTTTCGGTTTGGCCATCAGGAGGGACTCAGTTTATTCTGAGAGTTTTGTACGTTATCGTACAAAACAGGTTCCATGTAATGAGACATCGTCTTGGTTCTAATGGGACTTAGCTTTGTTTCTTTACATGGAACCTATTTTGTAAGAAAACTTTTATTAACGTGACCTTTTCTCGAACCGCTCTACGCCTCGTCGGGTGTCTATTTGGTTTCGATTAAACTCAGGATGTCGGTCTCAAGTCGGAATATTTCATGTCTTCAAATTTGTCGTCGATTCGCCCATTGTGGTGTTTCGGTTGACGCTGGCACCTGAAATATGCTGCACCCACAAATCCGCTGTGTGGCTCCCCGCAGTCATTCCGGCAGTAAGATGATTGCTCTTCTATGGGAACCCTATTCTATGTTATGTATGTATGTAGCCAACGATGCACGTATCGTCGTTGGTGTTTTCCGAATCCAAAAATCCGGATTCGATAACCACACCTGCTTATTGGCTGGAAGAGTGTATACTAATTGATGCTGTCTACAATAGCACGTAAGACGCCAGTTGTAGCCGCCCCAATGTGGGGAACAGATGCTAGTATGCGCATAAGCTCAACTAAGAATCTAAGTCCTCGACTTCAATAGATCCGCCGTTGTTTAGTCCGCACGCGATATCACGCATTTGCTGGTTAGTTCTAGTTCTGATTCGTTCGAGTATTTTTACGTGATACCCTTCTCATCCGATAAGTATTCCCTTCCGATGCGAGATCTAGAACCAGAAACAATACACGCTTTAAATAAATACGACATTACTGCTGCGTTACGAAAGAGGGGTTATGTCTATCGGTTCTACTTGTGGCATATTCTGTAAAAGGTAGATAAAGCCCTAGGCTTATTGGAACAGAATATACACTCACATCGTATTCATTTACAGGGATATACCCTACTTCGAGCAAGATCAAATTTTGACCGAAAAAAGGATCTCGACTTCAAATATAACTGTCATGCTTCCGTCACGTCGCTTTGGATATCGGATTTAAAAAGGTGTTCCTAACCGCTTGTCGTTTCCGGTTCATTTAGCCATCATCTCACTTAATCTCTCAGTCAGCCCATCAGTGTCAACTCTTTTTTTTTCAAGCCAACCCAAATGAGTTTCAAATCGCACTCCTTGACTACCATCTCGCTTAGTTAACTGGCAAGTTAGCGATTAAAAACGCAGATTCGTTCGCCTTCAGCCACGTTCCCAGTGTAAACATCATTAACTGTGAAATTGTTGAGATTTTTTTCCCCATCTTTTCGTCCACATCCTTTCTTTTCATTTTTCCATTTCACTTCAATGATAACCACCCCACAAAGGATAGCAGTAAATGGTTACATTTTTGAAATTGGCATCGCGCTGAAAATTTTAGCAGAGATTCCATTCCAATGCGAAGTCACTCCAGCCTAACCGCCCCTACATGGAGTGGTGGTGCAACCCCATGGCGTGTGAAATTATATGCAATTCCGTTTGAACAAACCCAGTCGTGCATTTCAAATCATTGGCAATGCTGCTGACTCTAGCCACCACTCATGTCCGTGTGGTGTGCCATGGTTTCACTAAAAGTATAAAAAAAAGTATCCTGGTCAGCCGAGGAAAATCTTGCGGTTGCGTGGGGGTGGTTATACAAATTCTTTGATTGTCCTTACTACCGACAACACTGCTGCTGCTACTGCTGCTACTGCTGCTGCTGCTGCTCTTTGTTAATGAATAAAAAATTGGAATAATATTGAAATTCCAAATGAAGAGAGCGGATAATGAATATTTTTTTTTTGAATAATAATTTCTGTATGAATATGTAAGTGACTTGTGTATGCTTGCTGTTCCTTAATGTTTTACGCTTAATTAATTTATGCAAATCGTAACGTAATGCTGCAGTGAAATGAAGGAGATACATGAGCGGGAAAAAAAGACGAGCAACTGAATCCAACGGGAAGGATAATGGGGCCAAGGGTTGAAACGTATTTGAGTTGATAATTGCCCAAGAGGGAGGTAAACAGGGGCGGAGACGGGACTTTTGGTTTGAACTGCACGAGCTTACATTTCGTGAGGGAATTTACATTTTTAGTGAAAGGTTTAATGGAAAACCAATTAGTTAAATGGGTTTTAGTTAGGCCTCCATTCCGTTTGATGGGGAATCTCAAGCATTTAAATTATTATGGCCAGTGAGGGGATAGGCAAAAAAATATGGCCCAGCAGTGATTGTCAAAAATTACATCCGGCAGTGTTGGTGTCAGATTACGAGTAATAAATGCTGTTACGTTCTAAACTCGGATGAAATTAAAAGTGAACAAAGTTGACAGTGAAAGGCTGCAAATTTTCTGAGGTAGTGTCATGAAAATTAAGCATAAAGTAGTCTTGATTCATAGAATGCTGGTGAGGGTTGTTCGAGTGATAGCTGGGAAAAGGCTACACATCAGATTGCTTAAGGATTAGTTTTACTCTTGTGCATCGCCAGTTACGTCCTCTAAAAGGGAATGCAGCTGAATTGGAACAAGAATATTAGTATTCGAAAATTTGCTGCATAAGCTAAGGCGTTCGATTCAGCCGATACAGACAGAAGGGGCCGACATAGGTCCTCAAATGCAGCAAACAAGATAAACTACATACTACTACTACATACAAGGCTGACATTTTTATTATTTCATGGCCACCATCGTTGGAAAAACGGCGTCAAATATGTCGGCTCCTCTCAGTGGACTAGTTATCACGTTGGCCACTCCTCGATCCTTGATCTTCTCAACTTCAAGCACGAAAATATGGTCTACACCCCGCCGAAACTGAGATTTGACCAAAACTTCCATACGAGCCTCCCTGAACGGGATGAGTGGGAGCCTATTGATGGCAGTTGGGTTCACTTCTTTAGAGATGGATCTAAGACCGAAGGTGGCGTGAGGTGTGGTGTTTTCCCCGAAAAACTCAACTTGAGAATCTCGTTCCGCCTTCCTGATCATTGTAGCGTTTTTCAGGCGGAAATCATGGCAATTAAGGAAGCCCTGTCCTGACTGAAGTGTAATGTATTATTGCCAAGTGGCAATCAAGTCCCTAGAATCGTGCTCCATCACGTCAAAGACCGCTTTCAACTACCTTCTATCTCTTATGGAGATGACAGACCAGTTCAAACCAGCTATCTGTGCTGTGTGCCAGGCCACAGAGACATTCCAGGAAACTGCAGGGCGGACGAGCACGCCAGATAGGGTACTACTCTAAGGATTCTGCCCGATAGGCAAGCCCTGGGTATGCCCCTCACTACATGTAAGCATCTACTAAAGCTAAACGCTATTAGCAAGACCAACCTCAGATGGGAAAACGGCTCAACGTGGCACATCTTGAGACAGATCTGGCCTAGGCTGGAGCATAAACATAGTGTCGAGTTGGTCAAACTAGGTTAGTTTCCAGCTGCGCTATATCAAGAAAGACATGGCCCCAGCAAACCTAAAACAAATGAGCTTCTAGGCAGATCAAGACCGGATATTGCCAGAACTGTAGCCGTTAGCACGGCCCACTGGCCGATAGGAGACCATGCAGCCAAGCTTGGCATCCCCCACAACACCTTCTGCCGCAGTTGCAGAGATGCTTCTTCACTTTCTTTGCAGGTGTCCGGCCCTGGCGAGAACTCGACAACGTTCTCTAGGTAAACCCTTCTTCGACGACCTGGGAGAGGTTTCTGACAGAAGGATTGGAGCCCTCATCCTATACCTTGGATGGGTGTAGTATATCTCTCACCTCAACCGTAGACAACATTTTTACAACCAGGTCACATGAGTTTTGTGGTATCAAAACGGCGCTGATTGTGTTTCAATTTAAAGAAACAGCCACCTCTACCTCCCCACCTACCTACAACACGCTCTCACCAGACAGAAATACATTACCTTCACTTGTGCATGGGGAGGTCGCTTAGTATCGTATGAACTCCGTTCAACCCCCTTTTATCAGATCGCTCCTTCTAAGCAAATACCAATCTTCCACCCGACCAATCACTATCGAAATCACCTTAACCACCAATCAAAAACACACGCATGTGAAATCCTCCGTTTTTCCAAAACGGATATTTAATTCCGCTCCCTCCCAATGCACCCTTCTGACAAACACATGCATTCCATCAAATATTACATACACCACCGCCGTCAGATCACAAACCTTCACGTACACACATCAGAACTAAATGAAGTAGGTACATGCATACACACCGTCTAGAGTAGAAAAAGAAAATTGGTTTGTCAGACAGACGTCATGCAAAGTGCCAATACACGATGACAGGAGTGCCACTGCCAGACATGGGATAGGTTAAGCAAACTATTAAGCTGGCTTTCTGTTGCTGTACCCTTGGACAAGAGAGAAAACTGCAAAAGGAAAAACCTCAAGTGGAAAGAAAAGGATATAAAAAAAAAACGGAACACGAAACTGATTGAAAACAAAGAAAGAATAAATATTATAAAAAAAAAAAATGAATGCGAAGCCTTTGAGACACATGACCATCAGCTTAAATGAGAAGTGGTGCTTCAAGTGCTCCACAATGAGATTGTCCTGGGGCTAGACAATGGGCGAATACCATAAGACATAGGAAGTCAATTGGGGATTAGAAAATTCTCGAGAATGAACCACGTAGTACGTACATGTCATGATGATGTTTGATGTCAGATGTGAACGATTCAAGGAACTGGATGTGAGAGGTCATATTGGTTTTTAGTTGAAGTGATTTCATCAAGGATAATGAGGCACACAAATATTTTTTACTGGTGTGAAAATTCACGCAAAATCTCAATCTCAAGTTCTAGTTCTGTTCTAGTCTTAATCCCATCATAAAAGTCAAGGACTTAATTTCCCAATCCATTCACTTCTTTCAACCCGTTTATTGGATTGAGACATGCGGTTCAAAGGAGAAAACTGATTTCCCAGATTAATACACCTAAACCTGTTCTCATATCCCTCCCCGTCCTTCCATCCACCAGACAGAAACTCCTCCTCTCTGCTCCTTATATTTTTTTCACACACACTTTATCTATGCGTCAGTGGTAGGTACGGGTACATGTATTCGTATGTATGCGCCACAACCGGATGATAAGACTCAATCACCTTCGGTGTGATAAGCTACTTCTCTTGGGGAAAATGTTATTTTTCTTTCGGCTTAACTCACTACTTTTTCTACTTCCACCTGCAGATATTCATTTTTCGCTGAACGGAACCAGGTGAAATAAGTGGAAAAGTAATTTTTATGTATAACGTCGTTTTTATCCGTCAACGGTTTTGAATAAAAAAATTATAAGTTGTTCATGGGTTGAAGGTGGGATGCCTTCAAAACGGTGGATGTTGATGATGTCAGTCACCTGAGATACTGGATTGTACTTCCTTTGAGGGTCCTGGGCTGGTGATGGAAGGGGAATATCTATAACCAACCGAATCTGTTTAATAATGTTCTACTTTTACATCTCTTTTCTAGGCCACTGACCATGAGGTCGATGCAATAGCTTTTGAGGACTTAAACGTAGGCTTATAAGCGGTCCCAATGTTATGAGAATTCACCAACGACTCTTAGTGATGAGAAATCAAATATATTTTTCAGGTTAATCTTTAACTGACTCTTTGAAAATTTGTTAGATTTTAACTAGAAAATGAATGAACAAGAGGCGGACTTTTACATTGACACAAAATTGGGCACTTTTCACGGTACTTTGCGAACCTTTTTCCAACACAATGGGCGATAATAGCCGCAATCTACAGACGAATGTTCTCCTTCAGATGGCCCAGATCCTGCAGAATATCGACGTAAACCTTGTTGTTTAATTAAGACGACTGAGGAATATGGCCCTCAAAATGGTGATAGTTTCTGCGCCAGTATTTGCTTCAGCGCCATCTTGCTGAAATCACGTGTTTTGTGATAATGGTTGGGATCTTAGCTTAAAAGGCGCTACTATTCTATTTTAGTCTCAGTGACAGTCACGGGTCTGGCTAGTGACAGTAATGGTGTTGCCTGCGGCATTCTTGAAGGACTACGGCCCAGTTACTCTTTCTGTTTTCGAAATACAAATATTTGATGCAAAAGTCCATATGGGTTGTACCTATATTTTAAAACCATATTCGGAGGGCGAACTGAGGAGTTTCTCATGACAGTTGGACTCTTGGACGTTTGTCAGACATTCGCCAGAGGTGGAATCGTGGAAAATTTTTTTGGTGTTTTCTGGGATTTGTATTTCGAACCTGTCGCTTAGTAATTCAATACAGTAATCACCAAGCTAGGCCCCACACCGTTTTCCACTAATTACGTAAAAAAAGTAACTCGTGGGGATTGTCAATGCATCTTCTGTATCAAGTCTGATGGTAAGCTTGTTAGGGTCGAAAAGGTTCGCCGTTGATGTACATATATAAGGCCTGACTAAGACCTCTATTGGTGATCTCTGTACAGTAGCTGATGAGTCATCTGAATGAGAGCCTAATGCAGGTATTGACAGTTTGCGTAGACCTTCATCTGCCACATGCCCCTGGTTCTTCCTCCATACTTTTGCGCTTCACATTTACATCGTCCATCGACTTGTCCGCAGTGCCTAATATCTGCGAGCGTCCGATGTTATTCGAATCAAACGACTAGATACCATTGTCATATCCACATCTGAAGCTGTGAAATTCTTAGCACTATACTGCTACACCCTTGAGCTGTTTCCACAGTAGAAAGCAGGCGAAGGAGCTATTTTTCGATACAAATACAATAAACTTTTATCCATCGTAGAAACAATGCTATCTTTAGCTGTTTTTTCAGGATTTAGACACCATATTTCGCCTTGAAGATGGCGTATCAATCACAGAAGAAATGATTAGAGGAACGACGGTATCTTGCCTTTTATTGTGCAGAATGGATATGGCTTTCGCTGATGGTACTTAAATCTTAATTTTAGAAAAAGTTCTTCCTTCTTCTACTTGCAAGAGTCAGCGACGGATATTTTGATTCCAATCCTTGGGAGTCGAAGGTCATGGTAATTTTTGTTATTTTTGCCGAAAGATATATCGTTCGTCTTGGCGTTTTTTCTTGAGTTGTTAAGAAGTTGTAGCTATTGTCCTGCGTGAATGAGTGTAGCTATGACCTGAATCTCCCATCTCCCGTCAACATTTGGTTTATGCTGAAGTTCAAATCTCCATGTTGCCGGTTGAGTATGATATCGCTTGTCCTTTCCTGCCTTTTGATTAGGTGGGTATCTATTCTTTATTGTTGCTTGGCGGTTGGTGATTTCTTTGCTGTTTTAGATTTGTACATCTCTCGATTGGGCCATTGGCGCTATAATACACGCCGCGAAGCAGGACGTTTTGCGAAATATGCCGATTGCCCTTAGCGCCTTTTCCCTAAACCGCGTCTATCGGTTTTCTACTGGTTTTAACGTCCATTGCATTGGCCTAGATTTTACAACCATAGATTATTATTGATACTGCCAATCTTTTCAGGAGCAATCGTATTTTGACCCGGTAATGTTTGATAATTCTGAAATAACAGCTATCAGTTGCGTATTGCAGATATCAGTAGAAGGTTAGTTTTGCGTCGCCATATACTTTAATTTCCATTTCGGACCCTAAAGTTGGGTCTATTGTGACTATTTTTTGCCTAACGAGGGGGCTTGTAAAGAGAGAACCGCTTATTTAGAACCAGATAAGGATATGAATCTCGTAAGTCGTTCACATCAGAATTAGATACCCGATTTAATTTCCTCCTCTTCCCTGTCATTGTAAGATACTGCTAGAGACGATCGTTGTGTCACTGCGGCTAAGTTTTGCGAGAAAAGCGATCCCTTCTTCTCATAGATATTTGTATACATTGTCACTAATAGGAACTAGGAGAAGGATGGACTGAAGGGTATGCAAGACCGACTACATTTCTTTGCACCGGTATCGAGAAAATGTCACTACATTGGTTCTTGATGTCTCATCTAGATGCTACTTACAGACTCTTATTAGCTTTAATCTAATAACTGAGGGATTCAGAGCCTCAGCAACTGCTTGATTATTATTGGATGGTATCGCCTTCAGCAATGTTTTTATCCAGCCGGGATAATGGCTGTGAATGGGCTTGTGGGTAGACTGCAGCTCTTGTTATGAAACCTTCAGCGTTGCTAGTCATTTCCGGTAGAAATTTGTATATTAAACCTTGAGAAACTTCTATCTGCTGGAAGCCTATAATCTAGATAAGATGCAGGAAAGACTATACGGTGCTGATACCCACGGTCCACCTTACCACAGCCTGAGTGCAAATAGTTTTGCAGTAGAGGTCTAGTGGAATGATACTTAGCATGATCACCATTGGCACAATGTGCAATATTTTTATAGATGTTATTATCCTCATGCATGCTGTCCTCTGCATCTTAGTGAGGTCGTGTAAATCCAGTCCACAACAGCTGACTTGAAACTTCTCATATGCCTCTTCGTATTCAAAGAAGACTACATATGCTTTCTTCATTCGGTCCTCGAAGCTATTCTTCCAATTTTGAAATCTAGGACTACGCCCAAGTATTGTGCTGATCTTGAAGGTTTACTTCAAATTCTCAGACATTTCTTAGTTTCAATGCAGAGTTTGATCGCTTCTTAGTGAAGGTAACAACCTCTGCGCCTTGAAGTAGTTGCATAATTTCGTACATCACAAGGGTCCAAATGGTTGATTAGAAAACGCAGTCCTAAGTCCTTTTCCCCTGCTGTTTTTTCATGTGCTGCTTACTTGTAGGCACCGTGGATCAGTGCTTAGTGCGTTGGATTGCTCAGCGATAGATTAGAGTCCCAGAAAACACCTTTCGTGAAAGTCTGACAAACGCCCGAGAGTAATAACTGTCATGAGGAAGCTGATCAAAAAGAGCCTTTCGGATACGGCTTTAAACTGTAGGTCCCTTCCATTTTTGCGGAAAATATAACACGCACAAGACGAATGGTCGCGACCTGGTCCACATACGTATCTTTTTTGCTTACTTGTCCTAAAAATGAGTTTATTATACATTAGGTTAGGTTAGTTATGTGGGTTGGTGCGGAGGGAGACTCCCCGCCACACTCAGGTCAATGCTGATACCGTAGAGAGTTATGCCCCGTGATAACCCCAACGAGGATGGAAAGGGATTTCCTGTCTTCCCGTATAAGTCTCTCGGTTATGCCTTTATCGAAGGACTGCCATAGTTTCCTTGTGATTACACAGGAATCCAAGGTGGTCCATCTGGTGTTCGCGTCCGGTATGGCTATTTTCCCTACTTCAAGCTTAAGTGCGCAAAGCGGGATGTTCACGAGTGGTTCTGTTTGTCTTGAATCGGCTGCAGAACCCTCTCTTGCTAATTCGTCAGCTTTCTCGTTACCTGGAATACCCTCATGTCCAGGGACCCAGCAGAGCGATACCTTGTAGTGTGTTCCAAGAACCTTAAGCTCTTCTCTACAGCACTTCACAAGTTTTGATTTAATTTCTGTGGCAGTTATTGCTTTTATAGCTGCCTGGCTGTCAATAAAGAATTTGATACCCTCTTGTGGTATCTTGGAAAACGCTGCTGTGGTCTGGGAGGCGTATTGATTTCGATATTCCAAGCGATTCGGAGAAGGTGCCTGACCCTACGCCAGTGTCCATTTTAGATCCGTCTGTATATATGGCAATGGAATGCGCATTTGGTATCAGACCTCTTAACCACTCCTCCCTGCTAGGATAGGCGCTTGAGAAAGGTTTATCAAAGTTTAAGTATGGCGTGATGTAGTCCGTAATGGGTACGTGGCCAATATACTTCCGAAGGATAGTCGTATGCCCTATTGCAATTGACGTCCATGTTCCTGACTGGCTGATTCTGATGGTGCTTATGGCTGCAGATGTTTTGATAAAGATATCTAGCGAAAGCAGGTTGAGAATAGCCTCAAGTCCAGCGGTTGGAGTTGTCCTCATCGCACTGGTGGTCCCGATACACGCTAGTCTTTGAATCTTCGGACGGCCATTAGGTTGGTGACCTTGTTCACCGCCGGCCACCATACAAGACTGCCGTATGTCAGTATGGGTCTTATTATATAGCCTTATACATACAGAGAATTATTTTAGGAGAGGGACTCCAGGTTTTCCCAAAGATTCTGCTGCATGAGTAGAAGGCTTATTGGCCTGAAGTCTTTCGCAGTGGTGTGACTTGCTTTGCCAGCTTCTCTCCACGTTCTTGGAATATACCTCAGTATGAAGCTATTGGTTCCTTGAGTTCCTTGAGTACCGGGGCAATTACAGTTACCGTTTTCTGCAGCATGATCGGGATGATACCGTCCAGTTCCGGGGATTTGTAGGGGGAGAATGATCTGATAGCCCACTCTATTCTATCCTCTGTGACCAACTCCGCAGGGGGTTCCGTTTCCATGATGCTGTTGGTACTGTTGGTACTGTTGGTACTGTCATCGTATCTAGCATTATATGCATATATCCAGTTGGTGTTGACTTCCGAGTGAAGTTGGAGTGAGTTTGTGGTTCAGGATTCTTTATTATGCTTTTCTCTAAAACCTTGTGTCTCGTCTCATTATATAAACTTAATAGAACGTTGGTCAAGTGTTTTACGCTGACAGTGCCTTGCAACATATGTGTTTAACTTCAAGGATAAATTTATGCTAGCCATTCACATAATGCTCGGAATCTTGCACACAATTTCTAAGCCAGGGCAACTTAATTGCGCAATGTAAATGTATCCACGCCCCTGTAAGGCCATTCCGTTCCTCATTTAATGCAGATTTATGATATGCTTCAAAGCTGCCCCTTCGTAGCCTTCTTAAATAGAATTTATTCGCCCATAAAGATTTTTCAAATGCCATCGTTGAATGAAAACACAAAAACGCACTTTTCTTAAGCCACCCACCTTCGTTAAAACCTACAAACTTCTCCAATCCACAAAGGACCTCCATTATTCTCCGCCTCCCCACACCCTAACCACACAATAGAGCCTTATTATTATTATTTAAAATCTGTTTATACCAGTAGAATCCAACTCATGCCCGAAAGTTCATTCGAAAAAGTCGCATTCATTTCCCCTCGTTGCGCGCCATCCCTAATCTTTTCGCCATCAATTTAATTAATAAATGGTCCTTTGCTATTCACAAGATGGCTGCAGCATTTATGAAGGCCTTAGAATATAATTTTACATAATTATTCGGTTGGTAAACAATCGTACCGCAAGAAAGATGAACAACAAAAAAGGGGCGAAAACCCCTTTTTAAGCTTTAACCATCTACATATCCTCAACAAGTCTTAACATCCTGAGTACAAGTTTCCTTAGAATGACTTCCAGACAACACCATCGCAACGACGTAGAACCTCTTGTACTTGTTGTTGTCAGGGTTAATTTAAAATACTCGTAATCCCTCTGCCAGTTCGTTAGGAGCAAAAAAAAAGGATGAAAAAAAAAAAATTCTATAAAACCAGGATAACAAAGTTTGTCTCTCTTATGCTACCGTCTTGTGGAACCTTTTTGACTTTTTTTTTTTCCTGCAACTCACTCCGTGTCTGTCTCTCTCTCTTTCTGTTTTTTTGTCCTAACTGTGAAAATTATTAAAATTAATATTTATAAAGAAAACCTGTAAAACAGCTAGGAAGGAAATCATAGACACAGTATCAGGATGCCTTTCACTAGAGGACTTGCTACCTTTCTCGTTCTCTTGGTGTATATGTATCTTGTCGTGAAATGCAATTTGTTAGCTGTTACTGTTCAGTGTCCTGTCGTAGACTGTGAAGATTCATATCGCGTATCGCAACGTGCAGTATTCTATGGAAGAAAGGACGATATCCATACAACAGGAACTGAGAAAACTAATTGCGTAGAGAAGGTGAACGATGGTATCCTATGGAATGGTATACATGCGATATCTGAGAACAGACTTTACGAGGATGCTTTAAGGATGTTCATCCGTTATGGCAGAGGGTTCGCCCCGAACATGATTGAGCATAAATTTCTAGAATATTGCAGTTTTGCCTCTTTTTTTCTGCATTTTGAGACGAGGAAACAGATAGGAATTCCTAAGGAACTGTGTTATCGCATGCAATTCTCTGCGAGGAAGGATGCATGCGGGGCTGCTACAATAATTTTGACAAGAAAAGCTACTGAAGTTCTCCCGAATAAATCAATATCTCTGGGAAACTGCTGTTTAGACTTGAATACATGCTCAAAGCGGCTTCGAATTTAACTTTTTTACGAGAGTCTTGAGAGTAGAGCAAAGATCTGGCACCGTGAGTCCTATTCTGCTACACAATCTCAGTTCTACAGCCATTTCCTCACTCCACCGGGACGTTGGAAAGCCTATCAACTTCTTAATGAAATAAGTCAGTTGATGGGTGTCAAAAACTCGCCGCCTGGTGGCCACTTTCCAACGTGTATTAGTGGGAGGATGTGTAAAGAGACTACGTCACTCTATAGACATTTATGGCGCAGGCCTGGCTGTAAGTCCACTCCTTGACTAGGCCTTCTTAAAATGCAATGGCTTGTGAAAACTTTTAGTTTGTTCCTCTTTATATTCTCAAGAAATAGTGAATTTTAAGTGTGATATGACCTGGAGTGGCTACCCTTATCGCGCCATCTTCCTAAGAAGTTTAGCCAGTGAGTCAGCCATTTTGGTACCCATATGAACGTCCACTTTGTGTTCAGGGAAGATTCAGTGCAGAACGACAAACGCTTTCTGTCGATTTCGTGATAATTTTGTTAGTCTTGTGAACCAGCCTTGATACCATTGTGTCCAAGCCAAGTGCTTCGATGGGCGGCATTTGTATTTTGCCAAGTCAACACTTGAAGGAATGGTGACTCTATAACCTCACTTTAAGTATTTAAGGCGGATGTCGTCCCAAACCATACGGAATTCGTGATCATCGTGGTAGTAGTGTGTACCTTGAGCTAGTAGGCCTGTAAAGACGAAGTCTTTTAATGTGAATCTATTCGGATAACATTTTTGGCTACATTTCTAGTTGCAATGCTCTCCTTAGTCTACGTCCATAAAACCGCTGTAGTATAGGTGATTCTTGAAAGGCGGCAACTAGAGGAAGAGCACTGTGAAGGCTATAAGAGTTCTGTTTGCCATTTCGGGTGCAGAACGAGAAAAGTATCTGAGAACTCATGCCTGATGTGGAACAGCCTCTACATCTTCTCAACCTAGCGTTTCTTGGCCTACTATCTTGTTATTGAAATACTCCTCGATTGTCGTGTATTGTGGCCTCCAATCTGTTGCAAATTATGCGGTCTAAAATTTTCCCAGACGATTGTAGCATGCATAGTGGTTGACTTTTTTTTTGAAGAATTTGCAATTTCCATTCCACTCCAGCAGCCATTAAAGCGTTCCAGTTAACATCGGTAAGCTCCGTCAAATCTAAGGTCCTTTCCGAGGCTAGCACACCACTTACCACTTTGAACAGGCAGATATACATTGTACTCATGTCCAGTCTATTACAAAAGATACGCAGATCTTATGAAACTCAGTCGCAGGGATATTTGGATAGCTGTCGGCGTCGTGACAAGTAATCATGCAGCACCGCTAGGACAACCCCGCAACGACTTCTGTAGGAACTGCAGGGACAAAGAGGAACTGCTATCCTTTATCCTTTCCACACGTATGGGCTATCAATCCTAGCCTTATGACTTCCATCTGACCATCTCAGTCCATTTAAATGAATTTTTCAAATCATCTTTCGATAAAATACACATATTTGGCCGCATGTGATCTAGGACCTAGCCTCCTAAACGAAGGCAAGCACTCGAAACCACTCGAATCTTTTCTATCAAGCTTGCTCGCACGTTAAACCACACAGGACAACCACATGCGTTGGTTGCTGTAAAACAGTCTTTGTGAGGGGAAAAGCTGCTTTGGCTATGGCTAGAGCACCTTCTATATGTTTGTTAGAATGTAGATGATGATCTATCCAAAGCCCAAGGTGTCTCACTAAACTTCGATACGCCAGTGTCTCTGCGTATTGTCGCACGGTAGAGAACTTTCACCAATCCTTTCTGCTACCCATTGAGGATCCAGGATTGTTTCCGACCTCTGAAAGTCGATCTTCAGTTTCTAGTCGTCGCAATATCGCTTGATCCTTTCGAAGTTACGTTGCAATAGTATTGCAATGACCTCGATCTTTGGTCTTGACCTGTATCATGAACTGATCCTACGAAATCACATGTGTGAATGTGATTTTTGTGGCGCACCACACCCTGTGGAAGAACGTTCTTAATGTCTACCAAAGGTCCCAGCGCAAGGCATTACCATTTTTCACAATGCACCGTCTACTGGTGAGCATATAATAAAGCATGTATTCGACACCTGTTTATATGCGGCAGGTACAGTATCATGCCCCGCCTTGGCTTATACGGAGCAATATCCATGTCACCAACCCACTTAGTCTGGGCCTCATTGATCACTTTTTCGAATACCTTGTTGATGTTCGAAAGGAGACTTATTGACAGGAGATTCGCCGGATTGGAAGTATCTTCCATTGAAATCTCTTCAGTTTTGAATTTACTTCTTTCATCCCTGCAATGTCCGTAACGTCTGCAACAAGCTCGCATGACGTTTAGATCCACTTAGCAGCGGCTTAGATGTGCACTTGTTACGATTGCTGTTTCAATTTTGTCCCTCCTACACGTGTTCCCATGGAGCACAGAGTCACCTCGATTGTTTTCAAAATTCCATTTCATGGTAGCTTAGTCGTAAACTCCCGGATGTTCAATGTCAATTCAACTACAAACTCAAAGAACCTCCCCCCATTAACCCTCAGATTAGACTCTGCAAATCACATTCAAGCATTCCAATATCCTGCATTGCATTGCATCAAATCCTCATCATCTTTGCCAGAAAGTTTTCCAATTTTCTTCTCTCAGTAGAAAGAGAATTAAAAAGTCATCAATGTGCGCCGCCCTGTGTTCTGTTTGACTACAAGACGAACACATTTTTTTCCTTTTTTTCTTTTTTGGCAAAAGAATTGCATTTCCGTCATCCTTTATATGAAAAAGTGTACAAAAACTATGGTTGCCAAGAAAATCGAAAAATAAACGCAAAAGTCCTGAATCAATTGCAAAATAATTGCTATCTCTCCTTCTGGTGTGTGTTTGTGTGTGCAGTGTGCTGCCGCAATGCATATCCTTTCAAAAATACACTTTTGATTCCACCAAAGGATAAAACTATTGAAGGAAACTTCCTTAATGAAATTTTTCTTTCAATAAAAGTCTACAAAATTAAATATAATACAGAAAGCTAAGGAAAAAGAAAAGAGGGAATCATTCTTGTTAACGGATAAAGTCAATCCTTTATCCAGGTTTACCTTAAAAAGGGAACAACGAGAGAAACACCTATGGATAGATGGAGAAGAAATCGATTATTCTTTCCCTTTGAGGAATGTGCGCTTTTCGCTGTAAGGATCTCCGATCTATCATCATTCATCACTGCCCAATCTGGACACCAGTACATGCAAGATTGTGTATACACAGGGTGATGCTGTCGAAAGGAAGTACCTTTGCAATAAAAGGCAAAAAAACAGCAAGAAACTCGAAAGCTATAAGAAAACGAAATGAAATCAAGGGATGAAACGATATTTGAATATAAATCTTTATTTTCAGTTTTTCCTTCGTTCGTCCTTTTTGGTTGAACTCTATGCGAACAATTCCCCTAACTCGTACTCGCGGTGTGGATTCAAGACGATTTCTCTTCCTTTATTTTTCCCGCTGTGACAAATTATTTACAAAAAAATTCCTTTCAAGTATTCAGTGTCGAAACCGTTGTCGTTAACGACAACTGTGATTTTTCGTTTGAATTTTATTTTTATTCTGCGTCCTTCGGGTGGAGCCTTTTTTTTATTTTTTTTTTATGTACAGGAGTGTCATTGAATGAGTCGAATATTGGAGAGTGGTATTCCTTGGAATGGGTATCGTCAGCATGTTTATTTCCATGTTTTTTAAAAGGAACTTTTGGCAAACGTTTTGCATCCTTATGAGTCGGTGAGCTGGTACGAGTTAACCAATACTTGGGTCAGATATCAAATAGGCTTCAAAGCTTTCTCTGAAAAATCGAAAATATTCCTTTTCATCTTCAATTTAATTAATTTTCCTTTTTTTTATCTCTTTCCAGGTAAGTTGTGAAATTTATTTCGCCACCTTAAACCCCATAGTGATGTGTAAGTTATGTAATAAAAATGTAAATTTGTTTTAAGCCACCACTACATCTAGACCATCTATCATTCTAAGGTCAATTACCCGACTAAATCACCGACCAAAAAAAAAGAGGAGAAAAAACTATTTTTAGCCCTCCACTGTCCTTAAAATTCCAACCAAAGGTCATTCAATTAACATTCAATTTGATAAGGGTTCCACGATAAAATCCAAAAAAAAACAAAAAAACGAATATAAAAACCGGAAACTCTGCATAATGAATTCTGAACACACCCACAGAGAACTTCAATACACGTTTCCTAATTGGCCGGTGTATGTGCTTCCTTTGATTCTTGGCCTCTCTCTCCCTCTCACTTGTCGGCTTTATTTTTATCTTTTTTATTCGGTAATTACTTGACTGGGTGAATGTATTAGATGACACTTAGTATTAAGAGAAATTCTCCATCTCATAAATATTTAAAAATAATGAACTCACCACTTCCGATATCAATTTCATGAATACACTCCGAGAAAAACTAAAAAAAAGAAACGAAGAAGTAAATGAAGAAAGGAAGCGTGTTTATATTTTTTTTGTGCTTCTATTCAGCGATAAGGATAATAATGTTTGTCCTAAATAAATTAGATGTGGTGGTCTTCATGTTATGCTCCATCTATCCTTGTCTGTCATCCTTAAGAATGAACAAAAAAAGAGAAGCAGACTTCCGCATAAAAAAATATAAGGAAACAGAAACCATTAAAGAATAAGAACTTTGAACGTTAGATTGCCAACATTAGTTTATGTGTCAAAAAATTTTCGGTTAAAGGCGAATGAAACGGGGAAGGCAGAGCGAGCGGGCGGGTGGGAAGAAACTGTAAATGAATAATGCCTCATCCCAAACATCCAGTCATCATGATTGATGGCATCGCACATGAAAACCAAAAAAAAGAGGGAAAAATCCTGTCACCTTTTTGTTGCCGTGTTGAATTTGTGAAGTGCTGGAAATAGAGAAGTGGAAGAAGTATATGGTTTTTTGCGAAACTTCAAAATGAACTAAGATGCTGCGTATTTTTTTAAGGCCATCTATTGGTTTTTATTTGAAGTACGTGGTATTTCGACGCTGGCAACACTAATGCACTTCAAATGTGGATGGTATGTAGTGTCAAGTCTCTGCAGTAAAAAATGGAACGTTTAAGGCTGGAAAATATTGAAAAATGGTGTTCAAAGTGAGTGCTCCGCTGCACTGCAGCACTTGCATAAAATTACAGAAAAGCCGCTTCAACGGCTGATGTAAGGAAATTTTGTGGAATCTCTGATTCTGCTTTCAAATATACTCTTAAGCAACATATGTATGCCAAGGACTCAGACAAGGTAAAAGTGCCGTCCGACCCTTCCAAAAACGGCAAGAGATATCCTCAAATACAGCACATATGACGTAGAAGGCTTGTGAGCCTCCTTTTTGGTCACTGTCAGCTCGAATCTTACCTCCACACAATATGTGTCACTGAAGATATCATCTGCAGCCTCTGCCTAGAAGAGGACGAAACCGCAGAGCACATACTCTGCGAATATGTCGCTTTGAGTAAGATTAGGAGTGACAATCTCCATAATGAGATTATCTTTCAAAAAGTGCTGAGGATCTCCTTCGCAGCAGTAATTCATTAGTGGATCTACTGCTACTGTGAAGCTGCATCGCTGGAAGGTGATAATTATTTCAATGCCTACATTAGTTGAAAGCAAATTGAAGGGGTAGCAGGTAGAACAGGTAGTCAAGGACTATTGAATGGGTGTTCCTAAGGGACCATCTTCTGTATAGGAATGCTGCACCTTGTGATGATTGCTGTCTATAGTTTTGTCTCAAGATCGCTTTGGTCGCATTGTCATTTTGCTCATTGGCGCAGCCAAAAAGGTCTTAAAACTGGATATCGACTGCAAAAGCTATACGTGTGTTCGTCCGCATAGATGACAGGATACGTGAAAACCCTGGAACCTCAACGGTTCGCAGAGCTGAAAATCTGAACATCTGTCACGCTTCTCTGAGGGGAATATTGGACAAATACCTCGGATTATTTGCTAAACAAGGTCTAAATCACACAAGAGTTGAAGGAAAATGTCCATCCGCTTCGTTACCGCTTTCTTGTGTCAATGAGTTGGAAAATGACGTTAAAAATGCGGTCGTAAAATTATTTTTTCTGAATAAGCTAATTTCCATCTCAAAGGCTAGGTCAACACGCAAGACGTTTGGATTTGTTAAAGAGAAGCCAATATATCCTCAAAGAGAACATGTTTAGTGTGGATCCCTACTTCTTTGAAAATGAAGCTGGCAACGGTGACCTGATTTTTTGTGGCTTCAGTTGGACGGTATGGTCTTGAACGGGCTTTGGATCTAGCAGGGTGGCGCAAAGTGCCACATGAACCGTCAAACATTTCGTCGATTTTTTAAATACTATGTATATTCGGTTACAATGTTATCAGCCTTTTTGGAGGGGTTATGTGATGCTATTGAACTTGTTCCTTTCAATAGGGAATGGATAAGGACTAAATTGATGCTCTTAAGGCTTAACCAAAACATAAATCGAGTTATTCTGGAAATAGAGCCACAAAACAGTCTGCTACCAAGCTAACCACATTTTTATCACTTTTTGTACGGCTTTTCCACGTGAGATGTGAGTCTATAATGTTGGGATAGTTCCCTGAGATGGATCCTGTTGATTCTGAATTTCTGGAGATTGAAACCATCATGAAATACGTCTTCTGGGTGTGTTCAGTGTTTAGTGCGCAGCTTAGTGGTTCGGTTAGGTTATGTTAGCTGGCTATTCTCCGTATACGGTAGGCTTCACTTGGACCTGAAGCGATCCATTGCGTGTTTTTTTATTTTATAATGTGCGCATACCAAAGGGGGAGGAGGAACAGGGGAGGTACCGGCGCATGATAGCTGTGAATGTTTGAAGGTTATAACGAAGATCATTTCACATATGTGTCGTTTGGTTTATGAACGAATCCCTGTATTTGACAATACGTCCGAAGTTGGGCTTGAGGGTGAACTGATGTGGATTCGAAGCGTGACGCGTATTGCGTAATGCAAATGGCTATTACCACACGAGTCGGTCACTTCCGTTACTTTTGGAACCATTTTCATTTTTGGAGTAGGTTCCAGATTTTATTGATATCCGCGTTGGCAATATCTTCAAGTTCCTCGAAGAATTATTCACCCAACTAAATTTTTTTTTATCCATACAGCTTCGATAGAAATAGTTGGCCGGGACTCCAAGCCTCAAGGCGTGGCCACTTAACGCACAGTGTTCTGTCAGTATACTTAAGCGTGGTTTGCTTATGAGTAGCAGACTTTTCGTCTTGTATAGTTGCACGTATCAAGATTACTCCATCTTACATTCTCCTGATGCGGAGCTAATGCAGAGGTATTGAATCTCGTCGTTTCGATGGGTAAGTGAAGCCGCCCTTTCAACACTGAAGAGCTTTTGTTTAGCTCCACTTCTGGCTCATTTGTGTGCTGCTTCGCAATTACCTAGGGTGTCTAAGTGTCAAGGAACCCAGCATAGAGTGATATTAAAATTATTCGATGTTTCATTCATGAGCTCCGTTTGGAATACACTGCACCAGTGTAGCAGTCTAAAAGACATGCTTACGCCAAGGGAGACGAAACAGTCCAGCTTCTACACCTTCCTCTGTCTTAAATCCATCAGCGTGGATTTCTAGTGCAGAATTATTAGTAATCCTGTTCTCTGTATTGAAGTCTAGAAACGGGGTTACATAGTCCGTGGCTTCTATTTTGATATATTCAGGATTGGGGATAGTCGCGTGCCCTGTATCGCTGGAAAACCAATGCGATGACTCCCTCAGTCGCAGAGCCGATTTTATGGCAATTTTTTCTCATAGATGCCCAGAGGAAGGATAAGGAGCATTGTTTCCAGAACCGCCGTAGGAAGACGCTGGTAAAGGAAACACAAGCCGTTCTCTGAATCTTACTTATGAGAGAGAGGTAGCTAGTTTTATCTAGTTCTGTCCACCAGACTAGTATTCCATACACGAGTATTGGTCTTACTACCGCTGTAAGACTGATGTTGCCAGAGCACTATCTGCAGCCAGACCCTCCATTATCGCGTAGGGGTTAGAACTTTCCATTACTGAGCGGGAGATTCAGGCCTGGCTATCCGAGGATACAGCAACAATTCCACTTCTGATAAACGTCATAGAGTAACAACTATCAAAAAAGATTTCAAATCGGACAATACAAATTGAAGACAACTTTCATTTGATTGAAAAATATACGGCTGCATGGAGCTTGTGAAGCCTTCGATCTGGGCTAAAAGTTTATGAACAGATTAAATATTTCTAGAATTTCATAGGGCATTCAAAACTGTAATCAGAATATTAAGCCTGTCGTTACTTTGCTGGATCAAAAGTCACTCGTTATGATTATTGTGGTTCATGTAGAATGGTGTTGGTCTGGGGTTTAGCCAGCAAGTTGCTCATCTCTCAATCCTTTGACAGCTACCTACTGTCGCACAGTGAAGCTGGTTGCAGTTCATTCCAATAGCGCCATCGAAGATGAGACCTATAGAAGTTTGAGTGGTTGAGTGGTAGCGGTGTGCATTAAATCAAAATCTGACGGTTCAAGTATATCAATTCTTAAAATACGATTTCCTTCAAAAAAATTCGTACCAATTTATTGCGTTGCTTTTATAGCCTTCATTCGATTCGAATAATCACGGCTTTAAGCCACTTACCACCAAATTGTTGCAAATATCCCGACCCTTAGCAGCTGCTTGAAAACAAGCCAATAATCCGTTCACTTACTACGAAAGCCTTTAAAATGATGTTTCACTTACAGCATTCAACCGCAAAACTTCAGCTGGAAAACGAAGCCTTTTCAGAAAATATTGCAAAAAATATTCAAAAAAAAAACTTTTCAAAGGAAAATGTTTCCCAATAATTGCCTCGAAACACGGTCCACTTCGACTGGCCAATAACCAATCTATAAAATTTTAATGAACCATACAAAACCAGGCGTTCAAACAACACACCAGAAATACCGAATTTCCAAAAACGAAAAGTATTCATTTTTAATTAGTAGGTGCTTGGAAAACACGGGAACTCGAAAGACCGAAAACTACCATAGCAACTGAAGGCAATCCCTGTGGCGTTGATCTCTTCTTTTTTGGTGCGCGGGTGCCCTCGTTCCAACCCTCTGTTGAATAATATCCTAAGGGAGGCAGAGGCAATAATTTTTTTTTTTTATAATAATCGATTTTTTCTTTACCCGAAATGAAAGAGAAACGTGAAAATTTTGTTTTCCTTTTTTTTCGAGGAGCACTTCAAAGTTTGTATTATTAAGTTCTCATGATGAGGCTGGCCAAAAGCGCCCCAATCAACCCTGTCGGCGCCTATGCCGGAAATGTCTATTGATTGCACAACGCTCGCCTTCGGGGGCGGGGTGGTGGAGTTAAAGTTTTTCACCCCGCTTGGACGAAAGTAGACAGAAAGTTTTTTGGAAATTTCATATCTGTGCCGATGTGGGTGGGGGAGGCGGCGGTAGGGGCGCCCGACCGCATTCGGTTGTTGTTTTTGTGTTTTTTGTTTGTGGATGGTTTTTTCGTTCGACGTACTTATGCCGCCATCATCGTTGGCGGGAGTTCCTTTCAATCTTTCTGACGGATATGGTGCACAAAAGACATATATACACGCATAATACTCTGACAATGCATGAAAAGGGAAGATAAATGGAATAATTTTTTTGTTTTTATTTTGTTAGATACGAGTGCGGTGGAGACGAGGCTCGGCTGTTGTGTGTGCCTTTAGGCGAGTCATTCGACATCAACATCGTCATCGTCGAGAAAACAGGAACAAATAAAAAAGTTTATCCTTGGAAGTGGAGTGAAACTTTTTCGTCTAAAAATTTCGCTTTTGTTGTTTTTTTTTTTTCCATACAGAAAGTGGAGTTTTCGACCAGATGGGGAAGGTGGACAGTGTTGCCTACAAGAAGGGAGACAGCCACCGAATAGCGGCAGCTAATTTTCGCTCTTTTTCTATCCGGAGAGGTTTGCTGAATGATGTTCTGGTTTGATGGCGTCTTAAAGTTTCTGTTTTTGCCTAATCTTTTCGATATCTTTGACTACCAATGTAACGTGGATTCGTATCGGCTCCCATAAATTATCGGAATTTGTTGCCAATTACCCAGAGCAAAAAATGGATTTTTGTTCATGTTGGTTCCTTGTTACGGATAAGGCAAAAAATCTGACGAAGGGCTTTTAATTTCTGCCGTTTTCATTGGCTAGGATATATGTACCTCCTGGCAGGATTGTAGAGAATTAGTTCTGTTGTACGAGTTAAAAGACAGAGGCAGTGCCCTAGGAATAATTTTTGTTGAGCTTCCACTCTGGTTATTGCATAGTTCAGATTCTGTTCCTAGGATTTCTAAATACTGAGAGCGCTTTAAGGAGAGAATGCTATTCTAAGCGATCTTGAAGCCTGTGGAAGATATGTAGTTGGTTTCAATGTGAAATTTATTGTTGATCTTCAACGTGAGCATAAATGCCGCCCGAAGTGACGGATTGTATTTCAACTTTTCTCTCCGTTAAAACAATCGACTACGATACACTTTTTCTTTCCTAAGTTTTGGCATTCTTCCTGCTTCTTTACCATTGCTCCGTTTTCGACATCTAGACTCTCGAAAAGCAGGTTCTTCGATCCTCCTTCGTACCTGCTGCACTGCTTCCTGCAAGTGCGTGATTATGACTGACATCTTGGAGGACTCACCTCCATTGGTTATAGCTTATCTTTACGTTTTCTTCTAGTTAGGCAGGCATTTAGTGGGCTAAGCATTGAGGCACACAAATGAAAAGAGTCCCCAACCAATGAGTGAAACCAGGTAAAGATCGCCTTAGCTGGAGGGATTTGTTAGTTGAGAGTCTTGTCGTACAAAAATTAAGGCATTCGTAGTTTCTGCAAGTCATGTTTTAGCTGCACCTAATATATTCCATGCATCACTTTGTCGAATAGCCTGCTTACAACCCTACCATCTGACTGCCTTATTTGTGAATTCCCCGATTGTTGTTTCGAGCCTTAAAGCCTTGGACCTCGTAATATTTTCATTTTCTTCATTCCTGTGTGTTGGTAGACTTTTCTTGCTCTTGTTTTAGGTCAGCTTTGTCCGTATTCCTTATTTGACAATTTGACAATTTTTTCCATTTTGAAGAGCCCACCATCAATTCTCTTTTAGTGGTGGCTGAGAGCCCAGTATGGCTGCTCTGTTGTTACTTCGAGTGATGCTCGTACACTAGGTCCAAAGATGGTAGGAGTTGGAGGTCACAGCTACTCCTCTTTGCTGAATTGAATTTTGAATTTGGTTACACCCAATATGAGTCTAGGTTTACGCTCTCGAAGGCTCCCACATCCAATGTGGTCGATGTGTGCTGTGTGGGTTAAGTGCATTGATGGCCAGGGGTCTGGGTTGATATAACACCGGGAACCTTGCACAATCTATCCACGTATTGCGAGGAGCAAAATCTGGTTGTCAGACGCGGTTAACAGTTGTTGTCTCGTTTACACAGTGCTTACCGCTTCGGCTATGCACGATGTTTTCATTTATCGTGGAGTTGGAGTTTCAGCATTGATAACATGCATTATGTACAAAGTTCACACTTCTCCTCGTTAGCATCGGATATCCTGATTTGCAGATCTCCTGTCTTGTGCAATGCATATACACTAGTAACATTTTTTTTTTTTGTCGGGTTAGGAAGCATTCCACTGGAGCACTGAGACGCAACTGGTCCATTGTACTACCAGGAAGCATAACCCAGAATTACCCATTTTACTGGAATTTTTTCGACTTTCGGAGAGTGCTGAGAAGGCATTTCAATAAAGCACAGTTTACAGTATCAGCACTCAGCACATCGGGACCGAAGATTTGCCGAGCAAAGGAAATGATTCAAAGTATCGTTGCCGTCTCACAAGCGCCGCAGACAGTGCCTTACCCTTGTACAATAAGATGTTCAGCAAAACGAAAATGTCCCGTGAGAACAGCAATAAATTGTCTTACACCAGGAGCATAGATTAAGGTCAAATTTCGTAGTCCGTTTAGTATTATTTAAGGTTGGTTAAATCCTTGCACTACTCGGGTGTCAACAACGCCTGCCCGCCATATTGTTCAGAGGTCTGCAACACGTTTGAGCTGCCTTCTACTCATTCCCAAAGAGCTTGATTCCTCCTCGACTGTCCTGCGCCACGTTTGCAAAGGGCGTCCCGCTGTTCTGCCTGCCTGGGTAAGCGGATTCCACTGCATGGCGTATTTTGCAATGGAGTTGTCGTCGCGCTTAAATGCCTTAAGGATCCACTTAGGCTAGATTTTAAGGTTTTTACACTCTGACTTGGCTTTGAATAAACTTTTATTGCTGTGCGGTTTGAATATGTCCAAGAGCGAGTTTACTCAAGCTCACGATACTTTTACTGATTCCATCTTTCTGTTTCGATATTCTATGCCGACCTATGTATACCACAGTATAGGTTATAGACATGCTTCGTTCATCGTTTGGAGGTAAAAGCCGGAGTTAGTAGACAGAATGGCTTCATGTCCTTATGTATTGGTCTTGTGCAACATTTTTTAAAAATTCAATAACGCTCAAGGTCTGGTTTGATCGTAGCTAAACTGTCTACGAAAATGTCTCCTTCACGAAAGAGTTTTTGTATAATACCGGGGTCTCAACTAAAAAGCGTCTCCAGTCAGTTCGATCTTAAGGAGACAGCAAGTCGAGTTTCGCACACTAAGATGGCTGAAGTCCCCTTCAATTGCATACGCCAACTGAGTCGTGGTTTTCTTCTACTACGCCTTCCCGCGGGGATGGATTTGAAGATTTCCCGGGCCAGAGCATTGGTGCCCATGCGGTCTACATGATCCAGCCACCTCAGTCGTTGGGTGTTTGCTCTTCTGGTGAAGTCTATCTCGCCGAATAGCCCGTATAGTTCTCCTTCTCCACTCACCGTCTTTGCAGATGGGACCCGAAGAATTTTCGTCTCTAAACAGGTACGACTGGGATGATTAAGGCTAAGGTTGAGGGACGCCCAGTTGTTCGGGAGAGGACTTTGCTATTCAATTTTAGCCCAAAGAGCCAGCGGTTAGCAAGAAGTATTCATCGTTTGATCTTAATGCTGATGTCGTTGTTGATCTTAATTCATAGTGGAGACTAGGTAGCCAAAGTCTCTAACTACCTCAAAATTATATTTGTATACGGTGACGTCTTGTCGCAGACGTCGGTGTTGGTCGTCCTTTCTTGTTGACCTATATATAGGTACTTGGTCTTTTTCTCTTTGACATTTAAACCCATTTTCACCACTTCCGTCACAATACTCACAAAAGCGCCACTGACAGCAGACTACGTTCTTCCGATTGCCAGTATCGTCGGCCTATACGAGTAGGTACTTTAAAGGAAAGATTGTGCCTCTGGAGGTGGCGCATGAGTTGCGCACTATCCTTTCAAGAACGACGTTAAAGAAGTCACATGAAAGCACGTCGCCTTGTCTGAATCCTTTTTTGGACATCAAAGGTCTCGGTTAATTCTTTACTGATCTTGATGGAGTAGGGTACATTCCCCACCGTCTTCCTGTAAAACGGACCAGTTTGGCAGGGACCCCTAAGCTAGACATTGCTCTGTATAGCTCGTGTCTTTAAATGTTATCATACGAGGTCTTGAAATCGATAAAAGGTGTTGGGTATCGATTTGAGGCTCCTGGGTTTTTTTTGAAGGTCTGCCGCAGTGCAAATATTTGGTCGATGTTGGACTTTCCAAGCCTGAAGCCACATTGATACTGATAGATCAAGTTGTTGAAGAACGGCTTTGAGCCTTCACGTAACATGGCAGAGAAGATCTTTTAGGGGATGTTAAAAAGACTGGTGGCTCTATAGTTGACGCAGCTCAGAGGGTCTCCTTTCTGAGGAGTCCTTTAAAATATCCACTTTAAGCATTCAAAGTACTCATTAAAATTTCAACTCCTAATTGTCCTCTCTTTCGATATTTCATAACATTCATTTTCCCCAGTAACCTTGCCCCTGTAAACCCCCATAATTTATGTTTCGCCTTGCTCATCCCAAATATACACCACCATCAAGGACAAAAATATCACCACAGCCCACTGTATGCCATAACTCAATTAAAATCGTGACGTTTGTGAATTTTATCGATTCGGACCGCCATTACCCTTGTCGCCGTATTCTCTGGCACCATAAAAAGCCGAAACAACATCACGGTCGTAAAGTTTTATCCACTTTCATGCCTAACGCCTACAGTGCATGCTTGCAGCAAGCGAAAACCATCAAAAACCCGTCTAGGTCCACATAAACGTCCCTCCGCAGCCTTGTAGAATTTTTTATGGACCACTTTAAAAAGTTGCCTCTCCCTTCGCCAAACATCCACAAAAATCAACCACAAGGACCTACTTTTCCCACCTTTCTACCTATCAACGAATAAATTTTTAGAACACCATTAGACCGAAGGAGTGGAACGAGCCAGCTAGCTAGCAAGTGAAAGCCGAGACAGTGGCAAAGACAATGCGGCTTCACTTTGGGATAATTGTTTTCAAACGCGCTGCGCGTCGTCCTTCCCAATCCACTTGTAGCCGTAAAGGACAAAAGCAATACAAGAAAAAAGTTACTACTGTTTGAAAAACATAAAGGAGACGAAAGACAAAAGGCATTATCTACAGTCTTCGCAGTTAAGGTAAACAATGAAAAGAGAGGAGATAAAAAAAAGGACCCTTCGGCACCGCGTTTACTTACCTGCTTCATTATAGTGCCGCAGTTCCTCCATCCACCCATCTGTATAGATGTGTGTGTATATTCTAAATCCAATTGCCAAACGGAAAGAAAGAGAATGGAAGGAGAGAAAAGAAAAAAAATGATTCGCTTTGCAAAAGAATAAAGTACTCCTTACAGATGTCCTTATAAATTATTTAATATTGAATAGCTTGGGGCTGCTACTCCAGTAGAGGCCTGCGCCTCTGTTCAGGACATCAACGAAAGTGGGTGGACCCACCAAAGAAAGATGAAGTAACATCTTCTCGTCGTGCTCTCTATCATAAAATCAAAAGTCAAAGGCACCAACTAGAAACAGTCCTTTGTTTGGGTTTTCCTTCAGCTTCAAACCTTCCCGCCCATGTTAAACTTTCTCCTCGTGTCCTTCCTTCCTTCCATGCTGGGCTTATGAGAAGAATTTTATTTTTTTATTACTTTTTATTTGTATTCACTACTTTCCCATACGGCAGAACGACTGTATGGAAGGAGGACAACATTGTATTTAGAGTGCCAGGATAGGCGTCCTAGTTTTTCTACTGTACTCTTACTTGATCTAGGATACGCGTTGTCGTTGTTCACCTCCTCGTTCTCCTTGGTTCTCGCGGTGAATTGCGTTTTAAATATTTTATGAAACTTTTTATTTCCTTTTTTCGTATTTTTCTGCATTTTGCTTTGTGTGTGCCGAGTTGTGTGTTTGTTTTGGAGTTTCTTTCCGTTTTTTTTTTCTTTTGCGTCCATCCTTCCTTTATCCATACTGCAGATGCTTGCATCTTTCATTGAGAATTGCTTCCATGGTGTATTTTGTGTTTATGTATGTCCTTTTTATAGTCACTGTTATTGCTCCTGCTGAGTGTTCTATTGTGGATACACAATCCAAACAAGGCGGATACGTTTCTGCTTGTCATGGTAGGTACGGGTATATTCGGTGAAATCTGTTAGGGTATTGTGCGCGTGGATGCTGTGGGTAAATAACTCAAGCAATTGGCTTGAAACCCATTGAAACTTTTGCAATATCCCATTAAGGATGTGTGCAAAACTCAATTTGCCGGGAAATGTTTTCGCAAGACAATTGTTGTTTTAAGTTTTTGGTATTTAACGGATGCAGTACGAAAAAGCGATTACGAAGAGTTTTGAAGGATATGTGGCTGTGTTGTGCGTTTGTTTGATGGGTTGGGAGTATGAGACAGCGAAACTTTTCAATTAGAATTGAGGCGAATTCAATAAAAACGGTGTTTAATGCTAAAGTTTAGATTGCATTCTTTTGTATTTGTATCCGGGTGTGTTGGTCTCTTTCCTGAACAGATACCCAGGTATTGAAGCCTTGCTACTGTGCCATTCATCCACAGCTTGACAAAATCCGTGTTTATCATGCCTCGTTACTTACTTACTTAGGTGGCGCTACAGTTCGGATGTCACAATTTTTCATCCTCCCTTTTCCCGGCCCATCCCATCGCAGTTCCTGGATAGGTGTTATGTCTGCTTTAGAGCAGTCTATGGCCTCTTCTAATTGATCGGCTGCCCGGGGTCTGTTAAGTGGTCGAACATACCACGTGTAGTCCTTATTTCACTTGCTAGGGTCATCAACAGTAGTTCCACTCCTTTCCGAGGCTTCTGGTTGCTTCGTAAATATTTTTGTCCCGATATACAATCCCCAACCTGAAAGGCCAGATGCCTATATACAACTCCTGGGGCCGGTTAAACCGATGTCAGTAACCCACATCGGGGATTCGAGCTCATCCGCCACCATCTCTTTTTCAAGACCCTGCCTCAGACTAGAAAGCTTCATACTCATCTGAGGTCCAAGTACATACATATGTGTGTCGGAGTAGCTCAACTTCTACTAGTCTGTCAATAGACGTCATCGTTAATTCCATCGATGGAATGCCTCCGCTGCACGTCCTCCTTCTTAGGACCTCTTATTAGACATCTGAGCCGTGGGTCGGGCCAGTAAGAGATGCGTCGCCTGGCACATGCGTGCTGTAGTTAAGCCGGCTAAGCTTGCGCTGGTCCCCGAGTGCCCATTTCCATATACAGTCTCAACACATGCTCATCGTTAGATCACGATTAAATAGCTATCCAGCAGGAACCCGGTGGAGGGAATCAAGCGTCCTTGCCCACCATCGTGCATCATTGCAACACTTTAAACCCTGCGCATTTGCTCAGTACTACATACTACGTGGAAGGTGTTTGGTATACCGGTTGACTTTCGTGACATGGACATTGTTTGGGTACACGAAGTTACTTACTTACTAGTTCGGGGTGAACCTGGGTCTCAAACAAACAAGCTTCTCCAGTTCGCTCGGTTCCTAGTTGAGGTCTCCTTCTACTTGAGCGCGACACCTCAGGAGAGGTACTGCGTAGAGGACTCTGCGTTGTCCCTGCGGATTAGATTCCAAGGCTCTGTGGGGCGGAGCATTGTACACCTCGTATATTTCTCGCTGAATCTTCTCTTTCATTAGCTATATAGGTGGTGCATGTTGTTGGTTCTTATGTCCAGTTTTTCAGTCGTGCTTGTGAGGTGCTTGTTAAGAGCAATGAAGTGTGACCTCCAGATACTTAGGATGAATCTTAAACAGTAAGGGAATTAACACTGATCCCTGTGGAATGCGGTTGCTTAGGGCTCTAGGTCTACTGCATAAGTCACATACTCGTGGTTTTGCTGGCGTGGATGTTGAACTGATAAAATTCTCTTGTTAGCGATAAAATTTGACATATGTACATATGTAGCCATAGGTTCGTGTGGAGTAAGGGATTACAGCAGTTTTTTTGTGTAGATTTTTTGTCTCTGAGCTGGAGTAAGCGACTTAGTCGTGAGATTTTGAGCTGGGCAGCTATAATGACCATTGTCAAGCGAGATTTGTTCCACTGCTGATGCTATGCATGGACTAAGTAGTATCTCGTTGGGCTTAGTTTCGTGAGCTCCCAGATCTGATTTTTTTTCTATTTTATCAATTCCTTACGATATAGTCCGGAGTTTCTCCCGTTTTATTACAAAATTTGCATAACCTGTTTTTTTCTGAGGAATTCGTTAGGCTTACAGTGCACTCTAAGGAAGTCCCTTAGACTGTAGTGTACATATGTAGTCTGTTTCATTTGAGGCTAGCGTAGGGCTAAGACTTTTTATTGATTCACAAGTATTGCTTCTTTTTCCCTCGGCTTCCTTTTCATTTAAAGCTGTGGAGCTTAAAGATGGAAAGCTTGTTCTACCGCCACACGAACTTATTTCCAATTGGTCTTAGCAAATGAGGATCGATCTCTTAGAGAAATCATATCAGAATCTGGAGGCTAAACGGTCCAGAAGGCAAATATATCCCAATATAGCCGCGGTTCTGTGTAACAGTTTGTTTAGCTACTATGTCGTAAGGGTGCACGACGCACGCTGTCTATGCTCCTTTCGCATAGTTCTACCTTTCAAGTGAAGCTGAGGCCGTAACTTCCCTTCTACCACGGCTGCAACAGAGTGAAAGTGATGTTGCTATAGACGTTCTAGGAGCTTTTTTCAATCAGGCTTCCTTATCACTATTTTGATTCCCGCTCCCGCAAAATTTGAGTTTTTTGTTCTTTCGTTTCGAGTAGGTTTTTCCTAAGCTAGGCTCTCTACTGGTTTTGATGCACGTATTTGCTTACCTTTGATTTTTTCAGGAGGGCGTTTCAGATTACACCCTTTTCAAACCGATGCATGGTTGTTTATAAAAGGGGAACCTTTTATGAGATCTCTGCAAAGTATAGCCATGCAAATGCACCAGCTCGCCACAATGATGATTCGTTCCATGGACATGATGATCGGGACATGATGGGAGGTATAGCTCATAACTCATATGACAGACTCATCGCTTACTGCTAGGACAAAATCAAAGGTCCTAGATGAACACTTTGAGGAATCCTCGAAATGTCTGAGAATTCGTGTTGCTTTGTGGGGAATGGTGGTTCGATATTCTTTGTTACACCAGAGTTGACTGTCACACCAAGAAGACACAAGGTATCGTTGGGTTTGCTTATTTGGGTATCCAATTGAAACTGCGGTGTAGTGGACGTATTCTTTCTGGAAAAGTTGGTGGATTGGAAGTTTACTCTCAGGGCTGCAAGATTTTCCTTCAGTGAGTGAATTTTTTCACACCTGTGATGTGATGATCTTGATAGCAGGATACTACCATCCGCGAAATAGAAAATCTTCTAAATTTTTGATCCCAGCGTATTATTTAAACGAAGAAGAAATAAATTCTGTGAAAGAATAGATCCCTGGAGCCAAGACCGGAAAACACATCATCGACTACATCTTAGATTGATCTCTTCTGAAGGATTTTCTTTCCATCCTTAGAGTTGCGTTGGAAGTCAACGGCAAGTTAGCTTGCTTTGTAAAGCTCTTTGCCAGACTTAAAAGAACCACCGGGAGCTCTTGATTCACCACGTTTTACGGTGAAGGAAGCTTGGTCGGTAGACAGTTCTTTCAATTAGAATGCCTTCACGAGTATTTACAAAAGAACACACATTTTCTTATGGATACTTTTGTGGACGCTCTGTGATAAGTGAGTAGGACTACTATGTGGAAAGTTCAGACTCGAGTCCCAAAAAATACCATCTCACTCTCGGAAGTACCTGGTAAATGCCTGATAGTACAAGTCCAAGTTTAGCTGGTCCAAATTTTTATCTTCGAGACACCTGGGCCGGACAATAACAAAAGGAATTTTTCGTTGTGTCATAGTCTTCCATGTTAAGATAGCCTGAGGCATCTACAAGTCGTCTGCAGTCAATTTTGCGGAGTCACAAAAGAAAAACCCCGGATTTTTTTTGCAAATATCCGGGCGTATGCATTTGGTTGGTCTGCATTCAGCAGAGCCATGCCAATGACTATGGTTTGTTGGTTGGCTTAGAAGGGTGAGAATGACTTCATCTTGTAGGCCATTGGCAATATTGTTCACGACTAATCCAGAACTGATGCGGGTTTTGAGCCTAGTCTTGCAAGGTCAATGTAAAATCTAATGAAACTTGGAATTCATGCACTTTTTTGAATTCGGTGAAAAGGCTAACCAGCGCCTTTATTGCAGCTTGGTTATGGCTGAAGAAATATGGACTCTTTTTCGTTCTTATCTACATTTTCATTATAATAAAGCACATGGCCATTAGGATCAGGACACATAGTGGAGAGTGGAGTCCAATGTTCTCATACTCCACGGAGATAAAAGCATCGGACCTCTGTCTAGTTTTGAAGCCATCCGTGAAGACACGATGACCTTTCTTTTCCCGGTCTAGAGTCTGACCAAAGCCATTCCAGCGGCAGTTGAGGCCAGTGTTATTAAAGAGCGGAATTTGTTAGTTCGCAGGCGTGCACAAGAGTTTAGGCTTTGTCTGTCCGCAACTTGAAACATTTCGCGACCGGATCTTGTCCTTGTACCTTACAAGATTCGATTCGTTCAAGAATTGAAGCTGTTAGATCATGCCATGCGTCGGAGCTTCGCTGAATGCGCTCAAAACCAATTGCAAGCAGATCCGGAATTTTATGGCAAAATTGTGTTAAGCGATGAGACGCACTTTTAGCTCAACGGATATGTCAATAAGCAACATTGTCGCATTTGGAGCTTACGCTACAGTCGATAGGCAATCAATCAATTTCGAGTGTTTAGCCAAGAAAAACTCCGAGTCTGAGGCGAAATTAAAAATGATAGATGGTTGTCAGTCGATGCTCGAACCTCGCCGAAAAGAGTTTCTCGTACTACTACACCGAGAAAGGAGTTTCTGCTCGTTGACACATTTCTTCTAATAACTATGATCGGCAAACCCCCAGGAGTCGGAGTCGAAGGAGTCGTCATTGAGTCTGTAAATTGTTTCTTACTAAAACTAGATTTGTGATAACAAAGTGGGTCTTCCATCTCGGTGTATTAGCAAAGTAGAAAATTTTTTGAAAGCAATTCCATGTCCTTCCTTATGAATCATCGACTCATTTAAAAATACCATTTCATGCTAGTGGGCAATAAACGAAATATGTTATCGATTTTATTGCCTTTTTCAATGTCACTCGCATAACTACCACACATGTGAACATTTTAAACACATGGTACAAGTTCCACGTTAGTTAGTTACTGCACTTTCGCATATGAAACCAATTAGTTGCACTCACCACAAATAAACAGAAAAAAAAAACCTGAATATCAGCAGGCATGAACCCCCCTCTCAAGCTAAACCACCCTGTTTATGGACAACAAATTTTTAAAATCCACCCCCGTTTGCAGTCATCTAGAGAAACTTAAATTTAAGCGAAATTTAAGTTCGTAAAAAAAGATACAAAAATACATTACGGGAGGGGCCAGGACACATACTCGTATTGAATAGATAACTCCATTTTGAAATGTCAATACACGTTCCAAGGACACTTCGTACATCTCAGCAGAAAAAAAAAGAAATATCACTCTCTCCTCCTCACAATTTCATTTGTGTTCCTTCGTTCAATTCAAAAAAAAGAGGAGAAAAAATAGATGAGATAGTAAAATGAAAAAAAAGCGAAATAAGTGCAAACGAAAAATACAATTAAGACTCTGAATCACCCTCGGATTCATCCCCGAATCACCATAATTGTTAAGCACGTTATCTCGTTCGCAGGAAAGTGGGAGAGCGTTCGCCCCACTTGCTATCACAGCAGATCCTTTTGCTGTCACCGCATCCGGTCGTAAATAGAAGTGTGGAATGTGTATATGGGCCTTATGTGTCATAGAGAATAAAAAATCGGTTTCAGTTCTTTTGTGTCGATAACTGAGAAAACGCCTAGTCACTCTAAACTCGGAATCTCTTATTCCTGATGCTCATCCTTTTTGTAGTTTTCCTTTTGTTTGTGTTTGTGTTTTTTTTTTTTTGTTCTTTTAAATGCTTGCTTTGCGTACGTGCGGCGAGGAGTTGATTTGACAGGATTCTTCTGCTGCTTTTTGTTGTTGGAATGATCATTTAAACGGTAGTGGATAAGTGAGCTGTAGTCGGTAGGTAGTATGGTTTGTTAAAGATATAAAAACGGATTAATGCGGTAGAGGACATGGAGCTGCTTTTGAGTGTGTGTCCTTCAAGAACGCTTTTCGAACTGGCGCAGTAGGAAAACTGGTGAATAAGGCATTTGAGTCTTTGCTAATAAGGTTTAAGCACCAGTCGGCGAAAGGAATTAGTCTTTTAAAAGTAAAACTGTCCTGGATTTCTAGCAGCCATTAGGAGGGTATGCTGTGGATAACAACAGATTTTCGTCTCCTCGAAGTGGTCGATTGTGAATACCTTTTGTGCTGCGGCAAAAGGCGTTATTACACTATTACGCTATTCGTGTGGCGTAGAGCACAGGTTCTCCCGTCTATAGATAGAAGGGAACTCTACGGAACTATAGCTTAAAGCCTTATCCAAGAAGCCTAATTGATAAATATCGTCAGAGATTCGCAAGAAGTTGGATCGTGATTGTGCACTAACCACTAAGTCACAGCACCCTCAACAGACTGTGTCGCAATTCTGTTCTCAGGTGTCTTAGCTCTGTTATAACGCGCTTTGACCAAAGCTCATTGCATCTACATATATTCCCTGAGGTTGAACCATTTACCGCACTATGTTCTCTGGCATCTCCTACATACATATGTATCCCATATAAGAGCGAAACAACTCCAAGGACTAACTAGAAGTCAGCTTCGATTAGTCACAGGATTTGTCACTGAAATCCGTCAAGGCTCCTCATGATTGTAGCCCAAGATAACACATACAGAATCGGCACAAAGACGAAGAATCAGAAGGACAGAATTTGTGTCACCGTAACTGTTTAATCAGAGCACGCCATTGTCTACCTTGAGGCAGAGGTTATATCTGCCGGTTCGCCCAAAGAGATTTTTGGATTCATCGCTAATTGAGCTATCATGAGCGAGCTCTTTGAATAAGACGAAATCCCAATACGCCCCTCTGTGACGGCAGTGGTATGGTGACACGTTCCCACCTCTACTCTCAATCCAATTCAATGTTCTCTGGAGCTGGTATTTCGAAAAGCTAATCACGTCTTACATCGCTCTCACTCTCATCGCACTTCGGGCAGTAAGGCTATTAATAAGGAGTCTCTATCATTGTTGCTAAGTTTGTTCAGGAATCTTTCAAATCCTTCGAAAAAATACCCGGAGGAGCTACATGTTGGGTCCTTTGTGTTTCCCAAATTGCTTATGTAGAAAAGGCTTTTTTATATACATATGTACACGTCGACTGTGATAATATGTCTTCGGTAGCATGGCAGTGACTGATTTCGAATGGGTATCTCCTGTGACATGGTTGCTGTCAACGGTTTTGTTTTCTTGTCTCGGGAAAGCATGCATTTACACGTTGTCACGAAGTGGCCTTCTTTCTTGCATCTTTTTGGTGCTTTTTTTGCTATGTATGTGCTCAAAATTAATGCACTCGTTGCACTTCAGTTCCACCACTGTTTTCGCTCGAAGGTTCACTGTCGGCATCTGTGTTCCCCTGCATCAAATCGATCACCAGTGGTTCTATCCGCGTCATAAACTTATTTCTTGAACCTTTTCAATTCGTTTTAGGATTGACGTGCGCGAGATCGACAGACCTCTCGAGTTCAATTTGTCGATGTTTTTTAGTTGTTTTTCTAAGATCACGTTTTTGGGCAGTTTTTTGGGACTCGAGACCGTACCGAAGTACATAGATGGAAATTAAAGGGAGCTTGCATACGTATCTTCCAATTTTACGGCTCGAAAAGAAAGCTGAAAACTATTTGAAGGTTTAAGAAGCCTGGAGATTGGAGTTAATCCTTCCATCGTTGATCACTGATAGTTGGTAGAAATTCGTTTGAAATCAGTCTGCCTTTCTGCGACATTTTCCTCTAGAAGTTTGATGCAAAGGCTGAGTTGATGATTCTGCTGTTACACATGCCTTCAGTTAGGTTTGTGATTTACCCATTTAATTTTTTTATTGATGATGTCCTTATGAGATTGAGGTCCCCTTGAATACATGTAAATAAAGGCTGCCATAGAATACTCCTTGAAATCTAGACTACGGAGCTTAGCGCACTCTTTATCTATGAAGTACGCGCCCTAGGTTTTTAAATTTTATTATTTCCGTGATGCGTAGGACAATGCGACAATGAATCCTAATTGGACAATGATATTTGGTAGTGGACTAGGATAGGTAACGCTTGCGGGTTTGGCGAGGAAGGAAGATAATTCTCTTTGCCACACTCAACCCAATACAGGCTCGTTGTGATACCCATGGGGGAAACAAGATCCCTTGCTCTTGGTGTGTGTTACTTTCTGCGCTGGTAATACAAACCATCCTGTGGATTTGACAGGACGTAGTCGAAGATGTCGTTCACCGATTAGTTTCCTAATTCCTCGATGTCCTGGAAGAAGTGCCTACTGAGCAATTTATTTCTTGGATGGTAGAGACCTGGGCAGTGGCACAGGAAGTCGTATTCTAATTTACCTCTTTATCGCCGCAGCCTCTTCAAAGGACTTCTTCTGTAAGGCGTAGCTTTTTCAAATGGTACTGCAGAGTGTTATGCCCCGTGATCACCCCTATGAGGGTAGAGACGCATTTCCTGTCATTTTGTAAAACTCTGTCGGATTTACCTTTGTTAAAGAGTAGCCATAATTTCCTCGTTGTAGCTCAAGGATCGCCATCTATTGTTCGCCTCTGTTAAGGACGTTTCCCCTACTACATGCCTAAGAGTGCAAGGTTTAGTACCGAGCCTTTTCTTGCCAATTCATCGGCCTTCATTTTAGAGCCGTCAGTAAACATGGCTTTGGATTGCATGCCCGATATTTCTTTGCTTACCCACTCTTCTCTACTCGGGCAATGACTTGAGAAAGGTCTTTGCAATGCTCTCAAGATGTTGTGTAGTGGGTGAGCATTACCTAGATGTTTTCGTAGGGTTGTACATACTGTAGTATGTCCCTTTGTATTCGGTTTCCAGCCACATATCTGATTGGCTTATTCTGGGATTTGGACTAGGTTGAGGATGGCATCGCGCCTTGTTCTTGGTGTTTTCTTTGTGACACTGGTAGCTCCAATGCATGCCAGTCTTTATGCTTTTGCTATAGCTCTTAGGTTGGAGGTTTTGGATTGGATTGTATAGATATTATGGGCTATACTTCGAGTATCTTCCGATTAAACTTTCGTGTTGACAGAGCATAAAAGTCGCTGTACACCTGTCTGTCTATGGTCTATAGCGGCTACTATACAGATGAAAAGATTCCTAATAAAATTCATTTACTAAAGACCGCGAACTCGTCGCAGGGATTGCAACTCACCATTCATCGTGAATTGCAAAAAAAGTTTCCAGGTGGCATCCTTTAGAGATGAGTGTGGAACCAACTGACAGTCTCAGACCAGCAAGTGGATTACTGAAACAATTATTCGCCTCTGCAACTAACAACTGCCGGAGGAATTCCCCTTGTGGGTCCTTTGTAGCACACATAAATTGTCTTCGAACTTCGACTTGTAACCACTAAAGTCTGTCATGATGTGCTGATTCCTATAAAAAACAAACTCATGAGATCTGCATTGAAAAATCCACACCAACTCATTTCCCACTTCTAATTCCCTTACCTCTTTGAACCTAACCGTCATCCAGGTTGTAACCACCTGAAACCCGAACAAATCTATCGAATCGCACTCAGCAGCGCACATCAAATTACACTCATTCTTGATCCCCCAAGGAATTGACAGCTCACTTAATTGCATTAGTTCCCGACTCCCGCAATACATCACGCTCTCAGAGTCACAGGCAAAACCATCATATGTCCACGTATCTGTCGCATCCTTTATGCTTAACAAACGGAAAATTGAAATCCCGACGTAATTAAGTTTTGTTGTGCACTACGACTACACACACTCACATACACTTGTCGGGCGTACTACCTGTACAACCGGGTGATTGCAATGAATTCAAAATGACTCCGCCAACGTCAGCCCTGTGACGTTGTCGCCCCCATTCCTGTGCTCCTCATCGTTCGTGCATAATTTTAATCCGTCAACAACCTGACAAATACTAAAAACATTATTTCCCATCCGTTTAGAATAAAATGAGAAGGATTAGTGTGTGCAGTTGGTATTAAGGGTTTAAAACGGTGGAAAAACTGCATGCATGGCATGTCCTTTGGGGGTAAGGCATCTGTGTACTTTTTTTGTTATGTGAAGGATGTGAGCACTTATGAGACTTGTTTATCGGAGGACATTACTCCCGGCAAGGAGTGCATTCAATTTATTAGTGACAATCATGATAATTTGTAGTTCGCGTGCATCAAAAAGCCCTCACTTGTGCGCGAGCCACTTGATGTCCTTAAATCATCGCAGTAAAAATAAAATGACGCTGTTCCTGTGGGGTTTGTCTAGACAACTTCTGGTTCTGATTGGATAATAGGAATCCTACCTAAGACGTACGGGTATCCTACCTTTTTTGTAAGGTCAATCCAGGGGATGTTCGTATCCAAAATTGCTTGTCGTCCTGACTGCCTTGCTTTGCTGTTTTTCTTTCTCTTTCCCACTTTGGGGTCCCCACTGTTCTCCACTTGGGCTCTTAAGAAATTGCTTAAGCCTAAGGGCACACGTTGCCTTGTTCCTTTGACGACATATTCTCCGTTTTTTGTTTCATTTTTTTCTTCCTTTTTTATGCCATGCATGTCATTTGATGCTTGTTGATAAAATACTATCTTTTTCGTACTAATTGTTTGTTTAGGACAATCATTGAAATGAGCAATCGTATCTGGCTTCAAGGCATTTGTTTTGATGATGGGCGGTGGTTCTGTTTTGTCAGGAGTTCGTTTTTTTTTTTCGTGAAAACCTGGGAACTCTTCGAAGAGCCAGGACGAGTGAGCCGAAAATGTATCGAATTTCTTGGTATCAAGCAACGAAACCCTGTGAATAAATTTTATAATTGGGACGCAGGTGAATGTTAGCAGGATGTTGCTGGTTTTTAAAGCGGTGAGGTATAAAATTTAAAGAAAATCAGTCGAAAATTTCCTTAAAAAAATCCAAAAGTGAAAGTTTGTAGGAACGATTTCAAAGAAAACGGCGGCGAATACGTGTGACAGACGTGCTGCTTATGGAATCATCCAGGACGGGGAAGGTTATGACAGCTGGAATCAACATCTGGTGAAGGGGAATGTACTCTGTTTAATTTGTATAAGGACCACGTCTAGCAACGAAGGAGCATTTTGCTCAGACCCTGGTATTCATCCGAGGTAACAACGTCTCGAATACGTGGATGAGATCGTTACCGTGATAAAAATACTGGAAAATATCAAAGAGCTACGACTTGACGAAATTCCTCTTGCAAGTGTCGTCAGCAAAAAGGCCTGAGCTCCTGCATCCGCTTTTTGAGAGAGCTTGGAATACCGAAAGCCTTCCAGATCAGCGAAGGAAACAAATCATCGCAAAGTTCCTTAAAAAAAAGAAGTTTGGGAATGCTTTTGCGGCACAGCGAATAATCGTCCAAAAGACTCCAATCTTCCAAACAATTGGGTATCAAATTTTAAGCAATTGTCTACCCTTGTTTTGGGCGATTTTGTAAGTTGTAAATTTGAATCTTAGCTTCAGGCACGTGCCTGAAAGTTGTTGACATACACTTAGTGGAGCGAAGAAGTCGCTTAAGCGACTAACCTCGTGAATGAAGGAGCTTCATGTCGTACTCGACAGACGTGATTGAAAAGCTTCTTGTTACTTTACTACTTTTGGACGATTGTCAGACTTTGTGAAAAAAACTTTTTGGTGTTTTCCTGGATTCGGACATCGAACCTTCCACACAGTAGTCCAACACACTAACCATTGCACGACGGCACCCATTCACCGATTATATTGCGAATAATTTTTTCGCTGTAAACTACTGAGGATATTGGGTGCCTTTGGTAAGACATGGGGCTTATTGGCAATGAAAGACCTCTGAATCTACACGGCAATGACAAGACTCCTCCTGTCATACCTTGTGCGACGGCTGTCCTATGACCCCTGTCTAATTGATATGCCATCTGATCCAATGACAACAGAATTACGGCTGCGGTGTAGATTTGAAGTAGACTTCCCTCATGTTCAGGACTGTTTTTGGCCAAAGTCTGTAAAGAATGTAGTTGCGTTTTTACGGACCGTTTCAAAACTGGACAGGGGTCCGGCGCTGGTGTTTTCGTGGAATGCGACAGACAGAGGTGTATGCCATCCTAATGGTTGCGGACTTTATAGTGAGAAACAGGTGGAAGGGGCGAAATATCTACATATGTATGTAGCGATAACCAGGGTGCGCTTAATACACTACTCAATCCTTTAACTTTCTCCAAAATAGTTCGCGAATTCAAAACCTCCTTGAATTTGATCGGAAGACTGAACTCATTGAATCTCGTTTGGGTGCCAGGACACAACGGGATAACAGGAAATGAGATCTCCGATGAGCTTGCTAGACAATGTTTAGAAGAGGCTTTCTCAGGACCTGAATCCACGTTCGAAACCATACAATCGAAAGTGGCATAGCTCTCCAGGATGTAGGCAGACTAAACGAATGGTCCCTGGCGTCTGTGGGAAATCGGCGGTTCTCTGTAGACAACTTACTGGCGTTCCTATAGGCCACTACACCTTTGCCAAGCACCTTAGTGTGGTAGGCTTAAGTGGTACCCCTATCTGTAACGCCTGTGGAGAAGGCGACGACGCGGCGGAACATTGCCTATGTGATTGTCCGGCCTTTGCTCGAATCAGATGCGGATTTTCGGTGCCTAGCTTCCTGCAGCCATTTATGTTCTGCATGTGTCATTTTTCGGACGAATGGAAGGACCTTCGTTTATTGCTGCAATCGTAAAGCTCGAGCGTTATGTTGAACATCTTTTGACATCTTTTTGTGGATTTTAGCCCTAATGTCACCGACAGAGATTTGAGAACCGTTGAGCGGTATCGAGGTAGAATTTTTTGTTAAGAGCAATCGCTATATTTTATTCCACTAATTTTCAACATGATCGCTTCGTATGCAGTGTAGCTGCCTTGTTGTTTCGCGTCAATGTTTTTTTTTTGAAAGGGCAAAGAGCAACTAAACCCCAGAAGCACTCAGACTCTACACTTCCATTCAGCAACTCCCTTTTTATGTAGTAGTTGGAGGAACTTAGATTTCATTCGTTTCTCTGATGTGCTTGGTGGCTGTGATTGCTGTTGCCTGGCGGGGCTTGAACTTACACCGGCCAGGTCACAAGCAAACACATTGCCGATCACTCCGTGGCCACCAAGGTACTCCATCACTGGTTGGAAAATCGAAGCTTGATTACCGGTTGATTATTAGTGAGTAGTTTGTAATCAACTAGTTTAAGGGGCGTCAGCTGTCTTGGAACGGTATTACGATAGTTTAACCAAAGCAAAGCCAACTCCTTCCTAGAATTGTGTATTAGATTCCACAGACTAGCTTGAAATAAGGCCTGTGGAACGTCACATATACTTTGTTTCAATGTAATATAGCATCACTCTCAGGACGGCCAATTTAGAGGGACAAACTTCTACCAAAAGCCTAAAACAAAAACAGATATATGACGCAACCAACAGACCGTATGTGGCCTACGACCTAGCTTTTCGCGACCATTCGTATTATCGAGGTCGCGTGTGTAATATTTTGCCGCACAAATGGAAGGGTCCTCCAGTTTAGAGCTATGCCCGAAAGGCAAACTGAGAAGCTTTCTCATAACAGTTATTACTCTCGGACGTTTGTGAGACTTTTGCGGCAGGTGGGACCCTGAAAAGACTCTTTGGTGTTTTCTGGGACTTGAACCTTGAACCTCCTGCTCAGAAGTCCAACTTACTAACTGCTGAGCCAAGGTTAAATCTCCAAAAATACTCCGAAACGATTCGATCCGTCTTAACTTCGCATAGCACAAGACTGCCAACTATCTGTTAAATACATCCTTCCCTTCATCGAATTAAAAACACAAATTTTGAGTACTTTTAGAAAACTTTAAACCTAATCAACCTTTATCAATCCATCGCGATTTTTTTGGTTGAATTCTCTCTAAAGAATCTACGTACTTCAGCTTTCTTTTTCTTTTTTTTTTCCAATAGTATAACTCCCATGCATCACAACTGTCACATTTACTCGCACGTGCAAACAACAGATGGCAGCATTGTTCCATTGAGATAAAAGCAGAATCAACACAAACCTGTCACTAGGTTATCTTTAGAAAACAAAAACGGAGAAAAAAAAAAGAACTCATAATTAAATCATGGATTTCCCCGATATAATTAAATCATTCAACTTTTCCACTCACACACGCTTCTTCGATTAAAATGAATAAAATAAAGGTTCAGAAACTCAGAAACTTTACTTCAGTTTTTCCCCCCTCACGCGGACGGGAATCATTCAGGTCGTATTCACAACCCTCCAACACAATTGTGAATGCATCCAAGCGCATATGCCATTCCATTAGTATGCCCCAGAAAATTTAATTAAAATCGATTACAAGCCAACAAAACTTTCAAAAAGAATCACCACTATAAGCACAAGCACACGCCGTCAGCAGTGAGTAGTAGTAGCGACAGAAAGAGGATGGTTTTTGGGGTTCAGTTGAACACCATTCATTCGAAAACGAGGTGATGTTCGATGGCATGTGGTTATTGTATGTAATATGTACTCTCCTTCCCTCCACCGACAGAAAATTATGCAAAAGGTGTACCATCACACACGTTCGTTCGATGATTTTGTTTGAATACACGATAAAATAGTTTTGAGTTCAATGAGACCAGGTTTTCAAAAAAATAAAAACAGAAGCAGGAGTCAATATTGAGGCACAACGAACTAATAGAAGTAAGGACGAGGGATATTTATAAGAATAACAATGGCAGAGGTAATTGGCTAGAGAGTGGGTACACTGTACTCTGCTCTTTTGTGTTCAGATACAGTCATGTCCTGACCTACATATACGACTACGAGTATGTACAAAGTTTGTGCTCTGGTTTATCGATTTTTTGAGTAGGATTGTGAAAGGGCGTTACGACAGAAGTCTGTCATCAGGAGGGAAACAGAGGTAGGTAGGGAAATGATATGTTATAAGACACATATTGCGGACAGAAAGATACAAGTCGGAAAGGGCGTTTGAAATATCGAGGGAATTGTATCCCCTGTGGAAACAATGGAGATTGCCATAGCCACAATCGGATTGCTACTTATCCCTGCCAAGCCACTGCCAGTTGGTCTAGAAGGTCCGTAATTTGTCACAAATCAAAAATAATTTGATGCCAAAAATATAAATTTTGATAAGAATTTGTCCCATAATGTCGCCTGTCAGTCAACGCAAGGATATGGACGCAAATAGATTTAAATGTCTCCCTCCAAGCGTTTGACCCATTTTGACAAATTTGTTTATGAACTAAAAATAATAATAATCCCACTAAATAAGTTCAAGGCCATTTCATGCCTCCTTTTATCCTTCGCTCACTGCTCTGTCCCACTCAACTGAGAGAGAGTGGAAAAAAAACAGCATTTCCCAGTATCCTCTCGAGTAGAAGTGTAAACACTTTTTGTGGAAAGTTCTTTGTTTTTATAATTTGTTGCAATACCAGAACAAATTTCATATCTAAGCTTAGTGATTCAGAGATACAAAAAAAAGGAAACACGAATCACAGTGCAAACAAAGCCTGGAGCACAATGGAAATGATGCGAAACAAGAAAAATCTGACGAGGATGGGCGCCTCTTTTTTTTTTTTTTTTTTGTCGCCCTTGGCCTTTTAAGGGTTGTGTGAGAGAAGCGCGTTTGATTTGTTTTATATTTTTTTCCATGCTTGTATTGTTTTACAATTGGAACGAAACAAAGCCACAGATATACCTACGAAATGTCTGTGTTCGAAAATTTTTATGACAATCACCGAGGGAGCGAGGGCGGAAGATTCATTGACTATTTGTGTCACACACAAATCAAAATGTGCAGTGAACCGAAATGTCAAGTTTTTATTTTCGTTTTGTTTTGGTTTTGTTTTCTGTCTGTTTTGTTTATTCGATATGATTGACTGGTGATGGGTAGGAAGGATAGCGAAAGGATATTATTTCGCGTCGTTGGAGCGAAATATTTAACTGAGAGGAACAATGGAGAAAAATTGGGATACATTCTTTGGATGTAATTTGTTGATGACAAATGGTCCAGAATCGGGACACATTTTCAGTTGAACGTTATTTTTTTTCAGAAGGACTATGGCACCTAATGTAAATTTTTTACGCAAACATCAATGATGCGAATAAATGGAGCTAATGAGTGCAGGCTTGTGTGTATTCTCTCAACCAAGTTGCTATAAAGGCGGAGACGGTGGAGCACTGGTCTTGGTTTAAAGGATCAGTTTTGAAGGTACTTACATTTTGAAACATGGCTTGGGCAAGTTGGGCAAGGGAGAGCTATATAGGTCTTCTTATAGCCACGTGCCTTCTCTACTTCATTGTAGGAGCAACAAGTAGCTGTGATAGAAATTTGACAGCCGACTGCGGCCATATTTGAAAATATTTTGCTGTCATTGTGAGCTGTCATAGTGACCATTACTACACGATTCAACAACGCATCAAAATCGTAAAAATTTATTATCAAAATTCGAGTTCTCTTCGTTGGCGGTTCCGAGCGTTACGTACGATTTACTTGTAATGAGCGGCCTTTCGAGCTCACCATTCGGCGAATCATGCGAAAATTCAAGAAAAGGGGTTCAGTGGCTCATTGAGCAGTCCCAGTACGTCAACGAAACTCGCGGTTGACCGGGAATATTGCTGTGATGACACAGAGTGTGCACGAGAGCCAAAATGTCATTAAGAACGTCATTACGCTTCAACTTGTCGAATTTTGTGAAAAGATTTTGGCCTGTATCCGTACAAAATTCAAATTGTTCAAGAACTGAAGCCTACTAACCTTTCCATGCGTCCGTCATTCGCTGATTGGACTCTGGATGCAGTTGGAAACTGTTCCCAATTTTGGCCAAAAAATCATCTTCAGCAATGAGGCGCAGTTTTGGCTGAATTGCTAGGCGAACAAAAAAAAAACATTTCGATTTTGGACCAATAGAAATCCAAGAGAGATCACCTTTGCCCATCAAAAAGCTAAATTTTTTGGTCTGGATTATGTGCCAATGGCATAATCGGACAACGACCGGTACCGAGTACTGGGCCATGATAACCGACTTTGTTTGGCCGGAAATTGATCGTTTGTGTATTGGCGACATGTAGTTTCAACAAAACGGTACGACCTGCCATACATCGATCGAAACACTGGAGGTTTTGAAGGCGAAGTTTTTGGCTCGCGTAATCTCACGAAGAGCCGACCTCTATTGGCCACCAAGATTGTGCGATTTGACGTCCTTAGACCTTTTTCTTTGGTGTTACGTAAAATCTCCGATCAATGCCAATAAGCCAGCAATAATTTCCGACTTTGGGGACATCGTTGTTCATTGGCGAGATTGAGGCCAACAACTTGACGATTTGACCTTACCTTAAGCTGGGACTGTACTATGCATTCCTATTTGTTGCGGAGGAGTACGTTTTCCAACCTCGTGGGCATTAATTCTTTACGAAAGCAGTTGAAATTCAGAAAGAAGTACCAATCTGAAGTTGGTAACTTCGGTGTTAAGGGATATCATTTGAATCAAGGATATCACTTGACTAGAATACGTCTTATAAATTTTCCAGAACTTTCTTGTTTAAACGGCCCCACTGCTCCTGAAGAGCCTACAAGCTGTTTCCATTTGTCAAAACAGTTCACTGGCATCCGCAATCTCTAGCTCTCTGAGACGGAGGTGGTCTTTCTGATCTTTTCGAACCTTAGGGCTAGGACTCAAATATTCTCTTGTCGAGCGTATTTATTCATGCGGTCGATGTGGCTAGCCAATCTAGTCGACGTGTCCCGAGCTTGTAGAGTACATTCACATCTCGGTACAACTCGTAGATTTGACAGTTGCGAGTATACATTTGCCTCGTCGCGCAGATAAGAATGCCGGGAAGTTACATTTACGGAAGGGCCATCTGTGCATTCGAAAAAACTGGAGGCGGAACAAGCTAGCTAGAGAGGCTTGTTGGTCAGATCCCTTGTCTACTGCGAACCGCGGTGCCACATAAAGGTAAATAATGTAATACAATCGCAATGGAACGTTGTGACACTCTTTAAAAACCATTCAGCTTGTGTCTACACCTCCTGAGCTCAGAATGCAGGATACCAATGCTGGCTCTTAATTGGCGCACAATCTTTCGCACTTTTTTCAGGTGTGTGCCGGTTTTATTGACTCAACCACTTTACAAATCTGAAATATTGGAGTGAAACTGAACCTCTACACTAGCAAACCGAACGACGCCACTGTCATCCTGCAGCACTTTTCAGTCAAGGTTCAATGATGCCTTCAACGACCCAATGCATTTCCCATTAACCATGTTAAATCGCTCTTCAAAGTAATTTTTACTCCATTTACAGTTGATTAACTCCCTCTTAAAGCCACAAAAATGCTTGAAGGGAAATTCCCACGTCCTGGAAGCGACATTTTTTTTTTAGTTTGTCTCCAAAATTAACCCTAAAAAGTGTTACAATTCTGCCTCCAACCCTGTTAGGTTTCACTTTTTTCATTCAAACTTCCACTAAATGTAAAAAAAAAAAAACACCTTCACACACTATCCCCACGCTATGCGGACATATCCTCGCATGCAAAACGAATCACTAAACCCTGTGCCCTCAAATTGTGTCCGTTTTTTTCTCCCCCGTCGGCACAAGGACCCGGAGTTATCCGTAAGCAGTGCCACCTGCAAAAACCAGAAAACGTATCGATTTCCAAAAACCCACGTTTTCAATATACACCTTGCAGTTATTTGATTAGTGCATACTTCTATGGTGGCCGCTATAAACAACCCCTTGGCCCTCCACCTTCATTCCAGGACCTTTCCCCCCATAATAAGCGGTGGTAGTGGTGGTGTTTCATGTTTTTGTGCAGGAAACAAACTTCCTCGATTAACTTCGATCGTGTGTGTGGGAGTGCAGCCAAATAGTGCAGCGAGAGGGCCCTTGTTCATGCAGTACGCTGGAAATGCTGCAAAAAGGATACAAACAGTACAAGGAAGTAATTCAATTGATGCAATTATGTGATGCTTTTAGGTTTTGCTTAAATTCAAACAAACACGCACAGCTACACATACACAAAACCGTGTGGGAGAACCGCAACACCAAATATGCATGTCCTTTGGTGCGTTTGTGATATTTCCATGCTTATGCGGTGGAGTTCAGTTCATCGCATGGTGGGAGTAGGCGTGAAGTTGAAAATTCGCGGTACCTGTGGTACGAAATAAACAGGGTCAAGTGCTAATTAGCTACGCGTTGTGTTTAGAACCTTTGCAGTCTGATGGCACATTTAACAGGATGAGAAAGCTAAGTGCATACGAGTGGTATTTTTTTTCATCCTCATGCAATGGTATATTTTTAACGAATTTATTGAGGTCAACCATTTGCGTGGATGTCCGGATATACTCGTATCTGTTATTTCGCTTAAATCCTTGCGTTTTTAAAGCCTACTCTCACAGCTTCGTGTATTTGCGGTGAATCCTTGGTTACGAGGAGGTGAAGTGAGTGTTTGTGTTAATGGTGGATAGAGAGTTTGAATGTATTTTTTTTTTTTTTTTTTTGAACGGATTTTCCATCGTTCACTTTGCGGTTTTGATGAATGGATGCCGGCTTTAATTTTAAGCCATTAATCAAAAGTGTCTGGGACTTTTATTTTCATTAATATGTCACACAATTACCATGAAGGAGGCTTTTAGAGGGGCGGTAAAGACCGAATGAGATGTCTGCCATGGGCAGGAAATGTGCCAAATGGACGGTGATATTGATTAAAGTAATTTATATACATCATGGAGATATTTTCGGTTAGTACTAACGATACACCCGTATAAATCAGAATTCTGTGCGAATTGATGGGAATATCCTTTGAGTAATTAATGGATGATAATCCATTGCGGTTTGCGATGATGAAGTTATTATTATCCAGGTTCGTGTGCGGGGATATCTGCTACGACAATAGGCTCTTTGTAAGGATAATTGCGTGGCAGTGTCAGTGTATTTGTAAGATTATAACAAATCACTTGCCTCTTGGAGGGCTCTTAGATGGAAATTTGAAGTGGATCTTAACCTTGTTGGGGAGACCGTCATTCAAGTCGGAATTTCGGTGCCACTTAAATTCAGAGCTCTAGTATTCTATATTCCGGCCTGTGAATCCTAGTTTGGTGTAAGATACTTCTATAAGGACAAAACCTGTGCATTAAAGCAGGTATCTGCTCTTCCTATCGAAACTCTTTCAAAATCAGTGTACACCTACCGGAGTATAAGTCCTTACTCGACCCTATACGGTATCTAAAATGGAAACGTGTTCGCTACTTTTTTTTTCACAATTACTTTTCAGATGTGCTGGAATGGGCCAGGTAGAAGGACGATGAAGAGCTATGAGGTGTACTACAGTCCGTGCTGCAATGGACAGAAGCAGCAACTATTTGTATGCGGATTTCTCAAGAGAGATTGTCTGAGGCAAGAAGCCTTGAGCTTCAACCATTTTAGCAAACGTTGATAGGAGAGAGATGACCGCGGTAAAGTTACTTCTATGAACTCTTTGATAGAAAGTAGGGCATTCAAAATGTCAGGACGATTTCAAAGCTAAGCAAGGAAAGGACAGTAATTCTGATCGTTCCGTTGGAAATGTAGGCTACAGGAAATCACGTCCCCAGGCAAACGTATGCTGATCGACTTTGGACTGCGATGAAAAGAAACCACGGTTGGCATACGTTTCCCAGACCTTAATATTCACAAGACGACCTGAGAATCTCTAGATCAGAAAACTACCCGTCGGAATGACTAGGTTTCGAGTCAAATTTCAGAACACTCTCACTCGATTTCGGTCAGTTGTACTGCCAGGCAGTAACTCCTGTTTTGGTGGTGTATGTGTTTTAGTCGATGGTTATGGCTGTTGTTCCTTGGCGGGCCTCGAACTTGTACCACCTGAGGGTCACAAGGAAGCACACTACTATGGCCAGCTGCTATGAATCGGAGTATCCCGAACTCTTCCAAATCGGAGCACCGAAAAACACTGCGACCGTCTGCAATTGCATAGACTTCCAGATCTTTTGTCGATGATCGAGTGTCCCTTAAATGTTTAAGAAATGCAATATCACTAGCATGGGGGTAGAAGACCAGTAACGTTATTAGCATGGCAACAAACACCAAGATCGCATATCTGATGTGCTTGGTACCCCACCATATCACCCTAAAAAATACCTCATTCCATGAAGACTGTGTCGGCTAGTACATGCATTGATGTAAGTACACAAAGTGACGGGACATGAAGGACGAGAGTTGCTACTAGTTAAATATGAAAGTAAAATATTGGTTCCCTCGAAAAAAGAAAGAAGGGTGATTGAGGCTTTATGGAGGTATTACTGTTGAAGATGTTGGAAATTCCTAACAGAAGGCAGATAGAACATGCCAACTCTACAAAGCTTGAACAGAAGCTTGCAGTGGTAGGGAAGGTAACATGTAAAGGCAGGGTCGGTGTTATAAATTCGAAACCAAAATTTCTGACGATCAAGAGCTCTGGCAAGCATAACGAAGCATTCAATTAAAAAGACGAACGCGGGTATCTCGGCCACTTAACCAAAGATAGCAAATATCAACATAATCTGTCAAAGATTTTGGACCTAATGGTACATATATCTGAAGAGCTATTCGGATCATCTTGAGATGATTTGGAAGTGATTCGGTACGGTGACTACAGAGGCATCAGTCTTCACAAATATCGCTGTATTAAGTGAACGTCGCTGTATTTAGTGAACGTCTCAAAAGTTCAGTTAACAACTTTATTGGTTCTTATCAAGGTGGTTTGGACACCCCCAGAAATTTCAAATCTACATATGTATATCTACCGTCTTTACATCGATTTGGAAGCCGTCTATGATGGGAGTTTTATAGATGAGCTACATGTACAGAGTTATGTTTAGTCACCGAGCGCTTTAACGTTGGAAATTGTCTACGATTTAATTTCATTTAATTTCTTTTCCAAATTTTATAGCATTAATGATGAAAAATTATTTCGGGCATATGGCCACCACGGAAGCGTCTCAGGAAGTGCATCCTGGAGTTCATATTTTCGACCACTTTTATGAGCATTTGACGCCAGATCTTGCTTGTCCGCATGGATCAACGACTTCAAAATAGTCCAGCGTCGTCAAATCACACGATCTTGGAGGCAGGCCACAGGTCCATATCTGGAGATAATGTTGTCATTGAACACTTCCTTCAATAACTCGATGCTTTTACCGATAGCATAGAATGTGTCACCATCCGGTTGAAAGCAAATGTCCTGCAGACCATATTCACGCACATTTGGAAACAAACAAATCATTCCTCATGGTTCTGTACCGGGCGCCATTTACGATGACATTTTGATTTTCCAAGAAATACGCCCCGATGATGCCGCCAGCCCATAAGCCATAGCAAACAGTGCTTTTTTCGGGGTAAATCGTCTTTAGATTTTTCTTCCTTTAAATTCGGCAATGTGTGGGCGCCGTGGCACAAGTGGTTAGTGCGTTGGATCGCTGAGGAGGAGGGGCGACGTTCGAATTTTGTATTTGTGTTTTTTAAAATCGACAATTGTGCTTATTAACACAGCCACTGAGACAGAAGTGAGCCTCCTCATTGAATAAAATTTGGCGGTAAAAAAGTAGAGCTCCTTCCAACTGTTCCTGCGCCCAATCAGCGAAGTCACTACGCAGACGATGGTCGTCTGCTTTCAACTCAAGCAATTGAATCTTGTAACCGTGTAAACCTAGATCCATCCGCAAAATCTTCCGCAAAGTCAATGGAAACAGGCCAAGTTCTTGCGCATAATAACGAATCGATGAATTAGGATATTCCTCAGCACGACAAGGATGTTTTCATCTGTGCGCACTCAGCGCATTCTCGTCAGTGGCTTGGAATTCGAAAGAGTAAATGTGGTGCGAAATTTTCAATTGTGTTGCAATTAGCCGACTCACTTGGTCGACAATGTTGACCGTAAAAGTGAACACTGATTTGGGAAATAAATTTTCACAATTTGTAAACGTTGCTTGGGCGCAAACAATTCTGAAGAAAATGATGACATCAGCTGTCAGACATATTGAAAAAAACCTCCTAAAAAACACCCTGATAAAAGCCAACGATTCGAGTGGACGCTAGCACACCGGGCTGAAAGGTCCTCATATTCACACAGAGGGATAAAGTTGCAAATTAAGATCGCTCCTAAATTGTCCTATGCACAGCTGTTAAGGAACCTCAACCGACTTTGTGTATGAAATTTGGAACTCCAGGTGAGACAGATCGAACTGCCTGGAGACGAGCTTTAGTTAAGTCCTTGCGCCACCCCAAAATTAGAACGAAGTAAGTAAGAAAGTCAGTAGGAGCTAGTCACCTCAGATGGAGAGACAATTGAGATAATTAAGTTGCTATTCTCCTGAAGTAAATAGTTTGTCAGGAGTTCACAGAAGATGTTCCCTGGGATTCGAACTTCCTGGTCATTATTCTAAAGCGCTAACCACTAAGCGCCTGTGGGAAGTTTTCAGGGTCATTACCCATACATATAGATAGATATAGTGTAGATACTTACGTGAAATTCCATAAAAAACGCATTAAATACAAAAGTTTTTCAACCACCCTGCTAATGTCTCTGTCGTCCTTAAAATACCGACAAAAAGGACATTAGCAATAATTTTTTGTACTTTGTGAACATGGCGCCAAATGCTACAGAGGAGGTGGAAAATTTCTTCTAAAACGCGGTGAAACTAGAGCAAACCATACCATGTGTGGAAGTTATACATATGTGGACTCCATTTTTGTAAGTATGTATGTTATGTAAGAAAAATCGATAAACATCTAAAATGAGATACAAATTTCTTAATCGCATAATGCGATCACAAACCATTTCATCGTCACAACACCATCATCAAACGCGAACAAAGTCAACGACTCAATTTTCCACCACATAACGTACATATCTCTCAGATTTCTTAAATCCACCACCAAAAGACATCATCCTTTAGTACGTCCCACCTACTATAAACCCCGTGCGGTTTCATTAGCAAAACTTTTCACATTACAGCCCAAATTAAATTTGACACAAGTGATTACAAAATGTGTAACTTATATCAAACCCCACGCATGTATTAGACACATATACATACGCTCCTATAATGAGAACGAAACGAATCCTTTGAAGGTTTTTTGATAAACTTCCCTAGCGTCCTAGCCGCCTTCCACCCTTAACACCATCACCACAATTTCGATTCAAAATGAAGAAAATTTCGCAATTAAAATTTTGTTCCTCTTTGCATCTAAATAATCGAGTTAATTGTGTACACCATTGTAGATGTGTCTATGTGTGTGTGTGTTTGTATTGAATAAAGCAGAATACAACGAGAAGACGAATGCATTTATCTTCTTCTTTGCGAGGAAGATGAAAGCCGGTGGCAGTGAGGAAATCCCTACCGATTAAGACCGTAATTTATACGTTTTCATTTTCATTTTCGAAATTCCATCATTTTAATTGGCATCGATTAATTTAGAAAAATCATCCCCCCCACACCCCATGTGGACAATGTGATCGGAGATAGAGATGAAGCAGAAGAAGATGAAGATAAATGTGCAAACAAACGGAATTCAAGTCAATATTTCTGTAATTATCCTCATTAGTCTGTGTCTCCCTGGTAATGGCTGGCAGGGGAACAGCGAATGCCGCCACACCCTCTTTGCTTGAGTTTTCGTTGTGAAAATGTTCTTCGATTTATTTTTGACATAGCACGCCATAGAAGTAACGATAGAGAAGCAAGAAAACAAAAGGAAAATGTAAACATTTCATCTATCTATTTGCGATAGGGAGGCGCAGAAAAAAACCGTAAAAACAAAACGTCGTCGATTGCTTTTGTCCTGACAGAGTGAACCATTCGAGTCGATTTAAGGATATTTTCATCATCATCCCTTGTGATGTCAAAGTCGATGATGGTCTGAATGGCAGTTAATATATGTATTAGTCGTGGTGTTACTTTTTTTTTTGGTGAGAAAATCCCTAAGGACTAATGGGGCTAAGTATATTACACAATGAGTGGGCGGTAATGTGTGTGGATTTTCGAAAGGAAACCAAGGAAGGGGTTTCAACTTAGTTTTGTACACCTTCAAAGTTCGGACGCTGAAGTTTCATGAAGTTCGAACTTTGACAGGTGTACATGAAGGACTACTAATTGTCACGAAATGTCAAAGTGAATTTACGCAATTGACCTGTTGACAGGTTACAAGTCGCGCGAGGGCAGAGACCTTTATGTGTTTTTTTTTTCTTTTTTTCATTTTTTAATTTAGTGAACGGAAGTGGACAACTTAATCAATTATTAACCACACAATAAACCCCTTTCATGAGGTCAGGTCTGGTTAATTGAAATTTAAGGACTGTGGTGAGGTGACGTTAATTAGCAATGAAGCAGTGAATGCGGTTCATAAGAAATTATTTATTTATCGGTGTTATTTGAGCGTGAAAAAATCCTTGAAATTCACCGAAGGATGAGGGAAAATTTTAAAAAAAACTTGCATTTCAACGAATCCAATGAATCCTTAAAGCTAATTTGTGTCGTGAAGTTTGTGTAGAAATGCAATGCTTCGTCGATATTGTTACTTAAAATATCCTCTACTACGTATTAACGTTCACGACAGTCCTAATCAGGACTAGCTTCAGCTTGGGACACATATCATAGACTTGGGTTAAAACTTATGTGGCGTTTATACTTAAGCCAGGCAACCGAAGCTTGATAAGAGGAGGTTATCGCTTCAATGAAAAGTACCACTCTGCGTCTTTCAGGACATTGAGAATGGTTTTGATAGCAGCAAATATGAATGTACTCGTAATGCCCACTACAAGGTGACTAAATGGGGTGTGAGTTAGTTCTTAGTTCGTACACATAGAACGCGTGTAGGGTACCGGTCATATCACCAGACAAATATTGTTAAGCCAGGCCACTATTCGGAAAATGCTACGATTGGCGGATTGCTACGTACGGAGCGGTAGCTTGAGCTGAAAGAACTAAGATGAGCCCAACGAGGAAAATTTTTGAAAACGAACAGAGGCTAGCTTGCATTTACATGAGAACCTGTCTCACAACAGTTGTTTACGGGCCTCAGGGCACCTTATAAAGGAATGTGGAGCACTGAACCACAAAAGAAAGAAATACCTACGTATGTATGCCCAAGAACTATTAGAAGATCTACCATTGTTAGATCTATTTCAGGTACTTCGATTCATCAAGAAAATTAGACCGGAGAAGGCGCTTTAAATCGAGTATATCATAGACTAGTGCTCCAAGTCGAGGAAGCATAATAAATCTACAAAGATCGCACTGTGTGTGCACCTCTACAACCGATCTATTTATCTTATCTGTCTAGGCCAGCTAGCATCCGTAAGAACTTTTCATATCTACATAAAATCTGACACATGAGCAGCTCAGAAAATTATCTACATATGTACGTACATATGTCCAACGTGATCTTTGAGTAGTTTCAGACTTATCTAGCAGTCAAGGACTATCAATTAATTCTGGTAATACAGTGTTAGTACATCTGGAGAGAAACCATTATTTAAGGCATGCAGACCGAGCTCTAGAATGGAATTAACCACATATCTATGTCGGTGCGGCAACAAAGGCTAACCTTAAAACTGCATATTAGAAATACAATTCCAAAGGCTGCAAATGCCACCTTGTATGATAAACACGAGGTTGTCTTAGCGTAAACATGAACCTCTATCCTTCTGCGGCCATTCTTGCTGTGCGTGTTATATTTTTCGCTCGCATTGAAGCGATGTGTATCCGAGAACTGTAATTGGGAAGCTTCTCCTGACTACGAGAAACGTATAACGGCGAGCTTAAAATTTTTCAAAATGTCCGACATTTGGCATTTAATAGAAATGTCCTGCGAGTGCGATTAGGTTGGTTTGTGATGGTTTATTTGGATCACAAACAGCTGTTTTGTAGTAATTCTTGTAACCGCAGCTCGAAACTTACAAGCCAACAGCAAATATAAAATCTTTTAAAAGTCTGTCCATCTACATATGTACTTGCAAGTATCGCGGACAGGCATCAGTGGTGAGTGAGTATAGAGAAATAAGCTTAGCGGTGAATGAGGCTAAGACTAAGTGCAGTTCACTTTTAGGTATGTAGGTACTTAATGCTGCTTGTTTTGTCAAAGACAATAATGAGAATCGAGTTGCTGTAGGGTCGCCAATTTTCCCCATCAAGTCATCTGTCAAGTTTGGTTTTTCAAACAACTTCTTGATTTACTGTTGAACGCATAAAATAAATGTATCGCAAATAAATTTCGAAAAAATACTGAGACTTTCGTTGAATACTCTGTATAATTTGGTACCAGTATCTCGCACCTAAGATATGCGTAAGTGCACCATTTGACTGAGTTGAACTTCGCATGGCATTACAAACAGAAATTTTTCTACATAGCTCCTTGAAGTATACCATGGAATACAGTAATTTCAGATTTCATTGTATACCCATTGGCGCCATCACCTTAAACATTGTTGTATCCTTTGGTGGCGTGCAAGTCGGTCAAATGCGAGTAAGCGTCGGTCTGTCTGTGCTCGTTTTTTTCCAACGTTATTTAAACGTCTACATTTTAAAGATTAAAGCCTAAAAAGCAGCAAATATTGAAAAATTCAAAATGTTGAAAGCGGTTACTGACCTAAAGCCCGACAATGACCTTAAATCAGTTGACTTTTAAAAATGTGTTTTCTGCTACAAAAAATTGTGCAGTGCCGCAACGTAAACCAATAAAAATTTATTTCGATTAAAAAATGTCAAAAAAAAAATACAAACAAACCAGCCTTTACGACCATCCCTTCCGCTCGTTCGTGTTCTCATTAATACAAGCCCCTGTCAGAATGTCGCTTACGCGTTGACTTTTAGCCCCATTGTGACATGAAAATATTTTTAAGCCGCGATAATGTCAAGCCCTTTAAGTCAGGCAATAAACTTAAATATTAATTTCATCACCTTTATCCTTTTTCAATTATTTCACTGATCTCGTTAGCTCATCTCGGCTTTCGAAATATTTTAATCCAACATTAATCGCTGGAATTGATTCGACCTGTCCCGCCCACCATACACTGCTCCACTTCCTATAATTTCGCATCGAAACAATGAGTTTACGTTAAACTGAATTCAATTTCGGATGTTTCTCATGATTTATTTACTTTCAATTCGCCACGAGGTGAATTTACGTCCTTTTCGCTTTTTTTTTTTTTTCTTTCTCAGTTCCCAAGGATAACATTTGAAGTATAAATGCTTAAGAAGATAATTACTCTGTCCAAACGGTCGGATGTTGTTTTTATTGACATCATTTCATTGGCCAGCACCACCCGATGGCAACCCTTAAGTTGTACTAATATCCTTGCGCCTTTTGTTTTCCCATCCCATCCTGATCCAGGTCGATTGCTGTTGATTTTTATAACCTTCGCAAACTTTAATGAGATCGTTTAAGCTGGACAACAGCGCAGCGTTGGCAGGGAAGGTTCGAGTATAAATGTTTGTTTCAGTAGCGCGGAGGAGGTTACACACAGGAGGTGTTGGCCTCCTTGGCCCAGATGTTATCCTGGGTAATTTAATAAAACGCGCGTTTTTCTCTTGTAGTAAATTTAATTGATGAAAATCAATTGGATTTTTATTCTTTCTCTCTCTGTGCCATTTTCTGTCGCTGTTTGTTCTGCGTTTGCCACTACTTCTGGTCAAGTAAGCACAGTGAGTCAGTAGTAAAGTGTTTGGTTTGGTAATAAATTTCCTGCCGTGTTACTGCCAATATACCACCTTTCTCTCTCTTGCGCTGTGCCTGCTTTTTACGGTAAATGAAATGAATGATTGATTGATGGACTACGTGATGTGTGCTAACAGTGCGGGGGTCCCCGATGGTCGAGTGGTTTTTATTGGTTTGACTGACATTAAGAGGGCGAAACTCAGCATTCAAGTATCGATGCGAAATTGATTTTTTTTTTTTTTTTTTTTTTCTTGGAGAAAATTCAATTAAGGATCTTGTAAAGGATACATTTGGACAGCACATTGTAGGGTTGAGTACGACGTTGTTGCACTTTATATCATGAGGGAAGGGTTGTTTTCGTGCGAGAATATCTTTAGGAAATCTAGGTTCTGGTTGTACAACTACTTATCACTTATCATTTAGCCAGTCATCAACATCTTGAATACAAGAAGAGAGAGCTGGACAGACATCAGTCGAGCTTTGATGAATATTTAGTACGCAACTTTTAAAATAATCAAGAAAAATGTGAATGATAAGTACCCAATTGCAAAGTGATAAGGTCAACGGTTTTGATAAGTTTGCCTTTGCTTTAATTTCTAAATATTTTTACTTTAAAATTTTTAATGATAAAATCAGAACAAAGTTTACTTATCGAATGGAGTTAGCAAATAATAAGTCTTGCTTAGCTCTACTGTTAGTTGCAAACTTAAACCTTGTGGAAGCTTATTTAGGTTTGCCAGTTTCAATGCTGGATCAGATATGAGAAGTGTGAGTTTATTGTATGGTATATGCTCTCTCGACCTGAATCAAAAGCACCTTCTTAAGGGCTAAATGAAGCGGAGTATTTTGAGGGGATCTGTCGGTGGTATGTCTACTTCTGACAGCAGATACACCTTAATTGGACTCATTTTTTATGATTGTTTGCTCCGAGTACTTAGAAGCGCATCCTTGCAAATTTTGAAGCCTTTGCTTTATTCGCTACCAGTTTTCTCCGACTTCCTCTGAGCCTATAGTGACGCGTTAGAATGCCTGCTGAAATCAGATGCCAGCTTTTATCCTCATTATTTCCTTTCGGTTATAAACTCTTTTGACTGTCTCCAAAACTAAACTAAGCAACGCAGTATCTAGTCCTTCCCTACTAGTTGTTTGGCTGTTTCCCTCTACTCCTACTTGGCTCTTACATGCCTTGGTTCAGTATATTAAGGTTACAAAATCACTCTGATGTCAGTTTGGACCGGTTTTTAGCGGATTTTGAGGACTCTTAGGGCGGCTTGACTATTTCGTATTTCTCAATGCATTGCGCGGGTCTTTTGGTTGCATGAACTTCTGCTTTATTTATACTCGTACCTTGCTGTCCTAGTTACTGTAAGCGTTTTGGATCCGCCCAGGTAATATTCATCTTAACTCGTTCTGTTGTCGGTTCTGTGCCAAATGTTTTCAAAATTAAGAGGCAATTCTTAACGAGGTCATGTCTGGTCTATCCAGAAGCGGGATCATTTTGGAGATTTTTTCCTTCCCTGTTTCCTTGGCAGTTCTTTTTTAGGATGTGTGGATTTGAGACCCAAATAGGTCCTCCTATTTAGATTCACGCCAGTTCTGCACATCTTCCTGCATTTCCTTGGTCGAGCTCAATGTAATTTACTCCTTTGTCAGGATCGATTTCGATTGCATTTAGTTGTACACGTAGCAAGTGATTCAACTTCTTTTTTATGACATTATCATGGTTTTTTGTTGAGTGTATTTTCAGTCGTACTGTTCGGCATAACTTCCGTCTGAGTTGTATTCCTTCCAGAAAGCTTCTTAGAATTCCTCCTTTGAAATGTCGTCCTGAGTACACGCGGAAGTGGAATCTTGCAAATGTACTTCTCACATATTCAGTTATATGTTCACCCCTTTTCCTTCGAAAGATCTCTTGATTGGGTCATAAGGCTGCCTTCAAATATTTCTTCGATACCCAAAAACACATGCGTGTTTAACTAGAGTTTTCATTTATTCAACTATTTATCTACTTAGTCTGCCATTCATACAAAAAAAAAATTTAAATAAAACAAAAAATTAATAAAAAAATGTTCACCAAAGAAATACTTATCAGTTTAAAAAAACAAGTTTTTTGATAAGCAATTTTCGATAAACGTTCAAACTACCACTTAGCAGAAAATAGATAAGAAGATAAGAAGGTAGAACATAAGTTTTTTTTTTGAAAAACTTATCGCAAATATTTAATAAAAATAGTTTTAGTGTTTATAGACAGTTATCATGCAAGTTACGACTGAATAGAAGGCAAACACTAGTGCCAAAGGCGTATCCAGCTCGATTTGCACATACGATTAAGCAGTGCTGAAGTCGTTGCCGACTAGAGAAACAATTTAGTAATTTTTTAACACGATGTCAGAACTGTCCACTGATAGTAAAGTTAAATTTATTTGTGCATGAATTTTTTTGAGAGAAATAAGAGTAACAATGAGCATAGAAGGAAGGGATCTACGATCTACAGTACTGGAAGCTTTCTGTGGAATTAGAAAAGTCTTAGAAAGTGTCTACGAATATTTAGGTCGAAATTCAGGCCGCACGGGAAGATCATTTGCAAAAAAAAGGTTAAAAGTAAGGTTATCATTTAGGGTCCCAACTACCCATATCGTAACACCATAAATCATTATTATATGTTATCCTGGAGCTGGTTAATAAACAAAATAAAATAGATTTTTCCACCAAATGATCTTCATTTATTTCTAATCATTGGAAACGAAAAACTTCGATGGATTTATGCATTTTTTTAAGTGTGTTTGGTTTTGCTTTTTGCCACTTTTTTCGACTGCATCCTGATTGAAAGTTGTACTTATGTATGTACTCCGGGAATGGGGACATATGGACACCCTGCTTAATACGAGTATGTTCAGAGAACTGCACAGCATGTGAAAAGGGCAGGAATTCATAGCTTTTTTGGACGGGCGGGGATCAGCTAGACATCAATAAATGAATCTACTGGAATCTGGGTAAGAGGCAAATTTAGACACTTTTATGGTAAGACTTGAAAAATCTTGACATACTGAAGAGGGATTGTCAGAAGGTAAAGGCTTTTTTTTTGGTCGGGGCGGGCACACCCTACTGGAGCACTGGGACTCAAAAACTGGTTCATTGTACTACCAGGTAGAGAACCCCATTTTGCTCTAGAATTTTTTCTTCTTTCGTAGAGAGTCGAGAAGGAGCTTCAGTGATGAGGAGTTTACACCATCAGAACTCACCACATCAGCACCGAAAACCCGCCACCTGATCGGAGCAAAGGCAGGACAATCACATTGGAAATGTTCCGCCGTGTCGTCGCCTTCTCCACAGGCGTCGCAGATAGGGGTATCACTTAAACCTAGCTCACTAAGGTGTTTGACAAAGGTGTAGTGGCCCGTAAGAATGCCAGTAAGTTGTCTTCAATCCTTCCTCCTAAAGGATGGCAAGAAAACCGCCGATTTCCTACAGACGTCAGGGACCATTCCTTTAGTCTGCCTACATCCTTGAGAGCTATGGCACCGTCGATTGTGCTCATTAAACACCCAATCGTCAATGGAAGATTTTATAGGATTTAATTACTTTTTCCTTATATTTTGTGTCCTCTTGTAAGTCCTAGGGCCCCTACTAGGCATATGCCCCATCGTGTACGGTTTTGGCGATGTGCCGCAACATTCCCAAACTTTTTCTCAACTGCTGAGTCTCCGTTTCCATTGTTCTTTGCCATGGCTTCGTCCGGAGGTCCATAATTCTATGCAAGAGTAAGCACTCAGCAAGCATAGGAAAGGTTTGTAAATGGATGAGTATCAGGCTCTACTTTGTAAGAAAAGTCATCACCAAGTCAACCCACGTGAAGTATTGAAAATTCAATGCTACAATTTATCCTAGAAACCCTGGTTTCAGAGGTCCTTCCATTCAACTTTTTGCGGACAAATAAGTCGCATGTATGGTGCTTAAATTGAGTCCTGTCTAAGCGCGTGTCGGCATGAAGAGAAAATACATCCAACACGGTACAGCTTAACCCTAGAATACTAATCCTCGAAAAGTGCGTTCACTAGCAAATGCACAGTAAAGCAATCGAAAGAAAAAAAATATCCTTTTAATGGACATGTCAAAAATAACAAGATACATAATGGTTTGCTGCATTTCATGACTTGGACGGAACTTGCTCACAGAGAGTCAGCAAAGTGGTGTCACTTTTTCAACCCTCAAGGGCCGTAACCTTTTTTCCTCTATTTTCAAAAAGAAACAAGCAATTCTTGTATCTTAAGACCTAGGCCAGAGCAGTGATTTTTGATGTCTTTAAAATCACAACCAGAACCTTTCTGATGGGCAAATCTGGGACACATGTTCCGAGATGTACCTAAACAACTTCATTCTCATCCTCTTCAGCGACTCCTCCACAACTCACTCAAAAATATCCAAATAATCTGTTACCAGTAGCATTCACAGAAATACCCTCCAAAATCCAGTGTAAATTAGGATTAACTTAAGTACTTCCGCATTCATCATCTCCAGATCCTTTTCACTTCGTCAACTAATCCCACCAGAGTACAATACACCAGCACTCGCCTGGTGACGTAAATAATTTCCCTAAATTTGTTCTTCTCCTTGACATATATAAATCGCTGGAAGCATATGTACGTATACGCCACAGAAGCCAGCGAAAAAAAAGGGTATAACCCCAAGCGAGCACAGAAAAAAAAGCAGAAGGACTTAACTTCCATAATCCCGATGGCCATTTTATGAGCCGCTTAATTCTGCCTGCCAAATAGCACCTTAAGGAACTAGCTTTCACCCTCGTGGAAACTGCCTATACAAGCATCTAATAACCGTACATTCGCTCGACTAATAGTCCTCCATTCCATCTTCGATTTGTAGTCAACCTGGGACTGGAACCATGTGCTTCACATGGAGATATTTGGTAGGAGAAAAAAAATGAAAGTATACTCGTACTCGTACTCGCAAGCCTCCTGGCAATGGGCCGTTACGATGATGAAGGATATAGTGCGATTGTCTGTATTAAAGAGTGCGAATTAATCAGAAGGATTGTCTGCATGTGTGTGTAAGACTGACTCATTGGTCCAGGCTAGAAAAAAAAAAACTGTTTTCTTACAACGAACACGCAGAAGGACCTCTTCCAGAGAAACTCCTCTTTGTAGCTAAGCACACATGTCTGTTTGACTTTGGCAAGTTCGTGCTCTCTCTCAAAGTGAATCTATCGAATGAAATGTCATTTGAGTAACGATTGGTGCGTGAGAATGGGTGGAAAGGTAACCCCCCCCCCCCCCCCCGAAGGACTACTATTAAATGTCGACGTGTAGATTTCGCATTCGTTGTTTGCTGACTACTCGTCTTCTATTCGTGTTCAGGTTACATGTGCGTGCCGGATGATCTCTCTCTCGTTTTCACTCTCTACAGTAATACCCACATACATATGTGTAATTAATTAATTTCTCGATAAATTAATGTGTTATTTAGGTACCGCACTTAATTATAATGTGCGGATGTGCTGAAGCAGCAGAAAACATTCGTTAATGACGCCATCTTTGGAAGATGAAAATGCTTTTGACAACCTTAATGTGCCAAAGGGATATATTGAATGTAATTTGAGAAAAATCATTTAACGCGCCAGGGATGTGGCTGTGTTAACCCACTGAGTCCTGGATATGTGCTACAGCAAATAACATGTGGTAATGGCTTTCATACGATAATTTACGGCTGTTATCGAATACATGGTCATATATCTTTTAGAATTATTTACAGTTGTCGTGGGATTTTCGTGACATTTTTGGGGTAACCCCTATGCTATGCTACATGAGGGGAGGAATGGGTGGTCCTAAATCAAGGAAGACAGAAACTATTTATTAGCATTTGAATTATGGAAGCAAAGATTCAACAAGGAGGTGAAAGGACATACGTCTAATGTAGCCAAGTTCATTCTGAAATATTCACTAAATCGTCTCGAGAGGATTGATGATGTACTATGTACCGTTTAGCGTTTAAATTTTTAATCGCCAGTGGCCGGCTTTTCTGTCAACAGATACGAGGGACCTGAATACGAAAAGTACTTACACAGTAGCGTCGTAAAAGCAAGTAATCGTGAAAGTAATAAAGATTCAATGACAGAAGTCCCTCAACCATTCTAGGCTACTTGGTTGATAGGGGAACGTTTATAGATCACTAAATAATACGTTCTTGGTTCAAATGTGCATATGTAGTGTTAAACAATAAGTTATGAATTCTAGGCTATTGGACACGCCTACGTGCCATTAAGAATCATTTTTGGTGACGTGTTTCACCTCCAAATAGCTCTTTCTTAGCTGTGGAGACTCCCCTGAAACTGTTCTTCGCCAAGTTGACGTTGACGACGTGCCGTCTCGCCATCTCTATCTTTTGATAGAGTGTTATCAGCCACTTTTACTCCTGTTCACTGGCATCTATTCGTTCCTAACTGATTTCCTTAAAGCCCTTCTGTAGGTATACAGCTTGGAGAGAACACCGCAATTTATTTTTGTGCCAATAAAATGCAAACAGTTGCAACTTTCTTGAGCCATTAGGGTCCATATGCTGCACCCCTTATAGCAGCACCAATTCTACAAAATGCTCGCAAGAGCGGTGTTTGAACTTATTGTACTTCTTCTTCAGAACTAAAACTACACGAACATAGCGTTTCCATTCCCAATTCATCGTCAATACTTGCAAGGTATTAAAAATTCTATACATTCTCCTACCTGATGCCCAGCAGTGCTTATTTCTAAGACTGGAGAGCTGACAGAAAAGCTGAGAATTTTGGTTTGGCGAAGTCTTTTTCAGAACCCCTTCTCTCTCTTCCCGTAGTGCAATGAAATCCACGTTCATTTGTTTATTGGGTTCTACTATTTCCTGCCGGCAAACACTCTAAAGAATGCTAATAATCACCATCAGAAAAGTAGTGGCGTTAGTAAGTAGCCTTGGGGAATACCGACTCAGAATATAAAACAGACATTTCGCGGCTTTGTAATGCTTTTTACCAATCAGTTCTGCTGAAATGTCTTTTCTGTATTGTGGATGCTACATTACCACTTTGTTTGCATTATTGACTGCCTCCTTGAAGTGATTGAAAATAGGATGAAAAGCTAGTAGACACAACGTTTAGTTCGTCCAGCTCAGACGACCAAGAATGAACATTTGCGTGCGTGTTACTCTTAAGCTAGAACCACACTTGTGCAGATTTATCTCCTGTGGTGTGTTGTGACGCCAATTTCATTCATTTCAATCTGCTATGACGCCATATAGCCATGTGTCACAAATAAAAAAACAAGCGATATCGTCACGACACACCACAGGAGACAAGTATGGTTCTAGCCTTAGCTACTCTGTTTCCGAATGCGGCAAATACTTCTCCAACTCGTCAGAGCAGATCTCATCCTTCCAAGCCGTTTTATAATCGGTGGGTGAAATTAAGTTCAGCTGACTTTAGTTCTAGTTTTTTTTTTAGTTTTTGGTGGAAATTTTCAAAGGCGGTACTGAGCAGGTAGAATAGAAGAATACATCTTCCACGTCTGGCTCAGCCTCTTCGCAGGATGTATCGATAGGAAACTTACATATATAGCCTAAACCTGCGTACTTACATATGCATATGAAAATCCGCTTCAACTTGCGTGTGACCTGACAATGTATACTGCTACTACTTCGCCTTGGCTTAACTTGTGTGTCTCCTTCCACAATGTGGTTGAAAACGTTAGAAAATTTTTTCGTTTATCATCTAAGCCGCGAACCATTCCTGGATATTGACCTAAGTCCTCTATACTTCTCGGGCTCCTTTGGTTACATCTTGTTTGCGTAAGAGTCTCTTTCGTAGCATCGCGCCATTGATTGCCTCTGATGAATAGGTTAGTCTATTGGTGTTATGTTGCTTTTTCTTTTAAGCTTTGATCGTGTCCAATACATCACTTAAGTAACGAGTGCTATAAGCCTTGGAGGAGTTTCACCTCTCGTATAAAGATGAGTTTGACCGCAGTATTATCACTTCAGATGTTTTGGTGAAGGCACCCAAATGTGTTTGATTATATCTGGCGATAGATTGCAAGGCCTTAACGCAGAACTTGACCAGCCTTTCTTTAGCTTACTGAGTAGCCAGCACTTAGTAGGTTATAAAATTCCTCCTTTTCCTTCTGAGATGGATATTACTGAGTTTAAAAGTAGATCTACACCAGGAAGTGTAGAAGCCGAAAGACTTGCTATTCTCGGTGTGTATTAAGAACCATCTTCGTTGGAACGATCACATATTCGAGGATTTCTTAAGCGGTGCAAGAAATACTCTAACCCGTCTGACCTGGCCAAAATTTATAGGGCATTCATCCGCCCAAAGTTGGAATACAACGCCCATATGTGGTCTGGTGCACCCAAGACCGTTTGTACATTCAAGACAGGGTCCAGAACCGCGCGTTAAAACTAATAGGTGATAGGGACATTGTGAGCTCCATAGTCTCACTAGAACATCGCAGAGATGTCTCGTGTCTTTCCCTATTTTATCGCTTCTTTTATAAAAAATGCTCCAGCGAAATAGCCACCTGCATTCCTCCTCTTCAAAATTTCACCCGCAATACGCTTCACGCTTCGAATGCACATCAGTTCACCCTCAAGCCCAATTTCGGACGTACTGTCAAATATAGGGATTCGGTCATAAGCCGAACAACACGTATGTGGAATGATCTTCCAGACTATGTGCTTCCTTATCATTACAACCTTCAAGCATTTAAAGCCAATGAGCACCAGTATCCAGCCCAGCGGTGGGTAGTAGAAAGCAGTCACGAGTAGATGATTACCTCGTCCAGTTTGGATAGTTCATCCACAGTGTGCCCTTTAGGTAAATAGAGAGAGCGACTTGGAAGGTGACTTAATAGGACCAAAAGCCGTAGTAAGGTACATACCTCCAGTACCTCTAAGTACGCTTGAACAAAAACCGTAAACGGTCACAAATGCGTCTGATTATGGCTAATACAATCGCATCCTCGCTGTTGAGATAATTTTATGGTTCAGAAATCGTTGAAGAAAACGTGTTTTATGAGAGTGATGGAATGGTTGATTGTTTTTCTAATTTCTGCACCACTTTAGCAGTCCTCCCACGTCGAAGAAAGCGACGTAAGTTATACAGATTGTTAACTACGCTTCTGGCCTACAAAAAATTGTGAACAGAGAGTAGTTTTCCAACCATTCTCTTGATAAACCGTCCAGGATAGAACAAGACACCTGCAGCACATAACACTTTTCCTTTTCGCATTTCCACTCGAGGACTAGAAATTCTTGTCACGTATTCCTTTTAAGCGCCATGAACATCACTTATTAAAATTTTAATCAAACTAATATAAAGCAATCCTTTCCATTGTGCACCTTGCTAATAAAATTTCCTCTTTTCTCTTTCCAGGTAAGTGATTATCATCAGGCGACAACTCGCTCCTTTTGTCCGTCTCAAACGAGATCTGAAACAGAACCCCTTAATTGCACCCTCGGTATTTATGACATTTATCAATATTTATGTTTAATCAAGACGATGACTTTAATCAACATCACAATCACCATCTGCACCAATCGTCATGATGATTATCGTCACTTGTCCTGAATAAGCAACTAGGAGAGATGCGATAGGATAAGGACCTACTCTATCCCCGCGAACATAGAGAAAGGTCATCACATCATCTACGTGTTTGTCCATCCTCCTCTCTAAGGGTTCATCAAATATTTACCTAAACTAGAACAAATCGACACACAGATGCATTAGCATTGCAAAGGACACTCACCCCACTCCACCCCATTCCATCCTATACGTGAATTAATTATGAAATATAACATGTACCGCACACATACATATGCAAAATAACAAACAATCTGTTTGTACCTAGAGAGTGTATCCCATGTCCAAATATTTCCATATCCATCCGCTCATTTAATTTCCACCATTCGGCCCAATTGGGGCCTCGTTTTGGGACGCTGTCGGTAGAGCAAATATGTCAAAGCCATTGGGATAGATATTTAGTAATTATTGTACAAATACATTTGGGGGGTGGCGGAGGTTATGTGGCGGTCAGTGGATAAGGGTGGACATGTTGCGATTATATGATAAACATGAACAAGGTGCGTGTGGTGTATTTTAGCCTCGGCGCGCCCAGTGCCAAAAGTATAGCATTGAACTGAGGACCCTGACGCATGTACCGTGTCATGACTAATTAGTCAAGCTGCTCAATTAAATCATGCACGTGAGAATTGGATGGCTCTGCTTGGAGCTGGAAAATTAGTCAGTTGTTGAGAGGTGTCAGAATAAAACGGGCTTACGATGGCTTCGATCAATAAAATTTGCAGTGGAATTCAAAATGACTTGGAAGGACCCAAATGGAAAGCAAGAATAATAGGTAAATAGTGTAGATACATTGCAAGTGGTACAGATACTGTTTAGATACTAAATTTTGGTGCCTTCGATCGTTTGCAGCGCGAATTAGTAAAACTGGTGATAACGTTACGTGAAATGTACATGACTACAATCCAGGGTGGATTTCAAGTTGAACAAACGATACCTTCCACCTATCCGGAGCACGATTCTTTGGCAGCTGTCTACAGTTGCGTTAGCCATGTTGCTTGAGGTCGCTTTACTTACCTCCCCAAGACAGTGTGCACATCTTCCGAAGAATTTTTCTTTCGAAAACTGCAAGGACACTTTCATTCGACTTTCAGTGAGTGCTCGTTTCGTTCCTCGTTGTTCGCTTAGACTTTTGAAAAATAGTGCCTGATATGTTGGCCTGTACATAATGCACCATAACTCGGCAACAATGTTAAAAGTAGAACGGCTACTAGACACCCTGCCTCTAGTTGCATTAAGGTTCTAGCTCGTTTTTTTTGACCTGCTGCTGTGATGAAGACTACATGTATCGATCCTTTGATGTCAAAGATACATAGTTCGTTCAAAACTTGGAGAGAGTAACCAGAGATGGAGCTAAACACTTTTTCTTACTTTACTCTGAGGCTAAAATTAGTTAAATCTCCCTTGAAGGCTTGTATATCTTTGGAAAATACAAACAGCGTTGTTGATGCTATCGCCAAATGTCGTAGATTGATAACTGATTTTGAGAGTCCATGTCGTTACTTCAGACAGCGCTTCAGGGATGGTGGATTGGTTTGGGAGGGTGAAGATATCCTCATCACGTTGGCCGCCGTTTGGGCTCGTTGTGTTATCCTCTAGAGGAACTGTGTAAGTGAAGGGTGGTTTAATTTGAGGATCGAGAGTCGGGTGGTGTTCACTGCTCCGAGAAACTTCCCGTACTTTCAACGAACTGTAACGTCTAGAATAACTCAGTCCTCAGTGTTTGTGTCTTAACGCTCCTATTGCAGAGCATTCGCAGAGGAAGTGTTCAAGGCTTACTTCCTCTTTCTCGCATCCCGGAACAGTCCCACGCTGTAGGCGTGTGTTTATTTAGGTTGATGTGTCCGGTGTATAGACCGATCATCTGCCCTAATTCTCTTCTGTCTAGATCGAGCAAGCCTCCTTGATTAACGCGACCTGGGGCGCATATGGCTTTGGCAGCTTTTCAGGTTTGCAGTTCTTTCCAAATGTTTCCCTGGTGTCTTGTAACCGGGCTGCTCTTTGCGGTTATAACAACCTTTAAGGCTACTCTTATGCTTGTAATCGTGGGCGTATCCATGTTTCCAGCCCCCTTCTTCGCCAGTTCATTCGCGGCTTCATTCCCTGGAATATTGTAGTGACCAGGTATCCGAAGCAGTTGGACCTGGGAGGAGCTTGTCAAGATTTTACATTTTCCCTGGCATTGCTTCACCAATTTCGATTTGGTTCTTAGATTTGCTAGTGCCATTAAGGCTACTTGACTATCCGAGCAGATGCTAATTCTGTTCCTTTGGAATCCGATACTGAGTAGCAGTTCCGCGCCCTTAAGTATAGCCAAATCTCCGACTAAAAGACAGTCACGAACTGTTCCAGATGGAGTACGTGATTGAGAGGTGGCATTTGGCAGTATGTCCTTACTTCCTTCAGAGGTCGCCTCAATAACGAAACCTCTAGGACCGACTTGCCTTTTAGCTAGGTGTCACCAGCTTCGAGTGTCAAGTTGAGTAGTTTCCCCTACTCCTACTACCCAGCAGAAAAAGATCCCGCATCAGGTTGATCCAAGATGGACCTAAGGTCGTGTCTTCTTCTGCTGAGCTGTAGTTTCGACGTGAACTAAGATGAACAAGATGTCTTACATACTGGATTCACAGCCTTTTGACCTTTCGACCAGATTGATATCTCTGTTAAGGTCATCGCTGAATTCTATCCAGCACACTCCATCAATACCAACTGGCCTTTAAATCACATGAAGGATCTTGCTTTCGAAACAAATGAGGGTATTATCACGCGCTGTTGTATCAGGAGTCATGTTGTTAAAGAACGCTTTAGCAACTTTAGCCATAGGTGCCTGTATTTGCTTCTTTAATGAATGAATTGCAGAAGTCATTCACCCCGTTGATTGCTAACCTTTCACACAAGGACACAATGAATAATGGCTATGCCCTCACCCTCCTCCACCATCCTGTGCTATTGTTGGCTCACCTTCAGTGTAGAAGGTATTAGCTATCACAATGCCACCTTGAATAGATCATTTTCTTATAATCAATGCACCGAGAATACTGACACGTAGTTAGTGTACTACGAGTTCTAATCAATATCTACGTACTGGGTAGGTCCACATATGAATCCTAACTTAACAGACCCAAATGCCCTTGCTGTAAGCTCCGAATCCTCTATCAGTCAATAAATTTCCACTTGACAGCTTTGCGATGCTACCCTAAAACAACATCATGTGCTACCTTTTATTCATCTCTCACTTAAGTCCTTAAGCAAAAAAATTAGAACAAAGTCAACACATTTTGAACTCCTTAAATCCTACCTAACATAAGCCCTTCTTATACAACGTGTCTTCCTATAAAGTTATTAAATTTTCTCTGAAGTCAAGTAAACTTAACTTAAAAAAAACGACGGAAGAGGATAATAAAAAACGTTTTTTTTTCCATCCAAAGGACTTCATACCCACCCAGTACAGAGCCCGTACAAATACTCTCTAGAGAAATCTCTCAATTTTCCATCTGACGAAGCAGTTTCTTCTCCTTAATTATAAATCAATATTCATTGTCCTTGAAAAAAAATTTTGCAATTCTTCAATTTCTCTCCTGAATCTGTTGTTTCACCTCCTTCAGCCGTACCTATCGCAGGCCATAACCCCATGTAGAGAGTCCCTTTCCAAGACTAAATGTTCGATAGCATCTTTGTCTCATCAATAACCTCCCGCGCAGGACGAAAAACAAGAAGAAGCAGAATAAGAAGTAGAATATTTTTGGCACACAAGTCCTTGATGATGTTATTGTTGTTGTTATTCAGGATAAATCGATTGCCATCCGTAAGACTTAGAGGAAAAAAAAAAAGGATTTAATGGCGATGAAATAAAGTTGGATTTGTATAATGGCATTTTCAACCCCTCCCCCAGCTCATACAGGGGGTAAAGAGATCACTATCACATAAACTCGGGTCCTTTACTGTTTTATCGGTTTTCAAAGATGCAAAGTCGAACATAAGGGCTGCTCCTTTCCCGCTGTTTTTGGCAATGGAATGAGACTCTAAATCACGACAGGATCATCAAACGAACATCGACTTTATCTCTCTGTCGTACATATATCCTTAACGTTTAGACGGTGGAAAATCATCCACCTGTGAGTGTGTATATATGTGTGCGTGTGACTCTTCCTTTCCATCTTTGAGGACGCGCGAGAATTGGTGATAAAAATGAAATTGAATTGCGCATTTATTGGCCGTTACGGATATTATGTGCAAAGCGACGATTAAAATTGTCAATGAGAAGCCGAAGAAGAAGAAGACGATGAACTAAAAGTGGATCCTTGATGAGATGGCGGTCGGTCGGTCGGTCGGTAGTGATGGGTAGAAATGAACTCAAACAGAAGCTTGGGTGATACAGTTTAGTGGAGTAAATGAGTGAATGTGGACGGAAACTAATTTGTCGTTAAAATGCATGAAATCTTAAAGGACTGTCGAACACTTCAGGATAAGTGGATTCCATTGACTCGCGTCCTGCGAGAAATGCTATTACGAATGATTTTACATTTTTCATTGTCATTGTCTTCTGGTATCCAGGAGCAGATCATAGCGTATTCTACGTCGCATAACGTTCCCGCCGTGAGTTCAATTTGGCAAAGATTAACGCGCGATAATGGAACGTTGTGTCCTAAAATAAATTTTTATGCAAATAATTCCTTATCCTATGGGCGACCATAGCCGAGTGGGAAGTTGGGAACGCTTATCGTATCGAATCGGAAATTAATGGCTGATAATTTATTTTGGAAAGTGTAGGCTCTATTGAATCAGAAATTGAGGATTTTAGCATAATTTCTTGGAAAATGGATTTATACACAAATAGGGTAAAGGTCAAGTGAAGCTGTTCTTGAGTAGCTTGAGTGGCTAATGGAATTTATTTTAAATATCCTGGAAGTTGAAGACAGATTGGGGGAGCAGTTGGCAAGGTATTACGCAGGGAATACGTATGTTTACTCAATACAGTGAAGTTTGAGTTGGTGCATCGCACCGTCATGTAAGCATAATGTCCTTAAAAGTTGGAAAACTGAGTAAAGGCTTTAAACAAGAGGATACAAGAGAACAACGTGGAAGGTAATACGAAGGAATCTTCTTAGATTTTAAGTGGGCACATCAGATCACGCTGGAAGAACTTTGGGAGAACGATGCATTCTTGGAAGATGAATCAATTCACTTCTACACCGACGGGGAAAAGACCAAAGACGGAGTTGGTGCAGGTGTTTTCTCTGATAGGCTTAATCTTAAGCTCTCTTCCCATCTTCTAAATTATTGTAGCGGAAATTATAGCGGTCAAAGAAGCCCTATCTTGGCTTAAGAAAAACGTGATATCTTTTGGAGATATCCGCATCTTTTCAGACAGCCAAGCAGCAATCAAATCGCCGGAATCGAACTCTATAAATTCTTTAGGAGCCCTAGACTGCCGATCGTCTCTTGTGGAGACGGCTGAGCAGTTCAATATTCCAGGGAGTTGTAACTCGCTAAAATAGGAACAACTATACCCATCTTGCCAGATAAAGGCACCACCGATAGCTACTCGCAAACTTAAATTTAAGCTGGATGCTATCGAGACTACAAATCTTAGGTGGACAAGTGGATCAACATGTCTAGCGACAAGGCAGTTTTGGCCAAAGCTGGATCTAAAACGCTCTAAGAACTTAATTTCTCTCAATGGATCGCATATCGACACCACAATCGGTGTCATTACTGGACACTGTCTAATAGGCAAGCACGCTACAAAGCTAGGTCTCTTTGCGAACGACTGTTGTAGAAGCTGCATGGATGAAGAAGAGGAGGAAACTAGTCCTTACCTTCTTTGTTTCTGCCCAGCTCTCACCCGTAGAAGGAAGCTTCACTTGTCCCCTATTATAAGGATACAGCCGACCAGATGAATATTTACATTAAGAGCCTCCTACGCTTCATAAGAAGCTCAAAATGGTTTAACGAGTAGGTAGAGAGAAACTTTCTCCCATGATCCACGTGGTATCATCATGGACCTACCATTGGTCTAAGTGTGTTGGCGAATCTTAGCTGGCAGCCACTTCAACCTAACCTAACCTAAGTGGGTATATATCTGGAAATATTGAAGAAGGCAAGTCGTTCCACATTCGTGCTAAATTGTTAAAGAACGGTCTTCGGAATTGCACACTGTACTCGAAAGTGCATGATGTACGGAAGATGACTGATAGGAAGGATACAACTAAAGAGTTCGTTTGAATATTATGGTAAATGTTCAAGCCAAGGAATATGGTTGCAAACAGTCCAATCACTGATTAGTCTACATGCTCCTCGCTGAACACGATGAAGTAAATTCAAACTGCAAGATTCGAGCAAATGTAGGCCTTATAGACCGTAGGTAGTTAAGTCTCCAGGAGTTCAAATTTTTGAGGAAACTAAAGCATATCTAGCACCATCTTTTGCGGCCTCTGTGATCAACAGATTCCAGTGGAGATTCGAACCAACACACGTGCGTAGGATTGAAAGAAAGCTAGGTCCTTCAACGTCAACTCCGTTCTCTATGAGTTTGGCCACATAAGCATCCAGCTTCATGGACAAACTTTATATCGTCAGCCAAAAATAAACAGACAAGCATCTGTCGAACTTCAACAAACGCACGATCTTTACAACGTACACCACGCACTACTGTAGAGGTCACCAGATCCTCATTCATTCTTCTTGGCCACACGTAACACCTTCTCGCCAACACTTTTCTTTTGCAATCTTTCCGTCTTTTCATCAAAAAATTTTTGGGCTACTATTGAAATATTCACTACACATACTCAGCTATGGAAAGAGATCGGGAATGTGGGTATTTTGTGGGCATCTGTGGTGGAAAGTGAGGTTTTTATAAAGTGGATCTATTGTCGTGGCACGTGGGCGAATTGGACAATAGCTGGCAATCCAGATCGCCCCAAAAAAGCTTTTCACTCTAGATGCAGTTTTTGCAGGATTATTTCGGCGCTCAGACATGTTTTTATGCATCATTAAATGATCCGACAATCGACAGTCTGTGGTTTCAAATTGTGGTTATAATTTCAGAAAGGAAACCCCTTTAGCTTATTAAGAGCGTCAGACTGGCTTATAATGCGACGAACGGGCTTGAATATCTCTAATTCGGTTTCAATATGGTCGAAAGCTCTCTAAAACTCTTTATTAAAGAAAATAAAGGAGTCTCAAGTCCTTGTCAAGTATGAGGCTTTTTAGTGCTCTCGGTATGAACATTATTTCGACATTGTCTCAAATTTAAAGTCACGGAAGGCACTATATTCAACAAGTCCGTCGAGTTGGTGGAATACACATACGGTATCAATAACATTGGAGGATCTCAGTATGGTGTTGGAATGACTTCGGGGCGCACTTGAAGACTAGTCGATCTTTTCATGGCGTGAATGTGAATCTGTCGTGCTTCCAGGAGGAAACGTTAAGTCGTCACTCTAACTTCAACGAAATTAAAGGAGTTCATTCACCTTGGATCAAAGATAAAGTATCACCCTCATGGAGATTCGATGATAGCTGATCCTTCGTTGCGACAAAACAACTAAGCTTAAAACTCCCTAATTTGCAAGGCAGAATTTAAGGTCTACAGATCCTTTACTTGATGTCGACTGCTGGACTTAAAGCAAGAAAGGAGCGAATATAGGTAAAGGCACTGCCACCGGCTCTATTACCCATCCCAAGATCCAAAAAGTCAATGTTCTGTGACTTCATTGATCGAGACTAATTTCGGTCGAATGTAGAACAGTGTTCTAGTTCCAACCTCCGTTTTAAACATCACACAATTTTACCAGCTTCTGAAGAACTTGAATCAATGTGGAGGAAATCGACAATTATCGACAACTGTCGAGACTTCTTACTTACTTACTTACTTACTTACTTACTTACTTACTTAGGTGGCTTCAACCAACAAACTTCTCTAGTTACCCCGGTTCTTAGCTAACAGCCTTCAGTTGCGCACTCCAAGTTGGTTGAGGTCTCCTTCTCCTTTTGCGCGCCACCTTAGGCGAGGTCGTCTTCTATTGCATTGTTCCTATGGGTTAGATTCGAAGACTCTGGGGGCCGTAGAATTGGTGTTCATTCACTCTATATGTCCTAGCCATCTTATGCGATTGATGCGCAGTGTTTTGACTAGTTCAATGTCGCCGCACAACTCGTATATTTCATCGTTGAATCAGCTCCTTCAAAGCCCGTCAACGCAAATGGCACCGAATATTTTACAAGAGTTTTTCTTTTGAAATGATCGAGGATATCTTCACCCAGTTTTGATAGTGTCTATGCTTTAGCGCCTGTCGAGACTCCTTAGGCCGATTATTTAATAAGCAAACTAGTCACAGAAGATGAAGGGTATGATAGGTTAGCTTAGGTAGCTAGGCTGGCGAAGAGAGAACTACTCTCCGCCACATACGTACTGACCCATTGGGATGCCCGTTGGGGGAAAGGTTGTCCCTTGCCCATAGGAACCCAATTCTGACTCTAATTTGCTCCGTTACTTACTGTAGCGAGTCTTTGCATACAAACCATCCTGAGGATTTGATGAATTTCATTGTCCTGTCTGACGGCATGTTTGCGAGCTTTTCTAGGTTATGGAAAAACTAACTTTCAAGGAATTTTTTCCTGCTGTGTTGGAGAGCAGGGCAGTGGCATAGGAAGTGGGTTTTGTCTTCAAAAGCTCCCTCGTCACCGCAGCCTCTGCAGAGTTCTTCTTTCGTCAGACGTAGTTTTTCAAATGATACCGTAGAGAGTTGTGCCTCGTGATAACCCCAACGAGGATGGAAAGGGATTTCCTGTCTTCCCGTATAAGTCTCTCGGTTCAGCCTTCATCGAAGGACGGCCATAGTTTCCTCGCGATTACACAGGTTTCCATGGTGGTCCATCTGGTGTTCGCCTTTTTTATAGCTTTTTTCCCTTCGAGTGCGCAAAGCGGGATATTCACAAGTGGTACTGCTTGTCTTGAAACGCCTGCAGAACCCTCCCTTACTAATTCGTCAGCTTTCTCGTTACCTGGAATACCCTCATGTCCAGGGACCCAGCAGAGCGATACCTTGTAGTGTGTTTCAAGAATCTTAAGCTCTTGTTGACAGTGTTTTAGTTGATTTCTATAGCAGCAGGGTATTATATCAGGCGATGTATTCCAAACGATTCATGCTTTTTATTTTACCGCATAAAACCACATTAATCCCTTAAAGGACCGAATCCACTAGGCTGAATAAAAGTTGTCTTCAAAAGGATTTTAGAATGGAGCTAGAAACTTTCTTTGACCAATGTCTCCGGGGAGGTCCACCGCCTGGATAAACATACGAAAGACAGTGAATTCAGTGATGCCACTTGCACTAGTCAAGTGCTTGAAAAAACCACACGAGAGCATTTGTGTTGAACGACGACGTCTAGTGAAACTTTTTATACGAAGCTCTTCGTAGTAGGCATCATTAGACCACCAGTACAATTCATGAATTCGTGACCCTCGATATAAAACATCGTCTTCTAGAGCTCTACTCGATAAATGACTTTAAGGTCAATAAATATGCTGAGTGTCGTCACAATTCAGTGTTGGTTTAACGATCTCTCTAAAAGTGAATAAAAAAATTTCCTAAAAACAAATAAACCGAAACATTGGGTGCCAAACTACGAGTATTCCCAAGCACTCATAAATTTTTCAAAATCGTTTCGTATTACACCTGCGATCTGCTAACGAATTCAAATGGAACAAAACGCCACGTCGCGTCGCCTCGATTTAATTCGCAAATTCCTAAAAACCAATCAATTTTAAATTCCTAGAAAATAGAATAGACCAGAAACTTTTTAGTCCATTTTTCCCCACCGCCCCCCAATGAACTTCAATAAGCTCCAATAAGGTCCAACAACTTGTCAAACAAAGTGATGCATGGTCTCCAGCCACCCATTATTTTGTTTTCATCGAAAAACCAAATCAAAATTCATTCCCCACTCTCCGACCGCGCGCCTCTGCTACTCCTGCTCGGTGCTCCTCGGGCTTAAATCAATAAAACGTAAAAATTTTACCGATATTTTATTGTCAGAAATTTATGTGAAAAACAATATTCGCCAGTAAACTAAAAAGTTCTAAAAACAACAAAAAAAAAAGCGGGAAAAAAAAAACATCGCCAGCAATATAAAACGAGAGTGAGAAACGTTTCTCCCCGAAACGAACATAAATCCATTGAAATTTATTGACATAGATACATTATTGTTGGGAATACTATTCGCTGCATCTGGTGTCGCAAGGGGATTTTTAAGAGAAAGTATCTGCATACCGACAATGGGAGTTTAGAGAGCTGCCTTGCAACAATTTTGGTTTACATCCGTCAGGGGGTGGGGGGCCACAAATCGTTGTTGTAACCGCTTTTGGTTTCATAGAATTTTCATTGTGGAACAAACTCGTTTATTGGAATATAACGTCGGGGATCCTCATCCTTTTGTGTCAATTGTATAACAATGGCGGCTGGGAACAGGGGGGTACGGGTATTTGTATGCGAAACCCCTTAGCGGATGTCATAAATAAACTTGATGTTATCTATTGTGGAGATGATTATGTAACCTTTGATTGTTATTATTCTTCTGAACTGCACGACAGTGGTTTCGATGTCCTTTGACTGCGGAGAAATGCGGTTGAGCGATTGTGTCCACGGGACAGGTGATTAATTAATGTTGACGGTGATTCAAAGAAATTAATTACACATGCGATACGCAATAGGTGTGTGCGAAGTAGTTTAATAAAAGCATTAATGCGGATTTTATACTCAACAAACATATGTTTATACATGTGCATATGTATGTACATATGTAATGGCGACTTTAATGGGAATCTACTTTGACTTGCAACACTTTAAGGAAATCAAATTTTGTTTGGAGGAGATTTATAGGTGGGTTTCTTCTAATTTTTTCCGGATGAAAATAAGCGCTTTGAACAGCACCTATTTCACAGAGAAGTTGGGCGTGTCACCATGTGTTTGACCTGAATCCAGTCTCTATCATTAGTTTCTTTGAAAATCGTACTTTAATCGTTTTCAATACGGCGAATGTTATGCTTACGAAAACATGTCCTTTGTTTTTGAGATACAAATATTTGGCGCAACAGACCGTATGTGGTCCAGGGCTTAGCTTCTCTTGACCATTCCCCTTGTGCCTGTTATATTTTTTCACTAAAAAGGAAGGGACGTACAGTTTAGTGTCGTATCCGAAAGTTATCCGTTTTTTGAGAAGCTTTCTCATGACAGTTATTACTCTCGGACGTGAGAGATGGGACCGTGAACAATCTTTTTCTGGGATTAGAAGCTCGAGCCTCACGCTAAGTAGTTCAATGCATTGATCACTCAGCTACGGCGCTCATGGCGTTTAACAGGGTTATCTCTAAAATGGCAAATAATGAACAGGACTATATCATGAAGGGTGTTCACAATATTCCCAGAAGGTATCCAGTAGGCTGTGCTGTCTTAGATAAAAGGAGTAAGTTAGTCCCGAGCTTAGCAGCTGAACTGAACTCGGAGCATTACCTCAGCCTCTTCTAAAGAAGATTTATAAATAAAGTGGCATAAGCAACTGAAAGCAGGTAATTGTATTCCGATTGTACTTGAAGTGGAGTCAGTTAAAGGCTAGAAGCACGTAGACCTCATGGTCCATTACCGCCAGTTCGCTACTGATCAGCGGGTGTGCATCGAGCATAGCGGATACCCCTTCTAAAACGAAAATGAATGGGAGGCTTAAACTCAGTTAGTTTGTTCTCCTAAGTTTGTTTGCTTGCCTAAGGTGACTGTCCTGACTGGAGTGATGGCCAGACTTTTACATACAAAAAGTGAAGTCTTTTCGTCCGATTCTATACATATGTATACCCGAGTTTCTTATACCAATGGTTGTACGATCCTCGTTTGGGACATTAAGGCGAATGAAGAGATCAATTAAGGCTGTCAAGACAGGTCTGTTCGGTTTGACTATATGCTTAGACGTGTAGTTCATTTTGAAATGAGCCACAATTCATGGGATTTGATGGGGCCAATAAAGGCGACTCCTGAATCCGTCTTAGCATGACTATAAGTCCTTTTATTTCCGTGAGAACTTACATGCTACAGATGTAGCTTAGCATTACAAAGTTAAATTACTCTAGCTACTTCGATTGCCTCCTCCAAGGCTTTGATAGCGACTGGAATATTTGAAAAAATAAGTCATATACTCGTACGTATGTATATATGTGGTTTTATCATTATTTCTTTTCTTTAAAAGAGGGTGCGCTGCTGTGAGGTGGCTATGACGAGATTTCTGTCGAAAAGACAGTAGGATGCGAGAGATAATTTGATCAAACCATCCCTAAAATAAACACTGGCTCCAAAAAAGCGGATTATATTAGAATTGTCTGTATATCGGACAGTATCACACAACACAAATGTCTAACGGGGATTGACGAAGTTAGCTAGATGGGTGCACTAGTTGACAGAGGCTGTCAATAGCTCACTTGTACTAACGACGTGTCCATTGGGGGATTGACTAAAATGCCTGCTAACGTCATTAAGCCCCGATTGTTATAAGCAGAGACTCCAAAAGCTCAAATACAATAGACAAGTTTCTAACGTTGACAATGATGCATTCGTCATTGGCATTCCAATCGTAGGGTAGCCTTCTATGTGCCTATGCAAGGAATGGACTAGTAGTCTTTACGCCCCACTTATGGCGCATCAGTTGAAGGCAGCTTAACTCTTCTGCCTTACGGCTCTCTAAGACCCATTCTACTAGCTTTGGATCGGTGCCCGTTGATGTCAAAATAGATTCAATCTTGCAGAAGGTGGGGTTTTCTAAGAATCGCTCGCTGGCTATGAAAATTGCAAGCCTAAAGCTTTTTTGGTAATCTTTCCGCTCTAGACTTTCTCTAAGCTAGAAGCATATAATGGTAGTAAAACTCGCTCTATAAAGTTAGCAATGTTTGGGTTATTTCTATGCCTTTTGCAATATTACAGGATACATACTATCATGCCCATGGTACTCCTAAGAGGAAAGGGACATGATAATCGGTCTCATCTTTTCCCTCAGTGGAATTCTCGCTGCAATCCTCCACTGCTTACAAGGAACCCTCCTTCTATAACCGGAAAGAGATCAACAGCTAACAACTGAATTACCTACTCACAGTACCATCAGATCTTCGAAGACCTCTAAGCCTGGCCTTGTGGAGGAGAGAAATCTCTACAGTTTCTTTGTGTGTGGTTATAGTGGTTACTTACTTCCTTAAGTTCGCCACAGCCCTTTTGTCAAAGTATTTATGTGCCTTTCTTTAAATACCTCTAGTACCTTGCGCATCCGTATGAGAAGTCTTATCGACATCGAGTCCTGATTTCCAGGCCCTGCTATACACCTTGAAACAATTGCTCCAGCAATATGGTTACATCAGCGACTGTCTTCCAGTCATTCTTGGAGGAGTAAATTGGACGATTGAAAATAAATAGTTACAGTAAAGCTGCTCAGATGGGCTCCAGGACTATTTCTTTGAGTCATCAGATCAGCATAACGATCGATGACTTATGTAGCTTAGCTTTCCCTATAACAGTAGGCCGCATATGATTCTGAGTGCTCTCCTTTGTAATAGCAGCGGCAGATCCTTAATTTTGTGCATCTTTCAATATTTTCGAACTATTTCCAAGGGTTTGACGTTCGTCATGACCTTAAAATTGTCGGATTTTCTTTTTCCGTCATTCCGAAGGCTGCTGTCTATCCTTGGACCCGTCAGACAGTGTTAGAGCAAAAGACTTCAATCGTCGCACTGATGCCAACCCCTGCTCGAACTGATACGTTTGCTCTGCGCTTAAGCTGGATGTATTTTGACTTAAGCCCGAGCTAAAGTAGACTTTTTAAGGTAGAACCATATGTCCTTACATATCCATATGTACGTCATTTCTATATTAAACCCTTAGTGAAATTATTTTTAGCTCATCTACTTATGCAGTTTATTCTGAGCTCTCCAGGTGACTTCTGTAACGAAATCCCTGTCGTGGGCTACACAGGACTCTGTAGTACAAAAGTACCAAACCAAATTTACATCGTCCTTCCGTGAGACAATGGGGTTCCTGCGTCATTTCTACATCAAATCTTGATGAATTTGTCAACTTGAAAAAGTTTCTAAAATAAGAAAATTATTCATCAGAGATATGTATACACGTATGCCATTCCATGTAGGCTTACATCCATTCAATTCAATTCCCAAGAAACCATGATTTCGCCTTCCAACTGGGTTTTGTGTTATTTTTCGCAACACAAAGGATACAGCAAAAAAAAAAAAAAAACTTTGACATTGATGTGAAACTTCAGTTGCACACTTAACTTGCCGGCAAAACCATAAAACTGTAAACACAAAACTAAAACTAAAATCTAGGTTTACCCTTAATCCTTCTTCCTTGTCCCCTTTGCCGCCCGTGAGCCTTACATATTCACATTTCACTTACAGAAAAAAGTAACACACGAACAGCTAAACATTCCATTATCCACTTCTCTGGTCTGCCACTCTTAGTATCCTTTTCATCGCCCGTCAGAGTTTAGAAAAAAAAAAAAAAAATAGAAAAACAAATCAAAGCCAACCGCAGAGCAAGTGATTATGGCTAAAGATCCTTGCCGACATTTTACTTGAAAAGACAACGACCGAAACATTGGGGTATCCTGTGTGAAGTTTTAAGTTTTTTTTTTTTTCTCCACTCCCTCGTTGTCATCCTTTTCGCATTTACAATGAAAACAATTCAAAGTGGCTCCATGATTGCATTGGACATCAGTATATTGTGTGGGATATCCTTTCGTATTTATTGTCCTCATTTTTAGTGATAGTTTGCAACAAATGATGAAAATTGAAATACTCAAGTTGATGTCAAGGACAAAAAAAAGAAAAAAAAAGTTCAACAATAGTTACTCCTTCCTTTTGGAGGGTTTATGTCATGCTCAGCTGGACATAGAGTATTTTTTTCTTGTTTTTTATTTTGTCACTCCCTGAAGAATCCTTGAAATAAAATCCTGCAGAGAGAGAGAAGAGAGAGATTTCCTTCAACAATCGTTTTGTAGTTTAAATCAGAATTGGCGTCCTCCTTGGAGTCTTTCTCCACTCCTTTTTCATTATTCCACACGAATGATAATAAATGAAAATCTAGAAAAAAAAGAACCTGAAAATAAGAATCCTTTGTTAACGTTTTATCCAGTATACAAGGACTAACTATCAAAACGCTGAGCACAGGGCATAAAACATCAAGCAACACAATCTGTGAAAAGGACACACGATATAGAAAAAAACCAAAGGAATGAGAAGAAAATAATGTGAAGCTCATAAAATTTCATTGCATTGATTACCCAAAAGGATACTGCTGGTGGATTTTTTACTGCTTACGTCATTGTTTCGCAGGACAAATGGCTATGAGGTGGTTGAGTAGGAGGTGGGCCTGGGGGGCTTACATCCACTTCAACGGCTTTGCTAGCAAAATCTACACAGAACGGGGAAAAACCAAGTTGAGAAACAGGACGAAAAAGGATAGTTACAAAAGAGGGTGATACCAAGGGGTGTTTAGAAATATTTAACTTTAACTGGCTTTTCAGTGTCAATGACTTCTGTGGGAATATCCAGTTCAAAAAAGAATCGTGAAAGGAGACGTTTAAAATTTGTGGGTGTGTGTGTGGGTGTATCCACGTGATATTCTCACCGTCTAGACGGTTGTAAAATTAGCTTTAGGGATTCAACTGACTTTGTTAGAGTTTTATTGCAACGCAAAACATCGCTTGAGTGAATAAATCCAGAAACGAGGATGAGGCACGCGTGTATCAACGCGTATTGTTAAAGTTTATAATCCTTTAAGGAGCCAAGCAGGCAGCCATGAAGTTTATCCTTGATTCAGTTATCGTTACGATACAGGAATTAGAGAGAGAATGGATCCCATTTTCCAGTAAAACAAACCGAAACTGACAAAGGAGAGAAGCTGATTTCAGAAACTTGTGACGTATGTTGGTCTAAGGAACGCCACCTACCCTACCCGATCCTTATTTTCACGTCAATTTAGTCCTCTAATCCATTCTTGCGATGATGTTGTTTTGTGCACCCGCTGATGTGATATTTTCAATTCTGGCGATGAGGTTTTGAAAAATTCCTTTTCGCGAATCAGGACGGAAGTCTGCATTTGCACTCATGTCGATCCTATTTCCACATCCTGTTCGCTCTCTCTCTCTGGGGAAATGAATTTTTTTCGTCAATTTTTTTTAATCTAAAGATGCAAATTGAATAAAAGTCCTTATTTGGGTGGGAAGCTTTAAATTTAAATTTCTCTCCCCCCCTACACACTCTGTCAGGATTCATACTCAAAAAGTCAAATAAAACTCTTTTCAAGAAATATTTAAACTTTTTTTCCGTCTCTTTCTCTTCAGAGAGTAAAAAGTTTAAAGAAAAGCAAAAAAAAAAAAACGTTTTCCTCTTGCATTCGCATTTCGACTCAGGACTTGGGACTGCCGCCGTTCGTTTCATCATCAAAAATGTTTTCTCAGCGCGAAGGATATTTTCTACATTTCAAGTGTAAAATATGAAAATGTCACGACATAGAGGACGATGAATAAGAAATAGAAGAAAATTGTGTGGCATTGGCAGCAGTAAGATGGGGTATAGAACTGATAGAAAGGGTAAACAAACTTGGTAATGGGGCTCAAGGATATACAGATACGCCTGATAGTTACACCGCTGTCGGAACGTAGCCAGGGGAACATTTTCGAGTGAAACGTTTTCAAAACGTGTTATACCCGTAAATTGTCAAATGAATCAGAAAAAAAGTTAGCATTTGTGATTGAAAACGGATGGTGGCTAATAGAAGATACTCAAAAAAATAAAGCTTGAGAGCAGATGGAAAAAGGAGCTAAAGGGCTTCTTGTCAGTAGACTTTGGTGAATTTCTGGTTACGTTTTAGGTAAAAGCTTCAACACTGAAAGTGTTTTATCCACATACTCGAATGTTAAAGGTTATAAAGGTTCGATATCCTCCGAAAGCAGCCGGAGAGGATTTGATAAGGAGCAAACACCAATTCATTGATGGTACATATGTTCTAGACAAACGGAGATTCTCTTAACTGCGCAAAACACAGAAGGACTAGCCTTTTGACATGGAACCCAAGAACTTATTAGCTGTTCGGTGTCCATTCCCTTTTGTCCTTTTGTCAACGACTTGATTGGTCCATATCAGTGCAGTCTTAGACAAGGAAAGTCAATGATAGATCTTGGAGTTAGTTACTATATGCCTGCGGACTGAATCCGTCAACAGCAACCGTTCAAATTTGCTTCGAGTTACCGGGTGCAATACCGACAGACTTCGGGATTCCCTAGTGGGCCAAGAGTTCAGGGACTATCTTGCCCCAGAAGCAGAAGCAACCATCCAAGAAGACATGGATGGCCATTGGAATGCAGTGAAAAATATTTTTGATGCCGGCCATTTGCCTACATAGGTTAAAGGCAGAAAAGACCTAACACGTAGCTAACAGCAGATAAATGGAGACGGATCGATGAGCGTATCTCGGATTGCAGCGTCCTGCAGAGACCCGAGCTAGAAGCAGAGGATTGTGTAAAGAATAAGGCAGTGCAGCGTAGTGTCAGACATGACAAGCGTTCACTCATCAACGCACTGGCCTCGAAGGCTGGAGAAGCAGTTAGCAAGTGTGACAGCAGAACCATCTACAACATCACTAAAGAACTTGCTGCTGGTCGGAGTTCTAAACAACTTCCAGTGAAAGGTTTAGATAGAAGTCTGGTGGTTTTCAATGAGGATCAGATGGAAGAAACATATCGCGTCAGTGCTAAATAGTTTGGACGACAGCGTCATGGTTGCAATTTCCAAGGAGCGTGCCGCAGAAACAAATTACCGAATTCGAACCGGACCTCCCACCAATACGTACCGTAGATATTAACCACTATCAGATCTGTCAAAAGCAATAAAGCGGTAGGCATTGATGGAACTCCTGCCGGCTTTTGTAAGCGGTGCCAATTGCGTCCTCCACTCGCTCATATTTAAACCTTGGGAAACCTTCCTTCAAAAGAGGGATGATCATCAAGCTGCGAAAGAAGGGAACTTTGATAGAATGTGGGAGCTGGAGAGGAATATGCGTTCTTCCAGCTGTAGCCAAGATAATAGCTAGGATAATTCTAGAGCGGATGAGAGAGCATCTAGATTCAACACTCGATGTGGAATAGGCGGACTTTCGGGTTAGATCCTCCTGCGTCATCATAGAGCAATGCGTCGAATTAAGGTCTCCGCTTCATCTACTAGCCACCGACTTTGAAAAGACATTCGACAGTTTGAACAGAGATGCTATCTGGATAGCGTTACGCAGGATGCGGTGTAATTCGTGCAGCATTTATTGAAGGAAACCAAATACTGAAGTGTGCAATGACAGCTTGCATTAAAACATTACGCATTACGCTGACAATGCTTGCCTCCTTCCACATTAAACGACGGACCTCCATGAAATGTTTTAGGACAGGGGGCAGCCTAATTAAGTATGGCGAAGAACAGTCGAGTAGCAATCGAGATTACTGCGGGAGAGCTGGAGAGAACTGAAATACATTGCAGAAATCCCAACACGGCAGGATCTAAGAAAAGTAAGTAAGTGTGACCAACGCTGACAACATGATTAGTGCGCAAAAAACCGATTGTTTGACGGCTGGTGTGGCACATTGAGCCATTCTGCTGGAACCAAAAGCTGTTCAAGTCTAAGTCTCTGTAAGGCAGTTTGTTCGCCGTAAGGTTGTTACCAGTTTCATATTCGAAGAAGTAGGGACGGACCTATGATGCCACCATTCTTATACCCCATGCATTCACTCTTTAAGGATATACTGGCATCTCTACGACTATGTGCAGCTTTTTGGAAGCGAGCTCCGTACAAATTTGCTTGCTGACATAGCCTCTGACGATGATTTAGCAGCAAACAATCATCTCGTTTTCAAATTCATTTAAAGCCCACGCAAGCGGATAGTCATTTGGTTTCAACTCTCGGTTGGGTTGGATCCTACTTACTTACTTTCTAACTTAACGGGCTCCCAACCCCTGGAGAGTCACTGCCTGAGACTTCCATCCTCTCTGATTCAGGGCAGGCATCTTCCAGTATTCCAGACCAAGCACTCTGGCATCCGCAATAGTTTGGTCCTTAAAGCGGAACTTCGGTCTTTCTTGTCAACTTGAACTCCTTGATGTGGCCGAGTCAGTGTAGTTGACGTGTTTTGGCTTTTCAGACTACATCTACATCTTGAGACAGCTCATAGGGTTCGCGGTTGTATCTTCTTCTCCTTTCGCACTCCCCGCATATGGGACCGAATGTTTGACGAGCAATTTTTCCCTCGAAGGTACTCAAAATCTGTGATACTTTCCTGCTTATCGCCCAGTACTCGCCATGTAGACCTCGGGACGATGAATGCTATTATATGCGGCTTTGATGTCGATGTAAAGGTGGTTAGTCTCGACCTGAAATTAGCTGGTCTTTTCTAGGATTTGTTTCGTTTATCGTCGATCTTGCGGGCCGGAAACCACATTGGTACGTGCTGATTAGTGTGTTGCAGAAAGGATTGAGATGACATATTAAGTTCGGAAGCCTTCATGCAATATTCTCCTCATAGAAGTTTGACTGATGTTCAATTGCGGAACTCGCGATGACTCGAGGTGCTTAGCTTTTAACGCACATAACAGCATCAGTAGCAATTCCCCGACTGTGCCATAAGCATGCCAGGACATTTTCTGCAATACAATCTCCTAGCGTTGTTTAAACTTAAAAAAATCGATAACTCTGAACCAAAATAATATGTATGCTGTCTCCGGGAAAGGACTCGGACGAAACCTCACCATAAACAATTATAACGTCGGGGCTGTTAACGCCTACATAGATTGCACACTTCATCTGACTATGAAAACATTGCTGAGATTAAAGGATCAAACTGCCAATTTCTGCACCTTTACTGCAACTGAGAAATAAAGCCTCTTTTCAAGAACGACGAGGGGGACAGAGAACGTGGAAAAAATGTAACACGCACAACAAAAATGGTTGCAAGAAACTTTATACGAATCGCTGAATATTTATTTCTGTGAAACCCTTTACCTTATTTTCATTTGTACATATGCACTAGCTCTGAAGCTTTCCAAAAAAAAACGGCTGTTTTGAGCTGATGTCCTTTTTAAATACCTTCAAACGTCAAGAGCTATCGAAATCAATCACTTGGCAATATGGCCGCTCTAGACTATATTTTTTTAGGACACCATACGAGTATTACTTTTTCCATTCGTAATACCCTCAAAGTCCGCTTGAAAATCAACAAATTACAAACCAATTACAAAACCCTTTAAGCTCCAAGTATTCGCAGAACAGCCGACCTGAAATTTTACCTTTTATCCTCAAAGCATTGAACTATTCGATAGTACACCGCAGGCGTAGAGGCTACCCTTGTGAACACTTGAGTTCATTATAAATAAAAATTTTCATTTCCAGTTAAAAATAACCACTCAGGGGCCCATGCGATAAACGAATTTTTTTCCCATAAAAAAGGACAAGAGGTAATTTTCCATGAAATTTCCAACTCAAAATAAAAAGCTTACACTCCTCCGCTCCACATGCGACTCTGATTACCAGAAAAATACAAAAAGGACCAACAGGAGTGGTTAAAGGTGAAGCTGTACACTATTCTTGGATTCGGAAAATGTTTACTCCATTTTGGAAAATCTTTTGAAGTCAACCATTGACTCAAGGCTTTTAGGAAAATTTCTTCGAATGGCGTTAGAGTCTCTCTCTCTCCTGATTTCATTAAAAATTTCCACCAACCTTTGCTTATGCACCCTACAAAGCAGAGAACAGAGTACGACTAAAAGAATAGAAAAAACCCCAACCAAAGAAAATAATAAATCCTCAGCAACAATAGAGCCCCCGTATCCTTCATACCTCCTAGTTTTCTGAATCAACAAACAAAAAAGGTGCAAGACGAATGAAAAGATGAGGAATCCTAGCAACGAACAGAGAGAAAGAGAGAAAGAGTGGGAGAGAGAGAGAGAGGGAAGGGAAAAAGGAGAAAAAATTACGAATGAAAAAATTCCATTAAATTTCCACTTGGCTGACTTAGTGAGGAAATTGCCGGAGGGTTCCCTCAGCTGTTGGTTAGTATTGGTGCTACCTTGCTGGGTTTCAGTCTCGTCCTGCAGTACAGCTACCCCCGAAATACTTACATCAGAGTCTTCTGCAGTTGATAGACAGAGATGAGATGATTCTTGAGAATTCAATTCCCAACCCAAACCAATTGCGACCCACAACAGTACTCCCGATGGTATACCAACGAACAACGTATTCTACAACAAGGACACGATGCAAGTTAAATTTTCACAAAATGTACAAAACCTGTCGGCGACAGCAGGTGTTGGGTACAAGGATGTGCAACAGCAACGGATGTAGAAGAGGAAATGATGGTGGTGTTGAATGGGGGAGGGGGGTAGTAAAATTACTACTGCATGAAATAAGGATATGACAAGGATATTTTGCCTTTAATTGCAGTTGCACACTTCACTTAACCCTCAAGAGTATGGCCCAAGTACCAACTGAGGAATACGACTGTGAGACGTACACTAGAGGAGGGTGTGAAAATAACGATCAAAGGTACAGAGTAGCCCCAAGTGAATAAAGTCACTCGAAGAGAGAAAGGTCAAAAGGAGAAAAATATCTCGAAATTTCTATTCACCATAGAGAGCTAAGCAATGCCATAAAATTCGTTATTACATAAACCGGTGGGGGATTACTAAGAAGGTGCCTGTGCCTTATGTAGTTCCTTGAACCGACTACATTTGCAGTGAAGTCAAGTTCATTGGATATTGGTACAGTGTTACCCGAGAGTTGGGTACACATGAGGTTTTCAGTTGACATACTAGAGTATGCTAGATGCAAATTTATACATTCAGGTAGCTAAGTACTGGAGTGGATTTGGAGGCGATGATGTACATATATCCTTACCAACGTTAACAGTAGGAAGGGCGTTGAAGTGATTGTGAAAGAAGAAATAATTGCATGCAATGATGAGGCCTTTAGGCTTTAGTCTCGGGAGTGGAACACAACTGTCGAATATAGCGCGAGACGTATCCTTTTAGTTGGGTGTAGGAGATGCGGCTCAGTGGTTAGTGCTTTGGATTACTGAAGCGGGACGTTCGAGGTTCGAGTCTCAGAATGTCTGACAAACGTCCGAGACTGATAACTGTCATGAGAGAGCTTCTCAAAGATCCAAGCTGTAGAACCCTTTCATTTGTGTGAAAATTATAGCACGCAAGACATGAATGATCGCGAGAGACTAGGCCCTAGACTACATATGGTCTGTTGCGCCAAGTATTTGTATTTGAATAATGTTTCATGAGTTAGCGACTAACAGGTCAAATATCTAGGTTTAACACTAGACAGTAGACTTCTCTGGAAGAACCCGAACACTAATGTTGCGCAGAAACATCTCAGGTAAATCCTGCTGATGCTACCCAGCCAGACTGAGATGTACACAACGATGGTCAGGCCTATTTTAACGTACAGAGCTGGTACAAGAAGGAAAACCCTTGGCAAAGTACTAACGCTAGGTTGCGTCTGTATAACAGGAGTTATCAACTGGAAGCTGAGCAGTAAGAGAGAATGGAGTGGTGAAGTCGAAATGTACCAACTGGAACAGAACACCATAAAGTGGTTCACGGATAGATCCAAAACATCCACAAGCACTGGGGCAGGTGTACACGGGCCCAGAACCAAGTACTCGGAGGCCATGTGAATATGCCCCAGTATCTTCCAAGCAGAGGTTTACGCTATTGAAAGATGCGCCAAATTTAACCTCGATAAGAAGTATTATGGACAAGACATCTCGATACTGTCGGGTAGTCAGGCCGCCATCAAGGCGTTAAATTATCATGAAATCAGGTCTACACTGGTGTGGGAGTGCCTCGCCAAGCTAAGTCTAGGTACCAGGTCACGTGGGAGTAGAGGGAAATGAAGCAGCTGATGAACTAGCTAGGAAAGGCTCAGGGACTACCTTTACCGGTCCGGAGCCATTCTGCGGGCTTGGACAGCACACGAGACGGAGATAAAGAAGGAGGTTGTTCCTATGGGTTAGATTCGAAGACTGCGGGCCGGAGCATTGGTGTCCATTCGTTCTACATGGCATCCTAGGCATCTTAGGCGATTGATGCGCAGTTTTTTGACAGGGTCAATGTCACTGTACAGCTCCTATGTTTCATCGTTGAATGGGATGCAAACGACCGCTTTCGCCAGAGTCCATGCCTCAGGGCCATAAGGTTGGACCGGGATGATCAAGGTCTTGTATAGATTCTCCTTAGTTGTTCGACATAGGGCTTTACTATTCATTTGCCTTCTCAGCCCAAAGAAACAGCGATTGGCAGGAGTTATTCTTCGATTAACTTCCGCCGAGATGTTATTGTCAGAATTAATAGCAGAGCCGAGGTACACAAAGTCCTTTACTACCTGGAAGGTATAGCTGTCGACTGTGATGTTCTGTCCAATTCGTCGATGTTGTGTGTCCCTTCTTGTTGACAGCATATATGTACTTGGTTTTGCCTTATTTAAAGCTAAACCCATCTTGACAGCTTCCATTTCAATACTAGCGAACGCACCAGTGACAACCCCCTGTGTTCTGTCAATTGTACCAATGTCGTCGGGGTCCCTCGTAGTTGCAGAGGGTCTAGAAAATGTTTACCTTCGGTAATGGCTTTTGAGGTCCTTGATGGAGACGCGAAGGCAGGGATGCCAAAACTAGACATGCTTCTGCATAGTTTGTCTCTATAAAAGCTATCATATACGGACTCAAAATCGATAAGAAGATGGTGGGTATCGATGACGCCAACTTCGTATGATATTGATCAAGATTGTCGTGCAAAAGACCCGTAATGCCTTTTGCTGAGCATTTGCAAAGTCGCAAGATATCATTGTATCTCAATTAAAAATTACCCAATATCACGCCTTGCTATTCAGAGAAGCTAAGTGGATTAGGGATAAGGCTGTCAGGAGTGTATTAAGCAATCCATTCGCGATGGTTCGTAGCTTCTCTGTATGGCTTTTAAAAAAGTTGTTTCACCCAATTTTGCGCGACACACTGTTCTCGTAAAAACAGTCCTCGGGTAATTCTTTTTTTTGTAAATCAGCATCATGAATATGCTGTGTAATTAAATTGCACCTGGTTGAGTTGACGTTACCTGATGTACACCTAAAGTTCGTGCAGGAGATGTCCTTCTTTTTTTTTTTTATGAATTTTTCTCCCTTCTATGTGCACTATTTCAAAAAGAGAAGGAAAAACACAGAATCCTGGATAAGGATGTCTGAAGTCTGAAAATTTACAACTACTATTCGCATGTTCAACTAATTTCCCCATGCAGTCCTGGAATAGGAAAAAAGGAACCAAAAAAATCCGGAAAACCAGCAGAGTGAGCACTAGCTCCATGAAATCGCACCATTTCCCATTATGTGGCTCTGATTCAATTTCGTTGCGCAATAAACATCCAACACATTGGTCAGTTGGACACACAGAAGAACACAGAAAAAGGAAGAGGAAACGGCATTCATTGCATGGTATTTGAGTCTGGGTTTTTGCAGAGATCGTAAGCCCTAAAAAGAGCTGCACAAAGGCTGGTAAATTCATGTATGCAGCAGAACTGAGCTCATATCCTGGATTATGATGTGCTTTCATAATTAAAACTACCCCCACCATTAAGAGGGTGGCAGGAGTGGCAGAAGTGCCTGTTGGATGGATTTAATTGTAGTCGTGTTCAAGAGTGTTTCACTTCGGTGAGTGACGGTGTTTATGGGTAACTTCGTTTCGACGTTTTCCAATTTGAACACACATTCAAGGAATTTCATAAAACCACATCTACAACAGGTATAATCCTTCCAAACATGATTTGTTTTCTGTTGACGACAACAAATTGCATCATATCCATCGCACATTCTTCGAATTACGAATTCCTTTTAGATCCAGCCATCAGCTGCCAGTAAAAACCTCAGCCTCCTTCCTTGTACCACACCCATGCAAACCACATTGCTCACTTGTCAGTTCGAATTCATTTCAATTTCACAAGAAATGTCTCCTAATTCGTTAAGGGATGAAAAATAACATCAGCGCAGACGACAAAAAGAGCGCTATCAAGGATCACTTGAGGATATCCTGCCAAGGAAATTTATTCTTGCCCTCCTTCCACCGTACCAATATTACACAGGACACAGGGATACATGATTCATGAGAGTAGGTATGTGTCATGCCTCGGAATATGGGAAATTTTTTCGCATAACAAAAAATTGTTACAGCGAGAGTGAGATGGAATGAGGAAAGGCAAACTGGAAAATACATTTTTCAAAAACTCGGTTAAGGGTACTTCAGAAAATGTATTTCTTCATTCCCGGGGCAAACACTTGACGAAATATTCTCAAGATGTTGTAAACACAAAACAAGTTCAGGGGGCTGGCGGGAGGTACATACATATGTGGATTTAATGCTGTTACACTTATAATTTTGAATACGTGTCCTTATGAAGGACTTTTCAAGTATTAGAATGGTTGGCAGTACTCCGGGGAGAGAGAGAGAGAGATGTGGGTGAAGGAGTGAAAATGGAGTTGCGACAAGACGATGCACCACTGCCATGGGTTCAAAAGGTCGAAAGTAATAACAAACGCTGTGATGAATAGAAGCTGCAAGACATTCTAGGACTCTAATTGGCAATTACGATACATTCAGATCCAACCTTTTCGGTCAGGAAATCCGACAATTCAAAGACTCGTAGCTTTGGCTCTTCAAATCGTCGTTCGTCCTTGAAAATGCCATTAAATTCCTGCAAACAGACGCACGGTTCGATTCCCAGCTCACTGACATTAAATACCTCGTTAAACCCAAATTGCAGTTCAAAGGAGTGAAACTAATACATCACCTTGTTTATGTTTGTAACTAAAACTTTATCCTTTGAGAGATTTCTTTTGTAAGCATTCTTGACTTAAAAGAAATAAAAATGACGCAGAACGCTATGAAAACTCCTGCTAGGTAATCGCTTGACACCACCGAGCACTTAACTCGAAAAAAAAAAATGAAGTCAACCTAGAGAGAGGGAGAGCGACTCATTGTTGTAACTCTTCCACCCACCGGAGTTCCTGCGAACAGGATTCTTGCACTTACATATTGTGCATCGCCCGTCATCGCTCCGAGTATATCCTGCCTCATGTTCCATTGTTAACAACAGAAATATCTGGGTGACTAGGAAGTGAGTCAAAGATTTCCTTGGAGAGAAATTAAGGATGCTGAAAGGTATATGTAGCAATCTTTCGTTTTATGTTTTACTTTTAACTTTTCTTTCTGTTTTGTTTGTGTTTTTTTGTTGTAATACAACGAACTATAACACGCAAGCATAAGGAGGGATGGAGTAATGCAACACTGCATTGTGTTCCAGCCGTGTAAATGTAGACAACGTCGCTATTTGTTTTCCTTATTTCAGGTGAAAATAAGGACAAAACAACTGCAAGAAGGGAGCTAAATTGTTGTCTATAGGAAGCAAGTGGAAGCGGGGATTGGAAACACAAAAATTGTGCACAGAATTAAAGGAGAACTTATGTTGAATTTTGACATTTTCGCACGAAAATAGGTTCTGAAAAAAAGTCTAAAATCGTACAAGGAATTTGTACAAGTACAAATCGTAAAAGGACACTCTGGTCACTATTGTTGGCAACACTTTGCTGCATTCCTTACCACGTTATCGCACTCTAAAAGGGAGACATCGTTCACTAAAGGGGTCTTACATACAATGCGGGCTCTTGACCAGTCTCTATTCGCATCCTGCTACAGCTTATAGAGATCGTGGCAGAATTTTCTTCTCTTCCTCGCAGTCTGAGCCAAATATCTTTCTCTCGAGAGAATCAAATACTTGTTCTTCTTAGAGTCCGGTCCTCGGCATCATATGACCACCAATGCTGACTTTCCAGCAAGGTGTTCGAATCAAGTTGTTTTCTAAATGTAAGCAGCAGTGGTAGGATTGTAATCCTTAGCCTTCGAGTAACCCATATAAAAGGAGTTACCTAACGACCTATACAAGGATTACAACGATACATAACATGGACTATCATCCTACGTCATTCGGACAAATTTCGGTTTGAGAGAAATGTGGTCAATGACTTTCCTGGAGATACAGAAACAGTGCCTTCCTTTGACATTTACGTTTCTGAAATAAAAAATAGGCAGCAGTAGAACCCAGAAATGGGTTAAGCGGTAAATAATGACAGACACTCAGCACTCAGAAGCGGCGAATTGGACAGAACTACACAGTCGACAGCTATTACTTTGAGGTTGTAAAGGTCATTGTCTTCCTTGGCTTTGCCCTGAACTCTGACAACAACATCTCTGTAGAAACCAAACGAAGAATAACTCTTGGCAATCGTTGTTTCTTTGGGCTGAGAAGGCAGTTGAGTAGTGGGGCCCTATCCCGAACGGCTAAGGAGACTCTATACAAGACCTTGATCATCACAGTCCTGCTTTATGGCGCTGAAGTATGGACTCTATTGAAAGCGGATGAAGATATTCTCTGTCGTTTCGAGAGAAAAATTCTTCGTAAGATATTCGGCCTCATTTGCAATGGCGGGCTTTTGAGGAGAAGATTCAGCGAATATTGGGTACAGCGACATCGACGTAGTCAAAAAACTGCGCATCAGTCGTCTAGAATGGCTAAGACATGTAGAGCGGATGAACAACAATGATTCGGCCTGTAGAGTCTTCGAATCTAATCCGGAGGGACAACGCAGCAATAGAGGACGACCTCGTTCAAGGTGGCGCGCACAAGTAGAAGGGGACCTCAACCAACTTAGAGTGTGCAGCTGGAGGCACTTAGCTAAGGACCGGGGTAGCTGGAGAGGCTTATTGGTTGACGGCCAGGCTCACCCCGAACTGAAGTGCCACCGAAGTAAGTAAATGAATACATGACAATGTATCTCGTTATCGAAATTTGTTAGTTCAGCGTTTAAAGCCTGCATCCTGTAGGTTGTTTTACTGCACAGTAACATTCTGCTAGAACGACCGGAAAACCTTCTAAATCTGGAAAAAATCCCCTCAAGAGGAAGTCGATATGAATTTCTCAGGTTGGATTGGCGCAATTTGGTCGCCGAGACTAATTCGCGTCCTAGTGTTCGCTTTTCAATAGGAAAGTCCATCTGTGGATATAACAAAAGTGGTGTCGTCAATCTTAAGGAATGGTTTGTGGATTGAGTACAGTGATTCAGCAAAGACACCGGCTGGGATTCCAAGATTGCTCCTGTTCATATTCAAAAGATATATGTGAAAGATTTCTTCCTTGCTGTACATCCAAACTCCGGACTCATCTGGGAATAGTTAAACCTAGTGTCTATCGTGTTTCGATGTAAGTAGATTGTATGTTTTCCAGACTCACTTTAAAGGAATGACTATGAAGTGATCTCCCTTGAAGCAATACTTTTGGGGGCATGTCGTCTAACAGGGTCAAGTGGCCGCCATGGAAAAACCTTAAGCCGATATTAATAAAGTGGAAGAGTCTGGGACGATTAAGCCTAGCTTCAAAGTGAATGTGGGTCTAAGTATGTAAGTGGTAGGTCCATGGTGGCACTAAGAGCGTATATCACAACGTTTTATAAACTTCGGACAGTCTTTGAATACATTCTACCTTTCAAACCTTGGTGATTTTGATAATTTATGTTCTAATGAACTTTTAAGGATACGTTCTTCTATAACTAAGCAATTTAACGACTAGGATTAAAGACTGCATCTCTTGTGACCAAAATTTTTGTATTTTTTTCGCAAACTTTACCGAAGTACGAGTACTAATAAATTCCTTTTCTTTTTTCTCTTTTCAGGTAAGTTGAACACTGCATCATGCAAGCATAAAACAGGTAAAATAGGACTGCAATATCCATTAAAAAAATACAAATAGTATCATGGAGTATGGACCACAAATAAGAGCACCGGAAATGGCTCCAATTCACCAAAATTTAGAAACAAAATTAAAAATAAATGTGTTTGGTAGGCCATCAACGATTTCAAATAGTTCCCTTAAAATTAGGAGCGGCCAGACTCAACAATGCTAAGATACTGATAGGTTAGGTTAGGTACGTGGGTAGGCGAGTGGAAGAGATCCACAACGCCACACTCAGGTCACTACAGAGCCCAGACTCACTGTGATGCCCATAGGGGAGAGAAGTCCCTTGCCCATAGGTCAATCCTAGTTCTACAGATATGGGTTCCTATGAACTAGCAAACCATCCAGTTGATGTGAAGTAGTTCAAGATGTGATTGACTGGTGTGTTGGATAATTCTTCTAAGTCAGGGAAAAAGTGTCGCTTAAGAAATCTAAGGCGGATAAGACCTGGACAGTGACAGAAAAAGTGGGTTGCATTCTCATTGACTTCCTTATCTCCACAGCCACGACAAAAGTCATTTTTCGTTAGTCTTAGTTTTTTTTTCTTGTGATACCACAGGGTGTTATGCCCCTTGATGACTCCTTTGTAGAAAGTGTAGAAAAGGATTTCCTATTCTTTTGCATAATCCTGCCGGCCCTAGTCTTATCGAAACAAGGCCAAATTCTTCTTGTGATCACACAAGTGTCTAGACCGTGCTTCGAGCCCCAGTGTGCAAGGCGGGATGAACACCGAGGTGTCGGCTTGTTCTGATGTGGATTCCGAACCCTTTCTGGTCACTTCGTCGGCCTTCTCGTTACTTGGAATATCTTCATGTCCAGGGACCCAGCAGAGCGCAACCTTATGCTGTGTTCCAAGAACCTTAAGCTCTTTATGACAGCACTTCACAACTTGGATTTTATTTCGATAGCAGAAATCGCTTTCATCGCTGCCTGGCTGTCGGTGAAAAAGGTGATACGTTCCTGTGGTCTTGCCTTCATCGCAGTCTCATGGGCAGCTATTGTCACTACTAACGGATAGTGGATAGTTTGGGAGGCGAACTGATTTGGATTTGCCCAGCGGCTTAGAAAAGATGCCTGAGCCTACGCCTGCATCCATCTTTCATCCATCTGTACTGACAGAGATGGTGCGTGTATTGCTAAGCCCGCTGCTTTTTCATTCTTCTACATATGCTTGGGAACATGTTAATGAAGGGTCTCTTGAAATCAAGGTACGGAGTCAGGTAATCCGTGGTAGGTACATTTCCTAGATATTTCTTCAGGTTCACAGAATGACCTGTGGTCTTTCGTCTCCAACTGTCTGACATTTTTTGATTCTTTCATTTATATTAGGCCTCCAGTTCAACTTCGTATCAAGTACTAGGTCTAGTTATCTGGCGCTTCAAGGGGAGTGCCCCCTGTGGAAGGTAATGCAAACTCAGGAATTTTCCTTTTCGGTTCGGTTTTCTGGTCATTGACCGCTAGTTCACATATTGCTACTGAGGTACATAGATATGGGCGTGACTCTAGCCCTAGTTCTGGGTTGTTTATCTACTTGAACATCCTTCATTTAGCGTTTTTTAGGATTCTGACATTGAACCTTTCGTTTCGGTTCCCACTGAAAGAAATTTTGGATCATAAAATCCACGGAGTGCTCTACAAGTTTGGCAAACAGAACACTGATTTCCAAAATACGCATTTGTGGGTGTTGTTCAGGAATAAACTGTTCCAGGAAAGTATATCAAAGTGCTCGTACACTGAATCCAAGTGTCAAATTGACAGCTGATTTGATAGCAATCGCTATCGGAAGTTGTGACACTTTTACAGAATGACATCTATTTGAGTTCCCGGACAAATTTGCACACCGCTGCCATTGATATTTCCTCGGAATGGACTTGCATAAGTCCTGCCAAGAAAGGTGGGCTTAATCGTCAGAGCAAGACGAACAATCAAAATAAATTTATCGACCACAATTCTAAAAATATTTCCAAAAAACCTCTGACCTTTCAACACTTACCCCGAGTACACGAGAATTCCATAAAACTATCAAAGTCAAAAGTGAATTACACATCCTTGACGAAGGTAGACCCTTCCCAATCCGGTTTATAGATATTTTCGTCACCGTGACGGTTGACCGGAGTGCATCTTCTTTGGCTAAGTGAACCGGAAAATAAGGGTAACATTTCTTCATGCGTCTCTCACAACCAACGGGTGTCTGTGTGTGTGTGTGTCGTGTCACAAGGACCGAATTTTTTAGTTTTATTATCTTCTGGTAGTTCTCTCTTCACTTTTTGACACTTTTTTCCGGTCGTTACTTTTGGATTATTGCCCCTTACACTCTCCATTGATTGTTTCAATTCACCTCCGTTGTTGCCTCTTGATATTAACTTTTCGGTTTTACTACCAAAAATTTCTACTACAAGCCCCGGTCATTTCGAGTTTGTTTTACTTCAATTTTCGAAAATCGATTTTAGGGGGGGTTTGGAGCTGAACTCACACAGTCTGACAGACGTCAGTAAAAGAGAGGCGAAAAGTTCAATTGCCTTAGCTTGCTTCTAGGCTATATTATATCTAAGGGTTGATGGTGGCCTTTGAAAGGTTTCTTGCCCTCAATTGTGTATGTGTGTTCGTATTGATGTTGATGTTTGGACTTTTTCAATAAAAAAAAAGAGAAAAGGGACGACGATGATGACGAAGAAACAAACAAACAAAAGAACGGAGGCGAAAAATGAAAAGAAAGGAAAAAAAGGGGGGACAGAAAAAAAAAACTTCTAATGGCCTAGTTTCATTGCCACTTTCTATACACATATTCATCTGACATCTGTATGGGGCGTGAGTGAGGGCGGCGGTAGGCCCGGCCTTCTATGGCTGGTGTATTTATGTTTATTACGGTCAAGTAGGGATTATCGAATTAGGTTTGTACACGAATACAATCTCACACGGTACAACGCCACCCAGATGTGTATGTGGGCATATTGTTCCAAATGGGGGTGGGGGTTTCTTAGGTGTCAGGTGTATAGTTGGTGCGATGTCGGAATGTCATGTCTCCAGTTGAGGGAGTTAATCCTTTAATCGGTTGGATGTGAGATTTGTATGAAAATTAATTTTTATTTAACGCTTTCGGATATGGTTTGCAAAACGTGCGGATAATTGGGGGCTTTAAGGAGGAAATCTTTCGGGAGGAATTCCGGATTCTTAGCTTTTATCGGTCCTCACTTTACTCCTCTTCGTCGGCTGAATAGGAGACGATTGTGGTTCATTTCTGTTAAGTAAGGATTTTTGACTTCAATTTAATGGTGTTAAAGAAATCATCTTCGGCTACGAATGAGTTTCAAAACGATCAGGTACAAGGGAACCTTGCATCGTCTTGGGATTATAGTCCTCTCTGGTATAAGATGTCAGGTAGGCTAGACTAGACAATCTTGACTGCATTGAATCCATTGTTTCCGTTCGAGTAGCTTCTTTTTGTAGTTAGACGAAAGCTCGAGTATTTTTCATAGGATTGGGGCTCGGCTCCAAAACATTTTCGCCAACATCCAGAGACAACAATTTAAATCAAAACAAAACTCTCTTCGCAAAGATGCTACCATCCTAGGTGCTCCCTAGAATTCAATGGAACTCCACAGACAATTTTCGATCCGTCCGTATAGAAACATATGTAGTATCAAAATCTTTGCCTACTTTACCGCTCTTCCATTCTGCTCTGGTTGGAAAAGTAACATAGAAACGTCTAAAGTTGGTGTTTCATAATCAGTCGAAGACGCAACCAGGTTGTTTGGTACCGTCTCCAGGATTTTACTATGGCCGCAAGGCATAGCAGGCCAGCACCCAGATTCTCTGAGCCGGACTGTGCAACATAAAGCTGTATCTCTAGTGTGAAGTGAAGGATCACAGTAAGAGCATTTGTTGGACAGGTCACAGAGCGGCCGTGGTTCCTACGCATGTTGCTCTTTCGAATTTTTTTTAGTCTGTCGATCTTGTATTTCTTGCTTAAAGCAAGCCACTATACGATAGCTCCGTGGGTAAGATTTGGACGTACGACCATAGAGTCACTCTTGGCTGAGTCGTGCGTACTCATACTTTGTAATGGAAAGCTATCGCAAATCTGGAAATCTTTGCCGTCAGAAAAATTGAGTGCCTTCGGGGATAGCAGGTTTTTTCTGATAGACTGATCGACCACGGATGTACTGATCGATACTCTTTTCATAGGGTTACCCTAACTCTGAATAAAAGACGAAGTATTTGAGTTTATATCAACAGCAAGGTTGGGTACAAGACCTTGTTAAAGTACTTTCAATTGAGTGACAGAGTGCTAGACCTTTCTGTAGTCATTCGCAGGACAAAACTCACTGAGTCTTTTTGCTTGTTATGGTTTAAGGAGAAATGCGACTTCAAAAATACTTGCCAAGCATAGCTCAGAGGAAGATCTTTAATGACCTGAATCTGTTTTGGGGTGTCACCTATAAGGGCTTTCACTCTTGATCTATACATGCAGGAATTTGCTACCAAAAGTGCTCTGAGACTTAGCCATTCTCAGCCCTGGACCACAAGTCCAATTGGGCATGCACAGATTCTTAAGGATCACGTAGAGTTAAACACCTCCTCCGACTATCTAGCTCCATATTTCGGTTTTGATATACCCTTCACCTACATATTTCCTAGTAGAGAAGAGTGGGAAGCAGAGGAGCCACTCAAAGAACTAGCACTGTCCATCTACAGTCTACACGGATGGGTCGAAAATGGATATAGGCACTGATGCTGGCCTATACTCCGAAATGCTTAATATACAAAGCTCACTAAGGCTACCTGTTTACTGCAGTGTCTTCCAAGCAGAGGTTCTGGCAGTAACGGAGGCACCCAACCTGCTGTCAATGAAGGATGCTATTACCATATTTATTGACAGCCAGGCGGCCATAAAAACAATTTCTGCCATCGAAATAAAGTCTAAACTTGTTCAGCGGTGTCCCAAAGAGCTTAAGGTTCTTGGCTCACAGCACAATGTAAGACTCTGCTGCGTACCTGGCCACAGGAACGTGCAAGGTAATGACAAAGCTGATGAGCTTACACGTCTGGGATCTGCAATCGATCATAACCAAGCTCTCCAATGGATCAAACCCGCACTCTGTGATCTTAGGAAACGAGTAGAATATAAGATTCGTATGAAGGCAAATAACAGAGGGAACTCACTATCCACCTGCGAAATTTCCCGGAAAACATGGCCAAACTACGTTGAGTTCCGCACCAAAAATGACAGGAAGACCCTAAAATCTTTATTAGTGGGAGTGCTCACGGGTCATAATCTTCTAACATACCACACTATGAAACTACATCTCAACAATGACGACATATGCAGAGGATGTGGCGATGCAGAAAGCTGCGAAGATACACCCCACTTTCTGTACCACTGCCCTAGCATAAGTCAGTTGAGGAGTGGAACTTTAGGAAAGTAATTCGATCATCGAAATGGCTGGGCAGCGTTGTATAATGAGAAAAAAGAAAATGGACCAGTCCAACAATATCAGGGACGTACCCCTAAACCGGGCATCACAATGGGTCTACGCAGACCTAAGTGTGATGGGGAACGGAGCAATCCATCCTCATCAACCCATCAACTTAACCTAACCTAACCTAAGGGCATAAACACTACCGCTGATGACATGACTCTCCAGTACATAACCTTCGTGAACTTTTTAGAAAACTTGAAAATTCTAAGCACTTTTGCTGTATATCAGCAGAAAAGACTGCAGAGGACTTACTGTCTTCCATTAACGGGATGTTACTGTCTGGAAATACAGTGGGCCAGTATAGCGTCTAAGTAGTCTAGTAGGCCAGTATGGCCGCAGCCGATTCTCTCTCACCAGTACCTCTGTAGTGCTTTCGGTCCGTTGGTGTCAAAGGCTCCATCTCTCTCTCTCTTGTACAGATCGGTCTCCATCATTATCCTTGTTTGAGAAAGAATGCTTTTTCTACTTGTTTCAGACTAGCGCCGTTCTAACTAATGCTTACTAACTGAACGGCGTCCCAAGTCGAAAAAAACCTCCGCCCGTGGCAGGGTAGCCTTCCATCCTCTCCGATCCCGGAAAATGTGATCCCGCAGGCATTTAATGCTGCCATCAGCATAAACATCACGCCTTGCTCCAAGAATTGCTAACACAAATAAATTATCATCTGTTCGATATCATTCGAAAAATGTGTGTGTCCCCCAACAACCATGACGATTCCAAATTGACTGACAAACTCTCTAGGATGTGCCAACCGGGTCGACATCATGCGCCCACAGTCGCCAACATCCTTCACTTTTAGGGTAAAGCTTTGAATGATTCATTTAAAAGTCAATCGTTGCCGCTGTATCCTGTTTCCTTCTGTCTACCGAAAAAAAAAAAACGAAAAACAATTCCAGCCCACTTCCTATCACAAACCCAAATCATCCTCTCTCTGGAGCCAAAACAAATCCCAGGCAGCAGGAAATGTATCGACTCGTGATTAACATCGGTCAACCCCGTATCCTTTGGTTGTTTGATTTTGAATTATGAGCGTTGGTGGGATATTTTTTTTTGTTTTTTATTTCGATGGGCAAAGTGATTTCGTCACATTTCCGGACACAAAATCCTGATTCGTAACCAAGTGACATATTTATACTCTCTCTGAATCCTAATTTCTTGAAGGTCTTGGATAATTGATGAGGATGTATAGCGGTGAATGGGATTGTGGCGCATTGATTTTTTTTTTCTCCTTTTTAAGCAATTCATCACCACCGACTCTGCAGATGCTATCAATGTCAGTACTTGAACAGGAGGGGAGGTTACATGAAATGAAAAACTGACACAAAAGTGAGCTTGAGGCTGTAAAGCAATACCATGGAAACCCTACAAAATGTGTCAAAGTGAAAGGCGTACACTTACACACTACTCAAGTGGTTTAAGAATCAATAGTTGAACAAGGCAGCGAGCAATGGCATGGCATCCTGTGGCCTAGAATTCCAGTTTTCGATGAAAAAAAAGAAGTGAAAGATACCAAGATAGAGATACGAAACACAACTTCGAAAGAAGGCAACGATATGAAAGCATCTTCTGTCAACAAACAACAGATGTGCGCCATTGCATCGTATCTCTGTATCTATTGGGAAACAACTTGGAAAATATGCTTCAATGGAATTGGAAATTTTCGCGAAGAGAAGTGTTCGATAGAAGTATACTCGTAGATATACCAGGGGGTTGTGGATGCATTCGAGGATGTAATGCTGCGAACACAGAATTGGTAAAACTCATTTTGTTGCATCACGTTTTCCAGCACAGCATCTGTATGTCCTTTGCTCCTGCTGTTGGTGACATTTGTTTTAAAAATGAAACAAATAGCGAATCTGTGTGTCTCTCTCTGTGTTGCCGGACATTTTTGACAATTTCCGAAATGAGTTTTAATTTCGCAGTTAAATGGCAGTAGTTTTCGAAAATAATTTATCGACTGGAATTTTGATTGTATCTGGAGAGGAAAGATAAACGTGTTCTGCCAATGAATTGGATGTAATTACTTTTTCATATTTTTCGTTTTTATTTAATTTACATTATCAGCTATGGTGACAGGTTAATGCAGATGTCACTTTACTGGCGGTGGTAACAGGATGTGTGAATGTGCTGTTTCACTGGGGGCTGATGTAATGTTTGAACACGATGAGAGCATAATTGTAAACCCTGTTTGCCTGAACATTTAAGCATTTCAGCTTGAATTCTTTCTGCTGGAATAGGAATGAGGATGGCTTAACTACTTGGGCTACAGTGACCCACAGTTTGGAGCCAAGCTCAGATGAGCCTTTCGCAGTGACAAATTCTCATTTTTGCACCTCCCCACTCCAGTAAGGCTGAAATAACGTCTGCGATAAGGGCTCTGAAGAAAAACAAGGCAGTTGGTATAGACGGCATCCCGACAGAACTCTTCCAAGCCGCACCCAACATTTCGGCGAAAATCCATCCTACAGCCTTTAATAAGGAGAGCATGGGAAACAGCGCCTTTCGCTGAAGATTGGAAGAGGGAACTGATTGTTAAGCTGCTCAAGAAGGAAGACCTGACGAAATGGGGGAAACTGGAGAGGTATATGCGTTATTCCCGACTGAGGGAGAGAGAACATCTCGATTCAACGCTCGACAACGAAGAGCCAGGCTTTCGACCTGGATCCTCCTGGATCGACCACATCAAAGCCTTTCGGATCATCATTGAACAATGCGTCGAGTACAGATCTCCGCTACATTTGCTGTTCATTGATTTCGAGAAGGCCTTCGACAGTTTGAAGCGAGAGTCATTATAAAGACTACCTATGATGGCGGTAAATGTCATGTCTTACACAACGGTAAGATGTCAGAGGAATTTGAAGTCCGCAGCGGAGTACGAAAAGGATGTGGTAATAAGGAATGGCAGTGGCGATGATTACTGTGATGTGATCCGGGCAGCTCTGTCTGGAACATCTTGACTACGCTGACGACGTTTGCCTGCTCTCACACAGGATAATGGACCTGCGTCATATGGCCCATAATCTAGAGTCAGAGGCGAACATAGTAGGACTCAAAGCAAACACGGCAGAAACAAAGGCGGTAGGTACTTCAATTTCTCGAGAAAGTAAGTAACCTTCTATATTTAGAAAGTATGGTCACGGAAGACAGTGGTACTGGACCGGATGTAGCCAGCACAATTCGCCGAGAAAAGGCTGCGTTCGGTATGCTGTCTTAAATATGGAAAAGCAATTTTTTTAACACAAAAATCAGGCTTTGACTGTTCCGATCAAACGTGGAATCAGTGTTACTTTATGGGTGTGGTACCTGGAAAGTGACCAACACCGTCACGAGGAAGCTGCAAACCTTCATAAATAGATGTTTTCGCATGACCGTAAGGATCTTCTGACCGAACCGTATATCGAACGACCATATACACGCGATAACGGGCCGGGGGCCAATAGACATCAAAATACGAAGGAGATGGTGGCATTGGCCACAACCCACGGCGCGAAATACGTCATGCAATGGAATCCATTTACCCAATCAGGCAGACGAGTGAGTCTCCCTGGGCAGACATGGAGAAGGACAGCCAAGAAGGATTCTAGATCATTTGGGATGATTTGGAGGGAGCTCAAGTGCATTGCAGGACTCCGAACACGATGGCATGTAGGCGTTGTGGACGCTCTATGCCCTACGAGGGGTCAGAAGAACTAAGTAAACCAAGTAAGTAAATCACTTACAGCATTTCTATTCTCGAATACATAACGATTCTAGACGACCATGCTATACACAGAACTAACTTTATTCTGAACACTCATTAATACCCAAGGATGATGAGAGACACACGTGTAAGCACGTAAGGATATCCAGCGCTTCCGCTTTCTTCTTTTTTTCCCAAAAACGATGGAAAGATTGATTGATATCCTTTTGTGCTACAGCTTTTGGTATTTCAATTTACGTGCTGTTAAGATAAAGTAGTTGAGCCAGCCTTACACTTCCTCATAACCGCACATTGGTTCAAAGACTTCTGTGCTGTTAAACACTTTAAACAAACGTATAACCCCACTTTTTTTAAATGTGATACTTTATGGGCTAGTAGTCGAGGAAGGACGAGATTCAAAGTGATGCTAGTTTTGCTGGTTCAGCTAAGCACCCAAACACTCGTAAGAGAATCTCCATGCTGAAGAGGGTCCACAGCTTTGTTCCACAGAGTGGGTTATAGTGCACATACCCCCTGCTGATCATACCTCTAGGTCGTGCTGTAGCTCATTTTTCAACATATTGTAGGAGAAACCTAGAATTGATGCCTTAATCGTACATCTCCTCTCCAAAGTGAGATCTAGATACTCGATACATGCTTTCAATGTCCATGAGGGGCAGTGGGAAGTCCTGCGCTTAGCTCCTCTTCCGTTATCATACAGCTTGGTGTAGTACTGTAGCCTAAGACATACACATGCTTACAGAGCATGTTTTAGAGGACACATTTAAGACTTTGTACTCTCCGAGTAGTTCAGAAAATTTTGTTTTAAGTAAAAATTACATCAGGCTACCTTGTCTGAAGGACTTTGGCCCATATAATGCCTTTCCCACGGTTTTAGTAGGAATACAACATTTGTTTCCCTCCATATAACCGGTATACGAGTATATCCTTTAGGCTAATAGGAACTGTATATTCCCCTAAGTCTGAGTATAATGATTTCTATGTTCTATTGCATCAGAGCTGGAAATATAGCATCCGATCCTGTGACTTTGAAGGGAGAAAAGATGTCAATCGCACAAAGTCAAGCGTCACTACTCTTTCCTTTCAGTTTCTGTTCTATTCGTCCTGTTTGCTCCTTGTTTTTCGATCAGAGATGATCGGACTTGTATCTTTCCGGAAAGTGCGCCTCTATCAGGGCAAAGGTACATTCAGTTACCTCAATCCAACTTCTAGTTGTTAGGGTCTCATCGAAGAAGAAAACCTCTGTGAAAGCCTTCAAACATGTATCTCAGTTCCAGTTTCTAGCGTCTTAATGAACCCTTTTGATCGAGTAGAGCACTGCAACATTGTGTGGCGGATTGCTGTATACTTAGCCGAGTTCTTGAGTAGTTTTGGTGCTCAAGATGGGCCCTCTCCATAATCGGCAGTCCCACTGTCTGTATGACCCGACTTGCATCCCTCGAGATTGATTCGAGGACTCTCTGGGCCGAGCTCCTGAGATCCATTTGTGCTATACGAGTACTTATGCCTTAGGACAGTCTGAATATGATGTTTTCAATTTCCGGCATCAGTAGATCCGAGGGTTCCTTATCTCAAATTTGACTTTGAAAACGTTGTATCTTCTGAAGAAAAAACTTGCTTTTGCGGAACCTTGAAACGGATCACATCACCGAACTTAGTGTTCCGAGGTTTAATATCAGTCCCCTCCTGCGAACCACGGATTGACAAGATTGCATGTGGCTTACTCCGTAGCTTTTCTCCGGATCTATTCGCAAATTCTGAGAGATTTCCTGCATCCACCAAGCTGAAAAGTTATCCTAACTACTGCTGTGCCGTCGACCAAGAACCCACAATCTCAGCGCAATCAAACGGGTTCGCGTTGACAATTTGTCTGATTGATTGCTAAAAAAGTTTTTCCACTTTCGCTCCGAAGCACACAGCTCATCCAGCCACCACCTACCACACAAAGTATTCCTTTATGAATATTAAATCGCTGATATATCTTACACATGACACCAAAGCAATTATCCTCAGAAAAGTTATCCCCGCAATGCTCGCACTCATCATCGTTCTCGGCGTCATTGTCGTTGTCGTCGACATCCCCGTTGTCCCGCCTTGACCGCAGAATATTAAACGCTTAACGGGTGAATGTGTAGTGTATATGAATACAAAACATGCTATAAAGCTAAAATATTCAAAATTGATTGTATGGCCATGTCGCAAGGACGATACATATTCAGGCAGGCTCGCAACTAGATGAGAGAAGTCTAGTATGTGCGGAATGGCATGTTCTCCGTAAAGCAGGACATTCGCAATTAATCGACAATTAATGAGCGACACTGTGCACGGGATGAAGCTGGTAGGCGTGTGTGTTCTCCTAAGATAGGACTTCCCATCTGTGACATCGTACTCAACTCGGAATGTATGGTAATGCACGCCGTAATGTCGGGGCCTGGACTCTAGTGTATTCATTAATTGTCACGCCAGATGACAGTGTGTACAGCAAGGAAGAAATGGGTCAATTGCCATGTGTTTTGGGCCTGAAAAGCTGCAGTTCCAGTTCAAAAACTTTCTTTCTATTTGGGAACACAACTAAAGTGCACACGTCCTTCGAGAACCATACCACAGGCATTTGAACAAGTTTACACCGCCAAGCAAGGACCGGAGATTGTCATTTTGCGTTGTTTCCAGTTATTTCGGGAGAAGACAAACGACCGTTACGCAAGCAATCTTGAAGTCCATGTACGACACCGGGCCATAAGCATGATGCCTCTCTATAGTAGGTACTCCTACACGACTTGAAAATTGCATAAATTCCCTGGATTCCAGAACTTCAACAGCCGGCGTTCCAGCGTATGACGTTTGTGTGTGTGATGCTGCGTTGGTGTCACTCTGTGTGTAGTGGAATGAATCTTCACCACATCACACTAGAGATACATTCTCTTGTGCGTAGATACATAGGCAGAGATTTAATACAGTGTGACGTGTCGCACGATAGAGGGGCTTTCTATCTGTTTTTTTTTTGTTGCCTTGAAATGTCGTCTGTTTTTTGTATCTAAACGTTGCGAGCTAGTGAATCGTATCCTGTGGCCTGGGTATCGTATAGTATGTGTGCTGAGTTTTGCATTTGCAAATATTTGCACAAATTTCAAATGGAAACATCTCTCTGGTAAACAGAGGGAATGAGGCTTTCGCCTCGGTTACCAGTTATGAATAATTCAAGAATTTTCGAATGTCTCTTCCGATTGATGTTTGTCAAAATGCCGGCGTTTTAGTTATTTTTGGTGGTTTTGTGGGTTGTAGTGGTGATCTGATAAGTTTGCTGAGCGATTGAAATTTTCTTTAGAGTGGGCTTTGGACGTGGGCAGATGGTATCCATTGGGACGTATGGAGTATCTCATGGGATGGTGACAGTATTTACTATGGATTTGTGAAGAATTTCGGTACTGGCTCTTAAGTCAGAAATGATGGCTTTGAACAATGCAGTGTGGGTGGTCCATGGAATTCATATCATTGGAGTTTTATCACTTGAATGGTGGTCTCTATTCTTGCGATGGATAAGGTTCTCCTAGTGATGCGAATCAAAGATTGGGGGTTAGATCCAAAATTAAAGCGTTACTTCCGCGTGGGACCTGCGTATCGGGAATACAAAGCATTTTATACCGAACTAGCGTTTGGATAGTGCATGGTTACTACGGTTATCACTTCAGTACACTGCTACTAAGCTGTACCAAGGTATCAAGTAGAGAAGGTGTTAGGCTATATGGTATGGTATGGTAAAGAGAGAAGCGCGCAACAGAGGAAGTGTGGGAATCTTCAAACTATACTGTAGAAGTAATCGGTTCAGCAGCATGCCAGATTTTTACCGGCTAAAACCACCTACCCTCCTCTCCCCTGTTCCCTGCGGTACCGCCGTTTAGGCATTTCTTCACAGAGGGGCTTCTTGCCCCGGCTGGCCTCTCTTTGGTTTAACTGTTCATCACATGGGTCTGGATTGCCTCCTCATTCCTCGGCGCAGTTGCTGCATCATGCTTGTGATGACTCCCAAGCTGTCACCCATGCTTAACTCGTCGTCAGCGTCAACACTATGAGTGCTATCGGTGCAATTTGGTAGCCAATTTTTATTTCTAGTAGGTTCCTGGCCGTGTCGCGTACTTTCCGTATTCCATTAGGCCATGTTCCATGTTCCGCATTCTGGACTTTATACTCCCAGAAGCATTTGTGCCCGGTTAAGAACTGTGTCAGGTAGAAATTTAGTTCTCCATGTTTCCTCCTGGTCCACTCCTCTACCCGTTAGGTGTAATGTTCCACCTGCGTTGCCATTCTGATTGTAAGGCATCGGTGGTGGTTCTCCTGCTTTTCGACTGATTCTCGCTTTGAACCACGGACTTCTTAATTTCCAAATCACTGATCGATTTCGCTGAGACAGTTCTGAAGGCGCAGCATACTCTCAGCGATGCGATTCTGTGCACCGAGTTCATCCGCCTCATGAATGGTTTCCGGACGCGTACATAAGGATCGACTTGCTTACCGTCGCTGGCAGGTTTCTAGTCGGCTGCCTGGGTCGTCCAATATTTGGCATTAATCTTGACAGTTCTACTGCTGCCCGGCAGGCTCTCTCACTTGCGTACTTCAATGAGCCTGTGATCCAGCAGCACTCCCAGGTACTTGATGTGTGGGTTCAACTCTATGGTTTGCTCACCGACCCACAGAGTAAGACGTTCCACCTTTGTCCTGTTGCGTATTAGCGCTCCTTCCGTTTTATGGTCTGCCAGTTGCAGGTCTGAATCTTCCAGCCATACCCTCACATTTCTGATGGGTTGGCTGGATTTTTCAGACACTTGCTCTAGCGTTTTTGCTACAACAATGACTGGAATGTCATCAGCGTAGCCGACTGCCAGAGGTGCATAAACGGGGGCCCGTTGGTCCATTGCGATTCCCTATTTATTTGTGGTACCAACCAACCAAGTGGTTAGTGGATGAGTGAAGCCCAGTGACGAATCGCTATTGAAGCATCAATTAAGCAAAGCTGTTGGCTCAAAAGGGCTATAAACTGAAGCAGGTTGCACCATTTTCTTCACCTGCAGCAATTGTAGGGTAGGGACTTAAACCTACATAGTTCTGTTTGGCTTATAAAACCGAGGTTCAGTCTTCTTTAAGGTCTTGATCTCGGAGGATGAAATTCTAGAATCCTCATGGTCCGAGTGTTGCGGTCCATTCGCTTGTTGTGACTTGACTACTTCTAAGTGATAGTGATAGTTGTCGATAGTGACGTTTTGTCCCTGTCGGTGGGCGAATCTTCCTTCGTTGGTCGACAGAATATATGTATTTTGTCCTCATTTGCTACAAGACCAACTCACTGCTACAAGATCAACTACTTCTTGGCTTCTTGGAAGCGTAAAAAAAATGCATTCAGGTAGCGATCCTTAGAATTATCGGTGACGAGATTGATGAAATTACTTGGCATCGCATGGTTATCCTTGACAAAATGCGTTACATGACTGGTATAAGTAAGAGAAGTTAATTCAAAACCACGCAGCACACAGCATGGTTTTAAGCGTTATGCGGGTCACCTGAATGAATTTACTAGCGGTTTCGAAGTCTTTCGTCATCCTTTACCATTTTTTGGCGGTTTGTGCTATCAGCTTTGAAGTCAATGAAATATTTCTAGTATTTGCCCAACTTACAGGCTTGGTGGGCATGCCTCTGTATAGCTCATGTCTGTAAACGGTTTAATGGGGACAGGCTTCACGGATAGCCAGTAATTCGGCTTTTGGGAAACAAACTAGGATACAAATACAAATACTTGGCGCAACAGACGTATTATGGTCCCCTAGCTTCTCGCGACTATTCGTGTTGTGCGTGTTATATTTTTTTCACACAAATGGAAAGGACCTATAGTTTGGAGCCATATCCGAAAGGCATATTGAGAAGCTTTCTAATGACAGTTATTACTCTCGGACGTTTGTTAGACATTCGCGAGAGGTGGGACCGTGAAAAACTTTTAGGTGTTCTCTGGGATTCGAACCTCGAACCTCCCGCTCAGCGATCCATCGCAATAACCACTTGAGCCAAGGCGCCCACAAACTAGGATGCTCTACTATTGTTGTCGGGGCTGGTGGTCTAAGGACTTCATTTTTATATTTCGCTAACAGTTTTGATCGTGCGTCTTTACAACATTTGTTCCTGTTCTTCTTTTGAAGGAGTTGCTGTCTCTTCTTTCTTTCTACTTGCAGGCTTTGCAAGCAGCCCGCGTTCTTCTTCGCAGCATCGCTTTGTAATTTGCTTGTTTTGGTTTCACGTGCCTACGGGGACTCCCAGTCGAACCATGTTGCCTTTCTTTATCGCTTAGTGGAACCTAGCATGTCAGAGGTAGGATTACTCAGGACTGTCTGGCGACGGTTTTCTGGATCTTCTCTACCTGAGTTCTACAAAATTCCTGTCAGTCACTTACGATCATTGCCGATCGACATTAAACAATTTCACGGGTTCAGGATATGTGCAAGCGTGCATTGGCTGCAACTAGGTTGAGGTCTGAGTCTAATAAACTGGATGCGTGTTACTCGTCGCAATTTATTATTTGATCGAAGGGAGGCATGTAGCTTTGTAGATTTCGAGATGCTGGAGTTGCGTGGTAGCTACAACGACAGGTCGTCCTACCTCTATGTATGTCAATGAGCTTGAGTCTGTTTCCAGACTTGGTGTCTCCTCTCTAATCTTGGCATTAAATTCACCACAACGAATTGTACATATGTCGTGCTTAGGATTCTCGTTTTTCTGTTTAAGAACTCATCGAATCGATGTTTGGTTATGTTGTTCCTTTCGACTGAGAGGTCGTGACGGCACATTGAGCTGATATTGATGATGTAAAATGTGTCCTTCATGTAGATTGTCAATACCTATGCCTACCTCTCACGACAAGTCTGTCCCGGCATAAACCTTCCTTTTCTTATCTACAGAAGTTTCAATAGTAGACGTACATAGGTAGGTAGGTAGAGGTGGCTGTTTCTTTGCATTGAAACACAAATAGCGCTAGAATGGTTGTGTAATGTAATTTACGGTTAAGATGAGAGATATACTACACCCATCCTGTCGAGTTCAAGTAGAGAATGTGGGCTCCAATCCTTCTGTCGGATATCTCTCTCAGGTCGTCGAAGAAGGGCTTACCTAGAGTACGTTCTCAGGTTCTCGCCAGTGCCGGACACCTGCAAAAAGGTGAAGAAGAGATTCTATTTCGTTAGTATCTCTGCAGCTACGGCAGAAGGTGTTGTGGGGGATGCCAAGCTTGGCTGCATGGTCTCCAATCGGCCAGTGGCCTGTGCTTATGACTACAATTCTGGCAATATCTGATCTTGATCTGCCTAGTTGCTCATTTGTTTAAGATTTGCTACAACTGGGCCATGTCTTTCTCGATACAGCGCAGCTGGAAAATGTATTCCAATCTAGGTTGGCCAGCTTTTAGAAGCCATTGTGAATATTACCCTTCATGACTCCTAGCGGAACATTGACTCTTTCTACCAGCGAGCCGCTAAGGGCTGACCCTTGCCTGGCCAGATTGTCTGCCCGCTCGTTTCCCTCATAGTTACTGTGTCCTGGGACCGGGATGAGGACGATATTTGATTGAGCACCCAATTTGTTCAGCTCTTTCCGGCATTGCTCTACCAGTTTCTATAATGTGATAGCTGAATCAATGGCTTTGATAGCAGCTTGGCTATCAGTGAAGATTGCAAAATTCCGGTTGGGTGTTGAGAGAGTGTTCAGTGATCGGCAGGCCTCACGAATCGCGAGAAGCTCTGCTTGAATGACGTACATATGCACATATGTGCCAGGTTTTCAACCCCTTTCTCTCTAGTATATTTCATGGCACTTTTTGAAAGGAACTAAGGCTGTCATAGCTATATCTACTTGTTGGACTATTTTCCATCTCCTGACCCACATGTTGCTCTTGCTCATCCATTTTGAAGGCATTAAAGGTCGACTCTTCTCGTGAAGAGGAGGAGGACCAAGTATTTTTCTTTTCGAGAGGTGTTTCATTTATTTCTGGAGCACTTCACTTCAAAGATATACAACAAATCGTTGGTTTTCCTCATTGCCCTTCCAGCGTTACTTAAATGTGTTTCAGGACATTAGTATAGTAGAACTTACAAATCCCACTTTAAGCCTTTTTTAATATTTCTCCTTCCTTGTTTCCTTTCAGGTAAGTTCATCACGATGTTTCGAAAAATATCAACTTCAGCATGTTGCCTTGGTAAGACTATCAAGTTGTAGACTTTAATGATCAGTTAAATTGGAAAATAGCTATGTTACTATCCCCCCTTAACCTTTAACTTACCCGTACTTCCACCCGGTTCTCCATAGCGCTCCGTCCATTATCACATCCCTCTTATAAGTACCCCATACGTTTGCAGACACTCCCCTCCATTTCACTGTTCTTCTACTTAATTTGCTTAATTCCATTAAAACGTAAATTGTATCTATCTGCCAGAGAATTAAGATGTATCCAGACCATACCTACACCATACCTATACCCATACAAAGTACTCTAATGTATTTGTCTTCTCATCTTGCTGTTCTGCATTTTCAAATGAAGCCATTTCTAGGGGTTGCAACCCCTTTGCCAAGGAAACAAAAAAAAAAGGGTATAAGAATCGCTTCTATCTAAATAAATAAAGCGACTCAGACATTGAAACTTTCCAACAAAGGACTGTAAAGCACACATAAACACACACAAAGTGAACAAACTAAACTCCCTATTAATAGGGGTGAATGGAAGGGGTGAAAAAGAAAGAAAGAAACTGTAAACTGTGTTTTTTCTTTCTGTCAACTTGTGTGTACTTCGGTTTGAGCCGGGCCGTAAGCAGAAGCACAAACCATACAAATCCTCTCTTACCTGTGTTTGTGTTGTCCTTAGACGGGAATAGAATTATTGCACGTTTTAATTGCTCCGACTATAAATCGACCACAAAAGGAGGAAATTAGACGTGAGCAAAATGGGGGCAACCGATTAGGGTAGAACAATGACACGGCTAGGTATGCTGGCTTCAGATACACATGTATCTATGTGGTGCGGTTTTAAACGTTTAAAGTTTAAACGGTGATTAAAGTCTATAATACTCTCTGTCGAGGTGTAGATAGAAAAATGAATTTCAATCTGACAGTCCTTGGCGTTGCCAAATTGAAGTAAACATCGTTATGACAGTTGGCGGCTGTTCCAGTGCTATTGTTCATTATGATTTATGCATCTTTTCCAGTTGAGATATCTGTTCGGGGCTGAATGCAAATGACGTGATTTATTCTAATTACTTTTCGTACAGATCTGGTATTTCAATTAGCTGGAGAATTTAATTAGCTGCTAGCTGTGACGTTGCTAATTGAAATGAAGTGTTCGTGTTTCGGTTTTATTTTTCTAAGATTTCCTCGAATGGAAAGGGAGTGACCTTCATATCCGCACAAATTACGAAGTCAAATTAGTCAAAAGGACGAATATTTGAGTTTCACACAATCCCCTGGGAGAGAAGTACGTATCTGTGGTGGCTTGTTAAGTAGAAAAGCGTGCTATGTACTTGAGAAAGACAGACTATCAACGAATAGTTAGTTGAGTATTTGTTTCATAGAAAAGAGTGTTGTAGGTTAGGTTAGGTTAGGTAGATGGGTGCCTTGTGATATAAGAGTCACTGCACCAAGTAGGTCCATTGTGCGCAATCATTTAACCCTGGAAACATTGTGAATCCGCTGTTAGAACCACCCAGACCACCCAGATATGAATCTTAGGAGGTCCGTCAGCTCTACATTACCTAAGTCCTCCAAATCCGAAAAGAAGTAACTCCCAAGAGTCCAGGACAATCACACAGCAGATGACGAACAGATTCAATTTCTCCTTCGTCCCTGCAACTTCTGCAAAAGTCGTTATGTAGCACACCGAGTTGCTCTGCGTGAACGCCGATAGCACAGTGTCCAGTAATTATGCCAGAAACAACCCGTGCGTTATAACGACTAGGTTTTATCAGAGAGGTTGATCTCTTCTTGCTGAAGGCCGGCCATAGCGCCCTGGCCGTTGCGCATGTTTCCCGATGAACCCAACGTCTGTTTTCTCGACCGATGGCTTCATCTTCTATCTCTTTTCGTAAGGAACTGATTGGGGTTACTACAAAAGGCAGGACCCGCGATAAGTGCAGCGCCGACCGTTTCATACTAAGCTCGTGAGTCCTTTCATTTCCTTCGATATCCATATGCCCTGGTACCCAGCAGAGGGTCACCGCATTGGCTCTAGATATCTCGTTTAAGAGTGACTTGCAGGTTCTCACAAGCCTCGACCTGATTACCGCGGAGTCCTGAGCCTTAACGGCTGCCTGGCTGTCTATATAGACAGTTATCGTTTTGTCAACGATATTACTCTCGGGAATAATTTCAGCAGCCTGTATGTTGGCTGTGACTTCGGCTGCTGCATTCGTCGTTTATTCTAAAGCAGTGGTTTATTCCTAGGGCTTTGTAATAACTCCGTCTCCCGTGCCAATGTCCATCTTAGAACCATCGGTATAGATTGCCAGCTCCTTTTTCATGCTCCTATGGGTCTTCCAATGTACTCTGTCAGGAATTCTTGTAGCGAATCTCCTTTCAAAAGCTAGTCGACATGCTTTGGCTTAAGGCCGTCAACTAGCGTTTACTACGTAGTTGTGCAGTTGATCCCAGACTCGACTTCTGTTTAAGATGTTCATCGTTTCTTTAGCCGTGAATACCTGTGCTTCATACGAGCTGCGGCGAAATTCTTTGAGGATAGGGCATACAGCTATGAAGTGGAATTCGTCCTTTCGGTTACACAGGTCGCACAAAAGAGGCAGTTCCGGGCGATGCGGTACAAAATTTAAACTTAACAGTTCACCTGTTATTTTGAATATTGTACTTAACACATCAGTTGTGTGATTCGACAGAAAATAAGTTATACCATGCAAATTATAGCTCAATTTGCTATAATAAGCCCTGAATTGCGATGACTGTGCTTCATTTACAAATTGTTCATAGATCCTATGGCCTGTTTTCTTCAATAACTTAGAGAACTTACGTGTTTCAGGGGAATCATCTGTTCATCCGGAGTAACAATGAGATTGAAGCCACACTGCGAAGCTCGGTTTTCCTAGTTTTGCACACATTCAACTCCATTACGCAACATTTCGGTAAACACTCTTTTGTATCCTGTCTGGTTTAATTTCCATGACTTTTACCACTTAGTCGAGATGGAGCTTGAGTGTATCCAGGAATAGGGGGGCTACACCAGTTTCCAGATGCACAGCATGTAGTTAGGCGAACTGCTTGGTAATCTAAAAACTCTGCTTTACCTACAGGTTCCAGGATTTACAATAGCCGTCCAGCCTGTTGATCATTAATTGCATTTTGTCCACCGAATCAGCGAGAAAGACGGTGTCGTCTGCGAACATAAGAGCTGGTATTAAGGTCAGGCTTGTTCTGGATCGCTGCGGAACACCAGAGAACGTGGTTAACCGTAAAAGGTTGTAGGCAGGCTAAAATGGCTATTAAAGGGCCGACTGGCTATACTCATAGGGAAGTTCTAAGCTTGGAGCGAAGGGCACTGAAATGGGTGGTAGCGTTATCTACAGGTCATTCAAAATTTCGGGTATAACCTTAAGAAGATGGGTCCTCTAGCGAATGACACCTGTGAACTATGCCTGGAGAAAACCAAGACGGCCGGCGGCACATATACTGTGTCATTGTCCGGCATTAGCCAGCAAAAGAAGAGAGATCTTGGGACGCCACTGGGTAGAAACCCAGAAGATGAACCAGATTTCTGTTAAACAGATGCTAGCGTTGACATGAGGAATCAAAGTCAGAGAAGAACTGTGGAGAAATCCAGAGAGTCTCTCGGGCTACGATGGATGGTTAAAGAGAGACGAAAAGGGACCCAAAACGGTGGTCTGATTCGGTATCTCTCGAAATAATATATAAGGTTTGGCTTATCTCGATTCCTCGACATTGTGTTGGTCAAAGATCGCAGGATCAAATTTACAAGCTCCGCGTAAGGGTTTACCTTCTATAAGAGCTGATGTCGTCTTTCCGTCTAATTTTGGCAACAGTTTGAGCGAGTTTGTGCTTGATGGGTTCGAGTTACAGTTGACCTTAAACGTGGTTTCTAAGGGCATATGGTCTGAAAATGTTTTCATTCCTATTCGGAGGTCACAAAGGTAAGAGTTTTTTTTTTGTTTTTACGTTGGGGATGGTGGAAAACAGGCCTGCTCTGTTTCAAGTAGTGTGGGACTCCCACGCCACTAAAAAAACACCTTTAACCCCTTTTCATCTTGACACCATCCACTCCGGAAACCGCTTTCGCATTACTTCAGATTGGTGTCGTTTTCTTTCCCCACTGGGGGCCGGCTTGTTCGTGTTTATCTTCTTTGCGGGTTCATTCTTTCTTGAAGGTGAGGTTTTCATCAGACTTATATATTTTTTCCTCTCGCTTTTTTGACTTGAGTACTGCCTCAATGAAGGAGTTTATTTTATTTTCATTTGTCCTCACTCGATATCACTACTCTCACAACGTTTTCTGGACTTATATGGCATATTTCTAGTTGTAGACTACTTCTTCCGGCTGTCCATCGTGTGCAGCCAAAGAACGTGTGCTCCGCGTCATCAAGAGGAAAGTCATCGTATTGGCAGGTTGGGTTCCTTACTTTTATCTTATGCAGGAACTGAGTTAGGTAGTAGTTGATCTCACCATGTCTCCGCTCCAATCATCAGTCTTGCTGTCCATCTACCTATGGTTTCGAAGCTCCACCGTTGTTGCCAGCCTTGTTTGGTGAGCTCTTTAGCTTCGAGTTTTGCTGCTTCCTTTCCCATTTCGGCTTTCTTTTGGTCTATGTGCATCTTTTCCGCTGCTAAGAGGTCGTCGATAGCACTGCAGGCTCTGACACTGTTCAATAAGAGCTGCTCTTCTCTGTATTGCCGCAATTTGCTTCCTGTACTTTTCTTGTCTGATCGCATCAGCCCAGATTTCGTTGCCATAGTGTGCGTGATCGACTTTAGGAGTGTCCGTTTGCTTGCCGTTGCAACTCCATTGCTCTGCTCAGCAATGTTGTGACATTTCCGGCTTTATTGGTCACAGCCTTGATCTGCTGCCAAAAGATGAGTTTTCCAGTTCCCGTCCCAAGTACGTTACGGCGTCTTTCGTTGTTATTATTTCACTTGAAACTCTCTAATAGTAGGTATCCGTCTTTTTGTCTTCGCCGTTGCAAGGCTAAGGCCGTGATTTCCCATCCAGGATTCGACACGCCTCATGACTTGGTTCAATCTTCTCTGTGCGTCGTCGTTATTACGCGCGGTAATGACTACAGCGATATCATCCGCGTAGCCGACTAAGAAGCTGTCGTTGGGCATTTCCATACGTAAGATTCCACCGTATGAGATGTTCCACAAATCGGGTCCCAGTATTGAGCCCTGTGCTGCTCCATTTCCTGATGCAAAGCTGTAATCTATGACAGAGCATGCAGTTCTCCGCAGAAAAGTATGTGTCTCCTTCACAGCTTCCATGTAGTACTCTGCAATCCCAAGCATCAGCTAGCTTCAAAATTTCTGATCTCTTTTGTAGCACGCTATACATTTTTCCTTAAGGCCCTCTATTTACTCCTTTATTTGAGCACCTTCTTCATCCAAGAAACCCAAACCACAGACAGGTACGTGCTTAAGTAAAATGGAATATGTGACACCAAACTTTTACCTCCCAGGGGAGTGTATTCCCGCCACCCACTGTCATGTCCAAAATTCCTTGACAAACAAAATCAAACAAGTTTGGAGAATTCATTTCGTCCTGAAAACTTCTACAAGATTTACTTCATATGAAATTCAATTTTCATTTAAAACTATGGTCTGAGGTGTGCCCACACTCATGTCTCACATCAGTGACTGTGTAGGTACTATTTAAACGTATACCTTACCTTAGGGCCAAAAATACACTGTCTACACCAATATTCATAAATTAAATGAAATTGAATTTTCAGGAAAACTTGATTAGCTGTTGGAAAATTTCATTTGTACTCGTATAGTACGAGGGTATATCAGTCTTGTAATTACCCCGTGGGTATATGAAAATTCTAATTTCAACTTAACCCCAGGGCGGTGTATTGCGTTAGGGGAAGAGAGCCAAGTTTTGTCAATTTTTGAGTCATCATTTTTGACATATAACGTTTCTTTGAATGACAGAAACATTTTGTTACTTTATCAGAATTTAATAAGAGGGAAAATTCGGAAATGTTTTTGGCCTCAAGTCGTGTGACATGTGCACAGATCCTTTTGAAAACTAATTTTTTGTCACGTTCCTTTTATGAAAGGCATGAGCTGAGGTAAAGTATCTGTTTAGTGGCGATAATAGGAAAAATTATCTACGTTCTGCAACATGAGCCTAGTATGTATACACACACCTACAGCGTGCAAACAGTAGACGAATCGAGCAGAAAATTAAGTACAAACTCCATCTGTACATCGCCTAGGACAAAACGTTACTTTTGACTCCGAAGTCGATGAAGTAGGTATGGCACCTTAGTGGAGATTCGGCGATGGCTGATCGGTTCCTGGCACACTGACCTTGGAAGCTGGTGCTACTTTTTATTTGGAAGCTAAAATTCATGCTCTTTGATACGTTAAACCTTCGATGTCTGGCGCAGTTTCCTGGACGATAAGCAGGATACCAGAGAAACATTGGGCTTTGTTCTCTGAAAGTGGTCCTATGTGCCCATAGGCTGAATGGAGCAGTGGGTACAACTGCGATTTCGATGAGTTGTATCGATATGTACATGGATCTAGTCGGAAAAGCCAAGATATATCGACTGCATTCACACAGCCACATAGAGCTTACTGGTAGCGTCATCCTTGTCTTCTGTGGGTACATGAGCGCATATGAGATTGTTATAAGGTCGCGTATAGAAAGCTCAAGACTTCTTGCCCTTAGTCTGCCGCGTATAACAAATCCGCATCCGCATAAGCGCTGCTTCTGCGCTCTGCAGCAGTCAGCGTAGTAAATGTCACAGGTGTTCATCTTCCTTTTGCCCGGCCCATCCCATCGCACTTCCTGGATGGCTGTAATGTCTCCTTCATAGCAGTCTAGGGCCTCTGCTAATTGCTCGGCTGCAAGCGGTCTGTTAAGGGTTCGAACATTCCACGTGCAGATCCGAAAATCGTTGTCCTTATTTCGTTTGCTATGGTCGTCAACAACAGGCAATTTCTTTCCGAGGCTTGTTGTTGCTTCGCAACTAAATTTTTTTTACGTGGTAGGCAAGTTGCCCCGATGTACAACCCCCGACTTGGATGGCCAGATCCCCATATATAACCCCTAGGACGAGGGGCCGATTAAATCGATGCCAGTAACCCAGTTCGGGGATGTAAGCGCTGCCGTTGGCCCATTTAGGGCTTCTCCGCCACCATCTCTTTTCAAGACTCTGCCTCAGTCATGAAAGTTACTTAATGACCTGAGCTCCAAATATGTCGGAGTTGCTCAAGTAAGGCTTCTGCTGGTCTGTCTGTGGACGTCACCGTTGATTCCGTCGATGAAATTCCTCCGCTACACGTCCTCCTTCTGAGGACCTCTTGTTAGATATCTGAGACGCCAAATGAGCTGACCTTGCCCTGGTCCGATTGTCCAGCTCCCCATCTGACTGTAGACTCAACATACGCTCATCGTTGGTTCACTATCCAGCAGGCACCACGTGGAGGTGATAACGTATTTTTGCCCAAAGCGCGAAAGAACAATAAAACTCCAATCAAGAGGATCAAAGAACTTCAGCCTTAGGTTTGAGACCACGAGAAAGACGGAACCTCTAATTCCGCAAAAAAATTTCAGAGACCAACCGCTCACGCCTGAAAGTGCTCAGTCGAAGGTGGCTTGTTCAGGTTTGGTGGAGGGACTCAGGATTGAGAAGTTTACCCCCACTAAGTTTCGTGGCACTCGATAAAGCCACTTAGACCAAGATGGGTGGATTGTGCTTCCGCAAGGTAGGGACAGGTGGATCACTCTGTCTGGTCCTGGAACTAATTATAATTATTTTTCCTTATAAGGTGGTTAATGTTAGCCGTAGAGGCATTGAGACCATCGATGTACATAGTAATGATCTAGTATAGCCTTCCTAATATTGGTAAGTGGAGGACACGAACACAGGAAGTAAAGGACTGTTTCTTCTTCCTCCTCGTCTCTGCCACTCCTGCAAAAGTCCTTATAAGCGATGCCCAACCTTTGAACACGCTTGCCTGTCGTGGAGCATCCGGTTATTACCTTGGTTAGTGTAGAGAAAGTCCCTCTACACTTAAGAAGTTCGTTAGATCCCGTTAAGTAACTCATGTCCTCTTCTAGCCTCCATTCGTGCTCGTTGTGTTGTTTTGGCATGGAAACCAGAAAAATCTATTGTGCTAAGAAAAGGAGCTAATTTTAGCCGGGAAATGTTTCACCTTCCACATTAAGTTGGCGCTGTGGCTCAGTGGGTAGTGCGTTGCCGGGAGATTTTAGTTTCGAATCCAAAAAAAGTCCACGTTACCACCTCTCGCGAATGTCTGACTTACAAACGTCCAAGAGTAATGATTGCCATGGCAAAGCTTCTTAGTTGAAAAAAAAAAAGAAAATGGCTCTAAACTGTAGGTCCCTTCCACTCGTGCGAAATATAACACGCACAGCACGAACGGTCGCGAGAAGCTAGGTCATGGACCACATACGGTTTGTTGCGCCAAGTATTTGTATTCGGTCCACCTTCCTTGTGAGGGCAAGAATAGCCCCTACGGACGAGTTTCCGAGTCTATTCTTGTGTGGATATCCCTGAATGTCATTTGCCTCGTTATATTCCACAGAGCCACACAAGCACATAATAGTCGCGCGCCCACTTTTACTCGTATCCTCCCCCAAACAGAATCGGTATCCAGCATCTTGAATTATGTTCATTTTAAAGCTGATGCCTTAGACAGCAATATTTGAACCAAGGAAGGAAGCTTACAAACCAAACCATAGTGATGGGTCCCTTTTCGTCTCTCTTTCACCATCCGTCGTTGCCCGAGAGACTCTCTGGATTTCTCCACAATTCTTCTCTGGGCTTGATCCCTCGTGTCAGCGCTAGCATCTGTTTAACAGAAATCTGGTTCACCCTCTGGGTTTCTACCCAGTGGCGTCCCAAGATCTCTCTTCTTCTGTTAGCTTATGGTGGACATATGTATGTGCCGCGCGCCGTCTCGATTTCCTTCAGTCATAGTTCACAAGTGTCATCCGCTAGAAGACTCGAAATTTCCAAGATCTATAGATAAGGCTACCACCCATTTCAGTGCTTTTCGATCCAAGCTTAGAACTTGTCTATGAGTGGTGCTAGTCGGCATTTTATTAGCCATTTTAGCCTGCCTACAACCTTTTACGGTTGACCACTTCCTCTGGTGTTCCGCCGCTGCCCAATTGTTAGCCAGATGCTCCATCATTCCTCTGCCAATTGCAGCAAATGGTTCCAAACCACAGAACTCCGAGGTTGACCTTCTCTTTGCTACAAAGTCCGCCTTTTCATTGCCCTCAGCACCTACGTGCACTCTCATCCAGAGCAGCGTCATCTCATTTCGAGATGAGCACTCCTTAAATTTATGAACACATTTCATTGCCTGATGTACTATTGTAGTTACTTGATAGGGTTGCCCTAACTGCACATTTACGAGGTTCCTTCAAGTCTATGAATTTACAAGGAAGAACGAATCTAAAAAAGGTCATCAACAACTTTGTTTATAATTACGTGAACTCCCTTCACGCCTTAACGAAGCCAAATAATCTAGAGAACACGTAATGTTGTTCTAAAAGGACGACATCTTGTGGAGTACAGGAAAACCATTACAAAGAATGGGAACGTCTTGTTGTATTTTCTAAACCCGACTGTAAGACCTTACTTCAAGAGCCTTACAGACTGCAGACATGTTAAAGTCGCTCATATCCTCAGAATCCTTCAAATACTCCCTCCCCTCTTACACTTGCTCTTTTTCTTTACATCGAGCGAGTACATACTGTAGTCCATGGAAAGGCGTTCCGTCCCATGCAGGCAACCCTATGATTAATTTTAAAACAGCACAGCTTATTGCTTTGTTCCAATTTCCTGTCTAAATATTTAATAAAATTACTTCCACAGAGCGCAGGATTCAATTTGTTAGAGGAATGCCAGAGAAAAATCTTTAAAGTCCATTTCATAGTTGCATGTCGTCGTCCTTCTCTCCAGTAATCCCTAACAATGACCGGAAGACCTTAACAGGAAATGCAATTGGTCTCCTTTAATATTCTCCAAAGGAAAGCCATCAAACTTTAACGTCTGGCAGTTGGTTTGTGTTTTTATTGCATCGGTAGTTCTTGTCGAAATTACCACAGACAACATTCGGCAGAGGGGTAGAAGGAACCTCTGTTTGCACACACACACACAGAGAGAGAGAATCATAAAAGTTGAAACGAAGGATAAGGTATCATGGGAGACATAAAGTCTGGCTATCATCGCGTAACATGAACTGTAATCCTTGAAAATGGATGCTATGGCATCTCCATCTTCACCCCGTACGATGACGGGGCGAGTCCTTGATCCCCTCGCTGCAAGGCACATCTCTAAGTCAGTTGTATACATCGCGCAGCCATTGAGAATATTGAAATATGTACAAAAATTGCTTCGACTTTATTATTATTGAATGAAAGTTTCCTTGTTTTTTTGGGGGTGGCACAGGGCGGCATACTGAAGAAAAGGATAAAGTCTCGATTTGTATCGATACACGAAGAGAGTTAGAGTACACTAACTACTGTTGTATCGATTTGCCCGCCCCTTCACTTCGACGGTAGACGTGTGTGTAGTGTATGAGTGCAAGGATGTGCTTAAATAAAATAGTGCCCTGTGAAAGGATGCATTCATCTGAAAATGTCGCTACATATATAGAATGGGCGGGTGTGGGTGTGAGTTGATTATTTTAATTTCATTCCCTTCAGTATGAAAACTGAATTAGTACCTTCCGACGTGCTTAGTACCTAGAGTCCTGCATGGTGATTCTGTCTGTCATTTTCTTTTTTACTTGTTGTGTGTTTTTGTAGTCCTTTGGAAATTATTTTAAAATAAATCCCAGCCTCGCTATTGATGCTGTTGCTCTCTAGCATGGTCGAGTGGGTGGATGTGGGATGGGACGACTTTGATGATGATACATCGGATGAATTGCTTCTGGTGAATGGAGCTTATTAAGTACAAAAATACGTTTACAACGTCGATAGAAACTATAATAGCGGGATGCGGGTTGTTGGGTGATGGGTGGTGAGTGGTGGAGTATCCTGTGGGGCGAGTGAGGAGTGTATTTGAATAAATAACTATATCAGTCTGTATAGAGGGTTGTGAGGACTTTCCTGCTGTGAATTAAATGAGCCTTTTACAGCGATAGATGAAAGGATGCATTTGTCCTTGTAATGGCTGTAATAGGATTGCTTGAATGGGTTAATTTTTATTCAAGGTGACAGTATACAAATAGTAGAATAGGGGATGTGATTGGCTTTGATTGGGCTTTGCTTTGGCATGAGTCTAATAACGATTGGTGGGGGCTGTAGTGTAGTGGTCTTAAGGTCTCAAGGTCTTCTGCGATAGAGGGTAACACGTCTCAGTATTTGCCAAACGACTGTATTCACATCTATTCAGTTTTTATTAGTAATTGTAGTGATTCCCAGCTTTTCAGACGACGCCAGTTGGGTTTTTATGGATTTGGGACTGCAAACGAATGGAAAGGATGTGCAATGAAGGATTTTTATCAGATTTACGTTGGCTCCATTAGAATTTAAAGGCTCTGCTAATGTCCATCCTGACTCATTGCAACTCCTGCAGAAGTTTTTCACATTTACTAGGATATTACACAGGTAGATGTCCGAAATGTTATGACCAGTGGAAGTTGGTTGTAGTAAAGAATCCTTTTTGGATTTTATGTCTGTTATATGCTGTCATTTTAACAGAGACAGAATAAGTGCATTAAGAGCTAAACTGCGGGACTTGTGATTTTGTTTGTGACCGTTGTGGAGTTCTTCATTCTTCTTGCGCGTACAGAAGAAGCTTTTATCGACCAAGGACTTGCACCTTCGTAAGTTTCTTAACCCACGATAATGCCGTAAACACTAGATAAATGCGAGCTAGAACTCGTCTAACTAAAGAAGTACTAGCCTAAGTTTAAGATCAAGGATCCTATGGGTCGATGAAGTTGGGAAAGTGGTCAAATCCTCCAAAAAGCGAAAAGCAGTTGGACCAGAGGACGAGTTACCCTCTGAGTTTTGGAAAATGATGGGGGGGATCGGGTCTAGATGGCTCATGATTCCCATCTCCAAACTCATGAGAGGGAATCCAATGCCTAATCATTGGAGGGAAGTTATCTTCTTCCTTTGCACAAAGGAAAGGATGATACGAGCAACTGTGCGGGTTTGTCGCGAGTAAATCAACCACAGATGGAATCCAAAGTATAAGGATGCATAATGGAAAAACATCGTGATGTCTTAAAGGATTTACATATGGTGCTGACTGATTTTGAAAAAGCATTCGACAGACAACCAGGAGATCTCATATGTGTGGCGCTAAGATATCGAGGAGTTCCAGAACCCTACGCTCAGATGATCATGGACATGTATGACGGAGCAAAAACAAGAGCAAGATGCCCCGCTGGAGTCACCAAACAGTTCCCAATTAAAGTCGGTGTGCACCAGGAAAGCATCTTAAGTCCTTTGCCATTTATTGCTGCCCTATATTATCTGCTTGAAGGAAAAGTGACGGATCCCAAAGTGCATCAGTTATTCTTTGCTGACGATGGAGCCATCATAAGTGGGGATCAAACGTCCCTGCAACGAGCACTTGATGTATGGGTGGATGTTTTGGAGGGAAATGGGCATCGAATTAGTCCAAAAAAGACGGAGTACCTGAGCTGCCCATTCTCTGATCCACTTCTGGATCCTATCTGGAATCTATGATCCATAGCGAGGCAACTATTAATGACGATATCAATCATCACATACATAAGTGAAGGGTAGATGAATTGGCAGGAAAACTCTATCTTCTTTCACCGAAAAATGCCTCCTAAGCTGAAAGGAAGGCTCTACAGTTGTTTGTCCGGCGCTCACATACGGTTCGCAATGCTGGACAATATACAGCTGGGATGAAGATACTTCGCATGATAGCAGGAGTAACAAAGCTTGATCGAATTAGAAGTTCGAAGATCCGAGGAAGACTTCGCGTCAAAGATCTAATCTCGAAAAAATTGGAGCACGACCGGCTCAGTGGGTATTGCCATGTTCAAAGAAGGGGTCCTACGACCGCTGTCAAAAAGGCAATGTCAATCCACGTTCCCGTACAAGCGAGGAAGAGAGGCAGGCCAAAAAACTCCTGCAGCATTTGATTGGCCTCAGTGATGAAGTGATCCGAAACCGGGAGGCCTGCAGAACCTTTTTGAGGTCAAATAGGGATGCCTTAAAGTCGGAGGGTAATGATGATCATAACCTTCCCGAACAAAAGGAAAGGAGGAGGAGGTGTATTTTTTCTTCATGGACTTTGCCCCGTTGGATTTTTTTTTTAACAGACTTGTGGCCATGCCCAAATGGCACTGCGACCAGAGAGATGTACTGTGCCAAAGGGCACTTTTTATGGCACCAGTACTTCTACTTTCCTTATGAAAGCAATAATTACGGCTGCGGAGGAGTTCCTTAAGTCTATTGGAGATATGATCTCCTTAAGGAAGAGCTTCTCCTAATTCTGCACAGAGCTACACGTCCACAAAGTATATGTCTGCTGTTTCGTCCTCTTCTAAGCAGAGGCAGCAGGTGATATCCTTCGTAATTTTCATTTTGTTAAGAGGTGGTAAAGTAATTGACAGGAGGCTCACAAGCCTTCTTATGTCGTTTCTGGCTCTGCCATGTTTAAGGATATCAACTGCCTTTCTTTTGGAAGGGTTGGACAGCTCTTTTAGCTTGTCTGAGACCTTGGAAGTTACACCAGTGGGAGATGCACGTGACGCGTTCCCAATTGGTAAGGATAAATTTAAAGGCAGCATCAGATACATTAGGAACTTTTCCCAGCTAGTAGGTCTGCAGTTTAATTGCCGTCAACTCCTACATACGGTACCCACCACAATTTTTCTTTATTGTATCGGGCCAAGTTTTTTAGAAGCAGCTTAGAACTGATGTGGAACTGATCGAGTGGAAGATCAGTGATTTAAGCGCCGCTTGGCTGTCGGTGAGTGTATGGATGAAGGCTCCTTTGATGCCTGAGAGCAAGTTTGTGCTAGCGCAAGTCTCAATAGCGCAAAGCTCGGCTTGAAAAACACTAGGACTGTTTCCAAGTGGTAACGAAATTTTATAATTAGATCCATGCACATCGGCGCCAACTCCTGAATCAATTTCTGATCCGTCGCTGTACCATATGATTCCTTTTGGATTGAGCAACGGTCCGCCATTATTCCATTTGTCACGGCTTGTGATCTCGATCTCAAACCTTCTACCAAAGTGGAGTGATTTAGGCGTAAAGTCAGAAACCGTGCTGAGCTCGGAGAAGTCAGTTAGTAAATCCACGAGATCCATATGATCCCATGTACTGCTACCACCCGACTTTCGAAGACTAACTGCACTACGAATTGCTGCTTTTTTGGTTACAAATGCGTATATGTAGCGAAGTGAGACCGATCATAGCCTCCATGGCTGTTGTGGGACAGGTATGCATAGCGTGCCTATGATTCCGAGGCAAGCCAGTCTTTGAAGTTTACTGAGTTTATTGATGGTTGTGACCTCATTGGTTTTTGTCCACCAGACAATGGATGCGTATGTAAGGATGGGTCTTACCGCCGTAAGATTTGGGCGATAAACCCCAAATTTTGCCATACATTCGGCGACAAGCCCACATGGCAATGGTCGACTTGGCAATTCTATGCTTATCATGGTCCAGTTTAGCCTCCTGTCTAGGACAAATCCCAGATATTTTACCTCATTGGAAAAATGAATAATTGTGCCATTTAGGGTCACTGAACCATTGGATGGTGCGTTCATGGCTAAGAGACAGTGCTTTGAAGGACTAAAAATGGGCGTGATTTTCTGCCAAATCCTCTTGACATTGTTGCTACGTTAAAATCGGATCGAAAATATGTAATAAGTACATGCATAGGTCCAAAAAAGGAACAGTCTGCTTATGTCCAAGGACATCCCTTGAAATCCGTTTCAGCGAATGCAAAAGACAAAATATTTTCTGTCCTCTGTCTGCACCAGCCTTTGTTAAAGAATGTCACACCGAGACAACGGTATAAATCACATTTTCTATCCAATTTTCCTTTTTTTTGTGTTTCCTTTTATTTAGCCGCTTCAGTCTCAGCTCAGTTTGCATCAACTTCAAAGAAAATAACCTTTAAACTCGTATTGCTTGTCAGTAAACCTCTTAGGACATCTATCATGCACAAAGGACAACAAACGCCAACCACATTTTCGTTCAGTGCCCGACCTTATCGACAAAAGTCTGCGGGGAACTCAAACTGAAAGAAAAATAGAACGAAAGCAAAACGAGAATCCTTTGCAGATAGAAGGAAGCATAAACGAATTTTGCATAAATCTATTGACATATACACCTCGGTAAAGCCCATGTAATCTCGACCTCAACGGGGAATCCTCTAGAGCACGCCAACCTCCCCCCGCCCCAAGGCTCCCCACCGCACCGTTGAGAATTTTTGCTTTTATTTTCCTTTTTCAAGGCAACCGCAGAGTGGTGCTGGCGTAATGAATACCGCTCAAGATGCTTTTGCTAACAACCATTCTAGGCTTCATCCACTTCATTTAAGGAAAAAGGGATGCGAAGAAGAGGAGAATAAAAAAAATCTACACCTGACCCAATCCTTATGACTGGATTTTATCCTTGTCCTTGCTGTAGCATAACAACGTAAAATCCCCGGCCGCAACACAGTTGGAATATTTACACTCGCGCTTAAGGTACATACACCAGTACATGCACAGCAGGTGTATAATTCCTGTTCTCTGTTCTCTGATCCTGAACCACAAGCACAAGGACACAAGATACATATGTACGAGTGTGTATCTCGTTGTGCATATGTCGTTGCAGAGGAGTCAGAGACAACTGCTGCGGCGGGTTTCTAGTTCCGAGAATTATCACGTCACTTGGCAAAAGTAAGATTTTTCCTTTTACGTTCTGCCGCAGGATTTCTGCTTTCTCCATCAACAGTCATTCAGGTACGTAGTTGCCTCGTCACCTACATCATCACCTTCATCGCCGTCGTCGTAGTCGTTGTTGTTGTTGGCGTCGTCATCATCGTTTCCTTGGGGACTCATCTGACTGTGGCATCGCGGTGAGCGGAAAATCTGATAGAAAAATATTTCATCTGCCTGTCATGCAAAGGGTTCGCATTCGCAGCAAACAAGGATACGGCAGCAACTCAACAAAAGTGATTGCAGACTTCTTAACCCCGTCGTGCGGATGGGAAGGGAATGGGTTTCTGTGTCCCGTGTTGGCAGGTAACGATTATGCAGGGAGGCGTGTGCTGTACTCCCTCGCGGAAGTAATACTCAGCAGCGCATAATTTTGCATTTTCATAATTCGATGGCAAAATAAACCGCGCATGGGGGTAAATAATTTCTGTAATTACTTATCCACCTAGCGGCACCTGGTGGTAGACACGCACACCGCAGGGATGTTCGTTACGGCTTTGCTGATGATTACGTGCCGTTGTGTGTGTGTGGAGGTCCCAAATATGTTTTTTTTTTTTGGTACAGCGCTGCAAGGACTCCGTTGAGTTTGTTGGTGGGAGTGAAATTTTAATTTGACTACAAGCCACGGGGCACTGAGGCGACTTTAAGTCAAATGAAGCTTGACTTGAGGAGTGCAAGTCAGGGCGGGTGATAATCGTGGAGAAGCTGAAAAGAGAGTTTTCAATTTGGTGTCATCCTAGTATTACCAAGGAGACCAAATCAAGGACGAAGTCTATAAGTTGACTGAACTCCTATACACGTGTTTTGAGGCCTTGGTTGAGGCAAAGCGATCAACTTCCTCCGTCTCGTAAGGAAACCCACATCTGATTTGGGGTAACTAATTGAAGTGCCGTATTTAACCAAGCTTTAGACTCCTAGAACTTCTAGTTATAGCGAAGCCCAGGTCCAATTTTATCAGATCCAAGTTGAGCCTGGCTATTCCATACGAAAAGTCTGCTGCTGGTAAGATAATTGACAGCTCTCCGGTGTTGTAGATAAATCTTTGCCATAAAACTTGCCATAATCGATGTCAAAATTTAGGAACTTATGACTCGAGGGTGCCTCAAGGCAGTTTTCCTAAATTGTTCCTCTTTATTAACGTCTTTAAAATCAAGATATTGAGACCATTGAATGGGGTCATCCAACAAGAGGTGTCATTTCAAATTTCTAGAAAACCGCAACATTTTTACGAAAAGTGGTGATATTTTTATCTCAATTTAAAGTACAGACTATAAGGTTATCATTGGAATAAAATATCCGCCAAATATCCGCCTTCCCCCTGCCTACAAATAGTAATTTTTTTGATGAAGTTTTTCATCGCGTTTTCGCATAATGGCGGCTCTATTTCGCGAATAACGGCTCTGATATTGTCTCTTAGTGCATGAATCGTTGGTGAATCACTGGCGTAAACTTTATCTTTAACAAGCTTCAAAGGAAAAAAGTCTAATGGTGTTAAATCGCAAGATTTCGGCGCCAATTAAAATCTCCATTTCGAAAAATCACACGCCCAGGAAATATGTCACCCAATGGAGCCATTGTTACACCAGCTGTGTAGCATATGGCGCCGTTCTGCTGACAATAAACGTCGTCCATGTCTACAGTATCAATTTCAGGCAAAAAAATTGGACGCGTTGATATGGCCCAATGACCCCGCTAGTCTAAAAACCGTACCGAACTGTCACTCCTTGTAGATGGAGAGGTTGTTCCGCTGTTTCGTCGCCCCAGATTCGACGGTTTTGTTTTTTTACGTACCCAGTCAAATGGAATTGAGCCTCATCACTGTGTAAAAAATCATGATCCTGTTGATTCATTTCCAGCACCCAATCAGCCAAAGTTGTGCGTGCTCTGCTGGCGACAGTTCCTGTGTCAATTGGATCTTTTAAGCATTTATGCATAATGCGGTGCAAAGTGGTTGCGGATAGGCCCAATTCCTGTGATTGTCTCGAAATGGACACATTTGGACACACCTCTCAGCTACGGCGGCGATATTTTCAGCTGACCTTGCCGGGTGCCAACACATTGCGGTTTAAAGGGAATGAACTTGCTGATGAATTGGCAAGGTATGGAGAAGAATTGCCAATAGACGAAGCCGTGGATATCAAACCACTTTCGTGCGAAGTTAAGGCTACCAATAAAGGCAAATAATATAAAACAGCCAACCAAAGATGGTCAAACGCAGCAGGTCACAGGGTATCCAAGGCATTGTGGCCAGAATTCGACCGAAAAAGAACTAGGGAAAGCTAAATCTAAACAGAATTCTAGTAGTAGGAATCTTGTTCGGGCACTACCTTAGATTCTGTAGGGAAATCAAGTGTTTCAGGAAAGTGTTTAGATTTCCATGTTTTTATGGAGGCTCCCCAAGGATCGCGATGGGCCTATTTTGGTGCCTATTGTTTTATGAAGTTTTCTCGTAACCCTATCTAACGTAACCTAATCTAACCTTGTTCTATACAGCAAATTGTCTTAGACTACAAATATTAACCCAGTTATTTAGACCTACCGAGCGTGTGCTCAGCAGTAGTCTGACAGACCACAGTTAGAGACCTGGAATGAGTGCAAAGTCTACTCTGTATTTTCTCTGCTTCCTTCAACGCTATTCAGAGCTGAGTTAGAGGCAATCTGAAGTTAAAGGCCACGCTTAACCTACACAGACTCTTCTAGTTGTGAACTCATTTTCATACATCTTCAAAACGAATTTAGCACGCTGTTGGACCACGAGAGATTTCGAGCCAGACCACAATGCTGGGTCCCCTTTCGTATCTCTTTCACCATCCAACTTAGTCCGTGAGACTTTCTGGATCTCTCCACAATTCTTCTCTGCCATTGATTCCTCGTGTCAACGTTAGCTTCTGTTTAACAGATATCTGGTTCATTTTTTGGGCTTTTACCCAATAGTGCGTCAAGATCTCCTGTCTTCTGCCAGCTAATGCCGAACATTGACACAATGTGCCACCATGTCGATTTACTCCAGGCATAGTTCATAGGTGTCATCCGCTAGGAGACCCATCTTCTTTAGGTGATACCATCCATTTCAGTGCTTTTCGCTCCAAGCTTAGAACTTCCCTATGAGTGTAGCCAGTCGGCCCTTTGATAGCCATTTTAGCCTGCCTACAACCTTCTACGGTTAACCACCTTCTCTGTTGTTCCATCGCAGCCCAGTTGTTAATCAGGTGCTCCACCATTCCTCTGCCAATTGCAGCAAATGGTTTTGGACCAGAGAACTCCGATGTTGACCCTTGCTTTGCTAGAGAGTCCGCCCTCAGTCCCTGCATGCCATCTCACTGCGCAAGCACAAGCATGCACCCCTACAGCCTTGGAAAAACTATTTTCTCTTCGAACCGCTCTCACGGTCTTGGAATCAGTTATGATATAATCGATGGTGGTCCTGATGACAGTTGAAATGCTTTCAAAACTAGTGTATGGGATTTCTGCACCCAAAGGTCATAAGAGTAAGAAAATGGCCAAGAAAGTCACATCGATATTTACTTGTCTCGTACCATTCAATGGAGCGAGTAAGAAGCCGGAAGCTGAATGCTACGCTTCTCTTTAGATGAAGCCTCTTCCTGATTTTGAAAGAAGCAGACCTAAATTAGCACCAAATAGTAACGTTTTGAGGATGTCAAGGATACAGTTGCATCTTACACATTTAATGAGTTGTTGCGTCGCTTTCTTTGCCAAAATTGGAGGTCGTTTTTCGAATAGAGAGCCTATTACAATGACTGAATGACATTTTTCGACTAAGTGAAAAATATCAAAAATGCCAGCAAAGTCATTCAAAATCTAGTCGCAATCGGCTGTCAAAGACCCTACACGTCTAAAAGACTCTCGCATCACACATCAGTTATTACATGGACATTCCCAATAGCAAGTGGAATTTACTGTTGGTATTCAAAGCGGCCTCAGTAATCTTCCATCACACAAGACCCTCATAAAGGACACCGCTAAGGGTTTTCATAGGCCTTTGCTAGCTAACAGCGAAGAGTGCATTGTGTATCGGTCTCTCATTTTCCTGCTTTAATGGGATGAGTATCTGCTGGGAAACAAATACACTACACAAGTATTGATAAACCCATTTCCGAATCCATAAGCCATTCTGTGTAGAAAAGTACAACCACCATTTGCGGTAGATGCCCACCATCAATAATACGGTACACACAGCGAAGTCAATAGTGTTAAGCTCACCCACCTATCCACCGCCACACATTTTTCGTAAATCAATTGAATGTGATCCCCTTTGAATCCCTCGACTTATCACGTTATGTCCACCCCTCCCGTTCTGTAGTTCTATCTAACATTTAACCATTTCGACCCACATCAACACTCTCTAATTTGATTACTTGAATTAATCTTCTTAATACTGTTAATCTACTCTCCATACCCGACCGGGGAAAGGAAAGACAGACAAAAAAAAGGACAACAAACACCCATTATCCGTTCCATACTAATCAGGGCACCTAGTCAATGTAAAAACACGAACTATGCTCTGTCACGACACAAAATTTGCCGACTGCCTAATTAACGGTACCAACCACAGAAAAAATGGAAGAGAAAACCGAGCACGAGATACTAAATTAATTAGAAACAGCTTTTCCCCGCTAGGGGGCGAATTCAATTTGTATTCCTTGGCAACCGGATGTAGCGACACTCTTCCGCTCTCCTGCTGTCACAGTCAACCACCCGAAACCGAATGAAATAGTTCTCCTTCAATCTGGTTTCCACCTTAATTTGTCTGCATTCGCTTTTGAGCATTCGTTCCCTTAGTCCTCCCGCATCCTTGTGTCAGTTCGTTTTGTAAATTTGCCAAAAATCCGATGCAGTAATCGGTGGATGGGTGACTTATGTGCCTTTGCCTTCGGGGCGAGGACGATAATGGAGAGGAGAAAATGAATTAACTTTTGCAATTATTATTGTTGCAGGTCTGAAGTTTAATTAGAAGGGTGGCGGAGCTAGTTCCGTTTATTGAAACATCAAGAAAATTGGTTTTATTTTGCTCCGTTTCTCCTTTGCCTTGGTGTTAGCCTGAAGGTGGATTCGTATTTTTTTATGTCTTAAGGGTGCAGACTACATTTATTGCTCAGGGGGTTTATTAGCGTCGTTAACGTCTTCAGAAAGGACGAACCTCTTACAAAGACAGGCAATGAGTAATTCTGAAGTGCTCGACAGGATACCAAATGGATTTTCGCTTGGATTCGGTTGAAGTACTGACTGAAGTGGAACTTCTAGTCTATCGATTGAATGGTGTAAGGGGGTGACCAGTGTTGCTGCTGAAGAATTTATGAATTTTTCAAAATTTCAAGAAGAATAATTTATTTGGAGAGGGAAGGAGTCGACATCAAGTGAGTGAGCTTGGATTTGAAGTCACCCTTAGATCAGGTGGAAGCATATGCAGTCACCCGCATGAAGGCCATATCTCTGTGCTCTAGTCTACGCACTGTACACTCCACCATTCTAAGCTTCCTCCTAGAAAACATCGACTACACCCTTCCTCGACTTCTGCTCGAAAGCCGTTTTGAAACCCGAATACCCACCAGAGAAGCCTGGCAAAGGGATCTCGGGTTGCAAAAGGAATCCAGACTGGGTCTCTTCGCTAACGACTTCTACAGGAGCTGCATGGATGGGGAGGATGAAGAAATCATTCTGCATCTTTTTTGTACATGTTCGTAGGAAACTGTGTAGGCCCTACTTCATCAACAACCTTGGCGAACTGGCTATTGCTACTATTAGCAGCCTCCAGGGCTTCATAATCTGTTCCTCCTGGTTCAACGGGTAGTTCTCCTTACTGGACTATGTGAGGTTATGTACTTGCAGCCTGCCACTTCAAACAAACGTAACCTAGATTGAAGCGCAAGCACACATAGACTAGAGATATGTAGGTCCACTGTGATCTAGGTTTTCAATGCTTTTTGTGAAGTGTTGTCCGAGTTGAAGAAGAACCATGCTCCTAAGTAAAGCTGGGCAGGTGCATAGGATATGAAGAGTTGTTGCGTCTTCTTCTTCTTCTTCTCTTCCTGACATCTTCTGTAAAAATCATTTAAGAAGAGTTCAAGCCCATGTCTCGCATCCAGAAAAAGTTTGAGATAAACTGTTAATCTCGTTAGGAGATATGAGGAAGTTAGAAGGTTGAACGGGACCGATTCCAGAGATTCAATCTCAGCTTGCCTAACCCCCAAAAATGCAAATAGTCCGCGCTGAAATTAAATTTTGCTTCAACCACTCTAGGGCGTCCTTTATGATCGGAAAACGCTACAATGATCTGGAAGATTGATGCTTTGACTAGTGGCCTATGCTGATGATGTCGCCATTTTATTATCAGGAAAATTCCTTCCCCTGATCACGCGATTTTTCTAGTGAGCGACTGGGTCAAAGATCGTGGTCTGAAAGTAAACCCATCCACTTGACATCTACTGCGGCAACTTGGCAGCTAAGACGGACCTAAGACTTAGGGAAGCAAAACCTTATAGTCATGCCTCAATTCTGAACCAGCACCGGTGGAATATATCGAGACTCCGGACGGAAACGGACTACATAGTCCCACTAACAAACTGCAATCGGAGATTCTCTATCAGAATTCCTAGCAGGATGAAGGGTTGGTCTGTATCGGAAATGAACCGATGGATCCATAACGAATGTAGGTACTGATGCGGTGTCTACCGGTTATTCAGACTTGAGGGCGATGGCAGTGCTTTTCAAGCTGAAATTGCTGCCACAAAACAAGCTGTGGACGTGATGAGCGAGAGTAGCATCTCTGGAAAAACAATCAGCATCTATGTTGACAGTCAAACAGTCAAGCAGCCATTAAAGCTTTATAGTCAACATCGGTGAGGTCCAAGGTCGTAACAACGTGCATTAAAAGAGTGGGTGATATATCAGTGGCCAACAAGGTGAGCCTCTGTTTTGTACCCGGCCACACGGATATACCAGGTAACGTAAAGGCGGATGAACTGGCCAGGGTAGAGTCACATCTAATCGCCTCGCAGGCCCTTCCACTTAGCACTTTGAACAGGAAGATAGACATTGAGTCCAACGAGGAAGCTAACAGGCGTTGGTATCGATTAGATACATGTGCCATAGCCAAATGGTTATGGCCAGTCTATGACAAAATGAGATCCGCAGATCTCATGAAACTCCGTCGCAGGGATATTCGAATAGCTGTCGGTGTCGTGACGGAACACTGTGTGATTGGCAATCATCCAGCACGGCGAGGACTACCCTACAATGACTTTGAAGAGGAGATAAAATTTATTCACCACTTGCTATGTGATTGTCCAGCACTAACCACCAAAAGGAAGGACAATCTTGGGAGTTACTTCCCTGCGGAGCTGGATGATCTGAGAAACATTGAGCTGAACAAACTCCTAAGATTCATACAGATGTATGTACCTACATATATCTGGGTGATTTAGTTCAGCTGTCGATAGTAAGATTTAGGTTCTCAGGGGTCTGCTATTGGGTACAATAGACTCTTCGTTAGTCTAAGCGGGCCGTCGACAGTCTTTTGTCAGCTAGAGCACCCATCTGTATAATCGTCTTAGCTCACCGCCTTCGGTCTTTGAATCATCCATCCAGAAGTTCATTTCTACCTCTTGTTTGGAAGAGGTGGAAACCTAGACACCTAGAGTTCTCCATGAACTTCTTTAGGTGTCAATAATTCGAATGACTGCCACTGCTTGCCAAAAATGTCTAAGGGCAACACATAGAAAGGATGCAGAAGAGTGCTAAAACATGTTGTTCTCTATACCTTGCCTAGTTGATTGCGGTCCACCAGACGTCCACCAAAAGATCACGCTGTATATCCGTAAAGGCCCCACAAAGGATGCATAAAGCCGGTGTGTAATTGGAGGTTGCATATCCCTAGAATATGTACTGTAAAATTCTCTCATCGAAGTTAAGTGCTTTCCAGCGTCCAACGTCATCTGCGTTGATGATCACCTGGATTTGGTTTTCTTTCAGTTCTAGAGAAGTGACGGTAAGATCCAGGCTTGAAGTGCGCTTGTGCTGATCTTCGTGTATCCAAGTAATTTATGCTATTTCACGTCCTGTGATATGCTCAATACCCCAGACGTTTTGGTGGCTTCTAAAACTCGAGTCCTATGGTTGAGAAAATGGAGAACATATCAAGCGAACCGCCGACTTCTATGGTCTTAATCATCTTTGCCTGATGCGCCGATATACTCCGACTCAGTTACTGCCTGTCTTACTTTCATAAAATCCAGAAAAACCACCACGTGCATTACTACTGAATAGGGTATCTAGGAAGAAACTGTTGAATGACCAATGTGTCAAGTATATACACAGCTGTTGTTCATCGATGCATAAATGCGCCTGCAAATGACTGAGAGCAGCCAATTTTAGATACAGATCCCTAAAGAAACCACGGAGCGTGTATTGCATCCTGAAATCATTGTCTGTATCTACAACACCCCTCTCTTAGCAGCTAATTGTACTCTTTCACAAACAAGTGCCCATAGTTTGCTGAGAAAACAAAGAGTCCTTAATAAGGATTCCACAGAATGACGTTTCCCATTGAGTTACATCCCGCGACTAAATCCTTTCCAATCCACTTCCCTTTCCACATCCAAATGGCGGCGTTACGCCGCAAATATTTTCCCGATGAATGCATTCAATTCAACGGCCAGTTAAGCACAAACAATGTCCTATTTCATCACACACACACACACACTCACACCATTCGCTCATTGTTTCGTATTGAAAGCTTGATTCTGCCGAATTTAAATTCAAATACCATGACTGCACACACATTGTACGGCGTGTGGCAGATTAGCGTATTAAATTCTTTCACAACGCATACCCACTCCCGGGAGTATCCTTTCAAATTGCAATTTCGCTTAACACTACTCGTTACATGCGGATGAGATGGATTAGAAATTATTTTTCGGCGAAAAATTAATGAGATGCATAATGCCTTGCATGTGAGTTGTGGGCGGAAAATTGGGCGTTATACATGCCAGCTCATTCGAATTTTATTCAAATTTTCAAAGCATATGTTTCGGAGAGACGCCAGGAATAATAATAATAAAGGATAATGCCACAGAATGCATTCTGTGTGGTTAAATAAATAATAATTTGTTTTGATTAAATTCGCCGGATGTGGATGGTTTTTGTTCTCAGATGTCCTGTGACAGTGTTTATTTCAAAATAAATTGCGTGTGCGTTAATTATGAGTGAACGGTTTTTCACAAGGCAATCCGAACGCTCACAGATAATCAGATAGTTATGAAAATGTTATCGTAATGTGGCGTCATTTGGATTTGCTGCACTCACGGAAAATCTCAATTAGATGGAAAATGTTGTACAGTTGATGGGGATGAGGGGGATGGGAGCAATCATTAATGAAACTAAGCGAACTGTAATGGGTCCACCGGGATGTTGCAAGGAGTAGCAAGGTCCGTTAACAGCACTTGCTATCGCTCGATAGAAATTCTGGTCATTCAAGTCACGGTGAAAATTCTGTCAGGAACAGTAATAAAAGCTAGTCAAGCCGAGTAAGAGTGTCCTAAAACTGTCACGGATTCAATCTGCCGAATCATGAACATTTTCCAAGAACTGCATATCAAAGGACGAACAATTGAGATGAGATCAGTTTACTCAAAAAATTCCGAGCTCCATGCTGTAATTGCAGAGTAAAAATATACGATCTGCGCTTAGCTTAGTCTCATTCACAAAGGATAGTATAATTGGGAGTTTAAGGCTTCAATAAGAGGTAACTAGCAAACCAAGATTTTCGGACCAAAATTATTTCTAGATGTGGTTCACAAAGAGGCCGAGATATACGACTGTGTTAGGCGGGAAAGGATTGGTGCATTGACTTTTCTAGAAACCAGGGAGCTCCTTCTCATTTTAGTCGTTGAGACCTGCATTAAAAGACTGAGTGATATCTCAGTGGCCAACAAGGAGAAGCGCTGTTGGGTACTGGGGCACATGGATGTATCACGTAACGTAAGGGCGGATGAACTAGCCAGGGCAGGGTTACATCTAAGAGCCCCGCAGGCCACTCTTGGGAGCTACTTCCCTGCGGAGCTGGATGATCTAAGAAACATTGAGCTGAACAAACTCCTGAAATTTACACGTCCTCTATATCTGGGTGGCATAGTTCAGCCGTCGATAATGAAATTTATGTTCCCAGGGGTCTACTATTGGGCACAATGGACTTTTCGTTAGCCTAAGCGTGCCGTCGATAGTCTTTTGTCAGCTAGGGCACCCATCTACCTAGGCTAACCTATTCGTTAAGACTTAACATGTTTCCGACAGATTTTAAGTGAAAAAACTGGTTTTTCAATGAAAGGTTGCCTTCTGTATCCAAAAGGTTGCAAGATTTAGAGATGATTAAGGATTTCGACGTAACAATCTACACAAACTGTTGAGTCGGTGCGGGTGCGTTTTCCGAATCCTTAAACATCTCTAAATCTTATAGGCTTCTGGATTTTGCTAGCGTGTTTCAGATAAAATTACTCGCTGTCCGGGAAGCCTGTCGTCGTCAGATCAAAGCACACTCCAATGTATCGCCAAGGCAAAAGATCGCTATTTTTATCGATAGCCAAGCAGCCATCAAAGCTGGTGCACAGTAAAATTTATGGAAACGAACGTGCTGACGAACTGGCTAGGCAAGGCTCAGCCCTCCACAGCTCTTTTGCGGAATCAGTTCAGACTCCGCTTGGAGCAGTCAAAGCAGAAATATTCTCAAAACTCCTTGCGAAAGCCTTACCTCAGATGGACTGGGCTAACAAACTGTGTCATATCTAGAAAGATATGGCCAAACTACAGCAAAGCAAAAACAACCGACTTCTTAAACATAACACGTAGGGGCATAGCCATGACAACAGCGACCACTACGGGTCACTGGCCTATAGATACCCATGCAGTCGAACTAGGTATCCCACATAACACCCACTGCCGCAGTTGGAATGTCGCAACTGAGAAAGGAACCCTTATCCACTTTTTATGCGCCTGTCCGGCACTAGCTAGGCCCAGACAACGAGCTTTAGGAAAATCCTTTTTGGATTTCCTTCAGGAAGTCTCAGATAGTAATCTGGAAGATTTAATAATCTTCTTAAACTCCACAGGCTGGATTTAGAGACTCCCCACCAACACACCTTTTACATCCAGGTACATGAGTTTTGTAGCATCAAAACGGCACCTACTGCTAATTGGGTTTCTTCTAGACCACCTCGTCTAGCTACTTACCATAATTTGAACAAAGCCAGATATCTGAAATCCCATTCTGCATGGATTTTGGCTGAACGTCTGGTGGCCAACGTTTGATGGTATTTTACTCAAACTTTTTTGTGATCGTACTCACGCGGATTCATGGTTAAGTTAGGTTGACGTGGCAGGCTGCAAGTATACAACTTCACTCAGACCAGTAAGGTCCATTGTGTTACCACATATGTAGATCAACATCTCCAAAGAGAGTTATCCGCTGAACCAGGAGGAGCTAGTTATGAAGCTGCTACTTGTAGCATTAGGCAGTTCGCCAAGGTTGTTGGTGAAGTAGGCCCCTAAATGCAGTTTCCTACGAACATGTACAAAGAAGAATGGTTTTCTCCTCCTCTTCATTCATGCAGATTCTACAGAAGTCGTCAGCGTAAAGGCCCAGCCTAGTGGCATGCCTACCGATAATGCAGTGTCCTGTAACGACATCCACTATGCGTGAGATAGGCTTCCTTTTCTATCTTAAAAGACAGTTGGAGCGTTTGAGATCGAGATGCCGAGATTCACCTTATCCGGTGAAACCGATAGGGTTAAACCCTGCCTGGTGAGCTCGTCAGCCATGCAATTCCCTAGAATGTCACTGCGGTTCGGTACCCAAATAAGATGGATATTGAATTGTTCAGCCATCTCGTTACGAGACAGGTGACAGTTTAGGGAAGTTCGAGAGTTGAAGGCGACGGATTCAAGAACCTTGATCGCGGCTTGGCTGTCAGTAAAAATTATGATATCCCGCTTAGATATCACACGTACTTGATCCATGGCAAGGCTACTTTTATCGTCCTAATTTCCGCTTGGAAGACGCTACAGTGATTTGGGAGGCGGAAGGTGGCGATCATTGGAGAATGCACCTCTCCCTAGTCCCGATTCTGTCTTGGATCCAACCGTATAAAATCGCTTGGATTCCTTCTGCAACCCGAGATCCCCTTGCCAGTCTTCGCTGGTAGGTATTCGGGTTTCAAAACCTTTGGGGAACGGTGTAATAATTATTATATTTTCCAGTCGCAGTAAGAGATATGTTTCATTGGTAAGATATAAGAGCGTAAGAATCGGCGACGGCTGGCTAAGATTTTAGGGAACACTGAAATCATTTTTAACAGTCCCACCTCTCGCGAAAGTCTGAAAGTATCTAGTTACTCCCATGAGAGGGGTTGTCAACTCAAAACTTTCGGATCTCTGTCACTCGGTGTCGAAATGATTGTGTCTGACCATCATTCCTGCGAATATCCTCTGTCCTTGTGTATAGTGGCCAGACTCTCCTTTGTAAAGCGATTGAGTGTCAGAGATTTATAAATGTTGTTTCAGCTATACAACCCTGACAAGGTTGTAGTTCCAATGCCATTGTCCTTATGAAAGGCTTTATGTCCTTATCATTGCAACATAAATCCACTCCTCAGTAAGACACAAAGAATTTTGTCTCCCATCTATCGTATGAAAATATGACGAAAGACATCAGGGTCACATCCACAACACTGTATCCTTTCCAAAGCTCTTCCTAACAATCAACCCATCGTACATTGCATAAGTCTACCCAGAAGGAAACTTTATCCGTTGTGAAACTTTATTAAGCAACGGATGCATAATCATTTAATCCTGAAAACACTATAGATACTTTCACTAACAAGCACAAGCATCCTTGTTACTACGGTATCGAGAAAATCAACATTAAAACTTTGTCCGCCTACAGTTGTCGCTTCTAAATTAAACTCTCATCTATGTGTACGTCTGTCTGAAAAGGAACCTAATTAAGGATAAACAAATACTCTCCATGACACAACTATGCGCCATTATCATTGAGGAGTCTTTCAACAACAAAAAAAAGCGAAACCAGTAGGAGATGCTAGCAAGGACGTTATCTGATTTTTCCCTTCAACTCGGACTCTGTTTAGTATTCAACCCTTGCATCGTCTTTCATTTATCCTGTTCATTCATCCTTGCTATCTCGAAATGTGCGGCGTGTGGGCAGCTGTAATAAGGAATGCATTTGAAATGAATCCTGCGGATATCTGTATCTCTTTATCTAATTTGCGTCCGCGTAGTTTCTCTTAATTAATGTCTTCTCAGGGGAAAAAAATGGGCGTTTTTCTACCAAGGATAACCGATACCCAGGGTACGAGGATATGGCAATTTATTTCTGTAATTAATTTAGGAATGGATCTATGTTTTTTGTTATTCGAAGGCATTGGTTGCCTCTAATTCGAACGTTAATCCTTTGCCTACTCAAAAATGTATTTCCTTGTCTAGACGTTTAATTGTAGCCCATGTGTCCTGCTTAATTTGATATAATTCATTCAACTCACGTGGGCGTGAGCCTTCTGTCCATACACACACATACCAATTTATTTGTGTTATGGAAAATAATTTGTGTTGAATCCTTATTCGTTGTGTCGTAGTAGTTGGGTGAAACAAATTTTGGTTTTTAAATAAAATTGATGAAAAAAAAAAACGTGGAATTTGTTTTTAACGATGTCCTTGCTCTGTGTGGGGGTGAATTTTGTACTCGAATGGTCATGCACAGGATAACGCTTGAATAATTCCACAAAGAGGAAAATAATTGTCTTTTTGTGCGTCCGTCTGATGTTTGTTTGCGGTCAGTCTGGGATTCGGGAGGAGTTTTCTCTCCTTTTGCAGGTCGGCAGAGTGTGTGTTTGCGTTGCATTTAGTGGTTCAGTGGTTAATTTAATTTATTTTCCTTCGGAGAATCAAATTGGAGGACGAATGGACGAATGTGGAAGTGATTTCCGGGAGACTGAAAGGCTGTCCTTTTCAAAATATTAATGATGTGCGTTACTTTACTCACTGAGGCATTTAATGCTGTCGTTGAATACTATCAGTCGTTGAGTGATAACCCTTTACAGAAAGGATCGGCTTTCAAGTCCTTTCATTCAAAACATAAAACTTCCTTTTGAAAGAATCACGAAACCATATCTCATTCGATAAGTTAAACATCCCTGGATAAAAAAAAATATGGCATACCTCCATAAAAATGGCATCCCCCCCACTTTAAGGACATCTTCTACAATCTCCGAGCATAAAATAACAGACAGAAAGTTGCCCACTTTTGATGGTGAACTTTATTTATGATTCCGTGAATGCGTGACCCCTTCGCTGGGCTTTAGTCTACATTTTTGCCGCATTTTATTGTTATCCTTGTTTACGTAATAGAAACACACGCGATGACTCATGTTTTTATATCCCAATTTCCTAGGGCGGACTACAAAAACAACCTACAAACGCAAAATCCTGACAAGGATATCAACTGGATTTATCGTTTATTTTTCATTTTTATTCTTTTTTTTTTTTTTTGTATTCCTTTCTGAGCCTAATCGAAAAATGGATGCTGAAAGGAAATAAATCTTTCTCTTGCAGGATAACAAAACATGAATAAGTTCATGGTGCTCCTATTCCTCATACCGGTTTGTATTCCTCTCAATCTACCATGAAATACTGGTAGAGTGAAAAGAAAAAAGGATCACGCATTTAAGTCCTGTGCTTTTGTGCAGCGTTTTGTTACTGGAAATTTGCATTATCTTTATTAGAATTTTTGTTATCCTTTGAGAATATCCTTCATATGAGTGTTACTATGCATGAATGTGTGTACATACTTTTCCTCTTTATTTAGAGACCAGGACGAGTGGGAGTTGCTTTGGTAGGGGAGAAACCAACTCAAAGAAAACACAAAACTCAGTCAGAGTCGCTTACAAGGGTTTTTCTCTCTTGTGTGTCTGCCTGTTGGGGCGGGTAGGATGTTGCAAGATTTTTTCTTTTATGTCCTTTGGTGGCGCTTTGGTCTTTAGTCAAAATGCTAAACTCAAACGCATATACACACCTACTTGGCCGCCACCCACATCACAGTCATAGTGTGTAAATGATTTTTTAATGACAGAACGCTATGAGTGTGAGAAGGAGTCCCGGGGATTCGTAGAAAGGACATAAAAAGCGAGTAACACGGAATACGAATCATTTTGTGAATTACTGTGCACATCGTTTAGTCGGGTAATGTAACGCGGGTATAAGTGATTTGTGCGGAAGGCAAATTACCGTTTGCTGCGGTATGTTCATGTGTGGCAGGGATGGTTGGGGTCTTGAGATAAATGTGCGCGCTTGTGACGGAAGAGATTAGCTCTGGTAATAGTTGTTCCGTGATTTGTCGGTAAAGGGATTGTTTTCTTTTAATTTTTTTTTTTTACAATTGTTTTTTTATTAGTTGAAGGATGTATTCGTGTTGTCAGGATAGAGGGAAAGTGCTGATGAAAGGGCATTCAGCGAGAATGAAAGATTATGAGAGTGGTTGGAAGGATTTACAATTGCTTCAGGAGGGGCTTTTACTTTCTTATCTCGGCTCAGGTGAACTGTGTGTATATAATAAAATTAAAAAGGATACAAACTGTGATACACATTCTGGCTGTTGGAAATTAATTTTCTGCGATACTTCTAAAGAAACGGGAAAGCATTGGAGTCAAAGGGTAAGACAAGGATACTTAGTCAGAAGTAAAATGCTGTGGATAGGTTGAGACGAAATCACTAAAAGTTGTAGTGGTGGGTCTTTACTCACTCAGCCTCTGCAACCAGAATGAATACGTTCGATCTCTTGCGACCTAAGGGGATGTCAGGGCATCGACCAAGAGCGTTGATGAAGCTGTAGGGCCGTTAGTACATACCCACAGCTTATACATATCTCTGTACACACGAGTCAGCCACGGCGACTCACTTAAATCACATCGAGTTCATAGAACGTAGGCACTTATTCTGGAATTAGGCTCTGAGGGGCTTTCTGTCTATCCCCAGGAAGGCCAGACAAGCACTGCGACCTAGAGAGATCTTTTGTGCTATCCCTAAGTTGTCCTAGTAATGGAGAGAGTAGTTATCAGGAGCAAAAATCATGGTCAGGGATCGTTTTTGCGGGTGACTGGTTGACTATGTTTGGGGAATTGAACTCCCTTCCAAAGTGTCCTTGCCTGCTTCGAGCCATGGCGGAACAATCGCACAGGATATGCTCGGCAATCTATTGATCTTCCAAACAAAATCGGCACATGGCCGTAGGACTTATACCCGGGATGGTAGTTGAGTGAACAGTGTCCGGTGAGGCAGTCCGTGAGAAGCTTAGCATCACGCTTGTTCAGTGCGAGAATTTCCTGATTACTATTGCTATCCGAAGCATTGATGAATCTCTTGGCTTGACGTTGCCCGGTTGTTGAGTTCCATTTTGAAATTCTCTGTTGGGTGATCCCGTGAGTTAGGCTCCATCTTTATGTGTGGAGACGGGCCAATGAATGAAAATTGCAATCCGAGTTAGCTAGCTCATCAGCAATTTCGTTGTCCTCTATTCCCTCATGTTCTGGAACCCAATGAATGGTAATTTGATTGTGACAGCGTGTTGCTTTAGGGCGTCCAGACAGTTCCAAACGAGCTTGAACTCAAAACAAAAGGAGTTCAGAGCCTTTATCGCCGCCTGGTTATCGAAAAAGATGACAATTTTCTTTCTACGGAGGTTGGGTCTAATGCACTCTCTGGCACATACATATGTAGCTCAATTGCAAAAACCTCGGCTTGAAAGACAGATGTGGAGCAGCCTGAACCTGAAAAGATTCATTAGTGGAATTGTGGATATTTCAGAAATTTCTTGGAAGAAGTAGCTTCCTAAAGTTCTACTCCGCAACTGACTAAGGCTAGGGCAGTGGCACAGAAAGTGGGGTATATCCTCGCAGCTTTCTGCATCGCCACATCCTTGCATATGTCGTCATTGTTGAGATTTAGTTTATGACCCGTGAGTACTCCCACTAATAAAGATTTTATATATAGCTAACCCTATCGATATATACGCAGATAATAACCTCTCCACTCGTATGCAGTGTACTTTCTCCTTACGGACACCCCTCATAACCGGGCAGATATCAAAGAAAATTTCTTTTAAAGATAAATTCTTCGGAACCGTCAGTGTCCGCTCATAAGGGAGTATACTGTATACCCCCGGCATTGCTCTTCAGTTCACTGGAGACAACTTAAGCCCTTCCTTCGCGTCAAGGTTAATGCTCAAGGAAGGGCTCCAGGGTAACCCCAACTTGTTTTCTGTCCTACCCCTGCAAATGAAGCTGTTCACATGGATACGGTTGAGAATTTTTGGCGAAAGGAACCTATATTGTCCGCCAAAAGATGTTTTTTTAAAAAAAAAAATAACAATCAAAACCAATACGCCGTTGAACCTGCTTAAATTTTACCTTCCACCCTTTGACTTTCATTCTCTTGCATAATGCAATTCCGGAACTTTATTCAGCTCGCCATCTCTCCCATCACATAACATCATCTTTCCCGGAAAGCTCAGAAAACGTAACGTATCTCCATGACACTAAACATAATTTACCGCGCGCCGCATTGCTGTAAAATTACATTGAAGTCCTTTCCCAATACTAACACCATCACCCCAAACCATACCGTCAAATGGACCAAAAAAAAAAAACCCCTGAAAATGCACTCAACTAGAACTGAAAGTTTTATTTTAAGCGGATTACCAAAAACAGGCTACAAACTCTACCAACTACAAACGATGGATACTCTGTAGTTGAGGTTGCTTTGCCAAAGGATTCCTTGCCGAACAACCCATCCGCTACCACTGCAGCAAGAAATGATACACAAAATATTTGTTTTTTTCCCCTATTTCTTCCCGTTGTTTTTGGAATCCTTCCAGTTTCTGAGGCATTTATGCTCTGACAGACGCAAATGCGAAATGCATGAAAAAAAAAAGTTTAAGCTCCTTAAAAAAAATACAAAAAAAAACGCGGAACTCAGTAAATTCCGGAAGGATATTGAGGTCATTCGGGGAGATTTTCCAGAAAAAAACTGATTAGGTCACCCTTCTAGTAAAGGGCGCAAAACCATATCCTTTTCTTTACGGGGGGGATAAATACTCGTACAACCAACTAGATTCGTCCTTTTTGGGATTTGGCGTCATGCTGCTGCGTTGATTATCTCTCGGTTGGAGAAACCACACAGCGCGAGTATATGGTCAAAGGTTCGGTTGGCCTATTTGTCCATCCTGGATTCTCACTCTCACGTCGACCACAATGTTGGGGTTGAACAATCCTTAAATCCAATTAGGATAGCGAGCAGCAACAGTATAGCGCTGGTGGCATCAGTTGATGGTTAAATTAGCTCCGCGAGTGGTGTAGATGTGTACGTATGTACGGGTTGAGTTACCAACCAAATGATGCGGAACAGTTTTAATAATTCCCTATAGAGTTGCAGAGATAAGGTAATTGCGGCAGGCTAGGTTTTATTATGCCGGTCCAAGGCTCTAAATTAACAGATAAAGTTGGCTGCTCGACGTGGTGGCGGAGGTGAAGGCTCTTATTTGAGTGCATTAATGGATAATGCAGTTTCGGTCGGAAGTGGTTCTGGGAGTATCACTTCTGTTCGCTTAAATGCATTTTCGAGGAGTGGCTCTTCGGGAAAGTATCCTGCTCTGTCGTGTGGCAATTTCATTAAAGTCGGGGGGCGGTTGCTTAAATTTGGGGATTTTATCGTTCAATGAGGGTTGAGGTTGACCAATAGGCACGTAGCTGCTTTGTGGAAATAGGTTTCGTTTTAGCTTTGTGGACAGGATAACAATGATTGGAGCTCATCATGGTTCCTAGTTGCATTTTCAGGCCAATTCGTATACTGGTGATGATGTCAAGGGGTTATAATGTTGTTATAGCATCTGATTACAGTTAGAAAAAAAGTAGGAAGCCACACAACTGTCCTCGGATTAAGTGGAGCGTAGAGCAGCAGAGCGACGTATTTAGTTTCCGTTTGGTAGAAAATGAAAAAGCGAATGAAGAAATAGGGACACACTTTGGCTAGAAAAAGGAGACCACGTAGAGTGCAGAAAATGGAGCATTTTGAGGCTGAAGTTGGTTCGCATTGGAAGCAGAAAAGTCACTGATGTGTAATCGCTTTCGCCTTGTCTAGCCGTGACTTTTGACACGTTATACACATTTCCACCGTTGCTTTGGTGTTCGCATCTAGTTTTGGCCACCAAATGTAGGGGTGGCAATGGTGTAGTGGTAGCGTCATCGTTTGTCGAGTTGATGGTTCACAGTTCAATCCCTGATGTCAGCAAGCATTATATGATAAGAGGCAGTCGAATCAATTGCGAAAGCTTATGAGAAAAACTACTGCGAAGGCATAACACTGGCAGTAGGTTTGTCATATGGCTGGAGAAATTGTTCGCTCTGTTGATGATTGATATGCTTATGACATCAGGTGGACTGCGAAAAAAATACTGTGAATCAGAAGCGAAGGCAAAAAATAAATGACAACAAACAAATCTCCCCAGTTATTCTGGACACCACCCCTGGAGTTAATGTGAAACCTAATAGCACCTGAGTTTCAAACCACTACACCAATCTCTTTCTCTCTCTCTATCTTCCTTAAACGCCCGCACTGTGTATATTTAGTGGGTAAAACTTAGATTGAGTGCCTACCATGACTGTGGTCTAGCTTCGGTCTAAAGAACCAAACTGAACATGACTAAGACGTACCTCTAGAAAGTTAAAAGATTCATTTAAAAAAATACTTACTTACTAAGTAGGCCTACGAACCTTAGAGGGTCAGAACCTGAACTGCTGCCTTCCAACCAAAATTTATTGCGTCCGCGATCACTTGGTTCTTAAACCGGAGGTTAGATCTCCCTTGTCGTCTCGAACCAGTGGGCTGAAATTCAAAGACTCTCTTAGCTGGAGCGTTGTCATCCATTCGTTCGATGTGACCGAGCCAGTGTAGTCGATGGATTTTTGCCTTCCGGACGACATCCACATCTCTGTACAGCTCATAGATTTCGCGGTTATGTCGCATCCTCCAATCGTCCTTCTCGCAGATAGATCCGAGGCGTAGGATCTTTCTTTCGAAGGATCCAAATATCTGCTCTACCGTCCTGCTTATCGTCTTTCAGCTCCGTAAAGCCGACTGGCAAGATCAATGTTTTGTAGAGCATAATTTTGGTCCTTCGGGTTAAGAGTTTGGACCCAAGTTGTTAAGACAGGCCGAAGTGGTAACGGTTTCCTAGGGTAATCCTGCGTTGAATATCGACTAGAATGTCATTTGTGGAATTTACCTTTGCCCCGAGGTAAGTAAACTCCTTCACTACCTCAAAATTATGGCTGTCGACGGTGACATTTTGTCCAATGCGGTGTGCGACGGTGTGGTTTCTGGTCCACAGCATGTAGGTACTTTGTTTTACTCCCATTAATCTCAAGACCAACTTGTCTAGCCTCCTCTTCAAGCGCCGTAAAAGCTTCAATAAAGGTACGTTGAGAGCCCGCGATAGTATCTCTTACCAAAACATCGCCATCTGCTTTGAAGAGCTCTGGTGGCAACCCGTCTGAGCCCGCGACTTTATTGTCCTTCATCCTTCTCAAGACCGTGCCGACTTCTTCTCAACTGGGTGGAAGAACTTCTCCTGGCTCTGTACTCGTCCCATGCTGCCCTGGTTTTTGTTGGAGCGCCTTGTGATATCCCTCGTCGGTTGCCTTTTTCTCCTGCACACACTCATCCTCATACAACGGATTTCTTGCCGGGGGTGGTTGGTAGCCCAGAGTCTAAAAATATATGCCCGGATAATAACGTCCTGTCTGACTGTAAGGATGGGGAAAATAATGGCGACATTATCATCATACCGTAGCCGTAGTTGCAAGAAGTTGCACTGCAAGTTGACGAACTTCAAGGCACATTTCAAGTAATTGTGGGACACTCAGTGGAGACAAAGTAAACAACCTGAGAATTTATCAGATGCGAAAGTCCTTCCCTCTCTAGATCCAATCCACACACCTAATTGTCTTAGGGAAACCACACTGAAGCAGGTAAATTTCCTAGATTGAAGCCATATGTGCTACTTAATAGACCACCTAAGTCTCAGGTCGTTCATTTACTTCATTAAAAGTTAACGTTGGTGATTGGCAGTTTATTGACCAATACACTCTCCCAAAACGATGAAAATCTCTGCCAGACTTTCTAATCAGGTCAATTTTCAAATCAAATTTGAAACCGAAACCACCCGGTTGTCACACCATTTAAATCAAATTGCCAACTGTCTTCAGAAAATCTAAACCTCATCAATCCAACGGTTTAATATCTCTTAAGCCAATTGTTACCTCAATTGATGTGAAGGAATTTCCACATCCCTCAACTGGCCACATGCAATGCACATCCTTTGTGATATCCCTCGTCCATTGACCATTTGCAATTTGCCACATAACGAGCCACAAAAACTAACCTCTTATTACCCCGGATAGTACGACGCAACCGGTCACTACCCCCATGGACAGCTGGGACAAACGATGATTTATTGAAATCCTTTGAAGGTTTTCTCGAATGATAGAGAGGGAGAGTTAAAAAAAAATAAGCATTTGTCGGTCCACACTGAACAGGACCGAATCGAATTGAAAACTGAATTGGAAGCCATGAATGCATGAACACATTTGTGGTGTCTGTCTGAGGGTTGTTTTTTCTTTTTTTATCCAGTTTTTCCTCTTCGAATCTAATTCAAAGTCCACTGCAATGTGTACACCGTCCGTCGTTAGGAGCCACCTTTATATTGGAGAATCCTTTGCTGGAGCATACGCATCACATTTCGACTGACCGAACACCGACAGCCGACTGTAAATCATTCAAATGATGCCCGTTCGTTCTGTACGACGGCCAATTATTTCTAATTAGCCAAGTTCCACCGCACTGAACCGTATGAGTGTAATTTGAAGGCAAGTGGGTGGATGGGCGAGTGGTTGTTGCCAGGATTCAGTTCTTTCATTGAGAATTGACAGAAGGGAGGAAGCTCATTGCAATTTCAGTTCGTAATTGTGAGAATGAACAATTTTTCATTTACGCCCACTTTTTAAGGATACGAAAGGTGCTAAGGGTATGGGAAGGTCCTGGTCCTGGACCTTTTTTTTAAGAAAAGACTAAGGGATGCTGGATGATAGAGGAATGAAAATAGAATGCACTTGGTGAAGACGTGACGTACGCTCTATCAAATTTGACACAAACTCACACGTAATATGGCTTGAGTTTCTAGAGTTGAGACATGTGCTGAATTATTTTACTGCGATACATAAATACATATGTTCCTATCCACTTGATCAAGGATATTTTGTGCATAAAAAACTTTCATCAAAATCGTTGCAGAAGATTGTTAAACTGAAGTGAACTGAAGACGACAGATGTTTTTCTTTAACAAGGACCTCAAGTAGATTCAAGTGCTAGCTCAAAATATAAGGAGTCACGCCAACCTGAGCCGCTCTTGTGACTTCCAGCAACTAGAATACTAAAAATAGAACACATCCATCAGCCTATAATGGGGACCTGAAGAGAGCCTTCTGTAAAAGTTTTTCTAGGTGTAGTTTGGTGCTTGCCAGAGGTAGATGTAGCGACGCTATCTGCATTAGTGATCACTTTAAAACGTTTCCCTTCGAACTTTAGTAGCAGCTAATTTATATTACTGGTCACTAATTATAACAAGAAGTGATAGACTTCACCTTTATCACTCGGAAGCTATGCCAAGCGATCTCAAATTAAGTGATCTTGTAGTCACTTTTTCATGGATCACTGCTACCCAGAGTTTAGTTTAGAGAACCGCTTTAAAGTTCCGCAGTCAGTTTTCTGCAAACGCCCCGGAGCTTGCTGGAATAATGTGGAGTTCTACCACTCCTTTTGTGGCTTCTCGTGGCAAATGGAATCCTAATTGAGATTAAATTTAGTGGAGTCAAAGTGGTAGCATGTACAGACCAAGTAGCAATGCTACCGAATGGATAATTCCTATGCAATCTTAGCGACCAAATAGACACTGCCCTATCCGTGGTTAATATTCGGAACAAGAACTCCGAATTTGCAGTTAATTTAAAAAAAAAAAACAGAACTGATCCTATTTACCAACGAAAGGACAATACGGGCACCTAATATGCCATCCATTGAAGGGAATCCACTAAAAATTTCTGATTGTGTCAAGTATCTGGAAGTTATCCTGGATAGGAAATTAAACTGCAACGTCAGCATAAACTAAAAAGACTAAGATAGCTTTCTATATATGCAACAGGATATACAGCAAAACCTGGGGTCCTCGTTCTTACATTATCATATGGCTTTATACGGCAGTAGTAAGACCGATACCGACGCATGGTGATTTGGTCTGGTGGCAAGCGATGTGTCAAGTTACCAAACTTAAGACTCTGACTATGGTTCAACGAATGGTCTGCATCGGCACCACTGGGGCAATGAGAACCACCCTTACAACGGGGCTGGAGGCTATGCTCCACTTAAAACTCCTTAACTTTTACGTTTAGATGTGCTCTTCGGCTAAGCCTAATCGGAAGCAGGAAATCCAGTTTGATTTGGCATGCGCTGATTTTACAAAAATATACGGGCGGTAATGCATGCACTGGTGACATCGCTCTCCAGGATGTAGGCACACTAAACGAATGGTGCCTGACGTCTGTAGAAAATCGGGAGTTTCCTTTCTATTCCTTAGCAGGAAGGACTGTAGACAACTTACTGGCGTTCTTACTGGCCTTTGCCAAACACCTTAGTATTTGAGTCTCCAGTAGGGTGTGCCCGCCCGACAAAAAAATAATGTCTGCATAGACTACCCAACTCCAAGTCAGGGAATTAACAATATGGATGTGTATAGATGGATGACTCCGAGGTGGACATTTGCGCTGGCGTGGAATTCTACTCAAAAGCTCTCTGACTGACCAGCTCAGACTTGCTGATTGCCAGCACTATCACACGCTGATATATCCTTTATTTGATTACTTCTGATTTACAGGGGCTTCAGTAGTATCATCAATTCTCCCTCCAGTTGTACGAATTTACTAAGGCGCAATTGCTGCAGCGGAATTCTAAAGGTAGAACTCGTATCTGCTGAGTTCGATATTTTTTAGCAACATTTGCTAGGTGGACGTCGTGGCTCAAGTGGTTATTGCCCTTGACAGATTTTTTTATTATACAAGTACATATGTATGTACATATGTATATCTATCAGGAGCAGACTTCTTTATAATTAGATCCCATTGTTTTGGCATGAAAGGCGCTATCTCCGAGGTCGTATCTGCACTGACACTATGATTCCATAATCTTTGCCGCCATGGATTTGAGTCTCATCATCCTGCGCCAGCCACAAATTCGTTTAGTTCGATAAATTGGAATTTTTTCCGATGTTCAAACGTTCAAAACATATCAGCAGATCAACTTCAAGCCTTCCACCGTTTTCAATATCAATCTTGACTTAAGCTCCCAACAGATACATTCATACAAGCGCTAGAGATGGGCAGTTTATTTTAAGAAAAATTCAAAATGACCCTTTGTTGTCGGCCATAGACCTTCAAAAATGTTAAAGGACATTAAAAACTTAGAAGTCAGTCAGTAGCAAACAACAACTTCAACGGAAGAGTGGCTCACAAAAAGCCCTTAATATTTGTAATGAACCGCCTTTCAAGGCAAATACAAATACAAATTCTTGGCGCAACGGACCGTATGTGGTCCAGGGCCTAGCTTCTCGCGACCATTCGTGTTATGTGTGCTATATTTTTCACACAAATGAAAGGGACCTACAGTTTAGCGCCATATCCGAAAGGCAAATGAAGCTTTCTCTTGGCAATTATTACTCTCGGACGTTTGTCAGACATTCGCGAGAGGTGGGACCGTGAAAAACTTTTTTTTTTTGGTGTTCTCTGGGATTAGAACCTCGAACCTCACGCTCAGCGATCCAACGCACTAACCAGACTCCAGTTTGAAAAAAAAAACGACAAGACTAAAATCAGTTTTTTTGGCTCTGATGGAAGATGATTTGCATGGAGGAAACCCGGCGAAGCATACAACGGGAAGGCTGTCAGGAATTGCATGTAAAGCATATGATGATATGCTCTACTGCTATTGCTCTACTAAAAAGGATTTTTTTGCGCCATAGTAGTTACGATATTACCTGAAGGGTGACTCATAGAAGGATAAAATTCTCATTTTTTAATTGATACCCTAAATGAGGAAGCAAACTATGTTTATTGGCAACAGTTTCAGTTTCATAAAACAGCACTGGAGACCTAGCCATCTCAAAGCAATCTCAATAAAGGAACATATCATTGGTTTGGGAACTGGTTCAGCCGTTGTTCAGCTATTGCGTTGCATGACAAAAAGCGGAAACAAAAGTAGACCACTTAATTGTATTACGTGTCAACTGAGTCTGCAATAAATTTATAGACAAAAATAAACTAAAAGATTTATGTTCAATAAATTTCCAAGCATCCTTTCCAAAGGACCACAACTACAACAAATTAAGTAACTCCACAAACTCCTACGTAAAAAAAAAAAATTAAATTTGCATTTTATTTACAAAAAATCACACACATCCGGCGTTCACTAAAAATTCACCAGGACATCGAAAAAAGTGAAAAAATACAACCGAACAGAATGATTTGTTGGCCACTTTAATTTTTATTGCAAACACACACATGTTTTTCAATTAAGCTAAATATTACTTTTATTTATTCCACTCGTTGAGGAATTCATTTCCTGTCCCATTTTTCACTCTCTCTATCTCATATTTTATGCATTTTTGTTCGTCGTATCCTTGTATTTATTGCCATAGTTTCAACACGTCCCCGAATTCATAAATATTAATAATGGAACGCCCGCCACGCAAAAAAGCGGTAGAGCCAGTGCTCGTGCTACGGTACTGATTTTCCTAGCACTCAGTCATTCAAGGACACAAGCGGAAATCAGAGCTGAAGACAAAACCAAACACAGTAGCGTAATGCAAGGCAATGACAGGAAAAACGAAAAAGTATTTCGGGAATTTATAAATTCCTTCCAGCCACCCACACCCACACCCACCGTAGATGTGTTACAAAATTTACATTTGCTCGTACTCTCCTTTTGATTTTCAATGATTTTTATGTCCTTGCCTATGCCGATTCCCTTCCATGGGCTTTCTAAGAGGACATCTCTCTCTCTCTCTCTCTCTCTCTCTCTCTCTCTCTCTCTCTCTGCCGTACGTCACGACAACGGATGTCGGAACGGAATGCGCGCGTACTCAAAGGATATTATGCAAAGAGTTTTTCTTGTGATTTATGTCCTTTGGCTTTGTTTATAATTTCATTACCCACAGCGGTACAGTTACAATACATAAAATAACAGTACAAAAGGACACAATACTTTGATATATGTCAGGCGGTTAGTTGCCAGGAGCATAAATGTGAAATGGGGAGAAAGTGTATGATGATTAGTGGAGGTGGAGGTTTATTGTTATTAGATAGATATTCGGTGACAATGTCGTGTAAAGCCAGCGTCACAACAAAGTCCTTTGAACTGTAGAGTGTCCTTGTGATGTGAGAGATTTTGTGGACTTTCATTATCAATGCTCGCTGGTTGCCCATAAAAGAGAAAAATATTTCACGTGCTCAACTTTGTAGAGGACATCCGTAAGGGGATGTTTTACAGTGTGATTGAAAAGTAAGGGGAATAAAGTTTTTTGAACAATTTTAACCACTGTGTCAAAAGTATCAGAATTTTTGATTTTTGTTTGCTTATTGAACGCTTTTGTACAGTACTAACCAATTTTTTTGTTTTTCTTTTTCCAGGTAAGTTCAACAACTAAAAATCCAGGCACAATACAGGTAAAGCTTTGAGTAATTCTATTCCAAAAAAATGTGCTTGTTTCGGACACACCAGGAGTAGGTTTTACCTCCGCCATGTAGCAACAAGAAACATGCATTTTAGCATAGAAAAAAGCTACCTCAACCATCTTACCTAAAAGGATTTCCGGCTGGCAGTCAAAAAAAAAAAAAAAAAATGCAAATACTTGGCGCAACGGTCCGTATGTGGTCCAGGGCCTAACTTCTCGAGACCATTCGTGTTGTGCGTGTTATATTTTTTCACACAAATGGAAGGGACCTACAGTTCAGAACCATTTTCGAAAGGCAAATTGAGAAGCTTTCTCATGACAGTTACTACTCTCGGACGTTTGTCGGACATTTGCGAGAGGTGGGACTGGAAAACTTTTTTTTTGTGTTTTCTGGGATTCGAACGTCTAACCACTTGAGCCACGACGTCCACTGGTAGTCCAATGAATTAAAAAAATGCTTGATAAGTATTTCCTCTCCAAAGGAAGCATGGTGCTTAATCTTACTGCACTAGTATGCAGACGGGTCCTTTTGCTTCCTTTAATTGGATGCACACGCCAGACTTCAAACCACCATCAGACTTCAAAAACAATGCTTTTGAGATACCATAGACTCAGTACTTTATTGACCTTGAGAGAATGACAAAAAATGGTGGTTTTGAGAAGCTTGGCATTTGACACAATTGGTAAGGACCAAGTTAATTCTATCCGTTGTGCCGATACCTGTAATTTTAAGCGGTTTTACGATTCAAGACAAACATAGTTGGAACGATCTAGATAAATTTAGAGAGGAAATTACCTATATGTATATGTCTCAGAGGAATATGTTAAATATGTATGTATGTATGTATGTATGTATGTATGTATAACCTATGAGTCCCTTTTAGTTTTCTTTGCACGTCTTTCCTGGCTTCGACTTATCAGATCAAAGCCAGCATTTGCTTGAAGCATATCTGGCAGATCTTCACGGTTTCCAACTTATAGTAGTTTGTTAAAATTCCATGTCCTGCAGAAGTTTCATCTAGTTGGATACCGTTAATAGACATATAAATTTGCCTCGTTTTATACATAGATATTCTCACACAAACTGCATGACCAATTGTGTAGACACAAATTTTTTCCAAGACTGTCTAAAAAATAATTTACAGTAGAGTCTTGAAGATATCAGCCGTCTAGTCTGTAATGAACGCGTTCATTAGACATCTTTTTGAAGCTAATTTCGAACGTCCTACGTATGTATTTGTCAAAGGCACTTTCAATGTTCAATATTGTGAACGTTACTTTGCCTACAGTATAGCTCTGTTTCCATAACTATCCATGTTCTATAAGCACGTTATGTATAAACACCCCGGACTACTGCAGGAGTTGTCGATAAAGCAAAAGCAGAAACCATTAAGGATTTGTTCTGCGACTGCCCAAATTTTCACAGCTGTAACTTCCTCCATATGGGAAACAGACTCTTTGGAGAACTGAGCAAGCTGGCACAAGCATCGCTGATATACTTAGCGGGAGTCATAAGGATCACATGCTCGTTCGAGTAGGAACCAGAGAACTAGGAATAGTGTTAGAAGTGGTAACATAATCCAAGGGGAACCACAATGGACCAATAGGACATCCCCCCTGAACCTGACCAAGCCTAACCTCTAAGGTAAAGCTATGCATGGTCCCAAGAAATGTATGATGGATGAGAATGCTGTCAAACTCACAGGAAAAGTTCTTTGCAACGCCTAGAGCAAGCTAGAGACTAAGTAAAACTCCCATGTAATCTTCAGCATGAAGGAGGGACTACAGGCATAACTATATCCATCATAAGTCAGCTCAAGCTAATGTTGAAACTAAACAAAAGCCTTACGAAAGCGCTGTCGAAACGAAAATGCCTCATATTTGCTTCTGGCAACCAAAGTATGTCAAATACAAAAACATCCCTGCTATTGGTTGGCTGCTTGAAGTGACTGCCAGCTAGGAATCGCCAACACACTTACACCATATGTGGGTCAATTGTGAGACCATGTAAATCGGATCGGAGAATGTTTTCCTTCTCTACTTCTTGAACCATTTTGAGCTTCTTATGAAGCGCAAGAGGCTTTTGTTATCTATATTTTTCAGATCGCCTATACCATTGTAAAGGAAGGCTTCTAAGTGAATCTTCCTTCTACGGGAGAGAGGTGGGCAGAAACAAAGAAGGTGAGGAGTAGTTTCCTCCTCTTGTTCATCCATACAGCTTCTGCAGAAGTCGTTTGCAAAGAGGCCTAGCCTTGTAGCGTGCTTGCTTATTAGACAGTGTCCAGTAATGACACCTATCATAACGCCGATATGCAATATGTTGAGAGAAACCAAGTTCTTAAAGCGTTTTAGATCCAGCTTCGGCTGTTCCTATTTTGACGGGTTCATCGGCCTTACAATTCCCTGGAATATCTTTATGCCCCGGCACCCAACACAGGGGAATATTGAACTGCTCGGCCATCTCCGTAAGAGACGATCTAGAGCTACTAAGGAAGTTATAGAGATCGTGTCCAAGGATCATGTCAAAGAATATCAGATAAGACCTCTCCACTCAAAGTAAATCACCATAAATTTCTGTTAAAAACCGTTCACATAAGTTCCGTTTCTTGTCGCCCACACTGTACCTACTTTTCAATTCACAACAATTGCATTTGTCTAGCGAGAAAGGAGAACCACTATCACCACCCGCTTACCAAAGCTGTGCAACTTAAATAAATAAATGAATTATTCATTAATTCGAGTTACGAACTTTCGCATAATCTCCTCCAGGCAAGGACCAACTTGTAGTAGTATTCTGCGGTTCTGTGTGGTGTTCTGGATGAAAAATTTTAATTTTTTTTTTTGCCACTTCATACTGAATCTCATTTGCCAAACGAAATGTTTCGCTTACTCGACCACCATCATGCGATTACCAGCATCGGCGACGACGACTACAACGACGACGATGATGACGATGGCGGCTAATGTGCAGTATCCTGGTCTGATTTTATGACCCGCTGTTGCGCTGCAGCTTCCCTTAGCCCATTCATCTAACGTTGCATTCAGTAATATCCTTTCATTTTCATTCACTTTATGAGGTTTTCTTTTTTTCTGGCCTTTATTTCACAAGCGCCCTCGCTTAGTTGGTAAATTTGTAAATAATTAATGTAATCAAGTGAGAATGGGCGAAAGGACGAATCCCATAGCTGCACACAGAATGAGTGTGTGTGCAGGAGTGCGGATTGCCACAATGGAAATCAAAACAAACATAATGCAAAAATATTTTTCCAAAGTATCCTTTCGTCGTATCTGTAACCGTATCGTACGTAACGTATACTATCGGATTTTATTATGTGCAACCGGTCGTATAAAAGGACGTTCCCCTTTGTCCCCCACTCTATTCTCTTGGTGGTCGACAAGAGTGGATGCCGGGAAGTGGATCCTTTGGAGTATTTGACTTACTATGAGTGGGCGGAATGAAATCATTGGGTGCAACTTAAATTGAATGCCAGCTAGTTCAGCAGGCAGTGATGGTGGTTGGAGCAATGTTGATTGCGTATGTATTGAAGCGGATGAAGTGATTCGTAAAATGAACGGTCTCTGTCTGCATTCACGGAGAAATTTATTTGATTTAATCGTAACGGACTCGTTAGAGATACATACATACGTGGGGGTGTTAGCATGGTTTGTGCCGTAACTCTTTCGAGTTTAAGTTAGTCGAACAGAATTTTGCTGGGGTCCTTGTTTTTATTCCCACTTTAAATGGACATTTCTCCCTCTATAAGCCCCGTATTCGACTTCCCTCACTCGAGGATGCGACGCATCCATGCCACGCAAAGGCAATGGAAATGGGAGAACTGCGCTGTACTGGTGGAACGATAGTATCTCTAAGCTGAGAGCAAGACAAAGAGAAGACTCCAAAGAGGTACGAGATGAATTCTTAAAGAAAAGAAACGAGCTTCGGGAGCTCATTAAAAAGAGTGCAGCTGAATCCTTCCAATCGTAAAGAGAAGACCTCCAACATAACGCGTGGGGAAGTGCCTACAAACTAAACTGGACAAACTAAAAAGTGGCACGGCAGGTGGCAGTCCTGGAAGCGGGCTCCTTAGCAATAAGGCTTCCGGAATGGACGTCCTAAAGGAAGTCATTAAAACCCAACCGGAGGTGTTTGCAAACTTCTATACAGGATGTCTGACAGAATGACAGAAGGAAAGTTCCATCTGCAATGGAAGCGAAAGAGACTGGTATTAATCCCGAAAGGCGACAAGCCCCCAGAGCAACCGCCGTCATACAGACCGCTGTGCATGCTAGACACAGTAGGGAAACTCGGCCAGCTGGGACTTCATCATGAGAGCGCTGAGGAAATGCCAAACTACCTGCTACGAATTAAGACAGAGGACAAACCCTCTTCTACGATACGGACGAAGGGCCGAAAAGATACAAAATCACAGGTGGAGTCCCACAGGGATCAGTGCTAGGCCCAGTCCTGTGGAATATTTTGTATGATGGAGTACTACGTATGCGGAGACTAAGAGGAGTTGACATAATTGGATACGCCGATGACATTGCGGTGATGGCTAAAACCCTAGAGGCGGTGCCTCAAAACTGCAACAACACCATCAACAGGTTTGGAATCAACGGACCACAAAACGCAAGCTGTCCTTATAAGCAGCCGCAAGAAAGTTGAGCGTCTCACCATACAGGTAGGAGAATACACTATCGAGTCAAAGCCTTACATAAAGTACCTAGGGGTACTGCTTGGCCATAGGCTCAACTTTAGAGATCATCTAACCTACACAAGCGTGAAGGCTAATCGGGCTGTTGCCGCAATATCCAGGCCGATGCCAAATATTAGAGGATCTTGCGACAGTGAGCAAGTCAATCCTCATGTACGCAGCCCCTATATGGGCACCAGCAACAACCATAAACTCTGTGCATAGAAGATCATCAAACAGAGTATGCTGCGGATATAGAACGGTATCGGAGGATGCAATAAGGGTTATAGCGGCGCAAATGCCAATCGAGCTCAATATACTTACAATGACGAAAACCGAGACAGAAGAGCCATCAGAGCACCGATGGAACACATCAGAAAATGGCCGCTGGACATACAAACTGCTGCTGAACATTGAAGAGTGGACCAAAAGAAAACACGGTGAAGTTTACCTTACCCAATTTCCAACGGGACATGGAAGCTTCCGGGAATTCCTCTACAAGTACAACATCGCAGACGATCCATTCTGTCGTCATTGTGAAGGAAAAATGCAGAACGCCGAGCACCAGAAATGCCGTAGAACTAGAGATATTCAATGCAATAACCCCAAGGAGACTGGTACCGTTTATGCCCCGTATTCTGATGTTTTCTTCTTAATTGGCAGGAATATCAAATCGTACACCTCATGCCAATCGGTGCACAAGTCCTTAAGGGATCAGTCCGATTTTTTTTTACGATTTTCTTTCAATTCGAAGGAAGTAATGGAAGGTTACTAGCAGTATCATCCCTTAAGCCCTACCCAGCTAGTATGTTATACAAAAGCGAACAGTACACACATACTTATGTAAGAAAGTTCCTTTTTCTGGTCGAGGAAAAATTGAGAGAGTTGATCCCTTTACGCTTCGTTTTTTTTTGTATAACTCCCCCCTGGTAGTTCCTTTATTTCCAAATACTGTAGATGTGCATATCCGGAGGCAAAAAAAAAAGTTGATCCTTCTAGAGCGTCTGGAGGAATTGTATGTTGGTCCTGGGTGCAGTCGTCGGTACTTTTCTTTTTTTTTGTTGCAATAAACGTGATTATGATGGTCATTTGAGCGCACAATGAACTTTAGTCAGCTCTGTGTATGTGTGTGTGTAGAAGGAAAGCACGTAGAAAGTAAGGACCAACAGTAAGAGGTAGAATCTTTTGTGAACGGGTCTTTTGAGTCTGGTTGTAGGTAGAAAGTGCATTTTTATATGAAAAATGTAGGATTTTCCGGAAATGGACGATGGTAGAAGGGCGGTCAGCTGTGTTAATTACGAACGAGTGCAAAGGATGAGTCTGCTGATTGTGAGGACCTTCTTTTTTCTGTTTCCTGGAAGCTTTGCTGCATATAATTAACTACTTCTTGTTGGATTGAGGGGGCAACAAGCTTGTGTACAGCTAATGAATTGCATTTGGTTTGAATGAGTTGTCCTTTTGTGCTGGCGTACAAAGAGTTGTTAAAACTCTGGTTACCACAAACTAATCCTGAAAAAAAAAATCCTTTCGTTAATGGGTTTGAGGGAAAATGCGTCATATTACTCGTACTTGCCATAAAATAAGTTGGGCAGCTATGTACGTATAATATCGACGGACTTCCGCAGTGCCTCAAAGCTTTAGGGATCATCTTGCTGAAGGAATAGATGGAATTAGTAGTACCACGAGTGGTTTTGCAGGTACTTTAGGTGGATCCAAAGGGGGCCCGCAGATTCCTGGAAATAACATAAAGTTTGCCTCGCAGAAGATGATATTGGAAGTTTCATGGTCAGTACGTAGCAAGTAGCAAGGACATGACGAAAATTAGCTGAGAACATGGTAGGAAACCTATTACCACCATTTGAAGCCATATTGCGTGTGAAGCTATCCAATGTCCTATACCACCCACCCCCCAGGCAAAGATCTTTACGACTATTGAAGCACTTAAAAGAAATAGAGCAGAAGGGTTCGCAATGCAGGAAGGGCTTATCTGCCTAACTGGATGACGGATATATTTTCTGACGAATGCAGGAAGTGTTTACTAAGTTCCCAAGGTCAGGTGATATGCTAAGAATATTAAAACTGACGAGGTATCAGCTTGGTTCCCGAGTGTACCATAAAAATAATTTAATTACTTGTCGAGAATAAAAAAGCAAGTTTCTATGTGATGGACATGTTAACCATGGTGTTCATATGATATTAATAAATAGGAGGGGCAGTCCCTCAAACTAGTGGATATTACTAACTCAGGGTCCTGAAATGCCACGTGCTGCATAGGAATGTGCCCATCAAGGCTGCATATGTTCTTTCGTCCTACCCCTTCTGGTGCTGATTAGTGAGATTCTCACGCAGTTGTACAACCGATAGATAAAATAATTCATTAAAAGCAATATACCCTTGGTACCTTCTTAAACGTTGAAGGCACCTTCAATATCGTCAGCTCGGAATCGCTTCAAGAAGGACTGCTCCAACTGGGTTTATTAGCAAATGGATTTTGACTATGCTCCAAACAAGATCCTAGGTAACAGCAGCTCCACCATATCCATCGTAAGAGGAACTCTCAGGGTGGTTTTACCACCCGATCTTCACCTTATGTATTTATCATCATGTAGTGCGGTTAGACTAAGAGAAACAGGATGCTAGGGCACCAAATCTTATGGTCACAACAGAATCCGGGATCTGCTAAGTAATTCAACCGACTTTATAACTCCCAAAGTGAACTTCGGAAATGACGCCAAGGGCAGATTCCCAATCCCGGGCGGAATGGGAAATAGGCGAAGTGAGAAATGAGTTTGAAACAACAATCTTCACCAATAATGGTTCAGAAATGGACTGCGGGGTAGTGGTGGGGATATTCTCTAATTGCCTCAACATTTCCATGTCTTATCGTCTTCTTGATTCGCGCAGCGTCTTCCAGGTGGAAGTTCTTGTTGTACGTAAGGCTTGCCGCCTACTCAAGCAAACCTCTACACCCCTAAACACCATAGAAATCCGCATTGACAGCCAGGTCGCTTTCAAGGCTATTGTATCTGCCACTACATCCCCGAAGCTAGTAGAACAGGAACTCAACTCACTGGGTCATCGGTTCAGGATCAGTTTAGTTTGGGTGCCGGGTCATAGTAACATCGGGGGAAATGAGCAAGCTGATAAACTAGCGAGGCAGGGATATGCATTTGATGGTTTCGTTGCGGAGGCGGTGAGCGTCCCGTTGGGGGTTCTCAGAGGTAGAATCTTTGAGCTCTATCTATTAAAGGCTTCTACCTACATAGTGAGATTCTTCGGAGTTGTTGCCAATGATATTAAGAAGTAGCTGTGCCATGAGCTGAATCATCGTTATAAAGTTGTGATGGGTCCGCTCTAACATCAGTTGGTAATAACCTTCAAATGATTATTGTATATTTCGTTAAGGAATGCAACCTGTCCACAAAGAAAGTCGTCTCACAAAATTTGACAGGAAACAGTTGTCTAGTACGCAATAAGGGAAAATATGGTTGGAGACTACAGGCGACCTAATTATGTAAAGTGGTGGCTAAATGCTTACTTTCCTTCAAGTTCAGTTTCCCCCATAAGTCTCCAGGAATGTGTGGGTGGAGTCTCCAAGGAACGTTAGGAACAACTCTTGCTTTAATTAATTCAAAATAGGAAAGCTGCAGCATAAGTCTAACCTCTTTAAGCTGAAAACATTCGAAAGGCTAGTCCTCAAGCCTTTTCGAGAGAAAAGAATAGTTCGCGTACGTACCAGGTAAAGGCTCAAAGTCCATATGTATCCATTCTAATGGCACCTTCGTGATATTAAAAGGAATTGGCAAACAGACAGCTTCTACAACGTTTCTAATGAGCAAGCCATTGGCTTGTGTTTAGGCGACAGTTTTAGTCCTTCTATGCCTTCTGTTTTTCAAAACATTCTTAGCTGATTCGATTTGGATAACCCAGAGCTTGAATAGATTCGGGTATGAAAGGTCTCTTAAGGCCTTACTTCCTCTGCGATGGATTTAATCTGCAGACATAACTCTGCAGACATAACTCTGCAGACATCTACTCGTGTACTTGTTCTCGTTTCATTTCTGGACATATGTACTTAATAAGTTAAGATATCTTATGAGGATATTTAAAGGTAGCGTAAAAGACCTCTCACTCTCGAGATGAGAAGAGGATTTAATGGGGTACACCCATTTCGAACCAGACCACAGTTCTGGGTCCCTTTTCGTCTCTCTTTCACGATCCACCTTATCCCGAGAGACTTCTTGGATTTCTCCACAGTTCTTTTCTGGCTTTGATTCCTCGTATCAACCCTAGCATCTGTTTAATAGAAATCGGGTTTATCTTCTGGGTTTTTAGCCAATGCCGCCCCAAGACCACCCTTCTTCTGTTAATTAATACCGGACATTGGCACAATATATGTGCCACCGTCTCGATTTCCTCCAGTCATAGTTCACATGTGTCATCCTCCAGAAGACACATCTTCTTTAGGTGATACAAGAAATTCCATGAACTGTAGATAGCGCTACCACCCATTTCAGTGCTTTTCGATCCAAGCTTAGAACTTGTCTATGAGTGGTTCTAGTCGGCATCTTAATAGCCATTTTAGCCTGCCTACAACCTTCAACGGTTGCCCACCCTCTCTGGTGTTCCCGTGGCCCTGTTGTGAATCAGAAGCCCCATCATTCCTCTGCCAATCGCAGCAAATGTTTCCGGATCAGAGAACTCCGAGGTTGATCGTTGCTTTTCTAAAGAGAGTCCGCCTTTTCATTGTCTGATACCTTCCAGTAACACTCACTCTCTTCATTCCGTGCATGGGCATATTCAGCTCCCCAATCCCATTTTTCACGAAATCTAGGATTTTCCTATTCCCTTAGATGGTACCGCGTCGGTGCCCGTTGTCGTCTCGGTACAGGCAGAGTGCCGTCGATGCCGCCGTTTTTATAATAAATAAGTCCAGCGGCAGAATGCCTAGGATCACTTCCATTCCGCATGTTGGTGTCTTTCGTATTGCGCCGACGACGATCCCTAAACCCAGATCCCAAATGTTGGGCCCTATCTAAATGCGTCTTTACAGTTTTCTATGAGGCTTTTTTCGACCATACAACTGACGCTTATGTGATAATCGGTCAAACTATTATCGTGTACATGTATGCTGACCTCGGCGAGATTCGCCACCTTTGTCCACATACCCGTTTGCACTGATGAAGCACCCTTTTCGCCTTTCGGTCTTCTCTTGGATGTTGCCCATAGATAGTACTGCGTTAGTGCCAGCTGGCATCCCGGTGCAGATAAAGTGCTGTCGATGATCACAATTGTTGCCATCTTAATACCTAAATACTCAACCAGCAGATACCAGAAAAATTCATAACCATCACTTCCACGGTTGAAATTAAAGCCGCACAAGGCTTAAAGTATTCCAACTTTGCAACCATCATTTCAGTCCTACTACCACCTCACTTTAAGGTTATCCCAAACTACGCCTATGAACTGCAATTTAATACGCGCTGGCGGTAGCGTCGAGCCTCTGCCATCCTCGACGTCCTCTCCTCCATGCTACACTGTCATGTGGCCGATTACGATGTGTGGTAAGCCATACCACAAGTAATATGCGTACATCATCAGAGATTCCACGGCACGATACTGAATGTTTGAACAACGTGCGGTTTCCAGTTTGCCTCCAATTGGAGTCGCTGAACTTTAGCCACCCGGTAGCACTAGGTGTAGATAAGAAAGCCTACGCAAATCCAATGCCTTTGCATACAAATAAGATTAAGGATTAGTCAAATCTCCATGTGTGTTCCGTGTAATCAAAGTCACTCAACGGTGACGATAATCCATTAAATTTCCGCCGTATCGTGTCATTAAGATAAATTAATTCGTTCTTTTTATATTTTTGTGTTGGGTTCAAGTGACACTTGAGATGCAAATTTGAACGCGCAGTTATATGTAATTTCTCCCACCATGCACGGTGCGATTCTCAATCACATTTGCATAACATATTCTGATTAATTAACTATTATGTCCGGCAAAGGTAGGAGATAGGTAATTAATTTGATGCACAATATTAAGGTGGTGGCGATTTATATCAGTTCATTGCAGAGGGTTCGGGTTTGGTGGTGATCAGGTGTCTGATTGGGGGGATAGTGTAACAGTCTTAAGTTGGACCTCTTAAATTTCCTTTGAATCAATTGAAAGTAGTTAAGGTGTAACGGATATGGGTTCGAGGCGATACTTGTAGGGGTAGGTTAGGTTAGGTAAATGAGTGCCCTGTGACAAAAAGAGCAATTGCTCACTTGGACCAATAGTAGGTCCATTGTACCCAATCATTTAACCCTGGAAACATTGTGAATCCGCTGTTAGAACCACCCAGACTATCCAGATATGAATCTTAGGAGGTCCGTCAGCTCTACAGTACCTAAGTCCTCCTAATTCGAAAAGAAGTAACTTCCCAGAGTCCTCATTCTTATGACGGATAGGCCAGGACAATCACACAGCAGGTGACGAACAGATTCAATTTCTTCTTCGTCCTTGCAACTTCTGCAAAAGGCGTTATGCAGCACACCGAGTTGGTCTGCGTGAACGCCGATAGCACAGTGTCACGTAATTATGCCAGAAACAACGCGTGCGTTATAACCACTAAGTTTTACTAAAGAGGTTGATCCCTTCTTGCTGCAGGACGGCCATAGCGCTCTGACCGTTTCGCATATTTCCAGATGAACCCAGCGTCTGTTTGCTCGACCGGTGGTTTCATCTTCTATCTTCTGATAGATAAGGGCCCACGATAAGTTCAGCGACGGTCCTTTCGTTTTCTTCGATATCCATATGCCCTGGTACCCTGGTACAGAGGGTCAGCGCATTGGCTCTAGATATCTCGTTTAAAAGTGATTTGCAGGTCCTCACAAGTCTCGACCTGATTATGGCAGAGTCCAGAGCCCTAACGGCTGCCTGGCTGTCTATGTAGACAGTGATCATTTTGTCAACGATATTACTCTCTAGGGGTAGGTCACCATCCACCATTTAATCGAGATTTTTGAAAAGCTTCCCGCTGCAAAATGTTTTTATTAAAAAAACTTCCTCCGCTTGAGCTCCCTCCAAGTCATACCCAATGATCTATATTCCTCCTCGACTGTACTTTCACACGTCTGCTTAGGGCGATCCATTGGAACAGCCTCAGCTTGATTTTTGTGCCGAGAACAAAGAATTAAGTCTCCGCTAATTCGGAATACTCATAGGCATTCTATTGTAGAGGTTTAAAAACTAGAAAAAACTATGGAATCTCCCCACAAAAGGTCGTTACATGTTTCGACCCAAAGCACCCCAATGAGCACTCATATGCAAATGGTCCACACCTCCGCGAGAGCCTATCTACTAAACAACTGGCGCATAAGTCTAAGAAGGTCTTATCATAGCCGTATAGATTCAAATAACCTTTTTCGGTAATAAGCCCAATGTCTTCCCAAAAGCACCCCTACATTGGCAGAAGACTGAGAGCGCTTTGGACATTTTCGAATTGGCATGCTATGCCATAAGAGGTTTCCTGTCTACGATTACTCCTAGATATTTAACTTTATACGGGATCTGGATAGTGACGCTCCTTAGCACTTGCTGAGTCAGACCTCCTTTTCGTAAAGAGAACAACGTATAGGCTTCGAAGGACCCATTGGACTAGTGGAGATAAGAAAGACAAGTGAAAACTTAAAATATGCATTTGTGTTTAGTTATTTGAGTGGTGGTGTCCACTTGGAACATGAATCTTGTTTAGCTGGATATACTGCAGGATCTTACTATCGTAAGGTAGATATGTATGTATAGATATCTTAGGCAGTATCCGCTCAGCTCGCGTAGAGGAATCGTTGCCTTGTGAATGGTGGTACATGGGTTTCTAAAAAGTAAATTTCGGCGGCTAAGGGTTGGTTGGGTTTGATCAAGGATAAATTAAGATGGCCATGGTGTAGTAGCTATATATAGTGTCTTTGTTATTGATTTCATTCGTCGGCGATCGACCATAAATTATTTACTTCTAATATTCTGTATTTCCTTGAGTCTTGGGGCCTCTTCTACGCCTCCGCGCCATCGAGTACGATTTCTGGCAATGAGTTTCAGTTCTCTCCAACTCTTCCATAGCTACCGAGACTCCTCCTCTATTGTTCTGCGCCATGTACTTCCCTGTCGATCTACTTTTCTGCCGTCTTGGATTAGAGGCTTCAATTGCATTGCGTGCTGGGCTGGGTAACTTTGTTTTTGCCGAGTTAATTTTCAGCCCTACGACACGACGTTAGCCTCCCTCCTGTGTGACAGTAAACACACGTCGTTGGCGTAGTCAAGGTGTTTTAATTGAGATTAAAGTGTCCATCGAATTCTATCAGTTCCCGATGACAGATCAGACCAAAGCACATAGCTATTCACCAATAAAAACAATATTGGCGAAAGGATGCAACCTTGCCTGACTCCACTCTGTATTTCGAGCTCTTTTGACAACTTTCGTCTCACAGTACGTGAAACTCTAAGCCATCGTAAATAAATAAATAAGAGACGAGTATTTTTAAGGTTTCTCGAACCATATACAATCCACTGCATTGAAGTCCGGATGCTCCTAGATTTGGTTCTCTATTTTTGCGAAAATACAAGCAAACATAAAGATTCGCATCAACGTCAACCACGTTGGGGTAAGCATAACCTACTTTCAAAATAATCTAACTCAACTGACTGGAGAGGTTTCCTGAACCGTAAAAAAAAACTGTCTTTTCACATTTTACAGCTAATGACCCCCTTGCAATCAGAAGCTCGTCAAATCCTTGTTGGCCAACTTAACGTGTTTTATAGCTCTAGGTCATAAACTTCGTCCTTAAATCACTCTCTGTTTACATTTATCCCATTTGCTGTAGTCACACGAGGACTTTAACAACAAGCTTTGCATCTATTAACCCAAATAAGGGTTACATAATTCTTTAAAGTAATTAAAAATTGTTTTTTAATGATAATTACTGTTTTATAACCCTACACGATTTATCCTTAACCTCTAATTCCTTGGGTCATTACCCGTTCTTCCACTGAATCAGGAATGAAAAAAAAATGAGTGGGCGATTTCCCTATTCCACAAACTTATCCATATAGTGAGAGACCTTTAAATAGGATTTTATGGTTCTCGAGAAAAAATCCTTTCGGGACTTTGATAGGTGTAGCCCACCCGCTATTATCTTTCCCAAACCACATGGGGAAGTGGGGAAGAATTCCTCTGTTTACGTAACACGCAGACCAGAATTAAGCGATTGGCCTTATCGGTGGGGGAGCTCTTCTCTTCTTTTTTATTACAAGGAGTGGGCTTTTGTGAAGGATAATTTATCATTGCTGTTGGTGTGTTTGTGCATAATAAATCCTTTCTTCGTGTTTTCCTTTATTGTGGCCACACGCTGACAAAATTTTCTCCGTCATCGTGATGACCTTCTCTGTTGTAAGTGACGTGGGGAGGCGTTTTTTTTTTTTATTTTATTTTTGCAGGACTTTTTCTCCTAATGCACCACATAATCATTCCTTTTTCTTTCTCGTTTTAGGTAAGTGTTGCATGTGACGTTTTAACTCATTCAATCCGTGCCTCGCAATAGTACTCTTAGCAGGTAAGTGAGGGCGGGACAATTGATTTTCCTCTTATCACCCTCCTTTGGCTAAGCCTGTGACCTAGTGTGTGGTGAGATGTTTATCCTGAAGAGCCTGCTAACAAAGCTTTCTGCAAATACATACTGAGGCAGAAGAAGCGAGTGTATTTGGTGAATGTGCGTCAATTCACATGATTTTCCTTTCCCTTTACTGCATGTACATAAGTAATTCTCGTCCTTACCAACAATGGTGTGTGTGTTGTAATGTGAAACGATGAAGATATTGAATACCGCAAATAATTGCAATAATTGATCCGAAGAAGAAGCCATAATCCTTGGAATCCAATAACAAAAGGAACGACCTGCCTTCTGGTAGGCGATGAAGGTCAGGTGCCATGTCATGTGAGTGGTTGGACGACTTGGTGCCACACTCATTACATCGTAGGGGTATGTGGTTCTAGTGCTACTTGTACGTATCCTTTTTGCGGTTATTTTTTTTTTTTTCTGTCAAGAACGTGCGGAAACCAAATGTCAGAGAATGAGTCAGCAAGAGAGAAAGACAGAGGCATTCTGGTATGTGCGGCTACTAAAAGACAATAAAAGGATCAAGGACTATGGCTTAAGTTTATTACTGGTGCTGTAAGCGGAGGGGGGATTATTAGAGGGCAGACATACACATATTACTTTCCACTTAAGGCTATGCAGTGTAATGAGAAGGATACATGTGCTCAGGGTAATGATCAATAAGGTGACAAGAAATGAGTTTGCTAATGCGTGCGGGTAAATCGGTTTGATTCGGTTGGTTTCCTTTAGACGGGGGTGCTTCAATGGTTTGTGACACGTAAGGAGGTGGAACGTTCAATTTATTTGGGTTGAAGAAGTCCAACCAAGTGTGGAATTTAAATTAATATTGGCCAATGACATGAGGTGGCGAAAGACGATATCCTTTTTGGGGATGACTTTTCGGTTACTGTTAGATTGAATTTTAAAGTTTTAGAACGAAGGGGGTGCTAAAGCCGTTTGGTGGTCTTTTTGAATATTTCCGGTAAGATATGTTCCGTGGGTAATGATGACGGTGCGTCCTTTGGTTATTTGTCAAATCGTTTCAGATTCTAATAAAAGTTGAAGATAATGTTGGCGGTCTGTAGTGGAAGCAATTTTTTATTTTACATTCTAGTCCTTTTCGACGGAATTTATGTCACAAAAACGCCGGTGAATTATCTGGCGTCGTCCATTCGTACAACGCTTCAATAGCAGAAGATGTTCTTGTTAAAGTTTGTAAGGATAACCCGCCTGCTTATTCGAATCAAATAATTAAGTTGTGGGTGATGGTTCTGAGGTATCGAGGATCGCCGAGGATATTACGAAAGCAGAAGTAAGAGAGATGTTGTTGTTGCAGAGGGTGAAAAGGATAAGCAATCCCATCGCACACGACTTTGACATTAAGCACCTTTGTGATTCATGCAGTCAAAATCCTTCTTGAAGTTGATGAAAAGTAAGTGAAATAAGACCTGAACGGTACGCATAGTTCGCATTCCACTATTAGATATGTATGTACTCGAGCGGAAGCGGGCTTAAGGGCTTATTTGAGGCATTCCTTGGCTATTATTTTGGTAACCTCATCCCCTTTTCAGTCTTGTCTGGAATTTTCGATAAAGCATAAGCCTGTTATGATTGCTTATTGCAAGGCTGCCGATGCATTTTATGCTGCTGGAAGAAGCTGGACTTTGATTGCGGTTTAAACCTCTATGTTACTGGGAAGGATCGATGCACATTCAGATATTATATATTCCTTTCATCTAGGTCAGAAGTCCTTCCACCAAGGCCGTCCGGATGTGTGCTGTATTTAATTTTTTGGGATGTTGTGGTTGGTCCTGCTGTCATATCTTTCAGCTTCTGGAGCGTCACTACGGTCTGGTTTGTTAGGTCGGGTTCGTTACACAGTAGTTCCTTAGTCTTCACATATGTAGACATAGGTGGCTGCATTGCAGTGTTGAGTAATGTACGCTCTTGACGATAATCATGTGCTATAGTGTGTCTGACTTCTGCCAAGAAGCAAATTGTTTTAAGCCCAGCTGATTATATTGCAAGTCCTATATGCGCTGACAAGACAATGACAAGATGGTTAATGTAGCAAAAATCTACAAAACATCGTTTTCGATTCAGTGTACTTAATCTACTCTGAAGAATTTCGAAAATATGGGGTTTTTACGTACCATGGGAAATGTTAGCAGTGCCTGGCCAAATACATGAACGGCTCCACCCGGTTTTCTAGAGTAAAGAAAATCAATGTATTTTTACTGTTGTGTCTTCCTGGGTCACAAACCAATCGACACTTATTCTGGCCTTAGTAACTAAGGCCACCATAGAAAGGCCTCGATTGCCCTCTATTCATGTAGGAAGGCTATAGACCCAAACTGGGGTCTCCAGCCTTGGTTTGTTCACTGGATATGTACGACAGTTGTCAGATATATCCTCATGTACACACGTAGTACTAGTCTGGTGGAGGGCACTGGACAATAAAAGCAACAATGCAATACTTGAGAAGGTTCAAAGGCTATCCTGCGTCTGTATAACGGGCTCCCTTAGAACCACTCCTACAGCTGCACTAGAAACTATGCTCCATCTCCTTCCCGTTGATATCTTTGGGAAGCTGATGGCGGCCAAAGCAGCATTACGGCTTAGGGAATCCTCGCCACTGGCTCGTGGAAATATGTTCCACGCAAGCATCCCAAATGGCTACAACACTCTTCCCAGTAATTCGGACTAAATTGTCCCCTATTTGGACTTTAACGTCAAGTGGAGTACCAAGATTCCTAAATCTGCGATAGAGATTTACACAGGCGGATCAGAGACGGCGTCTGGAACAGGTGGGGGAGTTTACTGCAGTGCACTGGATATCTGTATCACCTTACGACTACCGGACTACTGTAGTGTATTTTAAGCAGAAGTCGCGACCGGGCTTTCAATTAACTCGATAGAGTGCAGCGCTATTGTTTTCCACATAGACAGTCAAGCTGCGATAAAAGCCTCGGAATTGCCAATAATTCGATCCAAGTTGGTGAAGCAACGCCGCGGATCTTTTAATGAGATCGCTGTCATATGCGACGTATCCCTGTGCTGGGTTCCAGGCCAATTGCAAAGCGGACATGCTAGCTAGGAGGGCGCAGACCGGAACCTCCCTGACAATAGTGGGGAACCGTCCGCACCTATTAAATCGACAAAATTCCAATTAGATACCGCAGCCATTAGTTTGGCAAGCAGTAGGTGGAACAATATCAGTTCATGTCTCTCCTACAAACAAATCTGGCCAGAGCTGGATTGTAGGAAAACCAGTAGGCTTATGTATTTCCGTAAATTGGACAAATGTTAGGAAGATAGTTGGAGCCCTCACGGTAGGACACTGTCTGGTAGGCAGATATGCCAGAAGACTTGGTGTTCCCTTAAACGATTTCTGTAGAAGCTGTAGAAACGATGAAGAGAAGGAAACCATGACACATCTTCTATGCACCTGTCCTGCCCTAGCCGTAGGTGAATACTTCTTCGAGGATTTGAACGATCTAGCTAGACTCGACTTGAGGAAAATAAAAAGCTTTGTCTCCTGGTCAAAGTGGTTTAATGCCTAAACCGCGAATTATTCCTCTTCGGCATGGCTTCACACCGAAATCGGTTGCCCTGCCTCCTAGGAAGTCACCATGTTACCATGTAGTTCTCCGGTGTTGGCAGTCCGGTTAGTGGTATCACAATGGACCTTCTTTGGTCTAACTGTCTCCCTGCTGAGCGGGGACGGCCACCCAACCCAACCCAAGGCTACCTCACTGTCATACACCATAGGACCTGGAATCTAACATCTCTGGAGGTGAACGACCGTTCGCTTCCAAGCAAGCACTATCAACCCATTTGACGAATCTAGACAAAAGAACACAAAATAATTTACTACCGCGACCAGGTGGTGCAACACAAAGGAAGAGTGTTTGTGCATTGACTCGAAAGTCCTATCACTTAAACTCTACACAACAATTAAGTATTTCTCAGTTCCTTCTCTCATTACGAGTACTCCTTATCCCTATGCAGTAACTATACAAAGTTACTTCCTAGTTGCATTGTGTACTTCTAATTGCTTCATTGTGCCGGTATTGTTGTACAAGAAACCTTTTTTTTTCGCTCCAAAGGAACTCAGTAATTTTTCTCTTAAGAAAATCCTTTTTTCTCCGACAGCCTCATTCCAACCTGTTTTCACGATATTCTTCTTAAATTTTGCAACTTTACAAGTTCCAGGGAAAAAGTGTAGCAATTTATTCCTTAGCTTCCTGTGGGTAGAAAGAGCCCATCACAGGATAAAATTTCCCGAGGTTGCGTTAAGCATAGTAATTATTATTCAACGCGAGTGTAGTCTAGGGTAAAGGTAATGTTTTGATTTAGGAACTACACCCCGAAACCTCCCACGAAATAACTTGCGAAAGTGGAAGAATAGAGAAATTTTAAGGAGCCACTTCGGGTGAGCTTTCGTGTGATGCGGTCGAAAGGCTAAGGAGGAATTTCTCGTTTTTTGAGTAAAGAAATTCACGTATTTTTTTTTTTGCGTATCCTTTCAAGGAGCGAAAAAGAAGTAAAACTGAAAGAATTACGTTTAGGAAGTGGTTTGCTATTTAATTAAAAATTCTTCCATAGAAGTTTTTCCTTCCTCCATCACTTTTTGCGGTTTTATTTTGAGAGAGAGGGAGAGAGAAGGATTTTTTGGTGGGTGTGGCAATAGGTAGGGAATATGGACAGGCTTTATTTTATATCTTAATTTTTTTCGGATGGAGTTTGTAAGTTTTTAATTGGATCTCAGTGACTTTTGAGGAGTTGAATGCACTCGGGAATGGAAAGGATTTTTTATTTTTGTTGGGCTGAAGTTGAAGTTGGCTGCCGTAATGGATAGGGTAATTGATACTTAATTAGGGTACTTGAGTGGTATAATTAATGGAAAATCTTTTAGAAAGTGGTCTGTGGAAAGGCAATTTACAAGAGAGATAAATTGATACCAATTTAGCACAGTGAGTGGTCATTAATTTGGTTAAGCTTAGAATGGCTATTTGATCCGTGACAGGATGGTGGACGAAATGTCGACTGCTTTTTATGAGTCATTTAATACCGAATTGAGATTACGAAAAATTTAACGATAAATGTATCTAAATGACTTGTTATAAAGCAATAGCATAAGAGCTAAGGTACATGCATATGTACATGGGCGTGGGATGCATCGATTGGATAGTGCATATGTACATGAGTGTGACACAATGTTTAATAAACCAAAGGATACCGTGATGAAAATTTTCAATTGACGACATACATACATATACGTATGAAGGTGAACATATGTATGAACAAATCTTGGGTATTCCACTCTTCGAATACCCTATAGCGTCTATGAATCCATTCAAAGTAGTCAGAATTTCCAACCAACTTGATACACTTCCACCTTTTGACGGCGATGGCGTCCACTTTTAAAACGATGTTGCTCTCATTTGCACATACATACATATGTACAGTTGTGTTCACATAAACAGCACAGTGTAACAAATTTAACAAAAAAGTAACAAGAAAAGGAAAGATTCAAAATATAAGTACTTTAGTATTGGATAGGGTAGTTCGTGCTCCTAATTACTTTCTTGCAAGGCTCTGGTAGACTTTCAATCAACCGCTTAAGTCGACCTGAAGGGATAGTATCCCACGCTGATTTGACGACCCGCTAAAGTTCATCTAAATTCTTTGGAGTTGAGTCCTTTACTATAAATTTCACATCGTTTCTATGCTTCTCTATTGGATTTAGATCGGGACTTTGGGCTGTCCAATCTAGTACCGAAATTTGCTGCTCCGAAAGCCGGCTCTTCGCAAGTCGCGAAAATGCCTCTGATCATTCTCAGGCATAAATGTCCATGATAAAGGAATAAAATGCTTTTCTACTGATGTTGATCCGAAATGCCACCAATTTTTTTTACCAACACCATGCCATGACATCACTGCCCACACCACTATACTTCCACCACCATGTTTGGCGCTCTTAATAGTGCGTTTGGGATTGTATTCCTGGTTCGCTGGTCGCCTTGTGTACTTTTTGCCATCCAATCTCAAGTGATTGAACTTGCTTTCGTCGCTCCACAAAATGTTTTTTTTTTTTTTCAAGAAAACAACGACTTGTCCTTGTGAGCATATGCAAAAGCAAGTCTTCTCTTTCGGTTCTTCTGAGATACGAGAGTTTTCTTCTTGGCAATTCTTTCGTTGAGCTGGAATTTCATCAGATGACAACGCACAGTTACTGCTGATATTTGCACATCATGCTGGCCACGCAATTGTTCCTTAGTTTCCCTAACTGAGGCTTATCCATTGCATAATCCTGTCAGTCTTTTCTGAGGCTTTCCTCTCCATATTCTTCCTAACGGGATTCGCTGAGGATTGAGTGTCCCGTATGTCCTTCACCGTGTGCTGTATTTAAACACCTTAATGTCATTACCACCGCCGAAATAGTCTTTTCTTCTCGTATCATGGAAGCAATTTTTTGTTTTCCTCCTTTCTTTGGTGCAGTATTTTTGTTTTCCTATCCTTCTTGCCATCTTGCCAAATTATGTACGCAATTAGTCATCTAATTTTGAAATTTATGCCAAAATAATTATATTCGCCTTGTGAAAATTAAGGAAAAAAATACTTAAACACGGAATATTTAGAAAAATCCGAAGGTGTGCTGCCAAACCATCTGCTATGTCCGCTTCACTGTAAGGTAGCCGTCCTTCCTGCTTTCTCTCTAAAAACTTTTGTAGCTCCAGCCCAAACTGGTGATCCTTAAAGCACTACGGATGCAATTACTAAGAGTTGCTAAGAGTAGTCTGCGGCTGTACGTTGGTCATCCTATATTTGTCTTAATCCGCAAAATGGAGGCACCCACCCGAGTGGATTTGTTGCTTACATTCTCCAGATGTTCTTTAAATGTAAGCCTTGAGTCAATCATAACGCCAAGGTATTTAATAGCTGGTTTGGATACTATCTCATGTCCACTCTGGTTAAGCAATAATCATGTGGATCACTCTACAGTTGTGCATCGTGCATGAAATGAATATATTGCCACCATTTCTGAAAGTGAGTGTGAGCCACTCCCTGTTGTTCAGAAGAACTGTGAAAACACTGAAAATGGTGCTAAATGGATAGATCCGCTCTTAAGAAACCATAGAAGAAAGGTGCCGAGCAATGATGTGCAAGGATCTTAATAACATCTCTTCCCACAAGGCGTCGCTGTGTGCTACAAACAATTGACATTAAAAATATTTGGCTCAACAAACCAAGGGCTTACTCCTTTCTGCATTAGAGCTATCCCTCAAAATCGATCCCCAAAACCTTCCGATTTGACGTTTTCAGATTCTCTTTTCCACAGCAGCTTTAGGAAGTGTTTTAAAAACAATAAAAAATGCTTGTCGGAAGGACAGTGAATTTGTTTTTTTAAGCAAAGGCTTTTTGTTTGTCAGTCGATGATGAAAACCTTTTTTGTGCAATGGTAGACAAAAGCAATACTAACCCAGACTGTGGTTTAGGACCTAAAATGTTAAAATTGTTTACGCTTCCGTAGATTGATGAATTCCTTCTTCAGTCCACAAATCCTTCTTCTAACTCGGAAAACTTTAAATGCTCACTTAAAACTCCATCAAAACAAGTCTCGATTTAAACCCCTAACCCCCCATAAACAAGTTTTCCTAATTTGATGTAACAAAGTGTATATATCCGACCTAAAAAACAGTCATTTAACCCGAAATTCCCCAGGAAACAATGCTCGTAATAAAATGAAGAAAGCTCTGAATTGTATCTCATTTCCTAAAAGGGACACATCCTTAAAATACAATTAAAATCCAATGGGAAAGGGGTTAAAGTAAAGCCATCAAAGAAGTAGAACGAAAAAAAGGAAAAAAAAAACCCTGGAGGCTCCATCAATTCGTCGTCCTTCCAGCTCACATCGGAAATACCAAATAACACAAAACTATGGTCCTCAAAAAATACCATTAACCAACTGCCTTCGTCCTCCGCATAGTCCACCCACGCAATAAAAACGAATTAATTCCGACACTGCTTCTCTCTCAGCCCTGCTTGGTTGAGAATTATCCAAGCACTTGAACTATTTGCATACGAAAGGCGGCCTGTTTTCTGATTTTCTTCTTCTTCTCTCTTTCATCGGATGTGTACGTATAACCCCCCTGCCGCATACATTTTAAATGAGACACATGGGTGTATAATTCGAGAGAACGAAAAAAAAGGATTCACCACCAACAACATAGCGACTGTGTTAAGCCGTTCAAGCAACACCAACACCAACGAGTCAGACAAACAGCCAACAGACAAGGCACAGCTAGGCAGCCACTTTTGTTTCAAGGATAACGAAATGCGACAATGAAGTTGAGTGGCAGGAAATTGGAGAGCTAAAGGGTGTGCCCGCGCGCGCGTTACTATAGACTCTTACTGCTCGCTGGAGTGGAGCTAGAGAGCATGGAGAGGTTGAGTGGCTGGCAATGTGATGAAGTGGATTGTGCTGGTGGGCGGGTGTACGACTAAAGGGTTTTAACCCGCCTAGTCTAATGTTAAGAGGCAATTTTCGGTGTACGCATATATATGTATATGTATGTATATCATTGGTTGGAAGGAAATCGGTTGTCATCCTAGAAGGATAATTATAATTTATTTTTATCGCCCAATTCTTAGACATGGCGTAAAGGAGAGCGCTACCGTTGATGCTGGAAGATAGCTATGAAATTTAATATTAATTGCTTGATAAGGAACAGATGTAGCACTGATGGGTTGGGAAGTGAAATGCAAGGCTCCATAGCTGCTTTGGAGACACTTAAAGTCACTTTAATACGAGAAATTTTAGAAGATTGAGGGGTGATTCAGGATGTACTTATACAAGTATTTTTAAGGATGATTAAGGTTTTATTTAAAAAGCTGGCGTAGGAAAAGGTAGTCTTAAAAATTTAAATATCTAAGTCGCAATCTAAAAGATTGGTGACACATTTACGTAGAGGAACTTGAAGACGATGAATCCATTAACAAGTAAAATATCATTGAAGACTATACATATTTATCTGACAAAAAAAATCCAATTCGCTGTTTTGAGCATATGAAATTGAAGGATCCTAGCCGCTAAATTTAATTTTGTTTTGTTTTCTACTTAAAGGGCTCCCGATCCTTGGAGAGTCTCTGCCTAAGACACGGCTGCCTTCCATTCTCTGCGGTCCCCAGCACATTCAAAGATCCTCTTGGCTGGTGCATTGTTGTCCATTCGCTCAATGTGACCGACCCAATGTAGTTGACGTGTCTTGTCTTTTTGGACTACATCCACATCCTGGTAGAGCTCATAGGGTTCGCGGTTGTATCTTCTCCTCCACTCGACCTAATATCCGACGAAGTATTTTCGCTCGAAGGTGCCCAATATTTGCTCTGCTTTCTTACTTATCGTCCAGCACTCGGCACCATGTAACAGAACTGGTAAGATGAGCGTTCTATTTGGTCCGTCGAGTTAGGAGCTGTGAACTCAGTTGTTTTGCCGAACCAAAGTAGCAGCGGTTTGCTAGGGTTATTCTTCGCTAGATCTCCAAAAGGGTGTCACTTGTGGGATTTATATTTGTTCCGAGGTAGGTGAATTCCTTAACTATCTCGAAATTGTAGTTATCAACAGTGACGTTTTGTCCAAGGCTTTGGGCTGATAATTTTTTCTTCTTTGATTGGAGGTGGGTTCTCTTCTTGCCCTATCACTTTCTATTTGCTGCCCGTTGAGCAACTGCATATCAACGATTCCCTGTGCTTCGGTGACAAGGTTGCCTTCGCTATTTCGAAGAGTCTGCGTTCCGAGTTTGTAGCCAGCTGCTAATCCTTGGCTTTCCGATAAAAATTCTGGATGTTGTTGCGCTCGCGAGACTCTTCGATATCCTTGAGCTGGGAAACTGCGTGGTTCCTTTTCTTTTTACACAGGATTCTCTTCTCTCCCCTTCTTCTGGTCCGGTACTCCTCTCTTGCTGCTCTTGTCTTGCGCAGGTGCTCTTTGTAGGCTCTGGCTCCTTCTGACGTGCTAAGGCATTCAACGTTAAGCTTCTTCTTCTGGGCGGCTCGCAGCTTCTTATCGTTGGACAGTCGGGCTCTGAACTTAGTTGCAACAAGAAAATGGTCAGAGTCGACGACTCCAGTGTTAAGGATCACATATTTAATGTATACACATATCGTCACTAACCTTGATAACCCGAACATGGTCATCAATATTTGATCTCAAAAAGCCTTCCGCGGTATAAGGACTTCACGCTAATTTTCCTGAATAGAACATGAATATGATGGTGTTACCGTTCTGAAGATCGTACGACATCCACTTTTAACCACGTCATCTAATTAAGTCTTATGACATTGCATCGTATGAATTCATATTTGAAAAAGTTTGGTACTCTGCCGAGTTCAAGAAAGATCCTCACATTAGGGAAACCCGTTCCTGTCCAAAAAGTCGTCAATGTGGGATCAGTCATTACACAAGGCATTGTAGCTATTTCGAAGGCTGTTAAATGCTGCCAGTTATATAAAGAACTTGCAATAAGGGCCTACATATGGAGTTATCTGCAGCTATTAGAGTCCACTATGATTTGCTAAAACTGGCTATATCTCCAGGTAGCCAGGTATGAGTCTACAGCCACTTAGCAAAGCTTTCGCTAGGATGCTTTGTAAATATAATCGAATGCCAAAACAATTTCAAAGTTTATTTGATTTCCGTCTGCTAAATTACTTTTCAACGATGTCGACATAAGTCCACAAACTCAAGCACAACTTTTCATAAGTTTAATACGTCTGTCGTAATAGGTTCAGTGTTCCCTTAAAGTTCCTTAAATTCTTTCTTTTTCTACATAGACGCGGACCAATGCAAATATAAATAACTCTCTCTCTCTCGATCCAATAACAATGTCAGAAAATGGAAATAAATGCTCATTCATTGTTATCCTTTTTAAGGAGCAGTAGTCCTCTCCGTCCTAAAGAAAGCATACCTCTACGTCTACAACCAAAAATTTAACTTCAACTGTAGCCGCAAACGAAAACTTTTCCCTTCACATCAACTCTCCGCAATATCTGCTCACTTGAATTCAGAAGCAAAACTTCAGACAAAAAAAAAAGCAAAAGGAAAAGAAAACAAGAAGGAAAAAAAGGACGACAACTTTTTGCAAACTTCAGTCATTTTCGAACATGAATACACGGACCAACAAATTTGTCCGTCTGTCAAAGCAAAAATGACCATCAAGAAAATGTATCTGAGTATCAGGACAAGAAATGCATCGAAATACATTTATCTCCTCGTCAGACAAACCCACAGGCAAAACAGGACAAAAAAATAAGACTCTTACCAAAGTGTACATCGTTTGCCTTGTTAAAGAACAGAGCAATGATTACGAAAGAGATTCTATCAGAATCCTTCAAAGTACAAGATGCAAACAAAAGCAACACAAAAAAAGAAAAAAAGGACGAAGTAGGAAATGTCTGTCTCCCAACGAGAAATAGATTAGCATAACATAAGCCTAGATCTTATCCTTTTATCTGTTTTTTTTCCTTTTCCAATACCTTCAGGCAGAGAAAGGTCCTTTATTTCCTCCTTCAAAGAGCACCAAAGCAAAATGTACGGTAAATTGTGCTATACGAACAATAGAAGGAGGAAACTTTAGACAGGACGAACGGATGCAAAACTTCGCAACATCCTCTATCTCGAGAAATCATGGAACACGGACAAGACAATAACAATAAATATACATACGAGTACGAGTACATGCATACCGGCTGGCAAGAATCAGGCCGCCGGTTGGTTAGTTGGTTGAGTGTTTATGTTCGTTCAGCAGGAAATTGGTTGATTCTAGGAAAAAGGATAATTTGGTTTCCGAAAGTTTTCAGCTGATTATAGCCGCATATGCAGACAATTGGGGACGCTTGCTTGGTTGATCCTTGAGTAAAATTTTCACTAAAATACTAGTGAATTAGTTTACTTTAGCCTTAGTATCTACACACACATAGAGTGTCCTTAAGAAAGGTCCTGTTTTTACGGTAGTTTGAGTTTTGCGAGTGAGTAAATTAAATTAATTGTATCTCCTGGATATATGTATGTATGTATAAGCCTTGCCTTTTGTCGATAGGGTCAACCATCGCAGGAGTTAAGTGGAAAAGGACTTCCTGTTGAAGGGAGTACCAAAGTAACTATACACGTAGGACTATAAAACCAAACTACAAATACGAGTAGATGAGGAACGGAATTTTAATGAAGACATACTAAAACGATGCAAAGAGCTTGAGTATCCGCCCAAGAAAAGTGACATTTTGCCTGATGTCCTTTTTTTTTTTTTCTCTCTTCGTGCAGAGGCTAATTTTGAGAACTTTATGACAGATATTAAGCGCTTAAGAGAGTGGAAAGAAAGTTTTCCCGAAGTAATGATTTTTCGTCCTTTTTTGCTTCAGTTTTTCGGCTAACCTGGTAATTGAAGAAGTTTCCACACTGGTACGTGTGATTGCATATAAAATGAGCTTCATCAGATGATGACATGATGGTATGAGTGAACAGGAAGAGCCCTGCTAAGGGTGATGTAATAGATAAGTAAATGGAAAAAAAGATTTTAATGCTTGAATGAATTTGTCAAGGACTTTAGGAATTTTTGCTTCTTTTGGTAGAGTAGAAAACGGATTAAGGGAGGGAAAGTTTAACAGAAGTTTTGAGCGAACAATGACATGATATGGGATTTTATTGGGAAAAGTTGTAGTTGCGGATGATGAGAAACAGTTCCTTGATCGAAGGATGCTGGGGGCTTGAGGGTGAAATGGATTTGAAAACATGACCAAGTTGAATAAATTTGTGTATCATTGTGGAAGTTTACATCCCAAGAGATTAGATTATCGATTGTTGGATGAAAATTAAATATTTTTAGAGGACTTGCAAGGACCTGAGATAGTGTGAACTTTTTCGGTAAGAAGCTTCGAAGTTTTTGTTGTTTTGTTTGATTTGATCGAAGCAGTGTGAGTACGAGGGTGGAGATGTCATTGCTGACTATACATCTTATCCTCTGGTTCAAGGAACCGCACCATCTGTAAGACTACATATAGAGTAAAGGTGCTTGAGGTAGGTTTACAGGCTCCAGCTCTCAGCTTGAAGCAGGGTTTACCGAGAGTAAGTAGCCTGACATCTTCAGAGGAAGAGATTTTTTCTCGTTAGTGTCCTTGCAACTTCTACAAAAAGTGTTGTGGGGAATACTCAGCTTGGCTGGGTGGGCTTCAACTGGCCAATGGCCAGTAATAATGGCTACAATTCTAGCAAAATCTGGTCTCAGTTTGCCAAGTAGCTCCTTTCATTTGGGTTTATTATAACTTGGCCACGTCTTTCTCGGTATGGCGCAATTAGTAAGATTTTTCCACATGCGATTGGCTAGCTGAAGGAAGTGAAATTGAATGCAGCCGCTAACAAAACCCAGCCGAACGTCGACTGCCTCCGCCAGGTATGTAATCATTAAGAGCCAACCCTCTCCTGCTAGCTCATTAGCGCGTTCATTAGCCTCATAAATGCTGTGCCTTTGGACCCAGATGAGAGCAATGTCTAAGTGGGTACATAATTGATCGAGTTTAAGACGGCATTGCTCTAGCAGTTTTGAGAGTATAGATAGCGGCTTGGCTGTTAGGGAAAATAGCAATGTTGCTATTTGGTGTTTCGAAAACCCGGCAGGCTTCCCATATTGCGAGAAGTTCCTGAAAAACACTAGCAGAGTTCGGCAGACGGAAAAACTTTGATATACCCAGTTGGTTTGAGAAGATGCCTGTGCCAACACCGCAGACCGTCTTCGAACCGTCCGTGTACGTGTCATATGCGGCTCCAGCCCACAAAATGATTCCGGGCCAGTGAATAGGGTTCCTGATCCATCTCTAGCTAGTTTGTCAGCTGCTTCATTCCTCTCTACTCCTATGTGACATGGTACCCAGTAGAGGGTGAGTCTGTTGTTATTATTTAGTCGGTTTATTTGGTCAAGGCACTCCCATACCAGTATAGACCTGATTTCATAGGAGCTTAAAGCCTTGATTGTGGCTTGGTTATCTGACAGTTTCGCGATGTCTAGCCCATGATACTTCTTGTCGAGGTCAAATTGGGCGCGTCTTTCAATTGCGTGGATTTTCGTTTGGAAAATACTGGGATATGCTCCCATGGCTTCCGAATAATGGATTTTATTTCCGTATGCTGTCCGTCTGGCTTATCCCGGTTTCATTACTCCATTCTCTTTTGCTACTCAGCTTCCAGTTGAATTTCCTCCCGAAGCAGTATCTCTTGACCATGTCATCTCTGAGCCAAGTCAGAAGGGGTACTGATTTAGGAAATGTTTATCGCTGCATGTGTGAAATGCATTTTCCTTCCCCAAAACCTCCTTGGATTATTCAAAGCGGGTGAGTCCTAATATCACTTCCAGTGTTGCTGTGGGATAGGTACTCAAAGCCCCTGTTATGCAAATGCAAGCTGACCTCTGTACTTTTTCAAGGGTTTTCCTAGCTGTACTCAGCTTGGTTCTTCTGCTCCAAGCTACCGCTGCGTACGTTATAATAAGTATGACCATCATGGTGTACATCCATTTCAGTGTAGCTGGGTTACATGCCCAGGTTTTGACTGACATGCTTCTGTACACCATCAATGCTCGCGTTGCTTTGGCTACCACAGCTTCTTTGCTTTGCTGTCTAGTGTCAGACCTAGATATTTGACCTGATGTTGTGGTTCCATTTTGATTCCATTCAACGTCATGGGTATTATGTGCTTCGGATCGAAAATGGAATCTGGAATAGTTGGAGCTGGTGTCTTTGGACCCAACACCAAAGTCGATACCTGTGGGAATGTGTTCCATGGCATTTCGGGCTGAACTCTATGCCACTGAAATCTGCGTTAAACCTTAGTAAGGGTATTAAGGGCGCTAGGATATATGTATATCTTCTCAGATAGCCAGGCACCACTCAAAGCGTTGTCGTCCAATTTAATGGACTTTATATCAGTTAAATGCTGCTACGATGTACTGCAGTCCCTGGCGAGACACAACAAGGTAAAACTTGGATGGGTCCCCGGGGCATCAAGGGATTGCAGGCAACGAGTTAGCAGATGAACTAGCTAGGCCTGGCTCAGAATCTGCGTTCATAGAACCTGAACCTTATTGTGGCCCCAACTGCGCTTCCGCCACAGCGTTGATTAATGATTGGGACCACAAACTTCGTCTGGACCACTGGGAAAATGTCCCAGGGATGAGACCATCTAAACGACTAATCATGCCTTACTCCTATAAAGATTTACTAAACCTGAATAAGGATAATATCAGAAAGCTGGTGGGCTTTCTCACGGGCCATTTTCGCCTGAGATACTGACCTCAGACACGGAATGTAGGTTCCGCTCGGAGGAGGACGAACCATCCGAATACATTCTCTGCAATAGTTAAGCATTACATTGGTTAAGAAGACCTATTTTCTATAAAGAAATATGTACGCCAGCGGAATTGAGAAATACTAAGGACATACCCTCCTTCATTAAAGAGGTAGTACGTCTCTTAGATTAATTTTGTCCTTATGATACAATACATATGTATATCTTTTAGGTCACAGTGTCTGCCACAAGGGCAGGAGTTATTCAAAAAAAAAAAAAAAAAAATCATGTGCTTCAGTTGTCGTCTTCTGGTGAAGGCTACCACTGTGGTTTTGGTCGGATTTATATTTAAGCCTACCAGGCACCATTCTTGTGTTGCTCTCAATCCCGTCTGCAGAAATCAAGGTGTGACCATTCCTTTTATTATTCATGACAGTTCTCTTAAACGAACAAAGATTTCTGTTTGAAAACAACTTGTATCAAACCTTACACTTGTACTCGTATTACGTGTTTAAATGCAGTTACCAGGATCCCTGGTCGAAGGCAGAGCTATGGGACATGATCTGTTGCGTAGTCCAAACCTTATCCCAAACATTCAGTCAGTTTTTCCAGTCAATTACCATCTCCTTTCAAGATTCATTTTAACTTTAAAAGTTTTTCTTTTTTTCTGAGGAAAAAGTTCCCTACTCTCCTGGGTATAGTTCTCAGAAGCATCGATTGATGGATCCTGATCTTCCTCTGATACCTTATGCTCACTTACATCTCACATTGCTATCGACATTCCCTTGCTATTTCCTCCCCGCAATCTTCCATCATGATAAATTAAAAATCTCCAAACATCAATTTATGTGTCACATGTCAACCGCCTGACCGCAACAAATCCAACAAACACCATCCATCATAAGCGCAGGACATTCCGTTCGCCTGACTGGCCCAAAAGATTGCCTACTTCCCGCATTCGGATCCCATTTAAAATTAATGTGTTTCTCTGCAAAAGCAGAAATAAGCCTAGACTATATATGCACATATAATACATACAAATGGCCTGTTTAGTTGTGTATGTGAATCCTTAAAAAATGGGCACCCCCGAGAAAAGTTTCACAGAAAGTCGGAATTTTTTCGAACGAAAAAATATATTAATTTCCATGGAAATGTGGAAATGTCTGCCATCTCTCATTCGTTCGCCCACAAACGGATGTCAAGCTGTGTGGGGTACTTTATCGATGATGGTCCAAAGATTTCCAGACAATTTACAGGGATCCAAGGCAGTGGAATGGGAGCCTGCCATGGCTTGCTGAACAATATTCGATGAAAACGAAAACAAGAGCAAAAGTTTTTTCTGTTGTTGTTGTTGTGTCGAAAATTCATGACACGCACGAGTATGCTACTGCATACTCATTCACTTAGGTACGCACGCAACGTTCCATTTACTAGTATTACACCAACAACAGCCCGCATTACCAGCCATCAGTCCACCCTCGAACGCAAGTCAATCCTTCGGGAATCCTTTATTGTCGTCTTAGTTCTCATTTCTCATTTCAGTGGTGTCGTAGGTATCCCTTCTTCGTTTGCTTTTGTCTATGTTTTGGAGTCATGAGGTGAGGTGTATCTGGTGAACCTTGGCCTCCTTTCCCCTTACCTGCATGCGAAAGGAATCTCTGTAAAATTCCAATGTCGTATCGTCCTCGTCGTTGCCGTTGTCGTTGCCTTTTGAGAATCATTTTGCCCAGCATTTCTGATGAGGGTTTGTTGCTATGTATAACGGGAAAGATGCTCCTGATGGTACTTTATATGGTTACCGTCAGGAATGACAAAACTTTTGTCTCCCTTTGTTGAGGGGATTGCGTTGCTGTGTAAAGGTAAAAAGGTAAGGTTTTCTGTGATTTTGTTCATTTTTGATCCTCCAAGGTGGAGTACGCTTTATAAGCCCGCAGATGGATGGTTTCACAAAATAACTTTGAACTTTCTGTGAGATAAATTAGCAATCAGAAAAATTGGTACTCTGTGGCGTATGTGGAATGTTTTCTTTACGAATAATACTCGCTATCAGATGCGCATCCCCAGCAGCAATTTGCGGAGGCAATTCGGTTAAAAGGTAGTCTTCTGGAGACTTCAAGGTGCAAAGTAATAAATATTTAAGAGTTCGGAGCATGAGGACATAAATAATCCGGAGAAAGACTCAATTATGAGTATCTCTCGCCCACTTACAATTATGATTCACACTCTGGACGAAATTCCTGAGTAAATTGCCTTCTTCCAGTTTTGTGTGTAAATTCATTCGGTTATGCCACATTACCATCAAGAAAAGGAGTCCTTCCACCCCACCGCTAGGGGGTAGGGTCAGTGTTGATTAGGTTGCTGGTTGCTTCTTGACGTCAATTTGCTTGAAAGGAGTCTTATCTGTATTTCGTACGCCTTTTTGACGACATTAGGTTACAGGATGGGTAGGGTTGGTTGGGTGTTAAAAGTGTGTCCATTCTAGGTATTTAGTAAGAAATAATAAAAGATTGAGCTCTTGTTTGAGTGTGGAAACGTCTCAAGTGATTTGTTTTGCACGAAGCTTTGAGGCTGATTTGCATTCAATTAAAGCACTTAGCTGGAAGAACGTTGATGGATATCCTTTGAGGAGTTCCACTCAATTGTAAAGTAGGCGGGTTATATTGGGACCACTTCGCTTCGATCATACGATGACCTGTCATCTGAAACACCTTAAGTAGGTAATGGGATTGATACAACATTATTTGAGCCATTTTTGGGTGCCAAGAGATGCTATTAAGGCAGAAATAGACGACTCTGGTAAGGAGTCAGCAATAGTATTGCTTGTGATCTGGCCGAAGAAAGAATAAAATCTGAGTTCCTCCAATTACTAGACCAATAAGGAGTTGCTTCCTGGAAGTACAATGGACCATATAGAGGCTGAGTTTTTACTATATGACATCCTGTGGTTGGCAGCAGTAAGTTGAACTATTTTAAGTATCTCATTGCACTGGCCTTGTACATTTTTTCACATAAGGCTGTTGATTCCTCACCAGAATGAACTAACTCCTTCGCCAGTTCGCACATAGTGTAAGTGGCAACACTTTCGTGTAGACCTCTCCTTTGAAGATCCAAAGCTCCTGTAGCAGAGCAGTGTCAATCGACTTCTTCGGTCATTATTGCTGATGCAGCTTTGCTGTGGTGATGATTCAATTGCATCACCCTAAGTTTTCCCCGGAACGGGCCCTCCTCCCGCCCGACTAGTGTTGACCATGAGATCCATCGCTTTATCGCCCTACCGGGTGACTTCTCTGATGTTCTCTGAGCTCGTAGTAACGTTTTCCACTGCTTGCCTAACCCGTCCAGCTTCCTCCCTCAGACACCAGGTCGTCAGTTTGGTACCGCCAGTCGCCGCATCGTCATACCTTTCCATGAAACTGACCCTCCACTTAGAAGTGTCTGTTACACACTAATTCTGGCGACATGTCCTGGCCAAGATGACCTCCCTGCTCGGCGTAATTTTTGAACCGCTTCCTAGGTCCCGCATTTTCTGGGGCAGTTTTGGCCTATATGTCGCTATTCCCCGAGGCTGATCTGGCCAACGACAGTTTCTGTCTCCTTCTCGCCCTTTTATCTTTTGCTTAAGCTGCTTGCGCAGTCTCCGCTCAGAATCAGCCACAGCACCATCATCTTTGGGATTGACTTCCATAACTCTGATTATCCTCTTGGCGCATTGCTTCACCGGCGCTGTCGAGTGTTCAGCTGAATTCTTTGGTTTCCCGCCGGACTCCACTGTTCTCAGCTCCCTCCGCTATCGATCTTGCACCTACCGGTGCTATCTCACCGTCTTTGGAGCCTTCCGCCTTGTCTTCTTATGACTCGTTCCTTTTTTTAGCTTTAAATTTAAACAAATCCATTTCGGCCCACGAGTCGAGGAGAAATTACGGACCATATAGGAAGGGATCCCCATCTACCTTACTACCTTACAACAGATCCTCTGAGCTGCCTCTGAGGAGTTACCATTAGCGTTTTCATTACCCTGAAACCTTGTGCACCTGTAGTATAACTACCTGAACACAGCTCCCTCGGCATGGCAACTTACCACCTTGAAGCTACTGGTTGTTGAATCTTAGTTTCGATTCACATTTAGCTCTGCCAGGGTAGTGTTAGCTACTATCACCTGGTAGTGCCTCCTATTTCTCTACTTAAGCCGCCTCACTACGATAAGATGTCCAACGGCGGAGTTAGCCGTGCCTTTAATCTACTCACGAAGGAGTCGAAGGCATCTCTGTCCTTAATTTAATTCAATCTGCCCTGACTGTTCTAACTGGAGTGATTCCTTCAAGCTTCAGTTTGTCAAACCAGCATCGACTCCTTCCTGAGTAGATACTAAGAGTGAGGCTCTTTTTTGAAAGAGCTTTCTGTCTCCTTGTCATCGTAAGGATTTGTACTTCGTTAGCCATGCCCACTCAGTAATTTTTCCCGCTTCCACCACAAAGAGGTCAGCTGCCACAAGAGGACGCTTATACTTCAACATGTAAATTAATTGATGTTACTAAACTACAATACCACCAGCTTACGTCCTTCTCTTCACTTTCCTCTCAACAATCCTTTCGCATCCACTCATCCTCAATCAGGTTCAAATCTGCTTCCAAAATTCACAAGCCGAGTACTAAAGCGATTTTTTTTTGTTGCTTAGTTAAAAACTCATAAAATTAACGGGTTTTTAATTACAGCTCCTCGTGTTGCTATCCCATTCAGTGATTAAGTGCCAAGCCTCTTCAAGTTATTTGTTAATTTTCCAACAACGACATTAATTTCCCTACCGAGCACGCCACGGTTCCCTCCCTTAAATGCTCCCTTAAACATAAAAATCGCGTTTGCAAATAAAATGAAATGATTATTAATTAATCTGAAATCATCAAAAGATAATACTTCTGCAGACGGTAAGGTATAATAAAAACCATTACTTGGAATTCGTCAGGAGGCACTTTGACAACCAATGTCGAAGGACGAGGAAGAGTAAATTAATCAGAGGAAGCAGTTGAGGAATAGATTGTCAGTTGGTTTCCCTCTGGTTTGTTCTCAAATGTACATAGCTGGTGATTTTATTAAATTCAAAAATGAGCTTCACGTGGAATGTCCTTTCTATTTGTCAGCCCATAGAATGGTAATGGTGATGGTTATGGGCTCCTTTTTTTGTTTCGTTTCCTCCACTCTACACAAAAATTTAATAATCATAAACGAACAAAAATTATATAATTGACTTGGTTTTATTGATGGACCGGGAGCTGTATATTCTTTTTTTGTATTTGTTACAGTAAACAGATGCTGCTGTGCTTTGAGACTTTTTCTTTCAAAGGACGTTGAAGCAAAGTTTGTAAGGCGCCGTTATTGCTTTGAAATGGTTTGCTTTTTATCCAACTTATGTATGTAGATACCCCTTGTGTTAAGCACAAGGAAATATTTCAAAATTTCTTTTTCCGTACTTAATGCTTTGTATAAATCTTCTAGTGTCTATCGGTTGTATCTGTAAACAAGATGAATGTCGAAGACAAACAGAGTAATTCCCTACCCCACTCCTTTTTCGTTGTAATCCATTTTCCTTAAACCCTGCAAACTGTTATGGGATCTATTCTCATGGAACATCGCGCTGATTGTCTCCTTTCGTTGGTCATCCATCCTGATCTACATACAGACACAGGCACATACACACAGCAACAAAGTGAAAGTAACTCTATCCATTTCGTACAGCACTCATTCATTCATTCCCCCTGCTTCGGTGTAAGACAACAAATTGTTAATTGCATCGAAAGCACCGAGCCAAGTAAACTGAGATGTTTACGTCCGCAGGAGCATAGTTAGACATGGCATGGAGTCGAGAGAACTTGAACCCAGATGATGGATTGCCGGATCGTTCCATCGTCCATTCATTTAAGCTGAATAATTAGATCCAAGCCTGTCCAATGGATTTCCTTGTTTTTTTTTTTCCTTACTTCATTGCTATCATTCTCTTCAACTCACGTGGCAATTTGTCGCCGAAAAGTGGTAGCACCATTACTAGTAGGACAATCAGTACAGCAACACCAACACCAATGCTACCACCGCACCGTGTAGAAAGAGAGCGAGTAACGCAATCATTGCCTCATCATAACAATAAGGGTAATCCCACCCCGACTGTTCGTGTTTCCTTGGTTTCTTTCCGCCTTTGGGGATGAAAATCAATATCCCAAAGCGCAAAAGAAAGAAAGATTTCCTCTTGTGTCCATTTTGACATTAATTTGGCTTAAATCGGAAGGAATAGGATACGAACCGATGCTGACTGGGGGTGAACTACGAGTAGGACTCCCTTTCATGAAGATTTTGGCCAAAATCTAATTTCGTTAGTTGACATCTCCAGGAGTATATTGATTAATTGTCAGTTGCGGGAATGTTTTGGATGTTTGTTCGGCATTCTTTGTTGTGGTGTAATCCTCCCTCGTGTACGGCTATCTAACTTAATAAAGTTTTCTGTGTTTGTTTGTGCATTCTCTCTCTCTCTCTCTCTGAAGGGAACTTTGAGTAGTTTCGTTAATACCCTTAAACAGTTCGAGTTATTTAGGGTGTATTAACTGACCCATGGGGACACCACTCTATATGAAACTGTCACATTCAATATATTGTCGTGGGTAACAACCAAACACAACAGGTTTTTGGCTGCGTGACGAAGAGAGTGGGATGTAAGTATCGCATCTTGTAATCTACAAAATGATGATTAAACAGAATGGGAATGTTTAATTTATTTTCGTGACTAGACTGTTTTAGTGGTAATTATCTCATTGTCCACACGAAATGACGTTCATATAGTGTTAGGTATTTTTACACGTAATTTTTTTTATGTTTAAAGGCAAATTGTGAACTTGTCTTTAAAGCTCACGGAAGCTTTACAAAGTTTCACATTGATATCAAAGCAGAGTTTCAATTTCGAAAAAGCTTCTGTGGAATGCATTCTCATAACACTCTCCATTGCAGGTTTGTGTCTAAAATGGTGTTTGACTTATGTGGTGAATGTATAAGAGAACAGTAGAGAACACAACCTATTCACTTTAGAGACGATTGCGCTATGTGAGTAAAACTTGAATTATTGGAGTATTTGAAATTTTTCGGTTGATGGATAAATAAGGTTTGCGACGGTGATGTAACGGACTTCTCATTTTTAAGGACATTCGTGAATATGCTGCACGTTGTTGCCGTACCAGCGCATAAAAATATTCGAGTTCTTTGATCAAAAGGCATTAGATACAGGGATGGTAAAAGCTATATATCGACGGTTTTGTCTAGAATATCCAAGTCGGTAATTGGTGGGCAATTTTAGAATATCTGCAATTGCTGTCATCCATTAAGCTTTTAATTAGGGAAATTGAGGAATTCGTATATGTTTGCATGTAGGCTCCTGGCAGCTGAACGCATTTATTTAAAAGAGTGCTTCCAAACAACACATTGTATCTCATGTTTTTCATCGTAAAGGGATGCCTCTTCAATTGCCTTGAGCTGAGAGAATGCATTGCCTTCTCTTCATCGCTGTCCCTGTATTGCGCTGATGTGATTCAAAATATATATATTTTCTGTCAGCGTTTTCTGGTGTTCGCATACATAATTATACCCAGGCACTGTTTGGATTGTCATGTTCTGGACGCTGTAGGTTTCCGGTCAGAGAAGTTCAACAAGATGGGCTTTCATCATTTAACTTCTATCAGATTGCTCGCAGTTTGTTTTTTTGCTTTTAATGGAAACCAAGGAATAACTATTCTATTCAAATACCTAGTGCGACCCACTCAGAGGGTCAGAGAATAAATCCCCTTGTTCTCTGCCTTTAAACGCTCGATTTCGAATCCGGTTTCAGGGCATACTTCCATTCAGTAAGCTATAGCGTTTCCATTGCGAGAATTGCATTATATACAGAGACTGTCGATGTTACATTGATCTTTCGAATCTTAATTCACAATCATTTTAAAGAGAAAGGGACTAAGAATACTACCTTGATGTACACCGACGTTGAACGGAAAAACCTTAATTATTGCTGCGGTTCACTGCACTATGGCTTTTGGTTCTGATCAATTTGATATATGTAGGTACGTCACTGTCTCCTTAGCTCTATTCAGATGAAACCCCCAAGAGTCCCATCAAATGCTTTCTCAGGGTTGATGAAAACCATGTGTTCATGAGGCACTTCGGTGTTTCTTCTTCAACTCTACCGATCCGAGCTTACCTTTAAGAAATGGAATGAGGGAGCTACTCCTCCACAGAGAGAGGGTGGTTGTAGGTCCCATTCGACTTATGATTACAAAACTTGTAGTCCAAGTAAAGCACCCTTACATTACATAAAAGTCCTTGTTAATAATATTTTTATGCAGGGAAACCCTAAGAATGTCAACAAAACAAACTCTCTACTCCGTTACCACACACATGTAATGTTGTTCGAGCCCGACTCAGTTACATCAAAGTAAAAAATAAATTCTCTGTAAAATTGCTTACAACCAAAATACAAATAAACACGAATGTATCTTTTCCCTTTGAATTGCTAACAAATACAAGTATTCCGACCTACACATTTAAGAGAAAAAAAAAAAAAGGAATTTGAAAACAACCAGAGGAAATATTTTCAACAAAAATAAGCATTTCCAGTTCAATAGCGAGGTAAAAAATCAAACAAAACTCCCGCATCTCAATTAAAATGGGAATTCCATTTGAGATCCTTCGCCTGCGTGTATTAAGTATGTTTGCATACCACATCCACTCACATCGTCGCATATGGATTGCGGAATCCTCGAACATACCCCCAAAAATATTGACTTCCTTGGGCTGTGGAATGTAGTACACATCGCTTTAATGGTTCGCATGTTTTCATCTTGTTTCGCGCCATTGGGCAACATCATTTGCTCCAATTCATTTAACGTTCGCTTTCTGTACACATGGGATCTTCGCTTGTACCCACATTTTTCTCCTTTTTTCTTTTTTCATTTTATTTCGTTTTTTTTCTGCTTTTTTTTTATTTTGAAAAAAAAGATGGAATTTCGCCGCTTTTAAGACCGAAATGGCATCCATTTCTGTTGAGGTACTTGGGAATCGTTACCATTCGACTTTAAAGCTTCAAAGGATGTTAACGGGATATTGAGCGAGGAAGTACCTCATTGAATGATTCAATGCTTCAAGGCTATTCATCTTATACAATTGTTTCATGTAATATCGATAGAAATAGGAAAGTCGACGACGTTATCCTTTGAGACTCTTTTGTTTCTTTTGAACACCGTTTTGCAAGCGGACGAACATACCATACCAACTCACATTCATCAGAGAAACAATCACCGGGAAAATGGAACTTGTTGTTGTTGTGTATGGGTATAAGAACGGGAAGAGGATGAGGAGAATAAATTCCCACGAAACCATGCTACAGGTAAACAAGGATCTCCATGGATATGCTCTGACCGAATAGTGACTGTCACTCAATTCTGTTGGCCTTTTCTATTCCGGTGAAGTTTTGTTATTTGTTTGCTGCTTTGGCGCGCGTTTATTTTTGTTGGCTTTCACTAGAAACACGAAGCGAAGAAAAAAAGAAAAAAAACCAGGACAGAAACTAGATCCTTTGGGATATCCAATCTGATTGGTATTTGTTGTGCTAATAGCTAAGGTACCCTGTCCATATCCTGAAACTTGATTACGAGCTTTTTCTTTTTTTTTTGTGCGCTGTCTTTCATTCGTTTCTCCTTCGCCCCATGTTCATTGTGTCCTGATGGTATTTTTGAGATTCGATTTATCCTTTGTCATTGGAAGGTTGAGTTTTTGTGTGCTTTTGGTTGTAGATGGCAATGACGGTACGGTAGTTGTGGAAGTGAAAGTCGCATGTGTTTTGTGTGTGCGGTCAAACAGGACCAGGGGATTGATTTGTATTCCTTTCATTTCTTTGTTGGATTTTTTATTCTTCTTCTATGTTTTTTTTTGCGGCATCTTGTTTTGATCTATTGTTAGAGAAGAGGGATGGATACCTTTAGCTACTTGGCTTAGTGGGAGGCTAGGTGAATGTAATTTTTAGCTTCTGGGAAAGAAATCTTTTATGTGGCTTTAGTGATTTGGTTCCTTCCTTTGGGGGAGTTCTATATTCAATTATCGGAGAGAATTGCGGGTGGGCATGGTGATGGAAACAAGATCAACAACAGGCTTCTATGTACGACGTTGAATGCTTAGACTTTAAGGTTCTTCTGTTTGTCAGGCTATTTATAAATCGTTCAAAAATTGCGAAGATCGTTGAGCCCAGGACTTGTAGATACTTTATGGCAACTGATTGCAAAAGTCACTGTCTCTACTGGAGATGTTGTAGGTAGGAGGGTCCTTTTTCAAATTTAATGCCGATCTCGATTGCAGATGTTAATTAGTGGTAGCCATGTTGATGTCCGTTTTTGAAAAATCCAGTAACAGTATTTTGGAGAATTACTAGACAAGTTGCGATCGGTGGAACTTACTTACTTAAAGGGCTCCCGACTCTTGGGGAGTCTCTGCCTGATACACGGCTGCCTTCCATCCTTTGCGTCTCGGGCACGTTGTTTCCAGTTGTGAAGACCAAGTTCTCTGGCATCTTCCTGAGCTTGGACAGCTCCTCATTCCGCCATATTGGGAATTTCTCTTTACTAAAACTGTATAAACGGACTCAGCTCTATCGCTCCGCGCTGCCCCAAAGCGTATGTCTTGCGTTGGCGGCACAGCCCATTAGGAGGTTGGTATTGCTGTTGTTGGCTACTTTTGTCAGGCTATGGACTTCTTCTGGCGGAGTTGATGAATTGCATGTTTAGTCATGGTTTTTTAGCCGAAAAAAAAAACGCTTTGCTACTGTAAGGAAGAAACTATTATGATGCTGCACCAGTTTCTTAGCCAAAGATGTAGCTACGAGATATCCGGTTTGTTACCTGCTCGCAGTTTGAGTTTGCTTTATGACCTTTATCATATTTTTCTTTGGGCTGAGAATGCAGTTGAGTAGTAAGGCACTATCCCGAACGACTAAGGAGGCTCTATATACCTAAGACCTTAATCATCCCAGTCCTGCTCTATGGCGCCTGAAGCATAGACTCGAAAGCGGATGAAGATATCCTCGGTCGATTCGATTGCGTTGACGGGCTTTGGAGGAGAAGATTCCACGACGAAATTTACAAACTGAACAGTGACATCGACGTAGTCAGAAAAGATAGTTGGGCATTTAGAGGGAATGGACAGCAATGCACTGTTCCCGCAGAATCTTCGAATCTGAACCGGGGGGACAATGGTGTAGAGGACGACCTCGCCTAAGGTGGTGCGCATAAGTAGAAGGGGACCTTAACCAACTTGAAGAGCGCAACTGGATGCAGTTAGCTAAGGACCGTGCTGTGAATGTGCATGTATGTCCGTGTATGTTTGTGTCTGAAAGGCTCAGTCTTCTGGCGTGTTTTCCCAGAAGGCAGTGCACGGACAAGATTCGCACTGGTGCTCTAAGCTGAATTCTGTTTAGATTTAGAAGAGTTCTTTTCCGATCGAATTCTGGCTTTGGATACCCTGTGACCTGCTATATTTGACCATCTTTGGTTGGCTGTAATGTATACTTCGCATTTCCGCGCCAGTACTCCCTTCCTGTGTACGTCATCTCGTACGGTGTGTCGAAGTCGAACACAAGATTCGTCTGTCGTCTGTTTTTATTGAGTTGCCATTAATAAATTCATTTGTAATGGAACAGTGTCCTATACTGCTTCTCTTAAAGAGGCCTCAGCAAGTGGGCCTTAGCGCATTGTTTTCGGCTTATAAATGAATGCGTTGACCCTTATACCCATTAAGTTAGTTTCTTCAGGATCCTATCGATAACCGATACCCATAATTAAGGGGATAAGACTCCTACCTGGGGAGTTCCTCTGATTACCGATCTCCTAACAGAGCTATTTTCGAGAACAGAGCTGTTGTTTCGTGTATCAAGCATTCTACATAGCCATTTTGGTATTCTCTGGTCAACCTCCGTGCTATCTAAGGCCTGTTTGATGGCCCTTATCTCTACATTGTTGAAGGCCACCTGCTTTAGATCCAGAATATTCAGCGGTCTTTCTTCTTGGCGTCGCATCACCTTAGCCTTACAAAATTCGATATTCCAGGTCCTACTTTAGCCCCAGGAAACAACCCCAGTACATCGCCGATTAGAAAAAGATACAAATGAACCCATAAACTTCTCTGACTACACAATACAGTCGGACAAATTAATGTGCCATTACAACTTGACTGCAAGCTACCGCAAAAAGGACTACATCATCTGTTTCAATGGTAAGTTTCCCCCCACCACCCATAGTACGTGTACCCGAAAACATGTGGCAAATGCATGCACCTGCGGCAGTTTGCCTGCACAAATCACAGTGACGTATCTTCCAATGAATTTTCCCCGAATCGCCCTAACACAATATCTTGTTAGAAAAGTTCCTCAATTAATTTTAACAAGGATGTTGGTGCATATAAACCAAAAAGTTTTCCTTGTATTTCTATATATTTTACCATCCACCACCCACCGCCGTCCTCGTCACTAGGATGCGATGTACCTTCTATAGTTGTTAGAACTGACACAGACTGATATCCTTAAAGCAGCAACATACAGCTGCCGAGTACAAATCTCGCACATTTAACAATGCCATTCATGCGAAGGATACGTGTTCATCCGTAGAAGAAAAACCAGCAGGATCTTGACATTTTTCCAATCACATATACTGACGATGGTGGGTATTTTTTTTTCCTGTTTTCTTGGAATAAAAATGTGATACAGAGTTCTGTTATCCTTCGGGACAATAAAATACGAAACAAATAAATTCTCACTATAAATAGGAGTCCTTTTTTTTTCTACAGTGAGAAAGGATGAAGTTCACTGCTGCAGAATGCTTTTTAAAAAAAAAACGCCGAAGGATATGACACCAGAATGCCATAGCTTGTGTATGATCCTGTAATATTGAGAAATGGTGATTTAATGACCAAAAACCAAGCAACAAACAAGGGCTTCTGGGCTGGAGTCGATAAACTGCAAGTCCTGTTGATATGACATAAATTTAGATCGATTCCGTCGACGCGTCGGTAAGTGACAAAAGTTATAATAAACCAAGAGTCAACCACATGATTGAAGTGTGTTTACTGCAGGCTGGGTCAAAATGAAATTAAGATGAGAGAAATATCCTTTGGCCAAGGGAAAAGAATTTTCTCAGGTTTGTGCGAGAGAGAGAGTGAATGTGCATCCATCTTCGAAAAGAAGCAAGTTGCAGCTCATGCCACTGCAGTCACCCTGGAGATGGCAGCAAAGGAAAAGGATAAAAAAAAAAAAAATAAAAAAATTGCAATTGTGGCTCTCTGGTCTAAGATTTGCTCCTGGGGTTGACTTGCTGTTGATGATGTTGTTGATAATGGAGATGGATACAGCTATGCATTCAGGGGTACTCTTGAACAAAGGGCAACTTAATAACAATTGTATCTGAAGCAGAAAGACTAGTTTTCATAGACGTATAAGCGTATGTGTATCTGTTGTATGAGTGGGCATATCCAAGGACACACTTAACCCTTTAAATCTTAACTCAATGTTGGACTCTTTTGTTATGAAATTGGATCGGTTTTCAGTTGGGAGCTATAGATACACAATTTTTGTTTTCACAGATGAAGAATACGATTCGGATTGTTTTGATTTTGGCAGAGATTCCTTATAAAAAGTAGAGAGAACTAGCATTGGCAACAGCTAGACGCTTCTGTAAGGCAATCAAAATTGGCTTTGCTGCCGATGATTCTCCTTAGAGCCATTTCAGTCTACAGATTTAGATAACCACACTCGGTTGCCCTACTCGGGGCCAACAACCAAATATAATGTACTGGCTATACACGTCGGTGGTAAGGCCGATTCTCCAATCCAACTTGAAACAGACGGAAAAGCTTAACGAGTGGTATGTCTCAGCACCACGAATGCGCTGAGAACCAATCCAACAGCGGCGCTTCAAACGATGCTTCACCTTCTCCCGATCGACACCTTCGGCAAGCAAATGGCGACCAGCTCTGCTCTTTGACTGAGAAACTCTTGTCTCTGGAAAGAGCTACTACTGGCCATGCCAACATACTTAAGATGCATCCACATCTCCCTAAGGTCTACTGAAACTAATTTCAGCACTGGCTTCAAACACTCGATACCGGACAGATCAGCTTGGACGCAACGTGATGTCCTACATAATGATTCGCTGTCTATTTTCACGGATGCGACCAAACTACAGGACGGAGTCGGTGCCGGAGTCTTCTCGGAAAACTTGGGCATCCGCCTCTCCTTTGATCTTCCGAACTATTGCTGCGTGTTTTAGGCCGAAGTCACTGCCATTCGCCAAGCCGGTGACTGGCTGGCGGTGGATGCTGTATCGTGACAGCTAGGCAGTTATCAAATCCCTCATTTCCAGCAATGTAACATCTAAAGCAGTGAAAAACTGCCGCATATCTCTTAAAGAGATTGCTGGACAGTATAACCGCACCTTTTGTTGGGTACCAGGTCACTGTGACGTCTCGGGGAACTGCGTGGATGACGAATTGGCTAGACGAGGCTTTTCCGGTACAAATAGCTCATCGAGGGCCACGTCAACCAACCAGCCAACCAACCATACTCGTATGTGTAAGTAATTTTCCTTATTCGCGTTTAATTAGAAGACTGCATCCGTACTAAAAAAAAGTCCTTTGGCAGCGGCACGAAGTGGAAATGCGATACTTCCATCAGTTGAAGAATTATGCTGATCCTCGTTCTCGCTTTGAGGTGTGCACATAACAATAATTTCAATCAGTGAATGAAACTGCTGCGTCTTTCGTGGATAAACGACTAAGCACTTTAGTGGACAACACTCCCTATATCACCTACAGCTGTGATACTCTTGACAGAAGCAAAGGGAGGACAAGCGCAGAATAAGTTGTTCGCATCAACGTCACCCTCCTTACAAGTGGTGCAGATGGTCGTGTCGTGCATTAAAGTAAGTCTCTCGGTTCAGTCTTTTCTAGAAAATAGAGTACTGCTGTGAAAAAGTTTGTTAAATTCCGAAGAGTCACCACTTAAGATCGTTTTACAATAACACATTCCGTGTCCTCAATTCCTCTTCAACTTGTCTACGCCAGGTATGTGACTATGGCCAACTCGTCTACCAGATAGGGTGAGTGGCTTCTACTCTTGCATACAATATTTCGAAATAGAGTTGCTTTGACGTCTCAATCTGCCAAGTGTCACTTCATTAGCATTGTGGTTTGTAATTCTTCTAGGTTCCTGATCCGCATTTACATTATTTGCAATTAGGCGCATCATACTTACTTACTTAAGGTGGCGCTAAGTCCGGGATGGACCTGGTCCTTAATCAATAAGTGTCTCCAGCCAGCTGTCTTCACTTTCGTATGCCAAGCTGGTTGGAGTCCCCTTCCACTTGCGTGCACTATCTGAGTCGCGGTCTTCCTCTACCGTGGCGACCATCAGCTATGGATTCGAAGATTTTCTCGGCCGAAGAATTGGTGTGCATACACTCTACATGACCCAGCTACCTCAATCGTTGGAGTTTCATTCTTTTCGTTGTCGTCGTTGTATCTCGTCTTCTACTTACTGTCGAGACCGAAAATCAATCGAAGAATTTTCCTCTCGAAACAACCAAAGTCCATGCCTCTGCACCATTGAGCAGGACTGAGATGATTAAGTTCGTATAAAGGGTTACTTTAGTTGTTCGAGTGAGGCCTTTGCGGCTCAATTGCCTTCCAATCCCAATCCCAAAGTATCAGCGGTTGGCGAGAGTTATACTTCGTTTGATCCCAGCGCTGGTGTCGTTGTCGGTAGCATATAGCAGAGCATATGTAGATGCAGTCCCTAACTACATTAAAGTTAAATCTATCTACAGTGACGTTCTATCCGAGAGGTCGCTGCTGGTTTTTTGTTGACAGCATATACTTGGTCTCGCCCTCCTTTAACTGTCGCTTCCATCTCAATATACACGTAAGCCTACATGAATCCTTTTTTTACATGAAGGGTTTCCGTGAGTTCTTTACCGAACTTGATGGACCAGCGTGCATTCATCGTTGGAGAATTGCTTTAAATGCTGTCATACGCTGTCTTGAAATCAATGAAAATGTGGTGGGTATCGAGGTGGGTTTGAACATTTGATCGACGATGGACTTTCTTGGGCTAAAACCACACTGATATGGACAGGTTGTTGACGACCGGCTTTAGTCATTCACACGATGCGGTAGATATGTAAGAGAACGACTGATGCCTCTGTAGTTGGCGCGGTTCAGAGAGGATCGGGCAAAGAATGTTGAGGTTCTATTCATAGGGTATACTTTCATCTGATCATATTTTACAGATGAGCTGGTGCATGCTCCTTACCAATTCATCGCCCGCTGCTTTGACAGCTCAGCAGCTAGGCCGTCAGCTCCAGCAGCTTTGTTGGAGTTAAGTATAGATATGGCTATCTTCACTTCGTCTAGGTCGCGGGACGGAATTGTTGATCCACATGGTCCAGGTTGAATGGTTCATTCTGTCTGACACCGGGATTCGATTTGTCGTCGCCGTTATACAGCCTGCAGAGATGGTTCTTCCTAATCCTCAGCATCGACTTTGTTTCTACAACGATGTTCCCTTGATCGTCCTTGAAAGTCATAGTCTTTCTAACCAAAGTGTGTTTTGTTTGCAAATATTTCTAAAGAAGTCGCAGAATACTAGGCCTGGCAAAAGATTTGGGGGGAGACTTGCCCATCATAACCCCGTATCAGCTGAGTGTTAGTGCTCGGCGGACAAACAAAGCTTAAGTCAAGTTGAAGGCTGGATATTCACATTTTAAACACATACTTTGCAGCGACTTCTAGATTGAGACATGCTGGGTTACGATATTGTTTTGAAATCCTCAGTCAAAAAAAAAAAATCCTTACGATGCGGCGATATCCGATTCGAAATAGACCCAAACAGTTACATCTCGATCACTCAAGAGGGCAAAGCTATTTAACGACTTAACTAAGCTGGCCAGCATCAATCTATGATTCAATTTACGAATCCAGTTTTTTGGAAATGTAAATAAATACAATGACTATGTGATTTCGACACGAAAAAAGTCATTAAATTCAGAGTCAATAGACTTTGACTATGTCATGTCCCACGAATAAATGATGACTTTTGCGCAGTAAAATATCTATTTAATCTCGCCGCACACGTAGCCCATTCAGAGATGTGAGATACTCGTAGTTTTTTTTTTTTTGAATATATTTTAGAAAAAGTGCAATACTTTCGAAGATGAAACACCTAAAGTCGATGAAAATTCTTTTAAATCCAAGCATTTGCTTTCGTTTTGAGGATGAGTAGCTCCACACCACACCAAAGTTGGTGGATAAAACCTGTTCAACGCTGATGAACCCTGGTCAAGTTCCCCTCAAAATTGATTATGAAAAATTACCATGTACAAGCCCCTACCAATCGCAAGCAGCAATCTCCTTTGCATAACAAATTTTTAATCACAGTCTTACGACCAGAGACCCCAACAAAAAGAGCTTGATCTTCGGCAATAACCCACTTTTTTGCGACACATCAACTCCATTTCCATTGTCAGTAACACCATCAAGAGCACCCAAAAAATACAATTTTCTGAATAAGTTTATTGAAAAAACATATTTCATTAACAATTACCTCACGATGCAATTACAACGGTTGCGCAACATCTTTAACCATTTGACCATTATCACCGTCGTCGGTAGGCCATATACACATCTGACCCCACCATCAATATGAATATGCATTGCATAATGTAGGTACTGTACGTGTGTATATCGGTGGGCTATTACCCTCCAGCGATCGTCAGACTGCAAAAGAAGAAAATCTTGCAGATACAATTATTGAAAGTTCACCCAAACTACATACGCTGATGTCATACACAATGAGACGAACGTCTCCGACATGGTGTGTCAAATCCCCACCCAGGCCCAACCATCCGCTTACTTACTTACTTACTTGCGCGCTTGCAATTCAAGACGTTTGCGCTGCAAATATACCTCGGGGAAAGCGAAAAGATACCAAGTATCTGGAGAGCAGTATGGTGTAGTTCGCTGAAGAAAGTCAATTAATTATGACGATCTCCTACTCGAGGCCAGAGTTTTGGTTTCGGAATCGGGGAAATGATTGTACGCTTTCTACTGGAAAGTTGTAGTGGGAGACAGTTATAAGCTAATTCCCCACCGGTAAGTGAACAGTTGAACACTTTAAGCCAAACTGGTAAACCGATACGTGTGTACGCTCTGTGTTAAAAGTTCGTGTATCATTTTTTTTTTTTTGCGATATTTTATTTGCTGAGGTAATTCGATCGATTGTTAGTGCGATTTCCTGTGTACAATAATTTTCTATTTAGTTTCGAGATGAAATCCGTGATCTGTTTGTTAGCTGTGGTGACCGTGGTCGTGTGCTATCCACAACGGGAAGGAGCTGCATACACAAACGAAGCAATCCGTCAGGCGCAACAAACCTTTCTGATACCCAAGGATGCCCAGATTCAACAAGTGCAGGAGGGCATTGAGTTGGGAGCTTACGAGCAGATTCCCGGAAATCAAAAGATAAATCTTTTCGAGATCCTCGGCGATCAAGTGCCGTCGGAAGTGATTAACAATCTGCAGGCACAAGTCGATCAAATCGGAAGGAATTAACGAACATTTACTGCAAATGTGTGTTGTTGATGTTATCTTTGTATAAAAAATTAAATTTAAAAGTCTGTTTTCTAAGGAGATTGTTTTTTTTTTTTGGATGTAAATAGATTTCCTTTCAGAAAGAGATTGGAGCTCAAGAAGTGAGTGGGTATGTACGTCATGACATCCATTACGAATTGGCTTCACGTACTTGAATCTTTGCTGTATTTGGCATTCAATTTAGTATCTGCTTCATGAAGAATACAGATGCGATCATTATGCTGGAAATATTTTTTAATGATGCGTCTGTGCCTCTTCCATATACTGACCTCAAACGTTGACCAAATTTGGAGTAAAAGTGAATGTCTATTGAGTATCTATGTATCTACATTCTAAATTCGGCTGCGTCCAATCTGTTGCGTTCGAAATTAAAGATTGTGAAAAGATATTCAATGAATCTGCTGTAGGCTTTCATTTGGTACCTCGTGGATTTTTACGAATTTACTTAGTGCATTTGAAAGTAGAAATATGCTCCTTAGAAAAAAAAAAAAAAAGTATTTTTAGCATAGTTCCATAAAAAGGAATCCAACGAGGTCAGATCATACGATCACGGTGGCCAATAGATGTCGCTAAATCTCAAAACCAAACCGTGAATTGGGCCAAATTTGTGTTGTGTGAAACGAAGCCTCGTCCAGTTGAAACAACATGTCGCTCACATCAATGTTTTCGATCTCAGACCAAGCAAGTTTAGTTATCATTGGACCATAGAGCAGAGAATTCACCGTGCTGGATCCGATTTCCTTTCAAGGATTACATTGGTATTCTCAGAATTTCACTAGCGGCCGATCAAGAAATAGGCCTCATCGCTGAAGAAGGTTTTGCGTGACAAGTCGTCGTGAAGTTGTTGACTTTCTGGCACCCAGGCAGCGTATATTTTGCGCATTCTATGGCTAGCAGACCTTAAGGCGTTGAAGATGCAAATCCAAGCAAAAAATATGTCAAAAGAAGTCTAGAGACCTTGGAAATACTTAATTTCTAACCGTGGAGTGGAATGTACAATTCCGGGGCACTCACAGTGGCTAGTGTCTGCCCCAAGAACACTTTTCACAGCGTTCCTGTGGTCGTCGATGCTATCAGGAGCGAAGCTGCTGTTTTTTTCTGATCTGTGGCAAGGAGGTCCCTTATCTGTTGGCGAACTTGGTGATCCCGGGGCCTATCGGTATTATAGCTGGGTATCCCTAAGAAGTTGGATCGGTTGCTATTGACCGATGCAGTACGAAGACGTAAAGTAGCTACCATAAGATGGTGGTCCCTCTTCATTCCTATGTCAGCTCTATGTATGTTACGAACGTCTCGGATGCAATTTCTAAAACGTCGGCTAGTGACAAAGTGATCGATCTGGGTTGATGTACGTTGTCGATCAGTCGAGACCCAGATGATCTTGGGGTAGTCCTTGTGGTCAAACAGCGTACCTTCAATGACCAGGCGGTTGACGTTGTAGAAGTCACTAAACCTTTCGCCGTTTGGTCTCATCATATGCTTGAGCGTGGTGTTATTATTGCCCACCTTCGATCACGATATCTCCGTTAGGCATTGAGTTTGTGGCTACGATTTACTGGTTTGCTGTAGAAATCGTCCTTGTCATTCAAATCTGCATAGTTTGGCGGAGCGTAGCATTAGATAATAGTTATGTTCCTGACCTGTCACCATAAGGTGAATAGGACATAAGGCTGTCTCGAGCTTTAGGGTAAGTAAGAGATTCGCAAGTGGTGTTCGTTGGTTTCCCAGATTACACCAGGAAGCTATTGCCAGTTTCAGAGGATTGAATTGCGTGTCCCTACCATCTAATTTCACTTACTTCTAGGATGTCCAGTTTGTACCGAATGAATTCTTCTTCTTGGAGGAATCTCGAATCTAGACCCTCTTTTCCGTTGTCAAGGAGTGTCTCAGAATCCAATCATTGTCCGTGGTCGATAGCGGTTGCGGCTTGCTAGACCACAGACCAGCCAATACTTGTCATGTTTATTATGGCGCAGGAGATTCGCCATTCGCCATCTTTAAGCTTCGCAAAAAACTCCCAGAAGCGTTGAAGTAGGACTTACTAGTATTGCTGTAGGTGTTCGTCTGCAGAGGTATCATCTCGTTTTTTTAGCGAACCAGCATTCATTGGCCAATGCTGCTTCTACGAGGCCCATTACTAGTCGTTTGCCCCCCAAAGGTATGGTTTGGATTTGACAACTCAGGCCACTTAAACCTAAACTAAATTGGTGAAGCTACGACTAGCATGAAAACTATCCTATTTCACGTGGAACAGTTCAATGATAGATGCTTCGATTTTTTATAAACCACGCATTGGACACGTAGTTGAATCCAAAATCAATTAACATCCCCACATCCTTGTGCAGATTCTGCGGAGATGTTGAAGAAACTCCGAGGCACTTTCTAAAGGAATGTGGAGCACTGATTCACAAAAGGATGAAAGACCTGAATGCCTACCAACTCTCAGAAGAATGTCTACCATTGCTAGATCCACCCCAGATAGTGCAATTAATCAAGAAAATTGGGTTGGAGGGGGGACTGAAGTATCTCATCGACTAGAGCTCTAAGTCGGTCCCAGTGTCCCTACACCCCACATCAACAGGGTTCATTTAATTCGATCATGCTCAGATTCCGGTCACGAATTGGGCTGCTACTGATGCTGAAGATGGTTTTATTAAATAAATCTATTCTCAGACGTTTATGTGACGTATGTGTCGGATTCCCTTTAAATTCCAGCGAATTTTCCTCTCTCGCATCTTCCAACGCCTCCTTACTAAGGGTTTCGTCAGAATTCAACCAACAAGCGCAGTCTTTAGCTGTCTGCCTCCAGTTGCTCTGCGTCTGCGTCTGTTCATTTTACATGTCCTAGTCATCTCGGATGTTAAATCAGCGGGCCGATGTTTCTGTGCATACAGGTCCTGCATAAGCCTCTAATTAATTTCTCCGTCAGACGATGAAGTGGTCAAGATTAATGTTGAAGATGGAGAACTAGTAAATCACTCTTCCGGTTCAATAAGGCAATAGGGCACTCCTCTGCTTCAATAAATGTATATTCTTCTATGCCGGGCCTTGTTACTCGCCACGACTCACAGAGGAAACAAAAGCACTTAACCGACAACAATTGCGTGACACTCCTGACCTCTAACATATCACTTGTGACAGTCGAGGATTAAGTTAGCATTCCATTTGAATTCCATAGAAGTCTCATTATTTCCTTCAGCAAAACAATACCACCACGCGCCCATAAATATCAACAAAACAAGTTAAACTAATCCCCTTACGGAGGAACTTTTAATCTCCCTTAACCAACAATTTATTTAGTACAACGACTATTGGATTCAACTAATGACCACCATTTCGTTTACGATCCAAGAGACCCGGCCGGGCCGCCCAACCCTGAGCACATCAGTAAATAATTATTTCTCCCAAGCAAACGCGTTTTTTCCAAATCGGTAATTTGTCCTTCTTATGGTGCAAGTCGCTCGCTCTAATTGCTCAGCAAACAATCGCCGAGCAATTATCCTTAAAGATATTTTCTTCCTTCATCTCTCGGTATACACGCAGATGCATATAAACCAAGCAAACAAGAGATACTATAAATTGTCCCACAATCCCAGTTGATACCCGTCTCTAGCCCTCATAAAACCCTGATGCTCTGATGATTCGTTTTGTCGAAGGATGAAATCCTAGAACCTAGACAATCTAAAAAGAATTTTATATCTTCCAGGCAAAACTACTACAACTACACACGTCCACCCGTCGTACATACATACGAGTAGTTGTCATACATCAGCAGAAGTAAGAAAGAGGATTCCTCCTTCAACAATGGGCATCCATAAAAATAGCTGCAATGGTCTGAATTGTTATTTTCCGTCTGTAAAGGATAACAATAACCAGCATGAACCATGATACCACTATTTTGCTTCTCCGTTGGGTTTCGTCAGAGGCAAATTTCCAGTAGTTCGTCCAGCTTTGCCGCAATGGTTCTATGCGAGAATAGTATCTCGTGGTTGCATGGCGCACCCGTACAATTGTGTGTGTTGTCGTTTTCTTTTGCAAATAATCACAGTGACAGGGTAAACGGCTGAGTACTGGTGAAGGAAGAAGAAAAAGATGGTGGAGGAGATTTCGACTTCCTTTTCTGGTTTTTCCTTCGGTCGCTGGTTGCTGCTTATGGCATTTATAGGACGACATCTACAGCGTGCATCATAAGTCAGCTCGTCGTTCACGTCTTCCATTGTCATCGTCCTTATGGTTAGTGAAACAAAAGGATTTCCCGCTAGTTTTCTGCTCAGATGGGGCAAGTGTATACGTGGAGACAAACAGAGTTATGTAATTTAAAATCCAGTCATTTGCATATGGATTTGTTTTCGGTATTCATTTAGTCCTGCCCGGGGTATGGAGTTAATAACAGGAAGTTAGAGGAGGAACTGCGCTTGGAATTGTTTTATATTTTTCCAGCCATACAAATGAAATAAATGAAAAATATGCTCGTGCAGAGCGGTTGAAATAGGATCAAGGACGATGAATGAATTTGCTGGGTTTTAAATCCTGTCTTACCCAACATTTGATGGCTTGTTTGACCGGGCGGAACAGTCTCTTGTTGTTGTTTTGCTCGTACATTGTCTTTAGTCTATCAAGCTCCAGCGAAATGTAAAATTATTTCGTTGGAAAAAAGGACATTACACAGAACAGAACAGGAGGTTATTTCTAAAGCCAAACAGGACCTTGTGTTCTTAATTGGTTGACATAATTCGACAAACTGACCATTACAGATGCTAGATTTGAGAGCAACTTCAGTACATCAAGCCGAGGTATTGGCTCTGCTTAGGAAACGGTGCAGTATATGGTGTTCGAATATTTTGTGTGACATAATGTTTGCGGATAAACACGCAAACAGTAGCGATATCCACTCAAGATACTTACTCACTAACTTAGGTCGTTTAACCCCTCATGGGGAATAGGGCCCAACGATGGGCCTTCTCGCTGTCGTGTTCGGTATTCTGCAATGCGCTTGAGCTCCCTCCAAGTCATCCCCAATGATCTCGATCCGTCTTTGACTGTCCTTCTCCATGTCTGCCTAGGACGGCCCACTCGTCTGCCTGATTGTGTAAGTGGATTCCATTGCATGGCGTGATTCGCAATGGAACTGCCTTCGCGCCGTGTAGGGTGTGACAAATCCACTGCCACTTTATCCTCCGTATTTTGACATCTATTGGCTCCCGGCCCGTTATTGCGTGTAGTTGGTCGTTTGATATATGGCTCAGCCAGAAAATCCTTAGAATGTTGCGAAGACATCTATTTATGAAGGGTTGCAGCTTCCTTGTGACCGTGTTGGTCACTTTCCAGGTATTACATCCATAAAGTAGGATAGTCTCATACAGCACAGTCTTTGCTTTGCGAACTCTGCTGTCTACATCGCCGTCTTCCGGGACCATTCTTCCTAAATATAGAAAGCTACTTACTTTTCGTCTTGCCGTCCGGCAATGTTGAGTTGAGCGGTGCTGGCGTTTTCCTGAGAAATTCAATTTCTACTTTGTTCACCTCTGACTCCAGATTATGGATCATCTGTGATGTAGGTCCGTTATCCTGTGTGAGAGCAAGCAAAGGTCAGGAAAGATTTGCGAAAAAATCTTGAAAGCATCTCTAACCTAATATGACTGATGGAGGAGAGGCCAAAAGGGACCAGAGAAAGTGATTCGGTTTAAAATCTATCGGATGCAACACAATACTAACTCATGTAGGTGCTCTACATATCGAGGTGAACCTGGGCCTCAATCAACCATCCTCTCTAGTTAGCCCCGTCCTTAGCTAGCTGCCTCCAGTTGCGCACTGTAAGTCAGTTAAGGTTCCCTTCTGTTTGTGCGCAACACCTAAGGCGAGGTTGTTCTCTCCTGCATTGCCTCTCTGGGATAGATTCGAGGGCAAAAAGGATGCGAGCAATACTTGAGCCTTATTTGCGTTCCGCGTTCCATATCTGTAATTGGGTCACTCTGACAGACTAAGATGGTCAAACAGTAGCTTGAAAATCTGGATATGACGGGATAAGTACTGCTCATGTGGGTACCATTGGTCACGTTCTCATTGCGCCAATGACATCCACGGAGGCGATAAATTTGGTTAAATTGTTGCTGTATCTGGACGCACAGAGTTTTTAGACATCACAACAGAGGGGCATAAGTGACCATGGGTTTGTTCCAGGAATGAATGTTGGCGATGATTACTTCGACATATGTGATTCCCTTTCCTGAGTATGCTTATAAGGACATTGACAGTGTTAGTTGAGAATGTGTTGACAGTTTTTCTGGGATTGATGGTGAAGCCTGTACCAATCGGAAGCTAAGTTAAGTTGTGCTTCATTTTCGAGATGACGCATTCGAATTGGCATTCGAATTGGCATATCTTTGTAGAGTTTGGTTAGTAGGCTCAGAGGTTCGTACCTCGTCCTAACTCGCCCAGTTATGAAAAGAAGTAACTGCCAAGAGGACGTCTTCTTTTAGTGGTTAGCGTTGGACAGTCACAAAGGAGGTGACGAACGGATTCTATTTCCTCTTCGTCCTTGCAACTACTGCAGTCCTGCCTACTACTACTACTACCTATCGCGTGTCCTGTCACGACGCCAAGAGCTATTCGGATATCCTTTCGACTTAGTTCCATAAGATTGATAGATCTGTTTTTGTCGTAGACTGGCCATAATGATTTGGCTGTTGCTCATGTATCTAATAGCCTCCTCATTAGACTCGATGTCTATCTCCCTTGCAGTGTGCTAAGCGGTATACTGGCTTCAGAAATGGCCCTTCTCTGGCTAGTTCATCCCCTTTTTCGTTACCGGAGATATCCGTGTGGCCAGGTACCCAGCACAGGTTCACCGTATTGGCCGCTGAGATGTCATCCAGTCGCTTTTTACAGATTTTTACGAGCTTGGATCTTATCGATGTGGACTGCAAAGCCTTAATGGCTGCTTTAACGTCGACGTAGATGCTGGTTATTTTTCCTGAAATATTTTCCTCAATTATCATACCCGCGGCTTGTTTTATTGCAGCAACTTCAGCTGGAAAACACTGCACCTGTCCTCAAGTCTAAACGAGCGATATGTGTTCCGAGACTCACAGTATACACCGGCACCTGTACCAGCGATCATTTCGGATCCGTCGGTGAAGATGGCCAGTCCATTCTCGAAAGGGACTCTGCCTTCATCTCATTCCTCTCTACTAGGAATTCGAATGGAGAATCTCGGCTTGCAGTTTGGTAGTGGGACGATGTAGTTCGTTTCAGTCCAGAATCTCGAAACATTCCACTGGTTCAGAATTGAGGCATGACCAAAGGGTTTAGCTATCCATAGACCGGTTTCCTTTAGTCTTAGTGCAGTTTTAGCTGCCGAGTTCGCATAGTATATGTCAAGTGGATGCAGATTCAGTATTGCTTTTAGAGCTGCTGTTGGTATTGATCTCATCGAACCCCCAGACAGCCTGCCCGTTGAATCTTTGTAACGCTTTCAAGTTAGTTCAAGAGCGTTTTCCACCAAACAAACGAACCGTAGAATAAGATGGGTCTTACTACCGCTGTATATAGCCAGTATACCACTTTAAGCTTGAATCCCTATGATTTCCCGAAGGCTCCTCGACGTGCATATAACGCCGCAAAGGCCTTCTGGATTCGATTGTCAATGTTGGCCTTCCAATTTAGTTTGGAATCCAATATCACGCCGAGATATTTGGCAGTTTTCTGAGGTATCAGATCGGTACCGTTCATTCGACGGTATTGATATTCTGGTATCGATCTTTTTATCTGCACGATAACCGGCGCAACTCGAATTCCAGTCCGACTGCTTCGGTAGAGCTTCTGCATTTTCTCATTGCGAAACCAGGAGAAGGTGAGGTGACTTAAGTTGGCAGCATGTTCCCATGAGTAACACGTAAGTCATTATAATGGATTGTTGACACGTTTACTTAGCTTGTAGTCACAGATTTTTCTGCCATCTTCCAGGATGTTTTCATCTGACATTTTAAATGACCCCGCAAAACCCACCAAAACCCGTTGAATCCACAAACCTAAAAGCGCTGAAAGGAATGAAATATATTTTCAACCTTTCCTAGTCACCACCGTTGGTTTAGATGCAACAGGATTAAGACTTAAATATTTATCTAAGGATTTGTTTTGACCTACGTTTTATCTCATATTTATTTTTATTTTTTTCAAGTTGTGGTATTTCAGGGTAACCCCTTTACCTTCAACCAAGCTTACGTTTGTTCATCTTCTCTGCGCTGGAATTCTTTTCAATTTCCAAAAGTGATTTTATCCTTTCGCTATAGTTCAAGAGAAACCAACCAGCCAGCCAGCGTTTTCCCCCTTGCAAATCCCTAGAAAAACATAACAAGCTGTATGCAATCAGGGTAATTGCACTCGAATGCAAAATAAATTGTAAAGATACCATCTTGGGACGAGCTGGAGATATTTATAAATAAATGGAGCAGATGGAGATTTCTAAAAAAGGAAAGACGAGGATATCCGTTCTGTGGAAACCTTTCACTCGGAATTCTTTTCCAGCTAATTACTGAGAGCGCAGTTAATTGAAAGTTGCACCTTACAGTGTTTTTCTTTTAGCGATGTTCTTCAGTATACACCTTTCCTGTGAATAATTATTAGCAAGGACACCCCTTATTTGAAACTAAGAACAATAAAATTGAATTACAAAGGGGACAACACAAACGAAAAAAACAGAAAAAAAAAACAAAACGATTTGAATAAAATAAACATTCAACTGCAATGTTGTGGAATTGAAATTCCCCAAAGGACACATAAGGACACACCGCTATACAATTTCCTTCTATTGTGAATATTTTTGTGTAGCTCTTTTGCATTTTTTTTTCCTCTCTTTTCTTTAAGTATATGTGTGTAAAATTTAAATAGATTTAAATGGAAAAAAAAGGAACGAAGGAGAGAGAAACCCAAGTCCTTTGTCGCACAAATGACTTTTCGCACCATTTCTATTTCAATTCGACCTTTTTTTTATGCCTTATTTAACAAAGGGTTGTTCTTGGGGGTGGCGGTTCAAGGTGGTATGGAGTGGGGGAGGGGGAGAGGGTGGATGTTTCAATGAATTGAATAATCTGCGTTATAGAGTTGCGCGGGTCACGGTTGATAATTTGAGTACTTAACGGACGGATTGGGCGAGTTTTGGTTGATTTTCCTTTGTCGTATTTAAATTTTTTGTTTTTTTTAATCCTATTTTGAGGAACCATTTGATGTTAATAACTTGATTGTCTTTTGTATTTTTCTTTTTAGGTAAGTTGAAATCGTGACTCGGTGGAGTGTGAATGGGTTGACAAGGGTGAAGTATTTCTAAGAGAATAATTTTTTGAATCGAACCGCTAACGAATATCTTTATTTACAGAGTGTAAGTATTGAGGGACTTAAATTTAAAGGGAAATTTGATATTTTTGAGTGCAGTCAAGTTAGTTATCCACAGTGTGTTGGGGTAGTGACGGTGGAACGATCGAATCCGTTTTTTTTTTCTGTCAATGATATTCAAGTTATGTGCCAGGCCACAGAGACATCTTAGGTAAATGCAGAGCAGACGAGCTCGCCAAACAGGGTACTACTCTAAGGATTCTGCCTGATAGGCAAGCCCTACGTATGCTCCTAGCTACTTGTAAGCATCTACTAAAGCTGAACGCTATTTGCAAGACCAACCTTAGATGGGAAAAAGACTGAACGTGCCACATTTTGAGACAAATCTGGCCAAGATCTGGACCATAAACGTAGTGCCGAGCTGGTCAAACTAGAGCGATCACAGATCAGCTGCGGTGTCGGACTGTCTTATAGGCCAACATGCCAGAAGTCTCGGCCTCATTTCTAATGACTTCTGCAGGAGCTGAAGGGAGGAGGAGGAGAAGGAAACTATCCTTCACCTCCTATGTAATTGCCCAGCCTTGACGCATAAAAGAATGCTCCTTTTAGCGTCCCCCTTCCTTGAAGACTTTGGCGATCTAGCGTCCTGAGATGTCATGTGATGCACATTGCTTTATCAAAAGCTCCGGTTGGTTTTATTAGTCCCTGAGTGGCCCAATGGTTTGATCCTTGGTATCGCAAAGGAACTTTACTGGTCTAAATGTGTCTGCACTCTTGCGCGGACAGCCAACCTAACCTAACTTAACCTACTCAAGTTGAGCAGTAGTGAGCGCCGTAACCAGTAACATACTTGGGGGATGCGAGCACTGCAGTTGGCCCATTAAGGGTTCCTTCGCCATCTCTTTTTCAAGACCCTGCCTCAGTCTTAAAAGTAACTTACTGACTTGAGCTCCAAATTCGTCGGAGTAGCTCAAGTAGGGCTTTTGCTAGCATGTCTGTGGACGTCACCGTTGATTCTGTTGATGGAATTCGTCCGCTGCACGTCCTTAGGACCTCTTTTTAGATCACCGTGTTACGAAGTTGCGGGTCAGGTCAGCAAGAAATGCCAGGGTACATGCGTACTGAAGTTAACCCGACTAAGCTTACGCTGCTCCGAGTGTTGAGCTTCACACGTGCAGTCAGACTCAGCATACGCACATCGTTGGTTCACTATTAAAAAGCTATTCAGCAGGCACCATGTGGGGGTGATGATACGTTTTTGCTCACCAAAACTGCGCACCAGTCACCTAAGATGGCTGGGTCATGTATGTAGAACGAATGGACAACAACGCTTCGCCCCGCAGAGTCTTCGGATCTAACCGGGAGGAACATTGCTTCAGAGGACGACCTGGTCTAAGATGGCGCGAACTAGTAGAAGGGGGATTCCAACCAATTTGGAGTGAGGAACTGGAGTTAGCTAAGGACCCGGATAATTGAAGTGGTTTTTTGGTTGAGGCCCAGGTTCGTACAGAGTGACACGATGCTGGGATGTGAAGCTTCTAAATGATAAAAATGCAACAAAGTGGAAAAGAAAATTGCGTAATCATAGTTTTTCAAACCAACTGCCTACGCCATAGCTTTTGTTTATTTGCTTCTCAGTTTTACATTTTATGTACTCAATCAGAGAAGCCTAGAAAGCCCCATTTTGTTTCTGAAAGGGTCAGGTCTTTTTTTGCCGTTGAAAGGTGGAAATCTTCAAATGTCTAAACTTGTACACATTAATAGCGTTGAATTTTCGCTGCGCTACCGCCTTCTTGGCATTTCATCGCAGTGGGTTTTCTGACGTAAGTGTTATGCGGATTTGTGTTAGTCTGGTTGGAATCTTTTCTCTCACGTTCTAGTGCATATGATATCTATCGCATATTCAGCAACTGCATTCCAAGCCTCTTGTCTCTTAAGTATTTTCTCTTAACCATGCACATTGAAAGATTGGAGATTTAGATGCAGTCCATGGATCTTGGGCAGTAAGAGCTATTATCGTGCTTGCATTTTTGCAGCTTTGAGCAGAAGCATCTATGGCGTGTCAACAAGGTGATACCCTACTTCACCTATCCATGGCTGGATATGTCAATTTGAATACATGCTTATGACCTGCCGTTTTCGAAGGTATTCCAGCGTTCTTGCCACTCAAATCCATCCAGTAGTTTACGTGTTCGATAACTTTTACAAAAAACGCACTTAGGTGAGAGTTCTAAAGTGATTAAAAAAAGTTCGCTGATTGGATTGAATTAAACTAAATGTAGGGTTATATGCGCACCTATCTCAACTGCTCGCATAATTTATGTCCGTAATGCGGTAAAGCCCTTAACCAAAGTTCAGTCCGCGTTTAAATCCGCAGCTAAAAATTGCATTCGCCGTTATTTCGTCTATTAAAACTTTTCCATTATCCTCTCTGAAAAATGAAATCATGGAAATCATAGTAAAATTGTTTTTAAAACCAGATTAGTTTCGACTATACCAGCAACATTAATACCTAAAAAAAAAACATAGAAAAAAATAAACTTTTCCCGTAAGCCTTCTCCAGTAATGCGATTCAGTTTTTACTGCGCATTTCAGTACATAATCCTGAAAACATACAACAAATTCTGTTCAAATAAACCTCCAATTGCTATGCATCCAGGCATATTTCGACATTAAATCTGCTGATTTGAATGGATTCCACCAATTTGCCCATCCCTTCGTACTAATGTGAGAAAAGGTTTACTGCCTCCAAACCGAACGCATGAGAATGTAGATTCATTTGTTCCTGCAAGCATTCTGGGTCCCCTTTCGCTGATCATTGATAGATGAGGTGAACTGAAGTTCATTTATTCACATTCCATCTGTATCTGCTGGGAGAATTTTTTATATTATTGGGATATATCCTTTCGTTCCTGCCTTCCTGGTACGTGTAAGTGAATTTGTTGTCACTCCTACGTACGAGTATGATACTGCTCATGCATGCAGTATTCTAGCCTTTCCTTGGCAGAGACACTCACTTATTCACCTGCCCCGGGGGGGAGAGTCCTCTCTCAATATATGGCTTTGTGACATACGAGGGTAGGGTGTGGTTGTGTGCACAGCCAAAGACATTTTTTTTTTTTTGTGAAATAAAGTTTGTGAAAAGTGACTCTGACAGTGTTAGAAAAGAGGATTGGAAGGATCTTATCCTTTCTCTGCTTTTGCATTTCGAAATGTCCTCTAAACACCCCTCAGGGAATTATGCATATTTTGCAAATATACTTCCTCATGGGATGCGAATCAATAGATATGTCAATTTTCGTTTCATCCCCCCTCCTTAGGGGAGCACTTTGAATTTTTAAAAGGCGAACCTTTAAAGGAGGAGAAAAGAGAAAAGTAAAATAGAATTGGCGCCCAACGAAAAGTGATAAGTCAAATAAAAAGTGGGAATTTGTTATTTGCTTTCGATTAGGGACGACACACAGACACTATACTCGTATATTCGTATGTAAGTTGATATAGAATCCACTTTAGGGCACAATAGACTCTGAAGTCTCCACTGGAGAGGTCGGGCGAACAGTGACGAGGTGAATGAACAGAGCGAGATGTTTCTCCTTCGCCTGACACCTTTCTTTCCTTTTCGCCCGAAGTGTGTTCTTGCATAGAAAATTGATTAACGATTTTTCTGTCATTTCTTTTGGACTGGCACAGTTTTGTGTGATCTGTAAAAGTAGGCACAAGGATAAGTTATACAAGGGATATATAAATATGAGACATAATGGATGTCAAGTGGAAATAAATATAAATGCGGAAATTCAATTGACAAGAGAGAGAGAGAGGGAGCAGTTCACTTGACTAGGTCATATTTTAGTGTTGCTGGAGCCGAGGTTGGATTGGAAGAGGCACTCGACAATGTGTCAACGAGAGGGACTGCAGAAGGAGTATGTGGGCGCCAGTCAAAAGGACACTTTAGAAGTTATGAATTGGAGATGAATTGGGCACTTTTAACGGAGAATTGAGATTTTTGATTTACGGCTATAAGTGGTGTATGTCGTTTGAAGTATCTTTTATAATTTGTCGACCTTTGAAAGCATATAACCTATATCTGTGGAGAATTGAATGGTAGATAAACTAATTGATAATTTTGGAAAATTGTGTGAAGTGTTTTTATACCTATGCTTTTTATAGAAGTCAGCAGAAATATTTTTTGGGCATGATTACTTGGAGAATAGTGCGTTCTATGAAGTTCTTGATAGGTCAGGTTAGGTTAGGTTGAAGTGGCTGCCAGCTAGGAGTCGCCAACACACTTAGACCAATGCTAGGTCCATTGTGATACAACGTGGATAAAGGGAGAAAATTGCTCTCTACCTACTCGTTGAAACCATTTTGAGCGTCTTATGAAGCGTAGGAGGCTCTTAACATCGATATCTATCAGGTCGCCTGTATCGTTGAAAAGGAGGCTTCTAAGTGAAGCTTACTTCTACGTGAGAGAGCTGGGTAGAAGCATCTTCTACAAAAGCCGTTCACAAAAAAGGCCTAGCATTGTAGCATGTCTAATAGGCAGACAGTGTCCAGTGATAACACCTATTTTAGTGCTGATATCTGTTGAGAGAAATCAAGTTCTTAGAGCGTTTTAGATCCAGCTTCGGTCAAATCTGTTTTGTCGCGAGACATGTTGATCCACTTGTCCACCTAAGACAGTATTCGGCTTACATTTAAGTTTGCGAGTAAGGATTGGTATACCTAAGGTGCCTTCATGCGGCGGGTATAGTTGTTCCTATTGTGGCGAGTTCATCGGTCTTTCAATTCCCTGGAATGTCTCTATGCCCCGGCACCCAATACAGGTGAATATTGAACTGCTTAGCCATCTCCACAAGAGGCGAACGGCAGTCTAGAGCTACTAAAGAATTTATAGAGGTCAATTCCAGGGATTTGATTGCTGTTTGGCTGTCTGAAAAGATGCGGATATCTCTAACAGATATCACGTTTTTCTTAAGCCAAGATAGGACTTCTTTTATCGCCATTATTTCCGTCTGGAACACGCTACAGTGATTAGGAAGACGGAAGGAGAGCTTAAGATTAAGCCTATCAGAGAAAACACCTGCACCAACTCCGTCTTTGGTTTTTGACGCGTCAATGCAGAAGTGAATCGATTCGTCTTCTAAAAATGCATCGTCCTCCCAGAGTAATCTGGAAGGGATGGTGTCTAGGAAGTTGTTCTCAAAATTTAGACGTGGGATGGTGTAGTCCTTGTTTTCGGAAGAGATTTTGAATGTACACAGTTTTCCATTTCTGGGGCGAAAGATCCGTCTGCGTCGCTTTTATCGATGACCGCCAGCACCTATGTCCTTAAGGACGTCGCTGTAGGACTTCGACATGGCGTTGGGTGGTCTGGAAGAGGTACTGGTGTTGTGCACCTTGACGCTTTTAGGACCCGACACGGATTCCTCCTGCTGCTTGTCTAAGCTTTGCTGGCGATATTTTTAACCCATTTAGTTCGGGCGTTTATTTTTTCGGTTCTATTACACTCCAGCATATTGCCAAGGTGCTCAAGAATCCGACTAGCTGTGCGACGATCTTTGTACGCCTGACTAGAGGGAGCATCGCTACGCTTTGCTCCTTATTATTTTGAAGCTGTGAAAATGATCAAAGAGGAGAAGCCCACCGCCTGTGCGGTTCGCCGATTTGACCTTAAAAGTATCTGCAGTATCTGAGGCCAATCAAATGCAGCTGGTCTTGCATTTATGTGATCCAGGAGCTTTTTGGTCTGCATCTCTTCCGCACTTTGATTGGCATTGCCTTTTTGACAGGGTTCGTAGGATTCCTCCTTTGAACATAACACTACCAACTGAGAAGGCCGTGCTCCAATTTTCTCGACATGTATTCTACACGTGAAGGCTTCCTCGGATCCTTGAACTCCCAATTCGATCAAGCTTTGTTACTCCTGCTGTCATGTGAAGCATCTTCATCTCAGCTGCTGTTAATTTGCCTTTATCCTTTTTGTCCAGCATTGCGAACCGCATGTGAGCGCCGGACGAACAACTGAGGTGTAGAGCCTTCCGTTTCAGCTTAGTAGGCATTTTCCGGTCAAAGAAGATAGCAGAATTTCTCTGCCACTTCATTCACCCTATGATTGCGCGGTGACTGAGATCATCATCAATGGTTGCTTCGCTTTTGATCATTGCGCTTGGGAATCACTTTTCCGTTCAAATAAATGCCTGGACTAGGTCGGAGTGGATCAGAAAATGGGCAGTACAGGTACTCCGTCTTTTTTTGGACTAATTTGATACCCATTTCCCACGAAAACATCCACCCATACATCAGGTGCGCGTTGCAGGAACTTTTGTTCGTCGCTTATAATGGTTTCATCGTCAGCAAAGCATAACTGAAGCACTTTGGGGTCCGTCACTTATCCTTTATGCAGGTAGTCTATGACTGCAATAAATAGCAAAGGACTTAGGACGCTTCCCTGGTGCACACCGACTTTAATTGGGATGTCTTCGGCGTCTTTCTCTTGTCTTTGTGCCTTCATACATGTCCATGATCATCTGTAGGTACGTACGGTTCTGGAACTCCTCGATGTCTTAGCGCTACCCATATCAGATCTCTTGTTTGTCTATAAAGAATTGGGGTGTGAAATTAACATGAGTCGAAAAATTTGTTGGGAAATATGAAGTTAAGCTGGTATTAATGAGCGTCTTAAAGACCCTTTTTATAAATGTGGCTTAGAAATCTTTAGAAGTGGTCTCACACCTCCAGCTGTTCCTTGATTTCTGTTGTCCTTTTTTTTGTATCCTGTTACTAAGTGATTTGATTGATGAGCTACGCCATCGTCTTTTCCAGTGCGGACTATGTACTTGGTAGTGAGGTCTTGCATTTCCATCCTTAAAATTTTGTATAAGTCCTGGACTTTAATAGCGTCCTTAACTTCTCTTTGCTTTAATCTATTCGGCTCGCAGATGTTAGTATTTTTGTACCTTAGCACTCCTGCAGTTGTCACTATTGTATGAGTTTTCTGTTAGTGCTGGCATTTCGTGGCTAATAAGTACCATTGGAAAGGGTGTCCTGACTGAAAGTTGTGTTGCGTAGGGTCACTTACCAAAGATGCCATCCGGTATTTCTTCTACTTATTTGCGTTATCCGGTTCAATAGATCGACTTATCCATAGGACGTTATGGACATACACAAAAAAAGCATTGGTCATTCAAAATGTATCTTCGTTGAGTAATTAAGGTTTACGGAGCATCACTACAACAGTTTCCCCGCAAGCAAATACAAATGGAATTGAAAGAAAAAAAAACATTTTTCTCAAAAGGCAATGACGCACATCCTGTGTTCTATGCAATTAAATTCATCCATCACTGATGGGCTGCCCACTTTTTTCATCCTCCATTTGCTTTTCCTCGAAATTCAATTTTTATGCCAGAAACATTCAAACCAACAGCTTCACCGGCAATTAATCTCACTTTTCAATGAAATTTGTATTTTTTTTATTCCTATGTATCAAGGATTTCAGTGTAAAGCTATTTTTAAAATGACTATAAGCTCGTTTCTGTTTGAAAATATTTTCGTTTTTTTGTTTTAGTGCAAATGTACTACTGTCAGGTGTTAGTCGGCGTGGGTGCTTTGTTTTTTTTTCTCGTAATTGATTAAGGACATCGTACATAAATCCCTATACATACTTGTAGTGATGAAGGGCGGAAAGTTGTTAACTTAACCGAAATGCCATGAACCGAAACTTTCTCAAAGGACTTTTCCTGAGATCAAACCCTCTGGGACGTTCCCATATTCATCGCCTTTTTAACCTTTTTATGAAAATGAGTTATTTTAACGCGCATTTGATCCTTAATTCCACGAAGGCTAATTGAGAAAAATCATAGCGAGAGAGAGAAAAATGAACCGCACGGTATTAGCATAAATTGTTATTTAGGTCAATCAGTGAGTCAGTGGAAATTTATGTCCCATAGATACGAGTATCCCTACTCATTGAATATTCATTGAATTTTCCACCCCAAATGAGTGACCCGAAAAATTATCCTCGAATGAAATAAAAACGAGATTTCATTTCCCACAAATAATGGATGAATTGAATCCTTTCAGCTTTGGCATAGTCGTTGTCTATCCTATCTGTCTAAGCGTCATGTGCTCAACCCCCAAGTGAAAAACGCAGCGAAATTCGCAAAAAGGATCAACCAACGGGTAGAGGGAGTAGAACACTTAAAACGAAAAATTTTCAACGCACATTGTCCTCTTAATACCAAGGGACTTACCGGGTGTATATCTCCTTTAAAGTCAGTCAGCACACGACTTAGGTCGATGAAAGAAAGTCTTTTAAGCAACCCACCCACCACCACTCCGGCTGTGAGTGATTGATCGACAGATTGTGCATATGGTATTCACACCTCGATTTAAGTTTCCATTCTTCTGGTTCGTAGGAATCATTCACAGACACCGCCTGGCGATGGCATTACTCTTGCCAAAGTGTCAAGATAAATGCGGAGACACATTCAAGCACAAACTTCGCTCAATGGGTTTACCTAAAACATATATTGTTTGTGAATTGTTGTGTCCTTGAAAGGATCAATAGGCTGACAATATAATGGATTGTGTGATTGTGTGGTTTAGGTGGGTGGGGGGAGGGAGAGAGTTAACCCAAAACTTTAACCGTAACCCTCAAACCCAGACACACAGTTAGTACTTGTGTAAATGGGTTAGCAGTTTAGAACCATCGTTATCATGTGGCAACCTTTCTATCCCTTTCTATGTGAAGCCACCCTCCCTGGTCGGTCTACTTTTGGTTCGCTTTGTCATGTGCAAGGAGTAGCAACAGCAGCAGCCCAAATGGGTCAATTATAATTACTAGAGCTTTGTTGTGTTAGTGAAAGGACAGAACAATAAGCACACGTTACGTGAAACAGTCGGTGCGACAAGAAGGGCAACTGGAGCGGTTTTGTTTTAAAGAACGAGGTGGGTTGGGGGTAGGGAAACTGTGTCGATTTGAAAGAAAAAAAATGTGACTACGAGTGATTTAAACGTTGAAAATAAAACTCGGTGCTTCGAAATCAAAAAAGTACTAAGGTCATTCGAAATATGGTCTTCTTATCCATGCCACGCTGAATATTTAAGAAATTTGTATACCATTTGGCAAAACGAATAGGGATGTGACATAACGTGGGACAAGTTCATCGGAAGAGGAAATAGTTTAAATGCCTGATTCTGAGATACATCCAAAAGTGACATCTTTCAAGAAGTATTCAAAACCCTCTCGAGGAATACCATTTTTTGGTTGCAGGAAACTAACACTAGACAGATCTGTAGTGCGAAGATAATTCGACGTCGGAAACTGGTCTTGATAGTAAAACGCCGCGATGGGCCACATAACCTTTACGTCACTTAAATCCTCTAGCCCGGATGACATTTGTAATCCAAAAAAAAATCAGTTAATCCTGGAACAGATTAAGGGAAATGTGTCAATGCAATTCCTTAAGCTAGAGTTGGGGTGTAAGCCCAGTATTTATACTTAAGGCTGGCGGACCAAGTCAGACTAAAAAGACAAAAGTCTATGAGTTTTCGTCGCTCTTTCTTAAAACTTCTGAAATAATTCTCGATGTTCACATCAAATTTAGCAGATAGTTATGTATTATGTAAGCCACAAGAGACATACGTATTTAAGGGACAAATCAATAGGACCCGCTTTATATGACTTATTAGGGAAAATAGATGCTAGTCTGTATTGCACTTTCTCGCGCGACTCTCTCGAGTTGTGGAAGGAGCCTTATAAACGGATTTCCAATAGGGACGGGTAGATGTTAAATCAAGCTGAATTTGAGCGATGCCACGAATTATGTTGACTTTGAAGGCACCAGTCGTTTGCGGCTTATTGGCATAGACCTGTGGCTTAAGGAAACCCCACAATAGAAAGTCTAACGCAGTCCAATCGCACGATCTCAGTGGCCAGTTAATTTCGCCTCTGCAAGAGATAACCATGACCTCAAATCGCTCCTACAGAATCTCCATATTGTCATCAGCTTTCAGCATATGCATTGCCACTTGGTGGAGCTTGTGTGGATTGGCATACCCGCCCATCCAAAAATGGGCCTCGTCGCTGAAAATGATTTTTATGCTGAAATCGGAGTCCATTTCCAACTGCTCTAGAACCCATTCAGCGAATACACGGCGCTGTCTATGGTCGTTTTCCTTCGGCTCCTGGGTTAGTTGGATTTTGCACGGATGCAGGCCCAAATCCCGACGCAAAATTCGCAAAGTTGATGTCTGCGAAAGGCCGAGTTCTTGTACGCGCCCCTTAATTTACTGCCTAGGGTTCTCCGTCACACTCTCACGGACAGCGGCGATGTTTTGGGCGGATCTTTGTACGGGTGTTGGCTGAATTCCTGATAGAGTGTACTGGAAGAACCGTATGGACATAAAAAAGGAGCTGGCGTTCTATACCGATGGATCTAAGATGGACGTTGGCACGGAGTTTATTATGAAGCCCTGGGAATACTCCTCCTCTCCACTCCTTTAGAATAAACGACGACTGCAGCCGAAGTCACAGCCATCATACAGGCTGCTGAACTTATTCGCGAGAGTAATATCGTTGGCAAAACGATTACTGTCTTGCTCTGGCCCCTGCTGTAACCAGGTCGAGGCTTGTGAGGACCTGCAAACGAGATATCTAGAGCCAATGCGGTGACCCTCTGCTGGGTACCAGGGCATATGGATATCGAAGGAAACGAAGGGCTGACGAGCTTGCTAGGAAGGGGTAATCGCTGCACTTATCGCGGGCCCTGCCTTTTGTAGTAACCCCAATCAGTGCCTTACGGAAGAAGATAGAAGATGAAGGCACCGGTCGAGCAAACAGGTGCTGGGTTCAACTGGAAATATGCGCAACGCCCAGGGCACTATGTCTCTGGTAAAACTTATAACTCGTTGTAATGCACGGGTTATTTCCGGCATAATTTCTGGTCATTGTGCCATTGCCGTTCATGCAGAGCGATTCGGTAAGCTATATAACGACTTTAGCTGAAGTTGCAGGAACGAAGAAGAAATTCAATCTGTTCGTCATCTGTTGTGTGATTGTCCTGCTCTTTCCCACCCATCTTCCTAATCTTGTCAGCAGACTGCATGCCTAAATTTTTCTTGTCAACAACACTGTAAGCCAGCAAACAAAATGTCCTAGTCATGCATTATCATCGCTTTGCAATTGCTACGATTCACACACCACATGGACACAGATAAACTTCCCTGTGATTTGCAGATTTTTGTGGTAACCTACTTTGGTGTGAGGATAGCAAACAAACTAGCAGTTTACCTTCCATTCAAGAGTACCATCGTATGTGTGCGTTTGCACTACTTTTGACCAGTCCTTCACCCAATTCATAGAATGAATGATGAAGCCCATCAAAACTTGAAGTAAATTTTAATTACATCAATGCCATTCAGTTACTACACAAACTTGTTTCACTATAATTTGTTTGACCCAAAAATTTAGATTAAGTTTTTCGTCCTACTCGTAGAGTGTATCCTTTTTTGATACCCACATGCGAGCGCATGTAGTGATAACTAACCTTATATAGGTATACAGGTGGCGTTACCAAAAAAATAAGATAAAAAAAAAAAAAACTGAAAGAAAAAGGATCCTCTGTTGAAGGGCAATAAAGTTATGCATCATCCTTCAACCCACATGCACACACACATGGCACAGAAAAAAAAAAAAATTAAGTCATTCTGGTGGTGAGCGGAATTGAGTTCTTGTGGGGTTTTGCAAGGATAAAACTACTCCTTATATTACATCCTGGATTCTTATTTGATATTCCATTTTGTATATCGCCATGTGCGTTACTGATGTATAGGTAGGTGTCGATGCTGTGTGTAAGAAGGGTTTTTCTTCGGTTTATCCTAGGATACACGATATGAATACCTGATGTTACCCTCGGCCATGGTCTTCATAACTTAATCGTTATGACGGGGGGAGGTATTACTTGAAGAATGTAATTAACTATTAAGTCATTAGGTTTGAATGAGAATTGGAATATTTTAATGAAGGTCAGGAGGTGCGGGCGGCGGTGTTGTGGATTACGGTAATGAGCTGAAGTTACTTTCTAAGTTATGAGGGCATTATTGGGTTTATTTGATTGGCTTTAATTAGCCAGAAAGCTTAGTTGGAAAGTTATGTTATGACGGTGATAAGATTAAAAGATAAAACAAGATTTTGGAAGCATTTTTGTGGAGTTTGACAGAGCACGTTGGATTACGTTGAGCTGGAAGTTGAAATAAAACAGGCATGCCAGACCTTACAAAGTCCGAGGGAAATTAACATCAGAATCCTCTCAATTACGTGACTCAGATTTCGTTAATAAACTGTAGATCGTGCGAAACATACCTACGTATAAATGCAGATTCATACCACAGTGATGGGTCGCTTTTCGTCTTTCTTCCGCGATCCATCTTAGCCTGAGAGCCCCTCTGGATTTCTACAAAGTTCTTCTCTAGCTTTGATTCCACATGTCAACGCTAGCATCTGTTTAACAGAAATCTTGTTCTTGTTCTGGGTTTCTACCCAGTGGCGCCCCCTACCTCCCTTCTTTTGCTGGACATTGACGCAATATATGTGCCGCCGTCTCGATTTTACCCGGATATAGTTCACAGGTTTCATTCTTCAGAAGACCCATCTTCTTTAGGTGATACATGAAATTTTCATGACCGGTAGATGACGCTCTTTGCTCCAAGCTTAGAACTTCTCTGTGAGTGGTGCTACTCGGCATTTTAAGAGCCATTTTAACTTGCCTACAACCTTTTACGGTTGACCACCTTCTCTGGTCTTCCGCCGCGACCCAGTTGTTTATCAGGTGCTCCACCATTCCTCTGCCAATTGCTGCAAATGATTCCGGACCAGAGAACTCCGAGGTTGACCTTTACTTTGATATCGAGTCCGCCTTTTCATTGCCCTCAGTCCCTATGTGCCCTCTTACCCAGAGTATCATCTCATTTCGGGATGAGGACTCATTGAGTTTATAGACGCATTCCATTGCCAAGGATGTGTTTATGTCTGTTTGCTTCATGTGTCTAATCACTGACTGATTGTCCAGTGCTATAGTAAAATTCTTACCAACAACTTGGCCATCTATCATGTGATCCAACGCATATAACAGAGCAATCATCTCGGGTTGATAGATTGAGGTATATTTCCCCAGACTAGTATAGCAGGCTAGTGCTAGTTCTTCTAAAAAGATACCTGCCCCCGCTCTTCCGGTAACACGCACTCGCTTTATTCTGTCCATGGGCATATTCAACTCTCTAGTCTCGTGTTTCACGAGATCAAGGATTTTCCTATGCCCATAGATGGTACCGCAGTAGTGCCAGCTGGCATCCTATCGCAGACGAAGTGCCGTCGATGTCGCGGTTTTCTTAATAATTAAGTCCAGCGGCAGAATGCCAGGGTCACTTCCATTGCGGATGTTGGTGTCGTTCGTATCTCACCCACGATCCCTAAACATGCCAGACGTTGGACCCTATCTAAATGCTTCTCAACAGTTTTCTGGGAGGCATTTTGCCACCATACAACTGATGCATATGTGACAATCGGTCTAACTATCATCATAGACATCCTCTGCTGACCTCGGCGATATTCCCCACCTTTGTTCACATAGCCATTTGCACCCTTCCGGATCTTCCCTTCCAAGTCAGTTCAGGATATAGGTTTACTCGATATACTTCACCTTCTTCATCACCTCTAGTTCCGATCCAAAAGTGTCAAGGGCTGCGAAACATACGTAACACAAGTGGCTGCAAGAATTTCAAAGATTGCTTACGAGAAGCTTAGAAATATCTTAAAGTATCCAGGATCAACTTTGGAGGAAGAAAATTCATTGAAAGCAGAAGACTCTTGTAAATATTTCCGAGATTATTTTGTTGATGCACAGCCGTATTGTAAGCTTCCAAAGTGGTAACTGAACCTTTAAATTGCAGGTCCTGTTCTTCAAATCTTTCCATCGCTACAGCGGCTTGACAAATGGTTTACCATTTGCAGAAACGTTGACTCACATACTCCCGGCCTCACCACTCGTAGTAGTCGCGTGCAAGAGTTTTTTGAATTAGGGCTCGTTGTCTCGAGCTGTAAATTTTTTTTTGTCTTTTTGGGCAATTTTTCAAATCAAGGCTTCGAGGAAAAGCTGTGATAATAAAATTATTGGAGGGAGAAATAAATTCCTCTTTATCGTGTTGGTTGCCTTAGTGGTGGCATAATAGTGGTTTGATTGTCCCACTGTATGAATATAGATGCTTCTGTCCTGGGTTCTTGTAATAAAAAATCATGTCCTCACACACTTGGACATACAAAAGACCACCTCCTAGACTACAGCCTATTACTGGCAGCCAGATAAATCCCTACATTGCACCGTATCGATTCGTGGGTCGTCAGTAGTCCAGATATCTACTGCACTTATTTACGAACTTAGGTTAGGTAAGGGTGTGTGGTTAGAATGGATGTGGGATAGGTTAGGTTAGGGTGTGGTTAGGAAGGATGTGTGATGGATAAAAACTCATCACGTTCCCTTGGTGACCTAATGGTCCATTGTGAATCCCCTTTTATTTTTGTTGGGAGGTAACTCGTGATGTAATCTATCTAATTTGCGGCCTTGAGAACCAGTTGCTGCTTTTTAAGAAGTGTAGGAGATTCAGTATCTGGACTACTGCTACCTCTGCGATGCTTGCAAGGAACCTGGATCCTAGAGTACGTACATAGGCGTCTATTGGATCGATTTCACTTCCTCCTCGTCACTGCGGCTTCTACATAGATCGTTAGACTCTGCGTTCCATTTGCTGAGCATAGCTCTGATGGCGCAATGTCCTGTGATTACTCCCGTTTACATGCGAATGGAGGATCGGTCTAGTGCTAAAAGGCTTTTTGTTTTTGTTTGCCATAATGTACGAGAGGTGGTACAGTCGTCCCTGGAAGACCAGGAAGAGTTACATAGCTTCTTTCTCCATTATGGCGTCAATAATGTTGTACAATTTACTTACCAATCGGTGGCAGTATGGATGTGTCAGCTACGCTGATGTTCATTTCTGACCCCCTTCTTGCCAGGGTATCAGTCCCTTCAATATTGCTATGTCCAGGAACCCAGCAGAGCTTGATCGAATGGTGTCTTATGTTGATCAATGCATCGCGACATTTTTCAACCGCCTTTGATTTGCTTGTATTTGATTCAATCGATTTCAGGGCTGCTTTACTGCCAAAGAAAATAGTTATGTATAACCGACGGAGGGAAATTTGCGAACTTAAGCGCTGTGCCCCACAAAAGTCCTGTTCATTTAAGTACTCTTATGTCCTGAACCTTACAGCTGCCAGACTCTTTTCATGTCAGATGCTATGGGACGGATAGCTGCTGTGTTGCGGTACTGCCCAGGTTGAATATTATAGTCTGACTTAGCTTAAGGCGATTACTTTAAGCTTACTTTTCTATCTAGCTTAAGCTTAGGTCCTTAATTGACCATAGAGTGTGTCACCTAAGCACTTAAAAAGTTTCCCCTGCACTCCATTTGCTGCAGAACCTTCAAATGTAAAGCAAGTCAATCTGTCCACTTTTCTGTTTCCTCTCCAGGATACTTAATAAATTTAACACTAAATAAAAACCCGAGTCCTTCGCTAAATTATCAAGACTACCATATCCCTGCCCGTTTTATTGGAGGAAATATGTATCTACTTACTATTCAAACGTATTACATAAATTCATCTGTTATACATAGATATTATCAGAAGGCAGTCTCCATTACTCTCTATCATTTCCGTTTGAATGGTTTCGTATCACCTACTCTTGATAATAATTGCTTCCGTAAGCAGTTCGAAAATGTTCTTAAAACCTCCTTTCGGGATGTTTTACGACGTTTATTTGTGAAAACAATCCACTTAAGCTTGCCTTGCATAGAATGTATATAAATTGTCACTCAATCCCATTCGTTTTGCTGATCAGAATGTCCTTTTAAGAGCTCACTGCAAGTAATGTCATAAATTTTACCCATCGTCACTCCCTCTCTCTCTCTCTGTGAGGAGAAGGAGTTCTATGCATTCTCGGCGTTCATCTCATTGAATCTTTTAAATGAAATTTTATGTCAATGCTCCCATTCACTTTAATCTCGATTTAATTAGAACTGTAAAAGGACACAATGGCCAGGTATGTATGTACATACATAGTCCGAAGGATGACAGTTTCCTTCCATTTTCAATTCACCATCTACCCCATCACCCTTAAACACACACACAGAGTACTCAATTCTCATTGCCTTTATAAATCATTGGGAATGTATGTGCCCCAGCGTGTCTATAATTTCTTATCTTTCTCTGTGCAATGGGAACTCCTCCTAATGGTTTTACAATTAAGGCAGCCCAAGGATGCACAATAAACTTTACGCTGGACGACCTCTTTAAACTGTTCGGATGTTTCTTCTACGACGTATAGTTTGGGGTGAGTGGTAGATTGTACCTTGCAGCTAGTTTTACCCGTCCCCCCTCGCACCGCTCCCTATAGATAAACAAGTGTATGTGGGTGTGTGGAATGAGTCCTTTCCCGAAGGTTTATTGATGCGAATCGAACGACCAAATAGAATACAACAGCATGAGTTCCTATAAAATAGGATTCAACTTTTCCTACGAGATATTTGCTAGTATTGTTGTCAACTTTCTTTCCATCCACCCCGTCCACCTCATTACTATACCAACAGTCCTTTGCTGAGTTAAAGTGGATCTCTTCGGATGACAGGAAGGGGTTGTTTCGGTTTATAGCCATTTTGCCTGTGATTAAAAATTGATTAAAAGTATTTTTTTTTTTTTTGCAGTGTGTCGAAGTGAGATGTTGTTTATTTCTTCGAAGGACTCTACTCTGAGGGCTGGAGTTAAGTTATAAATGTCCTTTGGGAATAACGAATTGGAAATTGAGTCGAGTTTTTCTCCCTTCCTTCCTTTTTTTCTTTTTGAACGGATGGGGGAACAATCTCTCAATTGAATTGGAGAAAGATAAAAGGATGTAGGACAGCAGAGATAAGAATGGTGGTATACAACAAAATGATTAATTCGAAAGTTATTTAAAGTTGTATTGAATTAAGGGATACTGAGTGAGGCAGGGGGATGTAAGGGGGTGGAGGACTAACGAGGAGCTTAATGAAATCAGAATATTTCTTCTCTTTTTCACTTTTGAAATACGTATGCTGCAGATGGATGATGATGGCTATACGAGTAGTTTGGTTTTTTTCTTTTTCGAAAGGTAGAATACAGGTCCTGGGCTTACCTAGTCCTTTTAGGAAGTAAAATCGTGTAATTTAGGACCCATGAGGGCAATATCTTCTCCACCTTTTTGTAGGCAGGGCAACAAATTAGCAGAGGCTGCTTTGGAGTGATGTAGATCAATCTTCCCGTCCCTTTCATACACCTTCCAGCCTATAGAATAACCTGAAATCTCTAGAAGCGCGAAGCTCAATAGACCTGGGTTCAGTAGTAATGAATCTAATCGCCCGGCATCATTTGGTTCCTCAGCTTTTATGATCTTCTAATAGCGTGTCGGAAGGTTAAGGTTAGCAGTTTGGCACCAGTCTAGCGTGGGTTAGCCAAACAGTGTGAGAGGATGCCCGAAGACACTTGTGTCAAGTGTCGCCCTAGTCAACAATCCCAAAGATCAGATGATCCTTTGCAACCTCATTGAAGGGCTTAGAAAACGGAGTATTTTTTTTGGCCTTCTTTGGGGTCTTAGAAAGAACCTCCTGTGACCTGGGTTTTCGAGGCCGGATCCCTTCTGTCTTCAGAGCTGGTTGAGGGTCCTCCCGATTAGAGTTGGCTCCTCTGCCTTGTAGTTATTGGGGGCCTTCTCTCGGTCAGTTTGCGGACTCACGGTCATTGTCGTCCCAGTTAGCTTCTCCTCTCTTCAGGAGGAGGAGCTCTAGGACGAATTTGGCCGATCTGCGTTTTTTATACGCCACCGCACTGGGACTGTGCTTTTTCTTAGTCGTAGGATGTTGTCCGTTGGCAGCCGTGATTACGGTGGCCGCTTTCAAAACAGACGTTGCCACCGAATCGGAATCAGTGTCAGTGAGCACGATGGAGCTATCAGTATTTTAGTCAATACTTATCCTATACAGCTGTTTCTCCACCGTCCTTTCGAAAGGTAACACAGCAGAAAAAATAAGTAGCGGATGTGGTTTATCCACGTAAACAAGCGATTTCACGTATCCCTACAGAAAATTATCGAGAGGCAAGATCTAGGTTATCAATTTTGAAGTCCCAATCTTGAATTCACTCTCTCCAAAAATTTTGATCGATGATATTGGTATGACACGTAGCCCCATCCTGCTGGAACCACGGCTTCAATTCTTGCACCAAATGACTCTTGAAAGGAATTCAGCCAAGATCTTTTCGCAAAATGTTCCCAGGTTTTGGACGGAAAAAATCCAAGCTCTACTGCCCGCCTATGTACTCACAAATTCGGATCTTCCATAACACTGGCCTGAACTGTGGCCATGTGTTGGTATGATCCTTGTTGTTGGCCTAATGTCATGTATCTATCCACAACACTATGAGTCCTATTGAGTTCAGATCGGCGATTATTTAATCCATAATATTGACGAAGTGCTCAGTAAGTTTGTGTAACTGAACACTGATTTCGGAAATAATATTCCACCATTTTGTAACGTTGTTACCGCGTATATCGGAAACCCGTTGCCCCTTAAATAAATATCCTTTGCATTTTGCAATTAATAATTGTACAACTCTGGTTTGCCGATGAGTATCAGTGAGCGCTTCAAGGACACTTTAACTTTTCATCGCACCAGGAATTTTGTTGATAAGCAAAGTTCAAGTGGCGAGTATTCATTCTATTAAAGGTATTTGTCATTCCAGGATACATAAGTATTTTTAGAAGGCTTCATGCATGCTAAATATCCGCATCTGCACTTAAACTGTAATAAAGTAGGGATCCGAGACGATGTTGGCTGCTCAGAAAGTTAGGACATAATATTCTCTCCAGAAAGGCGAGTGTATAAAGCTAATGTATCACCTCGGGATGCCTGTCAATGGTTGTTAATGCCACACATAAATTGCAGAGCGATGAAACCATTTTCCTGGTAGTGAGTTCCAGAGCTTGTTTGGTCTCTGGCAAAATAAATTTGGGGGAAAGACGTTCGCGCAAGCTTATATCTCCACTTCGACGGGCTATAACTTGAAATGGGGTGAAAGTAGATCCCCCAGCCAACCGCCGGAACTTCAGGAATCTCCACTTAAAGGATTATATATACCTCTGAACTGGGACACTCTGTATGCATAGATGGTACGTTGTTGCAACTGGTCTGGTATGACGTCCAAATGTCGCATTTTTAGAGATCATCTAGAGCTAAAACGAAGTTATTCTCATACAATGGCTCAATGTTATCATTTTCAACCATTTTGACACCCTACTTTGAGCATTGGTCAAACAGATATTCTTTAGTTTAGTTATGTCATGCTTCTCCTCTGTGGTTATGTGAGCATGCATCAGCGATGGTCTATGGCTTTAGTAAGGGTTTTTTTTATCACGAAAGTGGAGTCTTTTGGCTTTAGTTTTCCCCTGACTAGAAGTCGACCACTGAAGCCAGATAGCGTCTCTGTTCTTTGTGGCACTTGCTCATAGTAAATATCGAGAGTACCTTGACATAGGCTTGGAATCCTGCATATGTCGATGTAGTTCATAAAAAGTGTGAACTATAAAGTATGATCCTTCCGGAACCGAAGACAAAATAGTTGATTCCATCTGCACCGGTAGATACGTCGACTACATTGGCTCGGCCACATCGAGCGAATGGACAACAACGCTCCAGCCAAGAGGATCTTCGAATCACAGATCTCAGGTTGGAGACGACTAAGAAGATCGAACCTCCGGTACAAAGACCGGATGCCAAAAAACTTGGTCTTCACAGCTGGAAGCAACGTGCCCGGAACCACGGAGGATGGAAGGCAGCCGTGTCTCAGGCAGAGACTCTCCTTTAAATAAGTGAGTAAGCCAAGTTGCCCACGTTGTCAAAAGTGTGTTTCTTCAAAGAGCTTCTTACGAATAAAATAAAAAATGGGCGGGTGCAATGAATATCAGGAGTTGATTCTTCCTTGTTCCCATCCAAGTGATCAGCTGAGTAGAGATCAAGTCTCTTGGCATTCTTACTCATCTGACAGTGCCCGGCATTGGTTTTTGTGCTGATCCAGTGTATTACATGCAGTGCAAGCTGCCTGCCAATAGTAACTTCGTATGCAGACATGTCTAGTAACACCCAATATACAGTGCACTCTGTTATAAGCGGACACCGACGGTTCCGAAGAATTTGTCCGCTTATGAGGGGTGTCCGTAAGGAGAGAGTACACTGTATATGGATATTTTCCGTCTCCGATAGAATCAATCGCACTGCAATGTGCAATGTGGAAGCAGGAAATGTCACTATACCTCGACACACAGTAAACGCTAAAAGCTGAACTGCTTAACCAAGGAACCGATTTAAGGCTTGGCTATGTATCCCTTTTCCCAAAAATATCGGACAGAAATCGCTACAGTGATCGACAAGGCAGAACTTTAAAGAGAAATGAATTTAAATCAAAAGGTCTTTCGATACCGAAAGTGTGATGTGGTATTGTATGGTGAAGAAGGAAGCGTTCCAACAGAGATGCATGCACGGGGGCCAGTTGGTCTATTGTGATTCCCTATTTATTTATGGCACCATTTGTGGTACTTGATGAAACTAATCATGGACCACCAGTGCGATGAGGACAACTCCAACCGCTGGATTTGAGGCTATTCTCAACCTGCTTTCGCTAGATATCTTCATCAAAAAAAAAAAGTAAGGGCAATACCACAAGAGGGTATCACCATCTTTATTGACAGCCAGGCAGCTATAAAAGCAATAACTGCCACCGAAATTAAATCTAAACTTGTGAAGTGCTGTAGAGAAGAGCTTAAGGTTCTTGGAACACAGCACAAGGTATCGCTCTGCTGGGTCCCTTTCCACCCTCGTTGGGGTTATCACGGGGCATAACTCTCTACGGTATCATTTGAAAAAACTACATCTGATGGAAGAAAAATTCTGCAGAGGTTGCGGTGACGTGGGAGCTTTTGAGGACACAACCCACTTCCTATGTCACTGCCCTGGCCTCCAACACAGCAGGAACAGGTTCCTAGGGAGCTACTTTTTCCAAGACCTAGATGAACTCGCCAGCACGCCATCAGACAAGATAATGACATTTATCAGGTCCTCAGGATGGTTTGTATGCAAAGACTCGCATCAATAACTATCGGAGCATATTAGAATCGGTATCGGGTTTTAATGGGCAAGGGACATCCTTTCCCCCAAAGGGCATCACAATGGGTCAGCATTGACCTGAGTGTGGCGGGGAGTCTCTCTCCCCTAACCTAACCTAACCTAATCATGTTCCCGAGTAGGACTTGTGCCAGGTCCTCTAATTCCTTAAGGAGTCTGTCTTCCATCTAGCGGAAGTTGTTGATAGTTTCTGTTTTTTTCGTATCAAGACAGACAATATGGGCAGTAGGCAGGTAACCATTCTGACGGCCATTGCACCTATCGGGCAGTGTCCAGTTAATACTACTCTCATGATGCTGATTTCTTTTAGTCCTTCTATCATTCATCGTTGGCCATAAGCTGCGGGATATGACGCAGTCACCTAAACCCATTCTTAAAATTGTTAAGCATGCAGGACACGATTCATTTATCCTCTTATTAAAATTGTTTCTATGTAATTCTATGTTTTTTTTCTTACAATTTTCATGTGTTTAGCTAACTTTTCTTAAATTGTTTTTTTTTCTCTTTCAGGTAAGTCATTTGCACCCACCAATAAATTATTCCAAAGCGGGTAAGTTATATTCAAAGTTTGGGGAGGGGAAAACGGTACCACGTTGACGATTTTCAACCCCAAATGACAACATTCACAGGAGCTAGAAAATCATTCCAACACTTGCCCCGTATCTATTCGTTCCCCTAAAATAACAAACCTCTGCAAACAGCAAACACAGTATCGTCGTTGCGCACCGTTAATTTTCATTGTTTTAATGGGTTAATTAAGACCGACCTTGCTGTCGAGGGTAATTAACTGAACATATTAGCAGGTAAACTCCAAGGATATCACAGCACCAGTGGCACTTTCTACTCCATTTATTTCACCCTTGACCGGAAGTTTACCCCAAAAAATCTTTTTTAATCGATTTTCTTTTTATTTACAATTTAACAGAAAATTTTCACTAAATTGTCGCATTATCGGTTAAATTGATGTATGATAATTGTGTGGCGGGGTTGTTTTAAATGATGTCCAAGTGGAGAGGACCTGCCAGGGAGAAGTATGCGCATATTGATGAGCAACTTAATTCGCTTGTGATTGGGATCGCTTTCAATGGCTTTTGGCGAAATTGTATGCCTTGACATGTGGACCTCTACCCTGTCAAGTGACCAATATGAGGCATTAATTATGTATAAGCATTTTGTTTGTATGCGCATCATAAAAAAAGGATTTAATTTAATATTTTTTGCGATGAAAATATTGTATAGCACTAATGAAGTTATATGGGAGAGCGTATCCTTTATTTGAAATAAAAAAAAAATGGTGCATATTTATACGGAAATTGTAGACATAATGATTAATTTTATGGTGCTGCTGATTAAATTTTTATTTTGCTTTTTAATCTCTTGTGGGTGACCGAGCAAATCACATGGATTGGGTAATGATTATTAAGGGCTGCTGTCAAACAGAATGACCGCAAGTGAAATAAAATAATTTCATTTGCGTTGTGAAAGGATAATCAATTAACGAGGAAACAAATGATAGCTAATCAAAAATTCAGAGGGATTTGAAATAATGATCGCATTATTCACGCCAGGCTATGGAATAAAGGACGCGAATGTCGGATGAATGGGTCTCCAATTGATAGCTTCGGTAAGGGAGTACTACCATAAACACATAGATAATGTCAGCTAGGTCGCCTCAAACCGCAAAATAATATAGTCCTGCAAGGTTAGGTTAGGTTAGGTTGGCTGTTCGCACGAAAGTGCAGATACAGTTAGACCAGTAAAGGTCCTTTGTGATGCCATGGATCAAACCATTAGGGACTAACAGAAAGATGCACATGCCGTCTAAGGAAGCCAGATCGCCAAGGTCTTCAAGGAAGGGGGACCCTAAATGGAGCATCCGACAAGGCTGGGCAATTAGATAGGGAGGTGAAGGATGGTTTCCGCCTCCTCTTCGTCGTCCCTACAGCTCCTGCAGAAATCGTTAGAGAAGAGGCCAAGTGCTCTGGTATGATGGCTTTTAAGACAGTGTCCAGTAAGAACACCGATAACGCAGCTGATCTGTAATCGATTTAGTTTAACCAACTTGGCACTACGTTCATGATCCACCCTACTCCAGATCTGTCTCGAGATGTGACACGATGAGTCGTTTTCCTATCTTGCTAATAGCTTTCAGCTTTAGTAGAGTTTGCATGTAGCTAGGGGAATACCTAGGGCTTGCCTATCAGACAGAGTCCTTAGCGTAGTACCTTGTCTGGCAGGATCGTCTGCCCTGCAGTTACTTGGAATGTCTTTGTGGCCTGGCACTCAGCATAGGTGAATGTTGAACTGCTCTGTCATCTCCATAAGAGATAGACCCCGGGTGAGAGCTCCCTTTGAAATAAAGGAGCACAATTCCAGGTATTGTGTCCCTAACAGGCAGTACATTACACTTCAGCCAGGACAGGGCTCCCTTAATCGCCACGATTTCCGTCCGAAAAACGCTACAATGATCAGAGAGGCGGAATGAGATTCTCAGTAATTAACTCCTTTGTCTTAGAGTTATCTGTACAAATTTGAACCGAGCTGCCATCGATAGGAGAGAAGTTTTCCCATTTATCCCGTTCAGGGATGCTCGTACGGAAGTTACGGTCAAATCTCATTTTCGGCGGGGTCTAGTCTGTATTTTCGTGTTTGAAGTTGAGGAGATAAAGGATCGAGGAGTGGCCTATATAAAACTATGCGTTCAATGAAAAATCAACCTAATATGGATTCCAAAATACAGTAACTTTGAGGGCAACCAGCGAGCGAACGATCTGGCTAGACAAGTGTCAGACCTTAGCGATTCTCTGGCAGTAGGAGCCAATGTTCCGCTAGAAGTCATTACGAGTAATACTCATAATCGGTTCCTCAAACTGGCAATATTCGAGGCGAACACATTTTCTATAAATAAAGACAGAAAAGTAGAGCTGCCATAGAGAAGGCAGCATATGAAAAACTTTGCATTTGGTGGGGTGGTTTAAGAGGGTGGGCTTGCGGTCTTCACTTAGGCATCTATTAGACCCGTTATGTTCTCCTTATACTTCCTGTTCCTGTGGCGGACAAATTTGTATTCAATTTGCTATCACTCTCTGACAAAGTACACACAGTTGAAGCTCACATCTTTATTCGTTGCCTTCAAGGTAATTTTCGATCGTTTCCCCTCAATGAGGTGACAATGGTCAATACCGGCTGTATTGGTTCATAAGTGCCACCCGTTTCTTACCTTCAACCATCAGCATTCATTTACCTGTGATGCCCTATCAATGATCCCCTTATGTCATTGCTGCCATAACGCTCTTCTGAAGCTTTCAGAAAAGTCTATTACTTCCCTACACGGTTACATAAACTTCAGTACTTCATTCTCGCTGACACACCTCAGGATCCTCGCTCCTACTAAAAAACCTTGCTAAAGTCTTTTAAAATATTTTCATTAAATCAATTTACCAAATGTTATTGGAATTTACCTTCCACCAAAATACATTTCATGTCTCCTAATCATCCTTATAAAGGAGCATTTTCCCGACCACATTATGCAACCACCCACCCTTGCCTACTACACCGCACAACGTAGAAAATGAGCATTGAATCCTATTTAATTTACGTTTCAAGAGCGCCACGTAACGAAAACCAAGCAAAGTCACAGTAAGCACACACCATCAAACAGTACACACTCCTTTTAATAACACCTCTTGTGCTATTTGTCGTATAAACTTTGCAGTCAACTCCTAGAGACTGTCTCTTGCTCTCCACGGGAAGACACTCATATGCGAAAGGCGGAAGTAAAACCGGTAAAAATAAACAAACCGAACAAATTTTTTTTACCTTCCACCCTTAGTTGCACAGGCTGTTGCCATGCTCGCGTTCTATTTCCTACGGAATCACGTGAGGGGCTGGCTACCACCCCTAGCAAAAATCCTTATATTTGCAACCACTGAACTTGGTGGAGCTCTGTAGTTCATTAGCGACTTACTGGAGTGGTAGGCCTATCTGCCTTCACCGTTAAGCCGTCTAATGCATATGTATCGCTTTAACAATTTGTAACTCTGTTACAACTGTTTACACATAAACATACATATTAATGGAGGGGGATGCACAGCAAATAGGGTTATCTATGGTTGTTTGAGAAAAGGGATACGTATGCCACTCCGTCAGCGTGTTGTTTGTCCTCATCGTGATAAAGGAATTAATTACTTGTGTTTTTTACTCCCGACTGTGTATGTTTATATGGTTATTTGCATAGCGGCATCATAAATAGTTCAGGCAACCACTAATCCTGCTGGAAAATCCATTTTTCATTTCTGCTTTCTCCTTGTAAAAATTAGACGGAAAAAGTCCGTAAAAAAAGAATGGAAAACTACTGATCCCTTCTATTGGTGAAAAGGGCTCTACAAAGGATAAGAATATTAGCAACCGAATGGTAGGAAAAAAAAAGTCCTTTTTTTATCCCATATCGTCATAGTGTCCCAATCTATTTGAATTAAGATCTGACTTTGAACACAAAAAAAGAAGCAACTTTCTATTCCATCCAATTATACATAAAAGGCGCATGTCCTGGAAATACAGTTCCATGGTTTTTTGTTGGTTTGTTCTATTTAACTTTTTCCCATCAACTATCTGCTGATAAGGAGCTGCAACAAAATCCCGCTAGTTGGCGCCCAACGTCAGGCCTGTTGTTGATGCTGTGGCGTGGTATCGTGTGGTGAATTTACCAGATTTTGCGTATATCAGCATCACTCTCTCCCCAGTTGGGGGTGTGATACACAAGAGAATGTTACCGGGTCTTGTCCTTGCAAAGGATGCTCTTACGCTCGAAAAGATGTCGTTGTTATAATTTTACTCGTAAAGAGAACATTGTTATTCTATTCTGTTTTTGATGATAACACGAATGGAATCTATGTTTCTCTTCTGCCAAGGATATAAAAGTTCACCACAGCATCTCTCTCTCTCTCTCTCTCTTATTTTTCTGTATGTCATCAGCAGAACATCCTAGTGTAGAGAGTCTACATTTCAGATGCCTCGCTTTTGGCTTACTTGAAGGGATAAAGCCTTGATTTTCTTCAGTCTTACTTGTATACGGGCGTCATACGGTCGTGGTTTCAGCAACGGGCACCAAAGTATCTACGCAAAAGAAAAAAAACCCACAAAACAGGCTAAGAAAAAGGATATGTTTTCCTTTTCTTTTCTTTTATTGTTTTAGTTCTCCCATTCGGAATGGCGGATAAGTGATTAAGTTTTTTTTTATGTTTCCTCGTTTTTCGAAATGAATACAAATCTCGGTTAATGTGTCGCGTTTTCGTTCGGAAAATATTTCCCTCGTCGTGTTGTGTATCATAAAAAGGATGCCTCCTGTGAGTGTTTGTAAATTGTTGATGGAAAAGTGAAAAAAAAAAAATTTCCCAAAATTTTGCAATCAACATCTGTTTCATTGTGAAATCGATGAAAAGTGAGATGTAGATACTTTTATTGTCAAGTGATTGTGCACACAGAAATCAGAGAAAAAAAAACGGATAACAGTGGAAAAATTGTATCTTTTCATCTCAAACAACTAGAAAACAGAAGGAAAAAGAAAAACATAAATTCCTAGGAATTAAGGTGTGTTTCTAAGATACAATTCCTTTTTCATATCCCTTTTGTTTTACACTGCGAAAATCTGCCTTCAAGATTCTGCTACGCTGATAGTGATGCTTTTGAATTAAACAACAAGATTTTCTGTTTTGATTTGATTCCGTTTTTTTTTTTTTTGATTTTATTTTCATGCATTTGGAATTTTCCATTACACACGTCTTTTCTCAATTTCACTCTATTTCACTGTATTCACCAAATTGAAAAACGAAAAAAAAAATTTAAAAATTGGCGCCCGACCTGGCTGCATCGTTGCATACTCACATATGTACGTTCTTTCACACGCTCACCATTTTTTTCTTAATTGTTTTGTTTGTTCTTTCTATCACTGAGGCAAGTGCGTATGATTTTTTTGGCTTATGTGTAAGTATGTCACGTGGTGGTTATTGGGAAAATCGTTGGGGGTTGGTATTCGTTAAATTTTGAATTTCTGGGAGAAAAAGTTTTTAATGCGGTGATAAATATTGGTCGTGTGGAACTTTTGTCGTAAATTTGTATACAATGTAAAATAGCTCTCTTGTCTATAATTTGTTTGAATGTTCATAATTCAATTGTTGCTGCAGGTGAGGGTTGAATCCTTTGAAGATTAATTTGTTTGGGAACGGGTAGGGATTATTACGTAGGTCAAGTACTCTCTCTTACTCAAGTCCTACCTTTATTTCTGCACCAAATATTATTCGTTTAGTCTTGTACTTCTGTGGTGCCGATTTGTCTGCTTTACGATATGCATTTTTCACGTTTTTTATTGCTATTCTGTGCCAATAGGGCTCATTGCATCGCAGTTTCAAAAATTTTGATTAATTATTGGGCACTTTCATTGGTAAGTCGTGCTGTTAATAAGCTAGGATGTGATCAGAATAGCCTTCATATGATTCACGGATACCTACTGATAAACACATCTTGGAGTGAAGCAATTGGTATGCTTGGGGTATTACGTCGATATATGAGTGCAATTCAGCCACATTCCTAGGGCTAAGTACAAATTTTTGTGCAACTAGCCCATACAAAATCTAGGCCCCAGTTTCCACCAGTCCTTCATGCTGTGTCGGGTATGCTCGTATTTTTTGAACGAATGGAAGGAGTCTAGTCTTTGATTTCGTATCTTAATGTGGTCGAGAGAAGTATTTTGATGACTTTTATTATTTTCGGCACTTTTCAGACATTGACGAGTGCTGAGACTGTGAAAATCTTGGTTTTTGTGTTACGTGGGATACCAATATGAGCCTCTCGCTCAGTAGTAGAATGCACTAACAACTGAGAGCCATAAGCTGGGATGTGATTAGCTGTCGTATAAAAAATTGTTTATTTATGATTTTCTCCTGTTTAGAACTCTTCCATGAAAACAGGTTGGTGAAGAATTTGACTAGATCCTTTGGCGAGTAAATGGCTGAATTTTTTAAGATTAAATGGAAGTTGACTCTTGTGAAAATCAGTTGCAGGGACAGAGTGTTATGCTACTTCTTTGTCTTCGCTAAAAAATCTTTTTATTACGTTGTAAGTCTTGTGACTATAAATAAAAGCAGGCTCATGAGAGATATGGCTTGGCCGTTAGCAGTCATAACTAAGTCGCTATTAAGAGACACAAACTTTCCACTTCTTTTTTCGCCAACCTCAGGTGGAGTACTTAAATTATCTGGGTCTTCTATAAGGGTAAGATCAGTCTATAACTATTCCAAAAAAACAGGTTCTTTAGTAGGACTTGCACAGATATCTCTTGTAATGAAGTGATTTGTACAGTAAAGTCGGCAATTAGATATCATTCCTCTACTCACTGCAGCAGCTGTAGGAATGTAAGTGAGCAAGAGACTCTCGTCCGTGGCGGTAGTTGGGTTACTTTTGTTATTTTTGAAGCGTTTCTAGCTACTAACTTACGTAAGCACCATCTGACTCCAGTTTAGTGTTTGACTTGGTTTCTTTTTTAGAAGGAAACCATTATTAAATCTCTAGTCCTCACAGTGCTTAAAACAATTACAAATACGTTAAACAAGGTACAGCTTCCCCAGGAACCTTGACACGAACTAACATTTGTGTTTCAGGCAAATATCCATACATTTATCGCCCACTCTCTCCATGTCATGAAGCTAATCACTGGAGGTTCGTAATCGTAGAAGAATTTAAAAGACGCTTTTAACATAATCTATTTATTTTAAGTGGAACGTTTTTGGCAACCCAACACGAATAATTTATTAAGTGACAATCAAAAATAAGAGATCCTTCGGAGACTTCACTTTGGAACTTAAATTCCTTTGGGTGCGTTTTCTAATTAAGTGGATGAAATGCTGGTTACCATAAGTAATCTTGGTAATTTCTCTAGACTTGTGATAGGAACTCTTTTAACGCAGAGATTGGCCTGCTTGCGATATCGATGAACAGTAATAAAGTCCTCATCGATGATTCAAGCCTTAAGCATGAAGCCGGACTATTTCGTTTGAACGGTGTGTTCAAATAATTAATTTAATTCTACTAAGCTCACATGTTCTTCTACTGTGGTCCAGGGCCTAGCTTCTCGCGACTTAACTCTCTGATGTTTGTCAGACATTCGTGACACGTGGGACCTTAAAAAATCTTTTTGGTGTTTTCGGGGATTCGAACGTCGAACGTCCCGCTCAGCGATGCAACGCACTATCCACTTGAGCCACGGTGCCCACTAAGTTATTTTTCCTTAACTGTGACTCTTCTGCAAAGATATGACTGAAAAATGCACCGCCAATCTATGCTAGATATGATTAGATACGAAATACACGAACATTCGATTGATGTCAATTACTATGACATCTTCCCATCAGACTTGAACGACCAATGGATTGGAAGCCAAATGAGCAATTCACTTTGATGCAGGTTTCAAGTTTAAGTTTTAACGTCAGTCATTGAAAACTGATTTGGGTTCGATCGTGGTCCCCCAACACCATCACCTCCTAATTCAATGGTCATAGACCGAAACTATTTACAATTCTGTACAACTTGAGCAGCGATTTATAGGAGTAACCGAGGAACACCAAATTGTTCATCTGATCGTGCTTAAAGCAGTCAGTGGTTTTTGGAAAACAAAGTCGTGAAGAAGTCATGAAGGTGTACGCTGTCAGACAGAATTAGACAACATTTTGAGATATCAAAACCCTGAAATAAGAAGTCCCATCCGTTGTTAAAATACTAGAGATGTGAAAAAATTTGAAGCTCTTGATGCTCAGTTCACATCTTTTGAGGGTTCAAAGTCAAATTTCTCTCTTTGATGCATCAATGGTTGTCCTAAACCATGTGTGGAATTTTTGTGCCTTTTTAAGTTCTGATCAACACCTTTTTGAAGATCCCTTCTCCTACTTACGTTCCCCATTTCTTTTTTGTTTATTTTAAACATTAATTCCGTCTTTTTTCAAACTAAGTCGGCTCAGTGACTAATGCATTAGCCCACAAGTTTCGACTCTATAAAAAAATTCTTCGTTGTTATGGTTTTTGGACACGATACTAAATTGAAAACTCCTTCCATGCTTGCGAAGAATATAATTTACTCATGGCTGTCGGCTCATTATGGGCAGCTTGTGCCATTTTTTTAGCCAACTCCTAAAGCAAGACTTAAATCACTAAATCAGGCTATTATTTTTCGAATTTCTAAAGCTTTCGTTTCAGAGGCTTGTGCCCTTTTTTTCAAGAATTTTCTTTTGCCTCAGGCTTCTTCATTCATGTCGCTGTTGAATGTCTAGTAGTAGTTGTTGGTACTTCAAACAAGATGGTATCCTTTGTGTGCATTTAAAATGAGCATCTCATAATTTTAACTGAATTGTACATGGATACTGTTATCTAACATAATTTGCTGTTTTTCTGTTCCTCCGCCCGCCAATTGATGCACGTTTATATCATAGATCTTCTCGCAATGTTTTTGAGGATATTGTCGACAACTGTTCTATAGTATAACAAAATTAAATTGACGCGACTTGAGCATCAATTTACTACAATTCTCGACGAGGGGCTAAATGTCGAAGAGCCTTTTAGCAAGAATATGTTTATTCTTTGGAATAACTCGCTTAAAACCATTCAAATGTGGTGCTAAGAATTCGGGAGGTGAGCACTCTTACTGGTCATCGAAATGAGGTTGGCTGGACCTTATATTGCTCTAACGAAATTCCTGCAGAGAGTGAAATGAGAGTACAAAGTGGTCAAAGAAGCCGATGAAGAAATTTTCTACATTTTCAGGACATAATTTTAGCTGTCGCGAATGTCAAATTTGCTTTTATTACTTTTAACAACGTTCCAAAAAGATCAAAAACAAAGCTTGAATCTTTGAGCATGAGAGATGACCCCACAAATAAAATTTTGTTTCGTTAACAAAGGAAATATGGTTTCTTATTCATACAGGTCTTTTTTGGCCTGTAGTGCTAGATGTTTTTGGGTTGGATGATACTCGAATATCATTCATTCCGAATAGTTTGTCCCTTATTTAATGGAAGCCCTAACGAATAAGTGTCGAAGCAGTAAACTAAGCCACATTAGGGTAATGCACCGAACAGAAAGGACTCTTTGCAGATTATCTATGGAACAAATGCACAAATCTCAAATCAGTCCATCCCCAGTCCAGATCTATTTCCTTTTGACTTTGGTTTGTCTGCTAATATGCTCCTAACAGGCCGTCAGTTTTCCACCGAAGATGTGCTAGAAGGACATTGTCGACGACTGGGATTTTACACCGAAGCAGTGGCGGTCATTTCGAATCAATTTTTTCATGTATGAAGAAGTGCATTACCAAATGTGCTGACTATTTTGAAAAAGCTTAATTAAATCTAGTTAAACTAATAAAATTGTTTGAGGCCCAGGTTGACCCCGAACTAAGTAAGTAAGTAAACGAATATAATTATGGAATGCCCTTTATATATGGCATATGTTGTTTGAAAGTGGAATAGCCTCAAGTTCTAGTCCTTTGCTTTGATTTCAAGGCGACTATGCACTTCAAAATCATTTTCTTCAGGACCTTACCAATCTTTGCTTTTAAAATTGAAGTCTAGTGATGCAAAACTGATGATTTACTATCGGAGCAACTTTGCTAAAAAATCTACAAAAAAATTGCTGTACATATCTGCTGACCACTGATTCTAAAGATCATATTCTATGTCGACCTTGACAAATGTAGTAAAGTTGAATTCGATGAAATACTCTGCGTACCCATAAATTAATAAAATTTGTACCAGGCTACTAAATTTATTTTAAAATTCCAAAAGCAATCTCCCCGTTGCCTTGAAAATTCATACGACTGATGCGTACATACGTAAACATATGTAAACACACATTCCTCCGCCTATACGAGTACATATATTCAAACACACAATGTAGGATGCCCTTTTTGTCTATACTCCTGTCAATCCAAAATGTCTGGTCAGCCCACTTCCTTGACCAAAAATAGAAATTGAAAATCGAAAATATGATTATCTGTAGAATAGAAGAAGAAAATTAACCGCAAGGACAAAACACGTGCAGACAAAAAGGCTCTCAACGAGGCATAGAATATTCGTCTTTCATTTAGAATCCACACTCCCACACTGTTTCTCTGTTCAATGGTCAAACAGTGGGAGAGTTGACCACAAATTATGCGCCCACTATAGAGGAGGAACCTTTTGAAAGCCAGTCTACTGACTACTTTTGTGGTCATACCAATGGATTCAGAGCAAAATTCATTTTGTTTAATAATTCACTGAGGCGTATACGTAACTTTTTTTTTTTTTTTGTTAAATGGGGTGGCACCTACCGTACCTAAGGTCCACCCAAGGTAATCGATATGCACAAACATAATTATTCACTCGAGTAGAAATTTAACGTGTAGCTCACTACAAATAATTCTATTCTCCAGATACTCACTGAAATTCACCAAAGTATCTCTTGGGAATGTTCAAATATGCAAACTCAATGCAGCACATTTAAATTAATCAACACACATGCTTTTGTAGGTATTAATGCACGTACACTTGTAATTATTAATTAAGGATGGTTCAGTTGACGTACAATGTGAGATATATTTATGAAATATGTATTTATTGGGTGAGTAGATACAGATACAGATATGCTGCACGTTATATTTAACCCTTACTTACATTCCACATACCCAGAGGAAAAACAAAAACAAAAAACCAAACCTTCACATCAATTTCAATTTAGGCAAAGGAAAATATACACAATAAAAGAAAAACTCCCTAAAAGCAATTCTCATGGGGTAGGAACCTTATTATTAAATTCCAATTCAATTCAACACAGAAACTCCCAGGATCAACTACAAAAATATAACATAACCAAAAAAAAAGTAATGCCAGCCCATCTCTTAGAGTTCCAGGAGGAGTCACGGAGCAGGAAAACATGCCATTAAAAATCAGTTGCTTCAAATTTACATCCCATTCATTCGTTTCAATTCAATCTCCTTGCATTATTACCTTTTGGCTTAGGTTACCTACTCTATAGGGTCATCCCACTCATCAGTCTATGGAGAGTCCTGTGCGGTGATTCCCGATTGGGTTTTACGTTTTTTTTTTCTCGTTTTCTTTTCAATTCGATTGCATGGCCCACATCTGAAATCATCACTGGGGGATACGACCACCTTGGTTGGATAATAGTATCGTCCTTTAAGAAACGGAATAAAATTGTCTACATACGTAGATGATAATGATGAATGTCTGTAGGGGTCGAGAATTGATAGGGAACCATAATAAGCTATACATTAGGGTGCGGGGGTGGGGAAGATGTTGAGATACATAGATGAAGCGAATTATCTACAATGAGGTAACGTTTTTTTTTTTTCATTTTTTTTAGAAGTAGGTAGGTAGATTTAATCTAAAAGATATTGTATCTATTAGCTGTAGGCATTGTGCTATTTTTGTACTGTTGCCTGTCTATTTGCTTCTATCTCAAGACGATGGTAATTATTATGATGAAATCTCTCTAGAGATCTCTAGAAATTGCAAGGGGAGTGGGGGGTTTTCTATTATTGTAGATTTTGTTTGTTTTTATGCTTTATGCTTTATGGGGGTTTTTGTGTTTTGAAAGAAAGAGGCTTTTACAGATATAATACAGTGGAGCTGTATGTTCATTGTTATACTTGAATTTTCGTATTATATTCGAAGGACAAAGGATGGTGTTTTAATATGCCTCAAAGTAGTCAGTAATCTTGGAAAACATTTCTTAATAATTTTGCGATTTAAATGGGTAAAATATCTATATGGGGATAGATAGATAGTAGCCTTTCGAACTGATCGTACAATGAGGGACTAAGTAGGACTAAATTACCTTCCAATTGGGGCTAATTTATACACACTCTGACGCTTTATGCTTTTTGATGTGCTCAGTGTGCCTCCTTGAATGAGCGTCTAAGACCATTCTGTGTGGAGCCAAGTAGACTCTACTAGAAGTCATTAAATGCGTTTGCCAGCTAATGCAAAATTTTGTAAATTTCTATGAGCCTTATAACAGTAGAAGTTTCAGTCTACTTTAGACGAGCTACCTGAAACAACCGGAGCTTTTGATAAAGCGATGGATGCACATGACGCCTAAGGACGGCCAGATTGCCAAGGTCTTTAGGGAAAGGGGACTCTAAATGGAGCATTGTTTTATGCTACAAAGCTGGGCAGTTACATAGAGGTGAATTATGCTTTCCTTCTCCTTCTCGTCCCTACAGCTCCTGCAGAAGTCGTTAGAAAAGAGGCCGAGTCTTCTGGCATGTTGGCCTATAAACAGTGCCCAGTAAGAACACCGATAACGCAGCTGATCTGTAATCGATTTAGTTTAACCAACTTGGCACTACGTTCATGATCCACCCTACCCCAGATCTGTCTGGAGATGTGACACGTTGAGACGTTTTCCCATCTGCGGTTGGTCTTGCTAACAGCGTTCAGCTTTAGCTTACATGTAGTCAGGGGCGTACTTAGGGATTGTCTATCAGGCAGAATTCTTAGAGTCGTACCTTGTCTGGCGAGCTCGACTGCCCTGCAGTTGCCTAGAATGTCTCTATGGCCTGGCACCCAGCATAGGTGAACGTTGAAATGCTCTGAAGTGAAGGAGCACAATTCCGGGAACTAGATTGCCGCTTGGCAGTCAGTAAGAATGGTAATATCCCTGATAGATAGTACATTAAACTTCAGCCAGGACAGCGCTCCTTAATCGTCATGATGTCAGCCTGAAAAATGCTACAATGATCAGGGAGGTGAATGGGGGGAGTTGTCCCATTCATACCGCTCAGGAATGCTCGTAAGAAATGATAGGATGCGACCAGAAATAGTTTATGCATCTAGCAAGAGAAACATTTTATACAGTAGCACGCACACGACACTCGGTAAAGTGAACTCTATAAGACCTGTTGCCTCCTTCATCTATGTACTTAAAGATCGTATGGGCTGCACATTAACATGGTCTTTTCAGTATGGTTTAGCTATTTAAGAATATTAGAATTGAGGCCCATTTTGATAAACTATGTAGAAACTTTTAGTCCTGCTACTGGCAAGGAGTGCGTTTCGTTTGAATCTGAATTTTCATAGCAAACTAACATGGACTCCAAAGAATAAGTGACGAATGCTCTGACAATAAGCAAAAGTTCTGAAATTTCAAATTAGCGGCTTTACCAGCTAATAGAGTCCACTCACATTTTTTCAAGTTCACGGATAACCTTCAATGTGCTTAAACAGGAGATGTTAGTGCTAAAAAAAAAAATATTCGATATCTCAAACACTAAGACTAAGGAGTCCCTTTGGTCCTAAGGAACTCCTGTAGCACTATTCAAACTATAGATCTTCAAGACCTTAGCTCTCCCACATTTATTGTAGGCACCAATTTAAGCTTTCACCGGAAAAAATACTCCCTTTTTCAATTTAGTTTTACTTTGAAACAGACCTTGTAAAACTTTAAAGGACACTAGTTTTATCCAAATAAAAAGCGATTCATCTATGGAAGCGCAATTCATTGGAGCGTTTGGTCTGATGGGTATTTAGACAATGTAAAAATCGATGTATAACACCCTCTGGTGACAGGGCTCTCCAGGATGCAGGCGGTCTAAACTCCGAGAGTTGGCATAGCTGCCTCTCAGCAGGAAAGACTGTACAGAACTTATTGGCGTTCTCATGGGACATTTTCCTTTTGCTAAGCATCTTAGTGTCCCAGACTTAAGAGACACCACTGGCTGCGAAGCTTGTGGAGAGGACAACGACACTCAATTCCTTTGTTATTGTCCTGCCATTGCTCGGATTAGGTGGCAGATCTTCAGTGCTGGTACTGTAAATTCTTGATTACTGAAGTGCCTTCTCAGCTTTCTCAGAAGTCGAAAAAATTTCAATAAAATACTGTAAGTAATACTGGTTCTTGCTTTCTTGTAGGACAATGGACTGAGTCCTCCAGTGGAGTGTTTCTTAACCCGTTTCTTAGCCCTCTAACTTCCTTCGAAATATGTATTTGCGATTGATTTATGCTGATGATTCTGTAGAAAAATGTATCGCATCACTGCATTAATATAGAGTATCCCCACTAAAGGAGGACGTGATATATATTGTTGGCGAATCCATGTATATGTGTACATACATCCATTGTTTCTGAAGTAATTTCTTCTTAAATAAGGACGTCTTTTAGTTTAATCCGAATGCAGTTCTCATCCAGCACCACAATTTTGACGAAATTAAAGTAAATTCTTATCTATGAGCACAACGGTCCTTAAAAAGTTTCAAACAACTGCTTCACATATCCATTAAATCCAATTAATCTATGAAATCGCCGCTCACTGTTCTTGCTCCCTCTCATAGTCGCATCGAATCCATTGGGACTTACAGCCATGGAATCCAAAATATTCCCCCCTCCCCCGATCATACCTACTTTTCTATTCGATTATGCGCGTCTTTCAATCTCATAAATTATACCTATTAGCATATGAATTGAATTAAATATTCCAAACCGTGGCAATTACTTGTGCAAACCTCCAGCTCCACTCTGCTGCTGGCTCCTGTGTGTGTACCCAGCTACGTTTTGAGAACGTTCAACATCTGTCAATATCGAAATTCAATTCACATTCAGTGGCTGAAGTTTTTTTTCTTGCGAAAAATATTCACAGAAAAAAAAGGACATTCACCCTGCAGGACCTTAAGTGCGAGTAGGTTATTTCTTTAACAAATAAACTCAACTCCCCATCGAGAAACATAAAATAAATAAATAAACAAATTGAGAAAAAAAAAAAAAATCTAAGAAAGAAATTATATTAGCAATGTCCTCCAAAGAGAGATCCTACAAGTCCTTGATGGAGTGAAGTTTTTTTTTTTCTTTCTATTCCTTCAGTTAACAAAATAAACAAACGAACGAGAAAAAGAAAAAAATGCTCCTTGTGCCAAGTTCAATTTAAGGATTGTGTGCTCAGAAATCCAGCCATCCTAGCTCACTCCCAACCCTACCAAGATGAAAATAAATAAAATACAAATGTTAGTTCTAGAACGGAGAAAAAATATTTGCCTTTGTAGTAGTGTGACAGCAGTAGCAGCAGTGTGACAGACAGTGGCGCTAAGCGAACGTGTTTGTGATTTTTAGTGACTGATAAGGACATGTTCCAGAATTCTCTGCAGATGGCCCTCTCTCGTATGTATGTCTGGAATTGGTTTTATTTTTCTTGTAGTCCTGTGTATATTGAAATGGAATAAATAATAATACTGAGAGAAGGGGAAGTCCTGCCTATGAGGACGACGACGACGAAAACGACGACAATGACGACGACTCGAGATGATGATGATGTGAAAGATATTTTTTCGTTTTAGGAAAAAATAGTTTCAGATTTGGCTCTTTGTGTTGTTAGTTAAACTTTTTTATTTTCCTTGATTCTCTGTTCGAAAGATAAAATAAATTATCTGATTTTGTTTTGATGGGATTTGGTGATGGGTGGTGGGTGGCAGTGGTGGTGTTGAAACGAACGCTTGTAGTAACGAGCGATTGCGATGCCAAATGAAATTGTTTTTATTGGAACCAGTCCAATGATTGTTATTTTAGACTGCAGTAGATACTAGTGTATCTTAGGGTGTGGTTCCATTTGGTGTACAAAAAAAAAAAAAAAAAATTGGCATGGCGTGTTGAATTTTGATTTACATTTTAGGAAAGTAATAACAAAGGAAATGAAAACGATTATTTTTTGAAAGTAAAATGCAGCTGATTGGAAAGATATCAGCGTTTCCGGGGTAGCTTCCGTTCATTTGAGAAGCGCAAATTGTGTCCCTGTATCTCCGTATCATGTGTCGGAATATATTTTGGATTTTTTTTTGTCGTGCAGTTTATCAAATAACATCCGAATTGGGGGAGGAGAAAATAGCTGCTACAGGGACGATTTACAAGTACAAATACCCAGCGCAAGAGACTGTATATGGTCCAGGACCTAGCTTTTCGCGACCATTCGTGTTGTGCGTGTTGTATTTCAACACAATCCAAACTTCTTAGTGCAAAATTGGTGCTTTCCTTAGTAACGGCCGTGGTAAGGCTACCGGCAGCCAATTCTTGGGTTGGAATGAAGTTGTGTTCGACGTATTTCTTCTTTGTCATATCCCTGATGTGATGATGTCTTACGCCCAATTCAGCTAGATCAACTGAACCTTTGTTGTCGCAGTTGACTATGATTGTATTGGTCAAACTTTTGTCGAGCTCATGGGCGAATTGTCTGAGCCAAATTGCCTCTTTGACTGCAGCTGACGTCGATAAGTATTCCGCCTCAGTCTTTGATTGGGCTACAGTCGACTCACGTTTGCTGTGCGAAGAAATAGCTTCGCTTGAAAGCTTGAACAAATAGCCGGTACATGAAGGGCTGTTATCCACATCAGAAGCATAGTCGGCGTCGCAATAATCGAGGAGATCACCGAGGATTCTTTGTGTGGCGCAACCTCAGCTCGATCGTTCCTTTTAAGTAGCGCAGAATTCTTTTGACGGTCTGCCAATGAGGTAAACCAAAATTAGAATTAAATCTACTTTCATTGTTTACGGAGAAATCTATATCAGGTCTTGTTCCTTGAGTGAGGTGCAGTAAATAGCCAACAGCAGCTTGATATGGAATCCGATCCAGTTGTTCTCTGCTGACTTCATCGGTCGCACCCATATGTTTCGACAATTTGACGTTGGTGTCACTTGGAGTTGAAATTGGCTTGCAGTTCTCCATGCCGAAAGGGTCAAGAATTTCGCTAAAATGATTGATTGATTGATTGATTGATTGACATGAATTCTAAGACAATATTTAGCCGGTCCCATGTCTTTCATCCTAAATGTTGAACTCAATGACAATTTAACTTCAGATACGATTTTTCAATCACGCCAAAGTATTAGTATGTCATCAACATCAATCATGTCCAAGGTATGATTGTAAGAGACGCATGGATCGAGTTTTGACTGCAGAAGGCCAAATGATTTTAAAGATCCCACTAACTTACGATTCCATTCAGGTCCAGTCTGTTTGGGGCCGAACACGGTATTCCCATCGACGACTTGTTCCAGTAATTCAATGCACATAAATGTCCTCACTCAGATCCCGTTGCAGAAATGCCGTGACTGCATTCTTGTGGTGAATTTTAAGGCCATTTTTTGCAGCAAGTGCGACTAAAAATTGTATGGTCGTAGTAACGCAGTAATGTTTATACGCCTCAATAGAATGGTGTGGCGGTAAAACGAACGGACAATAGTCGAAGGAACCAGGTGCATGATTTTCGATTCTAATCTGGATAATTCATTCTGGGGGGCCGAAGCGTGCAACATGGCGGTAAACATAATCAATCGACCTGTTTGTGCATCGCTAGTCAATAGAACACCTGAGGAAGTACATATGGACAGGTTCGATTCAGTCGATGTTTCAAATTTGAGAATTTTTGGTACTCCTGTAATGGTCTTTAGATGTGTGCCGCCTGTCCGTCAGTTTAGTCGCACTGCACGAACGGCCTCCTCCGCACAACCTTATCTTTGAAAACCTATTTTGGATCACATTCAGAAGCTGGTTTTTTAGCCAACAACATTCCGTATGTGGAATGACTTGCCTGCCCCCCTCAGTGTTTCCATGAAATTATGATTTGCAAGGATTTAAAGTCAACGCGCATCGTCACCTAACTCTCCTTCTTTTTCCCTCCAACTTCTAACTTCCCTAAACCATTTCTTTTCATTCCATCACTTGGCTTATAACATTGAAGGACTTTAGTCCTAAGTGATGAAGTTTATTAAAGAAAAGAAGCCTGCTGGTGTCTTTTTCGCACAAGGATTTGACAAAGTACGGCATATAGTGAGCATATGTAGTTCTAGTCATCTCAAGCGGTTGTTGGTGAGAAGATATTTCTCCACAAATGCACTTGTTGATGTGAGTCTGTGTCCTTCTAGATATCTACGTACGAATTGGCACTTCGGGATTCAGCATTTATGTGAGATGTTACTGAATTTACGTTGAGTTTTAGTTCCAACTTAGATTTTTAGTCTCCCACTTTTATGGATACCACAGTATTTTTGGAGCACTATTATATTATACGTGAGATATTAGTAAGTATCTCTTTCGGGTTGTATAACATATTTGATATAGGTATGCAGCTTCAATGAGAAAGATGAATATGTCTAGATCTTTAAGGCCTTATTTTAATATCGTTTAACATAGCTTGGATACAAGCTTTTGTATTCTTTGATATACTGAAATTGCTTAGCTTTATGTTTGTTAAATGAAACAATAAATTCAGTGTGCAGGACATATAAAAAATTGAATCTATTGACGCATATTAACGATTTGATTGAAAGATTGAAGACGCACAACACTTCCAATCCCAGGACACTCCTAGTTCGACTGCAGTACTGCATTCATACCTTTCATAGCATACGTATAATCAAAACCATGTCTATGTTTCGATTGCTAAAGGACACACTGAACACAAGACACAAAGCTAACGAATTTCACTGTATCATCATAGAATAAAAAGTTGCGTATACGACCGTCTATAGCCTACTATGTGCAGCTTCAATGAATTTATACACTAACGTTTGCAAACATTTACCTTTCATTGAATAATAAATAAATAAGCGCAACAAAATATTGTGTATGCAGGTTGATTACTTCACAAATAAAAGATTATTCCTTTCGGTGTTCGAATTTCACATCCCTGCCATATGATACCTGTCACATCCGTCTGTCATTAATAGTAACTTGTAGATAGTTCTTAGCTTACAAGATGGATCTGCAAGTCTTGATTTAGGGACAGGTTATGGTCGTAATCGCCTAAATAAGCAACCACTTCCTGTTCAACTGTCCTGCTTTTGCACGAATCAGACACTTTACCATGAGCGATTTCATTCTCAAGTATGAGCATCTGGCTACGCTCAACATTGCTGATTTCCTGCGTTTTGCATAGCTCACTGGCAGGTTTGGAGTGCGACAACAGAAACCATATAAGGGGCATTGTCACTGTCTCACATGAGGCGACTTTGGGACGAAGTACAATAGTCCCTTAGCGACTATGTGCCGCTGTTCAACGAAAGATAGCCTCTCATAAAAACAATACAATACAAACTACTTTGAAGCACAATCGTCTTATTTGTGATGTCGTAGGGCCTGTACATGTAATGCTCTATTAACTGAAAACATAGTCGCTGTGAGGGTTTCAAACGCTGCGCTTAGATTTACGTGTTCATCCCAATAAGGTCCAGCTTACACAGCAACTACTAAGTGCTGCTGACCATAAAATGAGCAAAACAAACGCCAATCGGGTGCTGAACAACCAACAAGTTGACGTCGATTTGTCGAACAAAATCTTCGCATGAGGCCAATTTTTTACTCCACGGCTATGTAAAAACCCAAAATTGCAGAACTCGCATTTTAAGATTCCAAATTTGATCATTGGGAGGCCATTGCATCCACCCCGGGTCACGAGTAGACTGGCGAAGCTATGCTAAGGATGGTGTTTATGTAGGCAATCCAAAAACTTTGAAGCACTTTAAAACCAACATTCGTGAAGCTGTGGTCGCAATACTGTCAAAACTGTGCCGAAAAGTTATCGAAAATTACCTGACAAAAATCGAAGTTTAAAAAAAAATACATTGCACCTATTGAACCAATGTTGTATGTCCGTGCATGATAGATAGCCCACAGCTTGAAACAGTAAACAAATTTTATTGAAATATTCAAGATAAAATCCTTCTTCTTCTTCTTTTTGTTCGGCGAGGTTGCAAACAGGATTATAGTGGTCCGCTTGTCGGGTTCGCTAATTTGACCTCAAAAAGTATTCGCAGCCCTCCCGGTTTCAGATCACTTCATCACTGGGCCAATCAAATGCTGGTGTTTTGCATTGTATGATCCAAGAGTCTTTTTTTGACTGCCTTTCCTCTGCGCTTGTATAGATCCCTGGTAGAATCCCTCCAATTTTTTCGAGATGGGTTCCTTGACGTGAAGGTTTCCTCGGATCTTCGAACTCCTAATTCGATTTAGCTTTGTTACTCCTGCTGTCATGCAAAGCATCTTCATCTCAGCTGCCGTCAATTCGACCTCATACTTTTCGTACATTGTCCAACCGTGCGAACAACTGAGGTGTAAAACCTTCCTTTCGTCTTACGGGGCAGAAGATATCAGAGTTTTCCTGCCACTTTATCCACCCTAGGCTTAGGTGAAGATTGATGTCGTCATCAATGGTTGCTTCGCTATTGTTCATAGATCCCAGATACTTGAACTTGGGAATCACTTGTTTGTTGGAGTGGGTCAGAGAATATGCAGTACAGGACTGTCTTTTTAGGACTTGTTCGTCACATATTTCTCCCCAAAACATTCACCCATACACCAAGTACTCATTGCAGGGACGTTTGATCGTTGCCTCCATAATAAAATAAATAAAATCCTAAAACATAGAATAAATAACCCAGTTGCATGTACACATGCTCAATCCTTCGAAAATAGAAAAAGTTTCTGCTGATCAATATCCAATCTATTAAAATAGCCAGTTACATAAAGTGGTCCCATCACATTGCCAATGCAGAGCTTAACACATGTACAAACGTTAACGTGTTGACAAAATTACAATATAATACCCACTTCCACTGTCACTGTTATTAGGACCCAATTTGTCTTCGCCTTCCCTGGGATCTCGGGTATCCCATAGCTACTAAATAATTTAATTTTTCCACATAAAAATTCGTTTTCTTTCGCTCGTGTCACCCCCCTGTTTCGAAATGTGTAGCACATATGTATGCAATTTTATTCTCATATTTTTCACATTTTTCATTTTCTTCCCCCTTTAACGCCCACCCCGCTCCCCGTCTACTTAAATTGATTTCATTTTTCCATCCTGGGTAATATGTCACTCACATCCAAACACAAATTCAATTCACTCATCGGAACGCCCTTGGAGAATGAATTTCGTAAAAAAAAAAAAAGTGAATTTTTTTAGCAGACGTTACACTAGAGAAGGCGGCACATAAAGGCTGGATTGATGTGTATCCCACATTGTTTATGTTTCCTTTGAAAAAAGGGATGAAGTAGTACTATACATGGACAGGACATGGCTCTGTGTTAGATTGAAATAATTCCATCAGACAATGGATGGCAAAATCTTCCATGCAAAAATGGACACACCGTCTTCATGTGTGTGACAAATGGATTGAACTTTTTTTTTTCCTTTTTTTTTATTTTACTTCTCTAGAGAATCCTTGGTATCTTTTGTGCTTCGAAATTGTGGGCGCATGTGAATGACACTTCTGGCATAAATGGGATCTGGAAAACAATCATTACACACCCAAACAAAACAGTGGAGTGTGTGTGTGTGTTTTCTTTTACGATCTTGCGATTGTTTGGTAAGGAATTGTATACAGGATTCTATTTTTTTGAAGACGGGGGATTTTTAAGTTTTATCCTTGGAAAAGCAGCAAATGTGACAAAAGATTGAAACGTTCATGTTGACATACATTCACAAAGAGAAATTGATTTCCTTTCCTTGAGGGACAAGTGAGCAGGAATACAGTTTTTACGGTGAAGCTGTTAGTAAATATTGGAGGAGATTTATTGTAAGTTTTCTTTATATTCTGGAGTAGTGTTCCTTGGAAGGATTTGATGTGATAGCAGATTAAAATCTAGGTTGTGTGCAAAAATTTAAATCCACTTTATTTGCTCCTACAAAAAAATAGTTGAAGTTTTGTAAGAGCTCAGCAGTTTAGAATCTGAGATAAGTTTCCTTAGGCTAGTTTCCTTAAAAGGAATTTGGGAATATTTCCTAACTAGAGTCCGCAATCCGCCAGCATTTGAAATCCGTTGAGAGTGAGATTTTAACATCTTTGAGTCTCTCAAGTCGTCTCAAAGTCTCTCTCTTATACCAAGTTTATGTTCAAATTAAGAATAAAGGGGGAATCCTTGACGTCGTTGTCTATAAAGAATTAATTTATCCACTCAAACATAAGTTATATGCCACTTTGTGAAGAAAAAAGGATGTCTAGAAATTGATGGGGGAAGTGATGTTAGTTTGGGTTAGGTTAGGCTAGAAGACCAGGATAGAAAGAGACTTCGAAGGACCCCTCTACCGGTTCTATCACTATTGAAAACACCTTCGACGTAACTATACACCTTCACAATAATTTTATCCTGTCACCCCGTGCGGGACATAGGGTATAGGGCATCAACAACGTCAGCTTGCCTTCATGTTTGGTGTCCTACAATACGTTCTTTCTGTCCAGCTTATATTTAATGCCCTGTATTGCTCTTCAACCATTCCGGTCTATGTTAGCCTGACACGACCAGTTCTTCTGCCAGATTGGATGAGTCGAATTGAATCCTGCATCTTAAAGTGTAACCAATCCACTGCCTCTTTCTTCGTTGCATTGTGATTCTTGACGTCTAAGGCTGTTCGAGCTGTGGTTAGATCTTCAAGGTCTAGGGATGATGCGTAGACCTTAATTGCTAACCGATTGTTGCTTTCGGATGGCCATGTGGTTAACCATATAGTAGTACTGACTCAACCGTGGAGCACAACACTGGGAGTGAATGTATGTAGCTTTGGTCTTCTCTAATGTGCTCTTCCCACATCAAGTTCTGTGCCACCATCGGCCTAGACAATTCTTAATAAATGAAAAACAGTTATCAATTGGCCCGACCTAATGTCTAGCAATGTCTAGTTGAGCTCCACTCGATTTACTCAAGGCTTTTAAGTCCTTTGACGGTTCGTGGGTCATAGGGCGACAACAACGCCTGCGCGCTACCGTGTTCAGAGTTCTGCGACGCACTTGAGCTCCCTCCAAGTCATCCCCAATAATTTAGATTCCCCCTACGGCTCACTCGTCTAATTTGGTAAGTGGACTCGAATTTGCTCTTTTGCTGAGGCTGGTGCAATGCGTGCTTTGAGCTCAATACGGTCATCGATCCGTCTCCAGGTGTCTACTGTCAGACATGTGCCTTGGCTTTTTCGTCTTCTATCGAAAATGCAATGCTGACTTAAAAATACTTTTCACAGCGTTCCAGTGGTCGTCGATGCTCTCAGGAGCCAAGCTGCTGATTGTTTCTGAATTTGTCTCGTAGCTCGTTCGATTTGGGTCTATTAAAGCTGGGGCATGTCTTGGTAAGGCTGTTTCAACCGAGATTGGATAGCCGGAGGAAGTGAACACGTATATTGCCCTTCATGACTGTTATCGGAATATTGACTCTTTCCGCTAGCGAGCTGTTTAGGGCTAACCCTTGTTACCCTCATAATTATTGTGTCCTGCGACCCATATGAGGGTAATTCTGGAATTGACGCTTTACTGCAGATTCACGGGCGGTTGTTGTCATTGGCAAGACCTCCGCTTGGAAGACGCTGCTGTAGTCTGGGAGGCGTATTGATTTCGATATTTCTAGCGATTCGAAGAAGATGCCTGACCCTATGCCGGGGTCCATTTTAGAGCCGTCTGTATATATGGGAATCGTTTGCGCATTTGGTACCTAACCTCTTAACCACTCCTCCCGCTAGGATGGCGTGATGAATTCTGTAATAGGCACGTGGCCAATATAATTCTAAAGGATAGTCGTATGCTCTATTGCGTTTGACTTCCATGTTTCTGACTGGCTGATTCTAATGGCGCTAATGGCTGCCGATGTTTTTATGGAGACATCTAGCGGATATGGGGATGTGGGCGCCGTGGCTCAAGTAGTTAGTGCATTGGATCTTTGAGAGAGAGGTTCGACGTTCGAGTCCTAGATAACACCAAAAAATTTTTTCACGGCGCCACCTCTCGCGAATGTCTGACAAACGTCCGAGAGTAATAACTGTCAGGAGAAAGCTTCTCAAAGTGTCTTTCGGATATGGCTTTAAAACTGTAGGTCCCTTCCATTTGTGTGAAAAAATGTAACACGCACAACACGAATGGTCGCGAGAAGCTAGGCCCTGGACCACATACGGTCTGTTGCGCCAAGAATTTGTATTTGTATTTTTTGTTTTGATCCTGTCATTGATGTTCATTCTCCAGTTTAGTTTCTTGTCAAGTACAAGTCCCAGGTATTTCGCGCTGTCAGAGATTTTAAGCGGAGTACCTTTCACGGATGGTGTACTAAACTGTGGTAACTTTCTTCTGTTATTGAATAATTTTCTGGGGGTTAACCGTGAGCCCGCATTTCCTGGTCCAAGTGTCATAGGTCTTGATGGAGCCGTCAATTTCTTCACTGAGTGTTGCCAGCAGCATTACGTCATCTGCATAAGCAGTGGTTCTGACGCCCCTGTTTCTGAGCATCTGTAGGCCTTCGGTAAGAACAATGACCGTCAGCAGTGGGGAAAGTACCCTGTCCTTAGGAGTTCCTCCGGAGGAGTAGCTTAAGCAACCTAACTTGCGGATGTGATCTTAGGAGAATTTTCTCAAATTCAATGGCGCGGCCTTATTTTGAAAAGTCATTGAGAGGAGGTTTTAACGTAGGTCGAAATATATGGCCTATTTTGCATCGCTCATGATTTTAAAAATCGCGAAGCTTTGCTGCCAGCTTAAGCTACTGCTCACTTCCAAGATTTCAGGGGAAAGTACTCCTTCTAATTGAATTAAATTTATTATGTAAAAGAAATATAAAACTCTTATTTAGCAACCACATTGTAGAGGCCTAAGTTTTCTCAAAGAGGAAAGTATTATACAACATCAAAGGCATGTATCTAATAATACCTCCCCATAATTCCATACTTAATCTTGGTACCCCCTTCACGAGCAGAAGGAAGGTACCCCCAAGGCTCTACATGCTTTTCCACACAATGCCTGCGTGTATCTTTTAGGCTTTAATTGCGCACAGAACTAATTTTAGCTACAAATTATAAAATAATTCCTTTTCTAATGACGTGGTATTCACTAGCAATTAGATTTCATCCCAAGAATGAAAAAAATTTTACAAAAAAAAGAACAAAACTCCACCCAACAGGACCGCCTCTAATTGTTCAAAAATTTGCTGCAGGATATTCGAAAAAAAATTTATAAAATTCTTTCATTTTACTTTGAATAAACTTTCTCCAGCTCTTCTCGATTCGTTTTTAATTTCCACCGAAAAAAGAAAAAAAAAACTTTTCCTTTACGCATACTTCTGCATGTAGGGTAATGGATGTATCTGCTACTCTCTGTGTATATATGTATAAAGCGAGGACATAAAAATAAAAAGAATAAAATCTGACTGACTACACAGGAACAATTAGGTATTATAATTGATCTGTTCTTTCTCTTTTTTTTTTTCACGGAGAGCAAAAGGACTCTGTGCGAAGGAGGAAAACTTCTCAATTTCTCTTCCAAGGACGAGAAGAGCTTCTTTCAATTGATTGTTGTTTGGCCGTTGGGTATTTTTCGACGCCTTCTCTGCCATAAAAGAAAAGAAACAAAAAAAAAAAAAAAAACTTAATGATACCGGGGAGAGGGCTAAGGAAAAAAAAAAAAAAAACTGAGAAGCAGAACAGAACGAAACGAAAAAGGAATCAGGATAACAAATTTTGCTTCTCGACTTATTAGAAAATTCTTCCTTTCTCAAGTATAGATCTGTGTATCTCTGTACGAGTAGGTATAGTCATTTCGCAAACCCCTCACTTTCACTTGAATGGATGCCCAATTCTCATTTAGAAGAACCTCTCTTAAGGATGAGTGGTGGAGGTCCTTTCATATTTACTCACCTTGTCCCAGTGTTTTCGAGGAAGCGGAAGTAATTTCTAAACTTCTAATCCGATTACAGAACAATGACAATAATTTAGATACATTTTTTTTTCCATCAAGTTATTGTCAATGCCACGTAGTTACACACCCATCCATGTCCTTCTAGCATAAAATCTTTTCAAGGGGAATATACACAAGGAATTCAATTCGACTGTATTATCGATTTTAAATTAAATTTAAAGTTTATTATTATGGCTGGCGGTAATATACGTCGCCATTGCGACACGCTGTACGTGTCCTGAGTACTCTATCGCGCCTGGGCGATGCAGGATGCATATTGACTAAAATAGTCGTTTTCATTACGTGTGGCCTAGTTTCGTACGAGTATGACTCTGGTTGAATCCTAACTGCCTGCGGCTAGAGAGCAAGGTGAAGGTTATTTTTTGGTTTCAACTCTAGCAATAAAATTTATCTTTAAAAATAAGCGAGTGAGATACAGAAACAAGGACGATCATAAAATGACAGTGAGCTCTCACATGCAGAACAATAAACTGACGAAACTGGGTGAGCAGAATGCAAAAAAAAAATCGACACAAGCAAGAGCAAACGAGTTAAAAAAAAGGATACAAAGCATTACGATTGTTTAACGTTGATTGTTTTGACGCAGTGTCCTCCAGCTTCAACTAAAAATAAAAATAAAAGTAAACCTACGAGTAGAAGTGTCCTCTGAATTTATTGTTATGATGCTGTCATTTCAGTTGCATTTAGTATTCGGGGCTTATAGTGCGCTGAATTTCTGTTTTATTTTTGGGACGAAGGACTATAAAGTTTATGAGGAATGTTTGACGCTGGAATTGGTTTTAATATGGACCTCTATGGTATTTGTGATGTACTCATGATTTTATTATCGTGTGTTTTATATTTAATTGCACAGCAGTTGTGATTGGAATTCTTTTAAATGTTAGTTGTTAAAACTTGGCGTGGTGATAGGGTGCTTAATGACACGGACAAATATCTTTATTCCGTGGATATAAGTGAAATAACTTTTACGAGCGCATTTCAGGACATTTTCGCATGAGTTTTATTGAGATTAAAATACACTCTGCAGAACTTTTGACCCAGTGAGATGGCTTTTACTTTACAAATTCAAAAGAAAATCACCTAGGACAGCTAGTTCGTCTGATTTCTTAGACCAATGGTAACGCCTTCTGCTTAGTTTCGAGTGAGAGAGGCAGATTTTTTTGCAAATTTTGTCCACATTGACGATGAACGAGATTTTGGCTACAACACTTGCGCGGCATCGAGTTCGCAGTTCTGCAACGCGTTTGAGTTCCATCCAAGCTATCTCCAGCTATCATATGATCTAGATTCCTCCTCGACTGTCTTCATTCATGTCTGTCTAGGGCGGCCCACTCGTCTGCCTGATAAGCGAATTGGATTCCATTCCATGGCGTACTTCGTCCTGTAAGTTGTGACCAATCCACTGCTACTTTCTCCTCCGTATTTTGACGCTTATTTGCTCCTGGCCTGTTATCGCGTGTAGATGGTCGTTCGATACACGGTTCGGCCAGAAGATCCTTACGATATTGCAAAGATATCTATTTGCAGCTTCCTTGTGACGGTGTTGTCTACTTTTCAGGTACTACACCCATAAAGTAGCACTTTTTCCACGTTTGATCGGAGCGGTCTCAGCTTGATTTTTTTGCTAAAAACATAGTTTTTCCTTATTTTGACAGCATACCGAACGCAACCTTTGCTTTGCAAATTCTGCTGTCTAAATCCAGTTCGTTACCAGCGTCTTCCGAGACCATACTTCGTAGATATAAAAAGCTGCTTACTTTCTCGACTTGTTGTCCGTCAATGTTGAATTAAGTGGCGCAGGTGTTTTTCTGGGAAATTGAAGCGCTTAGAGCCTTGTTTTTGCCGTGTTTGTTTGAAGCTCTACTTTGTTTGCCTCTGACTCCCAGTTTTTTCGCCATCTGATGCAGGTCCTTTATCCTGTATAAAAACGGGCAAAATATATCTATTTACACTGCATTGGTGCCTTTTCCTCCTTTAACTAGTAGCAACAATGACCCCTCTTTTGACTTCAAAAGTCCTTCAACACTTTACCATCGTGCAACACCCTATTACTTTGCATTTATAACTAGATTGGGTTAGGTATACGGGTGCCTTAGTTGACACGAAGCTGTCAGTGGCTAACATTGAGTCCATTATGCCCATTAGTAGACCCTTGAGAAGCTAAATCTTAGAACCTTAATATTATCGATGGCTGGATTGAACAACCCAGATTTGTGTATGAATCTCAGGAGTTTGTTCGGCTCAATGATCTACTAGCTCCGCAGACCAAAAGTTCCCAAGAGGTGGCCAGCGCAGTACAATCGCATAACAAGTGGCAAATGGATTCTATTTCCTCTTCGTCCCTGCAGTTCCTACAGAGGTCGTTGTGGGGTAGACTCGCCGTGCTGCGTGATTGCCTATCACACAGTGTCCCGTCACGACGCCGACAGCTATTCAAATATCCTTGCGACGGAGTTTCATGAGATTTGCGGATCTCTTTTTGTCATAGACTGGTCATGACGATTTGACTTTGGCACATGTATCTAATCGATACCAAAGCTTGCTAGCTTCCTCGTTGGACTCAATGTCTATCTTTCTATTCAAGGTGCTAAGCGATGTGAAAATCGGAATGGGCCTTCAAGGTGCTTTGTTGTGACCCTGCCCTGGCTAGTTCATCCGCCTTTACGTTACTTGGTATATCCATGTGGCCCGGTACCCAACAGAGGTTCACCTTAGGAGTTGACGTGAATTCATTTCCCAACCCTTAGACTCCGCTGCATTTCTTTTCTCTTAATGTGATCGTGCTAAGACTACCACATTCCCAAAGATTATGTAGGTAGTCATTCGCTTTAGTTTTATGGCCCTCTATCGACGTACCGTTGTACTAGAGTCTTTTTTGGAAGCAATTCAGTGTTTATCTGAGTAGATTTGCTCTGTGGTACTTATTAACTCCGTCGGCGGGCCTTAAGCTTCGCCGCGTGAAAGGGCATATTGAAGCGGTTGCTCCTGTGTCTTGACAAGCACATATGAGTACGCAAAGTATCATAAGATGGTGGTCACGAACCACACCAATAGTTAGTTATGGAGCCAATTTTTTAGGTTTCCGCTAATCGCCAAGTAGTCCTTGAGATTGGACATTTCCTCTGACTTAAGTATGTTTCTTGGTAGGAATAGTGTGCACATTATGCACAAGGCGATTGGCATTCGCTCGTCTAAGGGTCGTCCTTTTCATTCTCAGTCATAACTCCTGTTGGGTGTAATCCTGTGCACTGAGTTTTCTCATCTTTTTTTTCTGCTATTTGGGTGGTAATATCCGGCCCTTTGCTTGGAAATAAGACTTTCTTGCATCATACCTGTCAATATCAACCATGCGCCGGATTTGCGGAAAATTCCTGTCAACCTTCCAGACTAAAACAGGATAATGTTCGTAATTGCCGTCGTTTTCTTACTCATTCTCCATGTTCTCATGCAGTGTAATGTAAATTGCTTTTCCAACCGGTGGAGAGAATCCTTACTCCATGGTCCAAAACCAAAAAAAGTCTTTTATCCACAGTCAAATTAGCACAGTAAATTATCCTTTTGTCCTCGTGCAGTGGTTGTGCATTTTGAAGCCTTGGTTTTTATGTGTGTTTTTGACCAACAACGAACCGACAGTTACTCGTATCGTGCATCTTAATACTTACGTTTAAGCCATTTGCGACACTGTGCGAGGACAAAACAAAATTTTTGTGGACAAGAGTTTCCTTAAATTTGCATAAAGAGTGGTCTACCTCCTTTTTTTTTAGCATGGAATGTAGAACAACTCTGAGTACGAGTATTTATAAAAACAGACCATAACCACGGAACTATGGACTTTGTCTTAACAAGTTTTTTGGTGTCACTTAGTACTGTTGACAAACTGGGGTGAAAATCTTACCGATGAGAGCCTCATATGTCTATAAAGTGGTAGCACTTTGTCACAATTCTGGCTGCCGAACATGGAATAATTAAAGTGGTCTACTTTAATTCGGTCGTTTTGGATCAGGGTTGAGACCAATTTGGGTCCTTCTTGGAACCCAACATATTGGTTCTCCGGAAAGTATTACGTATTCTGCGAATTCCACTTCAATTAGTCCATATCGCAAACAAATATGTTTCGGTTTTCGACAGTCGAAGGACATTATTTACCAAAACCCTGATGCCATTAAGGCAACATGGTGTATGCCTTAACCTTCTCGAGTCCCACTCCTATAACCCATAACCAAACAACAATCCACTTGTCGATTATTAAACGATAGAACCGTATTATAACTAAGGCAACAAGTTATCAATACAATGTAATTGTGTCATGCCAACAATCCATAAAATATACACATACACACACATCAAATAAAATTTATCCACGAAGCCATATTATCCAGACTAATTGCCAACAAATTACAGGACGACAACGACAAGGAAAACGACAAAGTTGACGACATTGACGACGATGACGACGCAAACTAAAGGACATGCGACCAATTTCAATAGGAGAAAGTTTATGCCAGTCTCTTTCCTCTATAACGGTGGGTCCTTTCTACTACTTACTTGTAGTAAATCCTCTTATGTGACTTTAGAGGATTTTCTCTGAACGACGAGGATATTTTGTGGTACTCAAAATGAAAATGTGATTTATTTAATTTTCTTCCTTTTTCGAGGAAACGACAGGACCCTTGAAAACGCCCGAAGCACCATCTAGTATACACCCAACAAATAAATTTCTGCCCACTACTGTGCCGCCAAAACTTTTATCTCTCAATAAAATTCGAATTCGAAAATACGCTCGTTTTAGTACGCAAAATTATACTACATCCCTCGGTAGCAGCCGGCAATGACACTCGGAGTGAGTTATTTGATTCCATTAGAAAGAGGAAAAAGGATGTGGGTTAACTTGCTGTAAAATTTTGACTGACAGATAATTACTACCGTCCAATGGGATACCAGATACGAGTAGATAGATGGGAGGGAGGGAAGGTGGCCAGGACCAATTGATGGAGATCTGGGAAAATAATTTCATCATTATCCTGGAGGCGACAATTAGAATCGGAAAGTAGTAGCTGGCAGTAACTGCCAGGAAGTGCCAGGAAGTGCCAGGAAGTGCCAGGAAGTGCCAGGAGCCTGCTTACCAAAGCTTACCAAAAAACAAATTGACGAACCTCTACTAATTGTGTGGATTGTGTTCGATGGCCCCAAAATTTTCAAATTCGAATTCACTTTATAAATTCATTTCTGGAAGGGTGTCTTAGGGTTGGTCACAGACTACTGGTAGTGTAGTGTGCATCTCTTTAGAGTGAGAGAATGAATCAAAATTTTAATGAATTTTCGCCTTAAGCCTTCGGTTGTCGGTCGACGGTTTTTCTTGTATAAGATTGCAAAATTCCTCGTTTCCCCTCCGTCGACCCTTTTACTGGGGTACTGGTGTATAAGGAGGAGGAGGAGGAGAGAAAAGTTGTTTTGTTTACGTTGGCTTGACTCTCCGAGGACGACGACGGCGAGAAGGTGAATATGAAAATTTAATTGGAATATTTGGTAAGAGTCCTGTGGCAAAATTGCCCGAGTATGTGTGCACTGTGCCTTACCTCTGCTAAGGGGTTGCGATATAAAAATAGACAGACCAGGGGCCTGGTTGTTGTATACTATAACCTTCCATAACAAAACAGCCCCCTATTTGGTTGAGAGGGTAGGTACTCTTCTAGCACCGGTTCAGTACCGGTTTTACGTAATCATAAACAATTTCAATGGAGAAATTTTCTGTTTCTTTTTTTTTTGTTCTCGTCTCGTCCTTTCGGACGGACTTTCAGGTTGCGAGCCGGGGAGGACTATAATTTTCCACTGTAATAGACTTTCAGGGTTTTCATTAACCCTTTTGTTAATTTCGTATTCTTTTCGTGTTTTTGTTTTTGTTCGCAACTCGACGGTGAGTTGTTTTTGTTGTTTTTGTTTTTTTTACAGTTTTTTTTTTTGTTATTTTTCCTTGTTTCACATTTTGGCGTAATTTCATGGTGTAACACTTCGTTTTGCATTGAATTTAAATGGCATCCAATGAGAAGGAGATGGAGATGGAGATGTCGAAGCTGAAATGTAGACTCTGATGGGTTGTTAAGGTGAAGTGTGGCGAGGATTTTTTTTTTTGCAAGGTTGTTGCTGTAAGTGCTCGTTGATGAGTGCTGAAGGAGTAATGATTTCGTTGTGAAGTGAAAATTATCCTGTCACCTACTTTTGGAGAGGGAATGAATGGTGGTTTTTATCTCGAAAAGTAATTTTCGCGAACACTGAGGACTTTCAGCACTTTGGTGTGCAGCGAGAGCTACTTTGGAGGAGTCAGTGCAGGTCGCAGGAATTTTTTAAAGTAGGTGTTATGGCACCATGGACACTTCAATTTTTTAATTTGCACATCATTATTAGTTTTGAGATTTTGGGTAGCCACAAAAAAGGCCGTCCTTCTTGCATCCATTCCAGTCATGGGTCTTATATTCTCGTACGAAGTGAAGGGACCTACAACTTCATCTCGTTGTATTTGAAAAGCGAAACTGAGAAGTTTCTCACGACAGTCAGTACTCTTGGATGCTAGCGAAAAGTAAGAAGCACATAAATATGTAGATCAACGCCTCAAGCAGGGCTGGAAGTGATGCTAAATCTTCCTCCGCTGGCTGAGTTCATACGTAGTGGAGCTGCCAAAAGCGCGATCCATCTTAGACAGTCAAGCACATGGAGGCATAACTCCTATGGACACGGATCTGTACTCCACAGGTATAGCTGAATTGATCCATCCGTAGTACCATACACAGACTTTTATAAGAAGTACTCCATTCTTATTCCCGAAAGACATGAGTGGGAATCCAATTCATTAACCAATGTTAACCACTCTACACTGACGGATCTCAAATGGACATAGGAACTGACGCTGGAGATTTATGTGATTAACTCAAAATCAACGATTCATACAAACTCCAGGACGACTGTAGTATCTTCCAAGCCGAAGTCTTCGCCATTGAGAAAGCAGCACTCAAGGCACTAGACGGCGACACAGTTAGATCAAAAACAGTCGCGACATACCGACAAACTATAAACAGAATATTCAACACTCACGAAGTCACTCTCTGTTGGGTTCCCGGACATCGGAATATAGAAGGAAACGAAGCAGCAGATGAACTTGCATGGAAAGGGTCATCATTAAATGAGGATTTCACCCAAATATCAATAGGCATCCTTATCAAACACCTGCTTTGTGACTGTCTCAGCCTCTAAATTTGTCGCTTCCGCTACATGGGAAACAGACTATTTGAGGAATAAGAGGACCTGGTAGGAGTCCCACTATGGAACATTATGAGTTTCGTCAAAAATACAGCTTGGTTCATCCAAACCAGCCGATTGAATTTAGTTATGGTACCAAACATAATAGGGAAATACAGTGGACCAATTGAAGGCACCCTTTAGAGGTGCGCGTCCGTTTTACCATACCATACCATTCCAAGATTGTGAACCTGAATCTTTATGTTAACTACTATGTCATGGTACTCAGCCCTTTATACTCTTGCAAAATGCTTCGAGGTATCTACTCCAAGCTAATTAGCATCAGTGATTGCTGGGTCTTTAAAATAGAGGTTGAGTCTCTCTGGATTTCTTGAGCTCGGTGGCTCGAACTAAAAATTCTCTTGACTGGAGTGCAGTCTAGTCCAGTCGTAATCGAGTCAATGTAGTCATCTGGCCTTAGCCTCGTCGAGTTCACGGTTGCCGCTTCTTCTCCATATAGACGACCAAACATTCGACGGAGGATTGTCGGTTGATGACTTGTAAGAGCTTCTGCCAACTCTACTGCGAAGGCACAACGCTGGCTTAAGGCTAATCACTAAGCTTGTTCTGGTGATTGATGATTGAAGGCTGAAAAAGGAATAATGGGTGCGGGAGGTTCGACGTTTAAATCCCAGAAACAGTAAAAAGTTTTTTTACGGTCCTACCTCTCGCGAATGTCTGACAAACGTCCGAGAGTAATAACTGTCAAGGGAAAGCTTCTCAATTAGCCTTTCGGATATGGCTCTAAACTGTAGGCCCTTACCCATTTTGTGTGGTCGCGAGAAGATAGGTCCTGGACCACATACGGTCTGTTGCGCTAAGTATTTGTTTTTGTATTGTACTATCCAACACCGTGAATCTCCTGAGTTCTTCATCAAAACAACTACAGTCCTTCCCTTCTCTAGCTGTCTTTCAGAAGGACTCTTAAACACTAAGAATATTGTTTTGGAACGTTGGCAAATTCTCAAGATGCGTATTGGATGCATTGCTCCATGCAAACACGGTATATCTTAGTTTAGACTCAACTAGCACATAGTAAACTTGCCTCTGAACCTGCAAAGTTGAATAATGAAAGCAAACGAACGCGAACAAAGCCTTCTTAAGGTCTGAGCGGAGCTTGTCGACAGGTTCATCCCATACAGAGTGACTATCGATGGTTAAACGACTCTCAACCAAATGGTCCTGATGTCTTTCAGTACAGCTGTCGTTCTTCAAATATATCTCGTGTTGCGTACATAGGTTTGTGATGACGTCTGCAAATGCTTATAATTTTCATTTTGGATGGATTTATAATGTCGTGGCACCATTCAACTGCCTTGTTGAGCTCGTCTTCCATAATGTTTATTGCAGTATCGAGGCTTCTTTAGTCATAGATTATCACGATACGAACACCGTAAGTAATTCATTTGTATACAAGATAAAGACTATCGGTCCAACTTTTCATCCTTGTGGGACATCGTACTTAACATATTTACCGTCACTGAATGTTTCCTTCACTGCCAACTGTAGTCGGAAACGACACTTGAATTGAAACTCGTTTACAAATCAGTTTAACTCGGAACGGGAATTTCATAAGATTTAGTTTCTGTTAACCGTTTCAGTTTTGGCATTTGAACATCAGTGTAAGTGAAAGCTTAACTGAAACTGAAATAATCGTCTAAGTGGGGCCTTTGTTTGGGATCTTAACTTCTATCCAACCGCTTGTTTGTCAATGTGATCCTACTGCGTTTCGAACATGTTTTGGATCGGTACTCCAAATATGAGAGGAAATTGGCCTTAACTAGCAATGATTTGAAGAAATTAAGGTGCAGTGAAATTGAGGACACCAAACCCACAAGATTTTTTGAACCATATCTGGGATTTCATACTCGCATTCAAATAGATCGATAAGGAGAACCACTCTCTGCTAAGCTTTCAATCACTTTCCAGTGACACGCACAGCATTCCATTACTTACTTTGTTTAAGGAGCTCCCAACCCGTGGAGGGTCCACAGAAGCTCTCCATCCCCCTCGATCCTAGCCATGTTACTTCCAGTTTTCCAGACCAAGCGCTCTGGCATCCGCAATAGTTTGGTCCTTAAATCGGAGGTTCGGTCTTCCTTGTCGTCTATAACCTGAGGGCTGAGATTCGAAGATCCTCTTATCACATCATTGGATGTGGCCGAGCTAGTGTAGTCGAAGTGTTTTGGCTTTTTCGACTACATCCATATCGTCTAGATCGCCCATTCGCCCTCCTCGCATATGGGACCGAATATTCGACGAAGAATTTTTATCTCGAAAGTATTCAAAATCAGCTCTGCTTTCCTGCTTATCGTCCAGCACTTGGCACCATAGAGCAGAACTGGCAGGATTAGTGTTTTGTAGAGCGGATGCATTTTGTCTTCGGAGTTAGGAGTTCTGAACCTAGGTTTGCTTGGGTTAGTCGTCGTCGGATCTCCATTAAGGTGTCGTTAGTGGAGTTGACGTTTATACTCCGAGGTAGGGTAACTCCTCAACCACCTCGAAGTTACTGCAGTCAACAGTGTTGTTTGTTGACAACATATACTTGCTTTTGTCCTCGTTTACCTCAAGATCGACTTAATTGCCGTAAAAGCCTCTACGACGACACGCTGGGAGCAACCGATGATGACGATATTGTAGCAGCCGGATGAATTTGTTGAAGATAGTGCCTTCCGTGTCGACGCCTGCACTAGCCAGCACTAGATTAAAGAAATCACATGATAGCCCATCTCCTTGCCGAAATCCTGTACACGTTTAGAATAGTTCAGAATTCCACACGGCACCGCTCTTTTTTCAGCGTATAGCGACGCATCTGGATTAGTTTGTGCGGGATCCCGAATTCGGCCATCGCGATGTAGACCTCACGGCGTTGAATGCTATCATATGCGGCTTTGTACTCCATGAAAAGGTGGTGAGCCTTCCATTAGCAAACTCATAATTTTCCGCAAATCAAAACCTTAAAAGCCAGCTTAACGAACCATATTCTCTTTTGACCACTGGCACAACTGCCATTTTGGCATTTATAACTGATTTAGCGAGCCAACATTCTGTGTTCGCTTTGCAAATAACACGCAAAAAGGATATTTCAGGAGCTTTTCTTATTTTTTTTAAAACAAAAACTGACTTCCATTATAAAATGAAATTTATGTGTCGTAACTTTTTGTCGAAACACCGCTAAGGTTGCTCTATTCTACTGCTGCCTCCCCTAAATCCATGTTGATGGGGTTACCTGACATATGAGTTTCACTGTGTGCAGAGAGCGCGGTTCAAAAGTTCGGTTTTAGTGTTCTTTTCAGTGGTAACGTAAGGTTTTTTTTTTCTCTTTTTTTTTGGTGTGTGTATGTGTTACCACTTCACAGGACCCAACAACCGATTCTCTCGGTTGGCCAACATCAGGAAAACTCTGGTAATCATGTTGAATTTACCATGTTCCAGTTTTGTGTTACACGGGAGGAAGGAAACTTGCTTCAATGCGACTTTATGGCCACGGTTGGGGTCCATGTGTTTGGCTGTGATAGCGGACGGTGTCTAATTAATGTAAATAAATACGGCAGGCGGATGGAGGTATCGTGATTCTCAGGGGAATGTTCCCTTCCGTTTTCCGAGTGTTATTTGTTTGGCTATCATGGTTAGGAGTTGCTAATGGAGGGCGAATCCATGGTGGGTGGGTGGTGTTGGTAGTTTGAGGCTATAAATAGGCAGCCAGATACATTTTTGCTGTGTTTTCTTTTGGCTGGCTAGCTAATTAGTTGTTAAGAGCTGAGCAATTAGATCGTTAGTGTTGAAAGGTGTGCTGGGTCAGTGGGTTGGTTAAATGATTTAAATGAGCGTGGAAGGTGTAGTGTTGTTCAAAATGCGGTGCAACTAACGGATGGATATTCAGCAAATAAATTGGATGTGATTCTATATGGCGTAGTATTTCGTTGATAGCGCTGGAAACATGGGCCTCGACCAGGAAGCGTCGACCAAGAAGCCTCTCCAGTCATCGTCGGCCATCGAAAACTATGTTTGCCTGTGCCGCACAGTCTCTTCGGGAGAGGATTGACCAATCCACCTCAAGTGCTGAACATGTGCACATCTTATTAGGCCGATGTCACCGTATAGTGATGGGTTGTGATGGAATTCTTCATATGTCGTCAACGGGAAGAGGACTATATATCGTATCTAGAAGTTTAAGGACACTTTCATCTTTTGATAAAGAATACGCTTCGGCAGCAAAAGACAATACTGGTATAGTGAGAGTTTGAGGGGTACTTTGCGATAGGGCCTTACAAGCTTATTGACTTCATAGTTTAAATAAATAGCGAGCGACGGGAATGATTATACATTGGTGAGGTGGACACAGCAAGTGGATTTTGAGGTCTAAAATTGCACTCATAAGGACCAATTAGCTCGTCTACGTACGATTTAATATTAAAGTTGGTCAGAGGAATCAGGTTGGCATCATTTTTCTCATTGAGCTTACCCAAGTACCTTGCAGATTAGATGCTCCATACGTATAAATAGTTTCCCTTTTGCTCAGCCTGGTGAAGTGACTTCATCTGACTAAGGCGTTGCCATAGATGCTTTGTCTTTATTCCAATCAGGTAGGCCAAAATGACTAGACTGCTAGACAGCGAAGTTTTGCCTTTCATCCCATTGAGTAAAAGTTTTCTCCAACGATTTTCAACACCGACTGTGCGTTGGCTATGGCAGACTCGTCCTCATGCTAGCAGGTTCCTGTTTTTGGGTAGCGAAGAAGTTAGTATAACTACTCTTCTCCTTTCCTCTTCACTTGTGGCTTCTATGTTTGCTCATGCAGTCGAAACGATTGGCCCATTATGGTTTTATGTGGCCAAACCTAGGTTAGGTTAGGTATACGGGTGCCTTAGTTAACAGGAAGCTGTCAACGTCTCAATAGTAAACGCCTGAGAACCTTACGTTCATTATTGAAGGCTGAGTTGAACTACCCAGACATGTGTATGAATATCAGGAGTTTGTTCGGCTCTATGTTTCTTAGATCATCCAGCTTCGGAAGCAGCTCCCAAGAGTATCTTTCCCTTTGGCGGCTAGTGCTGGACAATCACATAGCAAGTGGCGAGTTGATTCTATTTCCTCTTCGAAGTCTTTGAGGGGTAGTCCTAGTCATGCTGCATGATTGTCTATTACACAGGGTCCCGTCACAACGCCTAAAGCTACTGGAATATCCCTGAGACTGATTTTCATGGGATCTGCGGATATCTTTCACAGACTGGCCATAACTACCAACGCCTGTTAGCTGCCTTGTTGGACTCAATGTCTATCTTTCTGTTCAAGGTGCTATGCGGTGCGCTAGCTTCGGGAAGGGCCTGAGAGGCGCTTAGATCTGACCCTTCCCTGACTAGTTCATCCGAGACTGCTAATGACTTACTAGAGGTGTTGCCATTCGTCGTTCGCACTTACCATTACTGCTGTTGGGTCCACAGAAAGTTCTTGGGATACCCAATTACCATATCCTTTGTCAGTGTATTGATATACGACTCCTTGGACTCATGTGGCGCGTTGGTTGAGTGGTTAGTGCGTTGGATTACTGGGCGGAAGTTCGAGTCCCAGAAAACACCAAATCTCTAATCGCTACGTTTCTGATCATTCACAGTCGCATGGTACTCATTAACATTCGAAAAATTTTCCATCAATTTGGTTGATGGTGTGTTGACTAGGTGACTGTCACGGATGTTCAGATGCAGGAACCTTGTATTCCAGAAAATCGTATTTTGTCGCCTTTTTTTTTTATTAAAAAAGAGCAACCGAGTCCTAGAAGCACTCGGACTCTATGCGGTCTATGTACTTCCAGTCAGCAGCTTCTTTTTGGTGTAGCAGTTGGAGAAACTCAGATTTTATTCGTTTCACTGATGTACTTGCTAATTGCTGATTGCTCTTCGACTGGCGGGGCTTGAACCTACACCGGCCAGGTCACAAGTAAACACACTACCTACTACTCCATGGCCACCTAGGTTTATCCAATAGTTTAACCAAAAAGGTTCTTTAATGTTGAACTTTCCACAGAGAATTTCGACAATGGATGTGTGTTTTGGATGCAGCATAACTCGATTGCATCCCCTTGGGAGACGGCAAGCGAAACCGAACTAACATGTACATATGTATCTCTATAAAGCTGATTGTTCAAGGTACTCTGCGTAGTCCCCTACTTCTTGGAGAGTTCAGATATCTTGGTTGGTTGGTTGGTTTAAGACGGTGGGCTTGCGCTCTTCACTTAGGCCTCCATTGGGCCCGTTGTGTTCTAATTTGCTTTTAGGATTATTTGTGGTGTGGGAATTGTGTTGGGAGGGGATGAAGGTATTGGGAACATAGGAGTATAAGCTGCATTATGTCGTTTAGTGATCGGGAAGGCGTCGTCGTGTGCGCCTGGCAAATTCTAATATGTCACCGATTCCTATCTTTCTGAGGTGTGTTAGTTACTGTATCACTTAGGACACCAGTATCTTTTGTCTTAACCTCACTGTTGCAGGACAGTGTCAGAGGAAGTGTTCTACATCTTCCTCTTCCTCCTCACAGTTGACGGATATTGTTGTTTCAGATAGCCCGAGTCTGAATCTTTGTTGACATTGTTGTGACCTGTTATGAGTCCCACCATCAGTGTCACCTGTGTTCTACTTGAGTGTGGGGCTCGTTTTGTTGTGTTCTTGCTCAGTTCTTTCTGCCCATTGCACGTATCCAGATTCGTCCAGTAGTTTTTGAACTCCTGTCGTATCTGCGTATTTATTGTAGATTAAATAGTTGTCAAGGGCACCCCTATTGCCTTTACAGGATACAGTTCCCTGTTACATGCTCCTTTTCTTGCCAATTCATCTGCCTTTCCGTTGCCCGGTACACCTTCATCTCCCGGTACCCAAGAGAGATCGATTTTGTTACGTCTGGTCTACTAGTCGCGATTTCGACATGGGGTTTGCTGTCCGACAGATGTCCATTTGTCTATCTACTCTGGGGTCTGCAGCTAGTGCAAAGACTTCTGCTAAGAATACCATTACAAATGGCTCTAGATGCGTTGCAAGTTCAATCGGTGGGTTAGCACAAAAGATGCTAGTCCCTCATATATTAGAGCCATCTGTGGACACTGTTAACCTATAAGAGTTACTTGTCGTATCTTACTAACAGGTCGCATGAACTCAACGCTGATAGTTAGCATGTTCGCCCTCTATACACTGAAATATGCTCTCAGACTCTATTTTTCATCGTAAGGAGCATACCTCCTGGCATTTTTAAGATGCTTGTCCTCACGAAAATCCCGAAATAACCTCAAAACAACTTATTCACCACTGCACCAATACCAAAACCCTCTCATTGAACAATAATGAGTTAATAGCTCTACACCACAATGACCACCCACACACTATTAAAGCCGAGAAAACCCCAACAAATGTCATCCCCCTGTCTGTGTAATGAATTAAATATTTTCATTAAAAAGTGTTAAATATTTTTTTTGCAGTTTTTTGATTTAAACTTTAAAACCCATTAATTTCGAACGGAAAATGTTCCATTATGTCCGCGAATTGATTTAAATTTGGGTCAACAAATTAATTAAAAATAAAACACACGCATACAAGACTTTCAAGCTGAAACAATTCGTTTTTATTTTTATTCATTTAATTTTTAATGTTTTTTATATAACAACATCGGTGTTGTTGTATGAGTTATTGTTTTGGTCCATTTCGTGAATCAATTTGAATTTATCTCGTGTGGGGTTTGTAATAATTTAAATTGTTTCCTTACTGGCCGCGCATATGCCTTTGGAGCAGTGTTGCACGAGGGAGGGCCTGAGAGTAAAATCGTATGATTCATGGGATGTGAGTATGGCCAGCGGCAATGGCCGATTATTTTAAAGTTAACAACATTTATGATTGGTCCTGTGAAATATGAGCTTATAGTTGGACTAGGGTTCCCATTATTCGGGGTGGGATTGCAACTTCCAGTTGCTAGAGAGCCATTTATTCGTTGAGTTATTTCTGTTAAGGGTTGCCTCGTAAAAATAAAAATAAAATAAATAAATAATAATAAAATAATTACTAGATGCAATCATGGGATTGTTACTGGACATTGGATGAGGTTTGATTTATTAGTAGCGGGTTTCTTGTATGCAGCGAACTTCCCAGCCTATCTGCTGTAAATAGTTTGGTCTACGAGGGTGGGTCAGTAAGTCCCTGAAAATTGAAATAAGGAACACTGTTTTCGGTTGAAAAAGTTTAATATTTCAACATAATCTCCTTGTAGCTCGATACACTTCTATCAATTTTTTGATGCCCTCCAAATAATACGATTTCTCGAGGCTCTCAAAATAGGCATCGATGACCTTTTCATTCGACTCCAATCTCTTACCGCCAAGCCATTTTTTTCACGTTTGGAAACAGGAAATATTCGTAGGGGGCTAAATCTGTAATTCGTAACCTAATTCATGCAATTTTTCCATTGCGACTCCGGACTTGTGCGTTGTCCTGGTGGAAGAGAACTTTTTTCCTCCCCGTAGGACTTTTTTCTCGTAGATGACTGTTTCAAATGGCTGTCACAACAAAACAATTTGACAGATCTGTCTGACAATTTGGGCGCGTTCTTCTGAAAGATTGTTTTTGACAAGCAAAATGTTGGATTTGAGGTAGCAACGCCAAATACAATTACTTGGCGTAACAGACCGCATGTGGCCCAGGGCTCGGCTTCGTGTTATGCTTGTCATATTTTTTCACACAAGTGGAAGGGACTTACAGTTTAGAGCCATATCCCGAAAGGCACATTGAGAAGCTTACTCGTGACAGTAATTACTCTCGGACCTTTGTCAGACATTCGCAAGAGGTGGAACCGTAAAAAAAATTTTTTTTTGTGTTTTCTGGGATTCGAACGCCGAACCTCTTGCTCAGTGCTCCAACGCACTAACCACTTGAACCATGGCCCCCACAGGCAACGCCTATTGTTTTAATTTGCTGGGACTTATTGACCCACCCTCAATGCTCAGAGATCTCCTATCCCCTGTAGGCTTATGTGCAGTTTGTAGCAATGTGTTTCCAAGACGTCTATGCTCGTCCTCAGGAATTAATGTGGTTTGAGCATCACAATCCAAGTTTTTTGAAGGCAAGGCTTTGGACTTAATTGTCTGCTCTAGTACGCTCTTTTAGTTGTATGTTCGTTTTGAATGGATCGATGATCTCCTGTATTGATATGATCAAGGTAAGATGATAGCTGGTTATTGGTTGGGTCTTAACCAACAAGTCTCCCTAGTTAGAGCGGTCCTTAGCTAACTATCTCCAGTTGCGAACTTCAAGTCAATTGAGGGAGCCTTTTATGTACCTGTGCGCACCACCTTAGGCAGCAAAGGTGCTTGTCCCTCAGGGTTGGAGTCGAAGACTCTGCAGTCCGGAGCATTGGTGTCCATTTGCTCTACATTTCCTAGCCATCTTAGGCGACTGATGAGCAGTTTTCTGACTAGGTCAATGTCGCTGTACAGCTCGGATATTTTATTGTTGAATCTTCTCCTTCACCGAATATCTTACGAACAAATTTTCTCCCAAAACGACCGATGATATCTTCATCCGCTTTCGATAGAGTCCATGCTTCAGCGCCATAAAGCAGGAGTGAGGTGATCACGGTCTTGTAGAGAGTCTCCTTAGTTGGTCGGGTTAGGGCCTCACTACTCAGTTGCTTTCTCAGCTCAAGAGATTAGCAAGAGTTAGTCGTTTGATTTCTGTTGAGGTGTTATTGTCAGAGTTAATAGCAGAGCCAAGGTAGACAAAGTCGCTAACTACCTCGAAGTTATAGCTGTCGACTGTGACGTTCTGCCCAATTCACCTTCCTAAGTAATTTTTTGACACCGAAAGTCTCGGTGAGGTCAATAACGACATTGATGGAGCAGTGAGCGTTCTCCATCGTCATCCTGCATAGACGGACAAGTTTGGCAGGGTTGCTAAAACTAGATATGGCTCTGTATAGCTCGTCTCTATAGATGCTGTCATATCCGGCCTTCGGCCTTAAAATCGATGCAGGGATGGTAGGTATCGATTTGGACTTCTTGGGTTTTTTCCAGGATCTGCCCTAGTGTGAAAATTTGATTGACTGTTGATTTTCCTGGCCTGAGACCACACTGATAGGGGCCAATCAGGTTTCAATCAGGGTTTCAGGAGTTCACACAATATGGCAGAACAGACTGATGCCTCTGTAATTAGCGCAGTTGAGGGGGTTTCCTTTCTGGTGGATTGGGCAAACGATATTGAGATTGAATTCATCAGGCACGCACTCGTCTGACCAAATCTTGGAAATGACTTGGTGTATACTCTCTACTAAGTCATTTCCAGCTGCCTTGAACAACTCGGCCGGTAGGCCATCAGGCCCAACAGCCTTGTTGGACTTAAGCTTGGATATTGCTATCCTTACTTCGATTTGGTCAGGTGGACGGAAGTTTTGGGTGTCATCGTCTATGTTGAATAGTGCATTCTGCCAGGCAGCGGTATGTTGGTCTTCTTCGCCGTTATACAGTCCGCAGAAAAAGTTTTTTCAAATTCTCAGCACCGACTGTGACTCAACTAAAAGGTACCACACCCAAGTGCCCAGTTATTTAAGGCGCAGCATCTAGGAGCACAACGTCAACGTCTTGCTACATATACCAACATACGTATATGTTACGATACTTTGTAAGCATAGAAAAAGTAATCAGCTAAGAACGAGTGCTGGATATATAGCTATGTAGGTAAATAGTCGGTGTCTTTCAGCTTTCAGACGAGATTAATGCTGACGTGAAGCTCTTAAGGCATACTACAGTTTATTTCCGCTTTCTTATTACAAAGGATTTTTTGATTTCACTCGAAACGTTGGATAGATTTCCTCTAAGCCTTGAAACCATGTTTTTCAATGGCACTATCTTTGTAAGATCCCGCTACAATATTAGTTCACGACTTGAAAGTCAAGCTGAATAGAAAGCTCTCCAGAAGTATAAATCCAGAAATTGAAGTGCATTCGTACTACGATTGTCTTTTTGTAGTTAGCCCTTAGGTCTTAATCAAAAAATTTACATGACTGAAAAAAAATTATTATTCTAGTGTCAAGACAATACTGCTCCACATTCTAAAATAAACTCGTCACATGAGAAATACGTTTTATTATAACACCAACACGAATTTGTTTCATGTAATTAATAAAAGCTTTTTTTTAAAAGTGTAAAACAGGCGGACTTACGACCTTGTAGTAGTAGTCTTATCCCATAGTATACTAAAAACTATAACAATTCATTGACTCATGAGTAAGAGAAAACTATAATACCACCTCGTACATAATTTTGAAGGCAGATTTCCGGTAACAAAAGAAAGAAAAATACCGCAGGACATTTCAATTTTTCAACGTGAATTTTCTCTATTTCTGTTTCAGGATACAACACAAAAAAAATCTCATTTTTATTTTTTCCCCTTCCCCCAAATCGAGTTAAAAAAAAATTAAAGTTCCCACAATTCACATAAAAACTACTCCAAAATAATGCGGAATTTCTTATGATGGAGACATTCATTGTCCTGGGACTATGTTTTATCCTATACGAAGCATTGGATTTCTTTCAAGGATGCATGCATAGTACACAACCAGCAACATCCGATCGAATTGAATCCTATCGTCGTCAAATAACCGAAGAAAAATTACGTTCTCTACAGCAGACTAGTCCTGGATCTAGTGCATCTGTATCACCAATTATCGGCGGCGGTGGTGGCACAATAGGCAATGGTTTAGAGACTACACCACCATCACCGAAATCAACAAGATTTCCCAGTTTCCCAGAATCATCAATAGATCAACGATACCATATAAGCAGCTACCATTTGCATCAACAGAAACAGCAACAGCATTCGGTATCGTCATCATCTGCTTCGTTGCCACAGCAGCATACCGTTAACTCGCAAGGATCTGTACCAGCAACATTCCTTTCAACAAACAATACAACGAATTTCTCATCACTACCGCGTGATTATTATTATCTGCAACAACAGAAGCATAAGAGTACCACGAAATTCCTTTCGAAATTCTCGTCCTCGTTGTCGGATAATCGAATTTTTCCGGAGGTGTGTAGCGCACCTGCACCCGCGATTGTTCCAGTAGCAGCAACGTTCGATATAATTCCACCAACGGCCGCGGCAGCTCCATTAGTTTTGGATCTAAAGCGAGCGATATTCAGTGGAAAGAAATCATCCTCGTTGCAGGAGCAACGAAGGAGTGGGCGGACAAATAATTGCGGCAGTAATGAAGAATATTTGTCATCCAACGATGATGCTGATGATGATGATGACGCCGATGAGGACGATTATAGTTGTAGCAGTGATAACGATGAACAAGTGAAACGAATTTTTAGTATCTCGGAGAAATTTTAATCTCTACGCGGAGTTAATTAAGTGATAAAACGGCAGTTTTACAGAGTATAAACAGTGACGATAATTTTTAAAGGTAAATGCGTGCTGAGATGATGCTTTTCATTTTGGCTGGGGAAATTCGTGACTTTTTTTCATCAGTGATGTGTGTAACTACGGAATTTATTTAAGTTTTCCACGTGAAATAGTGTAGGGTTTTGCTCTCATTCTGCATAGATTTTCTTTTTAACTGGCGCCCAACGTCGGCCCAAGTTATAGTTTAGATAAATTAAATGATTTAACCAGCTTTTTGCGTGGAAGACATGCGGTCTAGACGAGCACAAACATAGGTTTTTAAGATAACACCACTTTTATTTGGTATATTCTGCATAGATTTTCTTTTTAACTGGCGCCCAACGTCGGTCCAAAGTATTTTTCAAATCAATTAAATGATTTAACCAGCTTCTTGCGTGGAAGACATGCGGTCTAGACGCGCACAAACATAGGTTTTTAAGATAACACCACTTTTATTTGGTATATTCTGCATAGATATTCTTTTTAACTGGATCCCAGTATTTTTTAAATTATTTAAGTCATTTGAGCAGCTTCTTGCGTGGAAGACATGCGGTCTAGACGTGCACAAACAAAGGTTTTTAAGATAACACCACTTTAATTTGGTATTTTCACGTTCTTACGGTATACTCTGCATAGATTTTCTTTTTAACTGGCGCCCAACGTCGGTCCAAAGTATTTTTCAAATCAATTAAATGATTTAACCAGCTTCTTGCGTGGAAGACATGCGGTCTAGACGCGCACAAACATAGGTTTTTAAGATAACACCACTTTTATTTGGTATATTCTGCATAGATTTTCTTTCTAACTGGATCCCAGTATTTTTTAAATTATTTAAATCATTTGAGCAGCTTCTTGCGTGGAGGACATGCGGTCTAGACGGGCACAAACATAGATTTTTAAGTTAACACCACTTTAATGTGGTATATTCCCGTTCTTACGGTATATTCTGCATAGATTTTCTTTTTAACTGGCGCCCAACGTCGGTCCAGAGTATTTTTTAAATTATTTAACTCATTTGAGCAGCTTCTTGCTTGGAAGACATGCAGTCTAGACGTGTGAAAACATAAGTTTTTAAGAGCTGTCGCTTGCCGTTTAATGATTAAGTGGGCAGTGGCCACCAGGAGGACTAGTCATGGAGGCAACTGCACTGTTCTGTTATGATAAATGAACTATAAATTTCAACAACAAGATCAATTCAACTTCCTTTGGTTTTTTCACTGAGGGTATTTAAACCAAATCTCCTTAAGAAGCATATCAACACAATATCAATCATTTTCCAGGATTTACCAAAAAGTTCAATGAATCCCTACAGCAATTCAAATCTACCACCGCGCAACTGACTAATCGCCTCACTTTGTCTTAAATCAAAACCAATTTATAAACCATTCTTCTCAAACTTAATTAATTCAACAAAATCAATTGCAATTCAACTGATAGATGTACAAACGCCTCTTCGTTCTACAATGCTCAAATCGATTCAAAAGGAATTTCTTTTCATCTCCTTTCAGTCTTAATGTGTGACGTAATTAATTTTTTTTTTTTTTTTTTTCATTCCATCCTCTATACGAAAGATATTTTCCAATATCCTTTCTACAAAGTAAGACGACGAAAAGAGAACTCAAAAAAGAAAAAAAGATACGAACATCGCAACAACGGCAAAGAGAGAGGCGAAGCAAAATCCCTTCGATTCATTCTTATAAGTAGAAATTCAATTTCATTAGACTCAATACGAGTGTGCTTTCCTTCTTTGAAAGTAATGCTATTCGATAAAGTCCTTAGTCTTTTTCGTTGTTTGTTACTTTTTGCCTGAACATACATATGCATATACATATGTATGTACGTATCCTTGCCTCTTTCGATTGTGTAAAAAATTACAATTTATCGTGGAATTCAATAGGGAAAAAGAATTGCAACAGAACGTCATGCAAGTAAATAAATTGAAAGCGGATGATATCCTTCAATTGGATGGCAATACAATACACTCTGCGACATGGAGTTGTGCATGGGATTGATTTTAACTTTAGTAACTTAATCATACAATGCATTCCTTTGAAAATGTAGACACTGTATATCGTTTTCCTTTTGTATACGATCTAGATATGTTGATCAAGTTTCTGGCGCTATATGACAGCTCAAACTTTTATAATCTACGCGATCGGTTGAACAAGTAGACTGCTGTCAAAGTGTGGTTCGAGGACCACTGGTTTTTGTTATAAGACTAATAAATGCGTTACGATTTTTTCGTCTATATGCATATGAAGCAAAAAATCTTGTCTTTTGTTGACCCCAAGTCGGGCGCCAGTTAACAATTAGTTGTTAAACATTTTTTTCCAATACAATGGTCTAATTTAAATTTAAAAGTTGATGAATTACCTCTGTCTTCGACACATGTAGTGGTGAATGTTTCCTTTTACCTTTTATTCCTTTTGACATTCCATTTAATTTTGAAAACAATCATCTACGAAAACCCTTGGTGACTTCAATGAATAACCTCCGAATGTTGCAATGCACTTACTCTTAATTGAAATAGCAAATAACGACACAACATCTGTTTGCTGTTATGCAAGCATAGAGTGTGTATTCGTACATCTCGTGTGACTGTAAATGGCAATTATTTTGTAGTGAATTACATTTTCATTAAATTCACTCCTGACTTTTCCATTTCAATCGCAACAGGACACAATTTTACTTTACTATGTATATGTGTGTCATCCTTTTCTACTTAACGTCACTGCGAGTAAAACTACTATCCCGCCAAGCCTTTTGCAAACATTTCTCTTCGATGTGATGCACACCTTATATCCTGTTTTCAAAGAAAATGTCTCTCTGCAGGATACATCGTTCTACATACGAGTATGTGCGCTTTTCAAAGAATCCTTATGACTGCATACGATGCACAATCTTTGCAATAAAGAAGGATACGCAAACTAGGAGTGAAAAACATGGCTTTTTCTTGGTTTTCTTTGTATTGCCAACCACCCATCGGTAGGGATAGAATATTTATTGTCGAGTTATCCTTTCTTTTTCTCTGCTACTATGCCTTTGATCGATTGATGTGGTGCTTCCATGCTCAAACTTGCAAATAAACCATTTGCAGTGTGAAGTGGTAGTGGAGTGTGGTAGAGTGGTAAAGTGGTCCTTACAGGACCATTTACCACAGTTTTTTTTTTCCTTTTTCTCTCTTCTTGTTTTATCATCGTTCGCCTGTGCTCCTGTTCAATGCGAAAGTAGAACAAAAGTAAGAAAGATTGAAATGACTTTAAAGTAGTCAGTGAGTTTGATGTTGAGTACTTATTTAGTTTTAACACTCACTTTTCTTTTTTTTTTCTATTCCTTCTCACTTGCTTCTTCTCCTTCAGGACGATACATTTTACTTTCGAGAGATGTTGTAGCATCCCAAGAGACTATCCGACAAATGTAGATTCATCTATCGACATTGTAAGGATACTCTAGTTCCCATAATAATCATGTGAAGCCTATCATAGTGCATTGCCTGGTAAATCCTTTAAACTATGAACTGCAACGGGGATATTTTTTTTATGTGTTTCGTTGGAATTGATCCTTTTTGAAGGTATTCCTGGAGAATAGAATTGAAAACTTTTGCAATATAATTTTGGCACAGTCAGCATCTCAATTTAATTTAGTTTTTTGTGCACCTACTCTTGGCTGCTTTTTTTGTTGCTGTATCCTTATTGATTTTAGTTAGTAATTTTTAAATATGGCAAAACCTTGTGCACACTGTACGTTAGTTTGAAATTGCTTTCGGCACGTTTTATCCTTCTGCAGTTTAAGATGAAGAAGTTTTCGTGGAGGAACAAGAAAAAAAAATGAAGAAGAAATTATGACAAAAATTATTCTCTGCACTGCGCGCTGCAGGTTGTATCCTTTTTCGTTTTATTTTAGAAGAAAGTTTTAAAGTTTTTGCTAAGGAATCTTTCGTTTGCCTGGAAGATGTATAAATCACGTACTAGACATTTATTTAGAAGTCAAAGTTTTACGGGTTGTAGTCTGGTTACAGTAAATACCAAAAATTGATAGCAAGCCAAGATTTTGTCGAATGAATGTAGTTCTAACCTCAACACAAATACATTAAAGGGGAGTGAAGTGGAAACTACATGTTGGGAGCTTAATTTCATTGACTTCATGATAACTTTCCCTAACCAGATGGTTGGAGATCTTTTTCAAATAATAACGTATAACACAGTTGGCCACTGCGATCGGTTATGTTCTGAATCAGGTGTTGCAGGTGTATCTTTGACGCGTTGTGGGTATTAGAAATGACAGCAATATTGTACTTTCCATCACACATAAATTTAATAAAGCCATTCACACAGTTTTGCCGTGAAAAATTAGTGGTTACCCGCGACTCAGCGTCGGGCGCCAAATAACAACTATCACACATTGCCTGATATAAACGCGTATAAGAACTTTTCGCATGATTTGTTATAGCTAAGTCATTGGTCCTTGTATTTGTAGATATTTCTGTACAATACGTTATTAAATTGGCAATCACATGAAAATGAACGCGTTTCGGACTTTATTTCATGGCACCTAAATAGTCATTGACGGACAAGAAAGAGTGGACGCACCGTAAAACCAAACTCGATGTTTATTCGTAGAACTCATACATTCAATTCTTCTGTCATCTTCTATCTAATGCAGTGGTTTTCAAGCCAAAGTCGTCATCGTTACAGGTATCTATTGGCATTAAGATATCCATCAAATGCTTCATAAACAATGCACAGAGTCTTACAGAACAATCCCATCTATTGATGGATACTTTTTCGAATTAACATGACAGGAATGTTCCAGTATGAAAGGCATTTATCCAATGAAGGAGCATTAATTTGGCTCGTTAAGTACGTCAATAACAACGACGCGGAACACATGGCTACATACCGATAGAAATATCTGAACCGCTGTCACGTCCCAAACTGAACTGTATAGGTTAACAGTTGAGTCAAGAAGGGGACTTCATTAGGGGTGGGAATGCTCTAACGTAGATGAAGGATGTAGATGTACACATGTTCTATGCCCTTGTCAATATCACAAAGCCTGTGCGGTGCACAACTTCAACAAAAATGATACACGCTTAAGCAGCATTGATACACGTTTAAACTGAGCTGAGGTCATCCCATTGACAACGGAAGGCATCGTAGCGACGATAATGAGGTCCTTTCTCAAGGCTTATATTAAGAGCTTATGTTAAGAACATATTTTCTGGAATTTTTGCAACTTTTAGTCCAAGAATAAACAAAATACGTTCGGCTTAGCGAATTTAACCAAATTAAAGTCCATTAAGTTTGCATTCTACCTCTACAAAGTCTCGAGGTGTGCGAAATTACAAAAGATACACGCGCTTCTTCACGTCTATCACAAAATATTTTTACAAAAAAAAATACAAATCAAATCCATACATGAAAAATGTATCGCTTAAAGCATCTCATATCTTTAAAAAGAATAACTTTAGTAATTCCTTCGAAGCAATAAATAAGAAACTTGTTCAAAGTATCTAAACAAGGGTGTTCCGCCAAAAAAACCCCTCTGGCTATCAAAAGACAAAACTGTCCGAAAAATGCTCATACTGATGCCAGAATGAAAAGAGCAAAAAAAAAAAAAATTTTAACAGAAACTTTGTCTCGAAACTTTCTTGATTTTTTTTTTGTCCCTATGTTCGTACGACTTTCTGTCAGTACCACAATCGCTGCAGGATATTTCCGGTTTCTATTTGTTACAATCCTGTTTCATGAGATACAATATCGTCCTATGTTAGAAAAAAATAACGACTGAGGATATTTCTAATATTTATAAAGTCAAAACCGTCATTTTCGTCGTCGTTCTCCTTTGCATTGCATAATTGAAATCATCTAGGGACAGTGTGAAGACAGCATAAAGACAACTAAACGGGAGATTAAATGCGAAATTATTACAAAGCATTAGCTGATAAATTGCCTTTACAAAGAAGACAAAAGGTATCAACAGAAAGAAAAGTGGAAAGGGGATGAATAGCAATTTATCTTGTTTTAGGGGAGATCTGTCTCTTATTACGTCATGTCGTCTTAGGCGTAAGACAGAAGGGATACGAGGTTGGACAGTTGCCATATTTTATATGACTCTTTCTCCAAACTGACAGCTGAAGTTTGGTCGGGCTTAATCGCTTTGGATTTTTCGCTGTTGACGTTTCAGAACAGAATATGGTAAGGTCCGGTTTTGGCAGGTGGGTTGTCTATAAGAAATGATTGATAGCTCATGATTGAGATGGATCCAGATTAAGTGTAGTTTCACAGTTAATGAGCTCCAGCACACTCCTCTTCACTTGTGTTGAAAATGGTTAAACAATTATTTCTTTTCAGAAATTGAAATTCAGATCTACATATGTACATATTGTACCCCCACGTCGTTGCTTATGTAGACGATGTACGTAGCTATCTCAATATTGGGCAAGTACCCACAAACACTTGTCCATGTCATGCAATTCAAATAAACTAGTCAACTGAACGAAGAGCTAGCTGCAGCCTTAGTGTTAATCCGACTAAGACTGAGTTAGTCCCGGTCACTAGAAAATACAAAATCCCTTGCTTCACACCTCCCACAGTAGGACGTTCTACTCTAGCGCTAGCTATTTGGGACTAAAGTAAGAGCGGAAGGTCCACTGGAAAGAGAACGTCAACGAAAATATCAAAAATGCAATGGTTGCCCTGTACTCATGTAAGAAAGCGGTGGACCCGCTATACTGGCTGTACACGTCGGTGATAAGGCCGATTCTCCTGTACGGCACAATAGTGTGGCGGACCGCCTTGGAGAGGAAATCCAACTTGAGAAAACGAGTGGCATGTCTCAGCATCATGGTTGCGCTGAGAACCTCTCCATCAGCGGCACTTCAAACCATGCTTCACCATTTCCCTGTCGACAAGCAAATGGCGACCAGGTCTGCTCTTCAACTGAGAAACTCTCGCCTTTGAGAAGAGGTTGACACTGGCCACGCCAACATACTTAAGATGCATCGACATCTCCAAGGTTACCGACCGCCTTCCTACTGAAGTTAATTTTAGTCTATTCTTTAATCACTCGATACCCGACAGATCAGAGTGGACGCAACGCGATGTCCTACAGAACCATGCGTTGTCTATTTTCACGGATGGGTCCAAAACACAGGCCGGAGTCGGTGCCGGAGTCTTCTCGGAAAACTTAGGCAACCGTCTCTCCTTTAATCTTCCGAACTATTGCAGCGTCTTTTAAGCCGAAGTCACTGCCATTCGCCAAGCCGCTGACTGGTTGGCGGTGAATACTATATCGCGACAGCCAGGCAGCTATCAAATCAGCAGCAGCAGTGTAACATCTAAGGCAGTGAAAAACTGCCTCATATCTCTTAACGAGATTGCTGGCCAGTACAACCTCACCCTTTGCTGGGTACCAGGTCACTATGACGTCCCGGGAAACCGCGTGGCTGACGAATTGGCTAGACCTGGCTCTTCCAGTACAAATAGCATAATTATAGCCAATATTGAAGCACCCATGTCCTATGCTAAGTACCTCATCCACTCCGATGTGCTTAGCAATGCTAACCATAGATAGGGCCAATTTGGCCAGTGTCTTATCGCTAGGTTACTATGGCCAAAACTAGGCCAAAGAAGATCTAGTGGACTTTTTAAGCATAGGAGAGGAACCCTCTCTACTCTAACCAATGTAATAACCGGCCACTGCAAGTAGGCAGGCATCTCCTATAACGACTGCAGCAGAAGGAAGAAGATGAATCCATCCCCCACTTCTTGTGCACGTGTCCTGCACTGGCTAACACTAGGAGAGCTACACTAGGTCATTACTATTTCGATGGTCTCAATGATCAATTTCATAAAGAAAAGTAATTGGTTCCAGGAGAGCAGACAGACTGACCCACCTGCACCTGCCTTATGGCAGCACAGTGGACCTACTTTGTAAGTGTCTAAGTGTACCTCATTAAGGGCTCCATCAACCAACCAACCAACGCTCAAACTGAGATTCTGGTCGATGAGACCACCTCTTCCAGTTTATTTTCTTTGATGAACCGCAGTATCTGATGCGGAACTAGTGAAAGCAGATCTGTGTCTGACCAGAGGGAGGGTCATTGCTCAGGTGTTTGTTGCTTGGCTTTCTCTTCGTAGTGACCGCATCCTCTCTGGGCGTCGCTCATCGCACTATAATTTTTGGCACTTCATGTGAACTAGTTATTAAGTATAATTCATTGGCTATATACGATCATGGTTTTTATGACTTGACCTGCTTTGTAGCCAGTTCTAATTCCTTGTATTATTAAAGCTACCACCTCATGTCAAATGACGCAACGCGATCTCTCTCGATCTTCCAGTTCAGTTCGCATTTTGATTGAAAGGTTAGGTTAGGTAGATGGGTGCCTGGTGGCAAAAAGAGTCACTACTCACTTAGATCAACAGTAGGTCCATTGTGCCCAATCCATTAAACCCTGGAAACGTTGTAAAGTCCGCTGTTAGAGCCACTCAGATAATAATATGAATCTCAGGAGGTCCGTCAGCTCAGCTGGTTTTCTTTTCTCTTGAGTAGGGTTTCGATAAAGGAAGATACCCGGTTCCAGCTGTCTTTATTTGTGATCATTTTCCCTATGATGTTGTTTCGAGTGAGGTCACCTATCTCTGTTTCCATGTGCCGTATTTCTGTGGCCCATCTGCTGCACGTGAAAAATGTATGAAAAGCGTCTTCTTCCGGTGAGTCACCGTATTGGCAAACTGCGCCTCCTACCTTTCCCATCTTGTGGAGGTATCGGTTGAAATAACCATGTCCGGTTAGGAACTGGTCCATGTAGCAACATCTCTGATCAACCTCGCGGTCCATCTTCCCCTAACTTCCGCGTTCCACCTGTTCTGCTATATCAGTTTCGTGAGGTCCTTTGCCTCTGTAATTGCCGTTCTCGCTCCTATATCCGTCTTCTTCTCGTAGATGTACTTCCTCTCTGCCGCTAAGAGATCGATGGGAGTCACTCCCGCGGCTACAGGGACGGCTGGTTTGTACGGTAGAAGCTTACAACTCGGAGGGATCCACGTCTCTGTACCGCGGTCATCTGTTTTCTATATTTCTCCTGCTAAAGTGCATCGTCCCACCCTCGTGTACCGTTATGCCCATGGATCAAACTGATAATTATGATCTGATATGTTCCAAAAATCCTTAGCTCTTCCTGATAGCACTGCAAATATTTCGATTTCTTGGAAATTTTTTTATTGCTGCTTGGTTGTTGCATGGTATTCTATTCTTGGCGGTCTTATGAGACCACCGAGGGTCTTGTCTCTTCCGATGAAGGTGCTAGACACGGCCATAGCTACTGCTTCGCAATCGAAGTTAGAAGGATCTACTTACTTTGTTCCGCTCTTGAGGTCTCAATCATAACTCATATGAGCACGCCTATTCACTTTAAAGATACATTCCCATGTAGAAACCAAGCTCTATTGAACCCTATTTCAAAGCTATAGACTGGTCTACATAATTTAAATGGTCCTTTTCTATTTAAATCAATGCGACATAGAGCACCTAAGGATGTTTCATCCCCACCACTTGGCACAAGTCCCAGACGAAAATCTATTAACTCACAAGTAGAAGGACTCTTTTTTGTGTTTATTTCCTTGCTAGACAACCTTTACTTTATCAATTCAAATGCCGGCAGAATTTATTATCCTCATCACTTCTTACTTCGTACACTCCAGACAGGACTTTCTTGAGTTCCTCAAAGCTTACACCCACTTATACCTTTCAGTCTAGAAAAAGTCCTCTGTGTCGCATGTCATTAAATACAAGCATTCTATGAATTGTGGGAATATTGACTTTCAAATTAAATTTATAAGTACACATCACCTTGTTGTCGGCGTCGTTTTCGTCCTTATCGTCCATAAGTAATCTAATAAATCACTGCTCTCAATTTATGCATTTGTGGTACTTGAGCCCAATGAGGAAGGAATCACTGCCTCTGTCTCCCTCTGCAACCAATTAGTGTGACAGCAATTCCATTGCCGGTCTATTCATAGTACAATTCATAAGAAATCCTGCAAAATATGTGCACACATACACATGTACAAACAAATTTAATCACGACTCCTTAAAATACAAAGTGAACGATTTTTTTTTTTTTATAATTTTCTTGTTAATCATTTTCGCAATTCAAAAGGAATTGAACAAAAGAATCATGAAAAGTTACTTTCTTCTTTCACAAGTCCTTTTGTTGATCCAGTTTTGTGTATGTCCCAACACCCAACATAAAACAAAAAAAAAAAAAGAGAAAATGACGAAAACAGTCAACAAAATAGCTTTTTACGTTATTTTTATACTAAAGGTGCACTTTTATGCTTTTTGAGTCCTTTCTCTTTGCACATTCATAAGCTGTGGATGTGTGTGTTAATGTTTCTTTTTTTTTTTGGGGCTGTACTGTTATACAAAGTCCTTTAAGTAGACTCTGAGAATTAAAATTTTTCTTAAGGGCAAAAAAGTTTACCCCAGTGTTGTCAACTTAAGAAACGAGAACAAGGGGACACTAAAAGGACGAAAGACGGAAAGAATAAGCAAATAAAGTAAAGAAAGTCAAAAAATTTAACTGTAAGCAAGGACAAAAAATGTTTTGCCCTTATGGGGGTGTATTGTCCTTGGAGCTATCGGAACTTCATTTATATTTACTTTTCATTTCAAAAGACGTTCAGGTACATATCTGTACACAGCAGGACCTGAAAATGATGTAAAAGGAAGACGCTCAGTGTATAAATTGGTCAGCGCAAAAGAAAAAAAAAAAAAGAAACACAAAAATTAACGGTGGAAAATTATTATGTTAAGAGAAGATGAGAAGAAAATTGCGAGAGGAAAGTAAAAAGGACATTTAATTACATTTATCAAGCGCATAGCGGTGGGCGCTGCTGTGCTGTATAATTTGAATTTTTGAGGGAGAATGTCCTTAGTATTTTTTATTTCGGTTCAGTGAGTCTTTTGCCAGGAGGGTGGTCTCACTAGTGTGAATATCTGATGAATGTAAAATTTTTTCAGAATCAAAATAAATAGCTTTAATGAAGTTAAGAGACATGCTTTGAAAGGAATCTTTTTAGAGGACTTTTCATTTTGTTCACTTATTTATGCTAAAGGACATTTTCCTTTCTTGGAATGTGACACGTTGCATCTGAATTAAGGGGGGTGCATATTAAAGTAGCTTGTTTATGTGGGCGCCGTGGCTTATTGGATAGTGCGTATGATTATTAAGCGGAAGGTTCTAGGTTCGAATCTCAGAAAACACCAAAAAGTTTCTTTCACAGGACCAGCTCTCGTGAATGTCTGCCTAACGTCGGAGAGTCATAACTGTCATGAGAATGCTTCTCAAAAATATAAGGCCTTTCAGATGTGACTTTAAACGTGGCCCGACACGAATGGTCGCGAGAAGCTAACCTCTGGACCACATACGGTCTGTTGCAACAAGTATTTGTATTTTGTGAGCTTCCTTGTATGTACAAATTGGATCAAATTCAGCATTTAGTGCATATTCTTGTGTACCTGCGGTTAAATTAGAATCAATTAAAATTTTAGCAGAATGTAGCAACCGACTGATCGAGAATATGACACTAAGTGCAGTGAAGTAAGACTTTAATTTCATTTCCTTTAAAGCAAGGATACATGACAAAAGAAACTGAAACTGTGTTAATATTCGGCACCTAGGAATATACCCCCAAATGCGATCAGTTCAGATTTTATTGCATACCTCTTGGGGCCAAACCAAACCAAATTTGCTCAGCTTGTTGGCGGTGTATACTGAATAAAAGGACATCAGTGAGAGTCTGGCTTAAGAATTAGTCGGATCTGTTGATAAGACTTCTCAAAGTCTCAAAATCGATTAAGAGGAATGCAAAACTATACCAACAGGAAACCCATTCTAAGGACTATAGACGTTCTGAACTCCGTGTATGTACGTAGTACCCTGGTTTAGGGAGTGGCGATAGAGGCCTGAATATGTTCTGAATTCTCTTTGGCTGGTCTGAGTAATGTTATGTACCTACGCTATTCCTGTTTTAAATCTGCTTTCTACAAAGGGACTAGTTTTTACTGGTACGGGATACTGGTGTTTTAGCAACTTTCATTGAAGGTTGACGTTGTAATCTCTTCCAGCTTCTGGACTCATGTATGTATGTCAGCCCTTCTCGAGCTATTCGGATAGCTTCATTGCAGTCATACGTTTAGCTATCACCACAAAGGTTAGGTAGATGGGTGCCTTAGTTGATAGGAGACGGTCAACTGCTCACTTCGACTAGCGATGAGTCCATTATGCCCAATAGCAGATCCTTGTGACCTAAATTTCATTACCGACGGCTGAACTAAATCACCCAGATACATATGTGTATAAATCTCAGGAGTTTGTGCAGTTCAATGTTTCTTAGATCATCCAGCTCCGCAGGGAAGTAGTCTTCTAAGAGTGTGCTTCCTTTTGGTAGCTAGTACTGGACAACCACATAGCGAGTGGCGAATGGATTCTATTTCCGCTTTGCCCCTGCAGTTCCTACAGAAGTCGCCTATCACACAGTGTCCCGTCACGACGCCGGCAGCTATACAAATATCCCTGCGACTGAGTTTTATGAGATCTGCGGATCTCTTTTTGTCATAGACGTCCCATAACGATTTGACTATGGCACATGTATCTAATCGATACCAATGCCTGTTAGCTTCCTCGTTTGACTCAATGGCTATCTTTCTGTAGAACGTGCTAAGTGGTATTCTAGCCTCGGGAAGGACCTGCGAGGCGCTTAGATGTGACCATGCCCTGGCAAGTTCATCCGCTTTTACGTTACCTGGTGTACCCAACAGAGGTTGGGCACTGAGATATCGTCTTTTTATGCACATTCCTACGCGCTTGGACCTCACCGATGTTGACTGTAACGCTTTAAAGGTTGTCAACATACAGAGATTTTTCCACAGATATTACTCTCGCTAATCATGTTTACAGCTAGTTCTATGACAGCAACTCCGGCTCGAAAAACACTGCAATCGTCCTTAAGTCTGAAGGACCGTTTTACATTTTGGAATTCGCAGTTGACACCGGCAACAGTAGCTACACCCATTTTGGATTCGTCGGAATAGATAGCCGATTCATTTCCGGTACAGACTAACCCTTTATGTAGCCCGTTTCCGTCCAGAGTCTCGATATATTCCACCGGTTCAGAATTGAGGCGTGCCCATAGAATTCAGCTAACCATAGTCCGGCTTCTGGCTTACGCCTTGGTATGTCAGAATTTACTTGAAATTTTGTCGCAGGGTACGTAGTGCTTTATTATAAATTAAGTTGATCCATTGTTGCACTAAGGCCTGGAGGTATTCATTGGAGCCGCGCAGTTGCTGGTTGGCCAGGAAATAAGCGATAGCATTGCTTTCACTGAGGTACTTGCCATCGGCTGTTTTGAAAGCAGGGACCTTGCCTGTTGGGAACTTCTGGAGGAGTTCCGAAGGTTTATTTGTCTCGCCAAAAACAAAATCTTCGGCCACTTTCACATGCTGGGTTATGTAAGAATTGTGCTGAAGAAAAACACGCTTCCAATGCTTTAAAAATTACAGAAAATCTAAAACTTTGGGTTCCCATAATTGTTCGGGGTGTTTTTTGAAATACTGATAAAAAAAGGTAATTTTCTGAAGTGAAGTCACCTCTTCCAAGCTGTTCCTTATTTTCTATCCAGATTTAGTTCGAAAAATGAGATTAAAATGTTACAACAAAATTTAAATCGCACGTTTTATGCACCTTAATCTATGGATAGCTTACACATTTGTACTCGCAAGGAGATTACGCAAAGCTTTGTTTTTTTTTTTTTTTTTAATGGCATTAATTTTCCCAGCAAAATGAAAAGACCAGCAACACTCATTAGACGCACACTAAAATTCTACTCACTCCTCTTACAGCTGATTCAAAGATTCCCTATGATTCCAACCTAAAACAGATGATAGTACTTCCTTGTGAACAGTATCTGCACTTTCAAAGGATGTGAGATTAAGTTCACTTTGTACCACACCCCCTCGTTGTCCCTTAAAACTCCATAAAGTGAATTAAAGGAGAAATATTAATTAAAATCCATTAAAGTGAATTAAAAGTGTATTCAGTGAAAAAGTGCATTTCCTCCCCCCGCCCATCCGTGTCCGGTAATCGCGATAAAGAGGAAGTAAAAAACAAAAGCTGAAAAAGTAGTGAAAAGAAAATAAAAAAAATACATAAATCTCTTTGTCCTTTCCTTGTCTGCTCCTTACAGATAGTGCATTCATTAATCCTTATGCCGCTCAGAGTAACTTCACCCCTCGGGGTGATCGAATCGGATATCATATTATTTTGTAGATACCGTGGTTCACTTAAATAAATCAAAAGAAATGTGTATAAAATAAAAAAAAAAGAAAATTGCATTCATGAAAAAAACTCAGCTAACTATGGATTCTCTTGAGAGGCTTATGCGTGCCGCGCCTCTACCTCGTGCTCTGCCCGGTACAAAAGGACAACAACGTGCCCTGGTGCATGCCTCGCTAGCGGCCGCTACCGTCGGACGAAAAGGACGTCATTTGACGGGGACCTTTTGTCTGACCGGCGACACAATGGAAGGGATTATACAGTGTTTGGTGTTCCTTAAAGCCTTCTCGGTAAGTCTCCATAGATACTCTTAATTATTTTTTTTTTCTTTGCAGGAAAAAGGGGACAATTTTTGAAAACTAAATCATTTCCTCGTGTCTTATCCCCGCGTTCGAGATAAATCAAAGTCAAAGGGATCAGAGTAGATAGGATCCTTTTTTTTTGTGCGAAATTCCAAGTCATTGAACTGTTAGGAGTTGGAGGATGGAAAGATTTATTTAAAAATATTCGCCATACTTTTCAGAGCTTGACATGTTGACCTAAAAATCATGTAAAATCATCAACAGGAAGGCATGGGCGGGTGGCGGATGGCAAATGGGGTTGAGTTTCAGTAAAATTCAGTGAACCGTTGCAAATTGCTTCATCCCTTTTGCTGTCACAAATTTTTGGGTTGTAAAAAAAAAAATGGGGCCAGGGTGATAGAAAATGTTGAATATGACTGTGTAGACAGTTGTATGGAATTTGAGAGATGAATTTTGATTGAGTTTTTTTTTTTTTGTTTTGTTTTGTTGCTCGGAAAGGGCATTTAATATTTTTTTTTGTTTGTCGTAGGAAAAGAAGAGGTTTACTTAGGTATTTTAAGGCGTGCTTGCGTAGGGGGAATTAAAGTATCTGGTTTTTGTATAACTTGTTGGAAGGATGGATACAAATAATGAAGCCTGTTACATGAGCGGGGAACTTTGATATCCATGCATACATACATACTCAATCTCTGTGTATAGACTTTGCAAACTGTTAAGAAATTTTTCATATTCATGCTTAAATGCGTGTGAAAGTACTTTAGGTTTTGATCGAGTGGAAGTCTGTTTGCGCGCAGATTGTCCAGTGACACTATTCTTCTTGCTATAAACTCATGTGTAATATATTGTCAGTAGGCCTATCGGTCATATGTCAAGGATCACGTTTCCTTATCAAAAGTTTATTTACAATTCTCTAGAAAGCGGAAAAATTAATGTGCGATCATGTACCTATTCATGTCTCTTCTGTAAGAGGAAAGTGTTTCTCAATCGCGAGAGGACGTTATGTGGCCAGCCACAGGTTAGATTGGGTTGGCGTGGCAGGCTATAAGTATCCAACCTCACTTAGACCAGTAAGGTCCATTGTGTTACCACATGGATCTCCAAAGAAAGCTACCCGTTGAACCAGGAGGAGCTAGGGATGAAGCGCTGGAGGCTGTTTCTTTTTATTCTTCCTTTTTGTTGGGCGAGGTTATCAGGACTACTAGTCCGCCGATTCAAACTCAGAAAATATCTGCAGACCTCCCGCTTTTGGATCACTTCGTCACTTAAGCCAATGAAATGCTGCTGTTCTTGCATTTGTGTGATCCAGGAGTTTTTGGCTTGCCTCTCTTCCGCGCTTGTGCAGGAACGTTGATTGACATTGCCTTTTTGACAAGGTTGAACATGACAATATCAACTGAGCCGGTCGTGGTTCAATTTTTTCGAGATGGGTTCTTTGATGTGAAGGCTTCCTCGGATCTTCGAACTTCTAACTCGATTGAGCTTTGTTACTCCTGCAGTCATGCGAAGCACCTTCATCTCAGATGCCTTTAATTTGCCCTCATACTTTTTGTACATTGTCCAGCATTGCGAACGGTATGTGAGCGCCGGACGAACAACTGCGGTGTAGAGACTTCCTTCCAGCGTAGGGGGCATTTTATGGTCACACAAGATAGCAGAGTTTTCCTGCCACTCCATCCACCCTATGTTTGCGCGGTGACTGAGGTCGTCAACAATGGTTGATTCGCTATTGATCTTGGGAATTACTTTTCCGTTCAAATAAATATCTGGATTCGGTCAGAGTAGTTCAGAGAATTGCCAGTATAGGTACTCTGTATTTTTTGGACCCATTCTATATCCATTTCCCTCCAAAACATCAACACATACATCAAGGGCTCGTCGCAGGGACGTTTGTTCCTCGCTTATGATGGCTCCATCGTCAGTAAAGAATAACTGATGCACTTTAAGGACCGTCGCTTTTCCATTATGCAAATAGTCCAGGACTGCAATAAATAGGAAAGGACTTAAGACGATTCCCTGGTGGAACTTTTGATTTGACTCCGGCACGCCATCTTACTCTTGTCTTTGCTCCGTCTTTCATGTCCATGATCATCTGTACGTAGGATTCTTGAACTCCTCGAAGTGTTAGCGCCACCCTTATCAGACTTCTTGGTTGTCTAACGCATGCTTTTTCAAAATCCACCAACACCAGATGCAAATCCTTTAAGGAATCACGATGTTTTTCCATTATGATCCTTATACTTTGTATTGCAACTGTGGTTAATTTACCCGCGGTAAACGCGCACTGGTCATCAGTGCCGCAATCGGCCGTCTAATACCCGCTCAACGATCTTCATCGTGTGTGACATAAGCTTGATCGAACGGTAATTACCACAGTTTCTCGTATCATCCTTTCCATTGTGCAAGATAACTTTCCCTCCACTGGTTAGGCATTGGTTAGGCATTGGATCTCCTCTCATGAGTTTAGAGATGAGAATCATGAGCCATCTGGACCCGATGTCGCCCATCTTTTTCCAAGACTCAGAGGATAACTCGTCCGGTCCAACTGCTTTTCGCTTTTTGGATGATTTGACCGCTTTCATGGACTGTTATATCGGTTACTTCTCCATAGATAGGAGGAGGGTATAGCTGGGGAAACTGTTTGTTTAAGAGTTCCTCCTAATACTGTCGTCACCTCTGTAGAACTTTTTCGTCGTCTACAAGCAGTTGGCCTTGAGCATTGTTGATGAACTTCGGCGAACGAATCTCCTGAGCACTTCCTCTTCTTTGGGCGGCTATCTTGAAGATGGTTGTAGCCTTGCTCAAGTTGTTTTGTCGCCCTGAAAGGAAATATCTGCTGTATACATATGTCAACCTTAGAGGTATCAGTTTTGTCCTAAATTAATTAAAACAAAATAACTGACTTACTTTCTAACTCAATGGGAGACTGAAGAGCCCGACCCATAGAATCCGTCGACGTCGTTCCGTAGAAGGTTAGCGTTGACGTTCATGTATTGCGGGAAAGAACCGTCACATAAAATCCGTCTTATACCTACGTTGACAGATGACAGCCGATGACAGTTTCTCAATGCTCTCTCCATATCTCAGTGCTGAATGTGTTTATTCTCAATTTGTGAATGCGTGAACTTTAATGAGTGAATTTTTGAACCTTCAACGCATCAACGGACTAAAAAAGTAGAAAGTAAACCTACTTTGTCCGTCGAAGTTTATACATCCGTTGGTTATGGGCCACCTTCCAAAAGAATGCGTGTATTCTATTTAGGTGTCAGTTAAAAACGACGCAACAACGGATCGACGGATTCGGGGCCTTGAATAATAAACATTTTACTGTGTTTTTTTTTCATATATTAACGACTTATTCTTAAAGATTCACCGTTTACTGATTTTGACTTTTTTTTTCTTTTTTTCCAGGTAAGTCTATCTAAAGAGTCAATTGGCAATAAGTAAGTAAGTATGAGCTTGGTGAATGCATCCGAGGGTTGCTATAAAAACACTTCAAGTTCTCAACTAATTATTTCGTTAAAAAAACTCTAATTTCCGGATAAAATTATTCATAAATCGAACCACCAATTCATTGCATATTTGATTTGCTGTGCAACCAGGCTCCAAAACATTTTTCAATCAAACATTCCCAATAACTCGCATCCATTCCATTCGTTCTCCAGCCAACCCCATCGTGGATATTTCGAATTCGCTGGAACTCCCCAATTTCATGCGTAGAACCCAAATAATTTTCGGAATCCCAACCATTTGCCTTGCACCAAATATGCATAGACATCGATATCGCTATAAAAATGCAATTTGTATAGATACACTCATACCAACGTATTCTAATTCATTTACATAAAGGATTTGAATATGTACACAGGAAAAAATTGAAAGGAATTTGCATAAATTTTCGAATATCCATCCCAGTGAGAGCGGGAATGATTTTAATTAAATTTGCTACAATCCAGAACTCATTTTGTGGTTCTAGATAAATATTTGACAGATATGGACAGATTAAGTTTTGCATTTCATTAGTGTTTGTCAGTTCATTGCACGACTCCCGGTGATGCTGTTGTTGGCAAATTAGGCCAACTCACTCATGTGGACGTAAATAATTTCAGGTATTTATTCGGAAATTATTGGCAGCTCTGGTGTGAGTGTTTGGATTGTTTTTGTTTTTTTTTTTCGAGCGAGAACTATTTTCAGGTGAATGGTTTTGTTTGTTTGTTGATTAGCACATAATTATTGTTGTCCATAAAATTTGGTTTAATTAGGTATCGTTATTGATTTGGATCATAATTGGTTTTGAGATAATGCCTAGAGTGTAATGGATTACGAATTGATAAATAATGAGGATTGGTAACCTATGGAGGTGTATGTCAATGTTACATCGTTTGGTATTGCCTAACATAGTGACCATCCTGGCAACTATTGCAGATGCAAGTGATATAATACGTAGTACTCGCAATGACCTGCTGGCATGACCAGAATGTTCGGACTAAGCAGAAAGGAAAATGAAATAATGTATCTATATCTATGTATATATGTGGGCATGCTAAAAATGGAAGCTCTTCGCAAAGTCACCATAGCAGTGTACTGTTTCATCAAAATAGACTTCACCTGTAGCCATTCGTTGTTGTACTGTTCTATAATGAAGAATAGATTTTCAAAGCATCCCAGGTTTGCCCTCGGTTGATGCACTGTGTAGTTATTTTTAAGTCATGGGACGATAGGTTTTAGGGATTTGAATTCATTCGAAATACTTACTTACTTAGGTCCTCTGACCCCGTCAACAACGCCTGGCGCCATCGTGTTCGGAGTTCTGCAACGCACTTGAGTTTCCTCGAAGTCCATGTTTCCAATGTCTGCCTAGGGCGGTCCACTCGTCTGCCTGATTGGGTAAGTGGATCCCATTGCACGGCGTTGTGCTAAAAACAACTCTTTTCCATATTTCAGAGAGCATACCAAAGCCAGCCTTTGCCTTACGAGCTCTGCTGTCCACATTCAGTTCGGTGCGACCGCCTTCCGGGACCATACTTCCTACATGTAGAAAGGTGTTTTCTTGAGAAACTGAAGAGCTTAGGGCCTTTGTTTTTGCCCATACTCGCCACTTTGTTCGCCTCTGACTCCAGATTTGATGCACCAGCAAATGTTGCAGAGATCTGTACTCGACGCATCATTCAATGATGATCCGCAAGGTGTTGATGTGGTCGATGAAGGAAGATCCAGCTCAAAAGCCTGTCTGTTCGTTGTCGAGCGTTGAATCACGTCTCCAGTTTCCTCATTCCGTCAGATTTCCCTTCTTGGGCAGCCCAACAAACATTCCCCTCTTCCAATCCTCTGTTTCCCATGCTCTCCTTATTAAATGTTGGGTGCGGCTTGGAAGAGTTCCGCCGGGATGCCGTTTATGCCAACAGCCTTGTTTCTTCAGGGCCCTTATCGCAGACAATATTTCAGCATTACAGGAGGGCTGGGAGGTGCGAATTCGGGCCTAAATCGCTGTAGCCCAAGTGGTTAAGCACTACTGCCAAATTTTCCCGCCATCTGGCAAGCTGTTCCACATTCGAAGTCAGCAGATTTCCGTCTAGCCTCTTTACTTGATGTTGTTTAGAACTTTGACCACCAGCGAGTTCCTTAGGCAGTCCTGCTGTCGCAGTTATTTGCTGCTTCTTCAGCTTTGGTGGCTAGTGCGTTGATGTACGTCTTACACTACGCTGCAGTTCTTTTCCTATCATGCGGTACTAGATTTCTATTTCAGGATGCTCTACAGCTGAGGCTGCTGCAATTCATGCATACGTTCATCGATCTGCATCTAAGGATACAAGTTCTATCTGGAACCTCAAGTTAACGACCCAACATCTCCAGTCTCTAGGGTCGTGATTGTGACCTTTTTACTGACATCGAGATTGATTAATTTAGTTTTGGAACAAGTCAGCTCCCACCCCATCCGCTATATTAACTTAACCTTCCCGTGTACCTCCCCCTAAAGGCTACAAATAGCTCAAAGCGAACTGAACATCTGTTTCACCTGTGACATCTGTGTGTTTGTGCAGATATTATTGGCATACTAATTTCACAATAAATATTCAGAACAATCTTTATCTTTCCCTTTCTCTCTCAACATGCCTATGAGGTCTTACTTTCCTCATCAGTGGAGGCGTGGGACGACACCAAGCCGAAATTGACTCATTCATAATAGATGAGCAGTACATCTGAGCCCATTATCTATTCATTTATTTCTATTTTCCTTGTGTTATACATCCCGCATAAAATAAAAGTACGTTACACTCCGCAGAATATAAAGTATCTGCAGAGCAGACAATGTCGTTCGTGTGTCAAACATAAAACACACCAACAACAACAACAAAAGAAAACGTAAAATATTCTACAATTCATTTCGATTGATGGTACTCGAAGAGAACAACAACTTTCTTTCGAAATGGAACCAAGTCGTGACTAGTGGTGGTGGGTGGCTTGAGGGCCCAACTGTGGGGGCCACACCAAATAAGAACATCTCCCAAATGGTGTCTAAGATCTGTCACACATCTGTCTCTCATTCAATTATTATCTGATTCGTGGAATTTCAAATCAATGCTGATACAGAACAGAACCGCATTTTGCAGACGCAACCCCCCAACCAGGCACGCATACTAAGTAAAATTGCTTCTAATGGAAGTTCGCCCTAAATTACTAAACCAAGTGAAAACGAAAAAAAAACCGGGAAAAAAACGAAAATGAAATTGAAGTACACTCTAAATCGAAATAGATAAAAGATAAAGAGGAACAACATCGCAACGAACGAACAGCTAAAGGAGCAAAAATTCAATTTTCATTTCATGTCCTTGCTTTCGATGACATACACCCAAAATTTTCAACAACAACAACAGCGAGAAATTCGACACGAATTTGAATGAGTTTTGGCATGAGAAAAAAAAAAAATACAGAGACTCAGTTCAACTCCACCTCCAAGAAAAAGGATACATGAACAACGTCTTGAAAAAGAAGAAGAAGAAGAGAAAAAAAAATGGAGAAAAAAGGATAAAGTGTAAACAACCCACGTAGTGTAGTATGTCATACATTATTGATGTTTTGAGATTCCATTTCGGATCTTATTCCTGGCACACATGTTTTGGAAGGGAGGTGATATGTTTTAGAGGGATGCGACATACAGCGGTGGTTCATTTGCAAATGCGTAACAGTAAAAACAGTAAAGTAGGTTGGATCCGCAAAGGGACAAAAAGGCGAACAAAATAAATGAATAAATGTGTCCTAGGATAAAAAAATTTCTGAACAATTTGTGTCTTTGGTGCTGTTTCCGTTTTATTCCTTATTTGAGATGAAATAGTCCCGCACTCGATTTACGCAGAGCAATGATTTTTTTTCCTTTGCAAGGAACAGGAAAGGACGTGCGGGAAAAGCATAAAAATTGGGCTTATTATGGCAGCCTGTTTCATAGCACATATGATGCATCCCTTTGCAGCTTAGAAATATGAATTCATTTTCCATGAAATTTGGCTTTAGTGTCCTGCAATAGATCGGTTATTGCCAGCTTGTATCGAAATCTGCAAATTCTTCTCGATGTCGATGTACAGGTACAGTCGTCAAATGATCACCTTAGGCTAAGTCTAAGAATCTCGGGTCGTATCTTCAATCCGGGGAGTACCCCTCACCTTTTTGACATATGGAGTGTTCTCCAGTCCTCAGAAAAGTTTTGGTCTCTTTTGCGCCTTTTTTTGCTAATTTGCCAGCACAGGTTAGGTTAGGTTAGGTATGTGGGCAGGCGAGGTTTATTTAAGTAATTCACCACGCCATACTCAGGGGAATACAGACCTATTGTGATACCCTTAGGGGAGATATATCTGCCCCTTGCTCATTGGATAACCTTATTCTAAGCCTCGGTTCAACATTTTATTTCAAATGAACTAGCAAACCATTCAGTTGATTTGTCATAGTTCAAAATGTCGTTAACTGATCTGCTGGAGATTTCTTCAAGGTCCTGGGAGAAGTGTCTTCCAAAAAATTTATATCTAAGGTGGATGAGAGCTGGACAGTGAAAGAGAAAGTGGGTTGTGTCCTCACTAACTTCTTCATCTCCACATCCTCGGCATAGTTCTTCTTCCGTTCGTCGCAGGCTTTACATATGGTACCACAGGATATTATGTCACGTGGTAACTCCTACCATTACAAAAAGGGATCTCCTATCCTTTTGCATAAGCCTATCGGTTATTGCTTTGTCAAAGCCAAATACTTCTTGTGGTTACACAAGTGTCCAGGTAGGACCATGTTTGCCTTCCCTAAGACCCACACCCCCTGCTTTAAGCTTTAGTATGGAAAGCGGTGGAAGGATTTTCACTGATAAGTCTATTTGATCAGGTCGAGATTCCGACCCTCTTCTAGCCAATTCATTTGCCATCTCGTTACCTGGTAACCTTGTGCTGTGTTTCAAGAGTCCTTAGTTCTTCTTGAGAGTACTTCACAGGCATGGATTTAATTTCAGTAGCAGTAATCGCTTTAATTGTTGCCCGGCTGTCGATGAAAAAGGTGATACCTTCTTGAGGTATTGCCCTCAACGGGTGGCTATCGTCACTGCTAGGACGCTCGCTTGGAAAACACAGCTGCGATTCGGGAGGCGAACTGATTTGGTTAAGCCCAGTGGTTGAGAAAAAATACCTGATCCTACGCCTATGTCCATCTTTTATCCGTCTGTGGACCGTAGCTGACCGTTTTTCCATTCCTCCCTGCTGGAGAATGTGCTTAAGAAAGGTCTACTCAAATCTATGTACGGTATTGTGTAGCCCGTAGTAGGAACGTCGCCTAGATATTTTCGCAGGAACATAGAATGACACATTGTATTTTGTCTCCAGCTGCCTGCTTGACTTATGTTAGGGCACTGATTACCGAGGCTTTTACGAAGATATCCAGCGGGAGCAGGTTTAAGATGGCTTCCAGTCCTGCTGTGGGTGTAGTTCTCATTGCACTGGTAGCACCAATGCACGCCAGTCTGCGTCAGGTAAAAGTTTAAATCTCCGTGCTTTCTGGTGATCCACACTTCGATGTTAAGTATAATCTTATGCATGCAGCGTCCTTTTTGAGAGCAATCCCATCTCTGTTGGCATTTCCGTAAGATTTTCATCCTTGGTGGAGCCTGGCTATCGGTTGGCATACTTTTCTTGTACCTCTTGTGCTAGAAAGTCTATTGGCACCCCATACCAGCCGCAACTAACGCTGCTTTGTAGGACGTCGTTCGGAAAGATCTAGTTGCCCTCAGAGCACTGATTCGGTACGCCCGCCGCCTCCATTGCTCTTCTCTATGTTTTTGTTTCCATAGCACTGGCCCATTTTGGGACCCATATAGCACTATTGACTTCGCGACTTTTGCTAGCAGCAGCCTTCTCCTATATCGCGGTCCACCAATATTCGGCATCATCCATGCCAGGGCAGTAGATGCCTTTGCTGCCTTCTCAGCTGCGCACTGTAAGTGTTGTTTAAAGGTAAGCCAAGCATCTACTATGACTATGCCAAGGAACTTTAGTTCTGGCTTGGAAGCCACGACAAGGTCACCGATGGTTACCGTTATGGTCTCCATGGCTTTTCTGCTACGGTACTACTTGCATCTTTTCTTCCGCAAGCTTTAGGCCCATGCTTGTTAGCCAGTCTCGGACTGTCCTTATAGCTTCATTGCTGTCATGCTCCACTTCTTCTATGAGTTTTGCTACTACAACGATGGCTATGTTGTCAGCAAAACCAATTATTTTTGATGATCTTGGGGTTCGCAGTCTAAGAACATCGTCGTACATAAGGTTATACAGTGGTGGACCTAATACAGAGCCTTGAGGGACGCCACCTGTGAGCATGTAGCTATCAATGTCTTTTGAAGATATTCCGGCACTCTTTTGGCGGTGAGTGACTGCACGATATTTCTCCAATTCGCCGTGTTAAATGCACGCCTTGCCAGTGTAGTCTGCTGCATTTGAAGGTGGCCTTACGGCCATTGTAAGGGACATCGCTCCTCTTGCAGAGGCATTCAAACAGTTTTTGAGAGGATGAGAGTCTAAACAGATAAACCATTGGATACAGTCTCAGTGCCGCACTTGTCATAGCTTCAGATTCTTCTTATTGCCCGGATTTGGACGAACTTTTTCTGTCATATATACCTATACTACCCCACGTAATGTCAAACGGTCTTCCACAAAACCCGGGATGTATGCATATGCTAGCATATCCTTGAATCTACAGATTTTTTTTTTTTTTTTATTTTATTTATTTTTGCACCTCCTTTATTCCTTTTTCTCCAAATTACAAGGAAGTGTAAAAAAAAAAAAAAAAAATTATGCCCCTTTGTTGTGTGTGAGTTGCGCTTCATTTCGCATGAGTGGATGCGAGTGTAGGTTGAGGACGATTTAAGCACTCAAATAATAAAATTTATGTATGATCAAAGCATGGCAACCAAGGTAGGATAAATAAGGGTACCAAATTGGGACACTGTAGGTGGGTGGTATGGTTGTAGTAAAAGAAACTCTCCTTAGACTTTGGCACCTTTATGGGTGACATGTGCGGGTGATGTGGGTACCATGTTTTTGAATGACTGGTTCGTGGTATTGTTTGTCGAAGTGCCTCGCTCACATAGTAGATGACACAGCAAACCAGAAGTAAAAAATAAAGAAAACCAGAATAAAAGAGAAAACAGCGTGCTGAGCTTGAATGAGTAGGAGATTTTCCATTTTCTTGCCATTCAAAGTCGGGCGAGGAGAAAATTATGAGCTCCGCAAGTGATTTTGACAGTCACTTTAGACCCACAGATCTGGAAAATTAATTTCATTCAAATCCTGTGGATGTGTGTGTTAAGTTTTCTTTCTGCTTTTTTTTTGTGTGGAGAAAACTTTTGCTGAGTGGGGGTGTAATTGTTGTGGTGTTTTGGTTTGCCGAGGATAAATTGGAAAGGAAAAGCTTCTGAGAAATGTCTTCGATAGAAGATTGATTAAGAGTCCTGACAGTGTCGTCCTTGAATATTGAACCACTTCAGCAGGTCAGTGTCCAAGTTGCCTACCTTCTCGACTAGGAATTGATTATTAACAAAGCTCACTATAACAACCTTGTTGTACGCAACTTGCCTATTGCCCAGTTGTACGCCTGTCACGATATACTCGTCGGACCAGCGTAATCATTAGAGCATTCTGTAGTCAATGTGGCTCCAACGTCGTACCAGCAATTACCCTAAGCCTCGCTAGGCAAAGGACAAACCATCAATTGGGACAGTCACTTGCACACGCTACAAGTGAATTTCTCCATGACTACTTGCCTAGTTCATTAATCACGTACCTTGCGCACGTTTATCGCACGCTTTCAGAAATTTATATCGTCCTTCCTGCTCATACTACCTGGTGGCAATCTTAAATCTTCCTTAAACCATGACAGTTTCCACTATATTTCAATTTTCTCTTTCCACCCAGGATTCAAATATTACTTCTCCTATCTGCGCACAGTGTCCACCAGTGTCGTGTTTTAGCTTAATCACCTGTCTCCCACCAAAAAGATGGACTACATCTCTGAACCGAATCATGATCATTAATCACGTTGCCCTGACTGCCTTGATATCTTAGACTGAGCAAAAGACCCATCATCAGCATTAAACATCATCTCGTCATCGTCACACCATTGTTGGCATGGTGAGTGTTAGAAATGTGCACAGTCGTCGTGGTGCTGGTTACGAAAGTGCGATTTAATGAACATGAATGGCATAAAGCATCCTTCATGTGTAATTCAAATGCATAACACAGTAATGTTTGCTATGCGATGAGGCAACCGTCGTCCATGATGATGATGATGATGATGATGATGATGATGGTTGCCATGATGAGTGTGGTGATGCTTCTAATTTTTTATTACGCCAGTACCAGTAGTGCCTTGCATCCTTTGAGCTACGCATTTCAGTTTCTAGATAAACTGTAATTATCAACACTCTTCAAACAAAACCATTGGCAAACATTAGCTAATGCACACACACATGAACACATACATACATATGTGTACATATGCATAGTAGTAGTCATATGAGTGCAGTTAAGAACATTGGACGGCTTATAGTACAGACATCGTATGGCATGACATTGCTCTCATTTTGTGTGTGCATTTGCAGTGGTAGTCAGTTGTTGTCTGAGCACCACATCCTTAGTCCTACCATAGGCAGCCGAGCTTATGTATTTATTCAAGGAGACGCAGAGAATTGCAAGGGAAGACACATTCGGCTCGTGCTAGCTTATAAATTTCAATTGAGCACACTTGATCCTTAGAATAATGAGACAGGCGTTGCTAACTAAACATTGCCCCAGATAATGTGTGCTTGATGGTTTTGTGCTTAGTGTTACAGTAGCAGAGAAAGGTATTCGAGCAGATTAAAATATGTGTGTCATGAAAAATTGTCCCGGTCTTTTTAAGCGACTGTAGGCAGGTAAGCTGGAGAACTACGTATAGTATATACTAGGAGTCGTATACGTAACACTTTTGTTCCTCAGTGCAGCCTTTGCATCTTCCATGTTTGTAGCCTGGCCAAGGATTGTGGTGCATAAGAGTGATTGTTGTTCATAAGTGTATTTCAGGGGGCGTATTCGTTACATTTTTCTGTAAAAGTTGTTTACACTCCCTTTGGAGTAGAAGATTCAACGATGAAATGTACAAGCTGGTATAGCGACATCGACCTAGTCAAAAAAACCGCGTATCAGACGCTTGAGATGGCTAGCACATGTAGAGCGAATGGACACCAATGCTCCGGCCCGCTGAGTCTTCGAATCTACCCCGGAGGGATACAGGGTTGTCTGAGGACGATCTCGCCTAAGGTGGCGCGCACGAGTACAAGGGGACCTCAAAGAACTTGGACGGCGCAACTGTAGGCAGTAAGCTAAGGATCGCGCGGAGAGGCTTCTTGGTTGAGCCCCACGTTCACCCCGAACTGTAGCGTCACTTAAGTAAGTAAGTAAGTAGGATGGATACGAGCTACTTTATAGGCGTTGTTAAGGGCTGCGGATTTAATGTCAAGGGAAGGGATTTACAGTTGGAGCCAACTTCGAAAGATAAATTGAGAAGCTTAGGAGCTCTACAATCTTCTACAAACCAGAACCAATGAAGGATAAATGCATGCATTCATGATTTCCCTAATGGTTGTTGTTGTTGTTGTAGCAGTATCATCCATCATTCGCTAGTTCTTCTGTGATGCTCAGTCCGAGGAATTGGGTCACATCAGCTGGGTGGGTCCACAGCACCCACTGGGGTTGTTGTGTTGCGTTGGCCGGCAGTTAAAGAGGTGTTGGACATCGTTTGGGATGCTGTCACAGTTGGGACATCTGTTGTCTATGTTGGGGTCGAAGCGGGACAGGTAATTGTTTGGCAGGTGACACCAACCCGAGCGGAGTTGGGCTAGAGTTGTCCTGGTTCGGCGTGGGAGTTGTTTCTCTTCATTAGAAATGGGAGGGGGTCTACCGCCAAGCACTATGTTAGCGTTGAAGTTGGCATTGCCTTAGCAACTGATAGTTGATGGATGTGGTTTAGACTTTCTTTGTATTGTTCAACGTTCCTGTGTTTTGAGCAGGAATTCCGAAATTCTACATAAGTTTGTCTGCCGCAGAGATTATTTTCAAGCCAGCGTTTGTTAGAGCTCGGTAGTGGGGAGTCGTGTAGGTTTGGCGTAGGTTTTGTGTCAAAGGCTTTTGACAGGTCTAGGGCCACAAATATAGTCCTGTGATATGGTCTGGGTTGGTTTAATCCATTGCTGGTTTGACTGGGGATGGTATTAAGGGCTGACATGGTGCTGTGAAGTTTGCGGAATCCGTGCTGGTGGTGGGCTACAGGAAAGGTATTCGGTGAGCTTTGGAAGAAGGAGGGCTTCAAGGGTTTTGGCGACTAGTGAGAGGAGGGATATCGGTCGGTATGAGTTGCCTTGATTTGCTGGTTTTCCCGGCTGGAGCAGTGGGATCACTCTGCAACTTTCCATCACCCTGGAATAGATAGGCTTTGAATTGAGAGGTTTAAGATAGATGTTAGATATTTGATGCCTGAGTCACCAAGGTTTTTCAACATTATCGTTGTTAACCCGTCCGGTCCGAGTGCCTTTGATGGTTTAGCACTCTGGATTGCAGTTGCTACTTAAACTGGGGAGATAGATTCACTGTTTTCTTCCATTTTTAGGTGGTGAAGTTTCCGTTGAGTTGCTCTTTTATCTCGGTTTTGAAATGTTGGGTTTTCGTTGAACTGTCGGTGGAACAGCTTGGCGCACTTCTTTGGGTCACTCTCAGGTTCGCTGTGATAAAATATAGCCGGGTTGCTGTTGGTCTTGGTAGGGTTTGAGAGCGCTTTTATTGTGGACCAGAGTTGTTTTATGCCCGTACCGAGGTTGCAGCTTTCGAGGTGTTTTGACCACTATTCTCTTCGGTATTCATTATCGAGGTGTTTGATGCTTTTGTTGAGTTGTTCAAGTTGTTCTGGGGTTGGATAGGTCCGTTGTTCTGAAGCTGTCTCTTTCTTCTGCAAGTGCAATTGCTGTGGCAAGGTTACCAGTTCAGAGCTCAACATTTCTCTTTCGAAAAACGTATGCTTAGTTCGTATGTTCTTTATTTTCGTAGAAAGGACGACCTGAATTCCGTTGGACTTTGCTTGTCATCAACTTGTTTTTCCTCGGAGACTGTTGTCTTGTAATCCATCCAATCCTAGATGCTCTCGAATGTATTGATTAGTCAAAACTGGTCTGACTTCATACTGGAACTGGCACAATTAAGGCTTACCTGCATCGTAATTGAGCTAATTGAGCAAGCATTGTGGACAGCTCTATGCATTGACTTGATGAGAACGTCCACTACTCGGTGAATATGAGAAAATAAGCAAGTCTGGAACAAGTCTATGGAACTGTCACCTTTTCGAAGGGTGTGAGCAATCCACTGCCACTTACGCCTTTGAATTCCCGACCCGTGCCTATAGGTTCCCGTCCCGTTCTCTGATAAAGCTGTTCATTAGAGATGCGGTTCGGCCAGAATATCCTTAAAATGTTTCGTAGGAGGAGGTCACTTTCCACGGCCATAACCTCGCCGAATAAAAGGAAAAGAAGAAGAAGAAGCTTATGAAAGTATACATATAAAGCAAGGCCACATCTATATGTAACCCTTTGTCTATTGTTAGCAGTTACGTTGGGACAGGAACTCCTATAACAGGATCATACTCAAAAGGAATACAAGAGTTTCAGGTGAAGATTGTAAGCTTTGATCGTCTCCTACTGCATGCCAATGCAATATGTCCGAGCGTAAACAAGGACCTAATTTGTTCAGTTTTTTTAAAATCACTTTAAAGCGTTCATGCCTCAATTCTCTAGGTTATAAACAATTTCAAATCCAGTCTTAATAAGAATTTCAAGAAACAGAAAATGTCGATTATCTCACTTCCCGGAAATTTAATATGCGCTGAGGACACAGGAAAAGGACTTCAAAAGCTGTGTCCGACAAAAGGAAAATATTACATCATGAAAAACAATCTTTTGAAGTTCATAACAAATTTATGTACGAGTACGTATGTATGTAACTCCTCTCTTGGACGGCGCAATGTTAAATAACCTGCTTGTTGAAAGGACATCTTCTTTTTTCTATTGATTCGTGCGCACGATTTAAGATACTTCAATTTTAATGAATAAGATACCAAGATATACGAGTAATTTTTTGCCATTTTTGTTGGTGGAATTAAATGACTGCCGTACGTCAAAGGACCACTTCGAATGTCCTTCCTACAGCCATTTTAAAGATGCTTAATGTATATAAAATCGATTTCGTCTATTTTTCCGTTCGCATTCATTGTTCACATACACATCCATACACACAAAGTCTCCTTTTAGTGAAACCTGATAAATGTCATCGTGGAATGAGAAATTCCTTGCTATCTCTCATTCCGCTTTTTGATTTGAGACGGACGAAAAAAATACGGCGAAGAGGAGAAACTCCATTAGCGAGAGCTCTAATCAAATGCGCCTGCAAGGACACCGGTACTGATAGATTTGATTGATTAGCAACTCACAAGGACATCTCATGTTGTGTCCAGTAAGGTAAAAATAAATCCGTACCATTAATTCCGTATTTGTCAGATTTATTTTTTTCCTTTCACTCCAACTCTGAACTATTTGCTTCAATCGAAACGGACTTGAAGAGAAATCACAACAGAGCTGGGAATTATTGATTCGATATGATACCGGCTAGGAGGTGGATGGAGCTAAAACTATACGTATAACAGTTTGTGTAAGGGATCAGGACACAATCTACTTAGTTGTGTGGTAGCAGTGCTTCTGCTGTTTGTATACTATCGCTGTCGCAAGGACGGATTATCAGGCATTAGGAATCGAAGAAACGATTGATTAGGAGTGTAATGTGCTCTGGTTCCAAAAAAAAAAAAAAAAAGTTAATCCAAACAAATTGATGAGCGTTTTTCTTTTGATGGAGAAATTATTTGCTTTGGCTGAGATTTTTGTTCTCGCTTCGTTGATCTAATCAATCAATTTTGAAAGGACGGTTTTCGGAGCGTGTGAAGGGCACAGTAAAAACTTAGATCCCAGCGGGAATGGTAATGATGAGAAATTGGTGGAACATTTAACTTGGATTCCCTGGGAATGAGCTGTAAGACAAAAAAAAGGATAAAATGTAATGGTGGCTAGTCGGTGTTTATGGCATCGTGAGAGATTATTTCAAATTGGGGAGGCTGAGGCTCGAAAACCCGGTGTTGTAATGTTACATCGTTTGACTGGTAATGAAACGTCGTGCATCCAAGGGACATTATTTCTAGATCAGGACGTCTAGATTTCGTGGGTCTGGTGGCTGAGATTCGAATTGTCAGACGCTTTGCTGAGCACTTGTTGAAAGCGACTGGTAGTCGAGAGAGCGTCGAACAGAATATTGTGATTATCGCCGAGCTTTGGTCCTTTTTATGAATTTGAAACCCAATCGTTTTGCCATACTCTACCATAAGTTTGCTTGGAATTAGTCTAACACGAACTTCTTAGCTAGCGTCCATCACGTTGTATCCAAAATCGTTCACAGATGGAAAAACGAATCATTGATCCCCCAGCGGTACCCCACGGAAAGTTAAAAGGTGAACTGACCAGCTATTGTTCTACCTGTTTTTTTACCAACAGGTGCGCCACAGAATCAGCTAGAAATCCACACCACATACCGTGTCGTAGGCATCATGGAAACTTTCCTGGGTACGCTTTTCCTAGATTAGTTCCTGAACGTCCTCCTATCTTGTTGCTACTTTTATCATGTGCTGCAGTATGAAATCAGTCCACCGTCTGAGGTGAGGTGACTTTAAGTATAACTCACACTGGAGTTTCGAGGACCGTACGCAACACTTAAACTAGGCCCATAAACATGCTCTTTGATGCAATGACACCAGCGTTGCCCTTGACACCAGTCAGAATCTGGTGTGTTCTGAGAAGGTGAAAGGATAAGACTCCACTTCTCGTTAGGCAAAAATACTACCATATCTCAGCGGAATCTTATAGAATAGCCATGTAGGAATGGGTAGAATGGTCAGAAGGTTTGTGGCCGTAGTGACAGTGAAGCTCCATTTAAGGATTTGCTTAATCCAATTATCACTTCCAAAGTAGTGTGAGAATGCAAAAACTCTTGGAGTTTGGTTGGCAGGTTAAGCTCCTTATTTCTTGTCTGGATCTCGATGCAAGAGGAATGAGCTTTCTCATGAGTTTAATAACGAAGACTCAGAAGAGAATGCTTAAGACTTCAATCTGCGCTGGGTTTTATAACGTTCTCGATTAGGGCTTCCACTGACATGACTTGGCATCACTTTGCAAAATGCGTGCAAATCGAACACATGTTCCCGGTGTTTTTAAGAAATCCGCAGCATTCTTGACGTCTCTGATTAGAAAAGACTGCGGACAACTGACCATACGCCAAGCACAGCAAGTACTAGTCTTAAATGAAATCTAAATCTTACCTAGGTGACTCTGGCACTAGTCAGACTTTCTCTAAGATTGACCAGATTTCAGACGTGCTAAGTAGTGGATCCAACTCCAAAATAAAAGGTCTTGAATGACTGGAACTCAATAGAGTTATGTTACTTTGCTCCTCAGAAGCATATCGCTGCTCAAGTGATTTTAAAGTATTCGTGCCCAACGTCCACTATTCTCTTTCCACGGTTCCTTCTAAGGGTCTTTATGATTACTTGTGATGATTGTGGGTCCTATGGCCTCTGTTACGCCTACGCGCCATTGCGTACCGTTCCTGGTAATGAGCTTCAGTTCTCTCCAACTCTTCCCCAATTGCCGTGCCTCTTCCTCAACTGTTCTGCGCCATGTATTTCTCGGCCGACCCGTTTTTCTACCTTCGTGTGGATAACGGATATCATTGCATAGCGTAGTTTCCAATGGAACTGTAGCCTTTTCGAAATGTATAACCAATCCACTGCAACTTCCGTCATTGAATGGTTGTTCCCATTGGTTTCTGACCCGTTCTCTTGTAATGACGTTTGTTAGAGGTACGGTCAGGCCAGAAAAACCTTAAAATGTTCCGTAGGCACCTATTAACGAGCGTTTGTAGTGATAGTCACCTTCCAAGTGCTGCACCCATACACAAGAGCACTCAACATTTGAATGGAACAGTCGTTGGTCGCTTGGTGTTTAAGCTGATTGATTGCATTGCTTTGCCATGTTATGGACATAACTCCAAACGCAGACTTTGCTTTCCCGATTCGGTAAAGAATATCCTGCACGGTTCCACCTTCGGTCGAGACAATACTCCTAAAATATTGGAAACTCTCTACTCTCTCTTGAGTTGATGAGTTAGGACTGAGGTTGATGATTTTTGTTTTGGCAGTGTTAATCCTCAACCCCACGACCTCCCTCTCCACACTTGCTGTCATGTGATGCATATCCATAATCTTGTGAGAGAGTAAGCAAACGTCGTTTGCGTAGTCCAAATATTTGAGTTGGGATGTGAGAGTCCAACGAATTTCTCCGTTTCCAGTAGACAAAGCTGCGCAAAGCATCGCAAATCTCCAATAAAAAAAGTATCGGCGACAAAACGCAACCCTTTTGGACCCCACATTGGATCTCGAATTCCTTAGAATTTGGCTCTTTATGATGAGAAATAATAGTGATATCGTTGTGATATTATTGCTACATACATATATTTTCACTTCTTATCGATTTGAAAAGTCATTTCATTTAGTATTTCATTCTACAGTAGCTCATCAAGTATCTTTCCCATTATGGAAAGGCTGCACTCCTTATCTGAAATACTAGTCATCACTTAGCGCCACTCAACGGCAGTCTATCTTTCAAAAAACGCTCTCATCTCAATCCACTCCTCTAGATTAATTCCCATTGATACCGGATCGTCTAATTTCAAACGCATTTCAACGCGTGGAAAATTTCAAAAACCCGTGTCTATTCAAAGCTCAAGTTCGTAATCCAATTCGGGTCTTGTCACTCTTCAAAATTAATATTTTTCAAATGAGACATTTCGATCCGATTTCAATCGAAATTCTACGTTTCTCATAGCCTGTTGCAGGGCAGACTACTTAAAATTCAACGCTGCTTCGTAAGTTTTGAAAAAACTTTCAAGTTCATAAATATTTGAAGAACTCGTTGGAATAACACACTACTCTCCGCATCTGCTTTAGATTTTCATAAGAGGCATAATTTTTTTTTTTTTTTTAGATCTCCACAAGGACGAACGCTATTACGTGCGTAATACTGTCTCCCTAATGATATCACAGTTAAACAGAAAAAAAAAAAATCTCCATCGTTCTAATGCAAAAAGAAAGCACAATACTTTGTGGCTTGTTAATGTGAGGATGAAATAATAATTATACTTTCCCGCCAGAGTGGGATTAGTAATTAATTTTTCCCCATCTGTCTTTGCTTAGCTCTCCCTCTACTCTGTTATCCTTTCTGTTAAAAAAAAAAAAAAAAAAAATTGAAATTGTTCCTTTGATGCATCCTCACACATTGTACATTCGTTTGTATTCTCCTCTGCAGGGAAAAGGAGACTTCGCAATAAAAGGAGTAAAATTTATTCAGTTGGTTAATGGCAGAACTTGTTATCCTTTATGCTCGCATCTCGCATAATTAGCGCTCCAGGGAATCATTATCGTCATCAGTGGCAGAGTGTACCTTCTCTGAGAGGCAGAATCTTCCCTGGCCTCATACAATCGCCTCATCATCAGCATTCCACCAGTTCCGTTCATTGTTGTGTATGCGCGTTGGAATGCTCCTACATATATTCGGGAATATGTTGGCGGATATAGGATACATACGAGTCTGTGTGTGTATACCTGTGCGTGTTACAGCAGATATTATGTTTTATTTTATACTTTTTTCTGTACATACGGTTCTAATGAGTACAGTCATTAGTTTTGCATAAACCTTAACCAAAAAATACTACACCCGGAGTCGTTTTCGAAACATTTTTATGTGTGTGTGTGGTGCGTTACTTAATAATGAGGATATAATTGCAGCGATTCGGAATAAAATAGCCTACAGGGGTTGGTCCTTTCAGGGGGGTGTTTGGTAAGGGTTTAATTCCACGAGGAGTTTTTTTTTTAACAATTGCAAGCTTTTATTTGATGGTTTCCGGTTGAAATGAAACTCCAGGGATTTTATAATAATTATCAATCGGTTGTTTGCTTGGAATGGAAATTGTTTCCTTTTTATTCTAGGTAATGACGTACTTAAACTTTATTTGCTAATTTATTTTTATGTAATGTTGATGTTGGCATGGATATTTTTTTAATTACAAAATTCTGAGTTGATACAGTTTTCTCTTTTGAATGCATCTGAACGTTACATTTTTTTAGTACACCGAAAATGTTGTAACTTAGGTGGCGCTACTATTGAGGGGGAATCTAGGCCTCAAGCAAGAAGCCTCTCCAGCTAGCCCGGTCCTTAGCTAACTGCCTATAGTTGGTTGAGGTCCGCCTCTAGTTGTGTGTGTCACCTTAGGCGAGGTCGTCCTCTACTGCGTTGTCCCTTCGGGTTTGATTCGAAGACTCTACGGGCCGGAGCATTGCTGTCCATTCGCTCTACATGTCCTAGCCATCTTAGGCGACTGATGCGCAGTTTTTTGACTAAATCGATGTCGCTGTACAGCGCGCAAATTTCATCGTTGAATATTCTAGTCTAACAGAGGATATTTTCATCCACTAACGACAGAGTCCATGCTTCAACGCCTTGTGGGGAGTCTCCTTAGTCGTTCGGGATAGGGCCTTACTACTCAATTGCCTTCTCAGCCCAAGGAAACAGCGATTGGCAAGAGTTATTCTTCGTTTGATTTCTGCTGAGGTGTTAGAGTCAGAAAGTCCCTTACTACCTCGAAGTTATAGCTGTCAACTGTGACGTTCTGTCCAATTCGTCGATGTTGTGTGTCCCTTCTTGTTGACAGTACATATATACTTGGTTTTGCCCTCATTTACAGCTAAACCCATCTTGGAAGCCTATGTTTCGATACTATCGAGCGCACCAGTGGCAGCCCGTTGTGTTCTGCCAATTATGTCATTGTCGTCAGCGTACGCTAGTAGTTGCACGGACTTTTGATTGTGCTTCCGGTTTTGGCTTGTGAGTTTCGCACAATTCTTCCAAGTATGGTATTAAAGAAGTCACATGACAGCGCATCAATTTGTCTTACATTTTTGACATCGAAGGTCTCTGTGAGGACATTACCGACCTTTATGGAGCAGAAAGCGTTCTTCATCGGCATCCTGCACAAACGAAGGAGCTTGGCAGGGATGCCAAAACTAGATATGGCTCTGTATAGCTCGTCTCTATAGATGCTGTCATATCCGGCCTTAAAATCGATGCAAGGATGGTGGGTATCGATTTGGATTTCTTGGGTTTTTTCCAGGATCTGCCGGAGTGTGACAATTTGATCCGTGGACTGTGGACTTTTCTGGCCTGAAACCACTCTGATAGCGGCCAATCAGGTTGTTGACAAAGGGTTTCAGGCGTTCACACAATATGGCAGATGTATTTCAGATGTTTGTCCGCGATGTTGAGGAGACTAATGCCTCTGTAATTGGCGCAGTTGAGGGGGTCTCCTTTCTTGTGGATCGGGCAAACGGTGCTGAGATTCCATTTATCAGGCATTCACTCGCTTGACCTAATATTGGAAATGAGTTGCTGTATGCTCTCTACCAAGTCATCTACAGCTGCCTCCAACAACTCGGCCGGTAGGCCATCAGGAGCAGCAGCTTAGTTGGATTTCGTATCCATTCAAAATTTAAAGTTCATATTTGAGCAGAAAATAAGACCAGGCTGAAAGTATTCAACAGCGAACTTTGCGAGCTTAGAGCCATATCCTTCGCAATCGTGGCGAAACATTATTTGTTTCACTTGATATTTCCGAGTCCTTCGATAGGATATGGCCTGCTACACTGTATGAGTACAATCGCAATTCTTTAAAATAGGTTAAGAGCTACCTTTTAGAACATATTACAGTCGTTGTGTTGGATGGTGCTGTTTCTTCTAGAATCGTTTCTTACACCAAAGCCCGATTTCTCCAAGGACCAGCATGCTCACCCTAAGTAAAAATATATTTGGCGCAACAGACAGTATGTGGTCCTGGCGCTGTCTTTTCTTGACCATTCGTCTTGCGCGTGTTTTATTTTTCAGACAAATAGAAGGGACCCGAAGGGTAACTTGAGAAGCTTTCTCATGACAGTTGTTACTCTCGAACGTTTTTCAGACATTTCCGGGGAATGGAGGCCCTATTGGTGTTTCCTGTGATTAGAACCTCGAACCCCCCGCCTAGTAGCCTAATGCACTCAATTTGGGCTTTCACCTAAACCACCGCCGATACGTCCTAAGTGAGCAAAATGGCACATCCATCCAACCCAACCTATTTATTCTAGCAAAAATCCCAGATAAACAAAGAGCGAAACCATGTTCAACGAAATTTGTCATCTGGCCTAAAATATTACAATTTCACGTCAATGTGCTAACATTTTATGATCCTTTATAGGACTCCTGACTTCTTGTCGTCATAGCACACGAATTATTGATGAACGTTCTCCCTGCTTCCTCCTTTAAATATTCAGAACTCCATAGAAACTTTAAACGAAACTGTCAAAACGAGAAGCAATCTAAAAACCCAACAACTTCCGGACAACAAAAGACCAACTTTAGCACCCCGGATTTATGACATCCTACAAAGCCAGAGAATCCTAAAACTTCACCTATCAACCACAGAAATTTGTTCCTCAAAAGGTGACACGACGAGTCATCATAGAAAATTCACAAAAGTTGATTCCACAACTAGATTACCCCTATATGCGAGTAAGTATTATACTGCTGAGGTGTGAACTACCTCCAGATATTATTTCAATGAAAAGGAGTCCTTCTCACAGGAAGTCTGCATTTTTTTTTTGCTAGAACTGGAGCAGATTGCATGTGAAAAAAAAAATACACACAGGATGCCTTTGGCACATGTTAGGCAGGAAATAAGAATGCTCTCTAGGACATCGATTAAAAAAATGGATATGTCAACAGAATAAGATGCCACATCAGCTGTGTGTGCATGTGTGGGTGAAACGGTCCCAGTGCTCTTGTTGAATTGATTGCTTTGCCCTTTTTGTCGTCATCATTGCTTCTTTCTTGTATGCAAAAAGGAGTCCTCATTTACAGACGAGTATGTCTGCGTTTGCCACGAGTATAGAAAGTAAAATCGTAGTTTTCCTTGTGACAGTACCGCCTCGCGGTTAAGGATGTCATTTCCTCCTTTTGTGCAGTGAAGAAATTGAAAATCACTGCGGCATTCAGAGGAATAAATTCCAGATTGGATTTCGGCGCCTTCAGCGTTTCCCTTTTGCTGTGATTGGTAGTTTGGTTGTTTCCTTGCACTTTGCGCTGTGATTGACGATTGATACTGATTGGCAATTCAGGAAAGAAAATTGAACTTTCGCTTGAAAGAGTACGACGAACAATAAGAAGCAGTTAATGATGTACGGAGAATAGTTTTGGCTGTAGTCTGTAGCACTGTGTTGGAGAATTTTTGACGACTTTTTTGAACATTTTTTTATGATTTTCTCATCCAGATAGTAGCCACTAATTGGTTGTCTTAATGACAGTTCCAAGATCCCGGAATTATTGTGGGACGATTTTTGGGTTTTGCTCGGATTGGGTGATCATTATCATCATCAAGTCGAATTATTACTTACTCCTCTGGAGGAGGGTCAGTGTCTGTGACCACAGCTAAGAGTTGTCTCCGCGGAGGAGTTCTTTCCCCCCTTCTATGGTCACTAGTTACAGATAATCTTCTAGGCAATCTTCAAAGATCAGGCTATATCGCCATTGGTTATGCGAATGACCTGGCGATATTTATTAGTAGTAAGCACAGCGCGACCACCTCTAGCGTCATGTAAGGTGCTCGTGATCGAAAATGGAAAATTAGAGTGGTTCAGCAGAGAAGGACTATCCATCAATCCCTGCAAAACTGTTCTAGTGCCTTTTACTAAAAAAATACTGGTGAATCTAGCGCCTATCATTATCAAAGGCACCACCCTTATCCTAGTGAAATCAAATACCTCAGGGTCATCCTCGACAAATGGTTTTGCTGGAATTCCCATATCAATTTGGCCATCGAGCGTGGCACTAAGGCTACGAGTATGTGGGCCAGTAGACGCCTTTACGGCCGAACTTGGGGTCTAAATTCAAAATGAAACATTGGATGTATACAATGATGGTGAGGCCCATTATCACGTACGCGTACACGTATGTCTGGTGGCCGAAAGTTCTTGAACGGACAATGGCAACTAAACTCCAAAGAATCTTGTCTCGGCATCACATGTGCTGTGCGTTCTTGCCCTACGACAGCTTTAGAAGCAGTTGTTGGGCTTTCATCCCTACAAATCTTCATTAGGAAGACCGCCGCTAGATGTGCTATTAAGCTGCAGATGGAATACAAGTATAAACTAGATGACCATGTGGGACTTTTGAAAATTCTTGACTTAATCCCCAAAAAAAGACATGACCCTAGGGGCCTGGTCTGGTTCACAGATGGATCGAAAATGGAATCTGCAGTTGGAGCTGGAGTCTTTGAACCCAACACCAAAGTCTCGATATCTATGGGAATCTGTCCCACGATATTTCGGGCTGAACTCTATGGCAACGAAATCTGCGTTAGGTTAAACCTTAGGGTATTAAGGGCGCTAGGATATATGTATTCTCAGATAGCCAGGCAGCATTCAAAGGGTTGTCGTCCAATTTAATGGACTCTATGTCAGTTAAATGCTGCTACGATGCACTGCAGTACAACAAGATAAAAGAGATACAACAAAATAAAACTTGAATAGGTCCCCGGTCATCGAGGGGTTACAGGCAACGAATTAGCAGATGAACTACATAGCTAGGGCCGGCTCAGAATCTGCGTTCATAGGACCTGAACCTTACTGTGGCATCAACTGGTCTTCCGCCACAGCGCTGATTAGTAATTGGGAACAAAAACTTTGTCTAGATCTTGCACCGAGCCTAGCAGAGAAGGTAAAATGGCAACTCACCAAATGCGCAATCCATATCTGTGAACACAGACGGCTCCGAAATGGACACTGGCGTAGGTTCTGGCATTTTCATCCGACTCCAAAACCACAGCAGTGTTTTCCAAGCGGAGGTCCAGGCAGTTACAACAGCAATCCGTGAGTAAGGGCAATACCCTCTGAAGCTATCACCTTTTTTATTGACAGTCAGGCTGCTATTAAAGCAATCACTGCCGTCGAAATAAAATCGAAGCTTGTGATGTACTGTCGCAAAGAACTTAAGGCTCTAGGTACGCAGCACAAGGTTGAACTCTACTAGGTTCCTGGACATGAAGGAATACCAGACAATAAGAAGTTTAACGAGCTGGCAAGGGGGGGCTCGACATCGACCACTGAATTGAGAGACCTATCCGTGAGTATCCCGCCTTATACACTTAAGCTTGAAGCAGGGAAAACAGCCACGAGAGTGGAAAACTACATATGGAACTCCATAGAAACTTGCGTTATCATAAGGAAACTATGCCACACTTTTGATAAAGCTACAACCGGGAGACTTGTTCGGAAAGACCGGAAGTCTATTTTCAGCCGGGCACAACACTCTGCGGTATCATATGAAAAAAGGAACTCTGCATAGGCCGTGGCGATGAGGAAGCGATTGAGGATACAACTCACTTCCTATGCCACTGCCTCGGCCTCCAATATTCAAGATACACTTCCTTAATGACCTGGAGGGACTCTCCATAATGCCAACGGAAACTCTGATGAAATTCATCAAATCCACAAGATGCTTTGTATGTTAAGGACCGGAAAACAGGTAACACAGTGTATGGATATAGATATAGGGTTGCATCAAGTAAGGGACCCTCTTTCTTCCCCTAATGGGTAGTACAATGGGTCACCATTGACCTGAATGTGGCGCGGACGTATGTCAGATATCCGCAAGAGGTGGGACCGTGAAAAACTTTTTGGAGTTTCCTGGGCTTCGAACCCCGCACTTTAGTAGTCCAACGTACTACCACTGAGCCATGGCAATCGTTAGTCTTTTTATAAAATATGTTTCTAAGGACTTTATTTCGCCTTCACATAGAAAAACTATTTTTTCTCATATAAATATGCGACTTCCCTAAACCATAGTGTATCTTATTTTTAAGGATTTCCTTCGAAAGGTCTCATGCAAGTCTAGAAAGTTCCAAACAATATATATTTCGTGAATTTTCAGTCGAATTGCTATGCATTTTCTTAAAATGAATTAATTTCAAATATTCTCTTACACATGTCTACGATTGCACGTGCAGAACAATGCAATTATATCAGCACAGTTTCATCCTTGACTCATATATGAATTCCTTTGAAGTTGAAAACTGACTACGCTTTTGTGATACATTGTTTTTGTGTTTTTAAGAATTTAAAATGTAATCTAATGGCGTTCCTTACATTCTCTGATTTATTTATGTCCTTTTGTGCACAAAGATGAACCTACACAAAAAGGCACAGAAAATATATTAAAAATTGAAAATACACAAACGGAACAAAGTGGTAAACGTAAAAAATTTCAATGGAAAAATTCTTCAGATAGTACATTATCCTTGCAAAGCAGCTTTACGGAAATATTACGAAATCCTACGTGCCTTTCATCGTGAATTCTGAAACATGTATTTATTGCATTAAAAAAAAGGCAAAAAAAAAAGCATTGCAGACATGAGAGTTTAGCATTACAATCCCTGTGCACATGAGTATTCATTTTTAATTTTCATGAACTTTTCAACTTTTCAAAAGAAAGACAAGAAAGTCCTTTCATGGCATTTTAGTCAATCAAAAGTACGCACGTCTGTACACGGGATGCTATAGGAGAAAAGAAAATTAAAAAACTTTACTTTCGACAAAAAACTTTTAGTCCTTCACCTGGCTCGAGATTGGGGTTCCACTTAATGACTCATAAATATTTGCTGAGAGTCCTTCTTGATTAGAGAAATCCCCTTTAAAGCTGAAAATCTTTTTGTTCGAGTAAATAATTGTTATCCTAATTAAAAGCACTAATCCACATACCCAGGCTCACGTACCCCAATGCCACAGAAAAGCCATGAAATCCTAGCAACCAACCAACTCATTAATGCCGAGAATAATGCACAAATAACGTCCAGATTGCATTTCATATTCCCCACAACGAAATTCAGTGCGTGTATCTCCCAACACTTTTACCCTGTTGTCGTAGATGCTACATCTACACCCAACAACACTCGTTTCTAAAATAATCGTGTGCTCCATAAATACAGGAGCATAGGATCCCGGGCCGCCGCCAAGGTGGATTAGATGTCTCATGTTTACCAAAACAACACACAAAAGTCCTCTAAAAATTTACTTTCTCTCATAAATGTGTCCTGTATCCTGTGCAGTCATAAGAGTGTGTGTTCGATGCTAGTGTAGCGTGAATTCATCGACGCCACTAGTTCTATACATGTCCTGTTTATATTTTAACGTAATTGCATTTCATACACACATACACATGAGTTTAAATAGAAGTTTTTAACTGCAGAAATTTAAGAGGACATCGCTTGCAACAACTACAAAGCAGCAGGTCGGCCTTTTTGTGTGCCTCCCATACTTGTGCCGCGCGCCTCAAAGCCACAAAGTGCAAAGTGAGCGTATTGCGAGAACATTTTCATGCTTCGTTTGGATCAGGGAAGCATTATGAAGCGCAGACACTTGGCAGTTTTGTGGCAGGCAGTAGCGCACTAATGGGCAACACCACTACTGCCACCGCTCATCTACTCCAAGGATGCATATACATACATGCGGGAGACGTAATTGAGCATGACTGAAGCGGTGGTAAGGGGGAGTGAGGCTGCTGCATGTATCCGAAAACTGTACTACAAGGATATTTAAGAGAAAAATGTTTATCGGCCAACACTATGAGCAGGCATCCTCTGGGGTGTAGCAAGCATAGCATAATGTGCCGCACAAATGTTGCTGTTAACTTTTTTAATGAAATGGAAGGCTTTCCCCCTCACCCCCACCCCAGCGACTTGTTATGGGTTAAAGTTTGTTTTTACTCTTACCATTCCTGCTTGCCTGCCATCTTCCTGTGCCTTGTTTGTTATGTTTAGCATGTGAGAGCAGGGCTTGAATGCATAAACTCATTATGCGGTTAGGGAAACTCCAACAGTGTGGGGTGGGGGGGGGGGTGGTGGTGGTTGAGCCTTAATGTTAATAAGAACTTTTGAAATTCTCTCTCGCGGCGATGAAAGCAACAACAACCACCAAAAAAAAAAAAAAATAAAAATCCGAAGGATAGTCATTAAATTTCTTGGATGCTATTTTTAACACTAACAACATCTAAACAAACACCAAGGGCGGATGTGATTAATGAAAGTGCCTGGCAAAGTAGTGTGTGTGTGGTACTTTTTGGAGCGCACAGTTTTGAGCTGTTTTTCTGGTGCCACGGAGCGAGCCAACCTATTTAACGCTAAATGAATCTTTTATAAAGGATATAGGTTGGAGAAAGAAACTGCAACTAATGTTTTCGTTTACGAATTCTTTTTTTTTTTTCTGTGCTTCAGGGAAGAACTGTTCGATTGGGGAAAACTGCAAGTCATCATTATGGTTGCGAGGGTTTGTTTACTTTTTGTGTGGTTAGCAAGGATTTTTTTTTTTTTTTTTTTGTAAGGATGGGAAAAAAAGTGCGCAAAACTGCCGAACGTAATGTTTTTGTTTACTTTTAATTTACGTCCGGTAAATGTGAATGCATTTGTTTGTGTGTTTTGGTTCAGTGGTGTCCTGTGGAGAGCGCTTGGAGGATGTTTTATGTCTTGGAAATTGTTTTAATTAGAAGTAAACAAAATGCGATCTTGAGGTAGAGTAAACAAAATGGTTTTTTAATTGAATTTTCACCGAAAAGTACAATGCCCTTAAGAGAGATAAGCCAGGACTAAAGGTGGAAGGTTTATGGGCAGATTTCGGAGGGCATTTCGTTTATGGATTTTTATCACGTGACGATGATTTAATTTTTATAAGCGTGTTTGCTTGAAGAACGTTTATCAGTGGGGGGCTTTTGCTTTTCAAGGTAAGAGAGGTCGGACGTTGTCCTCGGCTTTTATATCTAAGCGATGAACTGAAGTGGCTGGATACGATATGGACATATGGTCTGTTGCCCCAGTTATTTGTTAACTCTGAGGCAGAAGACTTACTTTAGAGAACCATGTCACTGTTGTCTTAGCTGGATTGATACTTATACTGACCAGTGCACTCAGTTCCCGGAGTACCTTTTATTCTCTTTGTATTCTTTGTATTATATCGCAGAGTACCTCTCCAAACAGAATGTTCTCAGCATAGCCAAGGCTGTTTGCTCCTTAGCTTTTTATTGTGACAGGATCCATGATTTGGGTCAGCCTCGTTCCGTGCAATGAAGTTTTTCTACCACGAGTGTCTCGCCGGGTCCAGATTGGTGTTAGCAAAGGACACCTAATATCAGGAGTTTATGGTTGATTTATGTGGAAATCTCAGCCTTATATTTCAACGTCTTAGACGGCTTCAAGTCTGATATCTAATCTCAACCTTTGAGTTCTGCTTGACTATCTGCCCAGATGTTGATATCCGCCGTTGAAAAATTCAGGACATGGACAATCCGTGCGCAGCTTGCTCTACCACGTAGATCTCAGCTTAAAAAACACTGCAATTGTTGCTCAGTCGATATGGCTGGTTGATGTGTAGTATTTTAAAAAAAAAATTCCTGCTCCTGTACATAAACATAGAAGGTGCCATTGATCATCAAGGGTTCTTATCGAAATTATGCTCAGTACTCTCATAATCTGTTTGGGGAGCAAGTCTTTTGTATTGAAGGTGTCCAGTATTGCATACTTCGAGCCATGGCGGGACAATCGTGCAGAATATGCTCGGCGGTCTGTTGATCTATCAGACAAAATCGGCACATGTGCGTAGGACTTGTGTACATGAAAGTTGAGTGAACAGTGTCCGTAAGGAAGTCCGTGAGGAGCTTAACATTACTCTTGTTCAGTGCGAGAATTTCCTGACTTCTCTTGCTATCGCAAGCATTGATGAATCTCTTGGCTTGACGTAGCCCAGTTGTTGAGTTCCATTTTGAGATTCTGTCTTGGTGATTTCATGAGTTAAGCTCCATTTTTATGTGGCTTGTGGATAAGCTGCAAAAGAGAGACAAATGAATGAAAATTGCGATCCTAGTCTGGCTTATCAGCAATTTCGGTGCCCTTTATTTCCTCATGTCCTGGAACCCAGTTAATGGTAATTTGATGATGAGCAGCGAGTTGCTTAAGGGCATCCAGGCAGTTCCAGGCGAGCTTGGTCTCAAAACAAAAGGAGTTCAGAGCCTTTATCGCCGCCTGACTGTCGGAAAGATGAAAATTTGTTTTCCACGGAGCTTGTGTCTGATGCACTCTCTGGCACATAGCTCAATTGCAAAAATCTCGGCTTTAAAGGCAGCCTAGAGAAACTGCTTGTTTGAGTATGCGTGCACCGGGTATCCTTAGATTATAGGCTTCTATTAAGTTATGTGTTCCACAAACTTCCACTCTTTACAATTTTTGTGTGAAAATCTACATCTTACGCTCCCTTGAAAAATTTACTAATTTTTTCCTTTTTCTCGTTTCAGGTAAGTCACATAAAAAAAAAGAAAACTCACAGTGAGCCTCGAAGGTAATGTAGAACAAATACAGGATACCATGTGGAGTTGCCATGCCAAGTTTTTTCTCCTGAACGATTAAAAATATCAGACGCTTGTCTGAAGGAAGGTTGGCATCCTTCAGTAGTGAAAGATGATTGCTAGGACAATAACCTTCGTCTTATAGGTGATTTCACATACCATTTTCCCCATACTTATGTCATCAGACAATTGCGATGGCACATGAATCATTGAACCGAACGACAGTGCCAGCGGTCACATCTTCATCAGTCATAATCTTCCCACTTGCTTATCGATTGCTATTCCTTTTAGATACACGTGCCGAGCCTACACACAAGATTTATGCTCCTTCATTAGACATTCATTCATCGTCGGTAGGTACCTAGTATAACCAGTTTTTTTTTTTTTTTTGGTGCCTACTAGCTTAAAGATAAATAAATAAGCCATGACATCACCGCACCGCCCCCCGTTGGAAAATAAACAGCAACAACATGAAATAAACAAAATGGGTACATTTCATAAGCCCGACATTTTATATCCTGCCGGTTGACTTATGATGATAAATATCCCGTAAATATCCTCTTTTATTTTTATTTCCATTTTCATTTCGACATCCTATGTTAGCTAGTCCTGTTGTTTGCTCCCCTTCTTGCAATCATCCCTGTGGATTATTTGTGTGGCTCATCGTTATTATTTTACCACAATGTGAGATGCTTCCGTATTTTTATTTGCTACCCTCGAATGTACTCTGCCACCCTCATCGCAATGTGAAAAATTTTAATTTTCAATTCCATTCAATGCTCGTGCAGCAGAGCAGAGTCTATGCAGTTAAAAACGTATGTGGGTGTCAGATGGAGGTGGCGTGGCGTTCATCAGTCACACGTTAGTGTGTTGTGTGGTTGGGCAGGACGGCGACGACGACGGTAGCAAGGACAGAAAGCTCGAATCGAATGTTCGTTCCATGTTTATGATTCTTGTACAGCATGTGTGGAGGTTTGTGGGCATCCCACTGCGATAGGTGGAATACAACAGAAGCTAACAATAGCATTGGAGCCTGGGGATGTGGTGATGTGCCTTGTCTGTTGTGGTGTCCTTTTTTTTTTTTTTTGGTAAATGGGGAATATTTTCAACTTCCGATTGAAGTCAGTGAAGTATTGTGATTTATCGACTCGGGGGTTTTATTTTTTATTTATCTTTTTTTTCTGTTGATCCTGCTGAATGTGTTTTAGCACAGTATCGTACGGTGACTAGGAAGTTTAATTTTTTTTTTCACGCTGTCATTTTTCATGTATTATGTGCTATGGTAGGGTTTGACTGTTTGACAGGAGGGAAAATTGACTAAGGGTTGTTGTTTGTAGAATTTTTTAGACTCCATTATTTTCTGGAATACCCAGCAGAGACTTTACGGGTCTATTATGGGTTATCGTTAGAACTAAAATGGGTTGCAAATGTTTGCTTTATTTCATCCGGTTGCGCAACGTACATACCTATTGTGAATGGTTAAGACACCAATTACAAGGACACGTGCAGTTAAATGATATAAATTTCGAATTTTTTGCCGCTAAAATTTATCAGATAGGCTCGTGTACCCTTAAAAGCTTCCATGAAGACGCTGTTTGATGTGGTACTAAACTGAAGCTTACTTACTTAGGTGGCGCTACAGTACAAGTGAACCTGGGCCTCAACAAACACGCCTTTCCAGTTAGTTGTCCTTAACTACCAGTTGCGCATTGGCTGCCCTCTACTGCGTTGTCCCTCCAGGTTAGATTCAAAGACTCTGCGGGCCGGAACAATGGTGTCTATTCGCTCTACATGTCTTAGCCAGCTCAAGCGACTGATGGACATGTTTTTTGACTACATCGATGTTGCTGTACAGCTCCTAAAGTTCGGCGATAAATCTTCTCCTCCAAAGCCCGTCAACGCAAATGCGAGCGAATATCTACGAATTTAGGCCTTAGGCTTAGGACAGGTTAGGTAAGGTTAGGTTGATGTGGCAGGCTGCAAATATGCAACCTCACTTAGACCAGCTACCACAGGATCAGCATCTCCAAAAGAGTTGAACCAGGAGGAGCTACTTATGAAGCGCTGGAGTTTGCTAATGCTAGCATTAGCCAGTTCGTCAAGGTTGTTGAAGAAGTAGGCCTTTAAATGCAGTTTCCTACGCGCAGAAAGTGGTTCGTATGTACAAAGAAGATGCAGAATGGTTTCTTCCTCCTTTTCATCCATGCAGCTTCTACAGAAATCGTTAGAAGAGGACCAGCTTAGTGGCGTGCCTACTGAAAATGCAGTGCCCTGTAACGACACCTGCTATGCTGAAGATGAGCTCCTTTTTCTCTCTTATAAGACAGTTGGAGCGTTTGAGATCCAGTTTAGGCCAGATCTGTCTAGTACCATTTTCCCATCTGCGATTGATACTGCGTTAAGCTTGAGTAGCATTTTAACTGTAGCGATAGGCATACCGAGATTCGCCTTATCCGGCGAGCTCTTCAGCCAACCAATCCAACCCAACCTTGTTAAGATCCAGGCGACAATTTAGGACAGTTCCAGAGTTCAAGGTGACGGACTCCAGAGATTTGATCCCGACTTAGCTGTCAGTGAAAATGAAGATATCCCGTTTCATGGCTTCTTTTATCGCCATGATCTCCGTCTGGATGACGCTTCAGTATTTTGGGAGGCAGAAGGAGATTTTTAGGTTGCAATCATTGGAGAATACATCTCCTCCTACTCCTGATTCTGTCTTGGATCCATCCGTATATAATCGCATGGATTTCTTTTGCAACCCGAGATCTCCTTGCCGGTCTTCTCTGGTGGGTATTCGGCTTTCAAAACGTTTTTCGAACAGAAGTTGAGGAAGACTGTAGTCTATGTCTTCTGGGAGAAAGTTAAGATCGTTGAGAATGGTGAAGTGTCCAGTACGTAGACTAGACCACAGAGATATGGCCTTCATGCGTGTGGCGGCATACGTTGCCACCTGTTTGCTATAGAGATCTAAGGGTGGCAGATGGAACAGCTGTTGGTGAAGTTCCTAAAGCCCCGCTTATACATACGCAAGTCGACCTTTACACTCGGTTCAGATGGTTGCGGTGAATGGCCTTCTCTAAGGACGCCCACCAGACGATCACGTCGTATGTTAATATGTATAGGCCTGAGGCCAGTGTAAGCCCCATTTATTTCCCAACGCTTTCTTGCGACACTGCAGAGCTGTAGTGGCTTTCTTGAAGCGCTAAAGGATATTGGGTTTGCAGCTTAGTTTCTTGTCGAAGATGATTCCCAAGTATTTGCCTTTATCAGTCAGTGTCAGACTGACACCACCAAGTTTTGGACGATCGAAATGCGGAAGTTTATGTTTCCTTCTGAAGAGGACTACTTCTGCCTTACAATTAGGCAACGCCTAATTGCGTATTCTTTTCCTGAATAGGTCCACAGTAATTTATGTGTCTCTTTACGAACATACCCGGAAGTACCGACGACAGTTATATGCATTCCTATTGTTCTTTATTCTCCACCCTATTTAAATGTAATTGCTTCCGCCTTTTTATTTATACCATTAAATTATACCTCATCCTTCACTTGGGCAATTAAATAAATTCCAGCCAAAGGACAAAAGGGCTCTCGTACTCTACACAAAAGCAGTGCGTTTCTGTTACAAAGAAACAATACAGGGGTAATTACACACATATGAATTTCATTCATCCCTCTTACAACCCTGGTTTCCATTGTTCCTACAGGATAGTGAAAACAAGGACTCGAAAGAAACTGTGGCACAAGAACGAAATATATTTCTTCTTCTGTTTGATGGTTGATTGCTGACTGCACAAAATTGAGGACAGATAACTCGCATGCAGCTATCCACACCCACATCTAGATGAGCAATAATTCCTGTTATCCTGTCTAAGGATTCATATTCATTCTTTGAAATCCACATCCCTATGTGCACGACAACGACAGCATGAGACAACAGCAATATTAGAACATAAAAAAATGGAAGGAAGCTATGTATGTCCTTCTTGTTGGTTGTTGTTGTTGTTGTTGTTGTATAATCTTAATCGCTGACACTAAAAACGATAAAAAGCACGTGTCGGTGGGTATCGTAGGTTAGCCCTCACATGATTTAAAAGGCAGAACAGAGTTTTTCATCAAAATTCATCGGGAACGGTGACAGAAGAAAGAGAGATAAAGTTGAATGTGCCCATTCTTAAGGATTGAAATTGAAAGAAGGACGACAGATACACGTTCCACAAAAAATTTTATTAGTCACCTCATGTATGCTGTCAACTTTTAGTGCCAATTCAACACTCTTGCTTTCCCTAGTAGAGCGAGCTTCCGCGTTCTCCGCCTCCTGTTGCAGTTTTACTACCTACAATGAAGGGAATTTGCCTCGTTTATTGCCACGTCAAATGTCGTCGGTGGCACACAGTGAAACCACCCTCACGAGGGTAATTTTATTGCAAAACAGCAGTACATACACGTACACGTAGGACGAGAACAACGCACAAAAAAAAAACAACCGTACGAAAATAGGGTAAAATGAAAAATCGACAAATTCAACGAGTAGCATACATTATGAGACACCAAGGACTCATGATTTGTTTCTTGAATAACTAGAAAGGAGGTTCCATTCCTGTCTTAGTTCTTGGGCTTTGGCAAGCAAAGGTGGCATATCTTGGGTGTCCTTAAAGTTGAGTAAAATATGAAAATAAAATTTAAATTCGCCGTAGTACCAATTTTGCTTATTTAATCCTTGAATCCTGGTGCGCTAAGAGAACTGAACGTTATTCCTTCGTTGTCGTCCTCCATCCTCTCCAGTTTTACACAAAGGACCATACACAGTTTGTGTAGTGGAAGGACCTCTTTTGTTTACTTCCTATTTTTTACTCCTCTTCTCCTTCGCCATGATATCCTTACAAAACAAATAGACAAAACGTGCACGCAGTACACACACTCACACACAAATACTCGTACATATAGCCCAACGAAAGGAAACATTTTTTTTATTGCTAATGTGGTACTAACAGTTTTCTTCGACGTGTTTTTCTATCCACGGAAACTTCTATTCCCTTTTTGCTCCTTTTTGTGGAACAAGGATTATCTTTTTGTAGTTGTCCTTTTCTCTTTTCGGTTTCTATGTCTTTTTTTTTCTTTCTTTCTTTTGTTATATTCTGCGTTACCAAAGTATTCATTAAGAACAAAACTTATGTTTACGTTTGTGGTTTCATCGTCCTTAGTCTCTATACATATTCCTGGGTTCCTTTTCCTTTGAGTCTGGAGGAGGGGGAAAAAATGTGTTTGCATTTTATTCATTTTTTTTTATCGGTTGGGGTATCTAGATACATATTTTCTTTTTAGTTAAAACACCAAAATCAATATCTACTCCTTCGTTTGGATTTTTCACTTGTGGTCCTCTGCCGTGCAGGAGAGAAGGAAAGGAGTCTGATTAAGGAAGGCGTCCTAGTTAGTGGTTTTCCATTTTAAATAAAACAATTGGTTTCTGTTTTGAAGATAATTTTTTTATTGAAGAAAGGTTGTGCTGCAGAAGTATTCCCAAAGGGATGTATCTGCGTGTCGGTAGAGCACTCATGTTCGCTAGGAAATTTAGGAACAAATGGGTTAATAATACCGGCCTAAAGGGTGTCCGATTAGGAGCCTACAATATATTGTACTTTCCACAGTATTCTTTTTTGAGAGAACCAAAAGCCCTCTACGGCTCTCGTTTGACGTAACCGCAAAGATATGGCATAATCTCATCTATCGTACGTTAGACCTTGGCTTGGACATTTTAAGCTTAGACGTGGTCTGGGAATTGTTGCGTAGCAAGTCGATATTTTCTTTCGCAGTGTGTAGCAGATATGTAAGGCTTCTGGCTCTCTTAGTCTCTCTCAGCTCTTCACTACGTTCTATTGTTTCCTATATTTATTTTGACCATGAAAAGTGAAAAGTTCAGTTGTCATGTACATCTCCGAAGACCGTTTCTAGCCAGCCTTTTGACTATTTGAATTCCTTCAATACCTTCATGCCCCGCTTCCCATCTCAGAGTGACTTTGTTGGGGATAGGCAAGTATTGTAGATCATGGAAATGTATGACGGATCAAGAATAAGGTGTCCCGCCGGAGTCACCGAAGAGTTCCCAATTCAAGTCGGTGTGCACCAGGGAAGCGTTTTAAGTCCTTTGCTATTTATTGCGGTCCTAGATTATCTGCTTGAAAGATAGTGACGGACCCCAAAGTGCATCCGTTATTCTTTGCTGAAGATGGGGCCAACATAAGCGAGGACCAAAAGTCCCTGCAACGAGCACTTGATGTATGGGTGGATGTTTTGGAGGGAAATGGGTATCGAATTAGTCTCAAAAAGACAGAGTACCTGTACTGCCCATACTCTGATCCACTCCGACCTAGTTCAGACATTTATTTGGATGGAAAAGTGATTTCCAAGTGCGAAAAGTTCAAGTATCTGGTATGTATGATCATCAGGCGCTCACATACAGTTAGCAATGCTGGACAATATACAAAAAGTATGAGGGCAAATTAACGGCAGCTGAGATGAAGATGTTTCCCATGACAAAGGTTGATCGAATTAGAAGTTCAAAGATCCGAACTCCTGAATCACTCAAATGCAAAAACACCAGCAATTAGTTGGCCTCAGTGACGAAATGATCCGAAACCGGGAGGCCTGCAGATACTTTCTGAGGTCGAATCGGCGAACTCCACAGGCGGACCAGTAGGGATGCAATAAAGTGGATCCCTATAATCCTGATCATAACCCCGCCGGACAAAAGGAAAGAAGAAGAAGGCAAGCATTGAAGACTTCAATAAATCGGTGTTTAGCACCATATTTGTCGCTTCACAGTCCTTGAATAAATGGATGGAATGGGATGCAACAATTCAGACTACTACTGGATATATTGATGGCGATGGAGATAAAGAGCGCTGGAAGTGAATTGATGCGAACGAAGCGCGTTGCAGAATCCAAACCCTATGTCGTGTAGGGGCGTTGACTATACTCTATATCACCGCCTATACTCCAAAAGGGCTTTCAGAACTTAACCAATCCCGTCGTTAAAAAAAAAAATTCATCGCCATCCAAATTGTTTTTTTTTTTTCGAGCCTAAAATCGTTTGTCGAGATATTCATATGAATAGGTTGTCATGTACCTTTCTGGGTCCCAAGTGATGCGAGATGAGTTCCACCAGCTCGTTCCACGTGAACAATGATCACCCTTTTCGAAAGCTTTGTTCATTTTAATGCATTCCTAACTGCTCCATGAAGCTTGCTATTTTTTGATAGAGGAACTTAAACTCATAAGCCGGCTACGGAAGCTCCCCGATCTGACCTTGCTCCGACTAGTTCGCCTCCTTTCCGACACTTTTATTTCAACCCATCACTCAAATATTTTGAAAATTGTTCTATCTGCCTCAAACTTGAAGGTCTGAGCAATTGTACTCATATGACTCATTTTAGCAGTCCGGATCTGGACCTGGTTTCTTGAAAGGATCAGATTTTCCCGCGTTCACAAACGACTAGTAATGGTCCTCGTAGAAGCATCATTGGCCACTGGATGCTGGTTCGTTAAAAACGAGATGGTGCCTCTGCAGACGAACACCCACAGCACTACTAGTAAGTCCTACTTCAACGACTCCTTGCAGCGCCTCTTGGGACTTTCTTCGGAAATTGCGAAGTTTGAAGAGGGCGAATGACGAGTCTCCTGCGCCATTATAAACAGGAAAAGTATTAGTCAGTCTGTGGCCTAGCAATTCGCAACCGTAAAACATTCACTGCTCCGAAGCGGCAACACTCGCCTCGGATACGGACGGATATTTTGTTGCCGACCATTGGCTAGCGACCATGGACAACTATTGGATTCTGGGAACGTTAAGACTCTCCTTGACAACGGAAAAGAGGGTCCCCAAGATTTTAGATCCAATTAGAGCGAGAATTCATGCGGTACAAACTGGACAGCCTAGGAGTAAGTGAAATTGGATGGTGGGGACACGGCATTCAATCCTCCTGGTCTACTCTGGGAAACCCACGAATACCACTTGTGAATATGAAGTAGGGCTCTAACTTACCCCTAAAGCGGACACCTTTTGTGGGCGTGACTAACTTCAGTCACCCATTATTCATGTCTTTGTCGACTTAGATAGGTTTGTGCCTGAATAAAGAATTTAACATAACCACTTAAAAAAAGTCCTTGCTGTCTTCTGCTTTTAGAGAAACTACACATTTCCCTCCAGTGAACGGTTTCATATTTCTGTAGGTTGAAGGTTCACAGTTCTTGGATTTGCTTTCTGCATCCCACCATAAGCTACATCCACAAACCCACCTCTACGCAAACGACTAAAATTAATGTGGATTTAGGGGATCCCACTTCAGTTTTCCATGTTCCTGCAAACAGGACTCTGTTATTTTATGACAAGTAGCAGGATAAAGCAACGTTCCGCAGTCTCATTTATATTTTAGTGAACAAATTTCATTTAACGAATACCACGCATCAAGGCTGCAGTATCAATAACAACAACAAAGAACTTATCAAACCAGAGACAGCAGTGGTTGTGGTGGGAACAAAAACCAAATATCCAGCCAGATTCATGAATTCATCTCCTGTAAGAGGATGCATTGGGCGGCTACACAGAGTAACATGATGTAAAGGAAAATTGCACGATATTCTTAGTGCAGGCGGTATTTTCGTGAAAACATATCATCAGTGTGTTGTTGTAGTTCGTGGTTGCCTGCAGGAATTATATCCTTCGAACCAGAAAACAGAAAATTCAATTTACTACGTGTTCCACACGCGAGCATATGCTCTATTCATTGCGACTAATTTGAGATGTTCTTTGCAAGGATATTGCGTTTCCATCATCGAATGAATGATGCAATCGTGCAGTGTACCCTTAATGAAGGGACCCATGGTATTGTTGGTAAATTAATTTTGCCATTCCCCGGAATGGAGAGGCACTCTTACATGCATAAATGCTGTGAGATTCCATTTGAAGGTATAGTACGAGTACAACCATCCACCAGAATGAACTGACGTTGTCAGGGATGGCAAATGCATCCGAAGCAGCTTCGTAAGTTTATTTTCCACATTCACTTGGAACAATTAGTGAATCACTTGCTAAGTGCATTTGAATATTCAAAGTGCAAATGGATGTAATGACACGGCAAGCATTGTTACCATAAGTTGCGCGACACCTTGCGAGGATCCTTCTCATTCCCTTCTCCTTTTTTTTGTGTACATATTTATCCTTATGTCGGAGTAAATTGCTCACTTTTTTTCGCAGAAAGTCATACCTCTTTCCGTATCCTTTCGCAAGACAGGATAATCATAAATTTCCCCCCTTTATGAATACCATTATTTAGATCTCGAAAAAAGAAGGAGAATCGCTTCCAGGACATTCATTTTTTTTCCACGAGTTGGGATGAAAATTTCCTGTCGCCTTCGAAATCAATTTACGCACTATATGTGGGCCTAGATGTACATACATACATATATCCATATAAGCACATGTATGTGTGTATGGCGTTATATCCGCGACATAATAACTGTAAAGATGGATAGGCTTAACGAGGGAAGGGAATACTTTAGATTTCGTTTCGTTTTTATTTGGTGGGTAATGGGGTTGAAACATTATGAAGATCCTTACGGTGCTTTCCGTTGATGTTTTCCGGTTGAAAGAGAAACACTGTATACACGGGGGGTATATCCTAAAGTGAGCAGTAATTCAAGCAACACAGGAAAATTACCGAAGTAGAATTGTGTTTATTTTCTTCTTTTTTTTTTCCTTTTCATTATGTGAAGTGGGGGGAGTATGGTTTTTGAAAGGATTATGACAAGGATGGAAGAAATAAATCAGAAAAGTAGAAAAGGGACACATTTCAACTGCAAGCTTGCACAATTACTCATCAGAAGATGGCGGCACAGGAGAGTTGCGACGAAGGATATGAGGATAAAGTAGGATAAATTTCTCATGTACATACATCTAAATATATATGTATGTAGTACATGCCTCTTCTTCTTTTTCTTCCTTTTGTTTGGCAAAGTTATGATCAGGATTAAAGAGATCATAACCCTTCCACTGAGGTAATCAAGAGGTATCTCAGAAAGTATCTGCAGGATTCTCGGTTTCGGATAACTTCGTCACTGAGGCCAATCAAATGCTGCTGTTTTTGCATTTATGTATGTGATCCAGGAATTTGTTTGGCCTGCCTCCCTTTCGGACATTTTGACAAATTAGCAGCGCCTCTTGTAAAATTTTTAAGATTTTTGCTCATGCACAAGGCGGTACTACATGGCTAGGTTCAAACCACCGAGCATTTAATGAAGGAATGTTCCCTGCGGAGGAGAGGATCAGGCCGAGGTCAGCATACTGGATGTATACGATGATAGTTTGACCAATTATCACATACATATGCGTCAGTTGTATGGTGACAAAAAACCTCCCAGAAAACTGTAAAGACGCATTTAGATAGGGTCCAAGGTCTGGGATCTGGGTTTAGGAATCGATGGTGCAATACGAACGACACCAACATGCGCAATGAAAGTGATCCTAGGCAGTCTGCCACTGGATTTATTTATTAAAAAACAGCGGCATCGACGGCACTTCGTCTGCACGGGGATCACAAATGGTGTGGTACCATCTATGGGCATAGGAAAATCCTGTATCTCGTAAAAAACCAGATTAAGGAGTTGAATATGCCCATGGACGGCATAAAGAGAGTGCGTGTACTGGAAGGTATCACAAAATTTTTATCGAGGATGGAACACCTCCGGAAAAGAAAGTTGGTGGTATAATCATAGGCTTACAGGCTAGTGTCATATTAGTTAGTCTATCAAGCCGGGATGATTGCTCTGTTACATGCGTTGGATCACCTGATAGAAGGTCAAGCTGTTGGTAAAAATATTACTATGGCACTGGACAAGCAATCAGTGATTGAACGCATGGAGCAAACAGATATGAACACATCCATGGCAATGGAATGGGTTCATAAACTCAATGAGTGCTCACCTCGAAATGAGATGACGCTGCTCTGGGTGAGAGGGCACGTAGGGACCGAAGGCAATGAAAAGGCGGACTCTCTAGCAAAGCAAGGGTCAACCTCAGAATTCTCTGGTGCGGAACCATTTCGAGCACTTGATTAACAACTAGACGGTGGCGGAACACCAGAAAAGGTGGTCAACCGTGGAATGTTATAGGCAGGCTGAAATGGCTACAAAAATGCCGACTGGTACCACTTATAGGGAACTTCTAAGCTTGAAGCGAAGGGCACTGAAATGAGAAGTAGTGTAATCTACAGGTCATGGAAATATCAGGTATCACCTAAAGAAGATGGTTCTTCTGCAGAATGATATCTGTAAATTATGCCTGGAGGAATTCGAGACGGGCCACATATATTGTGTCAATGTCCGGCATTAGCTACCAGAAAAAGGGAGGTCTTAATGCGCCACTGGGTAGAAACCCAGAAGGTTTCCAGATTTCTGTTAAACAGATGTCCAGGGTGGACACGACGAATCAAAGCCAGAAAAGAACTGTGGATAAATCCAGATAGTCTTTCGGGTTAAGATCGTGGAAGAGAGACGAAAAGAGACCCATCACTGTGGTTTGGTTCGAGATCTCTCGAAATAAGTGAGAATCTAGCGCTTCAATATGCGCTTGACCATTCGCGAGCATATGGATGACGGGTTCTCTTCAAAATTTATTTCTATACGGGGAGTTTTTGATTTGGCATTTTTGAAATCTAGTGCTGAGCATCTTTATCGCAAGTTCATCGAAAAGCATGTGATCCGACAGCTCTTAGATGCTTGGATTTATCAGAGATTCCGAGAGCTGTGTTTCCGAGAGGGTTTCCTAGTAGTAGAAGAACCGACCTCACTCGCAGCACTGCCTTAAGGCCTTTCATTACAAGCTTATGTCCTATGTTGTTTCACTTGTCGTTGTATCTTCATCATGACAGACAGAGTTTCACTAATGCGTTCCCTGCAGCATTATATTTGCCAAGATGATGGTCTCTCCTAGTTGGCCTTCCTGTTGATTTTTTAGTAGAAATATGACGTGCTTTGCATCTTCACATATTTTTTGGACGAGGTTGGCAGAAGGGGCAATTGTTTTCGTTCTTTCACTTCGTCTTTTCAAGGCCTTGCTACGTTTCCACTTGTATTGTTTTGAAATTAGTTACAATCGATTGAATCCGTTCAATATTAGCAGTATTCGGGGTGAAAAAAATACCGAAATGACCACCCTACTCTAACTTACAATTCTTAAGCTCCTCTGTATCCTGAAAAAAACTTCCTCGTCGAACGTTTGTGTAGTTACTCCGGTTCCCTTTTATTTGCTTGCCCACAATCCGAACGTGCAAATCTTCTTTGCCTTTGATGAAACCACACAAACAAAAAACTTCCGAATTTGAATACCCAACCCACTGAATGATCGCTCCTTTTGCGCTCCCTCCATTACAGTTGCAGTGCAACAATTCAAATAAGAAAACACTTAGTTCATCGTCCTTGGAGAAAATTGAGCGTTACGTACCGAATCTTTGATATTTTTCCACTACTGGGTTTGGTGGAAAGTTTCCTTCCGCAAACAACAAAAATACTACTCGAGTGCGAAAGCCCATCTACCCATTCTCGATTCATTTATGCATCCATCCATATCCTTCTTTACTAAGTTGCTTCCTTGATATCGTTTTCTGTTTGTTTTGCTCTCGTAGTTTTTTTTTTCTCTATTTCTATTCAGAGTCCTTCGAGTGGTGTTTGTGCCTCTTTTTGAGGAGCGATTTTTCCTCTCATCTTTGTGGTGTGGTGTTTCTTAAAGTTTTTTTTTGGAAAGGAAATGCTCTTCATTTTGAGGCACAAAGGAAAGACCACTTAAATGTTATTGCTTTATATACTCGCAGTTCGTGTTTGGTGTATGTACTCCTTTTCATTTCCTATTTCCAATCGACCGACCGTCATTCGTTTTATTTTTTTGTATTGAAACATTTTTTTTTTATTTGTTTGTAATGGAATCCTTGTGAAGGATTTTCAAACGATTTCTGTACCACCATCAATTTTATGCTGAGAAAATTTTTCAAAGACGATTTCATGTGCGGTATCTGTGTGCAATGGGAATAAGTATCGGTGTTCGTTTTCCAGGATTTTACGCGAGACAGTGCACTATTTTATGCTGGCGGTAAAATTTCTACAAATTCAGCAATAGGACTTGGAGACGCGGTTGATTGGAGGGCAAAATTTGCATTCAGAGAAAGTTTTCTATCTTTGAGGTACAAAGGCGCATCCATTCGCGAAGATAAATCATTTGAATTAGAGCGAAGCGAATAAATAACCTTTCGGGGTGTTTCTGAAAAGGGGAGACGTTAATTGCAAAAGACGGTGAAATTGTTCAGTCTGCGGGCGTCCGCCCTGATTTCAAAGGATTCGCGGTGTTGCAATCAATTATTTGCATTTAGTTGAAAAGTTTATCTCAAAAAGGATTGATTTTGTGGAGGCAATGCGACTCGTTTGGCTATTTCATCACGAGTTACGGCTTTAAAACGGCTTTGACAGAAGAGTTGCTTGGCATAGCACTGATCTACCGATATGACATGACATACTTGATGAGCTCCAGCTCGAGCACAATACCTCGCTGGCTCATGAAAAAAAATGCGCAGGTATTGGTGCCTTACTGGGTAACGCATGCTCGCCTGATCTGACACCAAGTGACTACCAAATTTTTCTGGTCAAAGTTCAAAAGAAACAAGGCTTTCGCTAAGTCCATTAATATTGCACTTGGTGGATCGATGAGGAAGGCTATTAAGAGCACCCTGCTACCTTGGATAATGGGGGTACTTCCATATTTGTTCACAAAAAACAGAACCAAATCTTACCAACTCATACTCCGTATTTGACTGCAATAATTGTAGTTTAATCTAGAGTTCACGGTTTTATATTTTCCTCTATTCGTTCTCCTCACACTGGGAACCAATATCAGACGAAGGATTATTTTTTCAACGGAATGTCGTGACGCGCTGATTCCCATCAGACACCATTCAGTCAAACTTTGCTGGGTTCCCAGACCTAACCTTTTTAGAAAGGTGGAAGCTTTGGCAACGATGGGGTTGCCTTTGAACATTATTGAGGCGGACATATCCATACTGCCACCGATTTGTAAACTATTCACAATAATAGACGGCACAATAGAGAAATAGGCTAACTCGTCCGGCTATCCAGGGAGGACTGCCCAGGGTTCGAATGTGGGGATGACTCTTCTGGCGAAATCATAGGACATTTGGTCTCTGCAGTCAAGTCTGCTGATTCTGCGTTTCTATTTGGTGAGGCCAAACGTCGGAGTAGTTGTTCCAGTGCCCCCTCGAATATTATCGAAGATCGCCTTGGCTAACTCCTTCTCAATCAAATTTCCTTGTTCGAAGCTGTAGTGTCCGCTGGGCTTGCCAAGGTGCAGTACAAGAAGAGCACAAAGGAGCCCGTGTCCTTATCGGAGAGCAGGGGAATACCTTTTTCTATGAGGATGCGCTTAAGGTGTATGGCTTTTTTATACTCCCTAAGCCTTTGCAGCCCCTCGGAGTAGTCCTTTTTCTTTTTACTCCCACTCGCACTATCCTTCTGGACTGTCTCTTCGGGGTCGGCAAGCAAATGCTCCTCCAACTCCTTCGAGATCTCCTCGTCCATCGTGATGGCTTCTGATGCCTCTTTCCTCTTCTCTTGGTCAGCGGCCACAGCATCAATTGCGTCTGCCATTGGCCCAAGAGAAAGTTAATCTTCTCCTTCTTCTTCGTTTATTAGTACGTGGAATTTTGGCCGAAAATGAGGGTCCGCTTCGATAGAGCCGCCATATCGGAGTAAGGCTGGTTTTCCATAGGTCTCGCCTGTGCATCTATGGGAGCTCGTTAATGGTTGGTTCATTCCCTAACCTTTTGCCACCACTGGAATTAGGGGTGACTATCTATTGGTTTTCGGCCTTCACTGGAGCCTGTTCGAAGTGGATGCACGCTCAATGTGGTTGACGATGTGCATAACCTACTTGAGCCCCGACACCACGGCCAGGTGGATAGTCGCGCCGAAGAATGGGTGTTTGGAATCACGGTGTTTGCTATCTGGGTTTGAAGTCAGTGCGTAGGTGGTGGGCTTCGACCTCAAATTCATAAGTATTTTCCAAAAAATGTCTTAGTGTGAAAAATTGATTTATTTTCGATCAGAAACCACCGAGCTAGGCCGTATGGCGCACAAAGACCTTAGACCTTCTCACAGTACGCTGGATAGGATCTTAAATGCAACATTAAACACGGATGTGCCGCGACAGCTTTTAGAAAACTTAGGATCTCGTTTTTTTGTAGTATGCTTGTCGCTTGCTCAAGCAAACCTTTACGCCCCTAAACACCATAACCATTCTCATTGACAGCCATGCCGCTATCATGGCTATTGTACATATGTATCTGCTACTACATCCTCGAAGCTAGTAGAGCAGTGCAAGGATGAACGCGCCTCGCTGGGTCATCGGTTCAGGATCAGTCACCTTTGGGTGGGTCATAGCAACATCGAGCCAAATGAGCGAACTGATGAACTAGAGAGGCAGGGATCTGCCCTAAGTCAGAGGTATTGCCACTATAAGAAGCTGTTTATTCAAAATAGTCGTATGTAGTTCGTCGTACGTTATCAAAGCTAGAATAAGGGTTCAATAGTGATACCATTTATCGCGCAATTTCAAACCAAAGAAGGCATTTATAACGGATGACAAATATTCATATGCTTCGGTGAGCCCATTTCTCTGGACACACCACATTGGAGAATCCACAATTCCAAAATGATATCCTTAAAATCCACTTCAAACCCCTTCAAGTCTAGATACACGAAAACTAATTATCGCCTCATGGTACGCACACCTTTTCATTGTTATATTACAGTGGCCACTCCTGACACCTTCAACAATGCACTCTAGTTGTATACTCATTTGAAGGTCTTCATTTTTCCTTAACAATTTTATAGATCGTAAAAGAAAAGTCCTTATTACGATCAGCTACTGCTACTGGGGACGCGCATATAATTTCGGCTTTTCCCGGCCCGAAAAATATGCTCTAATAGAAAAATTACAACCGAAGAGCATCACATTGCCTGGTAGTCGGTCCTAAAAGACAAGTAAGAAATAAAAAGTTAAAGGAAACTGATTAAGGAACCCTACTTTCGAGAGCACCACAAAAAACGAAGGCACAAAGCAAACGCCGGCATGCCCGGCATCCTGGCAGGAAGAGTAGTCCATTTCAGTGATTTTTTTTTGTTTTTTGTTGGTCCTGTTTTTTTCAATTTTTTTGTTGCAAAGTAATTTCAATGTGATGAGAAAGTTTTTTTTACGATTTTCTGCACCGCATCCCCTTCTCTGTTTTTTTTTTTTTTTTTGTTCCGTATCCGTATTTCTTTTTTTATTAACCAACCTTGGTGGTGATGAGAGAATGAAAACAAAAAAAAAAAAAAAAAAAGGACGGGTGTCGGTGGCGGTAGGACATAAACGCATTAATGTGGAGGGAAATAATTTGAAATTTACTTCCACTTTGGAGTGCTGTTTTAACTTTTAAAGTTGATTTCGTAATCAGCGGAATGATTGAAATTTATTATTTATTTTGCTTTTGATTTTAACTTACGCTACGCGTGGGTAACAAACGAACAAATGCCGGGGAGGGGGGACTGGGGCCTGGGCTTTAGTGCGTCATTAATGATGGCCACGGACGAGAGCAGGGAAGGACATAAAATTTGTTTTAACACTAAAATCGCAATAAGAGGAAGATATTTTCATTTAATGTATTCATGAAGAGTGTATCTGAGTACGAATGATGGCGCCATCTAACCTACAGACTTTTAAAGTGAGCAACTTTACTTTTGAAATGAATTTTTATTACATTGAGGGGGCTAAAGAGGGTCCGTACGGTAACAGTGTCAGAAAGTGAGGCTACCGGGCTTAAGCGCACGTAGCTAAGTGTAATAAAAAAAAAAACTGTCGGTGTTTAGATATCGCAATTGGCTCGTCCTTAATGTCAGTGAATAGATAAAGGAGTCCAAGCGTTTGCTAATACGATAAGACTGGGGTGTACCAAAGCATTTCGATTATAAATGGCGGGAATTTGGTGATCACAATGCACAATGTTGAGGCCTGCAAAGTGTATAAGGAAATATGGCTCTTATCCTTGTATCCCATCTTAGTACTAAATTCCTCCATCCCTTTAAAACTGCATGGTTGGTTGAAAGTAGACGTCAACACACTTAGGCCATACATAGGTCCATTGTGATACCACGTAGCACGGATCGGAGAAAGAAAGTTTCTCCTCCCTACTCGTGGAACCATTTGAACTTCTTGTGAAGCGTAAGAGGCTCTTAATGTCGGTATCGATCAGGTCGCCTATATCGTTGTAATAGGGGGCTCCTAAGTGAAGCTTCCATCTACGAGGGAGAGCTGAGCAGAAACAAAGAAGGTGAGGAGTAGTTTCTTCCTCTTTTACATCCATGCAGCTTCTGCAGAAGTCGTTTGCAAAGAGGCCTTGCCTTGTAGCGTGCCTATTTGACAGTGTCCAATGATGACACCTATTGTATTGCCAAGGCTTCTTAGTTCTTAGAGCGTTAAAAATCGAGCTTCTTTCAAATTTGTTTTGTCGCTAGACATGTTGGTTCACTTGTCCACCTAAGATTTGCACTCTCGATAGCATCCAGCTTGGATTTTTGTTTGCATGTAGCGATTGGTATACCCAAGGTGCTTTTGTCCGGCAGGATGGGTAAGGTTGTTCCTATTTTGGCGAGTTCATCGGCCTTACAATTCCCTGGAATGTTTCCATGCCCCAGCACCCAACACAGGTGAATATTCAACTGCTCGGCCATCTCCGTGAGAGACTAAGGAAGTTATAGAGATCGAGTCCAAGGACTCGACTTCTTTAATTGCCATCAACACGCTACAGTAGTTTGGTACACGGAGGGAGAGCTTAAGAGTAAGACTTTTGGAGAAAACACCACCACCAACTCCTTCCTTGGATTTTCAGCTGTCAGTGTAGAAGTGAATCGATTCATCTTCTAAAAAGGTATCCTCATTCCAGAATGATCTGGAGGAAAGGGTGACGAGAAAGATCTTATCAAAATTCAGACATGGGTTGGTGTAGTCAGTGTTTTCGGGGGAGATTCATGAGTACATTAGAATGGAAGCGCGTCCAAATTCTTTTCTGGGCGAATGGCTGCTCTCGCTGCCATTTGCTTGCTAAATATATTGGGGGGTATCTATCAGATGGAACATGATGTCCAGTGCTACATAGGGAATTGTTCGTAGTGCTCCGCTTATACACATACAAGCTGTGCGCTGGACCTTGCTAAGATAGTCACGATTTATGCCTTTCTATAAGGCACTCCACTAGACTATTACCTCTATAGTGAGTATCAGTCTGATGACCGAGACATAGAACCAGTGAGTTATTCGAGGTTTAGTCTTCTTCTTCGTAGTCTTCTTGACTCTTTCTTGAATACTAGGTTTCCAGCTTAGCTTCCTATCCAGGATAAGACCCAAATAATTTGCTTTGTCAGAGAAAGTTAAGCTGATACCATTGTGAGAGGGGGAGGGTCGACTGTCGGGATTTTATGTTTCCTGGTGAAGAGCACCAGTTCAGTTTTGTGGGGGTTTACATCCAAGCCACACCGACCCATCCGACGTTTAAACCGTTTAAAGCTTGATTAAAGCGTTTTGTTTGTAGGTCTTTTAGAGTATTTAGGTGCTTTACTGAGACAGCTATAGCAACATCATCCGTGCATCCCTCGCCCTCCAGGATAATCAATAGTTCGCTGCCCACCAAATTCCAAAGAAGGGGGTATAGAACACCTCCTTGAGGAGTGCCTCTACTGACAGATTTTCTAGTGGACATCTCACCCAGCTTGGAGTTGATAATCCGACCATTAAGCAGTAGATTAATCGGTTGGCAAAGTGAGCTGTCGAGCTTCGGGTCTGAGAGTGCATATAGAACACCATTTTTGTCTACCTATGCATCTCAACTCTCTCTCTCTCTAAGCAGGTCAACATTTTAGACATCGCACCTTCACCTTGGTCCTATTATTTTTTTAGAGCTCATGTCTATTATGTAAGCATATCTCTGCCACCTTTGCTAATACCGGAGATAGCTTACAAAAGGAACAGACAGACGAACGCATGCAGGAAACCTTGTAAACTGGTAAAATTAACCCAGATTCTGGCCTGCGTGGGCACCCATCAATATAACTTAGCCCTGTACTGTCTTATGTTTCTATTCACCTTCGTCGTAGGTTGGTTTTCTCCCGACAGTTAATTTTTTTCTTTCTGTTAAAGCTTTGTTGGATGTTCTAACTGACAGGTATGTGCATAGCCGCTGTCTGTCTTCCAGCTTAAGCTTGTCTCATAGACCTGAATCCTGTCTCTGGTTTCGGGTGGTCTTATTGCTCTGTGGATGGACTATGTACATCCTCTTATCTCATCTGTTCATGTCTTTCAGTTGAGTATAGATTGCGTGCATCGCAGCTTTAGCCATCCTTCTGCCTTTTTAGACTTCGGCTGCTTTGTGGATTCAACTGTTTTTCTTTCGTTGCTCTTAGACTCTTAACTTATCCTAAAGGACTCTGTGCTATTTTTACCATCTCCAGTGTAGCTTGTTGGCGATTGCTTCTCCTTTTGGGTTCCTTAGGTTTGCCTAACAACTTTCTCAGTGATTCGTCCTGCTGGCAAATGACTCTGATATGCAAGGTACTTCATCTTAACGTGTGTTATCTGTGCTAAGCATTTGTACATATTTGCTTAAAATTTCTTCTCGATCCTTGTCTTCATAAATATCGAAGATATTTTCTTACAGCGAATCACTAAAATAAACTTTGACAACACATTTCCGACAATGTTTTCAATGAAATAAGTTTTATTAATTTTTGCATCTGCACCAAATTCCTGTACACACTCCTTTGTTCCTCTGTCATAGCCAGTGTAATGCTTAGGGCTTAATACCAAATGTGCAGAATGTAAAACGTCAAATTCATGCAGTACTGCACACATGTGACCTATTCAATGGGTCATTTAATGAAATTTCACCCTATAATGTCGAACTGACAGGCCTCGCCATCCACACCCAACACCCACTCCACACTTACAAGTGAACCTCTTGACATTTTTAAATTTCAATAAAGTCCCACCCTCCTGCGCGCCATGACATAATATACCAGCTCCATGCTATACAAACACTTCAACAACCCATCCCCTTCTCCTGTGTATCCAAAATTCATTTCAATATACGGCCTCTGAACAGGACATGAAATGAATTTTCAAATTACGATGTGAGGAGAGAGACCAGTAGAAATAAAGCATAGAAAGGACCTTCATTGTGCCAAAGTGAGATGCACAAGCAGTAGACCGACAGACAGGAAAAAAAAAAAAATTGTTCACAGCAAGAATCATAACAGCTTACTACATCTTAGGTAACCATTGGCATTCGCAAGGATTTCTAGAAAATTTCACTATATGTGTAAGGAAGGACGTGTTCCCCGTACGTGAGGGGGATATCCTATGAATGTTTATGTGTAATTCTCATCAAATTTTATGGTTACTTCATTTTTATGATGACAACCCTCCACAGAGTGTCCGTCGCGTCGGTCGGGTGGTCCATTCATTTTGTCCTGTGTCGGCCATTTCTACAAACTGGCTATTACCCAATGCTTATGACCGGGACACAACCATTCAGGCGTAGATCCCTCACATAATCAAAAGGAAGCAAAAACTATTTCGTGGAGTGAGGTGACTCCCGCCCCCGAAAAAGAAAAATAGAAATTCTTTTGGTGAGGATACGGTTTTTGCGTGATCGTTTCAGGATAATGTGTGTGTGTGTGTTTTTCTTTTTTAAGGTGGGGTTGCGCCTGCCTAATCTAGGAAATGATGAAATCATCGAATCAATGTGGACAGCATGAGATATTGGAATTTTACTGAAGATTATAACGTTTGACTTCGAATATGTTTTGCAGTTATCCTTGCAATGTGTGAGAGATATATTCGTTTAGTGTTGAAGGAATTTTTATTGATGTCAAAATGTTATAGGCGGCTCGTGCCACTTGCTGCGAAATTGAAGATTTCACAGCTTGTGACATAAAAATTAGGTACGGAAACGTGGATTCCTTTGATTTGCGGTTGCCGGAAGGAGTGGATGTGATGCTTCTGGGAGGATTAGAATTTTGTGACAGGAAAACAGCAGAGTTGAATGGATAGAAATGGGGATCTTAAATTTAAGAAAAAAAATGGCTTAGCTGTGCTGAAAATTTCGTGCAAAAAAGAGATCGAATCATGAAGCTTATTGATATCAGGAAATTTTGAAATTTCCCTGTGGTAACAACGAAATCGCTTGAAGCTTATCATGTTGTTTTTTTCACCGAAATCTGGCGACCTTTAATGTATATTTGAGTCGACAACGGCAAATCAGTTGGGTTTGGGTCCTTATTTCGCTTGGCTTTCCAACCATATGGATACTTTCTCGTGCGGACAGCCATCCTAACCTAACCTAATGGCTGTCCGCACGAGAAAGCAGACACACTTAGCCCAGTAAAGGTCCTTTGCGATACCATGGATCAAACCATTAGGCCACTCAGGGACTAACACAAAGATACACATGACGCCTAAGGACGCCAGATCGCCAAGGTCTTTAAGAAAAGGGGACCCTAAATGGAGCATTCTTTTATGGGACAAGGCTGGGCAATTATATAGGAGGTGAAGGATGGTTTCTTCTTCCTCCTCGTCCATACTGCTCCTGCAGAAGTCATTAGAGACAATGTTCACTGAGAACACCGACAACGCATCTGATCTGTGATCGCTTTAGTTTGCTCAACTCGGCACTACGTTCATGAACTACCCTACGCCAGATCTGTCTGGAGATGTGACACGTTGAGACGTTTTCCCATCTGCGGTTGGTCTTGCTAACAGCGTTCAGCTTTAGCTTACATGTAGTCAGGGGCATACTTAGGGATTGTCTATCAGGCAGAATTCCTAGAGTAGTACCTTGTCTGGCGAGCTCGACTGCCCTGCTCTGTCATCCATAAGAGAAGACAGTCAGGCAGTCGAAAGCGGCCTTTGAAGTAAAGGAGCACGTTTCCAGGGACTCGATTGCCGCTTGGCTGACAGATAGTATATTACACTTAAACCAGGGGAGGGCTTCCTTAATCGCCACGATTTCCGCCTGAAAAACTCTATAATGATCAAGGAGGTGGAACGATATCCTTAGGTTGAGCTTTTCGGAAAAATCACCACATCCCACTTCGCCTTCGGTCTTAGAGCCATCTGTACAAATTGAACCGAGCTGCCATCGAGAGGGCGGGAGTTGTCCCATTAATCCCGTCCCGCAGAGGCAGCAATCTGTTTAGCGAACATATCTACTCGTAAGGGTAACAGGTTGTCCAGTGCCGTTGACGGAGTAGTTTTCAGTGCACCACTGATGCAAATGCATGCAGATCTTTGTCCCTGAGCTGGTTAAGTAAGGTGGACAGCACAATCAAGAGAAGGTCACCATACGATCACGCCCTAAAGTTGTATAGGTCTGATAACGGACACGTATAGCCAGTGGGTGATTTGAGGTTTCATACCGCAGCTCCTACCTATAACCTTTTTACAAGAGTAGGGAGCTACGAGTTACGGCTTTCCAGTTCAGTTTTCTGTCCAAAATAAGACCCAAGTATTTTGCTTTATCAGTGAAGGTGAGACTAGTGCCATTTATCCTTGGTGGATCTATAATGGGAACTTTATATTTCCTCGTGAAAAGAACGAGTTCCGTTTTATGGGGATGAACCTCCAGTCCACATTTGGAGGTCCATTAGGTGAGCCTAGGGAGAGCATATTGGAGGCATATTGAGAGTATCTGGGTGGTTAGTGGAGGCAGCAACAGCAATGCCATTAGTATAAGCGATCACCAGTAGCTCGTTTACTACCAGGTCCACAGAAGAGGTGACAAGACTCCACCTTGGGGTGTACCGCAGCAGACAGTTCTTCTGGCTGATTCTCCGCCCAGCTGTGTGTTAATAACCTGAAACGTTAATGGAAATGCTTTTGATTCTGTAGATTTGCAGAATACATGATTCTTCCATATACTCGCAAAGTGTCACACCAAGGATTTGCTGTATGAACGTCCTCATCACTGCTTCGGCCAACTTTTTAAATTTTTGTTTATAGCCTTCTGAGAACCCCTATTTCAATTACAATGCCTTGACTTTATGCGAGTCACTTAACTAACTTTTGCTTTAGTGTATAGGGCGGGATCCTCATTGAATGATCAGCTTGCTCCGGGTTAGATGCCGACTCCTCCTTTCCTGTTACATCCTAATACCAAGGAACCCTGTAGAGTGTTAGCATTTGCTGCGTTTCAGTACTTAATAAGCATAGGTTTCAGTAGATTAACATGTACGCATTGCGATAGGCTAGCCATAGTCTAAGCCTGATTAAACGTACTCGATTGATGCTTCATCTCTGCCTTAATTTAAGAACGTCAGACGATGCTTTTAAAGTACAACATTTAATCAGCGACCCATTTGCAGTATCACCATCATCCCGGGACTGAAACTAAGTATTCTCGTCAGGCCATACCTATGTATACCACTATAAGGAGCACTTCAGAGACTGCCAATCCAAGCAAAACTGTCCCAATCCCTCATCACGAACGTCGATGGCGATACTATAATATACTTCATCACTTGGACGAAGGACCAACTTAGCCAAATAATTCACTTTAATGTTCTTAATGAATTCCACAAACTACTTCCCAATCAATCCGGCTCTACTCCTTCCTCACACACATCTACGATTACACACACTTATACTTAAATTGACTCCCATATGTCCTTTGCCAATTGCTCGTCCCCAAGGAGATTTTTCATCACCACTAATGTAATTAATTAAACCCGGTCCACTACAGCATTCGTTGTGAAGAACTCCCTGGGGTCCTTTTTGGTATTCCTCATTACCGTTCTCGCAACACTGATGAATATTCAAATGAACACTCCTCACTTTGAGATATGGAAATAAACGAGAAAAAAAATATTCCACCGTTAAGTTGATATGCGAAAAAAAAATCCACACACGTACTCATGTACATACATAGTATATCTGAAAGGAAAATCCATTCGGAACTACTTTATCCTTTTCATTCGTTTTAATTTCGTCATCTGTAGCCCCCCGATGGAAGCAGTAGGAGTGGTGCTGCCTTATCGTCCCTCAACATCAATGTAATCAGTGTTCTCCCAATCTCCCTACAGCGTAAAGTAAATATGATGGTGAATGTCCTCGCTTCAACCGGAAAACCAAAAACAAATGCCATCCTTAAACAGATGCAAGGACAAATATGGTATGTGTGTGCAGAAAAGGGTCTGATTCGTAATAAATAAATAAATAAAAAAAAAAAAATAAAAAAATAGGAAAACCAGAACCGCATGTGTCATCCATATGAGGCCAGAGGGGAAATCCTAGATTAATTAAATCCAGCACAGAGTTACTGCTTCCTACATCGTCCTCGATCAGAGGGGAATACTAGTAAAAAATACACATCCATGCTGTGCAATACGCAAGGACTCGGATTTGTGTGGCCAATGACATGGCCCAGTGAACATTCGGAATTGCTCACTTTGACCATCCGGAATTAATTAGGATGTGTGTGACGATATCTGAGTGTTCATATATGCACACAAGTATTGGAATTGAATGACCAGATATAACCTTAATTTTCTTCAACTAAACTATGCTACAAGACGAGATGTGGTTTATAAGTTTAATTTAGGACATTCTAGTTAATTTATCTTCGGCACTCTGTCCAAATGAGGAAGTTCGAAACGTTCAGTGTTTTGATATCAGATGTGTGATTGGTTGGCAAGGTAATTAACACTTTTTATCGAAGTCACTTTTGGTCATGGATCACCTGATGCAAGAGTGCATCAATTGTTGTCAAATTTCATTCGCTTGCTGCCTGAGAAAGGAGGAAAAAATAGGATTGTGTCTTCGTTTGATTTCATTTATTTCACATGGGGATATGAGAGACCTTCGGTCAGGTGTCAGAGGAATTTGAAGTCCGCAGCGGAGTACGACAAGGATGCATTGCTGCTATTCGTTATGGTAACCAGCGATGTGATACGGGCAGCTCTGTCTGAAGGAAACATGGGACTGAGATGAACTATAATGTCATGTCTTAGACATCTTGACTACGCTGTTTCACACAGGATAATGGACCTGCATCAGATGGCCCTTAATCTGCTCCCTATATTCAGGAAGTATGGTCTCGTACGACGATGGTACCGAATCGCATGTGGACAGCAGAGTTGGTAAAACAAGGCAGCATTCAATATGCTGTCTGTTTTCAGCACAAAAATCAAGCAGAGACTGTGCCGGTCAAACGTGGAAACAGTGCTACTTCATGGGTGTAGTACCTAGAAAGTGACCAACAACGTCACAAGGAAGCTGCAAACCTTCATAAGTAGAAGTCTTCGTAACGTCCTAAGGATCTTCTGGCCTTTGAACGACCAACTACATACGATAATGGACCAGGAGCTAACATACATCAAAATATGGAGGAGAAAGTGGCAGTGGATTGGTCAGACCCTACGGCGAAGTACGCCATGCAATGGAATCCACTTACCCAATCAGGCAGACACGTAGGCTGCCCTTGGCAGAAATGGAGAAGGACAATCGACGAGGGATCCAGATCATTGGGAATGACTTGGAGGAAGCTCAAGCGCGTTGCAGAAATCCGAGCACGATGGGGCACAGGCGTTGTTGATGCCCTATGCCCTATGAAGGGTCCTTAGTAAGTAAGTAGAGACTCTCTAATGGGCAGGCATGCCATTGAATCGAATAGTGAATCGATCTGCCTTACATTTGGAACTCATACTGGCGACTGAGATAAATGGAGCGACATGTTCTCTTTGAAATTATAAAAAAACAGCGAACAAGATGGACTGCTTCATGAATAGTTCCTAGTACTACTGAGCGGAAAATCGGGCTCGGGACAGTTTCTGCGAAACAGCATTAAACTGTTGATCCATAATTTGATTCTTCTATCAAAGATCCCATGCCGCCAATAAGTTGCCTGGATAGAAACGTTAATCGAAAGTCACTGCGCCAAGCGTTGTAAGGCTGTCTTTTTTTTTGTTATAATCTTCCCTCGGGAAAGGCGAACCTTGTGCTCCGAAATCCTTGTAGATGCCTGCTGATTCTGCGATTAAATTGTTGGAGACGCAAATCTTCTAAAAATATCTCCCCTAGGGGTGAGTTTTAGAGTTTGTGACAATGAATTTTGTAGAAAGAAGTTTAAATGGTTGCAAAGTGGATATCGACGTTGTGCATCCTTGCAGCCTTTCTGTTAGAAATTTCAAGTATCGTGTCTCTGTGAATTATTCCATAGAGTTTTTGGGAACATCTGCGTCGGTAATATCTACAAGTCAGCTGCCCATTTACGATAGGCCAATGCTAGGAGTCTGGATGTTATAATTCTTTTGCTTTTAGTCGGTGAGGTTATGATCAGGAGCATATTTTTTTTTTTACCTCGGGGGGTGATGGAAAACGCTAATGCTCACGAGAAACTGGCCCGCTCTGCTGCAAGTAGTGTGGGACTTCTTCTTCCGCCACTAAAACAATCAATGTTCCAACGTTCTTGCCAGCGTTGGTTAGGTTTTTTTTTGCTTCCACTATTGCCACCTGCTTGCCTAGTTCAGGTTTTCTTAGGTGGATGTATTTTTTCTCTGCGGCCAGAAGATCAATCGGCGTCACTGCTGCAACTACCAGGACGGCTGGCTCGGAAACTGTTCGTTATGAACTTACTATCCGGGGGGTCCTATTCGAACCACACAGGCGGACGAGTATGGATGCAGTAAAGTGGGAGGGTTATGATCCCTATAATCCTGATCATAACCTCGCCGAACAATAGGAGGAAGAGGATCCGAAGGCGGGAGCCTATACTTTTCTTGCTTGAGCGCGTCAGCCCATATCTCGAAGCCGTGCAGGAGGATGGAGCGCATGGTCGACACCAGGAATCTTCGTTAACCTGCCGTTCGCCATTAATCTGAGCGATCTGGTGGTCTTAGTCGCTTCTTCGGCTGCGTGGTTCATGTGCTGCCAGAACGTGAAATTTGTGTTTATTTTCATTTCAAGATATTTTACTGCCTTCTTTATGAATATGACCTCTAGGCCCATCTGCAACTCTATGGTCGTGGGTATCCATCTCCTTGTTAGCAGGACTATCTCATTTTTGTCCACTTCTAAGCTCAGCCATGGTCCTCCATCCACTTGTGAACCCATTTCATGACTTGATTTAGTGTTCTTTTAGCGTCTTCTGTGTCTCGTGCGATGATAACTGCAGCGAAGTCATCTGCATAGCCGACCAGAAACGTGTCGTTGGGCATCTCCATGCGAAGGATTCCGTCGTATGAGATGTTCCATAGATCAGGTCCCAAGATTGAGCCCTGTGCAGCTCCGGTGGTGACTTCTTTTCTACGGGGTCCCTCCGTGGTATTAGCTCTCTATCGCTATGGTAGTCTTTTATTATCCGCAGTAGATACTTTGGTACTCTGTAGTTGTTTTCAAGGGCGCTCAGCACATCGCTCCACCTAGCCGAGTTAAAGGCATTTCTGACATCCAGAGTTGCCAATACGACCATGTTCCTTGAGTAGTGGCTACCCTCGTGGGTCACTTGGGCAGCTATTTCATGTTAACCTCCAAAGCAGCACCCATTCTGGGGTGATTTTTCCTGAATCCTTGTTGTCTTCCAGAAAGGTTGCTTGTTCTCTTCTTCGCTTTAGAGAGCCGTTGTTTCAACAATTTCTCCATAAGTTTACCTGTCGTGTCAAGCATATGTACTTAGGGGTATGTATGCTGATGGGGTGTCGGGGTTTCCTTTTCCTTTACTAATCAATACCAGCCGCTGTGTTTTCCATTTTTGTTGAAAATCCCTTTTTCTAAGCAACTGTTATATGCTATGCCACGTTAGAATAAACAGTGGAATAGGTTATTCAAAAACGATTATAGCTGTTGCACTTAGATTCTCCTTATTTACAGGACCCTTATGGCTCGAGCACCGACTTATACTTGAAGAATTTTTGTTTACTGCTAGGTTTATATTTTCATGTATGTTTCTCAGTAAGCTTTAAGGCAACCAAAGCCACTAAATCCCTACAGTTGGCCTACGCTTTGTGAAGGGCGAATATGAGTGAACGCATAACCAGACTTGTTTTCGAAAAAAAAATCGTATGTAGTGACGTAGTGATTCCGGATACCGCCTATGCCACCATTTTGTCGCGTCGCACTAATAAGCAACTTGATTACTAAATGGATCTCTGACAGTCTGGATATGACGTATCCTTCCAACACATCTATAAGGATAATTATCAGTACCGTATTCATCACATTTCAAAGCGAGGATATCACTCCCCATATCCGCTTCCCAGTCCGTTAAGTAATGCGAAAAATTCGCCTAAATGTTGATGTCGTCTCCCATAATTACTTTATGTTAATTACGTGGGCCCGGCTGTTGGACATTGGCTCGAACCAACCATACTCGCACAACAGAGAACGCTATAGAGACAGTGCGAATGTATAAAGTAAATTTCTATGCAAAATACTACGTCCTTCACGCTCACCTGCCCTCTTCGGCGACCGTTAGGGATATCCTTGGACATGATAAAAATCACTTTGTAACACTCTACCAAAAAAAATTCACTCCATAGTCTACTTCACTACAAAAGAGAGAGAAAAAGAGAAGAAAAAAATGTGGTCACGTCTAAAGTTCGCATGATAATTAGTTGGGTAAGGAAAAGTATCCTGTTCCTGCCGTTGTCTCCTTAAAGGTTTCATTAAAACTTTGTACACTATGCTGTCTTGTGGGAGTACTTCCTCTGTGTGCATGAATGTATTCGTTTGTTGCGTGTTCCAGTTCTAGAAGAGAAATGTACTTACTTTAGGTCCACTTGAGGGCAGTGGCAGGCAGTCAAAGTAAAGGATGAAAATGCGAAGCACGATGACTATGATGATGAGAGGAGGAATGCTGATGATGACCTGGATACGTGGTTTGCATTATTTTTCTTTTTCCTCGTTTTTCCCCCCCATCATCGCTCAGTAAAACAGAAGTATATGAAGGATACTTGGAAATGTTATTTTTTTCTGCGTTACTGGTGTTTGTTGTTGTGAAGTTGAGTCTGGTGGGGGAGAGCTAGTGTTGGTGCCTCTTTAAGTTGTGATCTGATCCTTGAATCGCATTTTTTTTTTTTGCTTCTTTTGCTGCCTCCCTGTTGCGCTGTTAGTTTAATTTAGTTTCTCAAGGAAGCAGTCCCCCATGGTGAAGTGTATACAAAAGTTGTTTACACGAACTTTGTGAATTAGGTTTTTTTTTTTTTTTTCTAATTATGAATTTATTAAGGAAATGACACTAAAATGTCCTTTAGAGTGAGTTGCGGTTCGTGGTTTTTCTTTTCGTTTTCTTTTTATAGTGACTTGGGACAGAACAGTGTTGGCAGATATTTGATATCAGACGACATGGATCTGAACTATAATATTTTCGATTTAATGATTTTAAATTTACAATCTAGATAAATTTGTAAGCTATTATACCCTGATTCCACAAGTTACTTACTTACTTAGATGGCGCTACAGTTCGAGGTGAGCATGGGCCTCAACAAACAAGCCTTTCCTGTTAGCCCGGTCCTTAGCTAACTGCCTCCAGTTGCGCACTCCAAGTTGGTTGGGGTCTCCTCCTACTTGTGCGCGCTACCTTAGACGAGGACGTCCTCTACTGTGTTGTCCCTCCGGATTAGATTCGAAGTTTCTACAGGCCTGAGCATTGGTGTCTCTGTTGTGGTAGGCTTGTTTCTTTTAAAAGTAGAACTGGGCAATCGGTGTAATGAGTACCAGTGCAAAATATCTCTCAGTTCAGTCGACCAATTCTTCATCTTACGCGAGATCCTTGAGGAGACGCTTGAATTCAAAGGAGACACCCATAACCAGGTTATTGATTTCCATGCTGAGTAAGTTGAATGACTGCAGAAAATCAACACCTTCCGAAACTTTAGCCAAGTTATCTTACTGTCATACAACTACCTGAGCAATAGCACTAAGTAGCCAAAACATCGGACACAGCCTATTTTTTGTAGAGCAGTACACTTTTCCAGTGGGAAACGAGGATTTGAATCCGTAGCCATCCACAGATGATGTCACCATGCACTATTTGAATACGTTGCTGCTAAATCTTTCATTGACTTTTTCTTAGATATCACCGTCACTTAGTAGTTTATTAGAAGTCCTGAACCAATCGATCACAATGAGTGTCTATCAGCCTTTTTGAGCCAAAACAAATCGACTACACTGGCTCAGCCACATCGAGGAATAATGTTGCAGCTAAGAGGAATCCTAGTCCCCCAAGGCGACAGGGAAGACCGAACCTCCGATTAAGGATCAATCTAGTGCTGATGTCAGAGTACTTGGTCAGGAAAATTAGTAGTAGCGTGCTCTGGATCGAAAAGAATAAAAAGCTGTCGTGTCTCAGGCAGGGACCCACCAAGTGGTGGGAGCTTATTAAGAGAAAGAGAGAGGTTTCCTAAAATGCAGTCTATGCAGATTGCTTGACGAATCATCTGAAAGACTACGGAAATTAGAATTTGGAAATTTTCTATGAGAAATATACTGACTACGGGACATAGCGTCCGCACTGACAGCAATTGATCTGCAAGTTGTGGAAGGAGCCTTAGAAATCGAATAGAAAAAACGGCCATGATACTATACGATGTACTAAATTAGACACGAAAGCGTTGTCCTAATCGCCAAATTTAGCCCGAATGTCCAAATAGAAATCCCGTCAAGAAAAGGCTTAGTAGATGGGAAAGCTATGAAGCATTAACAACAGATGACTTAAGCTCTTTTTTATAATGTACGCATTCATTTTTGTTTGCCTAAGCTATTAAGGGATTCCAAGAAATTTGTGGCCTACCTATTGCCGTGGTTTTCCTAGAAATTATGCGGGGTTTGTCGCTTGCCTGGCTCTGCAAGTATAAATTGTTTCACGATGATCTCTTAGAACATGCATTTTAGCAATGTTTATGCTTATAACAAAATACCCGGTGAACCTTTTGTGAGACAGAAAGTCAGAACGTCACGGCTTAGGTCCTCCAATTTCTTCAAGAATTAAATCCCAGGATTTCCCAGTGGAAATTGGAGAAAAATTAAAAAACAAAAATTCTTTTATTTAAGTGGAGAACCGTGCATGCCCAGCTGGAAGTAGAGACTTATTCTTAAAGAAGTATTGCCCCAGTACTCGCTCTCTGGAACATTTTTCGCATATTTCCTTTTCTTATTACTTTGGTTTCAACTTTTATATATAAAACGTTGACTAAGGTTTCTAAAAGGCGAATGATACTCGAAGAATGCATATTCATCTGCCCAACATCCAACATATCTTCACGATCACAGTCTATAGATGTCGCTTGGATGTCAGAATCACCGACTATAGAGCTAACATTAGCAACTGTTTAAAGCATACTTAAGTAGTTTTCCCAGTCTCGAACCAGTGGTTACCTGGTAGACCACTTTTTTTTTTCTTGGGTGTGTTCGACATGCCAAGCATCCAAACATTCTCCAGACATGGGGTTCATCTTCTAGAAGCCTCGCCTTTACTCGTCATGAGGATGTAAGCAGAGACTACACGTCATCATAACTTGACTTTGAAAAACCGTTCTCCTGCATTTTTCCAAGTACAGACGAATAGGAAACCAATGAACCAGCGAAAGACAAGCGTATATCTATCTACACAGATGGATCAAAGATGGATATAGGATCAGGCGTCGGTGTATTCTTCGAAAAGCTAGACGTACACAGCTTAATCAGACTCCCTGGCCACAGCAGTGTATTCCAGGCGGAGGTGCTGGCAGTGATGGTGGCAGCCAGTACGGTATCAATGTTGGCAATACCACGAGATGATATCACCATTTTCATTGACAGTCAAGCACCACTAAAGGATTTTTGCTACTGAAATGAAGTCCAAGTTAATTCGACCCTGACGCGAAGAACTGAAGGTTCTTCGGCTCGCAGCACAATATTACTTTCTGTTGGGTCACTGGTCACAGGGATATATGTAGCCCCGGAAATGAGAATGCTGACGAACTTGCAAGAAAAGGGTCTACAATAGCCCACAATCGAGCGTTTCCGTGGATTAAACCTTCACTCTGCAACCTCAGAGAGCGAATGGAATGTAAGATTCTAATGAGAGCCACCAATAGGTGGAAATCGCATCCCACTTGTGACATATCAAAGAAGCTTTGGCCTAAATATGGCAAAGCTAGAACCAACAAGCTCTTAAATAATGACAGAAAATCGTTGTCTATGCTGATAGGTGCGCTTACTGGCCACAACCTTCTAAGAAACCACACAATGAAACTTAAACTCAATGACGACAATATCTGTAGAGGTTGCAGTGACGAAAAGGCTCACGAGGATGCATCTCACTTCCTCTGTCACTGTCCAAGCCTAAGTCACTTCAGAAATATAACTCTAGGAAGATATTACTTCCAGGATATGCATGAATTACCCAACGTTTCACTAAGCGATCTTGAGAACGACGCTATAGCTGGAGACCCCAATCACGAACGAGCAGTAACGCGAGAACACACGAAAAGAACGGGACAACCCCCCCAGTGGGTACCACAATGGGTCCACCAGGACCTAAGTAGGATAAGTCGAGCTTCTCCCTTCATCAACCCAGGTTAGGTTAACCTACTTGTCATGTCCTGTCAATATCGTTGTTTCTCACTTCATGCTCCCAGTAGGATTAACTGATTCTAATTTAACTTTTTTCCTATCATTATTTTCACAAGTTTAACCACTTCTTGTTGTCAACTCCCGTGCAACCCATGCGCCTAGTCACTGATAGACCTGACCCTTTCTAAGTTGATCTACTGCAGGGTATTTAAGGGTAGGTCCTTCCAATAAGATACAATGTACTTGCTTCTGCTCTACCATCCATCATGGATTAATCCTCTATTAGTATTTTGTAATGCAGCTTGTTAACTCGCACTTTCTTTATTTCATCAGTACCTATGTGGTCCAGGTCCTTTATTTCATATTCCATCACTTCCTTGAAGATTTAATGTTATTTGCCTGAAATCCGCTTTTCAAACTAAACCCCTCACACTACACATGCTCTTTTCCACCTCCCGTTGTATATTTCTGGCCAGTCAGCTACTTTCATAAAACTGAACAGCGCTCATCCTTAAATCATAGAAAATCGCATGACAGACTTAATTCCTTCTCTGCGAAACTCCACATTGCCCCGACAGCATACCGATCTTTGTTTGTTTATTCTGTTCTGTTTCTTGTTGTTTTTCCATTTCCCCTAATTTATCTTATCTCATATCCTCTTCAAAATTTTCTTGAGAATTTCTTATAATTTGTTGTTCAGATATCCTTTTTCTTTTAAACTATTTCGAGGAGCGTATTTGTAAGAAAGTCATGATTTAATATCTTACTCCTCCCTTGATTCCTCCCATCACAGAGGGAAGCCTTCTAAAGGATTTCTCCTTTTGTAGTTAAAGTTTTAAGAAAGTTATCCTTCTTAGTGGTATAGTGGTAGTTGGGTGAATGTTGGCCTAACCAACGAAAAGCTCCTTTTTTTGGATAATCTTAAAATGAACGCAAGACAAATTGCAGAATGTGACGAACCAAAATTATTTTTAGTTCAGTCTTCCTTCGTCATCCTTTTGGCAAAAAATAAAAAAAAATGTTTGTATTTTGTTAGGAAAGTTTAGTAGAATTTTTTTTTTTGAAACAACATTTTCTACTCGACTTGTTTCCTAAGAGACCGTTATCCTTCAGTTAGTCCTAGTAGATTGCTTCTTTCGATTTGAGAGTATACTTTTGCACTTAAGTTGAAGGATGTTTGTTTTTTTTTTTTTTTTTATTTTCTTACCTCAAGGAGCAAAGTTTAAACGATTTTCTTCCGACTAAAGTCTCCATTGTGAGTTGAAAAGATAACCTAATTAATTTGATAGCATAAGAGTTACGTTGAAGGAGATTGTAGGAGAAGTTAACTCTCAAAGGATCTCAAGTCGCATGTTATAGGTATAAACAGAGGCAACAAAATATTTATACAATATCATATGAATCCTTTGGGTTTATGTATAATGGTGTTGACTGTTCTACTTGATACCATCTGGATCGTAAAATATTTTTTTATTTGCGCCACAAGGACAATAAAAGTGGATTTTATTGCGGGTGATTTTAATTTGCTTTGACGGGCATGATGGGTAGTCTGTATTGTGAATGTCCTTTTTGGGGATTTTTTTTTTTTGTGCTTGTAATACAGCAATGAATGAATATAAACATTAATTACGTGACCAGTGTTCTTAAGTAAAATTAAGAAAGGCGACGTGTTTTATTATGTCCTGTACTTTGATTGTCTAGACGAAAGGATATTTTTTTTTCTTGCTCCCTTTTGTTTTGGTTATGAAGATAAATTAGTGGGAGTTAATGGTGTGATTGTTGGAGGGGGGGAAGGACAATTTTTTATTTAGGGCAGGTTGAAGTGGCTGCCAGCTAGGATTCGCCAGCACACTTAGACCAATGAGGTCCGTTGTGATATTTAGGGTAATTTAGCCTTAATTTAAATAAATTTGTTTTCTTATCGTGTAACCTATATTTGAGTTGCATGGACAGACTGTTAATGCGATTTGTTGAGCATGCTCTGCAAGTAAACAAAAGATTGGTAGTTCACTTCGTTCCAATTCTAGATACAATATGGTATCAACCTGTGAATTTAAGGCGATGGTTTTCGTTGGTAAGTCTTCCTTCTGAGGAATACGAATCGAGTAACCCGGGTTGAAATCTAATTAGAATGACAGTTAACCAGTCTATTTACTGTTTTTTTTTCAAGAGCCTAAAGTATGCTTTCACGTTTTGATTCTTTTATACACAAATTAATTATATAGGCTAGGTACAACGGGTGTTCTAGTTGACAGGACCTTGTCAACAGCTCTTTTGGATTAGCATTGAGTCCATTGTGCCCATTAGTAGACCCCTGAGAGCCTAAATTTCATTATCGACGGCTGAATTGAACCACTGAGACATGTCTATAAATCTCAGAAGTTTGTTCAGCTCTATGTTTCTTAGATCATCTAGTCCCGCAGGGAAATATCTCCCAAGAGTGTCCTTGCTTTTGGTGTCTAGTGGCGAATGGATTCTATTACCTTTCCTGAAGTTTTTGTGGGGTAGTCCTAGCCGTGCTGTATGATTGCCTATCACACAGTGTCCCGTCATGACGCCGAGAGTTACAAGAATATTCCTACTGAGACTGAGTTTCATGGGATCTGCGGATCTCTTTTTGTCTTAGAGTAGCCATAACGATTTGGCTATGGTACATACACCTATCTAATCGATACCAATGCCTGTTAGCTTCCTCGTTGGCAACAAGGTCTGTTTTTCTGTTCAAAGTGCTAAACGGTGTGCTAGCCTCGGAAAGGGCCTGCGAGGCGCTTTGATGTGACCATGTCCTGGCAAGTTCATCCGCCTTTACGTTACTTGGTATATCCATGTGGCCCAGTACCCAACAGAGGTTGGCCATTGAGATATCGTCCAGTCTTTTTATGCACATTTCTACGAGCTTGGACCTCACCGATGTTGACTGTAACGCTTTGATGGCTACTTGACTGTCAACATAGATGCTGATTGTTTTTTAGCGATGTTACTCTCGTTAATCATGTCCGCAGCTTGTTTTATGGCAGCAACTTCGGCTTGAAAAACACTGCAATCGTCCTCAAGTCTGAATGACCGGTTCGTATTTCGAGACTCGCAGTAGACACCAGTACTTATAGCCAGATCATTTCTGATACAGACTATTCCTTCATTCCACTCCTCCTTGATTGGAATTCTGATAGAGAATCTCCGATTAAAGTTTGTAAGTGGGACGATATAGTTCGTTTCCGTCCGGAATTTCGATATATTCCACCGGCTCAGAATTGAGACGTGACTATAGGGTTTAGCTGACCGCAGTCGGGTGGTTTGCTTTTGGGTTGGACTCCCGCAGAAATACTATTTCGCCTCAACATGGGCTAAGGTCTTTATAAAAACACTAAATTTTGCTGCTCAAATTCGGGAAATATGTGAATTAAGTATAAACCTAGCCCTTTCCGCACAAATTCCTTACTTTGATGCAAATCCAGATTAACTACTTTGCTTGCTATTCTATTTGTTTTCTCGTTATTAAGTCCTTAAATGATATTCAGACCATTCATTGCACATTGCACAATTTGGCTGAATGTAACTTTTTGACGTTAGGTTCAAGAGATAGCGTCACGACAACTGGCAATTCCTGCTTTTGCTGAAGGAGCAGGCGAAACGAGTCGGTCCTGAGGTAAACGAGGACGAAACAAAGTACATGTTGTCAACAAACAAAGCAGCATCTGTCCATAGTCTAGGACAATACGTCTCTGTTGACAGCAGTAACTTTGACGTGGCTAAGGAGTTTACCTACCTCGGAGTAAATATCAACTCCACGAATGACACCTTAGTGGAGATCCGACAAAGACTAACCCAAGCAAACCGCTGCTACTTCGATTTGGCGAAGCAACTCGGGTCAAAATTCCTTGGTCTGGAAAACTGGAAGCAGTTTATCCATGATCGAAGGGGATGCAAAGCTGATTTGTCTCAGGCAGGGACCGTCCTCGGGTTGGGAGCCTGTTAAGTAAAAGCTAGTTTCCTCCACGTCATTGTAGCCCTTGTATAGGCCTGGGGTTTTTTGTTCTAAAATTCACTGTTCAGATAGGTAGTATTGTTATGACAAGTATTAGAGGGCTGAGAGTGATTTTCATGGCGTTGGTTGTTGGAATCCATCTACATACATGCTCGAATCACCCTGCCCTAGTTTCAGTAGACCAAACTTATCGTATTGAGGCACTGCATTTACTGTAAGTCGAAAACCACAAAGCTATTGATTATCCTCCTATTCGTCACTGGATTCATCCGCTTGCAATAAACATCTGAAATCTTGCAGACCGTCAGACATGTCATTGTAAGAATAAAGCATCCATGTCTGGATATCGCTCGCTGGAATCTGAATCTGAAGCTCCTGGAAACTTCGAGGCAACTATCAGTGCAGTGCAGTGTTCAAAAATTCACTACAATGCCTAAAATGCTCCCTAGTCCACCAGCTTTGCACGACTACAAATATGTCACTCTTTTTCGTCGACGCAAAACGTTTAAGCATGAGACAATAAAAGTCCAACCAGGTCACATGAGAACATCCATAAATTCTAAGGAAGGGCACATTAACCTAAATCCGCGCACCTTCATTCACAGAAACTGCAGAAGTTAACGTTTACCCATATTCGCGCTTTTCTTTTAGTGTATCTCTTCTATTCCTTGTTACGACGTTTAATTGGTGCCAAGGTCCAATAGAATTTACCTTTCATGTTCATAAACCTTATGTCCTTGTTTTTACGCTCTGTTTAACATCGCGCCTTGTTTTTTTGTAACTCTTTCACTGCACATCGCCAAATGCACTGAGCAACAACACTTGCCATTGTCGTACTTTTTTTTGTTTATATTTTTATCTAAGGATACGAGTAGCTGTTCTTTTCTCAGGACATTCCCTTCTTAATTGATTTGCACTTTTAGCACTTTAATTATAAAGATCAACAGAAATTTAATTGTAATGTGTGTTGCAATAGAAACTACGCCATACCGCCAAGTTGAAGGCATTAAAGCCCGCCCGACACAAGTGTCCTTGTCATTTTATATTTTTATTTTTTTTCATCCTTTGCCGCTCATCCATTCAACTCATTAAGAAATTGCGTTTCATATACTAGATACTACTCACCCAAGGAGTTGGGTTTGTATGTATGTGTGTATAGCACAACCTCACGATGTATGAATGAGCACAGTCAGACAATCTTCACAACCATTCATCTTAGTCCCCTTTCGACCCTGGAGCACAAGATGGGTCGTTCGGTCGGCTACCCCCTTAATATAAGAAATTGAAAAGCGATGTGGTAGCGAAAAGAAATTATCCGACGCCAGTCATCCTGGCGGTGTCTTCGTTTTTATAAACCACCACCCAAGCCCAACCCCATTTCTATGTAACAATATTCATGATATAAACAGCAGAGAAAAGGATGAGAAAGCCTTCACAAGAAGACATCAACCTAAGCAAAAGGATGACTACGACGACAAAGAAGGGCGAACTGTGATTGTCTGGAAACCTTAAGGATATTTTATATCGTAGCCATAGTTATCGTTGTACACTTTCGTCATCTTCGTGGCTTGAAGGAGAAAGGATAGACATTCAACGATGAACATACATATGTATGTACATCTGTATGTACGGCGTCCTGTCTGTTGCGGTGAATTTGCTTATACAGTCAAATATTTTTTCCTCCTTTTTTGTGCTTTTTTGGTTTGGAACGCCACACAACTGATGTTATCCTTCTAAAAAGTGTAATGCCTCCCTTTTGGGCAGGCATGGAATTTTGAAATTCTCACAGGGTGACGATGTGATGGATAGGGATTTGGAAACAGAAAAAAATATGTACCGACCATAAAACAAGACAAATACTCGTATACAACAAAAACTTCTTATACGTGCGCATACACACATATCCTCGAGAGATGTCAATTGAAGATAGGGTCCAGTCTGGTCCAAGGGAACATAGTTTGTTTTAGCTAAATGAAATTTTCCTAAGTCGCAAAATAAACCAAAAATAAAATTACTCTGTATAATAGGATTATGTACGAGTATACGATAAAGGTTTCTCTTTTGGTCAAGGACGAAACTGTTACTGTATGTTTGAATGTGAAGTTGGGGGCTAACTTCTTAAAGTAGCTTGTTTTCATAGGGTAAAATAATTTTCATTAAAATTTCCTTCAAAGTCGAGGCGAGTTTGTTTTTCGATTAGAAAGTTGCGTCTGTAAAAAAGGAAGAAACTCGTATCCTGAGGTAGTTTTTTCCCATCTATCCTATGTAAATGAGAATTGATTGAAATTAGGTAGAGGACCTAAAGGTATTTACTTACAACGGAACGCCATATCTTTTGGACTTTACTTATGTTAATAAAATTTTAATTTCTTATAACCAAAAAGGGATTCTGTCTGGTATCGAGGAATTCGTTCAACAAGGGACTTTAAGGCTTAAACTTTTTTTTAATGATAATCTTAAAAAGAGTAATTGCTATATTTGGCGATCCTTAATAAGATCGAGCTAGGTGTGGTGGATGTCCTTCGGGAATTATCTTTTTCGCATACGGTATGCTATGATGTGTTATAGTATGAGGGAAGTGCATCTTAGAATAGTCCTCCCGGTCTTTAAAAAGTCTAGAACAATCACAAAGCAAGTGGTAGATAGTTTCTATTCCTTCTGTGTCATGACAGCCTCAGTAGTAATTAAGTGAGTTGATGCCTAGCCTGGCGGTTATGCACCAGTAAGTACATCTACCATGACACTAGTTTCGTTTTGCTCGCTGATAAAAGGTTTTGAATCCTTTTTTCGTTCATAGTTAGCTATAAGCTGTGACAAACCTTTGGCTGCCAAGGAGGCCTTAAGCTCTATTTTCCTTTATAGTACACCAATAAGAATAGCTCCTGTTGCATGGAGCTCATTCCTTATTTTAATCTGATCCTTTCCGTGCTAGGTAATCTGCTGCTTCGTTCCCTTCTTCATATATTACTGATTCTGGAATCCAACAGGGAGTGACCTCATGAGTCTTGCATGATCTGTTTAAAGTTTGTCGGCATGTAGAAACTGTTTTTGATTTAATTACACATTTCGCTGTCTAGTGCCCTAAGTGCAGATTGATTATCGATGAAGATTGTAATCCTAGGTGGGCTTAGTTTCACGGCTTTGCTGCTCGGCTTTTACGTTTACCGAACCGTATCTTTTCAGGGAATAAAGACAAAGAAAGGATTTATGGGTTTCTTGCTTATACCTATATCCATAGTCTCCTATGAGCTTGATACATTTAATAGAACCATTTTCTAATTTCCTTGTGACCTCAAAAAAAAAAGAAAACAAAATCGCTGGAGGACAAATCTGGAGAGTATCATGGATGAAGGAGAAATTCGTACCGCACTACATCTAGTTTTTTTTTGTGCCAATTTCAGCACTGGGACTATTTATCTTTGCCAAATTGGTCCAATTCGTCTTGGTATCAGGGGCAAATCAGATCAATAATTTGTCATATTACTGCCGTAAATAATAAATGACAATAAAGCCTCGCGAATCCCAAAAAACGATTACCCTAACCTCTCTGACCCATAAGACATCTAGGCAGCTTTACAAAGCTCACAGCTGATCTTTACTGCCTGACTTAACTTTAGGAAATTGCGTTTGAAATATTTAACCTATCTTTTTATAAAGTTCTTACCTTGGGTGGCATTTCAGTGATCAACTTGTATTATGTCTTGAGAAATCCGCTCAAAAAGTTCCTATAGTTGGATTAGAATTGCCTTTTTGACAGGGTTCGTAGGATCCCTCCTTTGAACATGGCAATACCACCTGAGCCGTTCGTGCTCCAATTTGTTCGAGATGGGTTCTTTGACGTTAAGGCTTCCTCGGATCTTTGAACTTCTAAATCGATCAAGCTTTGGTACTCCTGCTACCATGCGAAGCATCTTCATCTCAGCTGCCATTAATTTGCCCTGATCCTTTTTGTACGTTGTCCAGCAGTGCGAACCGTATGTGAGCGCCGGACGAACAACTGCGGTGAAAAGCCTTCCTTTCAGCTTAGGGGGCATTTTCCGGTCACAGAAGATAGCAAAGTTTTCCTGCCACTTCATCCACCCTACGCTTACGCGATGATTGATGTCCTCATCAATAGTTGCTTTGCTGGTGATCATAGATCCCAGATAGTTGAACTTTTCACACTTGGGAATCACTTTTCCATTCAAATAAATGCCTGGACTCGGTCAGAGTGGATCAGAGAATGGGCAGTACAGGTACTCCGTCTTTTTTGGATTAATTCAATACCCATTTTCCTACAAAACATCCATCCATACATAAGTGATGCACTTCGGGGTCCGTCACTTTTCCTTGAAGCAGATAGACTAGCACCGCAATAAATAGCAAGGGACTTAGGACGCTTCCCTGGTGCACACCGACTTTAATTGGGAACTCTTCGGTGACTCTACACTCGTCTTTGCTCCGTCGTACATGTCCATGATCGTCTGTGCGTAGGGTTCTGGAACTCTTCGATGTCCTAGCGCCACCTATATCAGATCTCTAGGTTGTCTATCGAATGTTTTTCAAAATCAACACAACGCCAAATGCAAATCCTTTAAGACATCACGATGATTTTCCATTATGATCCTCATACTTTGGATTGCATCTGCGGTTGATTTACCCGCGACAAACCCGCTCTGGTCATCAGATAGCCGTATTATTTGCCGCAATCGACATACCAGTTGTGTACTACTCTCTTATTCGTTAGACGTGCAATGTAAACAGCCCCCTCAGCCACTGCAAGCATTCTTTTATTGATCATCACCCATTTGTAGAATGTCCTTACTGGCCAAAGTGTATCCTTTATTTTGCACTCGTTATACAGAACAATATCTATTTATCTGCATAAAAAAAAAAATTTAAACCATAAAATGTGTCGGTATAGTAATTGAAATGAATTTCTTCAGAAGTATTTTTGTATTGAAATTTTAAATCCTGTTTTCAGTAATTGAGTAAATAATTCATCTTATCTTTTCTTTACAGCTGGTTGGCGGTGAATTTGATATGGAATTAAATTTTGTGATACAAGATGCGCAAAATATTAAACACATGTTAGAACTATTGGACCATTGTCCGCCCAATCTCCAGGTAAGTGAAGTATCCTTCAAAACCGAATCCTCTTTACATCCAATACAATACAAAATCGAAACACAACTCAGTGTACGAGTATTGCAAGTGTTCTAAGTACACGAATTCTCTGCATTTCCATGTATCCCATTCACAAGGATTATAATCAGAAAACTCACTCTGCATACCCGTACGAGTATTTCTACTCTTCCACACTCTTGAACGTATTCAGATTGAAATTCAAATTTTATGCACTTATGAGATCTGAAGTGATTTCTGTACAAGTGTCTGCTGCAATTAATAAAACGTCCTTTCCAATCAGTCCTTCCATCAACACCAAGGAATGAAAATTCTATCGATTTGGCATAACTATAGAAAATCTAAAGCTACAGAGCTGCAAAAAGTTTCCAAGCACCAGCATTTACCATTTACGAGTCATGAAATAAAAAAAAGTCGGAAATTGGAAAAAGGAACTTTCTGTGACAATATTTTTTTTAGAATTTATGCGAATTAAAGTTTTCGCCTAAAGCCATCGTTGAACTGAACTCAAAGTTACTAAGCATCATCGTCACTATGAACTTCGAAAGAGATTTGCATATCTTTTCTCATTTGACAGGAACTTGTGTTTTTGGTGGTCCAACAGATTGGACAGATACGAGTACAATGATGTGAGAACGGTACATTCCAGCATAGTCGTGTATATTTGTTTTCTGGAAACTTAATATCTCACAACGGTTTTTTTTTTGCCGAAGAAATAAGGACAGAAAAATTGAAATTGTCATTGTCCTGCGGAGAAATTCAAGTTAAGCACATAAAAAAAAAACTTTTTGACTTTATCTCATTGAAGTTGTGGTCCAAAATGCCATTGTTATGGAAATTGTGTTGGGATGAGAAAATGTCGTTGCTTTGAATGGGAAGACCATTTGCATGGTACGAGGAGGGTAGTTGGTCCGACGGGTCATGCTTACAACAATGTGAATCGTCGTTTCATTGCAAATCTCTGAAAGAACTACAAACTACAAGTGTCGTCGACCTAAAAGTACTCAACTTATATTCAACAGTCTCCGTTTGTAAAAATATAGTTTCGTGGGCTTGTTTTGCTGACAAGGATTAAAGTAGAAACTATTGGTCGTACGTCTGAATTCGTCAGTTCTTGGATGTAAGGAGTAAATTGATGATACAAAAGCTAGTATACAGAGTGTGGAACCCAAATTGAGTTCCATCAAACTCCCCTTCGACGAACCTGAATGCCAGTAAGACAGTGTCTATATGAACCAATTCCTTATACTACCGCCCAGTACCATCAGGCTCGGTGTCAAACGATTTTGTGAGAAATTTTAACATACTTACTTACTTAGGTGACACTACAGCTCGGCGACTCAACCAAAAAGCCTCTCCACCCCAGTGGTCCTTAGCTATCTGCCTCCAATTGCACACTCCAAGTTGGTTTAGTTCCCTTCTACTTGTACGCGCCACCGGCGAGGTTGTCCTGTACTGGATTGTACCTTCGGATTAGATTCGAAGACTCTGCCTGCCGGAACATTGGTGTCCATTCGCTCTACATCTCAAGCGACTGATGCGCAGGTCGATGTCGCTGTACAGCTTCTTTCCTCCAAAGCGCGTCAACGCAATCGGAGCCGAATAATATTATTTTTGAAACGATCGAGGATGTCTTCAACCGCTTTCGACAGAGTCCGTGCCTCAACGCCATAAAGCAGGACTGGGATGATCAAGGTCTTGTAAGGAGCCTCCTTAGTCGCTCGGGATAGGGCCTTACTACTCAATTGCCTTCTCAGCCCAAGGAAACAGCGATTGGCAAAAGTTATTCTTCGTTTGATTTCTGCTGAGGTGTTTGTGTCAGAAAGTCCCTTACTACCTCGAAGTTATAGCTGTCGACTGTGACGTTCTGTCCAATTCGTCGATGTTGTGTGTCCCTTCTTGTTGACAGCATACACTTGATTTTGCCTTCATTTTCAGCTAAACCAATTTTGGGAGCTTCTGTTTCGATACTAGCGGACGTACCAGTGGCAGCCCGCTGTGTTCTGCCAAATATGTCGTTGTCGTCAGCGTACGCTAGTAGTTGCACAGACACAGAAAAATTCTGCCTCCGGTGTTGGTTTGTGAGTTTCGAGCAATTCTTTCAAGCATGATGAGAAGTCACATCACCTTGCCTTAATCCTTTTTTGACATCGAAGGTCTCGGTGAGCTCATTACCGACCTTGATGGAGCAGCGAGCGTTCTCCATCGTCATCCTGCACAGACGAACGAGCAAGTATCGATTGGGACTGCTTGGGTTTTTTCCAGGATCTACCGCAGTGTTTCATCGACTGTGGTGTTTTCTAGCCTTAAACCACACTGATATGAGCCAATCAGGTTGTTGGCGAAGGGTTTCAGGTGTTCATACAATATGACAGATGTGTTTCAGATGTTTGTACGCGAAGTTGAGGAGACCGATGCCTCTGTAATTGGCACAGTTGATCCTTTCTTGTGGATCGGGCAAACGATGCTGTAATTCCATTTATCAGGCATACACTCGTCTGACCAAAGCTTGGAAATGACTTGGTGTATGCTCTCTACCAAGTCATTTCCAGCTGCCTTGAACAACTTGGCCTGAAGGCCATCAGGAGCTGTAGGTTTGTTGGATTTAAGCTTGGATATTGCTATCCTCACTTCGTTTTGGCTATCATCGCCTATGTTGAATGGTGCATTCAGCCTGACAGCGTATGTTAGACTTAGTTTATAACGTTAAGGGCCGTTACGAGTTGTGTAACATAGAAAAGAGATGATTGGCTCCTCCGTCGGTTTTCATTTTCCTTGTACGATATGCTGAGCTCCGTTACCATGCGAAGAAAAAGAAATCGTGAACTGCGAAAGCTTCACTTCCTTAATCCCAGAAATGTTTATCTCCCCACAAAAGAAATAAGAATTTAGCTCACAAACAATAAACTATAATCGGGTTCCATTTTTTTATGAAAAACAGATTCGCTATCATCGGTAGCAGTCATCACCTCAACAAGTAATCAACAGTATCCTTTCCATAAACCCAAATGACTCAATTCACACAAGCACTTCATTTCTGCGGCATATCCTGCAGCGTATTGATTTATTTACATCCTGACCATAACTCCATTCAAAAGCCAGGTTGCGCTCTTCCGCCTAACCGAGCCCAACCACAAAATTTTCAATTGTTATGGAAATGTCATCAACATCATCAGCACGAGATGTACAAGGATAATACGAAATGAATTTGCTCGTAAATTGGTTTCATCGGCAATTTTATACGGTTTTACTGACATATGCGGGACACATATTCCGGAGAATATTTTTCCATTTGCTTGTAATTAAAAGGATTCATTGATGTGAGTGGAACGAGTTTTTTTTTTCTTTAAACAAATGTTTAAATGAAAGTGTGGCTTCTATTATTTTGAGGTGATGTGGTTTTAGCCTGGGGACTTTATTACATTTCTATAGATCAAGTTAATATAAAAGGTTGCCATCGAAAAGCCTTTTTCAATCCCAAGAGACATAATGGATCGCACGAGTACCCTTACGAATTTAACTAACTACTAACGAACACTGAATAAGAAAAACCCTTTTCTATGGAATTTTCTCGTTTTTCGATCAAAAATACAAAAAAAGGACGAACAAAAAAATGGAAAAAAAAAACTATTTGCATAAATTGCTCTCTAATTTCCATTCAAATTGAAATGTAGCCTATTCCTGCTCATCTATAGCAACGACAGGCACTCAATTTCATTGGAAAAAGCATGAAACATTCACACATAGATACATAGATACATACACATAAAAAAAAACAGTTGTCGCTGTCTCATAGATTCAGTGTCACTCTAGTTGTCACTGAATACCAATTGAAATGATTTCATGTCATCATCATCCCCTCACCCCCCAGCTCCAGTGGTTGCTACTCATCATGCCTCCTTTGAATTATCATTTAAAGTGGAAATACCAATTTTCCTTTCCGATTTTTGTTATTCACATTCATTTCGACACAAAAGACGCACACACATATAGTCGTTCTAGAGAGGATGCTTGTTTATCCTAGTATTGTAGGATTATGCTCCCAGGAGTAAAACATCAAGCTTTCTGTCTAATTTTCAATGAGAAACTGATCTCAATTTATGTGATGGTGTTCCTCTGCTCCATTCTGGGTTTTATTGTGCATCAGGATTATAGAAACGCATTTAATCCGAGGATGCTTTTGTCTTTCTTGTTGTTCAAGGAGTTGTAATCAGCGATTTTATGTTCCTGATTTCTGGGTTTATTAGCTGCACAAATTGGATACGTTAAGATAATAAATATTTTAGTACAAGGTTCATTAAATTTGGATTAGATGTGTAGAACAGAAGTAGCAAATGTTGAACAATTTTGCCACAAATTACGATGAAAAGGAGGAGAGAGAAAATCCTTAAGGCCATTTATGTGGTACGTAGGTATTTACATGGATATTTTCTTACAAAGGACATAAAATGGTTCATCAATATTGCACAAGAAAAACTGAAGAAATAAATTTTTGGAGCAACCTGGTGCTAATGGCCAGCTTAAATTGCGTACATTGACAACGACTACAATTTTGCCTGGCCTTGTATCACTTCTACTTAGGGGACGTTTCAACTCTCTCCAACTAAAGTCCTTGATTCCTTTTGAACTACCCTGTGCCATATTTTTATGTTTTGCAAATTGATTCCACTGCGTTTGAATTTTCTTGGCGCCATGAAATCTGATTTGTTGTGTGCCAATTCCTTCGTCAAATTTAAGTTACTGTCCAGTACTGGCATAAAGTTGTTGATATACGATACGACAAAAGTTCTAAGAGAAAGTTGTCATATTTCTTGGCTTTTTAAATAAAATTCCGGTTCACGTTGCCAAAAGCATTGTTGTTTGTTATGTCGTTAGACCTGTGCATCATCGCTGTGAGATCCTTAGTGGCCGTATGGTCAGATAGTCAGGCAGCAATATGGCGCTATCACCAACCACACCCTCCAAGCGGGTAGAACAGTGTCGACAAGAACTCGCGTGCCTAGGTAATCGGCTGTCACTTGTTCTAGTCTGGGTCCCAGAACACAGAGGCATTGGTGGCAATGAACGAGCCGATGAACTAGCCAGGCAGCGAAAGTGTTCACATTCCGCTTGGAATAGTTTAGGGTAGACTCTTCTCACACCATCTATCAAAAGTTCAGACAAAGTGGAGTGAACTAAACAGTTGTACCATATCGAGAAGGATGTGGCCCACTTATAACATCAGGAGAACAAACGAGCTCCTTAGTAGAAGTCGCGCGCATGGACTTCCCCAAAACTATAGCGATAGCGGTTTATTGTCCTGAAGGCCATCATGCGGCTAGACTCGGTATCTCTTTTAATACCCACTGCAGCAGTTGCAAAGACGTGAACGAGGAAAAAACCCTTGACCACTTACCTTTGCGGGTGCCCTGCCCTTTAGGCAACCTTGATGAATTCGCGGAAGAAAGAATTGCCAATCTCTCTTCCACAACACCACAGGCTGGATTTAGGCCCTAGCAGGGACTTCCCTCTAGCTGAACATTATTCACATCCAGTTCTACCAATAGGTCCCAAGAGTCGTGGTAAAGAAACGACACGCCATAGTGCTAATTGGGTCTCGGGATTACCCCTGAAACCACCACCTCAACCTACCAACCTACCTGAGTGCCTCAGTGGCAATTGTGAATCCCACTTTGCGCTCAGTAATTGATCATAGCCTCGGGCCTCGATTGCCCTCTATTCATGTAGGAGGGCTATAGGCCCAAAATGTTCAATGTAATTCTAAAGCCCTGGATTGTTCAATGGATGCATACGGCTGTTGTCAGACCTACCCTCATGTACGGAGTACTAGTCAGGTGGACGGCACTGAACAAGAGAAGGTTCAAAGGCTATCCTATAGGGAGCACTCTTAGAACCACTCCTACAGCTGCACTAGAAGCTATGCTACACCTTCTTCCCGTTGATGTCTTTGGGAAGCTGATGGCGGCTAAAGCAGCATTACGGCTTAGGAAATCCTCGCAACTGGCTCGTGGAACCACAACACTATTCCCAATAATACGGACCACGTTGTCCCATATTTGGACTTTAACGTAAAGTACCAGGATTCCTAGCAGAATTCCTTGGGAATGTGAATACATTTTCAACGAATCTGCTATAGAGACTTACACAGACGGATCCAAGACAGCCTCTGGAACACATGCGGGAGTTTACTCCAGTGCACTGGATATCTGTATCACCACACGACCGGACCACTGTAGTGTATTTCAAGCAGAAGTCACAGCAGTTCCTGAAGCCCCGATCAGGCTTTTAAATCGATAGAGTGCAGCGCTATTGTCTTCCACATAGGCAGTCAAGCTGCGACAAAGCCTTGGAATCGCCAATAATTCGATCGAAGTTGGTAAAGCAATGCCGCGTATATCTTAATGAGATCGCTGTCAGATGCGACGTATCCCTGTGCTGGGTTCCAGGCCAATTGCAAAGTGGACAAGCTACCTAAGGAGGGCTCAGACCGGAACCTCCCTGACAATAGAGGGGAACCGTCAGCTCACCTATTAAATCGATAAAATTCAAATTAGATACCGCAGCCATTAGTTTGGCAAACAGTAGGTGGAACAATATCAGTTCATGTCTCTCTTCCAAACAAATCCTTAATTAATAGGACAAATCTAAGGAAGATAGTTGGAGCCCTCACGGTAGGGCTCTGTCTGGTAGGCAGACATGCCAGAGGACTTGGTGCTCCCTTCAACGATTTCTGTAGAAGCTGTAGAGGCGAGGAAGACGAGGAAACCGTGACACATCTTCTGTGTACCTGTCCTTCTCTATCGGCTTTAAGAAGGATAACCCAAGGGGAATACTTCTTCGAAGATCTTAACGATCTAGCTAGACTCGACTTGCGCAAAATAAAAAGATTTCTCTCCGGGTCAAACTGGTTTAATGCCTAAACGGCGAATCATGGCTCTTCGGCAGAGGTTCACACCGAAATCGATTGCCCTGCCTCCTCTCCCACTCTCCTAGGAAGTCACCATGTTACCATGTAGGTCCTCGGCGCTGGTAATCCGGTTACCAGCGGTATCACAATGGACCTTCTTTTGGTCTAAGCGTGTCCCTGCTGAGCGGAGACGGCCATACAACCCAACCCAACCCCATTGAGCTCCACACAGTGGGTAGAAAGGACTTTCCTTGGTTTCGATATCGTACATATCCAATTGAATATCATACAGTGTCTCTATCTTTTCGCTAGGACTGCTGGCAGAATTGTTCCCCCTTTTTCTACTATTTAGGGCAGGGTTTTCCCATCCCATTTCACCTGAAGTGAGAGTAGGATTTATTCACAAAGCTTCAAGGGGTTTGACTGTAGTGACTCTCCCACGTATTAGGAGATCTTATTTTCAGAAATGTAAAGGTATTGTGGTCTTACTTGTAAGCAACAGCACTCCCGTTTCGACTAGATTACCACGAGTCTACAGCATCAATCGCACTCTTCCATTAGTTTTCCGATCCGAATATGCTGCCACGATTTTGGTTCTTAATTTTCCATATTTTGCTTATACTGAAAAATTAGAGGTCACAGTTTCCGAGTGTTTGGTAGCCGACGTGCGATATTTCCAAATTTCTCATTACTACGTGCCGACTTAGCATGACCAATCCATTCACTGGAAATATTATTCTTTTCGCTAGCACTTATCAGTCTTCTCAGAAAACATTGTTTATCTCATGGATCAACGCCCTCCAGCTGGAAAAATTTTATACTTAAAACAAGGATCTATCACCACATCACCCACGCAGTATATTTCTTCTGTATCCTTGTCACGCAAAAATTTTTATTTTATTTATTCCGCTCAGCTGTTGGTTAGTGTTTGTGGGCGCTTTCCATCATTGATTCTATGGAAAACAAAATGTTGGCCTTTAATTTAAATAAATTTTCCACCCCCCTCCCCCGTCGAGCAAATTTATTCAAAACAAGAGATAAAAAAAATCTGATTCTCAATTACTTATTCATGTAGTGTAGTTAACACATTTCATGTTGCCGATAAGCAGCATGTAATTGTGTTTGTTTGACAGCTCATAAAAAATACCAGAAACCAAGCAGAAGCATGGCTAATAAAACATCCTTAACACTGATGAACGGTTTATTACAAGAGTACACGTAATATACAAACAAATACACGATTCATCTGTCGGCGATGTCCTTTGATGGGGGGCGGGACATGATGAGAGGCTGGGGACTATGAGAAGCATTCAATTAAAATCAGATAAATTTTAATGGACTACTCATGCAGCTTAGGTTGTTATGGATTTTTTTTTTTGAGTGTTTTACAGTTTATAGTATCGATTCCGGAGGTTAATGGAGTTGATTGCCATGTGGGAACTATAAACAGCATTAGAGGGATTATGGAAACTTTTTGATGACTAAATGAGTTTGGTTTTGATGAGGTGATATTGAGAGCTTCATTATCTGAAGTGGCAGCTGAGGGCTCAGTATGAAATTAACACTCTGAAGTGGTTGAATATGAAGCAATTAATGAGATACATGCCCGCGTTCTTAGTGCAAAGTACAAACATAATATGGTAGCCTTGCGGAACTCTTAAAGCAGACACAGCCTTGCCAGGTTATTTGCAATAATTTATCAATTTCTCAAAATCATTTCAGCAGGGATGCCGCTTCATCACAATGGAAAAGACCCAATGGTCAGCTTCCTTTTATCATCTACTTTCCGCATGCAACCAAAATCGATCACCATAGCACCCCATCCTTCCCAACGGCAAAGGCAGCAAAAAAAAAAAAAATGTCCCGTCATTCATCATCATTCTCATCGTAATAAGGAAATACAGATGCGCTTTTTATCACATCTGCTAGACCCTTGACTTTGCTCGGTTTGAGGACATTCCTTTCAGGTCGGAAAAGTCTACATTGATGGTGTAGAGAGAGGACATCGCTTTCCTGCAAGCTTGATATTCTCTTGTTGTTGCCGTTCGTAATAAATTAGATTTTGTTTCCATTGGTGTAAGATGATATTTTCTACAATAAAGGACAACGCGAAAGAGAATCCTGTGGCATGACTTCATGGTTTCCATGGAGGAGAAGTTTTGCCATCTCAACTTGTTTTTCTGTTTTCCTTGTCTACATCCTCATGGGAGGAATATGATATTTTTCGTGTTTTTGCCTCCTTGAGCCGTCTGTGTGCTATGGGTTGTTTGGTACAATGACTCATGACTCCTTTGACACCACTCACTTAAATTGGATAATTATTTTATCATTTTATTGGAGAGATATTTATACGTAGTAACGGGGCTAATACGAAATTCAATCAGTGTCAACGACTGCAGAAGGATGGACGAAAATTGGGATGAATTTTCTCGATAATCTAAGGAAATTAATGGGAAATATTATCTAAAGGATGTGGTGGAGGTTTATTTGAATCGAATTTCACTAATTTGATAGATGATAACTTAGTTTTACTGTTATGTGATGTACGTAAGATCCTTAGTGTTGTCATGGTTTCAGAGCAACAAAGTGAAATTTTAGACTAAGAAAAACAAGAGTTTTCGTCTTGAGTTCACATCGATGGGGGATAGATATTTGAAGCAGGATATATCGGGTGTCAACGGTGCACATATGTACATATGTGAAACACCAACGATATTGGAACTTAATAGTGCCTTACGTTCTCAATAAAATCTAGTATTACTAAAGTGAAAAATCGTACCAAAGTGAAATAAAAAAAACAGTGCGGTTCAACTATCCTTTTTGATTCAGTTCTTCCTTAACAAGTGCGGTAAGCATGAAAAACTTCAGTTGACGGAGATATTAAACATCTCAAAGGAAGCGTTTAGCATGAATAAGGCCAGTTGCGGCAAGGTGCCCAGTAAGGTGCTGATAGTTGATATCAAGCGCCAACTACTGGTCACATGCGAGGGTGCACTTTGACATGGCATTTTGCCCTTAACAGGATTAACGTTGAACACCACGATGCTCTTATCTGCTTGTCTACTTGGAAAGTGACACGGCACCAACTGTCGCGACTTTTTCCAATTCTCATGCGATGGTCATGCTGAGTAATTGCGATTTCCAATCCCTGAATTACTGACTGTGTTGTCTTGACCGACTACTTCTTCTGAAGCTTAAAAGGAAACTCAGAGGCTGACCCTATTTCTAAGTACTTGTGCTACCTTTCCCATACGACGGAAGCCTTAAAGAATTGCTAAAAAGCGTGCTGTCTTTTACTATTTCGCGGATAGTTTTTCTCTCTCCCTACGCAGTTTCCAAGATATAAGCACAAGTGGGTGTCAAGGTCAGATCATGGTGTAACCTCCATAATGTTAGCAAGTGCTTGACATGTGTACAGGAAGTGAAGGATTGTCCCTTGTTCCTCCTCGTCTCTGCAATTCCTTGTGAGGTACTTATAGGAGATGCCCAACTTTTGAGCATGCCTGCCTATCGTGTACTATCTGGTCATTAGAGAGCGTTCCTCTCTTATTCTTTAGAAGTCCCTTAGATCTTCTTTGCTCCAGTTTTGTCTAGTGATATGGCATTGGTCACGTTCTATGTATGGTTATGGTTATACTTAGCATAAGACATTGTTGCATCAATGTTGGTTATAATCATGCTAGCAGTACTAGAAGCGCGTCATCTGGCCAATTCGTCAGCCACGCAGTTCTCCGGGACGTCACAGTGACCTGCGATCATGCTCCAGAGTGAAAGCAAAAAGTACGTTTAATATCGAACATTGATCATCACTTTAAGAAGAATTAACACAGTTTATGATTACCCCCAACATTTCCTTGTCTTACCGTCTTCCCGATTCGTGCATTGTCTTCCAGGCGAAAGTTCTTGCTATTCGTGAGGCTCGAGCAAACCTCTACCACCATACCCCTAAAAACCATAGCCATCCTAGGCAGCTAGGCCGCTATCAAGGGCATTGTATCTGCGCTACTACACCCTTGAAACTAGTAGAACAGTGCAAGGAGGAACTCGCGTCTCTGTGTGATCGATTCAGGATCAGTCTCTTTTGGATACCGCGTCACAGCAACATCGAGGGAAATGAGCGAGCTGATGATCTAGCAAGGTGGAGATCTGCCCTTGATGGGGGCCTTTAAGGGTAGAATATTTGCTGATAGTAGATAGCATGGGGTGCGGAACTGTGCCATATCTACTTGAGCCGAACACAAGAGCTATTAAAAAGAAACCGTACAGACACTGCAAGAGTTCTGGCAGTTAGTACTGGCCACTGGCCCATCGGGGTTCATGCGGCCAGAATAGGCATTACGTGCAATGCACATTGTCGCATCTGCAATTTGCAAGGGTCCGCTTCTGGGCAGGGCCAGATAGCGTACATTAGGTAAGCCCTTCTTTGACAACCTAATAGAGTTAGCGGAGATAAACTTGGGGACACTATTAGTTTCCTCAATGTAACAAGGTGGATTTGAACAATCTTTACTCTTTTTCCCTTATCCCTATTAGTTACGCCCGCTTTTTCATCCGACCAGGTCACTTGAGTTGTGGTATTAAAACAGCATGGTTGGCTGATGCAATCACTTCTACCTACCTACCTGCCATAGACTTTCAGTGTCCACTCAGCCAAGATTGTCTGCCCATTCCTGTCTAAATTCACATCGATTTTAGACATTTTGAACAAGGAATACTCGTCCAGAATAAGCTTTTCATTATTCCAGTTGAATTTCGTCGAAATTGAGTCAAGATCGACAGTCGACCTGACTCTTATACTGACATTTGCAGAATGCACAAAAGTTTCAATTTCAATTTAGGCAACGGCCATTAAAATATAAAATTGTTGTATCCTATATGCAACCATGTTAAGCAAAATCCTTTTTAAACTGATCGCAATTAATAAATTCTTAAAATTTCTAATACGTCAATGCCATAAACTAGGTGAATTTATCAAAATGGAGGACAACTTTTAATGACAGTTCTGTGGAACACCATTTTATACACTCCATGGCACGAAAGTTTCTTCAGTAAACTGTCATGCGAAGGATTCTGCACCCTGTTGCATGTTCAGTAGAATTTCACTTTACTTACTACGAGAATATATTTTTTTTTTTCGTTTATCCTTTTTTGACAGAGAAATAATTACGAAAGGATAAAAGTTACCGAAGAAGTTTATTGAAACCTGACTGGGATGGCTTGTGTGTGTAAAAGTTTCTCAAGTATTTTACCGATGAATTTTTGTTTTCTTTCTTTTTTTTTGGAAGAAAGTCATTATTACTGTTGAGTAGAAGTAAAATTAAAGATAACGTTAAGGTCTACCTGAGTTGGGGTGCTTTGATAAACTTTTAAATACTTGAGCATAACACAAATCGTGCATTTTTTGAGGTTATAAACACTTTTGGAAACTCTATTCTGTTTATCTACGAAAGTTGGTTAATACCACATATTTATCATATGTCCTCTCCCAAAGTTTATGAAAATCTGTGAAGCCTTGAAATATACAAACTGTATAACTCATCCTCAGCATTGGTAATAAAGCTGTACTAAAGGTATAACCCGAGGAGAACGGTACGGAAAAGGAGAATAACTCTTGCCAATCACTGTTTCAGTGGGTTGAGAAGGCAATTGAGTAGTAATGCCTTATCCTGAATAATTAAGGGAACTCTTTACAAAATCTTAATCATCCCAGTCCTGCTCTATGGCGCCTGAGGTGGGATCATCAAGAGAGAATCTCTTAATGTCAACAACTGGGCTACGTCAAGGCAAGAGATTCATCAATGCTTCCGATAGCAAGAGAAGTCAGGAAATTCTCACATAGAACAAACGTGATGCTAAGCTCCTCACCAACTTCCTCACCGGACATTGTTCACTCAACTACCATCTCAAAAAGATAGTCATAACTTCTACGGACATGTGCCGATTTTCCGATTGTCCCGCCATGGTTCGAATCAGGCAAAAACACTTTGGAAGGGAGATCAGTTCTCCAAACATAGTCAACCAGTCACCCGCAAAAACGATCCTAAGGTTCCTTCACGACCTTGACCTTTACTCGGGATAAATATTCTCTCATTTACTAGGTGAACCTAGGGATAGCACAAAAGATCTTTTAGGTCGCAGTGCTTCCAAGGGATAGGCAGAAGGCTCCTCAGAGCCTAATTCTGGTTATCTAGAATAGGTGCCTTCCGGCTTTTGCCGCAAAGAAAGCAATTCTTTACTTTGAAGGTGGCACGCACAAGTAGAGAGGAACCTCAACCACCTTGGGGACCCGGCTAATGGGAGAGGCTTGTTGATTGAGGCCCATGTTCACCGCAACGTCTAGCGTCACCTGTGTAAGTAAGTAAGTACGGCCTCTGTAATAAAAGTTCATGCATCAAGGAATCTACGCATATTTTAGGATTCTCAATCCCCCTTCTGTATCTTCACTTGACTCCTTAAATGACAGCTAGTATCGAATAAAGTCGTTGATCAGACCGTGATTTTGCTTTTTTCAAATGCTTCAGGATTTTATAGAGAAGTTCATTCAAAAGCACATCTTTCGAACTAGGTACCATGTCTGAAATTGTGTGCTTTTGTACCATAAAGTAACCACCTTAACGAACAAATGTTCGCACTAAATTCACTTGGTTGTCATTCTTTATGCATTTAAATTACCATTTCCCATCAGTTCCGCCCATAAAGCCGGATCTTTAGTCCTTTAAAACGCGATTCTTCCACCATTTCCAATAAACTGTATCCACAGTAAGGTAAAAACTAAACATTACAATTTTTGCACCTTTTGCGTTACATCACGTAAGAATGTTAAATGCTTTACGACTTCCTATAGCTATACTGACAAACGACAATGGCGAGGACGCACACCCATCTCATGGTAGCACACTACACTTCATTAGAGATTCAGAGCAGGGTTACATGAAAGCTACTTTAATATATCTCCTTCTTCCTTGTATACCACCACCGACCCGATGATAGGGTGAATGATGTGTAGCATCCCAATTTTATGTTGTTGTTGTTGTTTTTTTTTTAAGGACTACAAGGATCACTTACTTTGTTTGATGGGAACGGATTCACGCACACCATGGTATCCCATAAATTGCCCATTCTCCTTGCACGTCGCGCATAAATATTTAAATGTTGCCGCATATTTACATAAAATTCATGAAGAACAAGTAGAAGGACACTCTTTCAACCCCTTAAGTTGAAATAACCAGTAGTACAGGCTGAATACAAGGACCCATCGTCCATTATCTCCTTGTCAACGAGAATTATTTGCAGCAGTGTCGAAGTGGAATTTACTTCCTTTGGTTAGTTCACTGTTATTTTGGTACCACCGTACCACCAATCAAATAAAAATCAAAGGATACGCACTACAAATTACTTGTACCGCAATAAATTCTGTTATCCCGTCTGTGTCGTCTTCGTCGTCGTCACCGTCGTTTGGATGTCCTTGGATGAGTATGCAAAAAGGGTAATGTAGTGAGTAAACTAATTGAGAATGGGTAAGTGTCACCGAAGTGTCATTAAATTCCGTCCCACAACTGTGTAAATTCCTTGCCACATATCCTTGATGAGGATATGATGATGATATGGGGGCTTACGAGTGAGAATATACATACTCGTATACAGAAACGTTGTCAATGGCAAGCGACACACGTTTGCATCCTTAAATAGACTTCAAGATGTCATGTGGCGGTTATATACCTACTGTGAAGGATAATGGAATACATTTGTATAATTGCTAAAGATGGTTGTCTGAGCAGAACGGGAGCAGTATTAGATGGCTGGCGTTGGAGAACGATATAAAGAATGTGGCCTTTCGTGATTTCCTTTTTTTTTGGTTTCACATGGCGTAAAAGGATAATTTTTTGAATAAATCCTGGCAGGTTTTTCGGTTGCATGGGTGTAATTCGTGTCTGCCGACAGAATATTTTCAAACATAATCAGTCCTCAGACAAATCCCATAGCAACACACACTGTACAAAATCCTGAGTATAAGAGAGCACACATGTAGGTACTCCTTACCAGTCGTATCCCTTCGTGTACCAAGTACGTTTCTCAAGGAGCATAATGAGATTGGAATAATTTATTTCTGTGGCAATTGTGGTATGATAAACTGGTACTGGTGGCTTTTGTAGATATAGGCAATCCGCAGAGCAAACATATGAACGTGTACTTGGAGTTCACTGCCATGTAATGCGGTAAAAAAGGGTGAACAGTGGTGGCTCCTTTAAAGCCATGATGATTGGATTATCCCTATTCCAATTAGAAAGGAGATTGCGTGGTTTTTGTTTCATGCATTGTGCTTTGCAATTAATTTCTTATCTGTGCTGCATTGAGATTGCAATTAATAGCCTTGTAGTCAAAATTAATTACAGGATTACGGAAGATTCTTTGTCATGGAGTCTTAGCTCAGATACATCTTGAATGTCTTCATAATAATAAACGGTTTAAAGGACTTTGCGGCTTACAGTGCCTGTAATAGATGTAGGCATGCAGATAATGTCGTTACACTCTGTTAATAATTAAACTTACTTTACTACATACGGGGATAAACCTGAGAGTGGACCAAAAAGCTTCTGCAGCCAACTGAGTACAGTTTTGCAGGTCAAGTCGGTTGACATCCCTTACCAACTGAGCGCACAACCTGAAATGAGATTAGTGGACTTCCTTGAAACCGAAATTTGTTTACAAAAAGCTAAACAATAAAGCTATTCAGAAGATCTCTTAAGATCTCGAAGATCGGGCAAATTAAGCTGAAGTTGCAAGCATACTTTCATCCGACCAAACCTTGCAGTTGAGTCCTTTCTGATCTAAGCATGTGGGTTATTAAACCATAGCTTCCAGCAAGCTCCTTGTAGATGTTACAAGACTTAGGGTAGGTAGGCGAAAAAGTTTATTGTCATCTTTAGCATAGCATTAATTTCTCAGCTCAATATTGGAAGCCTTGGTTGCTAAACAGCTTTTCGTTCCTAACTACCTCAGAGCCCGATCTTCAAGAATTTAAAACACTGACCCAAGTCTAAGCTTCAGTTCTTTGAGCTGAAGTCGGAAAATGTGGATAACGATAACGAAATGAGCAGCTTAGATCCTTACGCATATTTTTGCAAATGGCGACTATAGTACCGTTTGAATGTGGATTTCGTCAACACACGAGTTCTGGGTTATCAGTTACAGAGCTGGAACGAAACGTTCATGTTGTTTGATGTTCAATACTATAACTTGTGTTTGAATTCGCTCCTACATATGTACACGTCCTTTCTAGGTGGATTGTCATAAACAGCACATTGTTTCTCCCCTCGCGAATCCCCTAGATAAATGGCCCACGGCACGTTATATCTTTTGGACAAATGGAAAGGACCTACGTTTGTATATAACCTGGTTGTGTAATGTTGTTTACGGTTGAGGTGAGAGTTGTACTAAACCCATTCTGTCGAGTTTAGGTAGAGCATGAGGCCACCGATCCTTCTGTCAGATACCTCCATCTCGCCAGGGCCGGACACCTGCAAAGAAAGTGAAGAAGAGATTCTTTTCTTTTAGTATCTCTGCAGCATGGCTGCATGTTTTCCTATCGGCCAGTTACCCGTGCTTATGGCTACAATTCTGGCAATATCTGGTCTTAATCTGCCTAGTATCTAGCTCATTTGTTTAAGGTTTGCTATAGCTGGGCCATGTCTTTCTTGATATACATAGCGCAGCTGGAAAGCGTGTTCCGACCTAGGTTCGCCAGCTTTAAGAAGTGCTTGTGAATGTTACTCTTAACGACTCTTAGCGGAACATTGACTCTTTCTGCCAGCGAGCCACCAAGTGCTGATCCTTGCCTCATAGTTACTGTATCCTGGGACCCAGCACCCAATTTGTTCAGCTTTGAAGATGTGATAACAGAATCAATGGCTTTGATAGCAGCTTGGCTATTAGTGAATATAGCAAGATTCCGGTTGGGTGTTGAGAGAGTATTCAATGATCAGCAGTCCTCACGAATCGCGAGAAGCTCTGCTTGAAAACACTGGCGAAATTCGGTAGATGGGAAAATATGGGGACGTTCAGCTTGTCTGAGAAAACGCCTGCGCCAGAGCCGGACTGCGCAACTTAAAGCTGTATCTCTGATGAGAAGTTCAAGAGAGGCCAGTCAAGGATCACAGTAAATCTTCGTTGGACATGATTTCAGAGCGGCCGTGGTTCCTACGCATGCTGTTCTTCGAACTTTTTTTTAGTCTGTCCGTATTGTATTACTTGCTTAAAGCAGGCCACCAGACGATAGCTCCATAGGGGAGAATTGGACGTACGACGGCTGAGAGTCTTTCTTGGCTGAAGACCCCATTTTTTGCCGAAGGTTTAATTGCATGCGTAGTAAGCTATGCTTCCTTTCTTCACCCGGTGTTCAATATTTAGCTTCCAACTAAGTTTAGAGTCGATGATTGTGTCTAGGTATTTTGCACTAGAGGATAAAGGGAGGCCGGACGTTCAGTTTAGGTGGGGTGAACTTTTGGTGGTAAAGAGCATCAAATGAGTTTTATCAGGACTTACATACATATGTATATGTTCATACTCAAATTATAAGCGCTATTCAGGAAGTGGGATGGAATAGACTAGGCATTAAAAAACCAGGACCTGCAACCTGTGATATTTTTTATAGGGCCTGCGAACGTGGATTGTAACTATTCCGCTGCAAGCTGTTTCGCTATTCAAATTATAATTGGAATACATAATATTATTTCCAAGGATTTAATGTGGAGGCAGTCGATAGTACTTTCTCTGTGTCAATCAATTTCGAGTATCTGCAAATCATCTTAACCCGCACTCTTACTCCCGTCAATCCAATGCAACGTAAGGTATTAATTTGCAATCACAATGACAGCGCTCCAAGGCGATTATGACATACGAGCCTTCTGTACGAGCCTGACGCTGACACAATGTCATTAATAAACGCGCACATCCAATTTTTCCGATCATTATTCTCCGCTTTAATCGGGCCGTGTATGTGACGCTGTGCTGCGTCCCTGCGAGATAACAATTCTGTCATACATCCCTCCGGTGACAGTTTTACTGTTGTTGTTGTTGCTGTTATTTATTCCCGGAGAAAGTACAAACAAAGGGTCGATTTTATTTTTTACGGCGCTACATTCATTTACAGTTGTTGGCCATATTTGTCATAGCAACAACAACATCATCAATGTGGTTGTGTACACAAGATTGAGGGTAAATGACAAATTGACAGAGCAAATAACAAAGGACTCTGACATGCGTTAACCTTTTCAAAGGAATATTTGGGATTTTCGATGGAATTTGTTTTTTTTTTTTTTTCTCTCTGTGTGTCATATGTGTAGATGAGGGTGGTATGCGAAGTTTTGATGTCCATTTTCATTGTTGTGGGATTATGCTTGGGTGTGGGTGGGGTTAGTCAGTATAATTTGTTGGTTATGTAGTTTTTTGTTGTTGTTGCCTTGACCAGGGGAGTGGATATGTACAACACGCAGGGATTAAGGCGATTCAATAAGTCCGCTTGGATAGAAGGAGGACTAAAATTGATTTTGTAACTCAAATCAGTTTGTATGCTGTTTGGTAGGATTTTCTTTGATTGCCAGTGGGGGTGGGTGGACACGTCCAGCAGTGTGACGATGAAATATAAAGAATGATTCAACAAACAAATGTCTCATAAGGACAATATGCAAACCAATTCTTTTAGGCTCTACTACATTCCCGTTTCCCTTTTCCTCTTTCCTAGCTAGGTAGGACGAATTTCAATGCATCTTGCATACTGATCAAGACTCAATTACATATTCCATCAGAGTTTTTGCTAAGACACCATATAGGTACGTACAAGCTTTAAGTTACCACATCCTTTCAAAAAAAAAAAAACTTAAAGAAATCCTCAAACATTTGAATAAAACTTTCAAAAAAGTGAAAAAAAAAAAATACAATTCCAATTTGATTCTATTCCCGATGGCAATTTTCCAACCAACCAGTCACACCTTCATGCAAGGATAACAAATGCGCGGCTGTCTCCCCTTGACGCTTTATGCAATATTCAAATTGTGCTCCGTAAAATTTTGTGTATAATATCCTTGCAAAAGCAATACGCCACCGTTTCATCGCCGTCATGATGGCAGGCAGTACCTAGCAAAAAAAAAAAAAAAATTATAAAACTATGTCAAGACATTTTTCGTGAACCGAATTATTGCTCCTCGTTGGAATCGCATGGCATACCTACCAAAAGACTGCACGTCGTCGTAGTACCGAGAAGCTTTTCTTTCCGGCAACGGATTGAGGTTTAGATATTCAAATTGCCTGTGCCGTGCGCTTCCGTGCCTGTGTCTCTTTTGGCGGCTGCAGCAGCCGGGTTTTTCCACTTTTCTTTCATTTTTCCTGTTAGCATTGTACACCTTACTCTCAGGTGAAATGTATGCAAATTATGACAGGAGGTGTGGTACACCAGCTGGCATAACTAATGTTAGATTGTCAACCGGAATCTTTTCGTCTTTTTTTTGTATTTTTCTCATTCTTTTTTTTGTGTCCTTTGTTAGCTGTATTAGGGAGTCATAGGGTGGTTGGAAGGTAGGTGTTGGTTGACAGGATGTCTGTGTCAAACCGTCAAACTCTTGTTCCGATTTTTGTGTTATTTGCTTCTTTGGTCGTATGTTTTGTGTGAAGAAAAAGAGCACCGAAAAATTACTCTGCGAAAAGAAAAAAAAAAAAAATCGAAAATTCAATGAATGGGTGACATGGTGTTTGGTATATACAAACACATTGGGAGACCTACATATGCACTTGGGAGAAGTTGGGCGTTGAATGAATTCATTCCTTGTATGGAAGTGACAGATGTCACAGTCAATGTGGCTGGGTGAAGTCCCTTTGCGTGTTGTAATTTGAGAAAGTGCCATGCCATGAAGGTAATCAAAAAGTTTTTCAGAGAATATGTACTAAATTTGACACTCAGGAATGGGCCAATTGAAAGTTTTTAGTTTTAAGCCAGTTGTGCAATTTTCATATCCAAAAAAGTTTGCATCTCTTATACATATGTATGTAGTACAAAAAATATGAGTAACTTGCTGGCGTCATGACGTGGTATTATGCACCCCAATGTGCTGGTTTTAAGCGGTGCTAGCATTTATGACGCTGATGGAGGGGGCGACAGCACTGGGAAACACTCCCTCTGCGGTTGTCTTTATTTCGCAAATACCAGGTGGCACATTTTCGGTGCTGATGTAGTAAGTTTCTCATCACTGAAGAGTTTACTTCACTTTTTTTTTTTTGAGTCGAGAATGTGTCGTTGGAGTACCTAATTTCGCCATTTATCGAAAACGGAGTAGGGGCCCACAATTCTCCTAGGAGAAGTCCCCTTTTGAATTTCTTAGAATCCCACGGACTTAAATGCGGCTCAGTGAATTCATCCAAATTGAGATTTTTGTCAGAGCCAGTCCTAAGGGCAAGGTAGGTTGACTTTGTTGATTTGGTACAATCGCCGCAAATAGCACTTCCATAAGGCAGAGTCGTTGAATAAGCATCACGCAAAGTTATTTACACTCCAATGCGGGTCGCACTCAAAGCTGCACTGCACTGCCTGTGTAAATCCAGAGGACCTTCTCCGTCTGTTTACTTCTGCGGTTACATAAAGAATCTACATTCAATCAAAGTTTTAATCCTTGCACAATACTAATGATTCATTTGTTGAGGACACATATGCATAAATGGCCACATCCGTACTATTTTGCATTCCACAAAAAATTTTGAAGCTGCGTATCGCTTTGGGTAGTCTGACAAATGACGAAGTAGAGCCTTAAGCTGGTTGTACAGTGTGTCCCAGAAAAACGCGCGTCTATAAAAAATTAAAATGCCAGAATTTTATTAAATCATATTTTTTTATTAAAGCATAAATCAAAACGATTTGCTCAATAATATTAGTAGGGAGTCCACTCACGATTATTATTTATAATTGCTTAGCATCGTCTAGTGCAACGTTCACCTAGTTTTGCGCATATTCTAACTTTAGGCTTCAAGATTCGCGCAAGTCCTTAAGCCTCTGCTTCATTAGACCACACATTTTTAATTGGATTCGCATCAGGACTTTGGAACGGTCAATCTAACGCCTCTACACCGATATCTTCTTTTCAAGGCGTGTAGAGGTGACTCCGATGTTTTGAATCGTTATCATCTTGAAAAATCCAGTCGAAATTGTTTGGTACAAACAGAGATTCGGTAGACTTTAACAAACCCTTCTGTTATAATTTTACCATAAATTGTGCATCGAGGTTTTGTGTAAATACCTACTATCAACTTTCCGAATACTTTGGCCGAGAAGTATCCATAAACATAAACTTTTGCTGGATGTTTTACAGTCCAGGACTTCTTCCAGTAAATATGATGTTGGTCCAATCCTAATCTTAATTCTGCGTTGCCCAACTTAGCCTCTTTTCAATATGTTTTTGAGTCAGTAGAGGTTTAGGTTTGGTACTCCTGTTTTTGATGCCGGCGTCGTTTTGTGTTGGTAGACACTTTAAGTCCTTTTCTGGACAATTTTTCTTTGCGTTCCTCAGACAAATTGTGGAGTTTTTCCGAAACAATTTATAAATTACTTTATTGTCCTTACAGGATGTGCTTGCTTTGGTCCCTCTATCTGGCCCATCATCGACATTACCGCATTCCGGGTATACCTTTATCCTCCACAAATTCTCTGATATTTTTAAATATTTTGCTGCCAACTTAATACAGTGTACTCCCTTATAAGCGGACACCGACGTTTTCGAAGAATCTATCTGCTTATGAGAGGTGTCCGGTTATGAGGGGTGTCCGTAAGGAGAGAGTACATGTAATTATATTTCGAGAGATTCTTAACTTTGACCACATTCTCGAAAAAAGGTTTCACAAGATCTTCAAACCTTAGCGCCAGCTGTCTTAATTTTAGCTCACAGCTGTGCTCTCACAGGGAGTAAAGGGATTACTCTTCTCCATCACATGCTGCAATAGTTAAGCCTTCAGTGCAGCAAACTATTTTCATGATCTGTCACGTGCCAAAATCTCTCATTTTAATTTGAAGCACCCAACTGATTTTCGACACGATTTTTCACTTTCCAGGTGAAGCTCATCAAAATTATTTTACTTAAATTCACTTGACTATCATGATGCAGCTGCTCTTACAAAATAAAATCCTTTCAACATAAAGTACCCTCCAGTTTCTAACAAAACTACCTTACCAAGACCTTCTACCAGTTGCATTCAAAAACCATTTACTTTCACTCTAGCTGCCATGAATGGACAAATTGCAAATAATTACTGAGTGCTAAATTAAATTTTCACTCCTTTAAGTGTGCTGCACTTTCTCCACTTAACAGTGAAAGGCCAACATCACCATCAGGCGCACCTTTCTCCAACAAGCCAACGAGAAATGTAAAATCAAATAAAAACCAGCCCCCCCTGGTTTCACAAAATTTCAATTCATGTCACACCAACCGTGAACAGCAAGTGGAAAAATGAAAACCCCTTAACCCATTACCCTAAATTAGCAATGCTTTCATCCTTGGAATGATGAGAAAATCCAAACCAACTCTGAACCAACCTTCGCTGTCAAAAGATTCAGGTGTCAGTCTAACCGACTGAATACGTTTCCATCCCCTACCGGCCACCAAGAGAAGTTCAAAACTGTAAACATAGAAAATTTGACCGAGACACAAACATTCCACCCCAAAAATGCCAACAATTTTTTTAAAAACAGATTTAAATCCTATTTGGCAAAAAAAAAAAAGGACTCTGGGGCAAGTCAAGTATTCCAACCTCCAACAATCTACTACAACTACTTGTAAAAGTCATGCAGAAGACTTTAAGCTGTTCTCTATGCTGCACTGACATGTTGCGTAAGTGTAGCAACTTTTTTTTTCTTGTATTGAAAAGGATTCGAAAAGAAGAGTAAAAAAAAGGACGACAACGACTAAGAAAAAGAAAAAGAAGTCGACTCTCATTTTTGATGCAAAACTCTACACGAATACGAGCTGTTTACTGACCTAGTAATCTAGTAGTTTATACTCAACGAAAGGTAGGGTTATCCTGTGACTAACTCCTTCGTGTTTTTAGTGAAAATTTATTCAGGTGAATTGCACATGAAGGACATTTTGAGTGGAGCTGAAGAGTAGCAGCATACAAGTTGACGCATACGATTTGTGTAACTGTATGAGAGATTTACATATAAATAAGGGCGGGGGGTGGTATGCGTATGTGACAAAATACCAACGGTCGCTTAAGTGTGAGGTAGATTTACATGTATGTGTGTTATGCCAGTTTAATTGCAGTTCAGGTTGTTATGATTTGAAGCAGCATTAACTCTTGGATGTAAGCCAAGTGCTTTATGGAGCGTTGTGATGGAACTGTAATGACGTTGATCATAAAGCATCAAAGGTAATTAGAAGGATGATGCGTGGAAAATACGTGCGTTTTTGCACAGTTGAAAGTGGAGATGTTTCCTCTTTTCACCTAAGGACATAAGAACATGAACTACGGAGAAGAGTTCTTGAGCCGTGTACTTCGTACTCGTTCATGTTTTCTAGATGCATTTTGATGGGACTCGTGGGAAGTACATATTTGTTGTTATATAAAAGGATGCTATGATGTTTTCAAAATTGACTTACAGAACGTGAAGTGGACCACTGAACTTACTTACTGAAGCTTAAGTACCATCGGATTACTACATATCTTTCTCTGCGTCTGAATTAATAAACTTTCGCCCGAAGTTTGTATGGGTAACTCCTTGCAACCCCTAGGATCGACCCGAACTCAGATTTTGGCTTCGGATTTGAGTTGCCTTGACTGTTGAATTTGACTGAATCAGCGAACCTCAAATTGAAATCGGTTTTTGCGTCCTTTTAGACTTGCTTAGAATTTTATTTAATTCCACTCATCCTAGCTCTAAGACATTTCAAAATGTAGCACCTACTCTTTCCAAAGTTTCGTTCCACGCATACCCGTCCTCCAAACATATTTTTCAATTTAATTTGAAACCAAATGGAAATCTGATTGGCTTTCCCTTTAATTTAATTCGCTTCACCATCACTGCATTTCGAGATGCGAGTGTATACGTAGTATCTCATCATCCTGTACCTGACATCTAATCTGTACTACCTCCCCGTCTTTCTAATTAATCCATAAGGAAAACGCAATTACACTCGGATTTAAAATGAATTTAATTAAAATTCTCACGGAATTCCTACAATACCACGACGGCGGAGGAAGTATCTTCTCCGCGGCATCGTCATTTGTAGAATTTTTCAGACATAATCTTACAAGGTTTTCTTCCCCCCATTCCTTTGGGCTGTATTCGTGCTTTGTGTATGTACATTCTATGTAATTCGGAATTTGAGCACATAAAGTTTTTTTCTTTATCTGTTTGGTAAATACTTGCGTTTCCACAATCAAATCACATAAACTGTAAACGACTGGAAATTTGAGGCAGGAATTGTTCTGATATCCTTGATTCCGTTTGAGTTTGCGTCTAAAGACGTAGAAAGCCATAGAACCTAACGCTGTGGATCGATTTCGAAAATTGTAATTTTGTCAAAAACGGACCGATTTTGTTGAATACATTTGGTAGCAATCCCAGATGCATGCAAATTGAAAAAAAACAATCCGATTGCTTAGATGAACATTACCAAATGTGTACCGGATTTGCCATGCGCTATCATGTAACTTCTTCAATCCCCTGCTGGAGTAGCTAGTTAAGCCAGGTGTGAACAGAGATAACCGTTCAGCTGCTGCGATTCGCAAAGGATATCGACATAATTGAGCGCTACCAGCTTGCCATTGTAGATACTTTCGGGGCAATTGATAAACACGCAATGCAAATCTAGTTGGTCTTGAAGTGAACGAGGGAAAACGCCCCTGTCGAAAGCTTGAATTTCGAAGTAGTTAATGAGCTCATCTACTTCGTTGTCAACACCTACTTCACAAACTTCCCCTTAGTGGAGATTCGACGAGCACTAAGCTTGGAAACTGGTGCTGCTTCGGTTTGACGAGACAAATGGGGTCCAAACTCTAAACTCGGAGGGCTAAATGCGTGCTCTATAGAACCCTAATCCTGACAGTTTTGCTGTTTGCCGAGTGCTGATCCATAAACATAAACTGACTTCCTAGAATTTTTGGTCACTTGTACGAGAACGGAAAGATACAAACGCGGACTCTAAGATCTGTTCACAGATGTGAATGTAGTTCAAGAGGCCACGATATGCCGACTACATTAGCTGGGCCACATCGCACACTGGGCTATAACTCTCCAGTCAAGACGATCTTCGAATCCTGGCCCCCGCCATCAGTATGACATAACCTCCACTTTATTACGGATGTCGGAGCGTTTGGTTTTGGAAGCTAGAATCAATGTACCCCCGATCGGCGAGGATGGAGGTTATTTATTTTAGTCAGAAACTCTCCCGTTAAGTAGTAGAAGCACATTAGGGCTTACATGCTATTCTACATAACTTTTCTCATTAGTCAGGATTGGTTTTTATTTATTTATTAACTTCCGGACTTCCGCAGTCGAAGCTAAGGATACGGAAGACCCATTTCTGCAGACTATTTAACAGCGGCGATTAACCGAATCCTGCTGTCAGCAAAATGAACCATTCAACTTGGACGATGTTGACCAACAGTTCGGTCCAATTAACCTGGATGAAGTGAAGATAGTCATATCTAGACTTAATATCAAGAAAGCTGCTGGAGCTAATCGTCTAGCTGCTAAGCATCGGCGGGCGATGACTTGGTAAGAAGCATGCACCAACTCATCTATTAAATGTGGTATACCCAATAAATAGAGCCTCAGTACTGTTTGTCTAATCCTTAAAAAAGGAGACCCTCTGAACAGCGTCAACTACAGTGGAATCCCAGGAGCTTCAAGTCGATACCCACCAGACAAGACGACCCACTCTCAGACGACGCCAATAGCAGAGGAACAATCTTTCAAAAGTCCGTCTAATTACTCGCATATGCCGACGATAGCAGTGATGTCAGTGACGCTTTCGTGAATATTGAGACGAAAGCGGCAAGGATTAGTTTAAAGGTCAAGAAGAGTGAGACCAAGTATATGCTGTCAACAAGGAACCAAAACCAACGTCTCGGACAGAACGTCACCGTAGATTAACTTTGAGGGAGTTATGAACTTTGTCTACGTAATCTACGCTATTGGTACCTACATATGTACAACCAGATCAAACGAAGCATAACTCTTGCCAACCACTGTGTCTTGGGACTGAGAAGGCAATTGAGTAGCAAAGCCCTCTCTCGAACCACCCTTTATAAGCCCTTAATTAACACAGTCCTGTTCTACAGAGACATGAACTTTGTCAAAAGTGGATGAGGTTGCCCTTGGTTGTTTGCAAAGGAAACTCCTTCAAGTAAGGTACATCGACTTATACAGAAGAGTGAGTGTTCAACGCTGAGGTGTCATATAGAGCGCATGGACGGCGTAGTAGAGGAAGTCCACAACTCAGGTGGGGCACGCAAGTGAAAAGGAATTCAGCCAACTTGACATGCGAAACTGGAGACACTTGGCTAAAGGTCGAGCTAGCCGGAAACGCTTATTGGTTGTAAGAATGTAAGTTAGTAACTTTCGGACTACGTGTTGAAGCCTTTTCTGTTAAAAGAGTTTCGCTGAGATCTGATCAGATAGTAATTTGTGGTTGCTAAATCGACACTATAATGTGGATGATTCAATACTTCCCTTTCTAAGTCGTTCAATTCAAGTTAAGTCCTTAACGACATAATGTTGTCATGTTGAAATATAGTGCAGTAAATCAGCAGTCGCTGAATGTATCTATTCAAAATGTTCCTCTTTATTGAGATCCTTCGAATATTGCGCATAACGCATATAGCCTGACGTTGACATCGCAAAGTCAAGCCAACCGAAGCTTTGAATTTATCTTACTCTGTCTATCTCCGCATTGTCTGCAGAGCCTTAGAAAAGGATTTTAACTGCCATCTTGGCGAAAATATTCTTCGCTGCACATTTAACCAACCCAATACAGAGAAACACACAATTCTGCTGGTTGGTAATGCCGAAGGACTAAATTAGTCAATGTTACACTGTCGGTTTGTTCAAGGAAGTTGTTCGCCGCGTGGGAAGGTGGGAAGCCTTCCACTCCTATGTGCTACGTACTACTCTTGCGATACAATTTTGCCTACCCGTGCGAAATGTCAGACACTTTATGGATTAAATTGAAAATTCATTTTGAAAAGTTAAGTGGAATCATTTTGTTTTTGTTTTACGCAATCAAGCATCCTTAAGTCTGTTTGTATTTCAAGGAAAGAAAAGATAACCTTGACCAGTAAAATCAAAGCCTTCAGCAGTTTGTCTTGCTTTGAAATGGGAAATGTAATGAGAGATTTAAATTTCATTCTGGATTTAGGAATTCGCTGGAATTCCGTTCCCTGGTTGGACATGGCGGGGATTTACGGGTGATTTTAAGAGGATATCAGATTTGTAATTTATTCTGAGAATACGCTGAAAGGAATCTGGAAAGGTTATCAGTTGTGTGTGTAGGTCCCATTTAAAGCTAATGATGGGATCAGATAATCAGTGCTCAGATTACTCAAAGCCCTCATCAGCACAGGAAGGAAGCGTGGGCCTGGTGCTCACCATACTGTTGCTTTTTTTTGTAGCTTATGCCATAGCTTTGTCGTTACGCAGAATACTCCTTAAGCAAATCTTTGCCGTTTTTTTTTAACTCTGAATACTTGCTGAAGTTTTCAGTTTCCACTTAGCTCAGCTAAATAGATGGATAAACTCGTTACACAGAGCAAAATACACTTCATAAATGCAAAAGTTTTCTTATTAACTCCTTCCCCCATTTTTCCGAACACCTGCATATCCTTTGGTAAACCATTATTTATCCGTAGATGCATAGACATTTTACTATCAAGCAATCGATAGTAAATAATAAAAATTCCACTGCAGCTTCCTGCAGTATTCCTTTTTCTTTCCTGCTTTTGGTTCATCCTGTCTAACTTGGTTTTTAAAGAATTTTAATATCCCAGCCAATGTAGAGACATCGATATTTTCCAGCACCATGCAACAACACCAAGGGAATTTCCTTTTGATTAAAAATCGCATAAATTATCCCTGAAACGAGAACGGAAGGAGTTCTCTAGCAGGAACATCGGTTTATGATTTATTCAACATGACCACCCTGTACCTACTACAAATGCACTTAAGCCCCACTCATTCCTTAGATGCAAATATGATAAGCGAAAGATGAAGTAGAATAATGCGGAAATATCGATAATAACGGGATACACCAAGTGATTGTATTAATTTTATTCTCTTTTCCTTGGCACAGGATTGGCATAGTAAATATCCTTTTCTATAAAATGTGGTTAAAGTTCATCGAAAAGGATATGGCATCCCCCAATGACTGTTGTGTCGGATGGAATGTCAACGAAAATGGATTAGACTACTTGGGAATATGTTTGGAAAAAAGGACAAGAGCCCCGTCCTGAGGAAATAAACAGAAGGATTATCTGCAGTGGAATTTTAAGCAATGCGCTTATAGTTTGCTTCGGATTATAGATAGGATTTCAAGAGGATTTGGGTGGGTAAATTCTTTTTGAAGCTTGAATTTAGATACTTGGTTAATGGAAGGACCTGGCTCGTTATAAATGTAGTTACCTCAGCTTTCACATTTTAGTGAAATATGGTTGGTATAAGAGTTCGCCTAACCCCACGGGCGGACCAGAGGGGTGCAGTAAAGAGGGAGGGTTATGATCCCTGTAATCCTGATCATAACCTCGCCGAACAAAAGGCAAGAAAACGATTGATACTAGAGTGGTTCTTTAAAGCATGCAGCTTCAACTATGTAGCTCTTTGCATCTCATAAACCTATAAAAAGCAGGAAAGAAAATGAGATTAAAATTTTCTGACGAGAAGTAATTTACGATTTTAAGGACATGCAAACGCGGTCCACATTTGTTGCACGAATGCAACTTGGTGGAGTAAAACAAAGGAAACAAAGTAAGGTTAAGTTGGTGACAAACTTTTCTTCTTGCTAATTTGTAAACTTTTGTTGCACGAAACTTTATCGAGCGTCAAATAGTGTGATTAGTGAAGGAAAGTTGTAAGAATTCGTTTAACGGTGAAATTATTCATTATTAAGTGCTTGAGTAGCGGACTTGGAAGGATATGACGGGAAGGTAATTTCGCGTCTCAGACTGTACATGCGGAATAAGGTACCGACTTTAAAAAATTTGCCTTGATTATTATTTTTTTTTTTCAATTGGAAAGGATAATCTTGAAATGAGGGCTTGAGTCCTTTGCAGAGTTTGCGGGCCTCCGCCAGCGGGCACAGATTGATTGTTCTTTTTTATCACTTCTCTGAGGACGTTCATTTGCAGGCAGGATGATCTTCTTTGACAGTTGTTGCCAATTTGTTTAAGGTTCCCCTTCAATTAGGTATGCCTTGTACATATGAAATGAATTCGAGATACCTATAGACCGGAAATTTAGCGTTCATACGTTTTACATAATCCAGTTTCCCTACTGAACCGGATACGTTCTGCAATGCTGTGTGCGACGTGCCGGTTGTAGGCTGTCTAGCACAGCTATCCGGGCAATGTGGAAAATTAGTGCCTGGATCAGACCTTCTCTATCTAGATAGAGGAGCGCCTCTGGGGGAATGAAGCCTTTAAGGCGAAGTCTCTCCTGGTACATATCATTCGGGTAGGAGACCCCAGAGATCAGGTAATTCATCGAGTTCATTGCTCCTGCAACGTGCCCCCGAATCATCTTGATCACGAAATTATCCACTTTATTCCCTTTGCTATACAGGACCTCATTGGAATAGAATTTTTTGTACTCAGACTTTGGTGTTCTTTATAAACGAGGGCAAGCACTCTTAAACACCCGAATCCTTTGCATCGAGCTTGCTCCCACGTTGAACCACACCGGACATGGCCGGGTGAGAACCATGTAGCAGATTACCTTAACCCTTGCATCGAGTACGCTGTTATAAAATTGTCTCTTTGTAAAGGCGAAAGCCCTGGCCAGAGCAACATCTGTACATGTTTCTTAAAATATAGATATTGGTCTAGCCAAAGCCTGATTTCGACATGCCAGTGACGACTGCCCGTGCTGTCCCACGATTGAGAAATTTCGCCAATTCTTTCTGGTATCCGTAGAGGCTCCAGATAATGACGTCTTACACAGGATGGTCTCCGATTTTTGGAAGTTGATCTTCAGCTTCTAGTCGTCGCAATATCGCTTGATCGGAGGTTTTAGACATGAATGTCTAGCAGGCATTGTTTCCAGATGAAATTTTAAAATATCTGCAATATGTATTCCTTATTGGAGAATCCTCATAATTTTCAAAAGGCAAACAAATCCAGATGCAGTGTCTTCATTAGTGTTCCACATAATGTTCTTGGTACGAGTATGGTCACAGGTTTAATAATTTTTCAGCAGGCTTATCTGTCAAACCGGTTCTTCAGACTTGAGGACGATTTAAGTGTTTTTCAAGCCGAAGTTGTTGCAATAAAACAAGCTGCGGATATGATTAGCGAGAGTAACATCGGTAAAAAACAATCAGCATCTATGTTGACAGTCAAGTAGCCATCAAAGCGTTACAGTCAACATCGGTGAGGTCCAAGCTCGTAGAAATGTGCATAAAAAGACTGGACGATATCTCAATGGCCAACCTCTGTTGGGTACTGGGACACATGGATATACCAAGTAAAGTAAAGGCGGATGAACTTGCCAGGGCTTGGTCACATCTAACCGCCTAGCAGGCCCTTTCCGAGGCTAGCACACCGTTTACCACTTTGAACAGAAGGTAAGATACTGAGTCCAATTAGGAAGCTAACAGGCGTTGGAGTCGATTAGATACATGTGCCATAGCCAAATCGTTATGGACAGTCTATGACAAAAAGAGATTCGCGGATCACATGAAACTCAGTCGTAGGGATATTCGTATAGCTGTCGGCTTCGTGACAGGACACTGTGTGGAAATCATGCAGGCACGGCTAAGACTACCCCACAACGATGTCTGTAGGAACTGCAGGGACGAAGAAGAAATAGAATCCATACTCCACTTGCTATGTGATTGTACAGCAGTTGCCACCAAAAGGAAGGACACCCTTGGGCGATACTTCTCTGCGGAGCTGGATGATCTAAGAAACATTGAGCTGAACAAACTCCTGAGATTCATACACATATGTTCACACACATATGTATGAATCTGGGTAGATGAATTCAGCTGTTGATAGTGAAATTTAGCTTCTCAGGGGCACATTGGGCACAATGGACTCATCGTTAGTCTATGTAAGCCGTTGATAGTGCACTGTCAACTAGGGCACTCATCTACATATCCTAACCTACCTGTCTAGCATGTATAGCTGAAAATATTAATTTTATCTTCAATGTCTCCTGAGTGTCCGTTTCCAGGAAAATGTTTTATATGCCTATCGTGGAGGCTGAGGCACAGTGTTACTACTCACGAAAGTTTTTGACTGCGTCTGCTTTTAAAAGATATGTAGTTACTCTCTTATGCCTCATCGATGGACGTATTTTGATCACAGCCGAGTCCATTGGGATTCTCTATGGGATTCCATTGGGATTGCGATTTTTAGATTCCAAACCCAATCAAAACCAATAAGCACGCGTATCTCTTGCACTTATCGAGTATAAGTGCAAAGTCGTTTAGAGTAGTAAAATCTTTCCTCTACAGCTTCGCCTTAAAGTTATCGATTTTCTCAAATCTACTTTAACAAATCCCCACTCGATGTTATGTTTTCCTTCAAATTGATGATAAGTCCATAATTTGAAGTGAAATAAAGCAAACAAATCTATACAAAGACGACAAGACGACGAGGGAGCAAAAAAAAAATAATAATAATCTCAGCACAACAAAAAATATTTCCATCTTTAGCATCTCGAAACAATATTTACATCATTACAACATCTGAGTGTGTACGTGATCCTTAACATCCTTTCGTTTACCTTCCGTAAGCAAACACAAGTCCTTCCTTTACCGTCTCCTGTTCCCACGCCGAAAATCAATCATTTTCATTTTAATAATTTCATAATATTTTCAATTTTCTCATTTCTCGTCTCTCTCTCTCTGTTTCTCTCTCTCTTTCATTGCAGGCTGAAATCTGGAGTGTGTTCATTGCGATCCTGCGGAAGAGCGTACGAAATCTTCAAGCATGCACGGATGTTGGCTTAATCGAGCACGTTCTCGTCAGGCTCCAACGTTCCGAAACAGTTGTCGCAGGTATGTTATTTTGTATTTCTTTTTCTTGTTGTTGTACGTTCTTTGTATCCTGCGCGGGATGTGTATATATGTATGTATGCACGTGTATTCGCTTCCGATTCTTCACATCCTTTCCATTCGCGCTTGCAATAAAATTGATTTATTCGGCGGTGAAATTCGTTGGGATGTACTACATAATAATATACGTACACACCCACTCGTCACTGTTTTCAATCTCCGCCGACTCTATGAATGAAATATTGCAAAAGGACGTGATGCTGCCTGAAGCTCGTATGTGAGCATCTGATCCATCTTTGCTGAGGAATAGGAAATTACGAAAGTTTCTCGAGCACGGATGAAGGAGTATTTCGCCCTTGCTCTCTCTCTCTCTCTCTGTGTGTGTGCAATTAACTGAGAAGAGTTTTTCCTTTTTCTTTTCCTAGTCACATCCTTCCTTAAAAGGATGAAGTAAAATTGCAAGCACAACAAGTATAACGACGGAGACAATGGTGTTACGTGGTTTTTGACGTGTAATTACAGGATATTCTAATTTATAATCTTCATCGGCAATCAAGAACGATATAATGGAGGTTAGGTGAGTTGAACTCACCTTTTGTGGGATTAGAAGCTGCGCCATGTTAACAAGATTCCCGTGGAATAATGGATGAATTAAGATGGAGGTGATCACTGACGTTATGGAATAAGCGGAGACGGATTAGACGTTATTAATAGATTTATGCCAACAGACAGTAATAAATACGAGCATACAATCGGAAAAGTGTTTAAGGTGTTATAGTTTTGGGTCTTGAAAAGCTATTCAAATGCTAACCTTGGATGTGTTGAAAATATTGACGGAGCTACAGCATATGAAAACTCATAAAAAAGGCATCAATCCTTGATTTGTCTGCAGTGAAAACTAGCAGGATTACTGAGTGATTATTTTTAAAATTCAAAGGATATGCTTTTTGAAGGTGAGGTGGCTAAATTATGAAACTTCAACTCACTGTCAAAGTGGTGTTAAAGCCCAAATTTTACTGTTTTCCCTGAAATCGTGAATATTCAGGGTTGGATTCAGTAGGAATTTATAATATTTTCCTAATCCACTTACTTACTTAGTTAAATGGTGCTACAATTGGGGATGATCCTGAGACCCAACCAACAAGTTTCTCCAGTTAGGCTGGTCCTTAGCTAATTACCTCCAGTTGTGAATTCAAAGTTCGTTGATGTCATCTTCTACTTGGGCGGGTCACTTAATGCGAGTCCTTTCTTCATGAAGTTGTTCCTCCAGGTGGGGTTCGAGTACTCTGGGGGCCCGAGCATTACGAACTTTCAGTTTTCCACGTCAAGTTGATTGAGGGTGCTCTCCACTTGTGCTGCTTCTTTTACCATTTTCTCCATCAAAAATGGTATCGAAGACCCTGCGAGCCATAGTGATGTTGGCGATGCACTCTTCATGCTCCAGCCTTAGTTGATATGCACGAGTCTGTCTGTTTGATCTTAGGTGCCGTGGCACAATGGTAAGTGCGTTAGAGTGATGAATGCAAAACACCAATAAATTCGTCATCTCACAAACTTCCGAGAGTATTAACTGCCATGAGAAGCTTCTGAAATGCGCCTTCGCATACGGACTTCAATGTGCCTAAAACGAATGAATGCCAAAAGCAAGGTCCTGACCTCTATGTTGGTTGGCTACCTATTGATTTCGAACCACACCACAATGAAGCCTCTTTTCCAGGATCCACCTTAGTCGAAGACACTCTCCACAGTTCTTCTCTGGCTGTAGTTCCTCGTGTCAACGCTAGCATCTGTTTAACAGAAATCTGCTTCATCTTCTGGGTTTCAACCCAGTGGCGCCCCAAGACCTCCCTTCTTCTGCTAGCTAATGCTGGACATTGACACAGTATATGTGCCGCCGTCTCGATTTCCTCTAGGCATAGTTCACAGGTGTAATCTGCCAGAAGACCCATTTTCCTTAGGTGATACCCGAAATTTCCATGACCCGTAGATAACGCTACCACCCATTTCAGTGCTCTTCGCTCCAAGCTTTGAACTTCTCTATGAGTGGTGCCAGTCGGAATTTTAAAAGCTATTTTAGCCTGCCTACAACCTTCCATGGTTGACTACCTTATCTGGTGTTTCGCCACGGCCCAGTTGTTCATCAGGTTCTTCACCATTCCTCTGTCAATTGCAGCAAATGGTTCCTGACCAGAGAACTCCGAGGTTAACTCTTGAGAGAGTCCGCCTTCTCACCTGAAGCAGCATCATCTTATTTCTAGATGAACACTCATTGAGTTCATAAATACATTCCATTGCCTGGGTGATCCAACGGATGTAACAGAGCAATCATCTTGGCTTGAAAGACTGATGTGTATTTCCCCAGACTAATATGACAGACTAGTTCTAGTTCTTCTGGTTGGCTTACATATGGAACCAAAAATCCTTCAAATAATTTTTTTCCGGAATCTTTCAAGAGTTTCCTAAAAACTGGAATAGGTTAAGCTAGGTTAGATGGTTGTTCCAGCTAAGAGCAAGGACTCAATTTATCAAAAATAGGGTAAAATACTGGCCTAGAATGGGATAGTGATTTACATAAAAGATGGGTTCTCGTTGTTTCCTCCTCTTCGTTTCCATACCTCATAAATCATTGTAGGACACAGCCAGTCCACGGGTATGCCAACCAAAGTTCCCTAAGGACTCCAATTGTAGAGCTGATGCTCTTTCTATAAATTGAAATTAACCTGGTTGCCTTTTTCATATTCAGGTCTGACAAGATTTGCCATGACTGGAGGCAGGTATTGATATTATTTATCTGAAGTTGGCAATGTAAGTACGTTATATCGACTTGGTTTTCAAAAAATTTTCAATAACTTCTACAAGGGCTGCTAGTGCTTGGGTATCTTCAGCGAGGATCTGATAGGCACCCACTTTTGCTAACTCATCCGTTTTGCTTTTACCTGGAATAGCTCTATGGGTCCGTATCTGTTTGTGATCTCATTGAGAGATCCAAGTTATTGCTTAACCAACTTGGAGATTACAAAGCTTGTATTGCTGCCCGACTATCTATGTCTATTACTGTAGCAAGATCCTTTATTGTGTGCATACAGACCCAAGCTATTGCCTGGAAGCTGGCTATAGATCAAACTGATTTTATTTACGGAAACACTTTCTATGGATAAGACGGTTCTCAAACTGGAGCAGGGTCTTCTTCAAAATGTTTGTTTAAGGGAGTCCTCGACTTTGTTTTAAAAAGTTCATGGATACCCACTTAATTCCTCTGCAAGATTTTTCCACTCTTGATAGGACTAATGAAAATCGATAAATCGCTAAGTAACAGGACAAGGGAGCGAGGGTCCATTGATACCAGCCACAATTAAAAGACTTTCTGCTATAAGTGCTCCAAACTCTGATTAAGGAGGTACAAACAATAACTAGAGGTTACTAGAGATCTTATTTCCAAAAAAAACGGAGGCAAACAGTCTCAATTTTAAAAAGTCATCAAGTCAAGTTTGCAGCACACGCACACAGAGTAAAATCGATGATTACTCGTGGCATACGAGATCCATTCCTAGAATATTGAATACCTTCCTCGAAATCGTACTCGATGACACGTGGTTGCTCTTAAATGCCTTAAGCTACACGAGCAAAAACCTGAAACGGGATTTGCTACTTCATAAACCTATCGCATTCACAGCATGCACCAATATTAACCGTATCCTTATCAATTTTTCATCATCTCTACGCAGCGCAAGGATATTCGAAGAGAAAAAAAAAATCGCCTGTCTTTAAATATTCACTTCACTTAACAGGAGATTACATTTATCGTTTTGTAATTCGAAGGACTCATTCGCCATTCGCAGGATGCTGTGTTTTCTATCCCTTTGCATATATGCGAATGCGTTCGTGATGGGAAAGGATAAAGTTTTGTCCTCATATGTTTGTTATAAACGTGTGTGTGTACGTGGGTGAATATGTGTTCTATTTTTTTTTTTTTAGACCTCAACTATTGTGCAGACGTGATTTGGAACCTAATGTCTTCCAACTCTGACAGTCAGAATGAAAGTTCTGTAATGAAGAAGCAGAAGCTTGATAGTTATTTTGCAGGGTTTTTTCGTGCTCCTCTGCCTTTTCAGGATGAAAATGAAATAAAAGTTTTAGTTGGACGAGGGGGTGTATGCGAGTAGATTTAGTTACATCAACAAAAGTTTTACGAGAACTTTTTTATGTTTTTTTTTCCTCTCTCACTCTTGTCACTATCAGGTGCAACCACGTTGGATAGAGAGGTTGTAAGCAGGACAAAAAAAGGGGAAAAAAAATCCCCGATGAACCTTTAAAATAGTTTTCCGTTGTCAGGGAGATTTATGGGAGAATGTGTCTAAAAGTTCAATTCAGCAAAAGGATGACATTTTCGCTGGCAGAAGATCTCATTTAATTTTCAGAAAATAGTTGGTCATGTTGCAGGCAATCAATAGTTGGAAGGAGTTGAAGTTGATCTGGGTTAGAAGTTTGACATGGTTGGACGGTAGCTTACAAGATGTTGACTTTTCTAATTGTTTACAGTTTTCAGTATCTACTGATTCTGTAGAGTTTTCTTAATTACTGCCCTGTCTTTCTTAAAATAACCAGTTCGCAAGCTAATGACCGAGAATCACGCTACCGAGGTTATGATGAAACATCGCAACTTTCAAAAGTCCAGCAGCTCTTTAAGGAATCTTTTCCAATACAAAATTTGACGATAATGACTGTATCTACAGTGTCTTTAAAAGATTAATTTTGCACCACAAACATTTTTACCTGATTGGACAATAATGTCTAGCAGAGAATCGTTGGATTTACTTCTAGATTCCCACTTTCCGGGCAACACAGAAGCGAACAACTTCAATATCGAGCAGCTCAATGTGGAGAACCCTCACATCTCAGCAGAAGTAGTAAGCGATCAGAAGCTTTAGTGGGCAATTCATAGCTTCCTTCCATTTAAATCGGCAGATTCGGATGGAATCATCTCAGTGGAGATGCAACAGTCATATGGCATCCTCCGAGCCTGGTTGGTGAAGCTATTCCGATTCTGTCTAGACAACGGTTATATACCGAAACTGAGTGGGAGGTTATATACTAAAGACCAAGAAAACCTCACACACCACACCAAAAGACTTCAAACCCATTAGCCTATCTTCCTTCAGTTGAAACCTCCTTACATTGTCTTGTTGGCACCATTGAAAGATCACTGACTAACAAAGAATTTACAATGGTGGCCTTCCTTGACATAGAAGGGGCCTTCAGCAACATAAAACCAGAGGCCATGTTGAATGCGCTCAGGAAACTTGGATGTCACTGGATCAACCTGCTGCTAGTCAACTTGGCCAATGCATATCCAGAAGATCAGTTCAACGCGGCACACCACAAGGAGGTATGCTATCACCTATACTGTGGCTCCTTACCGTGAACGAATTACTCCTCTCCTTCGAAAAGAAAGGATACAAAGTTATAGCTTATCAGAGGGAAAACAACACTACGTGATCTTATGCAAACCGCCCTGGAGAGGCTCGTCAAGTTGTCAGATAGCTCCGGTCTCAACGCAAATCCGGCGAAGGCTGAGCTAATAGTTTTCACTAAAAGACACCGAATTCCTGATATAACACCACCAAAAATAGGAGAATTTCTCTTAAGCTTCTACGAACATGCCAGATACCTTGGGCTTATGCTAGACAGGAAACCATTGAGCGCAAGTGGGGGGTCCGTCCGCTAATAATGCATGGGCTACAGCGGTAGTAAGACCTACACTCATGTATGGGATACTAGTCTGATGGACACCACTAAATAAAACTAGCTACCTTTCTCTCATAAGTAAGACTCAGAGAACGGCATGCGTCTCTGTTACCAGCGCCCTTCGGACACCTCCCACAGCGGCGCTGGAAACAATGCTGCATATCCTTCCTCTGGACATTTATGGAAGAGATGTTTGCAATGAAATCGGCGCTGCAGTTGAACGAGTCATCGCAATGGTATACTAGCGATACAGGGCACGCTACTATCCCCAATTCAGATTATATAAAAGTAGAAACCACGAACTATGTGATCCCGTTCCTAAACTTCAATATACAATACCGCACACGTATTCCCAGCCGACAGAATTGGACAGAGAACACGATTAGCAATAATTCTGCACTGGAAATCTACACTGAAGGTTCTAAGACTTGCGAAAGGATGGGAGCTGGACTGTTTTCAGTCGTAAGCATGTCTCTTAGACTACCAGATGATTGCAACGTTTTCCAAGCGGAGGTCATGGCTATGCGTGAAGCCGCTGTTTGGTTGTCGATGAAATCGATATCTAGTGCGGACATCGTTATTTACACCGACCAGGCCAGGCAGCTATAAAAGCACTCGAATCACCAATAGTAAGATGTAAATTGGTCAAACAATGTCGCACATCCCTGAATGACATAGCGAATCATTCTGTGTTGGGTCCCTGGGCACTCAAACATCCCAGGAAACTGCGAATCAGATGAATTGGCCAAAAGTGGAAATAAACTGGAGCCCTCGACTGTCAAAGAGGGTCTTCACTTACCCATCGAAATGGCAAGATACAGTATGTCCACAGTAGCTCTGCATCAGGCAAATGTAAGATGCTAGGTAGATGTGGCCTCAGTTAAGCAAATGCAAGACAGCTAGTCTGTTGCTCATAAGCAGACCACGCATAGGTACCCTGGTCGGATTATTGACGGGTTACTGTGCATTGCGTAGGCACGCCTTGAGGCTAGGAATTCCGGCCAATGACTGTCGCAGGTGTATGGATGAGGAGGAGGAGGAATCATCGTTTTACCTTCTCTGCAGCTGCCCTGCACTATCCTCAGCAAGAAAGCAGTTCCTGGGTGAATAATTCTTTGAGGACATAAATAAAATTTGGAAATTCGTCCAAAAATCAAAATGGTTCCAAGAGTATCGGAAGTGACCGGCTCGGGTGGTATCACAATGGATCTCTTCTGGTTCAAGTGCATCCTGCCGTGAACGGAGGATAACCTAACCTACCACAAACACGGTAACATTATCTAGGGTGACTGCATCCTTTTGAGTCGAAACTCGATGAATACCGCCAGGATTACAGAATTATCGCTTTGCAAATACATGAATTCGACATTATTCCTCTTGATTGTCTTCCTTGTGAATAATTTTCTTTTTTTTTTTTTAACTTTTCAGACCTGCTTATCGAAATGCTCGGTGTACTGGCGAGCTACAGTATTACAGTAAAAGAGCTGAAACTGCTCTTCGGAACAATGAAAGCTGTAAATGGCAAATGGGTAAGCATCACTTTTGACAAATTTTTGAACGACTGTTAACATTCTTGTTCTCGTTAAAATTTCAGCCACGACATTCAGCGAAACTGTTAAATGTCCTTCGACAAATGCCACACCGGAACGGTCCAGATGTGTTCTTTAGTTTTCCCGGTCGAAAAGGATCTGTAAGTAACTTTAACATTTTTTTCAAATAAAAACCTTCCTGGTGATATGTTTCGCTTTTGTTGGCCACAATATTTTCCCTTAATTCTAGGATTTCAATAAAAAAAAAACACACACAAACAGGATTCATTTTTTATATGTTTACCATAAATTCCGCAAACTCACGAGAAAAAAAATTCGAAGAGTACACACATTCAACATTCATGCATCCTTTGGATGCATAAAACTTTTATAGCATTTGCGTTTCGGTCTCCTTTTTTGTAGCTGAACTCCCTCCCCCCTGCTCCCTCTTATTCGATTCATAAAATTTACGTCGAAGGTCCTATCCAAATGCAATCGCAGCTATCCATTTCGACGGATGGAACACCAAGAGTATCTGGATTGGTAAACATGTTTTAATCCATATGTGCGAGGGTCGTGGAGGAGTTGGAGTTGCACTGCTGTACGCGATAAAACGACACAACATCAGCAGCATTCGAGGCTTTTTTTTAACTGAAGCGAAAATAAAAATGCAAATATTCGAAACTTTATTGCCAGGGAAACATGTTGAGCAGAAAAAAAGAAAAAAAAAATTCGTCGAAAACTGTTGTGTTGATATTGGATGTTAGCGGCATAGGGGTGGGGGGCCACAAGGCTTAATGTGAATTCGCTACGTTATTGCATTGCTAAGGGCTTGTATTTATGTAGAAATTGTGATCTAAAATCATCTCTAGATATGGAAGTCGGTGATTTGTGTGCAAATTGCTGGGGTTTTAGGAGGGACTTATGAGTATAAAGGGGTAGCCTTTAAGGATCGTGGGACTGCAAACAATTATCGGGATTCATATAAAAGTGGAAATTTGGGCCTTGACGACTTGAAGTAGTGTCTGCTATGCAATAATTGGGTCGTCTTTCTGAAAAGCAGTAAAATGGGGCAGCTTAGAAGGAGGGAAACCAAATGCACCACAAGAGGTTGAATATAGCCAAACATGCCTAGTCCTGCTTTAAGTTCTGTTACAAACATAAAATGCCGTAAAAATTGTATTCATTCGAAATGCCTGTCTTTTGCTTTAACACGGGCTTTTAAATGTTGTGGCCAATGGGCTATAGTGGCACGCACGGTTTCCATGGACATCGTTGACGCTGCTGCGGTTAATGTTGCTCTGAGACTTTCCGAATTTCAGTGAGGAGTCTTGCAGACCATGTTGTCCAATTCTGACCACAAACCGTAATCCAGGGGATTAAAAACTGCCCGACTGCCCGACGGCTAATCTTCTGCTGCTATAAAGCCATTAATATTGACCCTGAGCTACTCCTGCATGGTTTTGGTTTTATGCGCTGGAGTAGAGTTCTGCTGGAAGATCCATCTGTCAAACCCTCCACAACACCCTCTAGCACATCTTATTGGTAAGCTTGTGCACCAGTTTTCACGCATTTTTTGTAGAAATTGAGGGATGTGACACCTTGGTGAGAGACTCCCCACAAACCATTAGGGAAGTGGGATGATGGCCACGTTAAACCCTTGGCGCAACACTTTTTGCTTCCCTAGATGTTACAGCATAAATTTTATCATTTTGTTTGCTGCAAACTGCTTCCACGGTAAAAATTTTCTCGTCCGTAAACAGAAGGTTTTCATGGCCATTGTCCGCGTGCCACTGCAGAAGACGCTTGGATCTTTCCAGTCTAATTTTTATCAATTTAGGAATTAAAAGATGACCCGTGGATCGACGATAGACTTTCATATACAGATCATCCCGAGTCAGCCTAGACATGGATCTGGTTGATATATTCAATTCCTTGGACATGATTATCTGTTTCCTGAGGGGACTTCTTTGGATTCGTTGACGCACTGCTTTTACGTACGTAGACTTGGTCAGCTCGGAATCGATTCAATTAGCTCAGATCCAACTGGGTGTGAAAGAGTTTATTAGCAGATGATGGATTTTGACTATGCTCAAGAATCATTAAATCGACGCTGGGTAACAGCAGTTCCACCATATCCATCGTAAGAGGAACTTCTCAGGGTGGGGTCTTATCTCCGCTTCTTTGGCTTATGGTGATCAACAAAATCGTGTGTAGGCTAGACAGAGATGGAGCCAAGTTTGCTGCGTATACGGATGATACGGTAATACTGATATCAGGTACGTCTCCTTCAATAAGCAGTGAGATTATGACAGGTGCCTTGAACACGATTAGCGAATGGGCCACTGGATGTTGACTCAGCGTCAACTAAAGCAAAACTGAACTGATACACTTTACCAAAATACCAACCTTCATGCCTCCAAGGCTATGTAACCAATTAATCTCCTTATCCTCCAGTGCCAAGTACCTGGATGTGGTACCTAGATGTGGAAGCTTAAAATTGAGTAAAGAAATCATGCGTGGCTTTCTATGTTTATAGCGAAACCTTTGGCTTCAAAGGTCTGTGGATGTACACCACTATGGTGCGTCCTATACTTTCCTATGGATCGCTAGTCTGGTGGCCTTATTCTTAGGGAAAGAATATAAAATCAAACAAAGTGCAAGTGCAGACCTACGACTCTAGGCGCAACGGGGGCCATGAGAACATATCGAACCGAAACTTTGAAGGCAATACTGCACCTCTTACCACTTGATCTTTACATTATGTATTTATCATCATGTAGTGTGACTAAGAGAAACAAGATGCTAGGGCACCAAATCTTATGGTCACAACAACATTCTGAATCTGTTACCACGGGATGGGGTAGCTACTCCAACAGACTTTATAACTCTCATAGTGAATTGCAGTAATGACGTCACTGTCAAGTTCAAAATCAGGGTGAAATAAAAAATAGGCGAATTGACAATTGCCCCCAGTTTCGCACGCTAAGTTGGTCGCGGTCTTCCGCGTCGTCCCTCGGGAATCGTTTTGAAGATTTTCCAGCCGGAGCATTTGTATCCATGCGCTCTACATGACCCAGCCACCTAAGTCGTTGGACCTTCACTCTTCTGGCGAAATCGATGTCGCCGTACAGCCCGTACAGTTCGTCATCGTGTCTCCTCCTCCACTCACCGTCCATGCAGATAGGATCTATAATGACCCAAAGAATTTTACTCTCGAAACAGCCAAGACTGACGTCATCCGCTTTTGACAGAGTCCATGCCTCTGGGCAGGGCTGGGATTATTAAGTCTTATATAGGCTTATTTCAGTTGTTCGAGAGAGGGCTTTGCTGTTCAATTGCCTTTTTAGCCCAAAGAAGCAACGATTGGCAAGAGTTAATCTTCGTTTGATCTCAGCGCTGGTGTCATTGTCTGAGTTTACAGCCGATCCTAGGTAAATAAAATCCTTAACTACCTCAAAGTTATATCTGTTGAGAGTGAAATTCTGCCCGAGGCTTCGGTGTTGTATGTCCTTTTTTCCTGACAGCATATACGTGGTCTTTCCGTTAAATCCATCTTCACCGCTTCCGCCTCAATACTCACGAACGCTCCACTGACATCACGCTGCGTTCTTCCGATTATGTCAAAATCGTCGGTGTATGCGAATAATTGGACGGACTTTTGAAAGATTGTGGCTCTGGTGTTGGCGCTTGAGTTTTGCACTATTTTTTCAAGAGCTATACTAAGGAAGTCACATGACAGCGAGTCACCTTGTCTAAATCCTTTTTTGACATCAAAGGTGAGGTCTTCACCTACCTTGATGGAGCAGCGTGCATTCTCCATCGTCATCCTGCACAACCGGAGGAGTTTGGCAGGGATGTCAACACTTGACATAGCTCTATATACCTCTCTATAGCTGCTGTCATATTCGGCCTTAAAATCGATGAAAATGTGGCGTGTATCGATTTGAGGCTCCTGGTTTTTTTCCAAGATCTGCAGGACTGTGAAAATTTAATCGACTGTGGACTTTCCTGTCCTGAAACCACACTGATATGGACCGATCAGGGTATTGACTCACGGCTTCAGACGTTCAGGCAGATAATAAGCGACGTTAAGAAGACTGATGCCTCTGTGGTTCAGAGGGTCTCCTTTTTGAGGTAATGGCTCGATGTCTGGTATTCTCGTCAGATTTTACATAATGCAATCATCAAGAGTCTTTGGTCGTTATCGCTTATGTCACATCATCGTACTTAATGCAATCTCAATAGCGTTGACTTAACTTTCATCTAAGTAGCTGTTAACTTAGTAGAAGTAGCTGAAATATCATTTCAAAGGAGTTCCCATGAATAGGTGCCAGGAGTATAATTACCCTCTCCCATCACAATCCTCGTCACCCCGTCTAATTACTCCCCAGACCTATATTACTATTTTATTCATAATCCAATTTACAGATTCACATTTAAAATTCATTGAACTAATAACGTTCGGTACAAATTAGATGCATCCACAGCAATACATACCAACAAACAGGAGCAACAGCTCCTCCACAAGTCTCTGCTTCTGCGAATCCAATTAAAAGTTCGCACTTTCATAAATATCCATTAAGTGTACACTGCCATTGGAGTTGAACTGCTGCCACTTAAATATTCCAATCAAGCATCGAGTTCCTAGAGTCTAAACACCCCTTTTCGTATCCACTCCTCTCAGGAGAGCACTTCAAATACAATCGCGTTTCGTTTTAATTACCTGGGAAAAATCTTTCAGGCGGTCCGTCGTCGTCGTCTCGTCCTCTGGCACAAAATCGATTCTTTGAACTCTAATTAACTTTGGTCAAAGTTCGCCACCACTACTAATGCCACCCTGTCAATTTTTCTTAAAAGAATCCTTGCGCCCCAACCCAACCACCTTCCATTTGTTCTTTTCTTAAATCACACCGCTGATTTCTTTCTTCCGCAACAAATTATCCTCGAATAACTGTACGAGTATTATTAAAAAAAAAAAAAAACACAAAGCTAACAATGAAAAGAGTTTAACTGAGTACAGGATATATTCGTAAGGATCGGTACCCCCTTTCAGCATGTCCGTCCCGCCAAAAGCAATAAAACTAATTATTTACTATCTTCTCTTTCCTGCGTCACTTTCAACGTGTACGTCGAAGGAGTAAGGATTTCTGCTGTTGCACTGTATAACAAAACGAAATTAAATGGCGAATAATTAATCAACATCCTTGCAAAAGGTTTAATTAATGACCCCCCTCCGCACAAAATCAGGTTAAATGGAAGAGGAAGTGTTTAATGGAAGTTAGAAACAGAAGAAACACAAGAAGAAGATTGTTAGCTATTTGCCGTTAGAAGGAAAAGGTCTTCGTTTTCTTTTGGGATATCTTGTTCGCACTTTTTTTTTCGTTGCCTTTGTTCTTTCAGTGGCGTTCGGTGGCGTTGTATGGCCTCTAGCCTCTACTTTGTTACAATTAAGGACATTTGCTGTTATTCGTGTTTACTTGTAGGAAAAACAAAGGAAAATAAGTTTGCTTCTTGTCTCTTTGATTAATTTCGTAGGATGCTTTGTGGCAGTGACATTTAAGTTTCGGAGGAGGACACGAGAAGGAGCTAAGGAAAGCAATCTGACATTTGTAATGCTAGCTGTAGATCACTTAATTTTTCACAGAGGGGCTTTGTCCATTGTTGGAGCACTGGAACATTAAGTTAGTGACATTATGTAATTTTTTTTTCTTATTTTTTTTTTTTTTTTTTGTCATGAAGCCGACGGACCGGAGCCACCTGCTAAGTGCAAAAATGTGTCAAAGACAAAACTTTCAAAATATTAATGGTGCTTTGAAGGAAAACATTTTGAGTGTATGATGTGTGAATTAGGGCGTGTAGCGTGTTTCTGTCTTTTGCAACACTTTGGGGAGGTTGCTCTATCCCATTCGTTGCATCAACAAAAATAAAAGTTATTAATGGTACACTCTGAGGGGGCACATGATGGATGAATGACCGCCTTTTGTCACTAGCGATTATGATCTATTAGTCTGCGAATTTGAAGTGTGGATTCCATCGACGTTTTAAAGTTTAAATGTGGGGATAAGGACATTACTTTTAAGACAGTTCATTGGGCATCTGGTAAGGATAGGTTTTTTAGCTAAATATACGAAGAGAGCAACCGTGTTAAGACTACAAGAAAGCAGAGAGTAAGTCAGGTCAGATTGTTCGTTATGCCAAATGTTATGTGTAATTTCCAGGAGGACCTCAATTTTGTAGTTCACGCAAGTGAGGTGTTCGATGCTTTTATCGGGGATATGCTCCCTACAACCGTAATTAATCAGAAGTGTTGAAATAGTCAAGATAAGTTCAGTTGTAGTTCCCTTATATAGTCTGTTTCTAACACTGACAGTTCCGAAAAGGCAGACCGCTTAACATGTCCTCCGAAGGGATAAAGCAGTGAAGCTTCTGCAACAGGAAATCCGACTCTAGACCATTTGTTCCGGTCCAATGGTTATAGGAGACAAAGACGGGGTTGGTGCAGGTGTTTTCTCTGATAGGCTTTACCTTAAGCTCTCCTTCTGTCTTCCTAATCATTGTAACGTGTTCCAGGCGGAATTAATGGCGATAAAAGAAGCCCTGTCTTGGCTTAAGAAAAACGTGATATCTGCTAGAGATATCCGCATCTTTTCGGATAGTCAGGCAGCAATCAAATCCCTGGAATCGACCTCTATAAACTCTTTAGTAGCCCTAGACTGCCGTCCGTCTCTTGTGGAGATGGCTCAGCAGTTCAATATTCACCTGTGTTGGGTGCCGGGGCATAGAGACATTCCAGGGAATTGTAAGGCCGATGAACTCGCTAAAGAAGGAACAACTTTACCCATCTTGTCGGACAGCGGCACCTTAGGTATTCCAATCGCTACTCGCAAACTTAATCTTAAGCTGGATGCTATCGAGAGTGCAAATCTTAGGTGGACAAGTGGTTCAACATGTCTAGCGACAAAACAGATTTGGCCAAAGCTGGATCTAAAACGCTCTAAGAATTTGATTTCACTCAACAGATTGCATATCGGCACCACAATAGGTGTCATCACTGGACACTGTCTAATAGGCAAGCACGCCACAAGGCTGGGCGTCTTTGCGAACGATTTCTGTAGAAGCTGCATGGATGAAGAAGAGGAGGAAACTATTCCTCACCTTCTTTGTTTCTGCCCGGCTCTCTCCCGTAGAAGGAAACTCCACTTAGGAGCTCCCTATTATAATGATATAGGCGACCTGATGAATATTGACATCAAGAGCCTCCTACGCTTCATAAGAAGCTCTAATTGGTTTTAATATGCGTAGGTGGAGGGAGGATTCTCCCATGATCCACGTGGTATCACAACGGACCTCTTTGGTCTAAGTGTGCTGGCGACTTTAGCTGGCAGCCACTTCAACCTAACCTAACCTAATGGTTATAGGAGGAGGAAATTAAAAGAAAGGGCTGATAAACGAGCTACATACACTGCCTGCCATGAGTTTGGAATCGCTTTCTGGTTTCCATCAGCCTATTTGTCTAACTACCGTGAAAAGATGTTTAATTGAAGCAGGCTTAAAAAGCAGGGTAGCAGTTCCAAAACCTTTCCTCAGGTCTCAAAATCGAGCTAAAAGATGGCTTTTGGCCAAGAGCATAAAAATTGGACAATGGAAGAAGGTGCTATGGACCGACAAGACCAAATATAAAAGAAAAATGCAAAAATTGGACTCCAAACAGTGTAGGCAGTGTAGGTCTAGATTAGCAATTGACTGAGTTGCTGAAAAGGTTTACAGTCAATTTGGAGCAGTCAAAGAAAGAATGTTATCGCATCATCTGTCGGAGGAACAATTAAATTGAAACATGCTAGGCAGCTGCATTATATCGAATGAGGTCTGACCTACATACATCCCAACCAAAAGAGAACAATAAATTGTTCAACAAGGCCGTCAAAAATATTACACGTTGTCAGAATATGTGTCCCATTACAGCTGCAAGGATGCAACCGAGGATGAGACCCTAGATCACTTATTCTGCAGCTGCGCTGCCTTGGCAAATCACCTTGAAATGAGCAAAGCATTCTTTGGCAACTCAAATAAGGGTTTGGAGAAAAAAAGGTTCCTAATGTGCTACTATTTTCGAAATCTACAAATTGGATTTAGGGATAATAACTGCTTCCAATCTAAAAGTACTCACACGTAAATTCATTTTATCACATACACAACGAGAACTGTTGTCAAAAAACGGCGAACTACAAGGCTTCTTGGGGCTCAGGCGCCTCATTTTGTAAGCCTACCTACATTCACAAACGTGAACACATTCGTTGATGTCTTTTAGGACTCCAACTTGGAACCTCATGCTCAGTTGTTCAACCCACTAAGCCACACCGCCAATAAAAAATTTTTTTTGGGAAGATATGGTGTAAATTACTCTGAAATTTTCAAGACGCCAGGAGATTGCCCTCCTCTACTCAAAGAAACACGCTATGTATTTGAATGTCGGCTATGTATTTGAATATCCTGGTTGAAAAACCAAGAGCATATGGTCGGGTATGGCCCAGGGAACAAGAGTGTGTATTTGTACCTTCAGCTCAATGGACACAATCCTTGAAGTAAATGAAATTACCGCTGAGAAACCGGGAACATTAATTCGATATCATAGAGAGCTCAGTGGAGCTCAGGCTAGCAAATTTGTTTAGTTGGCGGAGTGATTGTGCCGTAGTAACTCGTTAATATCGCCAGAAATGCAGCAATCGTAAATAAAATTGGTGATCGGAATGGATGTGTCGTTCCAGCAGGATAGTGCAACCGATCTGAAGGAGATACAATTCATTTCTTGAAGAAATAATTAGAGGTCATATCGTCCTCCATAGAACCAATGTCAATTGATCAGCAATCAGTTGCTCTTCAACTACTTGTTGACAACTTTATGACTACTCCTGAGCTTAAGATCGAGAGTAACGTTATCGAAGATTCAGCATGGACATCCAGTGCATGACTTATTTAAAATTAATGGGGGCTAGCGTGAAGCCGCATGAAATGGATATACATTGTGAAAGTTATATCCTCCTCATAGGATAATGATTATGACCTATTGCATACTACAATAGTATTTATAAGTACCTAACGCCATTGTCACACATCCTTTTAGAGACGTGGGAAGCTTAATATTTCAGTATCTATCTTCAGGTCTATGGCAATGTGCAGCTCCTTATCGACGAATCTTAAAGACAAATATTAAATTACCTCAAATTGAACAAAGGACTCAATAAACTAGCAAAATTTGTTCGCTTTTCTCCTAATATCCTGCGATAATTCCATTCTTTGAATTGATTACAATTGGTAATTTTGTGGCCACGCAACACATGGTTGTAGAAGGTACACACATACTCGTACATAAATCAATTGTTTGGACAACAAAAAGGACACCAACCAGAATTAAAGTGATTTATTGGAATATTAATCATTTAAGCGGAAAACTGGAATTTTTGTTCTTCTCATACATTCCTTCGAAAACCCAGTTTATCCGTACATTCCTCTTAGTCCTTGTTATAGATTCTGTTTTGTTTTAATTTACTACCTTAATGATGTACACATGTATTCGTAATAATCTGACCACATACTGTGAAAGCCAAGCCAAAGGTAAACATTTCAAACACTGATTAGACAGCAGGAGCAGAAGAAAATGATGATGACTGTGCCACGAGAGTGGTATTGGCAACAAAAGGATTCTAATGAAATACAATTTATGCTTTTTGAGAGATAAATTCTCGGCATTGGATGACAATAGGATCGCCTTGGATGGTAGAAAATAAACAAGGAGTTTGTAGAAAAAAAAAGGAAGGAATTCTGCACATGCTGACTGACGTTCATTAGGATTCTCTTGACAAACAGAAGGATGTACGAGTATTGTGCTTGTAAAGTCTAATTGGATAAATTGAAAGGGGCTAGCCAAAGCTAGGTATCCTCTTTGTCCGGATAATAAGGGAGCAAATTTTGAAATATGACAAAAAGGAATCAGAATGTGTAATTATGTGTGCAGCTGGTTAAATCAGTCTCCAATGGGATGAAATCTGTCCGGGGAGTCATTTGTATCTTGAATTTTGGTGGAATTATGGAAAGGGAGCTTTAAGCTTCTTATGGGTGCCCACCGGTCCATCGTACTCTCCTCTCTGCGTTATTTTCTATGTACGGAGCCCATATAATCGTTTGGACTCCACGTTTAACCTCAACAGTAGCTGATTGACACCAAAGTTGATTGAACTGATTGTACACAACCCTCGGTTCTCGATTCGATAAAGCGTTCATCGAATTCTTACAGTGAAGGTACCATAACTCTTGTCCACTTTCAATCAGTCCTATCAATGCAGACTTGTGGATTTAAAGAGTTAATCAGGATACGAAGTCTAATTTTTAGTGGAGCTAATCTCTAACCCCCATTTACCTTACCAACTTACCTTCCTGACCATTTAAGTGCTTATGTGGTTAGTGAAAGTGGCATTGGCAAGGTTTATGACTGACGTCATAAGACTCGTTGAATTTCCCCAATAATTACCAACCAAAAAAGTGCTGGAGATATTATACAGCCTTGTCGTTCACCGTCTTTGCATAACGTAATATTTGGCATATTCCTAGGTCAGGTTAAAACCCTTTCTATCGTTTGGAGCTCCTATTCTTCTTGCGTATTTTTCTCTAAATAATTCCTCATAAGGAGTCTGTTTGTGGAGCTTATGCTTTTCTGATTTACAGTCTGTTTCTCATTTTGCGATTTAGGCTTGATAAGATTTTTTTTTTAAAAAGTGGTAGAATGTAATCGTGTCAATAAAGAAATGTAAGCTGCGTAATTCATTTTCAAATATCTGTGGACACGTGCCTTGAATTCTGAGCTTCTTTTAAGCAAAACTGGAAACCCCTCTGTAATTTGGTTAGAATTTCATTGCATGTTAGTCAAAGCCCAACTGGCTGTTCTTCTTAATGCCGGCGATTGCCATTCCAGAAATCTACAAATCTGTCTTCTTTGTCATTCCTCTCGCCGAGGCTGCCATATGCTGACTTTTGGATAGAATAGTGATCCGTCTAATGGCGTCTAACTTATGAGTAAGCCGCGCATAAATTCGTTTTAAAATTTGAGGAATCCGGGGTTTTGGAGGCCTTTCTATTAGAGTCGAAGAGATTACTAGATTCTAAAAACCTAGTGTTGTTCTAGGTCCTTATCTGGCATTCTTTTTGAAAAACATAATTATTGTCGGTATCGCAGAATTCCGAAGCCCTTAACACAAAAGAGGCCGAATATCTTACGAAGAACTCTTCGCTCGAAACCACCAAGGATACTGGTTTTCAATTCGTAAATTTCTTAGCGTCTATGATTTTTGGGAGGTTCGTTGTCCGGCATAGGCCTTATAGTTTATTGGCTTCGTGTGGTCCACAGATACAGTGATTGGAATAACTTATCCGTCATTCTACGTTTCTGCACTGATACTGCTTTCTAATGTCATGCCGAAGACAACGTAGACAAAGTCCCTTACCACGTCAAAGTTTTGTTGATTTCGCTGATGTTGTGTGTCCCTTCTTGTTGATAGTCTATTTAGGCCGCTTCTTTCTGTGTGTTCGCAAACGTGCAGCAGGACTTTTGAAAGATTATACCCCTGCTCTGGTGTTGGCTTGTGAGTTCCTTAAAATAGCAGCTAGATTGGGAAATAAACACCTTTCAATCGTTTAAAGCACCCGGAGCAGACGGCATCTTCCCTGCCCTGCTACAAAAGTCATCATGAGAGCCCTCGAATGTAAAGGAATAAACCCAACGACATCTAACTGGATGTGTGAGATGTTAAGGACAAGAAAAGATGAAACTTTGGTGGGACACAAGTCATTACCGAGCTTTGGCGAAACAGACAGTCTTTAGTCCAGGGCTAGCTTTTTCGTGGCCTTTAATGCTGAGCGGCATATCCAAAAGAGAAGTTTTCTCATGACATTTATTACTATCGGACGTTTGTTAGACATTCGCAGGAGATGGAACCGTGAATAAACATTTTTGGCCAAAATCTTATTGGACTTAGGTTAGGTTAGGTACTTCGGTAGGTGAGTAGAAGAGATCCATTGGACCTAATTTTTCCATATCTGCGGCGTCAGTGGCTAACTGAAATGAAAATTCGCCAAAATGCTGTGAAGCAGTTGTTTCAACCAAAATCAGCATCAAATTTCCAAACGCAACAAACCTCTTAAAGCTTTTTCTATAGAAAAAAACCTTAAAGTAATCTCAATAAATTTTTATTTTGCATCCTTTCAGGCAATGGTCCTACCGCCCTTAGCTAAGTGGCCGTATGAAAATGGTTTCACATTTACGACGTGGTTCCGTTTAGATCCGATAAATTCTGTGAATATAGAACGTGAGAAACCCTTCCTCTATTGGTAAGTTCATTCCCAAGATCTGCTCTAATTGTATCCTGTTTTTAAAAATACACATTTTTTTATATTTCCAGTTTTAAAACATCGAAAGGGGTTGGATATACAGCGCATTTTGTTGGTAATTGCCTAGTCCTGACATCAATGAAAGTCAAAGGTAAAGGCTTCCAGCATTGTGTCAAATATGAATTCCAACCAAGAAAGGTACTTGTACTAGATTTTTACTTAGTAATTAAATCCTTAAAAAACCGTTTTGCATCGTTTTGTGTTATTGTTTACAGTGGTACATGATTGCCATTGTGTATATATACAATCGTTGGACTAAAAGCGAAATAAAGTGCCTCGTTAATGGACAATTAGCGTCTAGTACGGAAATGGCGTGGTTCGTTTCAACAAATGACGTGAGTATTTTTGAAAGTTTTTTTAAAAAAAAAATAAGGTAAAATGCATATAAAAACCGACAACTTTTGTTTTGCCAACAGCCATTCGATAAATGTTACATTGGTGCAACGCCGGAACTCGATGAGGAACGAGTTTTTTGCGGGCAAATGTCGGCCATTTATCTATTCAGTGAAGCCTTGACAACGCAACAAATCTGTGCAATGCATCGTTTAGGTCCTGGGTATAAGGTAATGTATTTTTAATTTTTGCTCCTTTTTTCTAGTGATTCATTCTGTCGGTTTGGTTTTCTTTGTTTCTGTTCTGAATTTTTGACATCTCTCTTCTATTTTTTTTATTAAAGTTTCTGTTATTTTCGCTGATGTTAAATAAATTCTTAAAAAATTTCTGAATTTTCTGTTCCCTACGCCGAGTAACTTTTAAGTTTCTGAATTTTATTAGAAAAGACTGAAGTGAAATTGGAGATAAAAATAATTAAATCTGGATTGCATATGAATATATGTAAAATTTGTACATAAGTAGCAATACTATCTCCAGAGACTCTAGACTTTTCATTATATGCCACGAGCTACGTCAGTAGCACTCCAGGGATTTTAATTTAGGAATCGAGTGATGCCAAGTTTTTTTAACTTAGTAAATCACAGGGTTGTTTAAATATTTTTAGCCTCAAGAGTTATGTTGATTTAGCACTTACTGGAACAAGAAGCAATGTAAGTAGAAAAGTTTTTTTAAAATCCATCCATAGACACGGCACACAAAACTTTTCGGCGGTTTGCCTATGTACTACACTTATAGGACCACACACACTTGTTGGAGAGTTTTCTCTTTAACAAAAAAAGGACGATTTTATGTTTAATATTTATGGCGGGAATTAAATTATATTTTAAAAATTTTATTACATGGATACCAGACCTACGCAGATAAATTTTTGTGTAACCTGCAGTGTGCCATGGCTTGCGTATTACTAGACATCCTTATAAGCCTTGATCTAAAGATAGCAACAAAAGTTAGGTTAGGTAGATGGGTACCATGTGACATAAAGAGTCACCGCTCACCTCGACCAACAGTAGGTCCATTCTGCCCAATCATTTAACCCTGGAAGCGTTGTAAAGTCCGCTGTTACCCAGAAGATGGTCACCGCATTGGGTCTAGATATCTCATCTAAAAGTGATTTGCAGGTCCTCACAAGCCTCGACCTGATTATCGCGGAGTCCTGAGCCTTAACGGCTGCCTGGCTGCCTATATAGGCAGTGATCGTTTTGCCAACGATGTTAATCTCGCGAATGATTTCAGCAGCCTGTATGATGGCTGTGACTTCGGCCTGAAAGACTCTGCAGTCGTCGTGTATTCTAAAGGAGTGGTTTATTCCTAGGGCTTCACAATAAACTGCGGCTCCCGTGCCAATGTCGTCCATCTTAGAACCATCGGTATAGAACACCAGCTCCAACCAAAAACGTAGACTAAGTACAATTGTCTTGCATATGAGGTCAATGTTATATCAGAAACTTTTTAGTTAGTTAACATTTGAGTCAACTGTAAAAAAATTTAATTTGACAAAATATTGGAATTGTGTACATCCTTATGTTACAATAGCTTCATACTGTCACACAAACAATCGTTTACATTAAATTTGCAATCGAATCGTGGTAGGTTAGCTTAGGCTAGGTATGTGGGTTGGCGATTGGAAGAGATCCACAACGCCACGCTCAGGTCACTACAGACCTATTGTGATACCAATAGAGGAGAAAAGTCCCTTGTGCATTTGTTAACCCTAGTTCCACAGATATGATTTTTATGAACTAGCAAATCATCCATTTTGCATAATCCTGTCGGTCCTACTCTTATCGAAACAAAGCCAAATTCTTCTTGTAGTCACACAAGTGTCTAGGGAGGACCATCTGATGTTGGCCTCCCTTACGGCCTGCAGCGAGCCTCAGTGCGCAAAGTGGGATGAACACCGAGGTGTCACCTAGTCTGATGTCGATTCCCAACCTTTTCTGGCCAATTCGTCGGCCTTCTCATTACCTGGTATATCATCATGTCCAGAGACCCAACAAAGTGCATCCATGTACTGTCTTTCAAGAACCCTAAGCTCTTTATCACAGCATTTCACAAGCTTCGATTTTATTTTGATAACAATCGCTTTTATTGATGCCCGGCTGCCTATGACAAAGGTGATAACTTCCTGTGGTATTGCCTTTATCCCAGTCTCACTGGGAGCTATTGTTGCTGCTAGGACCTTCGCTTGGAAAACAGTCCTATGGATCGGGAAGCGAAAGGATTTGGATATTATCGGCGGTCATATGATGCCTTAGCCTACGCCTACATCTATCTTTGATCCACCTATAAAGACAGAGATAGTACATGTATTGGTAAACCGACCGCTTTTCCATTCTTATCTGCTCGGGAACGAGGGTCTCTGAAATCTAGGTACGGAGTCAGGTAATCCGTGATAGGTTCATTTTCTAGGTATTTTTTCAGGATCGTAGAATGACCCGTTGTACTCGTATTTTGTCTCCAACTGTCTGACTGACTTACTCTCAGGGCACTTATAGCTGCCGATACTTGAACGAATATATCCAACGGAGGCAAATCGTGATAAATTGCCTAGAAATTTTGGATGAATCATAGTGTTTCCTACAAATTTGAATATCATTAGTTTCATAACTGAGGGCTCGAAGACTGAAGAATTGTGTTATATCTATGTATCTGTAGGACCTTCAGAAACACTGGTTGACCATCTTATTTTTGGGTATTCAGGATTTTACTGTCTTAAAAAAAATCTATCCACTTATTCAAAACTCAGATGCTTGCATAGTCGTACTAAAGAGTCTAAGGACCGATAGTATAAACTTCTAGATATGAATCCTTTATCTGTAATCAATTTCACTTCAGTACTTTTAGCAAAGTTTCTATTCTTTTTTTTTAATTAAATTTAATTTCCTTTTTCTTAAAGCTAAACAAATAGATTTTAAATAAATTAATTGTTTCTCTTTGTTTCCTTTATCTCTCTTTTCACGCTGCACCATAAATTCATCTGTGTCTTTGTCGCAAATACACACTCAACTGGCAACTAAATTAAAAAAAAAAAAAAAAAAAAATTATTTCATACATTTTTAATTTTTTTTGTTTACAAATATGTTTCTTTTTTTTTTAATTTATTTATTTATTATTACATCACATTGTTGTGTTCATATGTGTTCGTCAAAAATAAATTTCGAAAAATAACATCGAAATACTATCAACAGTCACAATTTCGTTTTGACAACGAATGCTATCTCAATCTGCCGGACAATCATAAACGGGTGAGTGTAAATGCCACATCTACGGGTGATGGTTCTGAAGATGATCCCTCAGCTGAAATCGATTTAACTGCGGCTGTTGCTGAAGCATATGCATTAGTTGGTGAACGTATGCAAGCTGCAGCTCGGGCAACAGCAGCAGCAAATATGTTACCCAATGCCTCTACACCATCTACAACAACAGCGGCCACAGCATCACCATCTGGCAATATGAAAATTGAAACTGATCCCTCAGCAACATCCTCGTCTTTGGTTTATCCATCGGGAAGCTCTAATCCTTCTTCTACGGGTAGATATTTCTATTTTTGTTGCGAAAATGAATGCAATTTATTTTCAGTTTTCGCTTTTTTTTTATTAATTTATTTCTTTAATTTTTTTTTATTTTTTTATTTAATAAAAAAAATTTTTGGAAAAAAAAAATTCGAAAGACTCGAGAGCGCTGTCAAAATTACGTAAAATGTCTACGACAGATGGCTCTGGATCGTTGGCTGGTGGAGCAATGACAACACTCGGTGAAACCGAAGAGATCAATCATTTGAAAACTGTAAGCATGCGTTTTTGGATTTTTTTTATTTTATGTTTTTTTCATTTAATTTAGTTTTTTTTTTTCTGTATCAATTTTTAATTTTATATTTAGATTTAATTTTAATTTGAAAATTGTGATTTTTTTATCATGTCCTTTCACAGTTTGTGTGGTTATCAATTTCACAACACTTAAGCGACGTACTTTGAGGGTTTTATTGAAATCTAATTGTGTAAATATTTCTTATAAAGGGGTACAGTGGGGTGCAGAAGTCATTTATAAAAGTTTTTTTTAAGTAATCATTAGAGCAAATCATTTGAGATAAAGGGTATGTGGGTGAATTGAAATTAATTTTATAAAAAATAGCTTGAAAACCATCAGCTCAACATTGCAGGTCCTGTTTATTTGTCACCTCTTAAAAAGCTTACAGTCTTAAGGCGAGACAGACATGATTGGCGCATATGTAGCCATATCGAATGCAGAGATAAACTGTAGCATAATGACCATCTAGGTTGGATGTGAAGACAGTTTTAGCTGGATCATCTAGCGCAGATGTTCGCGTTAAAATCCCTGAATAACTTTTATGGACAATGTATATGCATATAGATCACTAACTCCCAGCAGTCTAAGTGGAAGGTGCTAAAAAGGGGACTTTGCTTTTCTAGACATAGTTCTTAAGTTTCTAAAGAAAACCCAGATTATTGAGGTGCTTAGCTCGAGAATCTAACTTCAGTACAATTTGCAACGTTTAAGGAACCTGTCATAAATGTTTGCTAAGTCAACCATCTGAGACGTTGCTACATGAGTACCCTATTTCACAGGAGACTGTCAACAGCTCGCTTAGACTAACGACGAGTCCATTGTACCCAACAGTAGACCACTGAGAACCTTAATTTCATTATCGACGGGTGAACTAAACCACCCAGATACATATGTATGTATGTGCAGTTTGTTCAAACCAATGTTTCCTAGATCATCCAGCTCCGGAGGGAAATAGCTCCCAAGAGTGTCCTTCCTTTGGGTGGCTAGTGCTGGACAATCACATAACAAGTGGTGAATGGATTCTATTTCTTCTTCGTCTCTGCAGTTCCAATAGATCGTTGTGTGATAACCGTAGCCGTGCTGCATGATTGTTTTCCACACAGTGTTCCGTCAAGACCCCGATAGCTATTCGAATATCCCTACGACTAAGTTCCGTGAGATCTGTGGATCTTTTGTTGTCATAGACTAGCCTCAACGATTTGGCTATGGCACATATATCTAATTGATACTAATGCCTGTTAGCTTCCTCGCTGGACTGAATGTCTATCTTTCTAACGTTGCTGCTTAGACCTTCTCCTAAGGCTCCTCAGGCCAATCTTTCAGGGTAGTCAACAGTTTAGCAGCGCACTAATTCAACGTCGTCCTTGTCATTCTTGACTTTAAAAAATGTTGACTTCCCATTTTATTTTGAAAGGTATCATGGCAGGATGTGGACTTTGTTTACTCAAATGAATCTTAGGACTATCAGGACTACTATGCCCCCTATGAGAGCTATAGACTACAAAGAAGTGTTTTAAGTCGAGTTACCGCACCTGTTGGTTTCATTTGAAGGTAAAGATGTCATTTGTAGGTGAAACATTACTAACTATAGACGGTTCTTCTAATGCACATGCAGTCCGCTCCCTAAATTAATGACATTTTACGGTAAGGATGTCGAGTGGAAATGATAATGACAGTGGAAGAGCTGTTGTCTTTTAACCCTCTGACTTCCAAAGGACTATAGCATAGCCGAAAATTTCCTTTATGACTATTTGTATCACAAGCTTGTCATGATTGTAGATCATACTATTTTCCAGTGTAGTCTCCAGTGCAGTCTGGAATACTTTCGTTAAAAACGCAAATAACCGCGCTCAGTAGTTGTTTCACTCTGCTATGCTGCGGGGTATCAAACGATGCAACCATTCATTAAAAGCTTTTCAATTGGAATCAGAATTTCTAAAATTGTTTTCGTAGCTTCTCATACCATAGCCACTTTTATTCCAAATTTTGTTCGAGTCATTGAAGTGATGCATTGATATTTTCCAATACCACAAGGTTAAACCTTCTCAGAGCACAGAATTGAACGCTTTTTCTACACAACTGTACACAGAGGGGGCAAAAAAATAACGCGCACAGCTAATTTCTTTGAATTGACTGCAAGCCCAGCACAAATTGGGGATATGACTTTTCCATTCTAGCACTTGAAAAACATTTCATTTCAGGGAACATGATGGCGGCTTTCATGGCTCAGTTTGTTTGTTTTTCATTCAGTACGTGGCACTTGTTTGGGTTGCCGTTGCCGATGACGAAGACGCTGAGGACGATGATGGCAGAGATGCTGGTGGAGATTTGAAAAAAAAAAAAATTAATGATTGTAGTTGTTGAAGCGTGAAATTTTTCAATCGATTGGGTTTTTAAGTGCTAATTGATCATTTACAGATCGATGCGTCCCTTGAGTTTTTCATTTTTTGAAGAAAAAAAAAAAGAAAAGAATTCCTTTCTGTGCCCATTTTTCTAAATCCGTGGAGGGAATTAATTGGAAAATTTGGTTCAGCGGACAGATAAGTGTGCAACTGGTTAGGGATAAAGATAGTTTTCCTTATAATTAATTTAATATCGGAGAGATTTAGTATCAGTTTGAAAAGGATTTTGAAAGAGATAGTGTGAGGTTGTTTCGATTGGAGGGTGGCGGAGGACATTAGGATTGGGGGAGAGTCTCACAAGATGACTTTAGCCTGTTTTAAGATTTATAGGGCTTGAAGTTGGGGGTTAAATTCATCTAATCAAAGGGGAACTAGATTCTTAAATATGCAAAGTTATTCAATGGGAATTGATTAGAGTTCGCAGAGTCGTCGTATTGACTGTTAGAGTGCCTTGAATACATTAAAGTAGTTGGCCAAAGCTAAGGAACTGATAAATCTGGAGCAAAAGGGTTATAAGTCAATATTTTATGAGTACCTGATATTCTTCTCTTTTTTAGAAAAAAAACCCGTCACAAAAAGGGTAAGGGGATGTACGTGTTCATTGATCTGAAAATGAATTCAAATTCTGCCTTTGCCAGAGCATCTGCTTTGGTAGTACCTGAGATAAAAACACAAGACTCCTATCGGATTTATATTAAGAGAATGATTAAGAGACTAGCTACAAGCAGATGGATTTTTCGATTCATCACACTCATTTAAGGATATAAAAAGTTAAGGAGCTACAAGAGGAAATTAGCTGTTTTAAATTCGTCCGTTCGTATAGCTTTTGAGGGTACCTACGCTCATAAAAGGTGTACATTTCGAATGTGAACGAATGGAATGAAACGTCCGGTGTTTATTAAGAAGCCTCTGTAAACAGGCAGATCGATTGCTTAAGAAGCCTCCTGAAGTTTTACACATCAACTTGCCTGAGGTCCCTTTCTAGTTGTAGATGCATTCTTGGATCAGGTTTTTTTTACCCTTTTCCAGTAGAGTGTCTAATGCTTTCGAGGCTGGAGTGGACAATAAATTTAAATCCTTGTGATTGACCCCTGTGACTTTTGAAAACTCACGTCTCTAATGTTTACTTTTGTAATTTGTACAACACTTTTAAAATTGGTGCTATCTTGGACCATTTCTGAGATTAAGCCTTCGGTAATGTTGTACCGATTTTGATAGGTAGTAGGTGGTTTGATGATCTAGATTTTTTAATTTTCTCCTTCGGGAAAGTTTTTAGTAGCTTGGTACCAAGCGTCGGGAGTTTTTCCATCGTCCTTAACGCGAGATTTATTTAGTGCAAAGCGATACCTTTTCTGCTGGAGAAACTACGTATTCATCCAAAGAAATCAGTCTCCATCTAACGATCCTTTTTCTTTCATCGGGTATCAACCGATCCAAATAATATTTGTATTAGTGTGGGCAAGGCAAGAAAGAGGCCATAGAACTTCATATTCCCTATAAACTTTTCCAATAGTATAGTAGGTCGTATACCCACCTTCGACGGAACGTGTCGTTCCTGTATACTATCAAGTCGATTTAAACAATACTTTTGGACCGAGCTTCATATATAGGTGGAAGGAGTAGTTATGCTTTACAAGAAAGTAGGAGCTAGGCGGATGTGACATATTCCTTTGCTCCGAACAGATGCAAAACTCAGGCTCATTTCTCGATACTGATTGTTACGTCGGGAAGATGTTTACATATATAAAACAGGTCTTATATGGATTTAGAAATCTATTTATATGCATCTTTTGTGTATAAGACGCATTTTTCTGATAAAGCTGGTGGACTAAGTTTAATTCGTATTGAAGCAAACTATGATCATATACGACGATGTGAGTTGTGAGCACTAATCGGCAAGTAATCCTAGTATGGTGTTATGCTAGATTTTTTTTTTTGTGAAAAATCCTTACATGTGGCAGACACTGCGACCTGAGGGATCTATTGTATCATAAGGGTATAGTCAATCTACTACTACTACTACGTACTTCCTCCCTAATGAAGGATAGTATGTCCTTAGTAGCAGAGTTTTTTTTAATTCCGGGCCGTGGGAGAGACCTCGTCTGATACTGTCCTTATTAAGGTTTAGTATATCCTTGTAAGAGTATGATTAGTAGTTTGGATTGTCTCAACCTTGGGACATTTTCCCAGTAGTCCAGACGAAGTTTGTGTTCCCTACCATTTATCAGCGCTGTGGCGGAAAACCAGTTGATGCCACAGTAAGGTTCAGGTCCTATAAACCCAGATACCTAGCCAGCCCTAGCTAGTTCATCTGCTAATTCGTTGGCTATAATGCCTTGTTGGCTGGGGACCCATCCAAGTTTCACCTTGTTGTGTCTCGCAAGGGACTGCAAGGCGTCATAGCAGCAATGCTAAATGCAAGATTCTCTTCGAATATAAATTCTTGTTGCTTGTTTACCCTATTAGATCAAAAATATGGAAAAAAGTAAAGTCGATGAAATAATTATAAATTTCTGAGATATGCCAACGTTTACACACACAACTTGTATTGAATTTTCCTTAAGGAAGTTTTCGATCTTTTCCTAAGGTTCTGTGATATCCACCGAGAGTCATACGCAAATAGTCTTATGTGCAATTTCACAGCTTTCATCAATCTCAGCGGCTTCGAGAAATGGATAACACTTCACAGAACATCATAATCTAAGCCATTGGAGCAGTTACATCACCGAAGTGGAACCCAATAAAATACATATCCTTGGATGACCACAAGTTGTACTTAAATTCATATAAATGAACGAAATTTCACACATCATCTAAAACTTATAAATCACGTAGAAAGTGCTTCCTTCCCGAGACTTTTTCAAAATCGGTCACGGAATACGGATGAAATGTTGTGGAAAACATCGCTGGTGCCTGATTCGAAACTGAGGCATCGATACAGCAAAGATTCAAAAAAATAAAAAAATAAACCTCATCTCATCACTTGTAGAAAATGTTTGTTCAAAATTGTTAAAAACTGACTCGGGACTAGAACTCCTGCATACGTTTGGCTACTAGTTGTGGTTGTATTTTACCTCATGCATACAAACATATGATTGCTAATTAGAAGGACGTCTGATTTGGAAGGAAGTTAATACTTACGTCCAGAAGGTTGTTTACGAGAGTTAACATAGGGCTTCGCCTAATACCAACCTTAAAGTTTTTCCCTTCAGATTACATACAAGTGTTGTGAAAGTTGTTTTCCCTTTATTTTAACTTAGTTACACCTATCCACCTTTGCTTTAAAAGTCCTTCAATTTTAGCACTAAAAAATTTCATACACATTCTTGTATCCACTTTTGGTTTTCCTTTCATGTTATTGTCTTTTCGTTTTCTGTACATATTCTGCTTTGTTTTTTTCTTTTTTTTTTTTTAACTTTAATTTCATTGCATTCATAGCTAAAAGAAAACAAAGAAATGGAGCTGTATCCATCATCAAACATGACCGATAAAAAGAACTGTCTATACTCCTTCACCCTATCTCTTCGTGTATGTGTGTGCGTGTGCGTGTCTGTTTGTTTTGCAATTAAGTATGTACTCTATTATAAAAAAAAAAAAATTCCATTGTCCATCCCTAGAGTGTTTGTTCTCTTCTATCATAGTGCCCACATCCATTTCACATTGCTACATCGTGAACTTTGTTTTATTAGAACATTGTAATTATAATACACATCAAATAAAATAAAAGGACACCCTTACGTTAGCTTTATTTTTTTTCGCTTCCTACATTCAACGAAATTTCAGTTGTAGTAGTTTTGTAAGTGCAAACAAATATCAACGAATAAACACATCCATTGTTATACGTATTGTATGTCCTGTCTGGTAGGATTCTGTGAAAATGAAAGCAAAATTTTTCACACCCACCGAGTTTTTCTTCTCCTCTATAGTGCAAAATCGTGAAGCAAAAAAAAAAAAAAAAACATGAAAGCCATAGCAACCTCCCTTGAAAATACAACTCAATCTTTATAAATAACTAACTTGTATTCTTACAGGTCCTTTACGATGGTAAACTATCGAATGCTATCGTCTTCATGTACAACCCAGTCGCCACCGATGGTCAACTGTGTTTACAATCATCTCCAAAGGGAAATGTTTCTTATTTTGTACATACACCGCATGCTCTTATGTTGCAGGTAAGTTTTATGATACCATAAAAGAATAACAGGATATAAAATATCCTTGAGTACATACTCATGTATATGCACCCACTTTCATAAGGATTTGTTCTCCAAAAAAAAAAGAAGCAAAATGTATGTATTAAATCCCAGACATTTGTGGAGAACAAATTCTCTGGTTATCCTTCGGAAAAGGATATAAGGATATTTATTGATACATGAATGCAGCAACGGTCTTAACTGCATTGCAACATGAACATCATCAAATTTATGCCAGTATACTCGAGTTGTTCTAACGTGTTTTCTTTCATTTTTTTTCCATTTTCTTTATCCTTTTGCAGGATGTTAAGGCTGTTGTAACACACTCAATACACTGTACGTTGAATTCCATTGGTGGTATTCAAGTACTGTTTCCATTATTCTCACAACTGGATATGGCACATGAAGGATGCAGCGATGTGAAGCGTGATCCAACGTTATGGTTAGTACTTAGATGGAATTCACTTTAAAGGAGGATATCCTTAAAACGATGGCTTTACTTTGTTTGTTTATTTTTTCTCTCTCTCTTTATCGAATGGTATAGTTCGAAATTACTGGGTTTTATATGTGAACTAGTGGAGACATCACAGACTGTTCAACAGCATATGATACAGAATCGGGGTTTCCTGGTGATTTCATTTATGTTGCAGCGATCGTCAAGGGAGCATCTGACACTGGAGGTGTTGGGTTCGTTTTTGAATCTGACAAAGTATCTGGTGACGTGTTTGTCAGCGAATAGTGATTTGTTACTTAAGCAGGTGAGTTAAATGATAGAATTGTGCGATGTTGAAGAGAGGAAAGTATCCTTTGATTGTTGGAAAATGAGAAGTGGGCAAATGGCTGACTGCCACTAAATATGCGAGGATACCAATTCTTCGAGTTCTTATCGGTAAACAATGGGAGCAGTGAATAACCCACTGTAGGGTGGAGTTGTAGGACCAGGATTTTTTTTCAAGAACTCCGCAGATAAACTTCTGGATTCTAGTGGTTTCGCTTACGAGTCTTTCTGTCATCATTACTTACCTCCTTAGCTGTAGAAACTCTGTGCAAAACTTTGACCGCAAAGTCATCCCTGAATGCATTCTTTTGGAGCTCAGTACAAACGAAAATATTTGACAAAAAAAGTTTCTGTTTCTGGTACATTATTGCAAAGAACTCCCCAAGTAGGATTAAAAAATGTTTACATCATGCAAAGGTCTGGAAAAAGGACGACAAAACACAAGCTTTGGAGTGTTTCTACAGTGAAAGAGTATTCCTTAACCTGTACTTGGTATACAGCAGACAATTCATAGCAATATGCATATCTTTCACAAATTTTCTAAGAAATCCAGTGACATTGATTGGACTTCTCTCATTCTCAGTGTCTAGAATGTGGGGTTTGTTGCAAGCACCCCCTGAAGTGCTTGTTCAATCCAAACCAGCTGTCATGTTTGGAATGTTATATGCCGATCTTAACTTTCTCCCAGAAAACATCGACTACTCCATTCCCCAACTTCTGTTCGAAAAACGTTTTGAAACTCTAATTCCCACCAGAGAAAAACAGCCAAGAGAATCTCGGGCTGCAAAAGGAATCCATACGATTATATACGGTTGGATCCAAGACATAATCAAGAGTAGGAGGAGGTGCATTCTCCAATGATTGCAGCCTAAAAATCTCCTTTCGCCTCCCACTGTAAAGTTTTCCAGGCGGGGATCATGGCGTTAAAGAAGCCTTTTCGCGGATCAAGTACAATGTGATACCTAAACGGGATATCATCAGTTTTACTGATAGCTAAGCTGCGATCAAGTTTCTGGAATCCGTAACCTTTAACTCTCGAACTGCCCTAAATTGTCACCTGTCTCTTAACAATTTAATATCCACCTTTGGGTGCCGGGCCACTGTGCCATTCTAGGGAATTGCATGGCTGACGAGCTCGCCAAGCTGTGTACAACCCTATCGATTTCGATGGATAAGCTGAATTTCGGTATGCCTACCCTTTACCAACTGCAGATGGGCAAATAGTACTACCCGTTTAATCACTAGACAGATCTGGCCTAAACTGGATTTCAAGCGCTCCAATGGTCTTATAAGACAGAACAGAGGACTCATCTCCAGCATAGAAGGTGTCGTTACTGGGCCCTGCATTATCGGAAGGCACCCCACAAGGATGGTCCTCTTCGCCAAAGTCTTTTGTAGAAGCTGCATGGATGAAGAGGAGAGGGAAACCATTCTATAACGTCTTTGTACATGTGAAGCTCTCTCCGCTCGTAGAAAACTGCATTTAGGGGCCTGCTTCTATAACAACCTTGGTGAACTAGCTTGTGATAGTATTAGCAGCCCCCACCGCAGCGCTTTATAACTAGCTCGTCCTGGTTCAACGGGTTCTTTTTGGAGATGCTGATCCTGTGGTAATACAATTGTAGACCTTACTGGTCTAAGTGAGGTTGCCTACTTGCAGCCTGCCACGTGAACCTAATCCACCCTATATCCTGACTTTTGCTCTAAATCATCGACAAGTCTTAGGACTACCTTTGGGGTAAAGCCTTTTGCAGCTTGCAGACCTTTTTGCCTCATCATCAAACATTGAATTGAGAAACGCGAAACGTGCAAGAAAGCGATGGTATTAGCTGAATGTATGTACTTAAATTGGGAATGACCTAGAGAGCTTCTATTGCACTATAATCCTCAACTGATCGGTACTTGAGATCCTAACCGATGACGATATCGAATAAATCTAAGTAAAGAATTTGAGCCTACACATATGGAACTAAATAATTTTGCCAAGCGGTGGAACCAAGTGTTTCCACGTTCTTAACCAAATGAGGCACTGTACTGACTACATAGGAACTTTTCTTAAGGAATTTTCTAACTACTATGGTAAACAACATCGAAATCGTCTAACCAAGGAAACAGAACACTTCATTTTGTGATCAGGGACGATCTGAGAATCCTTTTCTCATTTTCCAACAATCAAAACTTATACAAAAAATTCCACATAAAAAAAAACTAAAAATAAAAATTAAATTTTAAAATAAGCATGTTTATTAAAAAATACAAAAATTAAACATAAATTTGTATGTTAAACCTTATTCAAATGGAAAGTTCGTAAATTTGTGAAAATTTGAAATGCATGACAGTTATACAGTATTGTTAAAAATTATTTGGACTTGCTGTTAAAAATTCTTAAATCTTATTTCTTTTTAATTATTTTTTTACTCTTGTTTATTTTTATATTTATATATATTTATTTGTTATCTAAGTGTTATATACATATATGTATATGCTGCAGAGAATGTCAACTATTTTATTTGATTTTTTATTCTATTTTTGCAGTTAAACTTGGGCTTTCGCTTGAATTATAAACGAGTAATGTTTACGTATTTCATAGTTTGTGTTTTCGAAATTTAAAATTTGCATAAATTATGTATTTTGAGTGTGGATGTGAGAAGAAAGTTGTTTGTTTATTGATGCGTTGGAAAGTTTGAGTTATTTATAGTTTCGTATAAGGTAGTGTAGGAATGTTTTCAATCGTGTACAGGTGTAGTGGAAGGTCTTTTGGCAAATTAACCCTAAAACTGGCAACTTTCCTTCTAAGTTGAAGAAATAGAAGTAAATGCATCCCCTAAGATAGATGGTCTTTCCGGCCTCTTTTGACCTTAAAGGCAGCTGTTTCTATTTGGTCAGTTGAAGGGTAAGATGATATTTTAGGAAGAAAGAATGTTTTCACAAATTTTATATCATCGGTAATATTAAAACAAAATTACTTACAAGCATGAGTAAAAACTTGACCGAAACTTCCGTACGAAAGTCCTTGAACGGTATGAATGGTACAATTCTCCCCCTATCGATGGCAGATCGTTTCACATCTTAACAGATGACTCTAAAACCGAAAGCGGGGTGGATGTGGTGTTTTCTCCGAAAACTCAACCTGAAAACATCGTTCCGCCTGCCTAATCATTGTAGCGTTTTTCAGGCGGTAATCATGGCGAATAAGGCCACAGAGACATTCCTGCCTTGCAAGACGATCTCGCCGGAACTACTCTAATGATTCTGCCTGATAGGCAATACCAAGGTATTCCCCTAGCTACATGTAAGTATCTACAAAAGCTGAGCGCTATTAGCAAAACCAACTTCAGATAGGAAAACGGCTCAACGTGTCACATTTCGAGACGGATCTGATCTAGGTGGATCATACACGCAGTGCCAAGTTGGTCAAACTAAAGCGATCACAGATCAGATGCGTTGTCGGTGTTCTCACAGGACACCTTCTTATAGGCCAATATGCCAGAAGACTTGGTCTCTTCTCTTGAACACGACATTTACTACCATCACAGGTAGCCTTTGTAATAGCGACGATTTTTTCTGGTAGACCTCTCCTGCGCAAGGCTCGCCATCTCGACTAAAACTGTCGAAGATCTTCTCGAAATCAAAGAAGAATAGCGAAGACCTGTATCGACGCACTGCTCAATGAATATGTTGCTGCGAAAAGCTCACCTGAGTTTGGGTCCAAATCACTGTAGCTCAAGTGGTTAAGTACTTTTGTAAAATGTTTCCGCCATCTGGCAAGCTCTACCTCATCCTAAATCAGCAGATTTCCATCGAACCCTTTTACTGGATGTTGCTTGGAACTTTTGCCACCCGCTGGTTCCTTAGTAATACTATAGACGGTCTTGCTATCGCACCTATTTGCTACTTCTTCAGCTTTGGTGCGATTTGCTTTTGTTGACGCTTAGTTAGACCTTGAACCATTTCCTTGTATCGGCGTTCTCTGAAGACAACTGGTGTGCCCTTCCTACTATCGTACTGCCGCGTATACATATGTATCTTCGGCAAAAATATTCATCATCTAACAATGACGTACGAGTATAAGATATCATAGAATACCGCTAGGAAAAAAACTCATACTCTTAGTGCACTGAAGCGGTACTTTGAATGCATTGGCCCAGATTGGTATCTGAACTAATCAGGAGCTGCCGCACAATGCTTAGGGCATTATGTTTGGAGAACCGAGTCAGATTATGTTGGGTACCTGGACACTGTGATATAGAAGGTAACGAAAGTGCCGACGTACTGGCCAAAAAAGGAGCAGAACTCCCGATAAATGACGCAATTGATGGTATAAGACCACCGATGGCCGTGGCTAAGAGAACTATTCTTTGAAAAATTTTCAATATGGCCGACCTAAGATGGTCAAACTTAGAAGGGCACAGGGTTTGTAAGGCCCTGTGGCCTGAGTTAGATAAGAAAAAATCTGGAGACTTAATAAAGCTCAGCAGATCAAAGATAAGAAGTGCGATAGGGATACTCTCTGACCATTGCCTTCTGAGGAAGCACACTATGAGATGAGGTTTAACGAACACAGACCCATGCAGGTATTGCGATAACCTACATGTCGCAGAGGACATTACTCATCTACTCTGTGAATGTCAAGCCATTGCGAGGAGTAGAATAAAGTACTTTGGTAGATACTTTTCCAGGGATCTGGAGGAGGTTGGTTGGCTCCTTGAACAAAAATGAGGCCATATTTAGGTTCTGTAGGGAAATTAAGTGCATGTGCGAATTGGATTAGGTTTCTGACCGTGAAGGTTTCCTAGGGATCGCGAAGTGCCCACTATGGTGCCTACTTTCTTATAATGAACTCATAACCCTATATATCCTAACCTCACCTAGCCCAGATTGCTGCAGCATACTTTCTGATTGACTGGGTAACTATGGCCATCAGGAATTTTCTAATTTGCTTTGGCCCTCTTATGTTGTGCACTATTCTACAGTATTAGCGTAGCGTTATTTCAAGGTAATGCCATTTTGGCTATGTGACTCCGGCCAGACAAACCCTCTGCCGGATGGCCTTTTCGTCAATTGTTCAAAATCGGACGCTGTATCTGCGTTTTAAACTATATTTTGCGTCTCTCGCAGCCTTATACTATTAAGACCTTCGTAGCGTTAAAATCCTTTTAAATCGAAAGTTGAAACCCTTTAAAGCTTTAGCATGTCAAAAAAATAAAAACTAAAGACACAAGAAAATTCCTATTTCGTGTGTAATTCTGACGGACTTTGGATATAAAGTTGAAGCAAATCTGATCAGTCGTTCAGGCTGAAGGCTATGCAATCAGACCTACTTGTTTCTCTGTACTAGAAGAACCAAGATTGATGCAAATTTCAAAAACATTCCTTGCCCTCTATAGGTACAATGATGGTCTGCCATAGTAAGCTTACGCATATAATTCTGTATTTGACGGAATTCTTGAATTTGTCGTGGAATGTTGATGTTTTTATTTTTATTTTAAATTAGAAACAATTTTGTTGCAAAAATAGATGTTACCATGTGTTTCTTGCGTGTGTGTTATGTGAGTTTATATACAAAAAAAATAGATTTTTTATTTTAGAAAAAATTTAAAACAAACAAAATAATTTTATGTCTTTTTTTTTACACTTTCTTCTTCTCTTATAAAACTAAAAAAATAAAAAAAAATTTCGTCAATTTAAAAAAAAAGTTCTACCAGGTGACTAAATTCCCCCAAGTTTTGGTTGTGTCAATGTGATGTTTATGTTAAAAAAAAAAAACCCTAAAAAAGACTTAGAAGAGTGTGCTTAAAATGGAATTTATTTTTAAAGTTAACCTTAATTATGGCTGATTTCATACTTGCCCTCGACAGACCATGAAGCAATGATTCAAAAGAAGACAACACGTCAAAAGTGTATCCGAAGACTGTGTATAATTCAGACTTGAAAGCTATCGTTAAGGATATGCCCATATAAGACTATAATCGAGTAGGTGTTTCGCTTCTTGAAGGCTAGTGAGAAAGCAAAAATAATATAGTCATGCTCATGCATGGTAGACTTGACGTTTTTGTTGTTAAAAGTGTATCTTTGCTGGACAAAGTTCAAGTTAGAGGCCCCATGTGGTTCTCCTGTCGATTAAGGATTAATTTATCTCAATTTACGGCATTTAAGGAACTTCAGAGTTTCTTTCAAACTTTTTTGCGAACAAATGCTGTCGAAAATTCGACTGAACTTTTAAGATGTCTTGTCAAAAGTTGTTGTAACGAAAGTTTTAGTCATAAAATCTTATAAATAAACCTTCTGTTCGTGGCAATATGAGGTCAGTCTTAAAGGCCAGTTTAATGCGTGGTGTGCGTGTGTGTGCTTTAACAGCTTTATGCATTATTCGTCATCATTAAAATCGCCGGGTTGATCCATTCTGTCATATATAAGTGGATCATCCTTTGTGTACATGCCAATAAAACCTCATCGAATTATAGGATTTTCATTTGCAACCCCCAACCGCCATGCCATTTTACATCACATTGCGTTTCCGTTTTTTGTGTTTTTTTTTCTTTTTTTTTTTATATGTACCACCATCGATATACGAATACTAATTGGAAGCACATTTACACGATAATCCTGAAAGCGTATTCTGCTCGATACAATAATGAGCACGAATTACTGTTTTCCGGTATAAAAATGTATCTTTTTTACGGTCCGTGAGTTTAATTTCATTTTTCTTCCCTTAATTGCTACCCCATAATCATCATCAATGGCAGGCAACGGTGTTATTGCTTCAAGGACTTACGTATTGATGATACACTGCGATGATGATGACGATGACGTTGATGATGATGGTGTGTGGTGATGGTGTCGGTGATAATTATTGTTGTTACGAGATAATGCTGGCGATGATGATGTTCATTATTACTTGCAATATTGTAGCTAATTGCTTGAATTAGAAAGGCCACTCGCCAAGGAGTATGAGAATCTCCTGTCGCCGCGCCGCGCCGCGCCGCCAAATCGTTACTTTATACAATCGTAAATCATTAAATCTGGGATAATGATGAACGAATGTCCTTTACGCAGTTGGGAATAATGCTGGAGGGAGACCGTGGGTTGAATGACGCACGAAGTAGGTCATTTATGTATGATTATTTACAATAAAAAGGTTTACCCAGAGGGCGGGCTATTGTAATTTTATTTTATTTTTTTTCCCATTGTATTTATGGAAATATTTACATTTGTGTATAGTAGTGGATGTACGGGTGGAACCCTTGGGGTTTTCATGATGACAGTAAAATTACAATGTTAAGTAAACACTGAAATCGAATTTGTTTCGGAAGTTGACTCTCATTTGGGGAGACTCAAAATTCCGAAAATTTGGTTACTGACTTGGGATGAGTTTAATGGTCTCTCAAACTGGTACACAGTGCTGTAAAGAGTGTTTTTTTTTTATGCGAATTAAATCAATTTGCACATCCTATGCATACAGATATCATTTCCTTCACTGCTTGCGTTTGAAAATCTTATAAAAATGATGCGTGATTGCAGACCATCGCCGTAGTAAAGCAGGCTTCCATTAAGGGTCAGAGAAATGGATATAGAAAAAGATTGTTTTGTCCGCGGAATTTCAACTCGCACCCACCAAGCAGTGCGGGAGATGCTCTTTCCTAGTGAACAGCATTTTGTTCGAGTCCTCGGCTCACAAACTTAGTCCTCAGATTCGATTTGAACTTCAAGAAGTGCTTACAATTAGAATCTGGTCAGCAACACTGATCCGTTGATATATTCGTTAGTGGCAAACAATTTAACTGCGGTGTGGATTTGCTGACATTTATTTTGCTATGCCGTCGTCTATTATAGTAAACTTGAGTATAAGTTCTATCAGTTCTATAGCCACAAAGACTGACGCCAAGCTGAATTTTATAAGAATCCTGATCCGACTGCTAGGATATGTAAATTTTTCAGCTTTAGAAATACTTCCTGCAAGTCCATAGAAACACCATGTACATAATGCGTAAAGCCATCTGACCCATTCAGCATCATCAAATGATGATGAAAATCAACGATTTGTGGAACGTACTTTGTGGAACAAATAAAATTAATGCTCTTCTTAGAACCCACCCTCATTTCATGGGGTAGACGTAACGCTGCCTTTCTAAATACGGACCTGCTGACTGTCAGTAAGCCTGAGAGTTTTGGTTTGACTATCATCATACTGCTGCTAAGAGCCTTCCTCTTCTCCTCCTTCATTCCCCATATGCTTTTAGGCGTCGGAATAGCCTCAGAGTACCCATTCCTTCCACTGGTTTCGATCACGGTAATCCTTCCTCATTTCTTACCCCTCTCTCTATCACTTAGATTCGGTCATCTAGCTAAGAGTTAAATATCTTGCACCGACAAAGCTCTCCAAAGAACATCGTTGATCAAGAAAATGCATTTTTTCGTTTTGAAATATACAATGTATGTACATAGGTCCTATGGCCAAGCTTCTCGCATTCTTCTTGTTCGTATTAGTTTAATACTTACTTACTTACTTAGCACGCCTGCGACCCTTGGAGGGTCAGAGCCTGAATTGCTGCTTCCTATCTTTCACGGTCTTGGGCTCGCTGCTTCCAGTTGGCAAACCCAATATTTCTTGCGTCCGCGATCACTTGGTCCTTATACTGGAGATTCGGTCTCCCTTGTCGTCTGGAACCAGTGGGCTGGGATTTAAAGACTCTCTTAGCTTAGTTTAATACAATATCCTAAAGGCGAAGAATTGAGAATATTTCTTATGAAATTTACTATTCATAAGCTTTTTTGAGGCGTATATTCTTCAAGCACCGTCGTGTTATTTTTTACTACTTCTTGTCCTGATACTGATCTCATCTGAGACCAGTTATACTTAACTCCTTTCAACTCTGCATAGGTCATCCCTACAATTGGGTAGCCTTCCCCCGCGTTTGGCTTGAAACAGCAGATTATATCTTCAACTTATCAAAAACCTTTTTCCTCAAAGGTGAAAATATCTTTGAAATGGTTGTGGTACGTTTCAAGCAATATAGTTTCGCAATTGTTGGTGTGCCAAGTGGGCTTTGTTCTGTCGGTGGTATTGCTTAGGTCTTGGATTTTTTTCAAAGAGCCGTAACCTTCCGATGGCAAGGCTTTTTTTTTCTACGTGATTAGCAGAAGAAATGGGGTTATGGGTAACCCCACTTGTGGTTGGAAGGTTAATGGATGTTGAGTAAGTTTTGACAGTAAACTGCTTTTAAATTGAAGAATCAAAAGACAATTAAAAAGAGGACAAGAAAAGTCTTCATCTTCAGTCCTCTCCACAAGAAGAAAACTTTTTTCTAGCGACAATAGGCCACCCAATTAGGGGCTTTAGCAACTAGACTTATGGAGTACAATTGAGAGTGTGTATTGCTATCGAACTGTAGAAATGGTAGTAACAAAAGGTGACCTAAACCGAAATCTACCTACGTTGGGCGCCAATTTATATTCTCAAATTCATTATCTTTTTTTTTTTTATAGTTCACCGATATTGATTAAAAAAATTATTTTCTACAGACTATAGCTATCAATCGATGCCATCGCTCTTTAATATTTTTTTGGGAATTCGAATTAGAAGTAAAAATTTGGTGCAACCAGAACTATCATTCTTCAAGCTTATAACTTCTCTGAATTTAGTTTATATAAAAAGTAGCATATAATTTTAAGCTACTCAACATTGTCCTTACAGGAATATTACATAAGCAATCAAAATAAGAAGCGTCGGAGGATATCAAAAATTAATTCTATCTGTGACAACCGACTTGATTTAGTTTTTTATTTTTATTTACATGTTCATGCTTTCCTCGAATATTTAGGTTCATCTACGTGTACTATAAGTGTCATGCATTTTAAAAAAAAATATATTTTACATACAATATATCGTTTAAATAGTTTTTACATAAAATAAGACATGCTATACTCTTACATTTGTTTGTTACATAAAATATAAATTTGTGTGTGAAATTTTTTGTGCATTCGTAATTTAGCTCCGTTCTTGTTGAAAAAAAAAAAAAATATATTTTATGTCCGCTTGCTGCATGCCAAAACATTTTTTTTCATTTTTATGAAAAAAAAAAAAATATCAAAATCGGCTTGTGGCAGGACAGAGGTGTTACAAAACTAATGGATAGCTCTTCTGTTTCTCATTTCTTACGTGGCAGCTACTCGACCATGTACTCTTTAATCCATCGCTATGGATCTATACACCAGCGAATGTACAAGCACGTCTCTATTCGTATTTAGCTACAGAGTTTCTTAGCGATACACAAATCTATAGCAATGTACGGCGGGTTAGTACTGTTTTACAAACAGTGCATACATTGAAATATTATTATTGGGTTGTGAATCCTCGAGCTAAAAGTGGTATTATTCCAAAAGGATTGGGTAAGTAGTAAACGTTTTGGCATTGATGGGGATTTAATGCATTCATGAATGTATCGATAGATGGACCACGACCAGCACAAAAGGATATTCTAGCGATACGTGCATATATTCTTTTGTTTTTAAAACAGCTAATTATGATCGGCAATGGAGTTAAGGAAGATGAATTACAAAGTATATTGAACTACTTGACGACCATGCATGAGGTAAGTTAACAACTGATTCGATATATGAAAGGTGAATATTAATCGAATATTTTGTATCTGCGTCAAGGATGAAAATCTCCACGATGTCCTACAAATGTTAATATCTTTAATGTCCGAGCATCCAAGCTCAATGGTACCTGCTTTTGATGTTAAACATGGTGTTAGATCTATTTTTAAATTATTGGCTGCCGAAAGTCAATTGATTAGACTACAAGCGTTGAAATTATTAGGATTCTTTTTATCGCGTAGCACACACAAGTACGTATGCCTTATGTATGTTTATCTGTATCGGATGATCAAGAAAGTTTGTGGTGTTTTATATAAAATTATGGAAGACGTGGATAAAGACCCAGTCAACTGGAACAGGATTTCTATTTTTTTTCTAAAATTTAGCCTCAACACTTTGCGATCGTTGCCTTGTCAATAAATAAAAAACAATTAAAAATTAGAAAAATAAGCAAACTTCTACTTTGGGTGCTTATTCAAGCTTTGTATCAAGTTGATATATAAGTTGATTCATCTAGAAATTAAATCCCATGCTCAGTGGATACCTACATTGAGACCTAGCGTTGGGCGCCATTTAAAGAAAGATGATCAATGATGCTCAGATTCTCCAAAATAGTTTCTTAATTTTACTTCAATGATGCAAAAATATTCGCTGCAATCCTCTCTTATTTTTGTACTTTCAAGACCCTCTCAGAATCACTCTGATTGTCTTAAAGTTTGTAAATATGAAACCAATCACTACCATGCCTACTCATCTAGCTGTATGGTCTTGTTTATGAGTTAATTTTATCTTTAAAGTTAACCAATAGTAGATAATAAATTCTTTGTTACAATAATTGATTTTTTCTTTATCCTTGAGCAAAAACCCCACGAACTTTCTCGGTCATCTACGATCACAAACTTCTCGTACGTAATGAAATTATAAATTTCCCTTTTGTCCATTGACATTATTTTATAATTTTTCTTTCTTTCTTTCTCTTTCTCCCTTTTTTTATTCTTTTTTTTTCCTTCTTTACGTTGCATTTTACAGACGAAAGTACGATGTTATGTCACCGCACAATTTATATACGCTATTAGCCGAACGCTTATTACTTTACGAGGAATCATTGTCCCTACCAACATATAATGTCCTTTATGAAATTATGACCGAGCATATATCACAGCAAATCCTCTATACAAGGCATCCAGAGCCAGAGAGCCATTATCGACTGGAGAATCCAAGTAAGTTTTAAAAAAAAAGAAAAATCTTCTCCTCATTTTGTCCTTTGTCCCTTTAGCGTTTTCTTATGTTTTTAGAATCATTGGAAGGATATTTTCTATTTTATTATGAATTATATTTTTCTTTTTTGTTGGTTCATTTTGCTTTACAGTGTTTATAAAAAGTAACCCACAGTGGGGTGGGTAAATTAAGAAAAATTGCTGTCGCAGTAGCGTTGTGGTTTTTGTGCTTTCCTTCTTTTTTTCAAATTTTTAACTTAGTGTCGGGTGACTTATGTGCACTTAGTGAAATGAGATGTATTACGTTTTAGAGAATTCTCTTAATGCAATGAATCCAAAAGGATTGTAGACATGTCAACGAAAAATGCAGTGTCACTGAGTGAAATTGATTGCGTAGCTTCCAGATATTTTAGAATCATTGGGATCAGTTTTTGATGTGAGGTCCTGGCTGTAAGTTGTTGGCAATTATCGTTCTTAATCCAGGAATGTCGCTTTTTTTACAGAAGTTTCTAGGATAAGCGATTAGGGTAACTTAGGTCTTGGTTGAAGGCTTAGCTAAATCTGTGGAATCACGATAATGTTTTTCAAACTCCTCATTGATAAGTTCAATAACCTTTGGCGGTTATGTACGTATCTACACCTGCATTCGAACTGCTATCAATAAGCTGGATACACCCATTAAACCTTTTCTGCAATTCTTATTGCTTATCTCTACGATGTTACATATATAACTCTGTATGAATGTAAGTCTACATACCAAGTCACCAAGCAACTCTCCATGTTTCCTTCCATTTCATGTCTCCTTACAAAAAACTATCGTATGACTAGGTTTAACTTTTCCAGCTGAGTTAACTACGAGTCACCAAGTGTATAGCAAGGGAATCAGATTTGCAAGGTATTTTTAGCTAACTCCCTACAAATGAAGTGCTTTTGAGTTATTTTTTGGCCGAAAGATTGGGCTTTGAAATGGACAATTTAAATGGACTTACCTGGAAAAGGATTTTAAAGGCATGAGGTACCGCAATGCATCAGAGGACTTTTGAATTAACTCCGCTGGGCATTTATTAGCCTAACGTCATTCAAAGTTTGGGAAGTTATCTTTCGTAATTTTTTAGAATAGCTGCCAATGGTTCCAGACTTATATGAGGGTCCTATTCCTGTAGTCATGAAATCGTTTCAGATTTTGTCTATCGATACAATTGAGGAATAAGGTTTTCAAATTCACATTATGTGTGCTTACCCTAACCACCTTTTCTATACCACCTTGCTGTTGCTAATGAAAGAGGAAAAGGAGGCTAACAAGAGTTTATAGAGGTTACTAGCGTTTGTGTATTCTACTCATAGCTTGACATGAATGGTCTTCAGCAATATTTCATCAATGGCATCAGTGATGAGACGGTATCTACTGCGATTTGCTGGTGAATGTAGCAGCCGTCTACCGCTCAAGAAGGCGCAACATTCCAATCAAAAGTGTGCTTCCTTTTCCAGACAATAACAGTCCCTTCACCTCGGCTTTAGCTCGAACCAAAATTGAGAAAATGTATTTAAAGAAAGGGGGACATCCACCTTGCACTTCCGACCTCAGCAAGGCATTGCTGTTCAAAAGCCAAGATTGTCTCCTATCTCTAAAGAAGAATAATATCAGGGATGTCCTAAAATTAAAGGAATTGACTTTGAGAATAGTAAAGGTACCTGATCGCTAGACCGAATCTCCGTTGTAATAAGCAGATTACCAGTTCAGAAGTGGTACGAAATGTTGAATACCTAGCTTACGTTAGGTTAAGGGTGTGTGATGGATAAAACGTTCAGTTCGTCCATTGTGAATCCCTTTTATTTTAAGTGGGAGATAACTCGTGGTGGAACCTATCTAATTTGCGGCCTTGAAAACCAGTTGCTGCTTTTTAAGAAGTGTAGGAGATCCTGTATCTGGACTACTGCTACCTCTGCGATGCTTACGACGAACCTGGATCCTAGAGTGCGTAGGCGCCGTTCTTGCAGGGCGGGGCAGTGGCATAGCATATGTCGGATCAATTCCACTTCCTCGTTATCACCGCAGCTTCTACATAAATTGTTAGACTCTGCATTCCATTTGCTGAGTATAGCTCCCATGGCGCAATGTCCTGTGATTACTCCCGTTAATATGCGGATGGAAAATCGGTCCAGTTCCAAAGGGCTCTTTGTTTTAGTTTTATTTAATTTCGGCCATAAAGTACGAGAGGTGGCCCAGTCCCTCCTGGATGACCAATAAGAGTTAGCTTTTTTCTCTATTATGGCGTCAATAAGTTGTACCATCTACCATTCAGTGGCAGTATGGGTGTGTCAGCTTCACTGATGTTCATTTCTGACCCGCTTCTTGCTAAGGCATCGGCTTTTTCATTCGCTTCTATATTGCTATGTCCAGGAACCCAGCAGAGCTTGATCGAATGGTGTCTTATGGTGATCAGTGCATCGCGACATTTTTTAACCGCCTCTGATTTGACTGTCAACGAAAATATTTATATCCGACAAAAGGACGTGACTGTTTTGTATGCATATAGCGGCCTGTTTCATTGCCAGGATTTCAGCTTGAAAAACACTGCTTCTGGTAGTCTGAACGACTCCTATGTTTGCTGAGCCTCCTAGTAGTCTCACCCGTACCAATATCCATCTTCGAGCCGTCAGTGTAGATCGTGATCTGTTTGGTCTACACTTTTAGACTCCCAATCTTCTTGCCTTGGAAATATGATAGAAACATCGATGTAAAGTCATTGTAGGGGGTTTAATAGTCTGATGCAGCCGTGAAGCTTTCATTCCACCCATGCTCTTGATTGTACATAATATTGCCGCATGACTGTCCATGGGTGGTCTGATTCCACAAGTTGGATTCTTACAGTCTAGGAGCTCCTTTTGCCGCAGAGCCTTTGATGAACAGGTCCAGGGGCAGGAGATGTAGAATCGTATCCAGCCTTGCTTGCGGCGCGCTTTTCACAACTCCCGTGGTACAGAGTGATGCAAACCTGCACTCTTTGCATGCAAGTTTCCTTAAAAAGAACCTAAATCTAGTCCTTTGACATCATCAAGCTGTTTTGATGGGGTCCTGTTGTAAGTAGTTTTTCAATAAAGTCAAAGTTGTACATAAGTACTCGTAGGTATACAGAAAATATCTTTCCATATGTCATCTATGTCACACATATGCACTCATTTCTCCCAACGGCTTATATCTGATCCTTTATTTCTTCCACAGTGATCCTAAAAGTAGTCGCCACACTGATACGTCAATCGAAGCAGACGGAATCACTCATCGAAGTGAAGAAACTCTTTCTCTCAGATATGACTCTTCTGTGCAATAGTAATCGCGAAAATCGCCGTACAGTTCTTCAAATGTCCGTGTGGCAAGAATGGCTCATTGCCATGGCCTATATTCATCCGAAAAACAGTGAAGAGCAGAAAATCTCCGATATGGTGTACTCCCTGTTCCGTATGCTATTGCATCATGCAATCAAGCACGAATACGGTGGTTGGCGGGTGTGGGTTGACACACTCGCCATTGTACACTCGAAGGTGTCTTATGAAGAATTTAAACTGCAATTCGCTCAGATGTATGAGCATTATGAACGGCAAAGGACCGACAATATAACAGATCCAGCTCTAAGACAAGCTCGCCCTATCAGCACAATCAGTGGATGGGATCGAGAGGAACAGCAGCAACAGCAACAACAGCACGCGATCAGTTCGGATAGCATTGCCACGCCCACCGATGTGGAGGAAATCGAAAAACCATCAACGCCAGTGGCTATCGCAATCGAGCCAATGGTCAATAAGAATGAACAGGTTACCGAGGAGGAGATACATCTAGAGAATCTGAAATGTGCCTGCGAAGAGGAGGAAGAAGAAGAGAAGTCAGACGAGGGTGTAAGCCCACTAACAGATCAGAATGCCAACGAGGAGAAGGAGAAATCAGTACCATCTTCGTCAGTGTCAAATATCACGGATGTGTATAACGCTCATCTAAAGGGTGAAGCGATCTGCAATGGTAACGCCGGCGATGAGGAAGATCATGAAAGGGAAAAGATTGAGGAGACGATAGGCGGGCAGGAAGCCCTAAAGCAAGTCCTCGATATAGACACAGATGATCTTGAGGATGTAAATCTAGCATCTGGAGAACCAAAACTGGACGAGGAGAAGATTGTCACAGAAATCCTTGACAACTCTGAGAAACTCCTCAATCACTGCAAGGAAGTGTCTGATGAAATCCTCCTTCAGAATGCCGAAGAAGCCGCTTCATCGGTCATTAAGGATGAGGAAATCGAACTGGCAGTCAATGAAGTCGTACAGGGTGTGCTGAAAATTGAAAAGAAACAGCAAACTTCCACAACTACCCCTACCACCGATGAAGAAGCCGACAAGGTCAGCCTACTGAATTCGAAAAACCTTAGCAATAACAATAATGAATCCGAGTCCACGGTAGCAAACGACACCACCACTATCACTACATCTGCCACAACAGACACACCTAGAACCCTAGACGATGCCATTGATAATCAAAAGACTGATTTATCGTTATCAAGTGCAATACTAATCACAAATAATAACAACAATAATGAAACTGACGTTACCCACAGTAGCAGCACCACAGACACCAATACCACCATCACTAGTACCAATGACAGCACTAGCAACAGTTATAGCAGTGAAGAGAGCACCAGTAGTATTCTGCCAACGGCTCCTAGCACAGCAACTACCGAATCCTTTGAAACATCTGCGAAATCGGAGGATGCCAAAGTCGAGGAATTGGTTACAGACATCGTCAATGAAGTCATCGACAATTGCCTGAAGGTGGACAGTGAGAACAAAGTCGACGTAACTACCACTACCACCACCACCACCACGACCACTGGGGAGAAGAATAATAATGAAGTCAAAACTGACAAAACCCCTGAACTGCAAGATCAGGCCCGGGAAGTCGTTGATGAAGTCCTGCACTCTGCCATTGAGAGAGCAAATTCAACCGTCGAAAGCGAAACCGTTGTGAAGGATATCATTGCGGATATCACCGATGATGCTGTAAAGCAGTCGCCACCTGCATCGCCGAAGGTGAATGGGACAAAGACTCCATCGACGGATGGTAGTCCATCGGTGACGAAAATTGATGATGAACTACCAATAGTACCAGGAACGCCACAAAAACTTCTCGAAATGGAAGATAAACCACAAGTGAAAGAGGATCCAACGGCGACAGTAATGCCGACGACCACCACAGTCACTGCCTCCACCCAATCGTCGCCCATCAAACAAGTGCACGAGCTACCAGCAAATGAGGAAGAAGATTTAGAATTGGAGGAGGAAGCAGGAAGCATGGTGGATGAAGAGCACGAGGAAGCAGCGGAAATTTCAGAGCCACTGGATAGTACGAAACCAAACAATGTGGTTATTAGTCCAGTTTCAGAGGTGGACTCACAAACGCAGACATCACCATCCGCACAAGATAGTCGCGGTAGTGCTGTCGGCGGACTAAATGGCAGCATCAATGATGAACAACAGCTGCAGCAGCAACAACTTTTAGAGGAACGAGAACAGCCACAGGGGCAACCACAGAGGCGGTCACAACACAGTACGAGTACACAAGTGGAGAACAATCATTTCGGTGAGTTGTGTTTTGTTAATAAATTTTCAGGCAAAGGATGCTTGGATTTTAAGGATTTCCTCGAAATATGAGTAAACGTCTTGAAGTCTTACTTCAAGTCAAGGGCTGGGGATGTTTTGCTTACATTGGAGCAGAGTGCAAGTTCAAAGACCGCCGAAAGACCGACTGAATTTCGATTAGCTTCCGCGAAGAAATTAACAATTCGCTGATTTTTCTGCGAATAGGCGAATACTCCTTGCGAACTGTCAAGTTTTATTCACATTTCACAGATGTGGAACGCAATCCACATTCGGGAGAGCTTAACCTCACAATTCTTTTGTGACAAGAGAAATTCGCAGATTGCTGCGACTAGAAAAAAAAGTTGCTGTGAATTAAATGTCAAAATTTTCGAATATTCGCTCGTTTGTATTCGCAAGTCGCTGAGCTGTGAATGGACCTTAAGGACAATATATGGTTGTGTCATCAGTATGCACCTGTAGGACTGTGGCACAAAAATTTTATGATTTTTGAAAGAGCTACATAATTTAGGTTCCAAAAGAATACTATAGTGTTTGACTTTTTAAGATGGTACTAGTGGTATAGGCCTTTCCTTTGGTCTTTACTTTTGAAAGGATTAACAGGTAGCAACCACTCATGAGATCAATTGTCGACAACAGTTCAGATCGACTGTATTCGCTTGCAGAATATCGACCGTAAAAGAAGGCGATACTTAAGCGTAAGCCTCGGTAAGAAAGAAATCTTTGTCGACAATTCCTTTGGCTTTTTAGGATATTTTAAGGGTACATCAGTCCCTTGCAGAAACTTTAGAAAAGATTTCAAATTTCACCAGCGTTGAAAGCATAGGAATATGTTTCCTTGTACTTTCCAACGAAATTCCACCGATAGCTGCTTTATATTTTAAAAATCTGCTCCCCAATCTATTTCTGATCATAAATCTGAACATCAATTGACGGTCCACAAACAAGTAGTGTTGGGCTTCTTTTTTTTTCTTGGGCGAGCAGCGCCAATCAACTAATATGTCAATAGCAACTCTGTTCAGAATCCTCGGCGAAACTAGACAAGGTGATCTTACAAAGTTGCTTCATAGTTTCTACAGACTTAGATGTACATTTCTGAACTGATAAACCAAATAAATAAACACTTGACTATGATATGAGGGAGCCCCTCGCTTTGCTATCTTTTCTGTTACACAACACAGAATATTACATCCCCATCGACTGTCGCCATTTTACTTCATCACAGACCGCCGCTTTACCCCAAATGTAGAATCGAGGGATACACTCGAGGGATCGAGCGCACTCACTTATGAAAAGAGATGACAAATATTGGTATTTCGACACAAGGACACACACAGTCTGTGTGGGAATAGTTAGTTTTCATCCAATGATTGATCGTCTTTGGACCAAATGAGATCGTCAGTGGTCCTGGCAATTACTACAGGAAGGGTCAGCTACATGATTATAATTATGCCTTCGTGCATTACTTTTAATCCATATGAGGTAGTAAGAACTTTTGGTCTTTTGTAAAAATATAAAAAAAATCGGCTTCGTCATCAATCCCGACGCTCATTTACAATGACATTCCAGCTGTCAGCTCTTTGGACAAAACCAATCTGCTTGCTGCACATTTGGCAGCCAACTCATTACTTCCCGATTGTACCTTGTCTCCACCTGTACTTGAAGGCGTCGAATACTTCATGGGACAAATCCACTTCTGCACTCGTGCAGTCGCAAGAGTACTTAGCAGGTCCAGATGGTATCTCACCCATAGTTCTAAAGATGTGTTCTTCCACGCTGGAAAAACCACTGTGTAAGCTTTTTCATCTGTCCTACTCTTCTGGACTCTTTCCGAGTACGAAGAGGGAAAACAGGATTTGTCCAGCCTGTCCCTAAGAAAGGCGAATCTTATTCTCCCTCCAATTGCCGATCAATTGCACTTTCATCCCTTCTTTCTAAGTTCATGGAAACCGTCAGTTCATGAAATGTCTAGATTCACGAAAACTTCTCAATGACCGACAGCACGGTTTTCGTAGCAAAAGGTTCACTGGTGTTTTGATGGCATATCTCACGGAAATGTGGAACCAATCTCTCCCCAACTTTGGTGAATATAAAAGTATTGCTCTTTCCAAGGCATTTGACAGAGTTTGGCATCCAGCTCTTTTGTCGAAATGCGTGGATTTGGTATCGATGAATCCATCCTTCAATGGATTAGGAATTACCTTTCGGACCGTTCAATTCAATCTGTCGTGGACGGTTACAAGTCTTATATCCACCATATAAATGCTGGTGTTCCCCAAAGCTCCGTTTTGTCTCCAACTCTCTTTCTTATTTTCATTAATGATCTTTTGTCTGGTACTTCTATACACTCCTTCACTGACGACAGTACCCTTAACTTCTCATTCGCTTAAAGATTCGCATCCCTGGTCTTCGGCTGTGGAACTGGAGTGGCAGGGTATGTTAAGCTCATTAAATTCTGTAAAAAAAAACAGAGTAGAAATCAATGCTTCGAAAACTCAATGGTGTCTTCTGTCGTTAAAGGGAAATTTAGACTCGAATCCACTATCAATGCAATTGCAATTGCATCCGCGAAACTGAAATTCAACCTACGTTGGTGTGACCACATATTTGACGTCGCCAAAAACACTGCTAAATATCTAAGAATCCTTAAATGGCGCAAAAAATATTTCACCCACTCTGATCTGGCTTCCATGTATAAGACATTCATCCGTCCCAAGCTCGAGTACAACGCCCCTGTCTGGTTTGGTGCACTCAAAACCGCATTGCACGTGCTAGATAGAATTCAAAACCGTGCGTTATAACTGATAGGGGACAGAAACAGCGTGGAGTCAATAGTCTCGCTTGAACACTGCAGAAATAGTCAGTTCTCTGGAAATACTCGTCACGCCGTGAATGCTCATCAGATTACCCTCAAGCCTATTTTCGGACGTACTGCGGAACACAGAGATTCTTTCCTGAGCCGTTCAACACGCATGTGGAATCGTATCGCTCTTCAACGTCCTACATACTCTAGCTCTACTGCAGTCACCGTCCACATCCATACGTTGATAGCATCCTTGTCGGAGTTTTTTTTATTTTACTTACAATTCTTTTCTCCGAAATGGCCCTTACGTAACACACCCCCAGAGCTCATCTAAGAGTGTCAAATATATGTAAACTGTTTCATTTGAGATGCAACGTTACACCCTGACCTACATATGCTCCATCAATTAATCTTCCAATTAAATCCTTCTGCGATAAAAAAAAAAAAACACGCAACTGCATTTGCTACCCCAAAAATAGGTCACTCAATTAACTTAAACATCTCCTCACTACCACATCGTGGTGGCAAGGGGTGTAATTAAATCGTACCGCGTACAGTGACTCAACTTTTATAGCCGCACATTAAACCAAACAAAAAAGCCACGAAGAGAAGCATTCAGTTACACAATGCGGCTGTAAAACGCCATCTTAATTCTTAGCGAAAACAAAGCCATTCAAAGCATTTTATTTACGACTGGCAAGATTTCATTCTCGAATGATAGAGAACACACTCCGGATTAATCTCGGCGTTGCAGGACAATCAAAAGGACATAAATCCCAGGGACACACAATGAAAACCACCCACACGAAGAAGATTTTAATATAATTCTCCTTTTCTTCTTCTCCTCTTTTTCTCTCTTTAACAGACAATAAAAGGACGAAATCTGGTTCAACACGTCCCATGTTTAGTCCGGGACCGACACGTCCACCATTTCGTATACCTGAATTCAAATGGTCGTACATCCATCAACGGCTGCTGTCTGATGTGCTTTTCTCATTGGAGACAGACATTCAAGTATGGCGCAGCCATTCTACGAAAAGCGTCCTGGACTTTGTTAATTCCAGTGAAAATGCAATTTTCGTCGTTAACACTGTCCATCTAATCTCTCAATTAGCAGATAATCTTATAATCGCCTGTGGTGGACTCCTGCCATTGTTGGCCAGTGCAACATCACCAAATGTGAGTAATACACACCAATACATTCACGTCTATATTCTACCAACGACGAGTGTTTGATTAAATCTTGTTCTTATCCTTCTTCTATTGTCTCATTCTCTGTCACATATACGCACAGTCTGAGTTAGATGTCCTGGAGCCAACACAGGGTATGCCACTAGAGGTGGCCGTATCCTTTCTACAGCGTTTGGTCAACATGGCTGACGTGTTAATATTCGCCACCTCATTGAATTTCGGTGAACTAGAGGCGGAGAAGAACATGTCAAGTGGGGGTATCCTGAGGCAATGCCTGCGTTTGGTGTGTACATGTGCCGTACGCAATTGTCTCGAATGCAAGGAACGAACGAGATACAATGCTGGTGGGATAGCTAGAGATGTGCCAGGTGCTGCACACTTGCAAGCACTTATTCGTGGAGCACAAGCGTCGCCAAAGGTGAGTAGCATTCGGTTTTATGGTGATATGATGTCACTTCAATGGACTTGAATAGAAGAAGGGTTACATTGCTCTCTAATGAAACTACGATGTGTTTTCATTTTGTTTTGGGGTGGTTTTCTTCCAGAACATTGTCGAGTCGATAACAGGTCAATTATCTCCGGTCAAGGATCCAGAGAAGCTGCTCCAAGACATGGACGTTAATCGGCTGCGAGCAGTGATATATCGTGATGTGGTGAGTACACATTATTTTCTAATAAAAATTTTACAGTAAGGACGAATATGTTAGTCGTTGATTGGAAGGATAAAGGTAGTTCGCAAGTAGGAGAGTAGGTGTTCCAATGAAATTCTTATTTCTACGTCGTGTAGTCGTGTTTTTGGCCAACGAAGTAAGTCCAACAGGGGTGCTAAAGTAAGGATGCAGATTCTACTGGTAGCGAAAAACCAACACGAAGTCTATCCTTTTTTAGTGAAATAAGTTGTAAGTATGTCGGTGGATGAAGATAGAGTGGGTGGTTAGGTCCAAAGTAAGAGAACCGGGTAGGCCACTGGAGGAACGGTTTATCGGAAACGGTAGTACTTAAAATGGAAATAAATGTCCTGAATATTTATGACCCCTTTCGACTGAAGAAATGGTGGAATCACTGTGTCGCCATATCCATGTTAAGTGACTAAAAATAGTCTTCTAGAATTCAATTGCGTCCGAAACTGGGTTTTGTAATTTTGAAGGGGACGAAAGATTTCATACGTATCCTGTAATTAAGACAATGGATTTGTAGGAGTGAAATGTATTATTTACACGAGCAATTATGAGAGTACCAGAAGGTCATTGATAAATGTTAAAAATAGGGTCAGAGAGGGAACTGAGTCAGCATTGATTGAAAAGGGTTTTCGTACATCCATATACACATTTCGATGGGTAATATTATTACTTTTAGGGTCACTTACGAAAGTGCTGTGTCACACTATGAAAGTTTAACAGAAATTAAGGATAACTACAGCATTGAAATAAGCCATCAGATTATCTAAGATCCTTGGAATTCATGAGGCAAATTTTATTCTTTTAGAAAAGAGGATGAAGGCTTACTGTCCGCGTGGAACTGGGTCTAAACCCATAAGCTTTAGCTATGTGCCTTTAGTTTCGCAAGCGTTAAGTTGGCTGAGATCCTCTTCTACTTGCGCGTGCTACCAAAGTCGAGGTCATCCTCTACTACGCCATCCATCGTCGATGGATTCGAACATTTTTTCGAGCCAAAGCATTGATCCTTATAGGTTCTACATGACCTGACACCTCAATTGTTCACTTTTCATTTTGGCTAAGTCGATGTCGCTGAACAGCCTGAATAGTTCGTCGTTGTATCGCCTTCTCTGATCAACGTCCACACTGGTCTATTCCAAACAAAACTGCTCTTAGATATTGACGATCCTGAATTATTCGTCGTCGTTTATGCTTGGGAGTACGCACTTTAAAACATTTTGCCTTATCAATGGGCTTTTGGATCGCCTACACCTACAGTTGAATGGTTTTTGCTGAATTCATACCGATTTTTTGGTAAGTAGTCCACTGACTTTATCAGAATGTTACATCAAGCGGTTGCACATGATTTCTTGAAGCTTATAGCATACATAAAAGTCTCGGGGGCTTGGTTCAATGGTTGTACAGCAAAGTTTGATGGTTTCCAAAACAAGGAGTCATATGAAGGTTTCTTGCTGCTCAGTCGCAGTTCCCTACTATGGCGGAGGTGACTGTTGTGATTACACTCCCGCTTTCCGCAGCTGGAATGCGGTTTAAGTGTTATTGCAGAAAAGAGTGTGTAACAGGTTCTATTTTCGCCACAGATAGAACAATATGTCAGCATTAAAATGAGTCTGACAAGTGCTGTGCAGATATAACTTATTACCCCAAAGACGCACATAAAGCTAAACCTCCTGTATGCGACAGAGGCTCTAATTCTTTCTGAAGTCAAATAACCTTGAAAAGTAGGGTACCTAATAAAATGAATAACGATCATAGTGCAAACATTAAAAAGAGGACCTCTTCCCACGATATATTCTCCTCATAGTGAGCTCAAAAGCATCGCCAGATCTCTGGCAATATATTAACAGCATATAGTCCTTGTAAATTTTGTCAGAGTGAAAACCCGCAACCTACACAGTTTGCGACTTTCTGCTAATACCTTAGCATTAACAAAGCTTGCATATGTACCCATTGTACTCTATAACATAGACCCTTCATATGAGCTCACTACATACACCATTCGAACTTTTCTTGCGGAGGCGACTGAAGTTCTAATGGACAACTCTTTTGAAGGCAACGCAAAATTATATCCGGAGAATATTCAAGCTCTCCCGTTCCTTTGTCATACACTTCTGACAGGCTTAAGTTAGGCTAGGTTAGGTATGTGGGCAGACGAGATTGAGGTATTTCACTACGCCACACTCAGAACAATAAAGACCCATTGTGATACCCTTAGGGGAGATACGTCTGCCCTTACTCATTGGATAACCTTAGTATAAGCCACGGTTCAACTACTTACTTGAGATGAACCAGCAAACCATCCAGTTGTTTTGACATCGTTCAAAATATCGTTAGCCGATCTACTGTAAATTTTTTTAAGGTCATGGAAGAAGTGTCGTCTAAGAAATTTATATCTAAAGTGGATGAGAGCTGGACATTGACAGAGGAAGTGGGTTACACAACCTAACTAACTTCTTCATCTCCACATCCTCGACGTAGTTCTTCTTCCGTTCGTCGCAGTTTTAGAAGTATACTATGTCCCGTGATGACTCCCACCAGGGCAGAAAGCAATCTCCTATCCCCTTGCATAAGTCTGCCGGCCCTTGTTTAGTCAAAGTAAGGCCAAATACTTCTTGTGGTTGCACAAGTGTCCAGGGAAGACCACCTGTTGTTTGCCTCCTCAATGCCTTGACCCCTGCTTCAAGCTTTGGTGTGCAAGGCTGGATATTTACTGCTAAGTCTATTTGATCAGGTCGAGATTCCGAGCCTCTTCTAGCGCATTCGTCCGTCATCTCGTTACCTGGTAACTTTGTGCTGTGTTCCAAGAACCTTTAGTTTGGATTTGATTTCAGAAGCAGTAATAACTTTTTTTGCTGCCTGGCTGAAAAAGGTGATACCTTCTTGAGGTATTGCCCTCAACGCAGTCTCATGGGCAGCTATTGTCACTGCCAGGACCTCCGCTTAGAAAACACTGTTGTGGTTCGGGAGGCAAACTGATGTGGTTATTCCCAGGGGTTCGGACAAAATACCTGATCCTACGTCTATGTCCATCTTTGATCCATCTGTGTAGAGATAAATTGCGAGTCACGGAGCTGACTGTTCCTCCCTGCTCAGGAATGTGCTTAAGGAAGGTCTATTGAAATCTAGATTCTCTCTTCAAGAAACTTATGTGAATGTATTCTGAGGCACAATATGAGATGGAGGATAAGGGTATCATGTAGTCTCTTCTGTTCACCGTCGCAGTATACTATGGAAGAGAACACAATTTTCTATTCAGTTCCTCAAGCTAGGCATTATGTACATACATATTCTTCGTGTATCCTTGTTGCTATTCTACACAAAAAAGAAAATGCTAAGCATACGTTTTTTACACATTTTTCAGGAGGAAACAAAGCAAGCGCAATTTCTGTCCCTCGCTATTGTCTACTTCATTTCGGTTCTCATGGTCTCTAAATACAGAGATATCCTAGAACCCCCAGCTGAGCCACAAATCACACGTCAATCACCCATCATGCAAAGAGGTGCTGCTGCCGGTAAGTTTAAAACCACTTTTTTTTCATAAATTCTTTCTATTACATAAATATTTTTATTTATTTATTTTATTTAAAACAAGAAATAAAAAAATCAACACACACTCTCTCACTAAATTGTAAGAAAAAAAGAAGTGAATACCAATAGATCCAGACTAGACACAAAACTATAGACAAACTATTTTTAGTTAAATTTTTTCCGTGATGTGTTGTTCAAAAGATTTTTGTTTTATCCACAAAAATTAAGAAAAAAAAAAGTTTTTTTTAGTTTTTTTCTTTTTTTTTAACCAAATAAACCTCCCGTATCGCTAATGAGAGTATTTTTCCCATTTTTTTCTTTTATTTATTTTCACGCTGCTTTGTTCGGATCTATAAAAAAAAAAAAAAACTAAAAATCGTATTAAAATTAACAACATTTTTTTTCTTAATAAACAAAAACATTAAAACCATACAACAATCCAACCGTCAACCATTTTTTGTATATTTTGTATATATGAAAAAATAACTAACTGTACTTGTAAATATTTGTGCGCGCGATGTTTGTCCCGTTTTTTTTTTTGTGTTTTTTTTTTATTCTTTTCTTTTTGGTCTGTCACAAAACGCACATAAATATCACAAAAAAAAAAAAAAAAATATTTTTTGATTCATTTTTGAAATCATTTTTGACCACCACCTCAAAATGCACCTCAAATTTTCATCCTTTGCATCATTATTGCTCTTTGTCGATGTACGTGCGTTTTCATCATCGCTAGAACCAACAGCTAGACCGCTATTTCCACAATGGTCGCATCATGTATATCCGCAGTTTTTGCCTGGCTCACATCAGCAATCTAGTCAGCAGCAACAACAACAACAGCAACAACAACAACCTCCCTCGATAAATAGTAATGCACCCCAAATGCAACAGCAGCAACACAATCACCAGCATTACTATCAGCAGCAACAAGTTGCAGCTGGATGTCCGGTACCTCCACCACCCATTGTCGGCCATCACAATCACCAGCATTACCATCAATCGTCGTATGGTGGCGGAGTTGTTGATCCGTCGTCGCCACCCAATGGAGGTGGTTCATCGTCGTTGTCGTCATCCTCACAGCCAGCTTCGTCGTCATCCCTATCAAGCGTTGCATCTCAGCCACAACATCAACATCATGCCCATCATCATAGCATAAAGCAACAACAGCAACAGCAACAGCAATCATCGCAACATTTCATGATGAACGGTTCGTCAACGAAAATGGCGTCGATCAACAACAGTAGCGGCCATCATATGCACAACAATCATAGTGCCAACAATTATTCAAATGATATCTCGAATACGAATAACTACTATCTGCGCGGTGGTGGCGGTGGTGGAGGAGGAATGGTTAACGGTATTGTAGGTGACAATCACCACCTGCACAATGGTGGTGGTCCACCACCACCTTCTTCCGGAATATTGAACTCGATGCGTAATCGCAATGGCATGGGTGGTGGCGGACAGATGAGCTATAAGACCACCAATGGAATAAATAACAATTACCGCTATCGCAATAATACAGGTAGAGATTGAGAGAGAGAGAGATAGAGATAAAAAGAGAGATAAATGCAGAACAGCAAATTTTGGAGCGATTTTCAGTTTAATTTGTGTGTTTTTTGTTTGATTTTATCGTAGAAGTACTGATTGTTGTTAATTCTATTTTTTTTTTTGTTCGGCTTTATCACAATGCACGCTCTGGCTGGAAAGTCAAAAATGTCATTTGAAGCACCACACACCAACCACGCGCCCACCACAAAACATACACCACAATTTTTATTTGTTATTTATTTAAATTCTAGAACTTTTTTAAACTTTTTAGCAAATTTAATTTTTTGTTTAATATAATTAAAATCCCCTTTAATGTTTTAAAGTCACGTGACCCGCATCTGTTGAGTACACTCTCAGGAGGGGGCTGGGGGGAGTGAAGTGGGATTAGTGTCAATATTCATCTGCGATAATAATAATTATTTATGCATGCAAATTTGATGTTGAAATTTACGTGATGTGATGCTATTTGACACTGCCGATGGAGTTTAGAGGAGTGTTAGGATTAATTATCCTCAATGAACCGCGTCACTGTGGGTGGGGGTGTACGTTGTTTACGCTATGGGATGTATGTAGCAGATCGCATTGTGCATGGGTTATAAGGTTATTTATTGAAGGGGATATCGAACAAAATGAATAAGGATAATAGAAGGATTATGTTACAGCGTTCCATTCATATAAGGCACGTGTGATAATTTGACCTGTTTGTGTTACTGTCGGCCTTTGCTAATCTTATGCTGTTTATGCATATGTATAGACCGATGGATATGCTCCGCCTTATGAGTTCAACTTCAGTCAAGGACAGTACCTTTTTCAATCTCTATAATCCTTCACTATCCCTACATTCAAAAAATGTGTTTCCGATCTGAAATATCACGAAAGCCATTCAAAACAGGCTGCTGATCGGTTCTACTCCTTACGTGTGAGGGTTAATTAATTATTGACGGTGAGGATTAGGACACCTGCCGATTTCCTGCCTATAATCTTTGGTGTTGTTGGGGAGTTTTCGGATTTTTGTTGACCTTATCTACTGACAGTGATCTGTGTTAAAAAATCGACTGATTATCAAATGGTCAATTGGGTTGAATGTTCCTTGTGTATAGGTTGCAAATCATCGATCGACATCCTATTCCGGGCACCTTTTTTTTTTGCAGATGTGAAGGGCTAGTGCGTTATGGTGTCCTTCTCTTCGACATCCCAGCGGCTTGTGGAGAACGTCTGTCTAAAGTGCAGTCCTCAGTTAAAACATTGGTTTCCTTTTTAGGATGATTCCTCTTAGACTCTCTGATATAGTACGGCCCATAGAAGTACTGCAGACTGAAGTGGTCCAGATGTTAATATCTATGATTCAGTTTTTCTACTTTGTCATGGGTAATACTTAGCAAATGAAATGCCGACAGAGGTCGAAAAATTATAAACCGATGCAGTATTAACTGGTACCCAGTCAGTTGCTTCCCGAAGGGTAGCGATCTAAAAAAGCTGCGATACATCGGTGTGGTAAACAGAAAAGGGAAGCAAAGACACTGATTCTATTTTGGTTTTGGTCCCATCCGTAAATATTGAGTACGATTCGTTATAAAAGACAACCCGGTTCGCCCATTCTTGTGTCACCGGTTTTGAGTGCTTGTTTAAGGAACTTGAAATGTATTGAAAACTTAAAAACGAAAATGACAGAACACCCATAAAATTTTGGCTAGTCTCCTTAAAACAGAGTTGGTAGCAAATAGTTTACTGACTACTTTGATTGGAAAAGTGCAACAGCCATGCTTAACTACCGAATTGTGTGTATATCCCTAAAAATATTTGGCTGCCCTTTTTCTTGTTCTCTACAAAGCTTACAGATTCGCAGCCTTACTGCTGGGATAGTAGAAAGGCCCACCACCTTCCAGCATGGATACATAGTAATCAGAGATTTTTCGACGCATTCAGCAACATTTTCTTACCAGTTGAGGTTTCGATACGTGGCTCAAGTTCACGTGACTCGAATATGTACACATGGATTTTGATTTTGATTGCCTTTCTTACTGAAATTTTCCAGTATTGTACTTGACAATACCAACTGATCCTACCTGTTTGGAGCTTTCTGACGATAGGTTCTCCTGGATACGAGTAGATCTGATACAAATCCATTTCGCTACTCCTTCCTACATTCTTAATTTTCATCTACACCGCCATCATTTTACCTTTGCTCTTACAGTATGTTAAAGCGAACTGGACCGCTATTATATGAACCAGTTTTATCCTGAAACGCTAAGAATTAACGAGTTCTGTTACCACTTAATTCACCCAACGCTCACTGTATGCCTTACATTATCGTCATAGTCTGCTTCTTTTCATAGAATGGGCACCACATATTTGAATTGTGAGCAGTTAGTACGAAGTATTGCATTGTTAGATCCACTTCAGATACTCCGATTCATCAAGGTAATCGGACTGGAGGAGGTGCTCTAAGTCGAGTATCTCACTTGAGATTCAAATTGGGGTAACACAATAGATCTACAAAGGTGCAATCTACAATCTACAAGAAGTATTGCATTCAAAAGAAACCTGGTGTAGGCCGGCCGTATTGGGTCGGTTAACAGTCGAGTTAAGTACTCTGCGTTTCAATGAATGATTTTGAACGCATCCTTTCAAATCCATCGCTTCTCGGCTTGCTATAAGTTCATCGTCCACTGTTGGGTGCATTGACATAGTCTTTCAAAAGGTGACCAAAACCACATTAAAGAGGGACGGGCTTTGTCCATGAATACTCTCAGTTAATTTGTATCCGTCCTCGAGTTTTTAGGCGACTTTTCTTTCAAAAATGCATTAAAGAGGATCAAACCACAATTTTTCGGCAGATTTTTGGGGTTTTCTAAGAATTTCAACGTTCTCAGCGCCTTCAATTCGAATACAGGTACCAATTTTTCCACAAATATAAGCACTTCCCAAAACTCGTCCCGTGGGTTAATTGTTCCCAAAATTTGCTGTTTCGAAAACATTCAATATTAACGAAAAGGACCCCCAAAAAAAACTTTAACTATGCCTCTCCACCCCAGACTTCGCCATCCGGAGTGCCACTTTTCGTAACTTTGGCTAATTAACAGAATAAATGACTATAATGAAATATTCAACAGCCCTTACTGGGTAAAATATTCAATTACATGTATTGGTCGGCTCGCGCGCCGTTTGGTTGTATACGAGTAGAAGTTGGTATTTACACGAGTTGAGTTGACTTCGTCCTTTTTAATTATTCGGCCGCAAGCAAGTCAATGAATCAGTTTGTGGCGACGATTGCCAATAGCAGTGACGAGGACATGTCAAATTTATGTCGTGTAATGAATGGAATGCAGGGAGAGTGAATGGGGTTTGGTTAACCCCATTTTTTCGCCATTCTAGCAATTCATTTGGTAGACACTGAAGGATGCCGCAGACTGGTGAGATTGGGGGCATATGCCTCCAATTACTTGTATAAGCATTAATTAAGCGATGGCGACAGTTTGTGTATTTATTCGTGTCACTTTTGAGTCAGATCTGAGCTTCTAAGTTTGAATTTGGATGAATGGGGGTTTTGATTTAAATCAGCATTGGAACGTTTGAGATGTCATAGCCTTAAAGGCAATGCCTCGAGAATGTCGCGACAGATCTTTAGCTGCAAACCCTCAATCAACACACAAATATTAATTTTTAGCTGGAGACCGCACAAGCCTTTATTTATGGGATCAAGTCTAAAGAAGTTGAAATCCCTTTCAGTACAAAAGGTAGTCATTTGCTCAATGATAGTCAAATGCTTAATTTCCCAAAAATTGTTGTTGCTGTTCATATCTCTTGATAGGATGTCAGCGTAAAGTGCATTTCTCCTATTTAGTTTTTCTTTTCACATCACCAAATGTCGCAAAACTCATGGCTTATAAGCCTTGCTTGCTATTTCACGGTGGGCGCCGTGGCTCAAGTGGTTAGTGCGTTGGATCGCTGAGCGTGAGGTTCGAGGTTCGAATCCCAGACAACACCAAAAAGTTTTTCACGGTCCCACCTCTCGCGAATGTCTGACAAACGTCCGAGAGTAATAACTGTCAAGAGAAAGCTTCTCAATTTGCCTTTCGGATATGGCTCTAAACTGTAGGTCCCTTCCATTTGTGTGAAAAAAAAAAAATCGCACAACACGAATGGTCGCTAAAAAGCTAGGCCCTGGACCACATACGGTCCGTTGTGCCAAGAATTTGTATTTGTATTTGCTATTTCTTCGGAAGATGCTCATGGATACCACTTTTTTTCGCCGTCTTCTTAGCTTTCTCTAATGCTGATGTTTACTAGCCCTAGTCTACTTATTATCGTGTTGTTTTTCCCACGTCTTAGCAAATTTAAAGGTTAACGACTACGAAATTTTAAGGTATCTGCTGTAAGATGTCTTAGCAAGCATGGTTGTTGAGGGAGTAGGCCCCTAAATGCAGTTTCCTACGAACGGATAGAGCTTCACATGTACAAAGAAGATGTGGAATCGTTTCTTCCTCCTCTTCATCCATGCTACTTCTACAGAAGTAGTTAACAAAGAAGCCGAGCAAGGTGGCGTGCCTATGGATAATTCAGTGCCCTGTAACCACACTTACTACTATGCTGGAGATGAGCTGCCTTTTCTCTCTACCACTTGCCTTTCTGCGATTGGTACTGTTTGTAGCGTTAAGCTTGAGTAGCCTTTTAAGTGCAGCGATAGGCATACCGAGATCCAGCTTATCCGGCGAGATCGATGGGGTTGTGCCCTACCTGACGCGCTCGTCAGCCACACAATACCCCGGAATGTCACTGTGACATGGCACCCAAACAAAATTGATATTGTCTTGTTTAGCCACCTCGGTAAGAGACAGGCAACAATTAAGGACAGTTCAAGGCGACGGATTCCAGAGACTTGACCGCAGCTTGGCTGTCAGTAAAAGTGATCATATCCCGTTTAGATATCACATTGTACTTGATCCACAATAAGCCTTTCTGTATCGCCATGATCTCCGCCTGGAAGACGCTACAGTGATTTGGGAGGCGGAAGGAGATTTTTAGGTGGCAATCATTGGAGAATTCACCTGTCCCTACTCCTGAGTCTGTCTTGGATCCATCCGTATAAAATCGCATGGATTCCTTCTGCAACCCGAGATCCCCTTGCAAGTCTTCTCTGGGTGGGTATTCGGGTTTCAAAAAAAATTTCGAACAGAAGTTGGGGAAGGCTGAAGTCGAAAGACAGCAATTCCTTGGTCTGGCTGAGAATTCTTACTTTTTTAACATTGAATAAAGGGCCGTGGGTATCCAATGACCATTTGGCTATCAATTTTCTATCAATTCAATATATTATGCCAACTCAATCCCATCCTCGTGAATAAGTTCATCTTCCTATGTACTGCAGAATTCAGGCAGCCAACATAATCTGGAACGATTCTTCGTAGCTGCAACGATCATTTTTAAACGACAAAGGTATGTTCGCCTCAGGCACTTGGGGTACTACAGTTAAGCTCATACTACCACGTCTAAGCATTCTCTTATTTCCTTAAAATTCATGCGTTTTGATGGCAGGTCATAGTACGGAGTCTAGAGATAAAGTGTCCTTAAGATTATTAAGCCCCTGTTCTGGTCCGACTGAAGAGGGATTAGATACCTGCTGACGTATTTATGGGAGGTTCGGTCCTCCAGGTTAACACTTGCGTAGTGGGATAGAAATACTATTCCATAGCTCTATTACTAATAGATTAAAATGAATTTAATTTAAGCGATCATACGAGTACTATGCAGGACCCTTGTCCGTAGACATTCCCCTCCTTTCTAATTTTTCATTTATCCTTAATCTTTTGGTAGTTGTTTTAAAAATATTTAAAGTATTATCCGTAGTTCTTTTTATTAAATTTTCCAACAATGTACGTAGTCAAAAAAACAAAAATTCAAATTTATACCGAATTCCGCTTCCTCTGTGCTGCATTGCCTTGTTGCACAAAAAAATAAAAAAAAAATATTTTTTTCTCTTTTCTTTCCCGCAGTCATTGTTAGTTGTTTTGGTTTTAATGTTTTTTTTTTTATACTCATTAAAAATTGAATTCTTAAAACACAAACACTAGTGGTGTGTTTCAAAATAGAAATGAATTTTATTACAAAAAAAAAAACTATATATATACTCGTACATATAAAGATATTTAAAAAGAAAAAAATGTCGGCTTACCACACAAACACACGATCTATACTCTTTAGTTATTTTTATTTTATTTTTACTTAAAAGGATATATTTTTAACAGCTTTTTTTGTCATTGGTATTTTTTGTTTTTATTAGATTATATATACACTCTTACACTTAAAATAAGTTTAAATTAAAAATAAAGAAAAAAGATACTTCCAGCGAATATTATTTCTTTTTTTTGTTTTTAAATTGCAAGCATTTGTTACTCCAATTAGTGTTCAGAAGGACAAGGATCCTTTTGTTTCGATTTTTGCTTAATTTATACAAAAGCTGTATAAATATTTATATAAATTTGTATGCATACATATATTTGTTTTTTTTTACACTTCCCTTCAATTTTTTTAGGTTCACGAACAATTCAGGATGGTGACTATGAAATAATCGTTGTGGATGAAAATAATCCTTCAGTGTTGGCAGATAACGATTCACATTCAAGTGGACCTCCTTCAATTAAGGTGAGTAAATTGGTTTTTTTTTCTTTGTTTGAAATAAAAAATAAAATTGATTAAATGTTGGGAATGTAAGGATGATAACAATAGAAAGAGAATTGAATTTTTGTTGCATGAAAATCGCAAGACTGGGTATATTGGTTTACATTTATGAAAATTCTATTTTTGAATACTTTTATTCTTTTCTTTTTCTATTTACTAAAAAATTCTATAATAAAACATAAATTTTATAACATAAACAAAAAAAAAAAAAAACTAATAAATTGCATGTTAGAGTAATATGGGTATAACGACGACGGGTGGTAAGCATCTTCAGCAGCAGCCATTATCACCGCCAAAACCAATATTGCCAAAGAAACTACCAAAGGTAAACGAATTTTTTAGAGTTTAACATTTATTTTATACTTTCAATTTGGTTTTTTATTTAATTTTTATTTTTGTGAAGATTAGTTACACATTTTTGTTTAGTTTTAGTTTTTTTTTTTTTTTTGTTTTATACGTTCCACGTAGTCGTAGACTTAACACAACTGTCTTATAGGCTGTGTTTTAAAGTTGCTTTTAGTTGGTGAGACGTTACATTTTGATTTGTTATAAATGCACACACAACTGCACAATTATGTTGTACATAAAGCGTGGTTGAGCTTTGACACACTTTGTGCTTAACATGCCATAGATTTATGGAGAACCTGCTTCAAATGTAACCGATTGTTAGCACTCAAAATCCTCACATCCTTGTGTGTAATTTTAGATAGGATATTGTGGCTGTGAAAATTTTCCCTAGAGGCTAAAAGTGACAGCACAGTAAGGTTGTTATGTGTTTAGCATAATTCATCAGAAATAGAAACACAGGGAAGTTGCTGTAATTTTTTGGTTTTGAATTTGACGAACATCACTTTGGATCACTAAACAAACACGTCGAAAGTCCTTTTCTCATTATGCTCGCACTCGTATGACTTCAACCCGAAGTATGTATAACTTGTTTCCATTTTTATTGCAATTCTGTTGCTGCTACACTTTTAAGACCATGAGACCAACTATTGCTGCGAACCTCATAGTTCGCCTGCAAGCCTTAAGGCCCTGCATTGCATTGTATTTAATGGTCATGGCAATGACATTTTCTCTCAATACTCGTTGAGATTTCAATTGATAGTGCCTTGCTGTGCTCTTTTCACGTGGCAATACTAATTTGAAAATTTTGTGCGACAGGCCCTTTAACATGGATTCCTTGGAATATGGGTCGATCTGATTCAATGATCCATAGAAGTGTATCTGAGGTAGGTGTTCTCAGTCCTTGAACGAGTGATTTTAGGTCCGTGTTTTTTCAGGATTTCCTTCGATGGATGATGCTCTAAACTTCTAGAGTTGCTTCTACGATTCTCAATTACGTCGACTGTTCATTGGCCTCTAACGAATCCACATTGATTATTGTCCAACCTTATTACTTTTTTAATAAGTCCGAGTTTTTTTTTATAATCTTCTCATGGAAGAGGCGAAACTATAACACTATGGCAACGCCCTGAGATGCCTGCAGATGTCATTTGATTTTGAGCTTAAATTGCTGGGGATTGAAACCTTTTGTAAATTATTCTTCTGGGAGAGAATCACAGGGTTTACTTATTCTACAATAAAATGAACTTTGATAAAAGGATATTCGTGCAGTTGACAAGGCTAGCAGAACTTCATTGAACTCCTTGAAATATCTACTCTAACATAAGTACAGTATGCGCATTCGTCAGCTACCCATCTGAGATGAGCCAATGCTTAGAACTAGGATGTTAGTGTCATTCATTGCATTAATCTGTTAGCGATCGTCTTTGTATTCGATATTAGTCTGATCGATGTAGCTTTCGCAAATGTCGCCTTTTCCTTTGTGCAGCAGTTGAGCAGTTTTGTGAGACACTACTACCCAGCGGTATTAATTTTCGTCTAAAATTTTCAAATATTTTCTTCTATTGGCATGTTGGCGAGTACTTCTAAGTCCTGCAAAAGTAACTCCCAAAGTATTTGTTCCTGCTGTGTTGGAGACCAGGACAGTGGCATAGGAAGCGGGTTGTGTCCTCAAAAGCTCCCTCGTCACTGCAGCCTCTACAGAGTTCTTCTTCCGTCAGCCGTAAATTCTTCAAATGGTACTGCAGAGATTTGTGCCCCGTGTTAACCCCAACCAGGGTGGAAAGGGATTTCCTGTCTTTTCGTATGAGTCTCTCGATCTTGCCTTCATCGAAGGACGGCCATAGTTTCCTCGTGGTTAAACAATTATTGCTTTTATAGCTGTCTGGTTGTCGATGAAGAAGGTGATACCCTCTTCTGGTATTCTCCTTACTGCAGACTCATGGACGGCTGTTGTCACTCCGCTTGGAAGACACTGCTGTCGCCTAGGAGGCGTATTGATTTCGATTATCCCAGGGATTCGGAGATGATGCCTGACCCTGTGCCGGTGTCCATTTTAGAGCCGTGTCTATATTCGTCTGTCACGAATAGTAGTTACGACATGGAATTTACAAATTGATTATCCAATCCATATCATTCTTGTAAAAGGCAGACAAACGTTACTAAGTCTGAGGATGGACTGCATTAGCTCACAGAATTACGGATAATTAGTCCCGCTGACTGCAATATATATGTCACCCTTAAATCAAATAGACCCTAACAATTTCCGATTGTCGAGTTCACTACGGGCGTCGACAACACACCTCTCACTACACACCGTAATCATTCTTCGAGGCCATTTAAAGCATTCTCCAACCATCAATGAATTGGACATCTTACCTTCTTATGCTGCCTTCTCTGACCACTGAAGCAAGGATTTACCAACCAGATAATATCGCACAAAATAACAGCAGCCTGGTCGTAAATTGCGTGTCATTAATGTCTTACTTAAGTTCGTAGGTGACTAACGTAGAAGCTAAACTTTCGTACTTCGAAGTATCTGACGAAAGTTGATGGTGATTGATTTTATTCCAACAAAGTGATTAGGGACTCTTCTTCAGAGGCTTTAAAGATCAAAAATTGAATAGCAACTTCAAAAGCACCAACATTTACTAAATACCCAGCCCCATCAATACCACACATTTTAGGAATTCTGTCTTAAAAAAAAAATTCGTTCCACTCCGGCCATGCAGAGTTATGATATGCAACAATGACGGATAACATAGCTTACATGTTTCACGTTCGTTCCACATTTAAAAAGCATTGGTGACCCAAAGACGGATATATGGTATTAGAATCCAAAAGATTTCGTATTCAAATCGACGTATTGAGATTTTTACATAATTTCCACTTCGAATACACAGACTACGATTTACATCCCGTCATAAGGGACACAAAGTCAAATAATTTGAACCCAAGTCTAATCAAAATCTAAGGTGAAGCGCTTTTAGTATAAGAGCCATGCAACTAATAGTCTATGAATATTTTTTTTTTAATATGTACACTTTTGTGGCACACTGTGCCAATACGTATCGCTTGAGGCAGCACAGATCTAAAACAGACATCAATAAAAACCACTAGATTGGAAATAAATAGAATGCACACAGCGAATGCATCGCAAATATCAAAAACAGAATGCAATCTAAAAAAAAATCTAAAAAATTAAAGCAAACAAATACTCAGTCAGATATTTATTTATACGCGCTCTAGTCACTTTCATCATCATAACTACCGTCACCATCATCACTGTCAAGTGCATTTTCATGCAGTCGCAGTCAATTTAAGGACTCATACCACCATACAACGCGTTTCAATTGACAATTCATATTGAACGCAAATTGTTTGTCTGCCATTCACGTTACTCTTCGTCAAAAAAGGGATACACTCTCACAACCAGAATGCAAACTAATTTTAAAATGGCTCACAGGCTATCATGAGAGGCAGTAAAGGATAAGATCCTTGTGTTACGAATATAAATTACTGCATAATTATCGCTGCTTGGAGGGAAATTACTTTTTAGTTTAAAATAAAATTGAAGCCAGTTACACTGCTTCGAAAAATACACACGCATACGAGACGAATACTCGTCTTCCAATTACACTCGTTATCCATGGGTGGATAGTGTGTTCGGAGGATATGTTCACTGTGGTCATGGCGATGGGTGGGATACAGAAAGATGTTCTTGTGGAAGGAAGTAGCAAAAAGGATATTTTTGAGAGCAACTATCTGCATTTTAAAATTTTGCTAGTTAGCAACTAGGTGAAGCACTCGTTTATCCTTTTCATGAAATGTGTAATATTGAAGGGTTAAGCTTTGGAAGTCAAGCTGTTTTAGGGTCCATCCATCCAAACGAACTTGTGGATTTGATGAATTACATTAGAGTCTCCGTTGGCATACTGGGTCATTGAAGAAGTGTCTCCCCAGGAACTTGTACCTTGAATGTTGGAGGCCGGAACAGTGGCATAGAAAGTGGGTTGTATTCTCAATAGCTTCCTCGAGAACATGCCTTGTAGCTATGAATTTCATGTTTCCCGGCATTATTCTATCAGTTCTGGGTTTGCTGTAAAAGAGTCTTAATTTTCGTACTGTAGCATAGGCTCCCATAAAACTCGACCACGATTCCTCGCGTTAACGCTAGCATTTGCTTGGCTATCTAGCCGATCCTCTTCTTTTGTTAGATACGGCCGGACATTGACACAGTTTATGTGTGTTCCGATGTATCTACGTCTTTCAGGGGTAATCGGTTTCCAGATGTCCTAATGCCCCTTAAGTTCAGTGTTGGATGAGTATTAACTATTAGCTTGGTACTGCTCTTTTTTTCGAATATCTCGAAACGTCTTTTAGCTGTGTGATTCCTGGATTCTTAGTGCACTTCTAGCCGCAGAAACCTTTATAGACACCTGTAGTGGGGGCAGATTTAGGATTGCCTCTTACTGCTGGTAGAACTGTGAGGTAGAACTCACGCCAGACTTAGTGTTTTCGTGACCGCATTGAAGTTGGTGGCTTTTATGGTGGCCAGACTCACTATCGGCCTGCACGTCGGTAGGATAAGGTATCTGGTCTGCAAATTTTTCCTAATATTCTGCAGTGGAAAGCTATTAATTTCTACTCAATTCCTTCGGTGATGGCAATACTCCAGTGAAAGTCATGTAGCGCTATCAGAAAATCAGACAGCTCCACGTAGTTTGGTGCAATACTTTCAACACATCCTGTACTGTTTTCTGAATAGAATTCACTTTGTTTTCCTATTCCAAATGGTGAAGCCTTTTTCTCTTTATTTTGTTTCCACTTTTAATGAAAATGGAATGCACACCACGACCACCCGGATCTGAATGATACTCAACGCAAACAGTCTATTTAAAAAAAAAGTCCTTTAAAATAAACCCAGCGGAACTATTTTGTCCATAGTCTAGTTGTGTGCTGCCACCAAAGCACAAAGCAAATGTTGATTTTGCCGGTTCGAGTGTTTAACGATTTTTTTTACTTCAAAAATGCATTATTTGCTGTGGTGGTCAGATAGATACGAGTAGATACTCTCATTCATTACTTGGTTTTCATTCAATAAATAAGCATCAAACAGGAAAATGGGAATAATAGCTTTTTTCTAACTCGCCCTTTGGGGCATTCACATACATACATACTCGTACCCGTATGCATATCCTTTTCAAACCATAATACGCCGGCCCAAATTGAAAATCATCACCCAAAAGTACAATCAAATGCCACACGCTTATCCTGTCGGGTGAATTTCATATCCCATAATATTAAACCCGAAAATTAAACCAAAAATCTCCGTTTTATCCTTTTAATTATCACCACCATCACAGGCAAGGATACCCGGATCGCATATAAACTACTAAGCACATAAACTAACAATAGCCGCATAAATCACAAAATAAGTGCGTCTCGAGAGAATAATTTAGCTTTGTGTTTGCCTACGATACTCGCCTTACCCCCATCCGTTCTATCGAAAACAAAGGATTTCCGGGATTTTCTCTGTGAATGAACCTCTAACCCATATTGCGTCTGGGATAATAAATGAGTGGGCGTGATTGAATTGAATGACCCACTCCATTGCAGTTATTCATCGCTTCCGATTCATTTGTGGAAAAACGAGGCAGAATCCTTTTGATATCCTCATACAATGAGACACATCCTTCTCTCCTTGCTTTCTCATCTAATTAATGACTCGGTTTCCATTCAAAGCCGTACAATTTTGCGTGTGTATATGTGCATTAGTTGTGTGGACTAAGTTTTCCTTTTTAAGTTTTTGTTTTGTGTTCAATTTTGCTTTTGTCCTTTTGGCGCCCAATGCTCATGCACTCAATAGCTTGGTGATAGAAAAAAAAAAATACTCACTCACTCGCATACACCACCACTGTGAGAAGGTAATTGCCATATTAGTTAAGTAAATTTTCACCAAAAATCACTCAAACACACACACACACACAAAAAACACGATCTGAGAGGGAGATGGACTCCTGCGAGAAAGGATATTGTGTTGTATCTTTCGAACTCTCTGAATCGTTCATCCACTGCGTGCTGCTCGTGTTTTGTTTGATTGCAATAAAGAAGTTTGTCCTTCATACTCACACACACTTACACCTCTGAGAGTTTAAGATACGGGCTTCCATTGTTGAGCGTAAGCTGACCTTCATTTGTCATTTGTTTGATTTTTAGAGCGTCGACTCGGATGTAGCCTCGCTGAATATGAACTCAACGGAGAACGAGGTGCAGGAAGTTGAATCTTCGAGTGAAATTATGGTCGACGATAACAAGCCCAGCAATTCCAACGATGAGAGTTGGACAGATGTCAATTTAAATGAAGATGCCAATGACAAGATGCGCGACATGGAGGGAAATATTCACCATTTGGTTCCTGGTAGCGAGCGCGGTGATAAGCCCGATTCGGAGATTTCAGTTGTACGAGTTCCGCAGGATAACTTTGGCGGTAATTCATCCTCGTCTGGACAGAGATCAAGACCAGAAGAGCTGCCCATAAAGCCACCACTAGTTGGTCAATTGCCTATGACAACACCCTCAAGGGAGGCAAGTTTAACTCAAAAACTAGAAGTTGCTCTCGGTCCCGTGTGCCCTCTCCTGCGAGAAATTATGGTGGACTTTGCGCCCTTCCTGTCAAAGACCCTGGTAGGCTCTCATGGACAAGAACTCCTGATGGAAGGCAAAGGTCTAACCACCTTTAAGAATAGCCACTCAGTTGTGGAACTGGTCATGTTGCTGTGCTCCCAGGAATGGCAGAACAGTCTTCAGAAACACGCCGGGCTAGCGTTTATTGAGCTTATCAACGAGGGTCGCCTACTGTCCCACGCCATGAAAGACCACATCGTACGAGTTGCCAATGAAGCCGAATTCATCCTGAACCGCATGCGTGCTGACGATGTCCTCAAACACGCCGATTTCGAGTCGCAGTGCGCTCAGACTCTGCTGGAACGCAGAGAGGAGGAGCGTATGTGTGACCATCTAATCACTGCCGCCAGACGAAGAGACAATGTGATCGCAAGCAGGTTGCTGGAGAAAGTGCGCAATATTATGTGTAACCGACACGGAGCCTGGGGTGAGTCGAGTGGGAGCGTTGTCAAACAGACATTCTGGAAACTCGATGCTTGGGAGGATGATGCCCGTCGGCGTAAGCGCATGGTACAGAACCCACGAGGATCAAGTCACCCGCAAGCAACACTGAAGGCTGCCCTAGAAAACGGTGGTCCTGAGGACGCAATCATGCAGACGCGTGATGAGTTCCACACTCAGATTGCGGTGACAAGATCTCACCAATCATCCCAACACTCCACAGATCTGCTAGATGACGCCGAGCTGCTGATCGAGGATCGCGAACTAGATTTGGATCTGACTGGGCCCGTCAACATCAGCACCAAAGCGAAACTGATCGCTCCCGGACTGGTAGCCCCAGGAACAGTATCAATCACTAGTACCGAGATGTTCTTCGAGGTCGATGAGGATCACCCCGAATTCCAGAAAATCGAGCAGGAGGTGCTGAAGTACTGCGATCACTTGCATGGCAAGTGGTACTTCTCTGAAGTTCGGGCGATTTTCTCTCGGAGATACCTACTGCAGAATGTCGCACTGGAGATATTCCTAGCCAGTCGGACGTCGATCTTGTTCGCTTTCCCCGACCAGCACACGGTGAAGAAAGTCATCAAGGCTTTACCTAGAGTTGGAGTGGGTATAAAGTATGGAATTCCACAAACAAGACGCGCGTCGATGATGTCCCCGCGCCAGCTGATGCGCAATTCGAACATGACGCAGAAGTGGCAACGTCGTGAGATCTCCAACTTTGAATACCTGATGTTCCTGAACACGATAGCCGGACGTACATACAATGACCTCAACCAATATCCGATATTCCCATGGGTCCTAACGAACTATGACTCGAAGGACCTCGATTTGAGTCAACCCTCCAACTATCGAGATCTATCAAAGCCAATCGGTGCATTGAATCCCAGCCGGCGGGCATACTTCGAGGAACGCTACGAGAGTTGGGAGAACGATACAATTCCACCATTCCACTATGGCACCCACTATTCCACATCCAGCTTCACTCTGAATTGGTTGGTGCGTGTGGAGCCTTTCACCACGATGTTCTTAGCCTTACAGGGCGGTAAATTTGACTACCCCGATCGGTTGTTCTCTTCGGTGTCGTTGTCTTGGAAGAACGCTCAGCGGGACACCTCTGATGTGAAAGAATTGATTCCGGAGTGGTACTTCCTGCCTGAAATGTTCTACAACTCCTCAGGCTATCGACTTGGCCATCGGGAGGATGGAACCTTAGTGTCTGATGTAGAGTTGCCACCTTGGTCAAAGACCCCAGAAGAATTTGTTCGGATCAATCGAATGGCTTTGGAGTCCGAATTCGTGTCGTGTCAACTTCATCAGTGGATCGATCTCATCTTTGGATATAAACAGCGTGGCCCGGAAGCAGTTCGGGCTACAAATGTCTTCTACTACCTCACCTATGAAGGCAGTGTAGAGCTAGAAGCGATCGCTGATCCGGTAATGCGGGAAGCGGTCGAGAATCAGATTCGTAACTTTGGGCAAACGCCATCGCAGCTACTGATGGAACCACATCCACCACGAAGCTCTGCAATGCACCTGTCGCCGATGATGTTTAGTGCAATGCCTGATGACGTCTGCATGTCTATGAAATTCCATCTTAACTCACCGATCATTCACATCTCAGCGAATACGTATCCGCAGTTGTCGTTGCCATCTGTAGTGACGGTGACAGCTGGTCACCAGTTCGCCGTGAACCGATGGAACTGTAACTACACCGCATCCGTCCAAAGTCCGAGCTATGCTGAATCGCCGCAGTCACCGGGCTCCAATCTGCCACTTACCATGGATCCTGTTTTGTGTAAGTTTAATGAAAATTCTCACATCATGAAAGCCTTCATGAGTCTTATTCTTTTCCGTAGCAACTCAAAATACGGGACATAACAATCCAATGAATCGACGTCATCTGGGTGACAACTTTAGTCAAATGTTGAAAATTCGATCGAACTGCTTTGTCACGACTGTGGATAGTCGATTCCTGATCGCATGCGGCTTCTGGGATAACAGTTTTAGGGTTTTCTCCACCGAAGCTGGTAAGAAATTGGCGCTCTTTTCAACTGGTGATAATGCTCTTTAATAAGTTCCTTTATCTGCAGCTAAAATCGTTCAGATAGTCTTTGGCCACTTTGGCGTTGTAACCTGCCTATCACGATCGGAATGCAATATCACCTCGGACTGTTATATTGCATCAGGATCAGCGGATTGTACAGTGCTATTGTGGCACTGGAACGCTAGAACTCAGAGCATTGTTGGAGAGGGTGATGTGCCGACTCCAAGGGCTACGTTGACAGGCCACGAACAGGCTGTCACATCGGTTGTGATCAGTGCTGAATTAGGATTGGTCGTTTCTGGATCGACAAGTAAGTTAAACTTATTCAGACGATGCTCTTCGGATTTATTCTGAGCTTTGGATATCTATTCTTGTAGACGGTCCCGTTCTGATTCACACTACATTTGGTGATCTTCTGCGATCGTTAGATCCCCCATCGGACTTCTACTCGCCAGAATTGATTGCAATGTCCCGCGAAGGTTTTATTGTGGTTAACTATGATAAGGGAAATGTAGCTGCGTTTACAATCAATGGAAAGATGTTGCGTCATGAATCGCATAACGATAACTTGCAGGTAAGTTCTTATGATCTAAATGAACAGTTTTCTGATTGCAGGTTCTAGATAGCTTTGATAAAATACTAATTTTTGTTGTATTTGTTTGCTTGTTTCCTTTAAAGTGTATGCTCCTGTCACGCGATGGTGAATATCTGATGACAGCCGGTGATCGTGGCATCGTTGAAGTCTGGAGAACATTTAACTTGGCACCACTGTACGCATTCCCAGCGTGTAATGCCGGAATTCGATCATTGGCACTTACACATGATCAAAAGTAAGTTTGACTTTTTTTTTATATCAGAGACATAGTTACCTATATAAATTAAACTGGAGGTCCAATTGCTTCGATAAGCGACTTCTATGAGCGACTCTTCTAAATCGACTCTTTTTTATGAGTCGTTCAAAAACAATGTTTTATTCGACAATTATGTAGACGGAACGGAGAAAAAATTAAGGTATTAAGGTATTTAGTTAAATACGAAATAAGGTAAGTAACTCACTATGGATTGAAAGTTAGTGAGGCTTATTTTAAAGAATCGTAGTGTGTTAAGGTTCCAATCAAATTATTATTTAAGCCATATACATACATTGTGTTTTCAAAGCCGAAATACTCGTCCCTCTTAGTGAAGCAGTCTAAATTATCTGGAGCCTCGTATGTTTCGCTTGTTCTTATAACTTGGTATGAAGGGCTTTCACTTTACCTGTCAGGCATTTTGCGAATGAGGCTTTCGTTTAGAAATTGGGTCCAAAAAATAAATTTTTGCCGCACCCAGCTGCTTTTATAATTCAATGAGAATGTCTTGTCCAATGTTTCGCCTAGTTTTACTTCCACTTATACCTACTTACTTACTAAACGGGCTCCCAACTCGTGGAGGGTCCCTGCTTGAGCCTTCCATCCTCTTCGGTCCTATGTATGCTGCTTTCAGTTTTCCAGACCAAGCTCTCTGGCATCCGCAATAGCTTGGTCCTTAAAACGGAGGTTCGGTCTTCCTTGTCGTCTCGAACCTGGTGGCTGAAATTCGAAGATCGTCTTAGCTGTAGCATTATTGTCCACTCGCTCAATGTGGCCATGCCAGTGTAGTCGACGTGTTTTGGCTTTTTGGAAATCTTACATCTTGATACAGCTCACGACCGAATATGGGACCGAATATTCGACGAAGTTTTTTTTCTCGAACGTATTCGAGGTCTACTTTCCTGCTTATCGTCCAACTCTCGGCACCATAGAGCAGAACTGGCAGGATTAGTGTTTTGTAGAGCATGCATTTTGCCTTCCGAGTTAGGAGTTTTGAACGCAGTTCTTTCGCCAAACCGAAAAAGCAGCCGTCTCCTTGGGTTAGTTTTCGTCGAATCTTTACTTAGGTATCCTTCGTGGAGTTGATATTTACTCCGAGGTAGGTAAACTCCTCAACCACCTCGAAGTTACTGCTGTCAACAGTGATGTTTTGTCCTATACGGTCGACAGAAGCTGTTTTATTTGTTGACAACATGAACTCATTTACCTCAAGACCTACTCGTTTCGCCTGTTCTTCAATTGGCGTAAAAGCCTCTATGACGGCACGCTGGAAGCGACCGATGATGTCGATATCCCCTGCGTATCCCAGCAGCCAAACAGATTTGTTGAAGATACCTTCCGTGTTGACGCATCGATTTATACATAGTTTAGGCTAAATTCATATGTTTACGTATTTTTTTATTTCTTTCCAGATATCTCTTAGCAGGTCTCTCAACAGGATCAATTATTGTATTCCACATCGATTTCAATCGATGGCATCATGAGTACCAACAACGCTATTAATGTTTGTATGGAATGTTCAGCAAACATTTAAGGTAAAACAATTACTGCAATAATTAAAAATAACAAAATGAAATATATGACGTAATAGAAAGAAGAAAAAAAATTAACACTACCTACGAAACTACGCAAATGTAAAATTAAAATATAAAACAGAAAAAAAAAAACTATCAAACATCTACATGATACATCTCCATAGTAAAGCCAAAATTATTCTTATCACCGAAGTACTTAATGCAAACTCTAGTATAACTTACAAAAACCTTAAATCGTAGATCTTAACTAAATAATTTTTTATTTCTTTTATTGTTTTTTTATCTATAAAAGTCTTCATTAAATATCTTCATAATTTCAAAATAAATTACTAAATCAAAACAAAGCAAATACATTTTAATTATTTTTTTTTCCAAAAGAAAAAAAAAACAAACAGCGGCCAAAACACTTAAATTAAAAAAAAAAAATGATAAACGCAGGAAGGAAATAAAAGTATTTTACATAGAAGTAAAAAAAAATTATAAACAATTATTAAAATTTAAATGAAAAAGAAAAAGAATAGCAACTAACAATTTATTAGAAAAAAAAGAAAAAAAATTAACGTTAATTCGTTCGTTCGATAGGAAAGATTTTTTTAAATGATAGACGCTTTGAGTTAATGAAAAATATAAGAAATACATTTAAAAAATAAAAAAGAAAAGTGAATAATTACTTAGTGCTCTCGCTTTAGAGAAAAAAAGTATTGCTACAGCGCGTTGATAGATTTCATTAAGAAAATAATTTCAAAAAAAGGGGAAAAAATAAATAAAATTAAATTAGAAGAGAAAAACAAAATCACTTAGAAAATATTTTTCATATAAAAGAAATTAAAACAAAATATAAATAAAAAGGAAAGTGAAAAACATGTTTTCAAGAAAAAATTAAAACTGAAAACATTGTACTTATGATGTAAATATTGTGCTAAAATATTAAAGTTTTTGAATTTTGTTTTCTTGAATTTTTAAAAAAATGTATTAAATTTTTGCAGAACTAATGGGATCTTAAGGGAGTATCTTTTTTTTTCTGCAAATTCAATAGGTCTTTGGTTATACAATATGCCTCTGGAGTATTTTGACCTAAAATGAACTGAATTGTGGAATGGTGCTTTGGGGAATTTACTGTATTTTTTTTTCGACGGAATTAAAGTTCAATCCGTCTTAAGTTTTCATTGATTGACGTCATGCCGAATGACGGAACAAGTCGTTTGTCTTTACTAGAGCGAATTTTGACCGCTGTTGGTCTTTGACCTTCTTTAATCTTCAGCTTAAGGACACATGTATAGATAAGTACTCCTACTATGTAGGAATATATTGTGTGGCCGATTCATAGTAGAGAATAATTTGCGTGATAACTATATCAACTACGAAATGTTTCTGAAACAAGAACATTTTAGGCACCACTTGCAAAATCCCATTGGTCAACTTTACAACTTGAAATAACTCCGACTCAGATACGACTTTTGAAGCCTGAGCCTGAAAATTTCTAAACAAAACTTTTAGATTGTGTTGAGCTCCTGCCACGGATGCAAAGCAATTTAATCGGGATGTTGCTGAGTGATCTAAAAGTTGGCTTGAAGCTTACATATGGAATGAAAAGCAAGGCTACGCAGTCCGTAGTCGAATTTTTAGTTATTCGTTTCTCTGTTTGACTGTAATATTATTTAAATCAACTGTGCACTTATTTGACTGCTGAGGCAAGCCATTTGATTCCTTCATTATTCATTTAGTCATTCAACTGGTTACTCATTTGGATGTTTAGCAATTTGTCTGTTTAGTCATCCGATATTTGAGTGCCTAGTCATTCGACATAGTTATTAGCTTACTGGTCATTCACTACAAAGTCATTCGACTATTTGAATATTCGACTGTCATGGAAATGTTTGGCCATTTTTCAAAAGATTACGAACTCACATGGGATGCTTACATAATCTTTATGACTTCCATATTACAAATCAGATGTTAGTCGAATGCAGAATTACTAGAGTGACTCATTTGCTCAGTAACTATCAAATGATCCGGATTAAGTGTAATTCAATTAGAGGCAGAAAAAAATTATTCGTTTTGTATATTTTGAACCTGTTGAAGTTCTCTACACAGGGAACTACTTCCTATGCCAATATTAACCAGATCGTCGAAGCCCTCAGATGAAGCCTTTTTCCTTCACTTCTGAGGGAATTGCCAGAGAAAAGATCGGTTTTGGTACTCTAATATTGAATGCAGTTATTTTTAACCAGGATGCCAATACAAAAACAGCTTTCATTCCATTCGCTAGTCTGAATTGGATCGGCTCCTTAATCCGCTGCAAACAGGCCATAAACAAAGACGTTTTGATGACTAATTGCCTTGCCTAGGACTTAAAGTCGAATTTTCCGTCAGTACACTTATTATCCCCATTTATTTCGAGGACAAATTGTCTTCTGGGTTTATTTTCATCTTATCTCGACAACAATCACTCAATTTGACTGATTTAAAAAAATTCAAAAAAGTCGTGGAGTGCTAAGCCTTGTTTGACAACAAAGAGTAAAGCAAATAATCCAAAAAAAATACTAGAACTCTAAGATCCCTTCAGTACCACTTCCACACAGCTGACTGTTTCCTTATGAAACCACCCTCTATACCACTGCGGAGGTCCTCTATAGTACTTAAAATTCCAACACACTTCATTCTCTCCTCTAACGTCCAACATCAAACTTACGTCCTTTTTAAACTAATTTATATTCTACCCTCCAAGTATTCTACAAATCTTTTTCGCTGCGCAGTTTAATACCGTTTACTGCTGCATCTTATTATTCCATCCATTTAATTTCTTTTTAAAGTCTACAACAACAAATTAGCTCAAAATATCATTTTGCCATTTTTTGTGTTAGGCTCAACAACAATCATTAAAAAGAAAGACAAACAAAACAAAAACCTTACTGAAATATATAAATATATATATTATATACATACATTAAATAATATATTTAAAAAAAAATGTGAAAGTAAAAAAAAAACACTATTTTTGTGAAAATGTTAACATTCCGCCATCCAATATTATTAAATTTAATATGAAAAACGAAAAAAATAAATAAATAAATAAATTATTTAATTAACGCTTAGCTAATAATTAAATATATAAAATATAAGTTTTAAACACGAAATAAATTTTAACATTAAAAAAAGTACTAAAAATAAAATATGGCGCATTTGATTATTAAAAAAAATAAACGTATTTTAAAAATACGTTCTCGCTATTCTGTCCAATCCATTAAAAAAAAAACAAAAAAACAAGAAGCAAAAGGCAAATTTGTAATGTTAAACTTAAATTTTCAAGTAACATAAAATTTATATATAAATATTTAAAACAAGGTGTAAATAATTAACTAAAAAGAGATAAAGGTGTGGATTCGTTATGTTTTTTCCTTACAAGCAACTTTTTTTTTTAGTTAATTAAGAAAATAAATATTTGATGGTGATGGGTTTAAAAAAATAAAAGGAATAAATATATTTTTCTTTGTCATTTATCCTTTTCTTTCTGTTTGCATTTTATAATGTAAATATAGATTAAAGCAATTTTAAATAAAAGCCAAATAAAAAAAAATTATAAGAAAAATCACAAAAAAAAAAAAATATTTTCAAAAGTATAATTGTAGTTTATTAACATAAAAAAAAAAAAAAAAAACAAAAAATTAGCAAATAACAAACCAGCAAATACTATTTTCTTTTGCAGTCATAAAATAGAAAAAAAATTGATATACAAAAAAGGAAAAAAATAAGAAAACTAAATTTTTGTATGCATTATTAATATTTATATAGAAATCAAAAAAAAAAAAAAATATAAATTACTAATTAAAAAAAAATGGAAAATTATGATCATGATGTCCGAAACAGAATGAACTTTTTTTTAGAACTAAATCCTAAATTTATTGCATTTGCACGAAATAAATTAAACACACACACAGAGACACATACACTAACACTGGAATATTTAAATCCCCAAAACAGCAAAGAAAACAATTAAGGTAAATACGCGCGGCTAAATTATAATAAAAAGAAAAATATATTAAATATTCTTATTGATACAATAATAATAATTATTATATTTTGTCAATAATGTTAAATATAAAATAAAAAATTTAAAAATTAATTTACTTTAAAAAAAAGATGGAAAATGCAAAAAAAAGAAATGGAGGTATTTGAAAATAACTTAAATTTAAACACACAAATGAAAGTAATTATTATAAATATTGATATGGTGAATAATGAAATATTATTATGTTCAATAAATGAAAAATGATTTAAAAAAAAAGTTGGCTGTGTTTTCGTATTCATTTGAGGGCGGAAACTAAGTTTGTTGCAGTTGCACAACAAACACTCTTAACTCCACGTGCAACGACAGGGTGACCTAAATCAGAATTGAAACACGTTTTTGAGTGACATGAACATATCGTTATAGAACGTGCTATATGTACCTAATTTGAGGACAAATTAAGAGCTGTAAATTGCCTGATGAGTAAAGCAAGAAAAGATTACGTAAGTATCCACTCGTATGCGAAAACCTTTCTACTTCTAAAAAGTTTTCATTTCAATCACATTGGGTGCAAACAGATTTTATTTTTTCGGAATAAAAAGCTTATCTAAAGGGTGTTTCAAAATCTGCAAGACGAACAACATGTTAAGGCAAAATCTCCGCGGCTCCGCTTTCAATATTTAAGCTTCTGATTGTTTCTTTACTGAGTAGCATTATTTCGAAGGACAATAGTGCAAAATAGAATAAAACACCGAAAAGTTTTTCCACGGCCCCACCTCTCGCGAATGTCTGACAAACGTCCGAGAGTAAGAAATGTCATGAGAAGGCTTCTCAATCTGGCTTTTGGATATGGCTCTCAACAGTAGATCCCTTCCATTTGTGTGGAAAAATATAACACGCACAACACGAATGGTGGCGAGAAGCTGGGCGCTGAACCACATACGGTCTGTAGCGCCAAGTTTTTTGCTTTTTTTTTGCTACGTCAGGACGATTTTCCAGTGACTGAAGGTTAATAAGTTTAAAGCGATTAACATAAGGCGGCAGGTTGAAGTTATCAGCCCAAGACAGGCCGTGTAATGTGAAGCGGATGAACCTACTCTGCACAGCCTCGATACTCATGGAGTAGGCACCATAATGGGGAAACCATACTTGGCTAGTGTATCCTAGCAGGAGTCTATCGAAGGTGAGATAGAGGGATTTTGTGACTCTTCTGACCCGTGTTTCATAAAACCAGGTGCTGAGTTACCTCTGCTTATTACCCTGTCGATTGAGTTTGTTATCGCAGATAACACCCAAATCACGTATTAACGTGACAAGGGTGCAAGCTCGTCACGAGTGAGGTAGACCCTAGGAGCTGGTGAGAGACGTTTGCTGGAGAAGGTATTTCAATGACATTAAGTTTTGTAGATTTTTGCCACACCAGATGGAGAATCTGTTAAGATCGTCCTGCACAAGGAAGAATCGGCGGCGGATGATACACGTCTTACGAGTTTCATATCATCAGCATAAGCCAGAAGATCAGAGTTCCGGATGATACATTCAACATCATTTATTGTAGTAATAAAGATCAGTGGGCCGAGATGGCTGCCTTGAGGGACACCAGAGAATGCCATATCTAAGGAGGGCCGACACTGAGGATACATATAAAGTGTATTGACGGTCCTCTAGGTATGATTTGATCCATGAAATGAACAGTTGCTGGAATCCTTTTGAAGAGGGTAAGTTGAGACAAGCACGAGGGCTTGGCAATTGGGCGATGATAAGAAACCTGTCTCTTCTTTCGTTTTTATGGATAAGACTAATAAATCGCAAACTACCATCTTTCGTTAAAAAGTGCTTCAGTAACATCTTAAGGATTCTAAGCTTTGCTTGGAACGAGTGGGAAATGCAATAAATACACATCACAATAGAAAGAAAGCGGCAAGGAATAGATCACACTTCAAGGCGAGAGGCCACATAAAGGGTTATTAATTTCCGGGTTGGTTTGGTGAAATCCCTGCCATTTGACATCTGTTAAATCGATCTGTCATGCAAAGTGACAAATGCGATCGTTGAGAGGCCATTGTATCTACCACGGATGACAGATTGGTGCGCGCTATTGACCTACGGCGGCGTGATCGGGCCGTATTTTTTGAAAACAAGGAAGGAGCCAGTGTTACAGCGAATTCTGGTGAAGTGACAACCAACAGGACAGGGTTACGTGCCCCACAACATAGGCAGATTTGATTCGACTATACGAAAAGTTTGAGGTTTGCTGACATCAATTTTTAACCAAGATCTTGAAACCTAACCCTGTTAGATATATTTTTGTGGGCATATGGTCCCAAATCCCCTGTTTTATTGGTTTTTTAAGTTTAGCTGAGTCCTAGTCGTGGCAGATTTATGCTTCAAAATGAAAAACAAAATCTCTGTCACAGTATATGCACTAAAATTCAAAAGTTGCGTTGAGGGAAGCCAACCAGCTCTGAGGCATATGTATGTGTATGTGCGTGCCTCCGAGTATCTATTGCAAAATTGGAGACTAGCACTGCTTTGTCTACCAAACCTAAAAAGTGTAGGTAGTGAATGTAAAATGGTTCGAATCACTACGCTCAATCCAACATTCCACCAGCGGAACATACTGACAACTGTTAACATTTTTGGAAGCAAATGTCCCCAAAACATCCTTCGAATTCTCAAATCCTTTATATTGAGATGTTTAAGTCCGCTGTTAGTCATCCATAATGTAGTTAATAAGAACTCAAATGCAAAAATTCCCTTTGATTGCAACACTGAATAAGACTAAATGTAGACTTTGTCTCCGGCAGATCCTGGAAAAACCCAAGAAGTCCATATAGGCATTTATTATAGAGACGACCTATACAGAGTCATGTCCAGTTTTGGCATTCCCGCCAAGCTCGTTTGTCTGTGCAGGATGATTATGAAGAACATTCTCTGCTCCATCAAGGTCGACAGCTGTAACTTTGAGGTAGTAAGGGACTTTGTCTACCTTGGCGTTTCTATGAACTCTGAATCTCAGCAGGAGACTCTATACAAGAGCTTAATCATCCCAGCACTGCTTAATGGCGCTGAAACATGGGACTGTCGAAATGAATTGAAGATATCCTCAGTCGTCTCGAGATGAAAATTTACGTTGACGGCCTTTGGAGGAGAAGATTCAACGACAAAACATATGACCTGTGTACCTAGACAAAAAACTGCGCATCAGACACTTGAGATGGCTAAGACGTGTAGAGCGAATGGACAGCAATAATCCGGCCCGCATCTAATCCGGAGGGACAACGCAGTAGAGGACGACCTCGCCTAAGGTGGCGCGCACAAGTAAAAGGGAACCTCTGTGAGTGCACAACTGGCGGCAGTTAGCTAAGGACTGGGCTTACTGGAGAGGCTTGTAAGACTATGCCTGACAGACTGTAACTAGACGATGCAGCAAGCTTGGCAATATCTGAACATAACATGACACACACAGACACAAATCCATGTAAGTATGCCCACTTTTAATCGGAATTGTAGCACAGATTCAGCACAAGTTTTTCATTTGACAAATAGTTAAACTTGTGCAAGTAGTTCTCGTCCAATTGAAATTGTCGCACTTCATTATCCTCATGCTTGTACAAGAAGTCATTAGACATCCTTGAAACATTTCCCATTGTGTATCCAAAGAGCGCATATCCTTTGACAATGCGCAACCAATTGTTTTTTATTTCTTCGCTTGAAACAAATGTTTCATCTCTCTCCGACAAAACCCCTTTTTTCAAACAGCAATGAATTGAGCCAATGAATGGAAAAACAACACGCCCCAAGGACTTGTTCACAAGAAAACGGAAAAAAAATCCCGGCATTGTTGTTCCTGCCGCAACAAAAAATCCACTTTTTCGAAAGGAACAACAAATGGAAAACTGTTTCAATAGACAAATGTTAAGGGATGCTTTTCGTGTTTTAGCACACAAGTGAAAACACGACCAATAAATTGGAGCAGGGGCTACACATAGTACTCTTGGTAAGAGTACGAGGAGTTATGATGGGTACATCTGTAGTTCTCATCCAAACAGAGTTCCCATTCATTTGCAGTTTTCATTGAAATATTCACAGTACTGCTTAAGTTTTTATAGATACTTCTGGCAATCGGTGGATAGTACGTCATCTAGGCTAAGGAGGAGAATAACGCAAGCAAGCCTAGAACTCAATTGAAGTGCTGTACTGACCAAGGACTAAGCCCTCGTTGCAAACAAAGCACGGAACCTGTAAGGATAACCGGAACTTGATTTCTAATTTGAGGTACACATGTAGGTGGATGTTGTCCCTTGACCCAAAACTAGGTCGTTGCATGTTTTCCTCTCATTTATTAAGACTCATACATCCTTGCAGTCTGTAGCCTAACCACAGCCACTCATCCTGCTGACAAAGAGCTTACTCACTCATTCACTTGGTACTCGTTCTCACCTCACTTCACATTGTCAGTGTGTTGTTATTAGTGAGTGTTTTGTTTAGTGCACCCACTCTGGCACTTCACTTCGTTGGTGGAGGTTGACAATGATATTGTGTGATACCAACGTGTTCTACGTTTGGAAGATGCTTATGGGTCTGGCATAGTGGCATCATATTCACGAACTCAATTACCCACAGCAGGTGCTCCTGCTGAAGGGGAACCATGTTTATCCCAGAATAACAACCTGCACAAGCTTTTGAGAAGCTTCCTTTTGTGCATCTTCATAATGACGCTCCTGAGTGGGCCATGTGGTACTATAAGAAATACACAACTGCAACTGCGCCCAGCTAGAGATTATTTATTCCACGACATTGATGTACTCTGGGGATTCTTTGTTGTAAATTGGAGCTATTTTTGGTTTATGGGCCAAGGTAAGGTTTAGAATAAAAAATAATAAAACCCCTAGTGTGGGCTAATCTGAGGAATGGCTAAACCTCTAATGGGAGTACATGAAGACTGCATATAGCTGAAAATTGCAGTGCTCTCTTGTTCTCTTTGTTTTTGGTATTTAAGGGTAGTAGAATGCCAATACAGAGAGCTACGAATACATACAAAGGGATCGGATTCATAAATCGCTATAAGTTTTGACGCGCGGGATGAATTATTATCCCCCCTAGTATTCTGTTACCTGAGTAAGTAGAAGTGAGATCCGGTTGAAATGGCTTTCAGACTAATGCTACAAACGTCCCGGTAAATCCCTGGCAGTCCTCAAAGTAAGTCCAATGTTTCGTCACCATAAAGTTGGTGGTATATGTACAGATGTAACACTCCTGTTTAGCACCGATCGGGCTCTGACGCAAGACCCCATAAGCAACAGCTCCACAGAGAAACACGTAGGAAACCGAGTCGAATTTGGGTGAACCGGTCTCCCAATTATCTACTTTTCACAAATTAGGCGAACACATAAAAAAACTGGTGGATATGATGGAGGACGCCAAAAGGCGGTCCATTCATCAACCTATGAGAAGATGCCATTGATGCCACACTGTACGATCTGGCTGCAATTGAGGCACACGATGACAGAGCCAAAGAAGTCATCAGAAAACACAATGCCTCCCAAACGCAACCAACTCGAAGAGAAAACCAGACCCCAGCGCTGAAACCCCGAGTCCAGAGCGCCGGCAGCAAGGCCCACCTTCAGAAGTACGACGCGAAGAGAAGCCCCTGCCCAGGGCGGAAACACCTAGTTCAAAGCGCCGGCAGAAGACCCTCTCAAATGACGGTAGCAAGATCCACTCACAGAAATCCTCAAGATATGGCCAAAAAGCTTGGAGGAATAAAACAGACCTACAGAATAATGGGGAAGTCAGTATTCAGTAAAACCAAACCCGAAGGAGCTGGCAATGTTGCGAAAGGCAAGCAGCCAGAAAACGATGACACAGAGACTTGGGCAAGAGTCGTCGGGAAAAAGAACATGCCTAAGAAGCAAAGGCCGATCAAGCGGAAAATACGGCCTGACGCAATCATGGTAGCACTTAAGGGAGAACTTTCGCAAGCCGATATACTCAGCAAAGTTAAGGCGGACCCCAAATTCGGCAACCTGGGTGATGCCGTAACCAGGATCAGACTTTGTAACTCCTTTAATGCTTTCCCATGGTGTGATGTGCATACTTAAGAATTAAATATTTTTGTACTCAATGAATAGGAAAGGAAGAAAAGCATATTTGTAGAGGTGGAAAGACTGCCTGTAGAACCTTTATTTTTTTTATAATCGATAGTTGTACCATCGCAATATGTGAGGGTAAGAATTGTAGATTGGCCTTTTAAAACAGCAGGACATATTTAGAGTCAGACCTTAGAGAGTTCCAAAGTTACAAGTACGTGTCTTATAGTTGCCAGAGCTGGGCAGGGGCAGATGCAAGGTGAAAATATATCTCCTTCTTAGAATCATCACATCTTCGATAGTAACCCTTTGTGTCATACGGACTTCAATGATGGTAGAACTAATTTGCTGTATCGGCAACTTTTTGAGCGAGATATGAATATACGATTCCAAGGTTGCATGTCTTATCTGTCAACCAGAGCCGGGCAGTGAAAACGTTTAGAATCTTCGTATCCTTAGCTGCAACCATTTGCGACAGTTCCGAGTCTGCTAGCATGCTTACCGAAGATCTGCAGTTCGGATTCCATTAAGGCTTCTAATTTGCGATGTTATCGGGATAATTGTGGGCTTATGTTGGCTATGGTTCTATGCTCCAAGTTTCTTGGAAATACGAAATTATCCACACTACTTGCAAGTCTTATCAAATAATCAGAGTGTATGTTGCCTGCTTAGTCTCTGTGTCTATGCGCCTTGTTTTCCTTTTGCATTGAATGAGCCGATATAAGTTTGAATTTCATGCTACTCCAAGTGCCTCTAGTTTTTGCAATATATTTGCTAGAGAAATCCTTGAAAGACTGACGACTTTAGTCAAATCAAGACAACAGTACGACACAGTAATCTGGCTTCCATTCAGACTACCGATTGTCACTTGTCAGTAGTGTAAGGCTTGTCATAAAGCATGACCAGAAAATTATCTCTGTCAATGTCGCTGAGGTCCTGCGCTGACTGGACGATTGTCTAACAAATCCCCAGGGACGATTTGGCCTTAAATTACCCTTCGTGGCTGCTTGTTTTGCAGATTTTTATTTCTCAACAACTCCTCTGATACTTCTTTTTGTCCGTCTTCGAAAACGTCATTTGATCGTCAGTTTCATCGCCGTTGCAAGACTTATGGGTAACGAACATCAACATGCAAACGTCATTTGTTACAGTTGATCTGTGTCGTCGGCATGATTTTTTTCCTGCAATTACATTTGACGTTTTCGAAAATAATGATATGCAGCCCCTAGTAAATTTTTTAGAGAAGAAAAAAGACTATTTAAGAGAAATAAGTTTTTGCCATTGCGGTCCGTACAGCGCAGATTTCTGACTGCCTTCAAGGATTGTATTATGGAATATATCTACTGCTAACGCAGTATGATCTATAATGTTATGTATTTTCGAACAAACGGCATTCGCACATTCCGTTTAAGAATATACTGCAAAGGGAATTGGATTCAGATGACGTTTTTGAAAACGGCTTTTATCCATCTGGTTTCTTCGAATGACAATGTCAACTGACTCCATCCATATGGGAATTAATTTTACCTCCACATTAGAAAAGTAGATTTATTTCTAACTGAAAGCGGTAAATAATTTATTCAGAAATTTTGTGAAGTTATGGTTTCCTGATTTTTCGAAAAATTCCGGATGGACAAATGATATTGCATAGATGAAAATAGACCTTAGCTCCTGCCGAAAAGTCGTAGATATACCCTTAGCGGAGCTACGAAGTCGCGTGAGTTGATAAACCTCTTAGATATGTATATACCCATGCACAAATTTATGAAAGGTCTTCTGGAAAATCGGTCTAAGTCCAATAAACCGATCTTGACAAAAACAAAAACCAAAGTTTACTTACTAATAAGTAAACGAAAGAAATTATTTTAAAAAACACTTTTGGTATTCAGACGTGTTTCGTCAAAAATAATATCAAAGAAAAACAGTTTTTTATTACAAAATTAATGAATAAAACCTTAAATAATGGTTTAAGTTATAAGTATCATTTGACTTGTGTTATTCTTTCATCGGACGTCCTTGGACCCATGTCATTTTTGCATGGCAAACAAGCATCTATGAGTCGTCAACAAATTCATCATTTTCGTTTTTTTTTTTGGTCGACAAACGTCAAGTTTTTGTAAAACTCCTTCATCCCTGGTCCCTCGAGGTATACGGTGTAAATCAAACGCGTCTTTATTCTGTTTGACTTCAAATATTTATTTAAACAATTAACAAACTTTAATTAAACAATGAATTCATTTATAGGTTAAAACGCTGGTTGAGAGTAGTGGGTTATGGCGAGCGCGTGTGTAGAGTTCTCTTTTGACGTTTTCTCTTGCCGTGACGTTTCTGGGTGATGACATTTGTAGATGTTGAGTTGGTGTTGTTATCTTGGGGTATGCTCCCATTACATACGGTGAGGTCTTGTAAGTCCTTCAACTTGGACTTTTTTATGGGGATTCTAGTGTTAAAGAGCCCCTGTTCTTTTGCAGATGTTTTTGTTCAAATTCGTTAAAAAATATCCGGAAATCGATGCCATAAAAAAGATAACAGTATCTCAGCTGCTTTTCAGAAGTAAACATATGTAACTTCATCAGGTAGTACTCGCAAAATACCACAAGATGACATCGTCAACTCTTGTGAAATTATTTCCCTGCACTCATTTTTCGCCTTCTGATACTTGATTTTCCTACAGATGTCAAAGGACTTAAATTTTCCCACCGTCTGGGTTGGATCAGCACGACTTCTGTATGTTGACAGTTGAGGAAGCGCTGGTATACAATGCAAATCGGCCAGAAGTTTCATTGCAATTATCCACTAACAAGAGTAAAGCAATTCATCTTCCAAATAAATTTTAACTCCATGTTGTCAATTATGTTCTATTTCGTTCTATTACTACAGAAATACACTGGTGGAAATTAAAAAATTGTTCGAATGATCATAAGCTAAAAGGGTCCTTAGGAGTTTTTAACTTCCACCTAGGGATAATGTTCGAGAACATAAAAAAAAAACTTAGCACCCCTATGTCCAAGAGTAGTTCTCCAACATGTGGTCCATACGTACCTTACAAACCACGAAACTTAAATGTTCAGAAAACCAATCAACAACCCGAAACAACATCTGAAATTTCGATTTCCGAAAAAGGGGGGTTATGGCTTTGATCTCTCACCAATTCACTGCCATCTACTCAGGCAAACTCCATCTGCAGTAGAACTCCCCATATGTCAATAAATCTACTATCGACTTGTGCACACCTGTACCTCTCATCAACCACAAAAATCAAAGAAAATCCCTCTGTAACCCCTCCACTTATAGTTGTCATCGTAAAAGAGAAACAGAAATCCTTGAGAAAAAAATAAACAAAAAGGGAAACATAATACCACCGAAACAGATTTAGATCTATGTGCTGTGCATTGACTGTTAAATTAAATATGTCACATAATATCCTGAGCGGATTGCTGCCGCTGCGCCGCCCACCGCCCGCCGCATCCCTTCCATAGCCATACAGGATCTCTATTCATATGTTTTGAGAGTTGGAAGGCAGCACCCACACAGATGACTGATTCTGTCGAACTATAATCGAGCCATATACGACGACGACGACGGCATACAAAAGCCCGGAAGAATAGTGTGCTGTGGAACATTCGAAATTATTTTTACTGTGTGCATTGGAGCGCACAAAATTGAAGTGAAACAAAATTCAACCCAAGGGAATTGTAGAACAGAAAATGGCACGATGATGATGATGATGATGCTGGGAATGGCGATGTTGATGGAGATGCCGATGCTGATGAACGTTTGCAGGAGCCCACCTGTGTTCTTTATTTATTCACTTTGTGTTTGCATTAGGGAAACGGAACGGTTCAGGACTCTTCGATGGGAAGATGGTTTGGGAATAGCATAAAGGGAAGCAGTTCCTGCTTGTATGACATTTATGATGCTAAAAGGGAAATTCACTAAGCAAAGGTGGTATGGATAATATTTGCGTCTATAAGATATTGAATTTGTTTTGCAGTTGAAGAGCAACGACTACTCTGTTGATATTACGACGGAAAAATGTATACCAACTGTGGAATGTTGTAGACGTACCTACATACATATGTGTGTACATGCGTTCCTCATTTGTGATGAGTGCTGTCCCTAGGTGGAAGCTGAAAACTCTTGAGGACTCAATTGTGCCTTCCAGCTTATGAACATTTGAATATTTTCTTAATTTCCACCAGTGTATTTCTTTAATACCGACTTTTTTGATATCTATTGAGCCTACTAACGATGGAAACCAACATAAATTAACAGAGGGATGAACTTTACAGATATGTAGATCGAAATTACAGTATGCGTGCATCAAAGTACGGTTTTCGTAGCAACAGGTCCACTGGTGATTTGATGGCATATCTCACCGGGAAGTGGGGCCAATCTCTCCATCACTTCTGTGAAACAAAGATAGTTGCACTTGATATTTCAAAGGCATTTGACAGAGTTTGGCATCAGGCTCTTTTTTCAAAAATGCGCGCATATGCCATCGATGAATCTCGTCTTCAATGGATTAGAAATTACCTTTCGGGGCGTTCAATACAAGTTGTCTTGCTGGTTTTGTCTCCGACTCTCTTTCTCATTTTCATAAATAATCTCTTGTCTGCAACCTCTAATCCAATCCATTCCTTCGCTGATGACAGTACCCTCAGTTTTTCATATTCGTTCCCTAACTCACGTCCCTGCTCTTCTAGGATTCCTTAAGCGGTGCAAGAAATATTTTACCCCCTTCTGATCTGGCCTCAATATATAAGGCATTCATCCGCCCAAAGATGGAATATAACGCCCACATCTGGCCTGGTGCACCCAAGACCGTTTTGCACATTCTAGATAAGGTCGAGAACCGCGCGATAAAACTTATAGGTGATAGAGACATTGTGAGCTCCATAGTCTCACTAGAACATCGCAGAAATGTCTCGTGCCTTTCCCTATTTTATCGCTTCTTTATAAAAAATACTCCAGCGGAATAGCCACTTGCATTCCTCCCCTTCAAAATTTTACCCGCAATACGCGTCACGCTTCCCCGTCCCGCTTCTCTTCTGTTCCCGGTTCCCCCTCTTAGTTGGAAACCCATCATAGAACAGCGGGTAAAGAAAGCATGTACAGCTTTCTATGCCTACAACAAAACATTCGGTAAAAAGTAGGGACTCCAGCCAAAGGTGACTCCATAGATGTACACAGCCGCTGTGCCTCCAATTCTTGCGTATGGAGTTGGTTTGGTAGCCTGAAAAATTAAAAAAAGTTCAGAGGTCGGCGTGTATTGGTATCACAGGAGCACTAGAGTCTTATCCTTCAGATGCTCTCAACGTGATACTACACCTTATTCCCCTCGATCTTCACGTCAAAGACTCGGCTATATGCAGTGCAGTTCGGCTTAGAGAATCAGAAAGCTGGATTGCAAAGCTTTATGGTCACTGTAGGGTCCTGGAGACGATACCAAGTGAATTAGTTGCGTCTTCCCTACCATGACTATGATATCGGTATATTTACGGACGGCTCGAATGTGGGCTGCGGAGTCGGCGCAGTCATCTTTTCGGCTCAACTAAATGCATGGAACTCTTATCATCTTCCAGACTCTGCTAGTGTTTTCCAGGCAGAACTGCTTACTATTCGAGAAGCCTGCCGACATTTGAACAATTCTCCTATATCCCACCACAATATCGCCTTCACTTCCTCCAGCTAGCCAACCGCGGGTGGAACAGTCTCACTAACTGTACTATATCAAGAAAGATTTGGCCAAGCTACAACAAACCCAAATGTATGAAGATACTTCTCAATTCAGGAATAGATATTGTCAAAATTGTAGTCATTACCACTGGTCACTGGCCAGTCGGGGACCATGCGCTTGGCCGCTTAATAGCCCACGCAACACCTTCTGTAGAAGCTGCAAAGACTTTAACGAGAAAGAATCTCTATTCCACTTCCGGTGCAGTTGTCCAGCCATAGCGAGGACTAGACAACATACTCTCTAGGAAAACCCATCTTCGTGGATCTTGGCGAGATAGCTGAAAAGGCGATCACAGAACTGATCCTTTATCTGTACTTCACGGGCTGGATTTAACAATATCCTTTCTCATCGGTAAAATAGGTTTGCAAGAGTTTGTGTAATAAAAACCCTGCACTTTGTATGAACCGCCACTCAACCTACCTACCTACCTAGGTACAAACTGGATGAGATTGAGATATGAAGTCCTAGAAATAGCTTAATTTAAGGAGTTGGCGCCATCCAAAACGCCAATAGAATGCAAACTACAGCATAAGTCTCACTTCCTTGCAAAAAAAGCTTCCGCGATCGCTTTAAACATTTAACCAGAAAGGTTTTATACACTTGAAAGCATTCAGGACCAGATAGCTTCTGGGAAGGACACTTAATTCAAAAAAAACATTTGCATCGCACGTCATTTAACATTCCCATGCATAAGGCCTTAAAATTCATGAGTTAGTCTATTGATTCAATCTCCCCATGTCATCAACTAATATCCACGGTTCACTTACCCCCAATTCACTGAATAAACATCCTTTGTGCACCTCCTCGTATGTAACTATTACTTATTTAGATTTTCTAATTTGCTTACATCTCTTGGGGCGTGTAGCCTAAATCTAAAAGCGGACTTCAGCCCATCCACCGTTGCTGAAATATTATACGAAACATCATTTGCCGTAGGGAAAAACAAATTAAACAGGAAATGTAGGACGAAAGTTCCTCTCTAACGAGACTAAATCCAATTAAAATTTTCCCCGTGTCACTTTGAAAAACTACTCGGACTCTATTCAATGCGCTCGCTTATTCATTCATTCATCAAATTTAAAGCGAGTGCTGCTAATACGAAACTCATCCTTTTAGTCATTCATTTTATATCCTGTCATGTAGTCTCACTTTGGGGTATAAATCAGGCTCTGCTGCTGCAGAGTCAATGACTTTGTCCGCGGATTGCGGATAGATATGAGCGAAAATTCCAAGTGAATATGCGTCGCTCAGTTGCAGTTAACCGCGACCAGTTTTTGCCAAACCCATCAACAGAAGTTGCTTTATCCTGCAGCGCCGTCACAAAAACAAAGTAGGCTGGGATGCCTACATGTTTGGTGATGGAAAATGCATCATTTGTGGGACCACCCAGTGCCAGCGGATTGGTGCGCTCTTCTTTATTGATATTCCAATGAATAGGAAACGAAGCGGCTGAAATAATGCGAATCGGTCAGGACGAGTACATGCTATTACAAATGACAATCTCATGCTTAAGTCCTCCGAATGGATTTCAAAAATCTGCAGCAAATAAACGCCCTCCAACCCACGAGTCCACCCAAAATCTGGTTGGACTTAAAGCTGTTTCACTTTGTAGAATAACGTGGTTCGAATCGAATGACTTCATCAAAAATTCCAATCGGATCAATGTGTTCAAGTCGGAGACCATTATTCCCACATCAGTGGCTAAGGGTTGAACGATTTTCCCAAGGAGTCCATCCTTGCACATCTTCATCAATAACAAGCGAAGCCAAACGGTACGTTTTTTTTTTTTTTTTGCAAGAAAAGTACTAAAATTTGCATACAAGCGCTTGGGAGTAAAACTTTCGTTTAACATCCTTTCTGTGATGAAGAATGAAACTGGTATAGCAGATGTTGGCAGAGACGATGAAAGGATCAAGTGGGTTTGTTGCAATATTCTAAGATGATTAAGAGCTGTTGCTCTTCGGGGAGCAGTTGCGAAGGAAACGGATTCCAAAAGAGCCATTCGTTGGTCACCATAAAAAGGAAAGTTAGTCCAACAGAATCTTTGGAAGATTTTTAAGCACAGTTCCATTGGGGTGGTGGTGGATTAGTCCTCCTCACAGAGAATGGATTTTGTGTCCATTTTGAGAGTTTAAATGTTTTTCATGGCAGTATGTAGTGGTAGGGAGAGTAGAGTTAAAGAAAAAGTTCAATCTATGGTAGTTAGTACTGGATGGTAATGGTATCCGATTTTACTCCGAAAACACAGAGTGCATTTATTGTCCATCAGCCCTTTATGTTAAGCCCCCACTGAGTTCATAAGAGACAAACATGGGGCCACAGCTACATACCTACTACAATAGATAAATATGTATCTGAGCTCAAATAATCCATAATCCATTGGAGGAATTCGGGAGGGCACAAACGCGTCTCTGGGTCAGTTCTATGTGTCCAGAAAAATTTTAAATTCGTAGGACTCTGATGAGCTGGATAAAGTTCCTCACCGTAGTCTAGAGGCTGAGCTCTACGAGACATACCACCGAGTAACCATTATCATATCTCCAAGTAACTCGTACAAGCTTCTATAGCATGAAAAAGACTCACGAAGAGTGCGTGGGTCAGAGTTCCAGTGGTGGATTTCTAACGAAAGTGCTTAGTCAGTCTTAGAAACCAGCAACAAGTTTTTTCACGGATCCACCTCTAACACCATGTCTAACACTCGTCCGAAAGTAGTAATTGTCATGAACAATATCCCTCCCTTCCGGTATGATATTAGACTGTAGCTACCCTTGGTTGGTTGGTTGAAAATAGCTGCCAGCTAGGAATCGCCAACACCACGTAGAGAGAGTTTCTCTTCGCTATTCGTTGAACCATTTTGAGTTTCTTATGAAGCGTAAGAGGCTTTTGATATCTATATTTGTCAAATCTACCCTTCATTTGTGTGAAAAGTATCTTCTTCTTCTTCTTCTTCTTCCCCCTTTTGTCCGGCGAGGTTATGATCAGGATTATAGGGATCATAACCCTTACACTTTACTGTATCCCCGATGGTCCGCCTGTGTGGTTTGCCAATTTGACCTCAAAAAGTATCCGCAGGCCTTCCGGTTTCGGATCACTTCGTCGTTGAGGTCAATCAAATGCTGCTGTTTTTAGATTCGTGTGATCCTGGAGTTTTCTGGCCTGCCTCTTCCGTGCTTGTGTAGGAAGGTTGATTGACATTGCCTTTTTGATAGGATTCGTAGGATCCCTCCTTTGAATATAGCAGTACCAACTGACCCGATTTTGCTCTAATTTTTTCGAGATGGGTTTTCTTTGACGCTTCCTTCAAACTTTTAGTTCGATCAAATTTTGTTAGTCCTGCTGTCTTGCGAAGCATCTTCATCTCAGCTGCCGTTAATTTGCTCTAATACTTTTTGTACATAGTCCAGCATTGTGAACCGTATGTGAGCGCCGGACGAACAACTGCGGTGTAAAGCCTTACTTTCAGTTAAGATGGCATTTTTCGGTGACAGAAGATATAGAGTTTTCCTGTCACTTTATCCATCATACGCTTACGCGATGATTGATGTCGTAGATCCGTTTAATCATTGATCTCAATTACTTGAACTTTTCACACTTGGGAAAAATATAATTCGCACAACAAAGATGACTACTAAGCTACGTGCTGAATCTTACACGGTGAATGACTACATAGTTAAGCCTCTTAGCTCAATCCACTTCAATGTATGATTAGATCGAGGGGGTATATATGCGACAGATACTTATATGAAAGGATACTAATGGTCTATGATTCTCTGCGGTTTTGTTCGCCCTGAAATTTTGTCAATTCAGATTAACTGTTGAACTTCACGATCGACGGAACGCATACTAGTTAGAACGTGCAAATCATAGGAGAAGGGTCCTCGTAGTAATTTTCGACAAATTCTACTGAACTCTGCTGACATATTGCAGATTAATAATCCCCGGTTTGTTTGAGGGCTTTACTCATACATTTAAGGTCTTAAGACTGTGTTCTTTCCTTTTAGATTTCCTTGTATGTAATTTGGGCTTGGATCCTTCGTGATTCTCTATGTTTTTTTTTCTAGATGACGAACTCGGCGGAAGGGTTAAGCCGTGCAACCGCATGCGTGCCACCGTCTTCCTCCTCTGCACCGAAGGTGCATCCGTGGCCTGCCCTTGGCTCATAACAATCTCTTTTTGTCGTAGACTGGACATAGCGATTTGGCTGTTGCGCAAATGTATCTAATCGATACCAGCGTTTATTAGCCTCCTCATTGGCCTCTATGTCTATCTTCCTTTGCAGGGTACTGAGCGGTACACTGGCCTCAGAGAGTGCCATTGAAGAGTTCAGAACTGACCCTTCTTTGGCTAGTTTGTTCGCTTTTTCGTTACCGGAGATATTCATGTGGCCAGGTACCCAACATAGCATCACCATAACTGAAAGATTTCAATCATATCCGCTGCTTGCTTTATTGCAGCAACTTCAGCTTGGAAAACACTGCACCTGTCCGCAAGTGTAAACAAGCGATGTGTGTTTCACAGTATACATATGTATACCGGCGCCTGTACCAATGACGATTTTGGGTCCGTCGGTGAAGATGGCCACTTCATTCTCGAAAGGGACTCTGGATTCATCCCATTCCTCTCTGCTGGGAATTCTAATAGAGAATCTCCGGTTGCAGTTTGGTAATGCGATGATGTAGTCCGTTTCCGACCGGAGTCTCGATACATTCCACCAGCTTAGAATTGAGGCATGACCGTAGACCAGCTTCCCTTAGTGTTAGTGTAGTTTTGGCTGCCGAGTTCGCACAGTATACTTATGTCAAGTGGAAGCAGCATTATTTCCAAAGCTGCTGTTGGTGTTGATCTCATCGATCCCTTCACCCTTACACAGCCTGCCGCTTGAACCTTTGTAACGCTTTCAAGTTGGCATTTCTTCTCGAGCATTTTCCACCAGACAACCGAACCGTAGGATAGGATGGGTCTTAATACCGCTGTATATAGCCAGTATACCACTTAAGGCTTAGGTTAGATAGGGTTATGAGGAAAACCTCATAAAACACTAGGCACCGGTATGGGCCCATCGCGATCCCTGGGGAACCTCCATTAAAAAGCAAATGGAAACCTAAACACTTTCCTTGAAACACTTGATTTCCCTACAGAATTTAAGTAGCCTGTTTTGGTTGATAAGACCTAACTCTTCTAGGTTGCTGAAAAAGTAGTTACCCAGATATTTCCTACGATTTCGATCTATTCCCTGGCATTCGCATAAAATATGTGTGATATCCTCTTCGACGCATATGTCGTTAAAGTACCTGCATACATCCGTGTCTGTAAGGCCTAGTCTCTTGGCGTGCTTTCCTAGAAGACAGGATTCCTACTGCTGTTCTTAGCTGAATTCTGTTTAGATTCAGAATTTCCTTGATCTTTCCGGTCGAATTCTGGCCACAAGGCCTTGGATATCCTGTGACCTGCTATGTTTGACCATCTTTGGTTAGCTGTTTTGTATACTTTACCTTTAATGGTAGCATTTATTTCGCACGAAGGTGGTTTGATGTCCACGCCTTCGCCTGCTGGCAATTCTCCTCCATTCCTTGCCAATTCATCAGCAAGTTCATTCCCTTTTATACAGCAATGTCCTGGCACCCAGCATAGTTTTACGCGGTTCTGCGTGCATAATACCTTAAGCATTGTGCGGCAGTTTCTAACTATCTCAGACTTTATGATGTTAGATTCTAGCGCTTTGAGTGCAGCCTGACTATCAATATAAATGACAATATCCTTATTGGATATTGATTTCATCTCTAGTAATTCTACAGCCCTGAGTACAGCTAGAACTTCTGATTGGAAGACACTGCATATATTAGGCAGTCTCAGAGACACTTTCAGGTCCGGATACTCAGAGTATATTCCAGAACCCGTTCCTTCGGATGAATTTGATCCATCCGTATAAATTGCGATTTCTTTTTGTTTTATTATCGCATTCCCGCGCCAGTACTCCCTTCCTGGGTACGAGATCTCGTACGGTGTGTCGAAGTCGCACACGGGAGTAATGTCGTCTGTTTTTACTGAGTTGCCACTAATAAATTCATTTAAGATGGAGCAGTGTCCTATACTGCTTTTCTTAAAGAGACATAAGTTAGTGAGCCTTAGCGCACTGTTTCCCGCAAGGTTTTTAGCTTGTAAATCAAGCGGCAAAAGGTGAAGAATGGCGTCTTGTGCCGCTGAAGGGGTCGTACGGAGTGCACCCGTAATTGCAACACTGGCCGTTCTTTGTACCGCCGCTAATTTTCCTAGTGTTGTTTTCCTGTTTGTTGCTTTCCACCACACAAGTGCCCCATATGTGAGTTTGGGTCTGACTATCATTATATGTATAGAGCCAGTGCATCATTGCGGGTTTTAGCCCCCAGGTTTTGCCAGCTGTTCTCTTGCATATAAATAGAGCATTATATGCCTTTTTGATTCGTTCCTGTATATTTAGATTCCAGTTTAGCTTTCTGTCTAGAATTGCACCAAGATATTTTGCGTTGTTCGAAAGGGACAACTCCACACCGTCCAGTTTTGGTCGTTTGAAGTGTGGTATCTTGTGCTTTCTAGTAAAGAGAACTAGTTCCGTTTTGGATGGATTGACATTAAGTCCGCAATCTCTTGCCCAACGACTAAGAGTCGTCAGAGCGACTTCCATTCCACTTTAGGCTTTAATCCCATGATTTCCCGAAGGCTTTTCTACATGCATATAATGCCACAAGGGCCTTCTTGATTTGATTGTCAATGTTGGCTTTCCAATTTAGTGTTGAATTAAATATTACGCTGAGAAAAAAATAGAAAACAATCTTCTAGCATCTCCCAGATTTCTTAAGGAACTTGCGAATAATTTCTGCTGTTTAATTCCCTAGTTGTGCAGACTTTTCATATAAAATTTACTCAAGCTATCGGATTGGTAATGTATGAGAGGGCGGGGTTTATAGAATTTTTGAATTATTTTGGCGATATGATTCATGTCATTGTCCTGCTGACTTGAACCAAAAGTCATTCTAGGTAGTCACAGAGGATGGCAATACAAGTATTTGCGGTCATGGTGGCTACACATGACCAAATGAAACAATTCCAAATCATCATGCATGACGTACTACCATGTATGTATATAGCTCCCATTTTCCATAAATTTTAAATCATGCTTCATATCGAAATCTGTGGAAAAATTTATCTGTAATAAAATATTCAATTCAGCGAAAAATCAAAAACAAAATTTCACTTTATCTATACATTTTCACTTGTTAAACAAACCACAACGCCAACTCAACCAAACGTGCTTCGCAAAATTTCCACCAATAATTCATTGCAAATGAAAAATTCAATTCGCATGAAGTAAATACGCAAGGAGTTATCACTTCAATTGTTTCATTCATTTCGCATTACTTCCACGCAAAATGTAAATAATTAAAAAAGAAGCATTTTTTTTGGGGGAAAATTCACTCGAAAATGCATTAATCTCAAAAAACAGTAACTTTCTCCATTAACATTAATAAAAGTTATACGGCGCAGCGGCCGGCGGCAAATTAAAAATGTGAGCAAATAAAATCGGCCCCATACCGGGCGCCAAACATACACATATGTACACATGTGTGTGCGAGCAATAAAATTAAACTTTCATTGGGTGGCAATATGCTGTGTAGCCGAAAGGATAATTTTTTTCCCCAGTTTCTTTTTTTTTATGTTTTGTTGCAAGCAAATTATTTTATTTTATTTTGGCTTAAAAAAATATGCAAATAAAATTATAGAATCATGTAATCATCGAGCATATGTTGGTGAGTGGGTGGCGTTGTGCGTAGCCCTTGGGGAGTTTTAAATGAAACAAATTGGAAAAAAGAAAGCACACATCGAGAAAGTGGAAAGCGTTTCCAATAAACGAGTGTAGGATACCCTATTCTAACAACACATTCTTCTGTCAGGATAATTGGTCAAAGAAAGGTCAATGCAATTTGGCTCTGATAGGGAGGTATATATATAAAAAAGGCATGTATCCCCATTGTCTTGAAGTTATTGAAACTTCCTATTTCAAGCTCTATTCATTTCTGGAGTCCTTAGAACGATTGAGGTAGTTTTCCTGATGGAGAGACACATACAGATGAAGCTGACCGTATTTTTTTTAGGCTTTTTTCTTGCAGATATTACAGACAACGATGCCTATTTTCTGAGTAAACATAGATACACGTGGAATGCAATGCAAAGTTCAAAGGAAACGAAAGGGATACATGCCAAAGGAAAATATTGAACGTCCGGTCGGTCGGTCAGTTGGGATTTCAGTATTACTTCTGACCTTTACAGCAGTACAGTGGTTCGAAGCCGAAGGAGGGCTGCCTCTACCTATAGACACGGCAAGATACAAATTCTCTATAGCGGCATTGAATCAGGCCAATGAGAGATGGCGTAATCTTGATACAGGTAGCCATGCGAGACAAACATGGCCACAATTAAATAAAAGAAAAACAACACGCCTGCTACAGATCAGCAGACCACGCATAAGTATCCTAATTGGGATGTTTAGTGGTCATTGCGTACTAGGCAGGCACGGCCAATGATCTTTGTCGCAGCTGTATAGACGAAGAAGAAGAGGAATCCCCCTTTCACTTTCTCTGCTGCTGCCCAGCACTATCCTAGAAAGCAAACACTTTTCGAGGAACTCGTAAATATCTCCTACTCGGATACCAACAACATCTGGAAATTAGTCCTAAAATCGAAATGGTTCCAAGAATAACGAAGTAACCAGCTCACGTAGTAGCACAATGGACCTCAGTCGGTCTAAGTGAATCCTAGCGATTACGGAGGATAGCCACCTAACTTAACCTAACCTAACCTTGGGAGTCCTGAGTATCTTCAGTGCAGTATGATGGTCACCGCGGATACCACGCCAGTTCTCTTCAACTATCGAGTTTGCTGCTGTATGACAAAAACTTTTGTTTTATAATCCAAATACCAACCAGCTTGAGTTCCAATTGCTATGCTGGAGCCATCTGGATAGAAGACATTGGTGAATCCTTGAAGGAGATCATTTAGATTTATTTTCCCATCCGATCTTCGTCGGGATGCATCTCATTTCTTCTACCCAACATGAGTACAGAGCTCTTTTTATCGATGGGAGTGATAAACGAAGGTCATATCCCTCTGCCAAGAGCAGTGCATGGTAGCGCATATTTATCGTGTTTTATGCATGAATAAAAGGCTCTCGACCCTTGAAGAGTCTCTATCTGATACACGGCTGCCTCCCATCCTTTGCTGGTCCGGGCAAGTTGCTTTCAGTTGTGAAAACCAAGTTTTCCGGCATCTTTAATAGCTTGTATCTTTGCATCGGAGGTTGGGTATTCTTCGCCTTCTCGAGCCTGGGGGCTGTGATTCAAAGATCCTCTTGGCTGGAGCGTTGAGCTTGGCTTTTTGGACTACATCCAGATCCTGATACAGCTCATAGAGTACGCGGTTGCATTGTCTCATCCATTCGCGCTCCTCGCATATGGAAGTATTTTTCGCTCGAAGGTGCCCAAAATTTGCTCTGCTTTCTTACGTATCGTCCAGCATTCGGCACCATATAGCAGAACTGGTAAGAAAGCGTTCTATAGAGCATTATTTTGGTCTGTCGAGTTAGGATTTTTGAACCCAGTTGTTTTGCCAAAGCAAAGTAGCATCGGTTTGCTAGGGTTAAAGCCAATTGAGGGAATTGTTGTTTGTTTGCTGGTGTCTGTTAAGTCACCCCGACGGCAAAACCCCCAACTTGGAAGACCAGTTTCATAGGTTTTAGCCCATTGGACGAAGGGCCGATTCAAAAAAGCCGACATCAGTATCACACTTCGGAGGTATGAGCGCTGCCAGTTGCCCATTTAAGGTTCATCTGCCACCATCTCTATTTCATAACCCTGGCACAGTCATAGAAATCCTTACAGGCCTGAGCTTCGAATATGTCGAAGCTGTTTGCCAAACTGTCCATAGATTCCGCCAGTGATTCCGTCGAGAGAATTCATCCGTCGACTATCCTCCTCCTTAGGGCTCTTGTTAGACATCTGAGACACATTAAGACTTTCAGGTCAACAAGAGATGCCTCATCCGCGTAGTTCCGAGTGTTCAGCTTCACATGAATAGACAGATCTGGCGTACGCTCGCCGTTAGTTCACTATAACGTAGATACCCAGGGCGCACCACGTGGAGGTGATGATGCGACATGCACTTGAGCCAGTCATCAGTAGCAACAGTAGCTAAGCCACCTCTTCTTTTTTACGCTGGCAGGTGGTAATTTTCAAAAGATGAAACTGAGCCGGTGCCCAGCAGCAGTGTGGGATTTTTAACCACCAACCCCTTCTTCCGTTTTCCCTGCGGTACCGTCATCTTGGCATTTCATCACAGGGTGGGGGGAGCCAGCCTTTCAATTATTGCACTTAGTCGTTAGACCAACTCACCCTCTGCTTAGATCTGCTAAATGTAAATCCATGCATTTCATCCTTTATGAAAGGGAAATTGTAAGGTATTAAGTCCGGATTGTATGGGGGATAAGGCATTTGATGGGATCAAACTATCGCTAGTTTGAGATAGCTATGTTATGGTACACTACCGTATTGTAGAAGTGTTCGCCACTTGGTCTTCCTTTATGCACTTCTTAAAGCAAATCATTAGCAAAAGGCGACCGTATGACAATCCTTGAAGTTTGGCAACATGACCTGTGTGTTCAAAGATCGTGGCGAACTTCTGCCAGAGTTCCGTAAGTGATTCACTTTTGTTACCTGGAATGATCCATTCCTCGAATATTGTCTACTTTCATTCCATTTTTGAGCATTTTCAACTCGGGCTTTCGAGCCTTAATCAAATTATGCGCTACCACAAGCGAGTTCCACCTACTGTTGGCTGTCATTAAGATCTTATCTTCAACCCGTTTAGGTTGCAGAGTGCGGGCTTAGTCTATTGAAGAACTCGATTGTGGTCGATTGCAGACAATAAGGGTAGCATATTGAGAATAAGGGTAGAATATTAAGAACTAGAAGATAATAATTTCAAAGCGACACCTTGCAGGAAATAGTATAACCGCGAAACTTAAGTAGCAACCTGCAAGCATCTTATCCGCCGCAAAGTCAGCGAAACAAATGATGCTCTCTTCCGATTTAGGCTAAGGATTCGTGAGGACACGCATAAGTCTTCTCTTCAGGAGTTTGTCGGAACAATATTTGGTAAGCAGCCTTCCTATTTTTGAGCCAGCGGCGCGGGCGAGAGTGTGAATCAAATTGTTGGGGAATTTTATCTGACGCAGATCGTCACCAATCCATCATGTGTCAGAAACTACATCGGATAGCAAAGCCGCACACATACATATGACCCTTGTTCTGGCTAACACGTACGACTATTCCACGTAAATGAAAAACATGTCAACTATCCGCAGTATCCTCTAATACGGGCTGTGTATAAAGACCCCATGACCGGATAAAGATGGCAAGATACAAAATCCCAACTCTTGGTCTACAGTCAGCTAATGAGATATGACATTAAGGAGAGGCTGTGAAAAGGACTTCATATACAAATAGGGTTATCAAGACACAAAATCTCTTATGCCTACTGGTAGACAGAAGAACATATTTTACTAGTTCTTGCAATCAAAAGTAAGATGATAAAAACTAAGTAGCATGTACCCTATGAGGTAATAAAAAATAATGCAGCGCAGTTGCACAAATCTGCGAACTCGCCCGAAGCCTATTTTGGAGGCAAACAATTTTACAAGTTATCAACTTTTATTTTTCAAACTGAATGATTTGTGTTAAACCCTTTAGGGGGGCCTAACACAAACCATGTGTTACCCACTACGTTCCTCTTCACCATCATAGATTTCCACTTCATGGGTTTCCGCTCGATGTGTGTTATCTGTAACGGTGGGTTGTGGTACTGGTACCAAGGTTACAAGGCATACGGCTTGGTCAGTAACATCCGTCTTTTCTATCGGAAGTTAATCGCAATTACGCACTTCAAAAGCCTACTGACTCTCCATCCCGAAGGCCTTAAACCGCCCTTAAAGAATTCGTCTTCAAACGAAAAACTTCTCCGCCACTTTTGGAAGCTGTAACACTTGATAAGCTTCGCCCCATAAACAACACAAAAGAAAAGTGGAACCTTTATCGTAATTTTCTTCATATTACCATAATGACCCAGCTGTCGAAGGCATCATACGCAAAAAAGGACGAACAAAAACGACATTGTTTTGGTCTTGTTTTTCTCGCGGGAATCCAATGAAGGGCGTAAAAGTTAAATAAAAGTGAAACTTTATCCTCTCACCCCTCTGAGGCGCCTCTCAAAACAAGTTGTTCCTTGTTTCTTCGGTTCCTCCTGCCTTTCAAACCATTAAAAGTGAACCAAAAATTTGCATTAAAAAAAAGGAAAAAAAATCTTCACAACTTCTTTTGGGTGAAAATGAATCGGAAACCGAAAGAAACTTTCCTCAAACCAGCTTGCAACTCCGCTCCTCATCCCGACAATAGCAACAAAGTTACTTCCGATCATCTCATCGAACTTAACTTTCACTCTTTGCGACGAGTGGCAAAGAGTAACTACATCATTCCGATCACATAGTAAGGATAAATCAAGTAAAAAAAAAATCCACCTGCGGTGCAAAAATTTCATATGTGATGACACAGCAGTCTAGTCGGATAAGGACCTTCCCCAAACAACCAACTATACACGTGAGACCTTCGAGAACTCTTGTTCACACTTAGATATTCAAATCCAGGATAATGGCATGTACAACAGGGAAATACATTACGCTTTCTGCGCGAGGAAGGGAATGCCAGCGATAATAAATATAAAGCGCAAGGATTTAAAAGTAACAAAATACAAAAAAAAAAAAAAAAACAACAGCAAGGATGCCAAATGGAAATGGAAAACTTTCCAACAGCAAAAAGTCCTGACACTTTATGTGACACGCACATTTGGTTGGGATTTTTCAAATGCCGCGAATGGAAATATTTTTTTTTTTTATCAAAATGGCGGAAAATGGATTTAACCTTTGAAATCTGACATGTCCTAGTGGTGTGGGTCGGAGGTTTGGATGATGTGTTGATGTCTGGAGTTTAAAATTGGTTTTTATGTGTTTGCCTATGCGTAGCTGTTTATTACGATTCACAGGTAGGATTTTATGTCATAGAAGTTCAATGCGATGATACGATGACAGGTGTCAAGGTTGCTGTTCTCTTTTTTTTTTGACTAAAGGGGATTTTCCAAGTTGGGGCGATATAATTTATTGCCATGGATATAGGGGCTGATGAAAAATGATTTTGATTTAACAAATTTTAATCATTGAGAGGGATTCCAAAGTAACGTTTCAGAATTAATCTTTTAAAGGACGGAATAGTTAATGTAGGGGTTATTTTTGAAAGTCCCTTAACCATTAACCCTTCTTAGGAAATTTGTGGAACTTATTTCAATAGCCTTTCTCCTCGTTTAAAATCATGACAATTCCTTACTTACTTACTGTTGAGGGAAAATTCCTAAGTTGCCTTACCTTCCATAGGGGGCACTCCCCTTAGCATCTCGGACAGCGCCAGATATCTAGGCTTCATACACTTGCTAAGAAGTTGAACTGGTCAATGAAAGACTCAAAAAACTACTTTCTTTCTTGCTTAGAATGTTTGGAAAAACGTGAAGATTAAAACCCAAAATTATACTACAGATGTATACGGCTATAGTAAAACCTATTCTGACTAGGACTCTCGAAAGCAGACTTATGTCGTGGATGTAGAGATGAGGAGGTCAATGAGGATGCAAACCACTTTCTCTGTCACTGTCCGGGTCTTATCCACCTTAGATTTAAATTTCGTTGGGCGACACTTCCTCCGTGACCCAGAAGAATTATCCAGCACACCAGTCAATATCATCTTGAACTACATCAAATCAACTAGATGGTTCGCTTGTTCATGGGAAATCATATCTGTGAAACTAGGGTAAGCCAATGGGCAAGGGACTTTTCTCCTCTATGACCTGAGTGTGGCGTTGTGGATCTCTTCCACTCGCCTACCCCCGAACCTAACCTAACCTACTGTTGAAGGTAAGTTTTACAGGGAACATTAACATATTCGAAGTAAAAGAATCTCCTATGCTGCCTTCATTGCATTTGGCCTTAAGAAGGGCAATAAGTAGGTGTTAAGTCGGGTACCTAAAATGGTTGCAGTTCACTTTACTTGAATGGAGTCTGGAAACTAGTCCTGATTCATGGTTGAAGATACCAAACCATGGGGGACTGTGGGCAGTAGGTCAAAAAGCCAGGCCTATTTCTACTAGACTGGAAGTGAATTGCAAGTTCACTCTCCACTTGGTAGGAACTACTGGAATCTAAGCCTTAAGGTGTGCCGATAAAATTATCAGCACATCATGGAAGCATCAGAAATTATGTATTGATACTTTGTAAGCGATAAGGTTGACGCAGCTCCCTTACAAGAGCCTTGGATCCTCAAAGAAAAGATTGCCATTGAGCTTGAGCATATGTCATTATGCCCGATCTGCAGATTGAGTTATATTTTATGTTATGTTGTATGAGTGAGGTATTGCGAAGGAGAAACTAGTTACTGCATCTGAGTGCAACAGGCTATGTTATACCTTCTGCATTGCTTCCGTATAACTCACTGAAACGTATTCCTAGAAAAGGAATTGATCTTCTATGTAAAACCTGCAAGGACATGGCAGAGATCCTAATAATAATTGGTTGCAATTTAATTCGTCATAATAAAGTGTATCACTAACGACGAAGAAGGTTTTACTCAAGTTTTCGTTGAGACAAAACCAACTTTCGACAACGCTAGAATTGTTAGGCTCGTTAGGTGTGCATGCCACTGTTGTTCAAGCAGAGGTGTATGCTATCCTAATGGTTGCCGACTATACCTGTATCCTGTATCTATAGTGACAGTCAGACTGCGCTTAAGACCTTGCTCAATTCTTCAACCCGTTCCAAAAGAACAAGAACTTATTGAATTTGGTCGCAAGACTGAACTCTTCAACTCTTGTCTGGGTCCCAGATCACACTGGGATTGCGGGAAATGAGATCTCCGATAAGACTGCTAAGCAAGGCTCAGAGGATGTTTTCTCAAAACTTGAACCTGCGTTGGGTCTTCCTACGTCTGCGGTCAGGGCGTCCGTTGACAATTGGGATGCGGGTGGACTAAACGACTGCTCCTGAACGGTCGTAAGAAATCAGCGGCATTCTTGCTGTCTCTCAGCAGAAAAGGCTGTATACAACTTGTAGCCGTTCTCACGGGCTAATTTCCTTTTACTAAGCATCTTAGCGTTCTAAGCTTAGGAAACACCTCTGCTTGCTACGCACGCTTGTGGAGAGTGTGACAATACTTCGGATTACTGCCTTTCTTATTGTCCTGCCTTTGCTTGGATCAGGTAGCAGATCCTCTGTGATGATGTGGTAAGAGCTGATTCTGTAAGTTTTGCATCTCTGAAGTGCTTTCTCTGAAAGTCAAAGAATTTCCAGTAAAATGGATAATACTGGGATTTCCTTCCTAGTAGTACAATCACAATGGACCGGTTGCACCTGAGTGCTCCAAGGCAAAGTGAAGTAAGTGGTGTAACTCTGCCTGAGTTTTAATAATTTAATGACCAGGGGAATTGTCTAAAAGCTGTATCAAAGACTGGCTAAAAGAAAGCGCCAACCATTACTGGATGGAAACTGAAGGTAACAGACAAGCCAAAATCTTTCTGCCAAACACTTCCCTCAAAAGAACGAAACAACTCTTACAACTAAATAGGAGTCAGATTCGTATAGCCACAGGTTTCCTTACAGGCCACTGTCAAGTGAAAAAACATCTAATGGCTATGGGAATGGCACAAGACAGCATCTGCAGATTGTGCAACGAAGACGAAGAATCAGCAGAACACATCTTATGTCACTGCAACTGTCTAATCAGAACACGTCATCGTTACTTAGGTAAATTCTATCTGGAAGCTGAAGACCTATCTGCAAGCTAACTCGAAACCATAGTAAAATTCATTACCAAATCGGGCATTTTGAGTGAGCTTTAAGTTTAGAGGAAATCACAATAGGCCCAATCGTGGCCGCAGTGATAAGGTGACTTATTCCCACCTCTTTATCAACCTACAATCTACAATCTACAGGGGAATTGTCAGATATCTGAGCCATCTACTGAACACCGAATAATTTTATGGAATTCCAAGAAACATTGACTGGAAGTTACGGAAAATCTGAATGGGAGAGTTGCAGTCAAAATTTTGCAAGTATCTGTTGGGAGCGCATGCAGGACGAAAAACAAGACGCTAAAGGCACTTTGGTTGTATAGAGAATTGAATACTTCGAAAGAGAAATCGTCTATAGAAATGGTTAAAACACATTCATGAAGCTCTCAAATAATAACCTGGAGGTATTAACGCACTATTCTATCCAAGGGGAAATGCTGTACTTTTGCCTTGAGCTCGTTTGACTAAGTCCAGATGGAAACAAGAGCACATACGCATAATAAATTTCAGGATAAAGCTTCTTAAAAAAAACCTTGGATATGACCCTAAACTGTATGTCCCTTCCATTTGTGTGAAAAAATATAACACGCGCAACACGAATGGTCACCAGAAGCTAGGCCCTACATACGCCTACATACGCTCTTTTGCGCCAAATATTTGTTTCTTTTTGTAAACGAAGTCGTAATTGGTAACCAAATTGGACTCACATACAACTATGGACCCAGGCATAGACAAATTTACCAAAGCATACACCTTGTACGGACTAAGCTCTGTTAATTTAACCGCTGCCTAATTCGTTGGGCGAATGGGTTACCTCACCACTGCTGCCTCACGTCTGTGCTGCATGGGACAGTATTGTCAGTTTTTACATTTGTTCCAAAGTCGACGTTTGTTAGATATTCCCTAAGGACTAATGAAACACGTTTTGGTGTTTTTTTGGATTCGAAATTTGCACCCCCTACTCAGTAGTACAACACACAAACCACTGAGCCACGACAACCCTTCTTAGCATTCAGAAAGTAAAAAACGCGTAGAATGAGATTTATTAGTTCTCCAGCGGCTATCAGGGCCTGTGAAACACTTGCTTCTCAGGCGGCTTTTGATCAGTGAGCTCATAATTTCTAAGACAGGTCAAAAGGGTGCTTTCGTTGGTACTTTGCAAAGCAATATGTATGAATAAATGGATTCTGATGTTTTCCTTTTTAGTAGCCACTCCGAGCTGTTATTGGGTGTTGCACATCAGACCTTAAGAAACTCACTTACGTTCGACCTTGACCATCCGAGACAATAAAGTCATGAGCGTTAAAATAGACCCACAAACAAATACTCCACCAAACTTCGAAATCTTGAACAGTTAATAGGACAACTTCTAGATTTTAATTGCTTTATGAGTCCTTTTTAAAGCTTATGACTAAATATTATCGCAAGCCATGACTTCTGGGTAAAATATGACTCAACTCAACTCAAGTCAAACAACTAAGTCCAGCTTTTTGGTACCAGACTTCAAACGCATCCAAAACCCTTTAAATAAAAATAAATCGTTCAACCGCTGCTCATGTTTCGCTTCCACACTCTCTGTACGACCTTCAATAAACAAACGATCTAAATCAATTCAAAATCAAAATCCAAATTTACAGCTGTCACAACGACGTTACTGTCTCAATTCCATTGTTTTCGCTCTCGGCGTCTATTCGCCTATATAGCCCGTATAATCCTTCCGTCAATCACAAACACTCCATTGAAAGTGATCCAAAAGAAAAACATAATCCTCCTACTTCGCATCCTGCAACCGAAAAAAAAGGCTCAACAACAACAGCCTTCCATCGGAATTGGCACCAATGCATGGAGCTGCTATTCTCAAACAAATTTGTTTGTTCGCCTCCCGACCGCAACTCCAGATGGTACTGCCGCCACATACAACTTTTACAACTTTCACCCCGTCACATTCTGTCACCAACAGAATACACCACTTTAAATCCTTTCCCATCAATCCTGTCACTACCTTCACCCATGGTGCTTCACCCCTTCACAGTTTATAGCTACAGCGTACCGTTGGGATTTAACTGCTACCAGACAGGTGCCAAAAAAAACGTGAAACCCCCTGGTGTAAGGTGAGGGTTGATATTCACAAGCCGTCAACTGAATCATCCCAATTCCCAGTGCACACATCAGTTGAAGTCAGGTGACGGAGTCAACATCCTATTGGAGCGTGAAGTATTAAGTACTTTGAAAGACATGTGTGAGTGGTAGCATGAGACTTGCTATCACCGATGAAAGAGTTCCTTAAGCAAAATTCCTTAAAACGATTAAAAAAGGACGAAGGAACAACAAAAGTAAGAAAGTATTCTTTTCTCAGTTTGTTGACCTAAAAATTACTTCCGATTGACGAATTCTACGAAAGGTTCCTAAAAATCCCACCGACACATGGGGGAGGAAACAATGTCTTTATTTTTGACAGGAAGGGAATGTGAAACCTCCCCCAACAGTCAAGCCATGCACGAGTGACTGCCTCGTTCCCATTCGGAGATAATTTTGACAAAATTAAGATATCGTCGAAACACTCTACCGCAACCCCTTTTTCTATGACAAACAATGATGTCATCCGTCTCGAGGAGCCCTCCAGCAATATTTATGGGAGACAATTTCTAAGCGGAAACGATTCAGTTGGTCGTTGGATGGGTGAAGGGTGCACAACCGTGAGCTTGGTGCTCCTTCGGGTGGATTAATCCGATTAAATAAAATGTTTTCCGCTCTTTGATGAGTTCATTTGATTTGCGATATTTTGTAGGGATTTTTGCCTTAAACTTGCTTGCTTCAAGGACGCACGGAAAGGGTGGCCTTGTCCCAAATGACGAGGATAACTACTTCGCTGCCTTTATCCATAACTCTGATATTTTGCAGACCACATGTTCAGGACGATTGCCAGCCGTTCATGGTTCCCATTGAGTGTTAATGTCAACACAGGCTCATCATCGTCGCCATCATCAACGAGGCATGGCGTGTATACATGAGCAGTCAGAAAATAAATAAATTTAAAATTTTATTTACTAGTAATATCGGGTAATGGTTTTCCGTTTGGTTAAACCCATACCTGATAGCTGATCTGCTGCGCAATGCAATTTCCTGTCTGATGGTGCGGCAGGGTCCTTAAATTGTAGCGCGCGGGAAAGTGGTTTCCGTTGGTAGTTCGAGCGTCAAGTGTACTGTGGTTTGATTCATTTGCAATGACCCCAGTGCAGATTGTATCTATGAGCTATACTCGTATGGTGGTGTGGGTATACCGATAAACACCCCAGTGCTGGTCATGGTTCAGACAGGAAAACAACCGGAGAATGGGCGGTAGTATCAGATTGCATTTGCGGTCCACACTACAGCTGCTTGCCGGATGGTAAACGAATGGTAGCCATGACAATCGCGTTTGCTGAGTGATTGCCTAGCAAATATCATTTCGTTACCAAAATAATTGCTTAAATGGAAACCAGGTAAATACAAATAAACTGCAATGTGACAGATACAGAGCGATATACACGTAGGCAGGTGGTGGTTAAGCATTTCCGGTTCAACTGAGGGTGGATTGAGTGAGAGAGGGCGTGGGTTTATATCGGATGTCATTATGATTCGTAGCAACACAAGCTCGTACAAGGATTGCTGGGGAAGAAATTTGAATTGAATTTGAAGCTTAAAAATAAATAGCTGCTTAGGGAACTATTTTCTGCAAATTAAAGGAGTTTTGTGCGGTCATACATACATTATACAAGGAATGCCAGTCACAATAGTGATGCAAGGCCCACTGTTACAAAGCCACACAAATCTGAATTATTTGTGGCCACCACACCGTTTACGCAGTCTGCTCACAGGCACCCCAACTGGTTTCTCCACATCAGTCTTCACCAATGAGGATGATAGGCAACACTGAAGGCACACCAGCAACGGCAGCTCAGCCAGAAGCAACGGGCTTCAGCTCCGGTACTATTGCTCCTCAGCCACTCATTGCAGGGCTCTCCGTTGCAGCGCGACTACCACAATTTTGACGCGATCGTCCCTCACTGTGGTTCGCTCAGGTAGAGGCCATCCTCACTCCCTCCAAGCCTTCAGATGAAATGAAGTTTCAATATGTCATAGCCAACCACCTGGAGCGGCCGGATCTGGAGCAAGTTTCGGATAGATGGGTGATGAGGCCCATTTGCCTGCAGGTGATGGGCTGTGGTGTGAATGCGGCTGCCACCCAGGGGTCGTGTAAATTTTTCAAACAAGTCGGACTCAAATTCCCGTCCTTAGTTCATGGTCAGACGAAGCGAGCAAGCGTGAAACCCAGTATCGGAAGAAAACATCGGCTACTGTGGTTGCTGAGATGTCTTATACGGGGATGGCCTCTGGCCAGCGTGTTGCCCGGTCAATGCAAGTAACCAGATAACTGAAACCTGAGCAGCTTGGTAGGGGACTGACGCTGTCCATGACATGCTCGAACCTTTCAGCGGCCGGGAATGTTCCTAGGGTTGGGCTGGTATGTTTGTTGATTTTGCTTCTCTGGCAGGCGGGAGAAGCGCGCACTCATTTGCCGATGTCTGAGTTCATTGATGGCCAGAAAAAACGGAGTGCAACCGATTTACGGGATGCTCGTGTCCCAGGAGGACTAAGGTTGTGCACTGATTCGTATGCGTTGGCCAGTGGTATGTGCGGTCGAGCACGACCAGAGGATATTTCACACACGATATGAATGAATTCGATTCTGGGAGGACGAGACTAATAAACGTAAGTCTCCGACTCACTGATTTTGATCTCTGCAACTCTATTTCGTTGAGTTGCTCCTTGGCGATGGCGCTGTAGTCTAAGATGGCAGACAATGGAAATTGCTGGCACCGATGCCCTGTCTCGGATCTCAGCAATTGGAGATCTCAGCCATTGGAGATTGGATTTACATATGTCTTCCAAGCCGAGGTCTTTGCAATGAAGCTACGTACCAGAGAGTGCCTCAGACGCAACCTCCGTAAAAAAAAAAATTCTCATCTTTTCCGACAGCCAACAGGCCGACAGGCGGCGATAAAGGCTCTGAATTCCTTTTGTTTAAAGTCCAAGCTCGTATGGAACTCCCTGGACGCCCTAAAGCAACTCGCTGCTTACAATCAAATCACAATTCATTGGTTCCAGGACATGAAGGAATAGAGGGCAATGAAATTGCTGATGAACTAGCCAGACTAGGATCGCAATTTTCATTCATTGGCCCGTCTCCCTAATGATGGAGCTTAACTCATGGGATCACCAAAAGAGAATCAACTCAACAACATGGCTACATCAAGCCAAGAGATTCATCAATGCTTCTGACAGCAAGAAAAGTCAGGAAATTCTCGAACTGAACAAACGTGATGATAAGCTCCTCACGGACTTCCTTATCGGACACTGTCCACTGGAGAACTGCATTAAGTCCTACGGACATGTGCTGATTTTTTTTGGAAGATCAGGAAACCACCAAGCATATTCTGTGTGATTGTCCCGCCATGGCACAAAGCAGGCAAAAACACTTTGGAACGGAGTTCAGTTTCCCAAATAAAGTCAAAGTCAGGGATAGCACAAAAGATCCCTCTAGGTCGCAGTGCTTGTCTGGCCTTCCTAAGGATAGGCGGAGGCCCCTCAGAGCCTAATTCTGGTTACCCAGGATAGCTACTCTCCGGCTTTGCCGTTATTATTGTGGTTTGGATGAGGAAGATGATCTAGGCAAGTGCTCACAATCCAAACAAATCACAATCAGATTAGCGCACAAGAGGACGAATTGCAAATCAAATTAAGAGAGTAAAAGACTTTTCCGAAGAAAGGCGGATAGCTTATTTCCATCCCCTCAGTCAAACGCCTGTATGAGAGATCAGTAGAAAAACTAAGATGCTCCAAAGTTCGAATGGTGGTACCCAACAGGGGAAAACATATTCCTTGATTGAGAAGCACTCTTTGTCGAGAAAAAATTTCAGCCAACATATTCGCAGGCCTTGATGAATATTTCGATGTCATTCGTCAATTTGTTAGACAATTCCTCGATATCCTGGCAGAAATTTTCTAAGAAGTCGTTCCTTGTCTGTTAGAAGCGCTGATAGTTACAAACGGATTGACCATATCCTAATAGATTTTCTCTTCATGACAACCTGCAGTCCATGCTTATAAAAAAGGGTTACAATCATGAATCATAGCAGGGTATTTTGTAGTTCAATATGACCCCTCTGCCTCTGTTTGTTTGTCATCCCTAAGCATTGGCGTATGGCCGTCAAAAATTTTATCCTTCCATGATGCAGACTCCCTTTCTGAAAGAGGCTCTCAAATATTAATTCTTTCAGGCCCAAGAATTGGAGGTAAGGGACCATATCAGTGCTACTTTCAACAGTTAAGTCCATCACTATTGAAAATTTCGTACAACTTTACAAAATTTTGGAGTTTGAACAGGAATTCGAAACCTAAGAGTTCCATGGTGTGACTATTCTTTTTGAGATACATTCGTTCAAGAACAATGTCAATTAAAGTTGGTTGAAGATACGATGCTTTGGAAGATTGTCAAACATTAAAAAAAAATTGATGCAGAAACGTGACCGTCCTGACTGCGACTTCGTAAATGCAGCTTTCAATCGGCACTTTCAATCGGAGCTTTCAACATGTAACACCTCCTTTGTAATCTTATCCTAGACTGGTTCCAGTTTGTTTGCACACTTTTTCACACACACACATGCCACTACCCAACCATTTTTGAACTCCTCTCCTTTACTTTTCATACTGACAAGTACCACTTCCATTAAGCATTTACCCTGGCATGTCCCTGTTAACCCAGACACCGCATTGTACGCGCCCTGTTTATTATAATGTATCCTCATCACTAAATCACTCCCTTAACAGCCATCTCTATATGACAATTTTAATAATTTAACTTTTTATTTCATACCAAGAGAGCAACAACTGTTTTTTTTTTTTCTTAATCACTCCCTGTGTACAGCATTTAGCGTAACAGGACATGCAAGTGCACATCTTCCGCTCCGGCGACCGACCCATCCATTATGTGTCCATTACTTTAGCAAATGTTCCACATCTCTTTTTATATAACTTTTACAATCTGCAAATTGAAATACTCTGTAGCAGGACTGTACCGGCTGAAGGAAGCGAGTCCCATTCCAAACCTTTGAAGAGCATTAACCCAAGCGCACTCGGAGTACTCATTTCGCCATTAGTGCGCCCATAATTCCACACTGAACATGCAAATTCACAGTCGTACACCCCGAAACGAGAGTGCGAGTAATATCCATGACAACCGGTTCCATTGCACCATTCCTATTGTTCCCAATGAAAGGAAGGATCTGTGCACATAAAAAGGACGAACAAAAAAAAAACACAGAAAAAAAAAATCTCAGCACCATGATGTCGCGTATACGCCATCATATCCCGAAAATTAATTTCAAATTCTTTACCGCTTGGTGTGCTTGAGTGTGTGTGTGTAGGACGACAAACACACCCATAACTATCCGGAGGATCTATATGAGCAGTTACTTTTATCCTTTCCTCTCAATGAATGCGAGGTGTTTACTTTTGTGCCATTTGCATTTTGGGACGAACAGTGGGCGACTCACTGTGAACGGACATGGCCGGAAGATAAACGACTGCCGTTCACTGTCCCGCGCCACATCAGGACGGGAGGAGCACAAGTTCCACCAGGTATTGTTCAAGATTTCGTCGCATAATCCGCTTTGAAAAGGAAGTTTTATAAAAAAAAGAGGAGACGGATTGGGAGGTGGGTGAGCCCACGCTTGGCAGGTCCTGCGATTCATATTTCCACCCCTACTGTGCGCCCTTTCTGATTCATTTTGTTTTCAAAGCTGGCTATAGGGGGTTGGTGAGAGTGGGCAAGGATACCTGGGTGAAATCAGTGTAGTGGCTAATTGTCAAATGAATAATGGAATTCAGAGAATTACTTTCATTTGTCGTTGTTGGAGTTGGTTACTACGTGGTTGGTTGCTCACCGTGTTGTTGTCCTGTAATTGTTCTCTGGCTTTCGGGGGACTTTTATTTTGTGTGAAGTGAAAATATTTGGAAAAAGGATTCCGTTCATTAGGATTTGAAAAATTCAGGGGAGATTTGATTTTTGCAGGAATTTTTCTGTAAACAATTTTTCTGCTGTGCATGTAATAATGAAAAGGAAGGAACGCAAAGGTATCCAGGTAGGAATGGAATTTAGTTTCCCTGCATTGAAATTTATTTCAAAGGACCTTGGGCTCTGGGAAAAACTTAAAAGAAATAGCTTATCTCTCAGGAGAGGTGGTGAATTTTTCTTCAACTACGTGACGTTGTGTCCTTTACCATCAGTGTTGAAGAGTTGCTATTGAAAAAAAGTATATTTTGCTCAATCCAATATGAACCAACTCATACTGTTACCACTACGCGGAGTGCATTGTAGTTCGATCCGAGATTGGGTTTTAAGTTCATCGGTGGAAGGTTAAAGTAAGCAAGCAGTGTTTCCACCAAGGTATCCTTCATTCGATCCAGGCTGTAGCAGATGTATTCTCCAGATGCAAGAAATGGTGGCGTCTATAGTTACAGTCAGGCTGAACTTTCTAAAGGACAACTGAAAAATGGCCTTCAAAGTACACATGCCCTTAGGGAGTTTCTAGACAAAAGGAGATTCTGGAGAGTGAACTCGGAAGCGCATGCAATCGGTGGTATACTTCTCCTCTTATCATAGGATGGATGGAGGATCATGTAACTAAGAATCTGCTGTCCATAGCTGGTGGTTGTGCCATCGAGGTGACTGTCTGAAGTTGCGAAACAACAATTAGCCTTCAATTGAGTAGTGAAACCCTCTCTCGAGCAACTAAAGTGATGGTTTATATGACCTTAGACATCCAAGTTTTCCTCTGTGGTGCAGAGGCATGGGCGGTCCCGTCTATATAGACGGTGAGTGGAGGAAGAGATACAACGACGAACTGTACGGGCTGTACAGGGACATCAACTTAGCTAGAAGAGTAAAGGTTCAGCGACTAAGGTGGCTGGGTCATGTAGAGCGTACTTGCTCCGGCCTGGAAAATCGTCGAATCCACCGCCGAGAGACGGCGCAGTAGAGGAAGACCGAGATTCAGGTGGCGCACCCAAGTGAAAGCGAACCTTAACCAACTTGGCGTGCAAAACTGGAGATAGCTAGCTAAAGACCGAGCTGGCTGGAGACGCTAGTTGGTTGAGACTGAGGTCTACCCCACACTGTAGCGCCACCCTAAGTAAATAAGGGCAACAACCTTCGGGTATCCAAGTAAAATATTTAGATCCTTAACAAGCCACATCTATATTAACAATATGAGGGGGCCCCAGTCTTTTCTTAAGCAGATATCAATCTATCTAGCAAGCGTAGTAGAATGGTAGACTATTATAAGAAACTGAAGGAGTTTTGAGCTTCACGCATGTAGGTACAGCTATTTGAGGATGATTCGCATTAAATAAACAATTAACACCCTAAAGTGACGAAGTGGCCAAAAATTGCTTCTACAGTACCCTCTCGAGAACTTTCAAAGGATGTCTTGGGTACGATGAAAATATCATCAAGGAAAGTCAGTATCCTCTCCGGGAAGGAACTAAGCTATTCGCCTTTGCAGCGTGCGAAAGATAGTGCAGCTAGCACATGATTTTTTGCACTTTTATATTCATCAGGCAAGCTGGTACTCCTGAATCTCAACCAGGATAATCCCATTGCGACCCACTCTTCCAGTTTTTTATATTAAGTATTAGTCTATCCTTATTCCCGAAAGACAAGAATGGGAGTCCAGCACATTAATAAATGAACAGGACACCCAGTTCTATACTCATGGGTCTAAGATAGAAATACGAACTGGAGCAGGAGTATTCTGCGAATTCTTACAGATTAAGTACTCAGACTGGGCATAAACTCCCCGGACTTTTGCAGGAGCTGCCAAGATGAGGAAGAGGCAGAGACTATCAAACACTCGCCTCCTCCTTATGGGGAACAGATTCTTTGGATAATCTGGACGATTTGGCACAAGCATCGCTGATGGGCTTAACGAGATTCATAAGGAGCACACGCTGGTTCGAGCAAGGACCGGCTATCTAAGAATAGTGTTAGATGTGGTAACACAACCTAAGGGGTACCACAAGGACCCAATACGCCCCCGCGCAAGCACCTTTTTTGGAGCACATTCCCTCGAGCCTAACCAACCTAACCTAAGATCCCCTGTAAATTCTGAAAACGACACTAAGGCACAAATCAAACTAAAAATACAGGCTTATATGGTCTAGGGCCCAGCTTCTCCCGACCATTCGTGTTGTGCGTGTTATATTTTTTCACACAAAGAAGGGACCCACAGTTTACAGCCATACCCGAAAGGCAAATTGAGAAGCTTTCTCTTGACAGTTATTACTCTTGGACGCTTGTCAGACATTCGCGAGAGGTGGGACCGTGAAAAAACTTTTTGGTGTTTCTGGGATTCGAACGTCGAACATCCCGCTGAGCGGATCAATAACTTAACCACTTGAGCCACTAACTCTTGTTAATCTCTGTTTTTTGGGTTAAAAGGGCATTTGAGAAATAAAGCTCTCAACAAAACAGGTAAGGAGCTCTTCTATAAGACCTTACCTTGGTCCGTCTTTGCCATAATGTAGGCATTTAAAAATGCACTTTCAAAAACGAAAACGATTCAACATCACGGCCCGAAGAGTTTTTCATTTCATCCGACTGTACACAGTGGTAGAGAAAGAGCTCTTCCTAGACGATGGATGCTTGAAAAAGGATCACAACCAGCTCGGCGTGCGAGGTTCGGAATAGTCAGGTTCACTATGTCATACCCTATGACCGAGTGCTCAAATATATTTATTACTTTTGCTTTTGCCCAAATACTACTCTCCAATAATTTTTATTTTTTTTTTATAATTTACTCGCACTCAAGGGGTTATGAATACCCTTTTAATGTTTATACACAGTGTGGGCATTCAAAGGAAGATAGAGAGAGAGAGAAAGAGATTGGTGTAGTGGTTTGAAACTCAGGTGTATTAAGTTTCACACGTTAGCTCCAGGGGTGGTGTCCAGATAACTGGCGAGATTGTTTGTTGTCATTTATTTGTTTTGCCTTCGCTTCTGATTCACAGTATTTTTTTCCCGATCCACCTGATGTCATGAGCATATCAATTATCAACAGAGCAATCATTTTCTCCAGCCATATGACAAACCTACTGCCAGCGTTATGCCTTTGCAGTAGTGTTGTCACAAACTTTCGCAATTTATCGAAAATGCTTATCTTATCATAAAATGCTTGCTGACATCAAGGATTGAACTGTGAACCATCAACTCGACAAATGATGACACTACCACTACACCATTGCCACCCTAATTTCTTTTTATAAGCGAATTCCTTTAATAAATACCAGATTCAGTCATTGTGTCGAAAGCCGACTCTCCAGCTCAAATGCTTTAAAAAATATGCAGACCGACAGTCAGCCACCATGTGTTCGATTTTACATATTCGATACAGAACATTAGAAAGACTCAAACCCTTGATGATGATGACAGCTAACAACAACAGCATTTCAACTGTCAAACTGAATATTGCCACGTTCACAATCTGGCAAAGTACTGGCCAAGGTGTTCCGCCAGGGGTGGTAGTGCAGATTTGTGTTTCGGTGAAAGTTTAAGAGGCTCCCTGTGGTGGACTGAAATGTACTCTTAACATCAAGGGATTTGAGTCCTCTAACAAAGTCCATCACGCATATGACGTTTGTCAGCCCCCTCCTCGGGGTTACAACTATTTATTGATTATTCTCTCTGAGAACTTACTGCAACCCCTTGTGGCCAGGACATCCATCAGAAATTCATCCTTCAACCCAAAAAGCTCTGCAACTCGTCACGTTCGTCGTCGCCAGCCCCCAACTATGTATTATCTTCACGAAAACAAAATGTTATTCCAAGATAATTCCTTTATCCTGTTTACAACTTATACAACTTCTCCTTATCTCCAGCAGCACCAATCTCCTTGGTCCTCTTCTTGTCTTCATTAAACGAACCGCTTCATGAAAACGCTTATGCTTATCATAATTCTCCACACATCCCCTAATAATCCTGGTATTATTCTCTCTCGCTCTGTATATGTATGTGTCTGTGAATGCATACTTTTCCTTCCGCCCAGCCCTGCTCTGGGGTGATGGAGCACTCAAGTGTGCTTAAAACAAAGTATAAATACCAAAGTTAAAGAAAAAGTTTTTTTCTTTTTTTTTCTTTTCTGCTTTTCTCTGTCTTCACTCCCTCTTCGTTTATTTTTGTTTTCCTTTTCTATTTTCTTGTGTTGTTGGTAAGCTATTTCAAACAACAAAGAGTGTTTCCCAAACATCGGAATCCAAGTTGGAGAGGAGTACTCGTACATACTTCTTCTAGCAGAGTGTTTACATATAAAATGTAGCCATGTGTGTGTGGGTGGGTGAATGCCTCCACCCCCACCTCCTGGAGGACACGTGCGCGACTGAGGGTAGATCGAAATTTGACGGTTGACATAGTTAATTAAGACGGTTTGTCGATAAGTGGATAAGTTCTGTATCTCCTTATGTCAAAGATCCTCTCGTGCAATGTGTACATATCCATCCTTGTATCTCGACAGTTGGAATATGTGCCTCGCCTTGATGCGATTAGTGGGACAATATTTGCAATGTTTTACGGTATCTAATTACGAGGAACTTCGTTAACCGCTAATTTGTCTGGTGCCTTACGATGAGGCGGCATTTCGTTGGGGGGTATTAACGTTCTCGGTCTTTGGAGGATTTTATCTGAAAGTCATTCACTTCGAGTGGCTTAAGCCTCCTTTGACGACTTCAGTTGGAATAGTTGCGGTTAGGAGCGAATCATGGATTCCATTGTATACATATGTCTATGTATGCGTGTTTATGTGTGATTGTGGGTAATTTGGAAGAAGCTTACGTTTTATGAAGCTACGATGCTATGAAGTTAAAATTTATTGGGCTTAATAAACAGTTATTGCCGTATGTGAAAAGGACTCTGTGTAATGTTGTTACAGCACATTTTGCAGAAGGAAGGAAGTATTTTGAAGTCTCTAAGGTCTGTTGAAGCGCATTAAGATAATTTTCAATATGCAAAGCAAGGACTGGTAATTGAAAATAGGAACCAAAACGACATGAGAGTAGGATAATAAAGGCTGGCACTTTAATGTGGGACTATTACAGCTACTCGCACTATGCACAAAGCTATAACGTGATTGAGGGAGACTGGATTGGGCATGAATCCGATTTAGATATTTAACAACGTATGTAATTGGTTAATAATTCTCCTGGATCTGTTTATATATTCACAGAAGGCTGTCGAATCCTTTGAGTACTTAAAACTAAAAGCACAACTGGGTCTCTCACCTTATTAATAAATGAGAAAACCATTAAGGAGTATTAAACAAATTCTCAAGATCAACAGGAGAGTGCTCCAAGTCGTCAATCTAAGAAAAAACTGCGAAACTGCGAACGACATCCTAGTTTCTAGTAGAAGACGCCTTTATTCCTAGATCCTTCTTCGTATGATACCCAGCGGAGAGATTTTCGGCGTCCTATAAGTCACAGCTCTGAGGTAAGCCCTTGCTGGTTTAAATAAGTATGTTTACATATAGGCGACCCAAATTTCTATTCCTTTCCCAACCTTCCAATGTGAGTTGGTTACTTACTGCAGTCTGTAGTGAACTTGGACCTCAACAAACATACCTCGGCACTCTCCAGCTATCTCTAAAGCCAGTTGCCCTAGTTTCACATGGCGAGTTGTTTGTGGATTCTTTCCAAAAGTCCCTGTTCATCATTGGTGTATTTCGTAACTGACTCTAAACTGTAGGGCCCTTCCATTTGCGTGAAAAAATATAACACGCACACCACGAATGCTCGTCAGAAGCTAGGCCCTGAACCATATTCTCTTCACCAAGTTTGAAGCAATGTTGTAGAATCCTTGTTGTAGACCTTTTCTGACTTCAAAGCCTTTCGTGATGGTATTGCCTACCTTGGGAAAACAGCGTGCATTGTCATTCTATTGTATACAGCCAAACAAGATTGACAGGTATGCCAAGGCTAGATATGGCTTTGTACAACTCAGGTCTATAAGCACTATCATAGGCGACCTTAAAGTCAGTCAAAGACAGACGGTGGTGGGTATAGATTCAAGCTTTTGGGTTTCTTCAAGACTTACCGTAATGTGAATTTCCCGGATCATCTAAGTACGTCTGCACTGAGATGGAATAACTAGATTGGGAAGGCGTTTAAATTAAAGCATGGACAAGACAAAGATCTGCAACTTCTGTGTAATGCAGTACAAACAGTCCTCTGTCGTCAGGCAAACGATGCTGAGTCACTTTACCTCGTTCGTACTTTCATTAGACTATATTTTACCAGTGAGTAAGCCTATGTTCCGTATAAACCGACTAAGTGATAACAACATAGTCATCCTCTACTGGGTACCAGGTCAGGTGGGAGTAGAGGGGAATGAAGCAGCTGGAAGGATCAGGAACCGTATTCACTGGCCCGGAACCATTTTGTGGGTTGCAGCCGTATACGACACGAGAAAAACTAAGAAAGGAAGATGAATGCAAAGGAGCGCAACTCTGGGAGAAACTCCCCAGACTAAGACAAGCCAAAGAGCTCAATGCTGAGCCGTTTTATAAAGTTCTTGTTTTGCTGTATGCACTTCGAGCAGTCTTTATCTTCGTCAATCTTTGCGAAAAATTCAGCACATTGTAAGAGGTCGTAGAAGTCCTAAAGAGCTACAGATAGCACGATCTTGAGCTAGCTATCCCCAGTTTCACATGCTAAGTTGGTTGAGGTCCCATTTCACTTGCATGCATCACCTGAGTCACGGTCTTCCTCTACTGTGCTGTCTTTTGGGAATAGCTTCGCAGATTTTTCGGGCCGAAGCATTGGTGTCCCTACCCTCAATATGACCCAACCATCTCAGTCATTGGACTCTCACTCTTCTGGCTAAGTCGATGTCGCTGTACAGTCCGTATAGTTCCTAGTTGTAACGCCTCTTCTACTTACCGTTCATACTGATGAGACCGAAAATCACTCGAAGAAAATTTCCTCTCGAAACAACCAAAAGCAACCCCATCCACTTTTGACAAAGTCCATGCCTCTCCACCATAGAGCAGGAATGGGATGATTAAGATCCTGCAAAGGGTCCTTTAGTTGTTAGCGTAGGGGCTTTGCAACAGCGCTGGTGTTGTTATCCGTCTTAATAGCGGAGCCTTAGTAGACGAAGTCCCTAACTACCTAAAAGTTCTATCTGTCTACGGTGACGTTCTGACTTAGACGTTGGTTTTGAATGTCCTTTCTTGTTGACAGTATACACTTGGTCTGACAGACTGTGAAAGCGTTTGAAATAAAAGTATCAATGATATCTGCGATCCACTATAGGACACCTGCTATTTGTTTGGGTACAAGGGTCCGAACATTTTACTTGCAGATCTAAAGGACCTTATCCTTATTTATGTAGCTCTTCAAAGGCAAATTCATCCTTATTTAAGGCTAATTCATTATACTGCTGATTGTTGCGTTTCCTCAATAGCATAACACTTGACAATATGCTTTTCTAAGCCCGGTCGGTAACTCCGCCACAACCATCTCCTTTCTATTACCCTCACATAGTCTTGGAAATCCTCCTATACCCCATATAAGGACATTTCCTAAATAGTTGGTAACTGATATTTGAAAAATAAATTGCAAATAAACGAGGCAACGTAAGGATTCTTCCATTCTCACTTTCGAACTCTGTCGATCTTGATCCTTACACGCAACCTTAAGAAATATTCAAAACTCATCCCATCACAGCATCATTCCATTCGGAAAAGTGTTTAAAATGTCAGCCGCATACTTGAAGCGTGAATATTATTTCAAAATTAAATTTCCAAGTTAACATCACCACTGGGCGTTGCTGATGTGGAAAATTCGAATTTAACTTTGGCACCATCCCCCCTTCTCCCAGCCAACACCACAACAACCATCGTATGGTACAGTCAACAGCAAAGAGGACATTATGCAAGGAAAGAGGCAACAAAAAGAAAAAAAAAAAATAGAAGACATATCACCTCCTTTTACCGTGGGTGTGCTCTCTCTCTCTCTCCCTGAAAGGAAAAAAGAAAAATTGAGAAATATAACGGGCGATGATTTTTCGCAGGTAAATTGAAAAATGATGGAATATCCGGCTCATCCAAGTGCGAAATTCACGAAAAGGTAGTTCAACCGTTATAAGGACAATGATTATTTTTCCATTTTACTAGATTTAAGCACTTTTAACCTGATTGACGGGTGGCTTGACTGTGTGCGTATTGTATGTGCTAAGGAACATGATTTTAAGAAGGTAAACCTATCCCGATAAATTGTTTTAGGGGGTTAAACTCGAAGGTCAAAGATTGAAAGGGAAAGATGACGCATGATATAATATTTCTCCCTTTAAGGACTTCCCTTACGGGAGTCCTACGAGTCAACTGTTGGCCATAATTTGTACACACAGCTAATTTACAAGTGAATCAAATGTGTCACATACCGACATCCTTTTTCCTGTATACATTGCATGTGTGTGGCCAGAAGTGCTTGATTACTTCTACCTGACCCAAATAAGTGTCCTTGTTTCACTCAATCTACGTCATTGTGTATCTTTTTCATTATTTATATGCCATCCGAATTAATTGTTCCAAATGTGTCCTAGAAAGTATTTCACATTGTTCTGGTAAAATGCCTGCGGTTTCGGAACTCATTTCGCTTAAATTGTTGGCATATTTCATGCCATATCCTCATGCCATTAATCATCCGCAGAGAATAAATTTGTTCATATCCTTGCGGGTACGATTTCACGAATTCACATCTCAAAAGTTCACTATTATGAGGATTCATCAGCCCATCAGGGGGGAAACCATTTTCTACCTTCTTAGCGTCCACAGATTGACGTTAGATTGATGTCACTTAAAATAAGGCTTTTACTTAACCGCGTACCACAATTCCACATCACTCCATGTCAAAGTCCAAAGAATCAGGATCAATTGTGGAAACATTTTAATTTCAATTATCCTGGCTTGCAAAGATTATAATTAATAATAATTAGTGCAGATGCGTCTCATTTATTTGCTTGTGGTCTGTTTGAAGGTCCTTTGCAAACACGCATTAGAGCAGCAATAGTGACATGTGTTGGTTTCAACCGCAGGACATCAGACTTGATTTAGTGATTCAAAAGCCAAATGTGCGGTCCAATTGAATGAACTTTAATGGACGGAGAGTTCCATTTGCAAAGGTGCTTTACGATGCACAGAACACATAGTTCATCTAGGATTTAAGTCAGTATAATTAAGGTCAACGTTAAGCGGAGTCCTTGACCAAAATGCCAGCGATTGTGTTTGTGGTTTGCTATTGCGTTTGCCTTGAGGTCGAATGCAAATTAAAAAGTGCATTAGTCAATGCGAAATAGATAGAGACCGCAAGGACACAGCTGGCTGAACTTAACCACAGAGATCGACTGTGGAGAATCGATTAGTTGGTCATTCGATATAAGATTGGAAATTCGATTTGGATTATAATCGGCCGAACAGCTCGATTTCCATTTCGGATTAGTGTATCCTATTATCGTAGTGGTTGCTGTTGACTTTAAATGGGTTCAACATAACGGTGCATCCGGGTCTGGTTTGCCATTCAGCGGGGGAGGGAGCTTTGGATTCTTGCGGATTGAAAGGATTTCGATGGTGGTTTGTTTTATTTCGTGATTTTGTGGGTAACTAAAGTAATTCAAAAATATTGGGGCCACGATTGAAGCATCTCGGCATCCAAGTAGATTTCTGATTCACCCCTTGCGAATGCTTGAACGTTTGAGAGTAAGACCTGTCATGAGAAAGCTTCTCAAAGGTAGAAAAATCCTTTTGAATATGTCTCCAAATCGTGGGTCCCTTTCATTTGTGTGGACAAATTTTACAACAATCATTGCGAGCACCTACACCACATACGGTCTGCTGCACCAATCCTTTGGATTTTGTTACTTCCATTTGCTTAGATCCTTAAGTTACGTGTGTGACTCCTAAGCGCATCTACTTGGCTCATGTGCCTCATGAATGGATCCAATTAGATCTTTCCTAGTTTTTTGAATTTCGCTTTGATCGTCCGGAAACAAGCTTTTCTCTCGGAAGCTATTTTGGTTTCGCCGTCTTGAATAAGTGGGCTCCATTGCATGGACTGACTAGGTATTTGCAGGGTGTGAACAATCCACTGTTTCTGTGTGATCTATATGTTCATTACTCGTTCCTTTAACACTGCATTGCTATTAGTCCAAGCAAAGTAGAGGATACTCGTAGTCTGATGAGTTACGTAGGTGATCCTTAAGTTCGGGGTGAACCCAGATCTCAACCTACAAGCCCCTCCAGTTAGCCCGGTCCTTAGCTAACTGCCTCCAGTTGCGCACTCTAAGTTGGTTGAGGTTTCCTTCTACTACTACGCAAAACCTTAAGCGAGGTCGTTCTCTCCTGCGTTTTCCCTCTAAACTACATGTCCTCTACATGTCCTAGCCATCTTAGGTAGATGATGCGGCACAGTTTTTTCACTATAGTACGATGTCGCTTTACAGCTCGTAAATTTCATCGTTGAATCTTCTCCTCTAGGACTCGTCAACGCAAATAGGACCGAATATTACGAAGAATTTTTCTCTTGAAATGACCGAGGATATCTTCTTCCGCTTTCGACAATGTCCATGCTTCTGCGCCATAAAGCAGGATTGGAATGATAAAGGTCTTCTATAAGGTCTTCTTAGTCATTCGGGATAGGGCCTTACTACTCAAAGCCCAAGGAAACAGCGATTGGCAAGAGTTGTTCTTCGTTTGATTTCTGCCGAGATTTTGTTGTCAGAGTTGATAGCAGAGCCAACTGTGACGTTCTGTCCAATCCGTTGACGTTGTGTGTGGCTTCTTGTTAAACCAATTTTGGGAGCGTCTGTTCAAATACTAACCAACGCTAGTGACATCCGTCTTATTATGTCAATTATGTCAATTACGTCAGTGTAAGCTAGTAGCTAGCGTGGTTGGCTTGTGAGTTTCGCACAATGCTTTCAAGTATGGTATTAAGGAAGTCAAATGACAGCGCATCACCTTGTCGAATACTTTTTTGACATCCAAGGTCTCAGTGAGGTCATTATCGACCTTGATGGAGCAGCGAGTGATTTCCACCATCATCCCCCACAGATGGAAGAGTTTGACTAGGGTGCCAAAACTAGGCATGTGTCTGTATAGCTGGTCTCTATAAATGCTGTCATATGCGGCCTTAAAATCGATAAAAAGAGGGCAAGTATCGATTTGAACTTCTTGGCTTCTCCCCAGGATCTGCCGGAGTGTGAAAATTTAATCGACTGAGGACTTCCTTGGTGCAATTGCGGGGATCTTCCTTCTTCTGGATCACGCAAACGATGCTGAGATTCCATTCATTAGGCATACTACATTCGTCTTACCAAATCTTGGAAATGAGATTGTGCATGCTCTCTATCAAGTCATTTCCAGCTGCTTTGTACAGCTCGGCCGGTAGGCCATCAGGACCAGCAGTTTTGTTGGATTTAAGCTTGGATATTGCTATCGCCATGATACAGTCTGCAAATAAGGGTTTTCCATATTCCCATTACAGACTGTGGCTCTGCTACAAGGTTTCCTGCTTCTTCTCTACAGGTCTCCGTACGGATCTTGTTAGCTTGACACTTTCTTTTATCTTTTGGTTATCCCTCCGTACATTGTTCATAGGGAAAGATCTCTCGATATCGCTCTGTTTACGAGGCAAAGATGAACAACCAAGATCATACCAACCTCCAGCTATTTATGTAGAAAACCAACAGATATCCGCAAACATATTGATCGATATACATATCCCTTTATAGATCCACCTCTCCTTATAAGAAGCGGTTTAGGTAAACGTAGTCACTTGATTTTGAAAATAAGTAATTCTCGCTACCAATAGGCGCACCATGCCGTGATTCTTTAGGATAATAAGTAGCCGCTTGCTTGGCTAAGGGACATCTCAATTTACATGGTAATTTCGAAGCACCCTCAGTGGATAGGTTAGGTAGATGGGTGCCTTGTGACATAGAGTCACTGCTCACTTAGACCAGGTCGGTCCATTGTGCCCAATCTTTTTAACCCTGGAAACATGTGAAACCGCTGTTAGAACCACCCAGATAATGATACAAATCTCAGGAGGTCCCTCAGCTCTATGTATATATATAGGGCAGGACAATCACACAGCAGATGACGAACAGATTCAATTTCTTCTTCGTCCCTGCAACTTCTGCAAAAGTCGTTATGTAGCACACTGAGTTACTCTGCGTGAACGCCAATGGTACAATGTCCACTAATTATGCCGGAAACGACCCGTGAGTTATAACGACTAAGTTTTACCAGAGAGGTTGATCTCTTCTTCCTGAAGGCCGGCCATAGCGCCCTGGCCGTTGCGCATGTTTCCAGATAAACCCAACGTCTGTTTGCTCGACCGACGGCTTCATCTTCTATCTTTTTCCGTAAGGAACTGATTGGGGTTTTTCATGCTCCTACGGTTCTTCCAGTACATTCTGTCAGGAATTCTTGTAGCGAATCTCCTTTCAAAAACTAATATCCACCCTCAGTGGATACTATGCTCTTCACTGTCCTTTTCAAAGAGTCATGCGTTGATCAGTACTTCGAAGACAAATTGCGAGTTCTAGATACTGGTCAAGTACCGAAAATAAGGATGACAAACTTAGGATAGTGTGGAATGATGTAACTGCTGCTCATCTCTGTCACAGTACAGTTCACTGCTACACCTACATACATTTACATATTAGCAGGCTTCCACGCACAGAAGGTTCTTGCTCCCAACATAGATTTCCTAGAATAAGGTTGACTGACACTGCGCCTAAAAGGGTTCACATTCCCTAATGTAAATTATACAAAAATTCTAGCAAAAAAAAACTCCTTTTTGACAGCCCAACAGAGCGAATTCTTCCACTAAATCTACTCCATTTGTCGTACTCTACTCAGATATTCCAAGAACATCTTCCAAAACACCCCCATCAAATGCTTCATGATGTTAACCCGAAATTCCCACATGCAATAGGTCCCCTTAACAGCTTGACATCAGTCACACTACAAGAAGCCAGCCATTTGGTTCTATGTATCACATGGCACCTCCTATATGCAGAGGACACTTTCAATTCCACCTGACTGCCACTCCATGAATTTTGCCATGAATAACTTAAAACAATTTCGAAATGTGTCTCGTCGACACCTCTGCACCCTGAAAAGGACTCCGAATCGCACATCAAAGGACATAAAATCGTCTCAACCTCAATTGTGCATTTCCTGACATTCAGTATTGTTTTTGACAATACTTCCGAGAATTTTTCATATTTCCCTTTAAGCTATCTTTAAAGTCTACCATTGCAGTACCTAGTGTACAGTGAATCCTTGTTGTCCTGGCAACAAAGACATTCCAAATAAATTTCATAGATTTCCATTTTCCAATTCATGGAGATACAATTTCTGATTCCTTCCTATGGCGCCCACAACGATACCAGACTCACCTTGAACGGTACCGGTACGTAGTCCTAGAGGAGACCTAGGGTTGCTAAAATCCCTAAATGAATTGAAAATTTAATCCCCAATTAATAACGATGAAGGCGAGAAAGAGAGTAAAGGGGAAAAATGCGGAAAAAGGCGCAAAACAGGACTTTATATAATTTTTCATGGCCACCCCGAGAGTCCTTGGGGACCGTTTTGCTAAATTTGAACCTCACAAATCACTATGACACAAGGCTACAAATTCTCCAAGACAGCTGGCAATGCAGTGATTGTATACATACATACTCGTACGTATGGCAGTGCGGTTGCCAAAAGGGGAGGTATCATCCCCTAAGTCTGTTAGGACGACTACGAGTATGCTGGGTAAAATTTAACATGACAGTGCACAGCTCCTTCAAGAGAACCGACCGAAATAAATGAAAATAGATGGAAGGATGATTCTCTACCAACGGCAGCTGAAGAGAGAAAGCGAGAGAGGAATACTGAAAATAAAAAGGACTATCCACCACCAGGAAAACCAAGAAACACAACGGTCGAGTGGACAGTGACACAACTTAAGAGGATGTAAATTATTAAAAAAGTAAAAAACAGCAAAAAAAAAAGGAACTAGAGGCAAGAAATTATCCTTGTACCCTGTTCTACGGAAAGATTAATGTGTGTCACTTGAGTAAGCTCTGGGGCTATTTCATAATACCATGGTCAGACGGTATCGGTATCGTCGAAATGGAAAAGGATGCATGAAAACAGATCCAAGAGGGACAAGACACACATTTTGGTTTTCTCATTTAAATAGGTTTACATGCATTAAATTGGAATTTTATTTTGACCAAGTGACAGGACATGCCTTGACCTCAGTTAAAGTGGGGGTATCCATATAAGCTGGCGACTTTTTACTAAGTGAAAATGCTTAGGAATGATATGTTGGTCCTGTTGCCAGAGTGCAATGGATATTGGATGGGTTTGTTAAATTGAAATGGACGCAAATTGAAATTGGACTTGACTGGATTTTGGAGGTAATCTGACCTGGCATTTATTTTTTGTGTGATAGCTTGTGTTTGTGTACTGCAGTACTTGCGGTTATGCGAAGTTATCGAGGGCAAACTGAAAAGCTTTACTTTTTCAGGAAATTCAATAAATTTCCCCAAATTCTGTTGACGAAGTTTCGGATACACCGCTTCCCTTAGAAAGGAAGTTAGCTTTAAGGGCTGATTCACATTATATGTGTGCTTCAGTAAGGCAGCATAGGGATGGGCAAGCATTCTACAAAGCTGAGCCTTTTTGCGAACGAATTTGAAGAGGCTGCATGGATGAAGAATTATTCCTCACCTTCTTTGTTTATGCCCAGCTCTCTCCTGTAGAAGGAAGCTTCACTTAGGAAAACTTTATTACAACGATATTAGCGACCTAATGGATATCGACATTAGAGCCTCCTGCGCTTCATAAGAGGCTCAAAATGGTTTAACAATGGACCTACCATTAGTCTAAGTGTGTTGGCGACTCCTAGCTGGCAGCTGGTAGAAAAGAAAAGGCCACGTTTTCTGATTTTATTTACAGCACATACTGAACTATTCCTATTCGTAGCACTGGTTGTTGAACAGCAGTTTTTGAATTCATCGAGATAATCCTTAGCGGGTACTTAGCTCTCTTTCCGTTCTAAATAGCTTTACACATATCCATCCTGCTACGTGACAGCAAAGGTCATTGCACATAAGAGTATCTCCAGATATTCCCTTTTTTGTTTATTCTGACTCTCTGGGCGCGGTAATGATTTCATCCTGAGAGATGAGTTGTGTATCCTTAGCTATGTAGCAGCGAACCACATATCAGGTCTTTGATGACTTTTATATGCTTCCGTAAACCCTTCAACTTGTTGTTCTTCAAAAGATTAGTAGCGTAAAACTGGACAAAGTAAGTGGCCCGGTGTGACTACTTACCTTGCCGTGGTGCAGGGGAAAGTAAGAGGCGATGTCAACAAACTGTGTATGTAAACTGCAGCCAAGGATGTGAGTCAAACTAACTGCTAAGGAGGTCTTTCAGATGTCCAGGCCTTATTCCAATAACAGTCACCTCAATAGCATCGGACTACCTAAAACAAAATGAAGAACTTTTGACGAACGCATTCAAGACTTGGCAGCCAACCAAGTAAAAGTGTAGAAAACAATTTAACGTAACATAATGTTCTAGGAGATCTAAAATAAGTTTGAGGAACGTTTGCATGTTGATTTCGAGAAGACACATAACACGACTTAAAAATTCCTATGTACAAAGCCCTTGTGGGTGCCGTAGCTTAGTGGTTAGTGCGTTGGGTTACTAAGAGGGAGGTTAGAGGTAGACGTAACTAAGTTAGTAGAAGAGTATCTGAGAATCTTCCAGAAACTTCTCTTCAGCATCTTCGTAGAGCGTATTTAATATACTAGATTCATTGTGTTCATAGGTGGCCCTGCAGTTCGGGGGAAACCTGCGCCTCAGCCAACAGACCTCTCGAGGTAGCGCGGGCCTTAGGTAACTGTCCTCACTTGCGAAGCCTAAGTGAGTATAGATTCTGTTTTACTTATGCGATCCACCTTAGGCGAGCTTGTCTTCTACTGCGTTGTCCCTCCGGGCTGGATTCAAAGACTCTGCGGGCCGGGGCACTGTTGTCTATTCGTTTTACATGTCCTAGCCATCCTAGGCGACTGATGCGCAGTTTGACTAGCTAGGTTGATGTATCTGTACAGCTTGTTAACTCTATCGTTAAATTTACTTTACAAAGCCGATCAACACCAAAGGGACCGCATATCCTACGAATAATTTTTCTCTCGAAGCGGCAGAGGATTTCCTCTTCCGCTTTCAACAGTGTCCATGCTTCAGCGCCATAACTATATAGCGCATCTCTATACATGCTGTCATGTACGGCCTTAATAAAAGATGGTGAGTATTGATTTGGACTTCGTGAGTTTCGCCCAGGATCTGTGAATTTATGAGTTTCTGACGATCCACGCAAATCACGCATTGAATAGCGGAGGAAAATACTTTGTAAAGCTCATGGTAAGGCCTTCAAATGTTGCTAGCACAATCATATCGAGTCCTTACACTAGTAATGAACACGGATCCGAGACTAGCACATCACAAAGCCAAGTCCTAAGTCCTTAAAGTAGAATGTTTATCCATATGCAAGCGAAACGTAAAGTCACAACCACACACCACATTCACTGAGGGCCAAGCTCATCTCAAATGAGGTAAAAAGATATTTTTTTGAGGTAAGCTCAAAAGAATTCCTTTAAGACGAGATGGAGAAGATTTGTATGTCTTTACCAGTCCCTGACTATAAGTTTTGTATTTTTTACTGTTAGTATGTCGGTGATTGGTCCAAGGTGGCTCCCTTGACGTACCCTGAAGTTACTTTAGAAGGAATCAGGTTGCTGAAAATTTAGCAAGAAGTTAGCAAATATTTTATGTGAATTTAAGAGTAGGTGAATAGCCCTGGGACCATGAAACCAGCCATTATCTGTATAATTTAGTAGAAGATCTTGGAACCATGATATTCGAGATAGAAAGATTTACAAAGCGCCCTTCAATGCCTTCAACAATCTTATGCTTCACTTATCGTACCCTCGAAAGTTTTTTGTAATACATGCGAAGCTGTTCGTCGCATTCATATATGTAAGACAGAAACCCCTTTACGAAAAAAAATGGATTTGTCTGCGACTTCAACTTACCATCCACATAGGTTGGCACCAAAGAGGAACTCAAATCCCTCAGCTCGAGGCATAAAATTACGCTCTGCTGGATTCCGGGACATATGGGTATCCACGGGAATGAGGTGGCTGATGAACTAGCCAGCAAAGGCTCAGAATCAAACGACCTACAAGCGGACAACTCTGTGTTTGAACCCATCAGTCCCCTCATGTCCAAAATCTCTTCAGACTTCTACAGCAAGGTCAACGAAAGGTGGAGTACAATCACCTCATGCCGGGTCTCTAGAAAGCCTTCGACCCAATACGACAAAAAGATGACCAAAACACTCTGATCATTAAACGGTCCACGGCTGTCACTCCTCATAGGAGTCCTTAGGTTAGGTTAGGTTGAAGTGGCTGCCAGCTAGGATTCGCCAGCACACTTAGACCAATGAGGTCCGTTGGAGCCTCCCTCCACCTACTCGTCTTAAAACCAATTAGAGCTTCTTATGAAACGTAGGAGGCTCTTGATGTCAATATTCATCAGGTCGCCTATATCATTTTAATAGGGAGCTCCTAAGTGGAGTTTCCTTTTACGGGAGAGAGATGGGCAGAAACAAAGAAGGTGAGGAATAGTTTCCTCCTCTTCTTCATCCATGCAGCTGCTACAGAAATCGTTCGCGAAGAGGCCCAGCCTTGTAGCGTGCTTGCCTATTAGACAGTGTCCAGTGACGACACCTATATGCAATCTGTTGAGAGAAATCAAATTCTTAGAGCGTTTTAGATCCAGCTTTGGCCAAATCTGTTTTGTCGCTAGACATGTTAAACCACTTGTCCACCTAAGATTTGCACTCTCGATAGCATCCAGCTTAAGTTTAAGTTTGCGAGTAGCGATTGAAATACCTAAGGTGCCGTTGTCCGGCAAGATGGGTTAAGTTGTTCCTTCTTTGGCGAGTTCATCGGCCTTACAATTCCCTGGAATGTCTCTATGCCCCGGCACCCAACACAGGTGAATATTGAACTGCTCAGCCATCTCCACAAGAGACGCACGGCAGTCTAGGGCTACTAAAGAGTTTATAGAGGTCGATTCCAGGGATTTGATTGCTGCCTGGCTATCAAAAAAAAATCGGAAATCTCTAGCAGATATCACGTTTTTCTTAAGCCAAGATAGGGCTTCTTTGATCGCCATTATTTCCGCCTGCAACACACTACAGTGATTAGGAAGACAGAAGGAGAGCTTAAGGTTAAGCTTATCTTAGAAAACACCTGCACCGACTCCGCCTTTGGTTTTTGACCCGTCAGTGTGGAAGTGAATAGAATCATCTACTAAAAATGAAGAGTCCTTAGGAGTCAGGTATCCCACACTGGGGAACGCAATGGATCCGTTGAGATCAGAGTGAGACTGCACCCCAGCTGATGCCTACCTACCTACCTACATACCTACCTAGGTTGGCACCAGAATTTAGAAAATGGTTTGTAGTCTAAGGCAAAAGAAAAAGGAATATCAGTAAACACGGCACACTCGGCTTTGTTTCCCAGTATTATCAACCGTTTCTCAAACGCTTTCCAGGCTCAAATATTTCTGCTTTATAATAATATAATAGTCTCCAGTAGACTACCACTACCGACACCTCGTACTTTATAAACCACGTAGTCCCCCAAGGCCACCTCTGTACAACCAAAACAAACATCGAGTTAATTGTTACAGCCCACTTCGTCGCGTCGCTGCATCATATTTGGCAATCAACCGCCCTCAAGGGTTCAATGCCCGCTCATAAACCTATTAACGGCAGATATGTACCTACACTCCCCAGCAGAGGCACATCCAAAGCAAAGATAAACAAAATGGACCTGCCAGCCATTACCGCTAAACACCGTCGATTAAAATTGCCTCGCCTCATAAAAGTAATAAAAACTCACCCGGAAGCGTATTCGACATATGGAGGATCCATTCAGGACAGTCTCCTGACTGTCTGCATACCTCAGCGTGTTGTAGAGCAGAAAAACTTTTTATCTAATGAAAATTTTACACAACATTACCTGGGATACCACGTGAACGTTTTGGCCAAGTGATGTGCATTTATTGGTGTCGCCTCCACCCTAGGTACATCGGTCCTACCACAGGATGTAATGATGGAAACAATCGAAGTAAACAGTTTGCCTTTAAATAACCGTAGAGGGTGAACGTGCTCTTCGGTGGAATGGGAGTGGGAATGGGGTGCATTTCGTCTACAACATTCACAGACATGTTTTAAAGATAACAAAGGACGAGAACAAAAAAATTGAAAATGAAATAAAAGCGGACCAACAAAACCAACCACATCCTTCGACTACACTTTACGTGAAGCAGCTTGAGGCGAGTCTGCTCCATGTCACTGTCTACAGTTGAAATGTCCTGTCTGGAAGCAGACCACAACTATGTATGTTGGTTTTTCACTGGCACTCTCCTTTCAAGCACATTGCCTCCATCCATTTATGTGCGTCATAAAGCCAAATGGCTATGATTATTGCGCGCAATTATTGTTATTGCTATTTATGTCCTGATTACATACAAAGTGCTGCTTTTTTTCCTTTTCTTTTCTGCAAATGCAGCGGTTTTCTTCTGTTTCTGCACGTACACACACAGAAGGCAGTGTATTTTTATTTCTTCCTGTCGGGCGACAAAAGGCAGGATAATGATTTTCGACCCTTTTGTAGTCCGTGTCCTTTCTGGTCTCCGGTAAAAGCTACTTGCCTTGTGCCTAATGGATGCTTAGACAGTGTTAGATCCTTGTTCTTCAGTTAAATCCTTTTTTAAAAGGCAACAACTGAAGGGGAACGGGTAAAAGAAGTTCGGCAAGGAGCCAAAGGATTTTAATAATGCTCCATTATGAGCACAATGAATTGAGATGTACTTACATGAAGCTCCTTAGACAATGTCCTGCATTTAGTCAGAACTATTAGTGCGTAGTAGAGCTTTAGTCCTGCCAGGAGTGGATTGAAAATTGAACTCTCATCAACTAATTCATGTGAGGGTTGTGTTAAATTATTTGATGGTTCATTACGTCCTGGATAGGAAATGGTGTTGGAACCACCCACAAACAAATGCAGCGGAAACGTTATGTGTATCTGCCGAAGTGTGGTGGGGTTAGAAATTCATCTCCTCAGGACATGGTGGTAGTGGTGTGGTGTGTGTGGTGGACCGCTCATGGGTATCATAATCACGATCATCGAAGTGAAACCCGTGAGAGCGGAAATTATTCATTGCATGCATGAATTAGTTTTTCCATGGCAAATGGTGTTGATCCAATTTTCTTTCGAGAGTCCTTTACACCTGACAGCGCATAAGGCAAAATGTGGAGTATAAAATAGGCCCTCAGGGTCGTCAGTTTTGTCGGTTTTTGCTTTATTTGCAGATGATAGGGGCATACTATGTCCAAAGGATGTACGCTGGAGACAGTGGTGTACGAGAGATATGATAAAATATGTTTCCGTGAGGATAATTCAAGGAACTTGGGCTTCTGTCTGATTGGGTTTAAGAGAGAAGAAGTGTGTGTCTCAAGAAAGCCGTGCGATATAAAAACCAACACCAGAAAAGGAGGTATACTCCAAGAGCTGATATGTGACGATAGGTGCACTGAAAAACCAAAAAAAAAACTTGATTGAGGCCACTTTTTGCAAATTTTTTTTCAAGCTGTATGCTGGAATTTTTTTTAAATATTTTCCAAAATTAAGGAGGTTACCCAGAACTCAGAAAATCCATCGGATATCAGAGGAAGTTGCAGTGGTGTATTATTGGTATCCGCATGGGAATTTAGAACATTACTTCGGGTATTTCCTGCAGCTCATCGAGTAGTAGTATATGCCCCTAAAACACGTTTTAGGGTGGAGTCCTCTTCTCACTGTTATGGGTCCTTGTTCTGAAGGAAGCACTACAAGATTTGAAAACAGTGGAATCAAAATCATTGCTAAAGCGGATGATGTGGAGCAGCTAGTGCCAAGCAAGTCGTCTTAGCAAGCAAGTTGGAGGGATCTTACCCATTGTGAGGCCCCTTGGTGGAATGGCTATCCTTTGCCCATAGAAACCTAATTCTGACTCTAATTTGCTCCGATATTTATTGTCTTTACATACAGACCATACGTGAGGATTTGATGAAATGCATTAACTTGTCTGATGGCGTGCTGACGAGTTCATCTAGGTCTTGGAAAAGTAACTCCAAAGGAATTCGTTCCCGCTGTGTTGGAGACCAGTGCAGTGGCATAGGAAGTGGATTGTGTCCTCAAAAGCTCCCTTGTCACCGCAGCCTCTGCAAATGATACCGTAGAGAGTTGTGCCCCGTGATAACCCCAACGAGGATGGAAAGGTATTTCCTGTCTTCCCGTATAAGTCTCTCGGTTCTGCCTTTATCGAAGGACGGCCATAGCTTCCTCGTGATTACACAGGTATCCAAGGAGGACCATCTGGTGTTCGCCACTCTTATGGCTATTTTCCCTACTTCAAGCTTGAGTACGCAAGGCGGGATGTTCACGAGTGGTTCTGCTTGTCTTGAAACGGCTGCAGAACCCTCTCTTAGTTAGGTAAATTGGTGCCCTAGTTGACAGGAGGAAGCTCTCAATGGCTCACTTAGACTAGCGATAAGTCGATTGTACCCAATGGTAGACCCATGAGAACCTAAATCTCATTACTGACGGCTGAATTGAACCACCCAGATATGTGTATGAATCTCAGGCGTTTGTTCAGCTCTATGTTTCTTAGATCATGAACCTCCTCAGAGAAATAACTCCCAAGAGTGTTATTCCTTTTGGCAGCTACTGCTGGGCAATCGCATAGCAAGTGGCGATTGGATCATATTTCCTCTTCGTCCCTGCAGTTCCTACAGAAATCGTTGTGCTGCAGGGTTGCCTATCAAACTATCATGATGCCGACAGTTGTCCGAAAAGCGCTGCAACTGAGTTTCATGAGATCTGCGGAAAGGAGCTTGGCTTGCTTGCAGATTTCTATTTGGTAGACTTTATCACCGTGTTTCATTCTTCACCCTTAAGAGGACACTTCGATTAGGGCACGACAACAGTGGCAACTCCCAAGCTGCTGAGAAAAAGCTAAAAATTTGGAGCATATCACAATTCATTGCTTACATAGGTACGCAAGCGAAAGGGATCAACTGGAAGGAAAACTATAGGAGACACCATCATCCCATCAGCACGATGCAATATATTCACGGATAGGGAGGTGGTTTTAGTCGGCATACTTATTGAACTGATCCACTATCCGCACCAGTGTCATCCGAAAATGTCCACTAACCAATCGGACAGCGTATGCAGCCACCCGCGTGGACACTACACCATTCTCAACGATCTTAACATCCTCTCAGAAGACATCGACTACACCTTTCCTCAACTTCTGTTCGAAAAATGTTTTGAAACTCGAATACCCACCAGAGACGACTAGCAAGGCAATCTCGGGTTGCAAAAGGAATCCATGCGATTGTATACGGATGAATCCAAGACAAAATCAGGAGTAGGTGGAGGTGTATTCTCCAATGATTCCAATCTAAAAATCTCCTTCCGCGTCCCAAATCACTGTAGCGTCTTCCAGGCGGAGATGATGACGATTAAGGAAGCCTTGTCGTGGATCACGTAGAATATGATATCTAACCGGGATATCATCATTTTTACTGACAGCCAAGCCACGATCAAGTCTCTGGAATCCGTCACCTTTAACTCTCGAACTGCCATAAATTTTGCCGAGCCACAGTGACATTCCAGGGAATTGCATGGCTGATGAGCTCGCCAGGCAAGGTACAACCCTATAAATTTCACTGCATAAGGTGAATCTCGGTATGCCTATCACTACAGTTAAAATGCTATTCAAACTTAACGCCACAAACAGTACCAATCGCAGATAAGCAAATGATACAACCTGTTTAGTCACTAGACAGATCTGGCCTAAACTGGATCTCAAACGCTCCAACTGTCTCATAAGTGAGAAAAGGGAGCTTATCTCCAGCATAGTAGGTATCGTTACAGGGCACTGTATTGTCGGTAGACACGCCGCTAGGGTGGGCCTCTTGGCTAGCAACTCTGTAGAAGCTGCACGGATGAAGAGGAGCAGGAAACCATTCTACATCTTCTTTGTACGGCTGAAGCTCTCTCCGCTCGTAGGAAACTGCATTTAGGGGTGTACTTCTTCAACAACCTTGGCGAACTGGGTAATGCTAAGAATAGCAGCCTCCTGTGCTTCATAACTAGCTCCACCTGGTTCAACGGGTAGCTCTTTTTTTTGGAGATACTGATCGTATGGTAACACAATAGACCTTTACTGGTCTAAGTGAGGTTGCATACTTGCAGCTTGGCACGTCAACCTAACCTAACCTAATCGAGAAAAAACGTTTCAATGTTCCAGAACTTTTCTTTTGTGAAATCCGCTTTTGTCCTTTTTCGCTGCGTTGCTCTATATGCAGCTTTACACTTTACAACGTTTGGAAAAACTGCAGCAGTTGGGTGTAATAGCTTAATGCCAGTATTGCCACCAGTCTTTTGCACTTGTCGTTGTCACAGTTGTAGGTAAGTAGGTAGAAGTGGTGGTTTCAAGGATAATCCCGAGACCCAGTTAGCACTATGGCGTGCCGTTTTGTTACCATGACTTTTGGAACCTATTGGTGATACTGGATATGAATAATGTTTTGCTAGAGGAGTCCCCACTAGGGCCTAGATCCAGCTTGTGGTGTTGAGAAAGAGTAAAAGATTGGCAATTCTCCCTTTCGCGAGTTCACCAAGGTTGTTTAGGTTTGCCTAAATCGCGGTATCTAGCCCTAGCCAGAGCAGGGCACCCGCAACGGTAGTGGTCAAAGGATTCTTCCTCGTTCACGTCTTTGTATGTAGCTGCGGCAGTGGGTATTAAAACGGGCCAATGACCCGTGCAAATCGTTACAGTTCTGGCGATGTCCGTGCGACTCCTTCTAAGGAGCTCGTTTGTTCTCCCGATTTTATAAGTGGGCCACATCCTTCTCGATATAGAACAACTGTTTAGTTCACTCCACTTTGTCTGAGATTTTGATAGATAGTGTGAGAAGACTCTACCCTTAACTATTCCAAGCGGAATGTGGACATTTTCCGCTACGGAGACCTTGAGGGCCATGCAAACAAAATCGTTTGCATATACATATATTTACGGATGCTGCCATATAAGAATTTTCGACTGTAGTCTACCACATCTCATTCTTCTGCAAAATTGTGTAGGGGTGTAGGTGCCTGCCCAAAGCACAAACTTGCGTCAAGCATCAGATGAAAACTGTTTGCAGCCACTGTGCACTGAGCTCCCTGTTGTTGCATCTCCACGACCATATCAATCTGAATCTCCTTAGGGCGCAAATTTACAAAATGATGTAACCGAGATCGTTGTAGAAAGTCAAGCAAAACAAAAAAAAAACTGTAAATCTCCCATATCCTGAAGGTTAAGGAACGGCCATCGACAATTTTATCAGCGTAACTGTCACACATGTTGCTATTTTGCTAAAGGTGCTTGGGCTGCTATCGTTTTCCCTACACATAGTATCCCATTGCATCCTGCTCATGGTTTTCCTTCCGCCTTTAGGACAGGAACCCACACGGATCTGCACACATATTCCAGTGTATCCTGGTTGAAAATAATTTTCGGTCACCGGACTGTGATTGCATTCCATTGCGGCGATGTAGTTAATGGACCGGAGAAAAATTGATATGTTGCCTTATGCACATGAGAGGGCAGCTCCACTGTAATAACATTGCACGATGGTGCGCAATAAGGATGTAAAGGATGTTGCAATGGATATGCAATAAGTGAGTGATTTCATGCATTTATGACTGTCGTCGTTGGCGGACATGTAAATTCAATTTTTCGTTAAATTGAATTAAATTTGTTTTTTTTTTTTTTTCATTTAATGATATTAATGTTTGCAGCACAGGGTGGCGATAACATCAATTCAATTAAATCGGAAAGTGAACTGAACATGCAAGGAATTATGTTGTGTTGATAATAATGAAATCGATGACAATGTGTGGAAGTAAATAGTAAATGTTGGTCATCTGTGGATTTTTATTGGAAATGAAATGTATCTGAGCTCATTTATCGAAAAATTTTAAGGTTGAGTGGGGAAAGTACACACATATGTAGTTGGGTTGTTATTTCCTTACAAGTTCAATACTAGCCAAGGTCATCCAATCCTTGTCACAGAATTTCTTTTAGCTGTGACCGAGGTGCTAAGGATTGGAATCGTGAATATGATCACTGGCAACAGGGTGACATCAGGAGCTCTCTTTGGCGCCAAATTAAGCTTATTTAAGATATTTAATGCTAAACTTTACCTGGACGAGAATGAAATTGCGACCCAAATTTTTGTTTTTTCTTTTGTACAACCCTTGGCATCGACACTGCGACCTGAAAGGTCTATTGTATCGATGGGTTGGAGGTAATCCAAAAGACGCACTACCTCCCTAATGAAAGTAAGTAAGTCCTTGGTAGTGAATCTTTTTCAGTTCCACTGAAGTAAGTATCTCCTTGTGGAGAGTACGTTTCCTTAGCCAGTGCAGTGCCGGGCATTCGCAGAGAATGTGTTCGGATGTTTCATTTTCCTCGAGACAGAATCGACAATCCGTAACAGATTCATCTAGTTGAGGTGGTATCTCAGGCCGCAGTGGCCAGTTAGGAAGCCTGCTAATTTCCTAATGCTCTCCTTATCTAAGTTAAGGATTTCCATATAGGAGTAAGGCTTCATTAGACGCTTGGATTGTCTTAGACCAGGAGCATTATCCCAGTAGTCAAGACGACTACTTTAGGCAGCAGCTCAATTGACTCTGCAATACGGTTCTGGTCCTATGAACGCGGAGTCTGACTCAGCCTAGCTAGGTCATCCGCTGATTCGTCGCCTTCAATACCTTGGTGACCGAGTCCCCATCCTAATTTAGCCTCATTTTGTCTGGAAAGGGTCTTACCATCATGGTATACAATCAGTGTATCATTTCAGGGTTGAGCCTCCAAGTTCTGCCACAAACACGCCTTCTGGCCCACATGGCTTCAGTGGCACGCTGCGTGGCTGACTTAATGTGTGAGTTCCAATTAAGTTTTCTATCAAGGATGATCCCTAGATATTTGACTTCATTGGAGTATTTCATGGTGGTGCCTCTTATGCCTTTTATGGCGACACACATTCTAAATGAGTATGTGTCTCTCTGTAGCCGTGGGACTTTCACTATGACTTTTTCACCATGAGCTTGACTATGACTACTATGACTATTACTACCTCTATGACTATGACTAATAATTCGTTTAACTATGACCTTTACCATGAATTATATGAATAACTTTAACTATGACTTTGAAGATAAATATTTCTGTAACTATCGATGAATACATACGATTACGACTGTGACTAGGACTGAGTATAACTACAATAATAATGATTCTGACTATGACTATGACTTTTACTGTGAATATGAGTACATGCATGTAACTTTTTTTGCGCTGGGAGGTGGTAATTTTCAAAGACGAATCTGAGCCCGTTTCCAGTAAGAGTGTGGGACTAAAAAAAATACAAATTGTTGACGCAACAGACCGGACGTGGTCCAGGGCCTAGAGTGTGGGACTATTACCCAGTAACTCCTTCTCCCTTCTTACCCTTTCTTCCTGCGGTATCGTCTTCTCGGCATTTCATCGTAGGGGGGTTTTTGACTTAGTTTTCATTTGGAATTCGTGTTAGTCCCGTTGGACTCCTTTCTCTCATGTTCCAGTACTCTTAGTTTGGTAGTAATCATTTTTGCATCTATAGCCACTGCATCCTTTTCTTGGCTTTTAACCATTTCACCAACTACAGGTATATGTTTTAGGGGGTCGGTGCTTTGCCTAGTTTTTCCGTCAATGTTTGCGTCTCGTCTTCAAGCCGTGGGCATCGTAAAACACAAGTTTGGCGTCTTGGATGCAGTCAACACATTGTGGAGAGTAAGGGCTTAATTAAGCATGATTGCTTGAATTTATGAGCAAAATGATCCATGGTCTGGGTAAGATGAAACCCTACTTCACCATACTGTCTTTTTTTTCATGGCTTAACTTATGGTATAGGCACCTGCTTCCACCTACCTTTTCCGGAGGCGTACCGGCGTTCTTCCCCTCGCCTATGCTACGTGCCCTCAGTGGTATCTGCTGGGTTTCGCTGGTTAAAGCATTGTCGTTGCTGCTCTTCTGCCAGGATGTCTAGCCATTGGCTGGTAGCCATTTTGGCTATCACACAAGCTGCATCGCTGGAAGTGCTACGGTATGCGCAACACACTCTTAATGTACATATTATATACACTGAAGCAGTATTTCTTCTGTTTGCTCTCGTCTTCATGGCTCTCGCCCTGATTAGTGCGGCGGAGAACTATGGGCGCTATTATCAGAAGTAATCTTCGTCTAGGGCGTCCTGTATTAGGCATGAACACGTTGGCGTTCGCTGCTGTACGACTTATACACTTGAAGTGTCCCTTGAAAGATAGGCTCATATCTAGTACCTCTCTGATGTATTTTATGTGCGGCTTCGATGTTTTTGTTGATCGTTTCCGCGTTCTCCCTGCTGCTTATAAGAACCGCTTCCATTTTGTGTTAAGCAAGCGTGAAGCCAGCCGAATTCAACCAGTTTCGTAAGGTCCTTATTGTGGACCTATCTTTTCCTGTAATTTGTCAATCACGACAATTGCAGAGACGAAGTCGAAGCCGATAATTTTTGTCTCCTCAGGTATTGGAAGAGCAAAGGACCTAGCCCTGTGGTACTTTGACGGTGATCTTATATACTTTGAGTCCATTGTCTGTATCGAAGGTTAAGAGGGTGCGCCTGAAGTAGTTAGTCACGATTTTGGTTTGATATCGTGGAACTCTTAAGTCTCTGAAGACCTGTTGTACATGATTCCGGTTTTGCAGTGTTGACTCCATTTTTGATATCCGGGGTTATCACTAAGCAGTATTTGTTGTTCCACTTCTTGCCTTCTATCATTTCTTTGCTGTTTTTGCATCTACTATTCAGCATGCCTTCTGGAAACCATATTGGTGTTTCGACAGTCAGCCTACAGTTTCTATCGCTGCTTCCGATTTGCTGCGGATAATTCCTTCCAGAACTTTTCCTGTCGCGTCTAGTATGCACAGCGGGTTGTATAATCATGATTCTTCTGGTGGCTTATCCCTTTTGGGAAGTAGCTCTGAATTTTGGAAAAATTAATTTTTTCAAACACGTATTGTACATTTCTACGAACATGGCTAGGCTTTGAATATAGTCCTGAGAGCGTCTGGAGAACTCCAGAAAGCGTTTTTTTTTTGGAATGGAATAATTATCTATCAAGAGAAATTGTCTTTCATATTGGCTTTATAGGCCGTCTAATCAGAGATCCTGCAGATCCTCAACAGACGTCGGCGCCTGTAAAAGTAGATGAAAGAGGAAGTTACTATGACTATGAGCTATGAGGCAAACTTGAATGCTACTCTTGTAGCATTGTAACACTCCATTCCTTTTCCGCAGGAGTTTTACACATATCAGGTGGGTGATACACCATTAACGGCCTTAACAGGTACCTTCTCAAAATCGAAGCCTCAAGTCTTCCATTTCTGCCTAACTTTGTTTCAATATTAACAGAAAACTATCACCCATCCAGAGTCCTTAAACTAACCTTCATCCAGGCAAAAATCCGATTTCCTGCTCGCAACATCGAATTGCAATATAAGCTGACATTTACCTCTACCTACACACATTTATGAGAGTCCTGAGTAATATTCAATCCCAATGCATACACAACGTACGCTGCGGGTCAAATGGGTAAATCCGATTGTACCTTGTATGTTATCCTTGTCGAAGACCAATGGGGTCTTGTGGGCATAATTGCATTTCCCAGTCCCAACCAATGTGTGAGGGAGTTGCTGCAAAATTTTCATCCCAAAATCTCTGTAATGCACAAGCACTCTCTGCCTAAATGGACGTAGCGTATGTCCTTCGATATGGAAAATATTTTTGCACCTCTCACCATCGGTAAAAACAGATTCCATCCTCCTCCGATGCACATATGTAAAAAATTCGGATTAGATCCTAGTATCGAGTCGTTTTTTCTCTTTTTTTTTTTGAAGGAAAAAAATCCTTCGCCACAGGAAAACTCAGGTTAAATGACTCGACAAAAAAAAATATTTTTTTTTTCTTTCGATGAAAAAGGTGAGCGAGCGATTTAGTGATGAAAGGACTCCCGTGCAAAAGTCCCTTTTAAGCGCTTAAACAAAGTTTTGTTTGGAATTTGGAATATTAACATAACCATCCGGTAGGGCAGTGTCACTGGCCCGAAACAATGGCAAGGACATTACCATGCTACTTACTCGAAGAGGGCGTTCTGGTTCCGGTTCCACCGCTGTAATAACTTCACGTGGGCTTTAACTGAACGAAAGGTTCATGATCCTTTTTCGGATTTGTTTTTTCATCCACACCTTGCAGGGCATTTTTCCGCCCTTCCCTGCTTTCTTGGCAGCAAGGATTTAATTTTAATAATGGGTCCATGGTGATATTCTTGTTTGGAAATTTGAAAATAATTGTCACTGTGCGACCAGAAGGGAGCTAACTTTTTTGACAAGGACTTTGGTGCGATTTGTTAACGTGGTATTAACTCGGACAATGGAGTGATTTAATTTTTGGGGTTTTTGTTTTAAATTTTTGGGATTAGTTTTGGGTACGGACTGTGCAGCATGTGCTGGAGTCTACTAATTATTTTCGGATTAGGCTTTGTCGGGGAAGAGTTTGTTGCCTTAAGAGGGTCGCATAAGGATTAGAAAAAAAAATCAAATGGGATTTTAAAGACTGCGGAGGATAATCATGGATTCCGGCTGAATTGTGTTGGAAAGTGCTTACAGGGTTCCTTGTATGTAGCAGAAGTATCTCCCGATAGATGATAGTTGGCTGAATAAAGAGGAGAGCCAAACAGTTGGTAGTTTTGTTGGTCAAAATTATTTCCACATCTTTGCGGTGCATTTTTGAAAATGGTTTGGAAGTTTCAGCCGTAAATGGTTAAATGACGATGTTCCAGTGTCCCATAACTGGATAAATTTAAGGTAGACTGTGAGCAACAACAACCTACTCAGACACGTGGGGATACTCTGTTGACGACTTTTGCCTGAAAAATTTTAGAATCCTGGGTGACTAGAGTAGTCTCTTGGGCTCTCGGGAAAACTCTAAAGTGACAGATTCCGCAGAAATTGTACATAAATCTTGGGACTGAAGTAAGTAAGATCGCTTAGCTTAGGTCTCCATATGTATTACTCTTCTCTGTCGAAATATTCAGCATCTCAGTAGGTGTCATGGCTCAGTGGTTAGTGCGTTGGTCTACTGATTGAGAGGTTCCAGGTTCAAATACAAAAAAGTTTTTCCACGACCCCACCTCTCACGAATGTTTGGCAAACATCCAAGACTGTCATGAGACAGCTTCTCAGCTTAAAAAAAACCTTTCGGATATGGTTGCCAACTTGTCGTTCCACTTGTGGGAAAAGTTAACACACAGAACACGAATCGTCGCGGGAGGCTAGGCTTTAAACCACTTACAGTCTATTGCGCCTAAGCATGGTTGACTATCGGAGCGATTCCTGCTAAAAAGACAGAAGTATGTTGCACTTTAGGTTCAAATCGCATCCACCTCAGCCAAAGATGTTGTCCACTTTGATTATTAGTATCGTTTAAAACGAAGAAGTTCAGCGCATTAAAGGCGTGATTCTCTGCACAAAAAGTAAAGACCAACAGATGGCAGAAGATGGAAATAACCTACCGGACCAGACCCAAGTCACAATGAAACTTTTACACCGATCAAGGCACTCACACATCCCTCGATTTCAAACGTACTGCATCAATACATTGAGAATTATCATAGAACAATGCGTCGAGTAGACGTCTTTACTAGCAACAGAGGTACTGAACCTGTAACACGGTTTATGTCTCCTCCTATGTCCCATCAATGGGGCTTCATAATCGAAAAGAATACTAGCCGCCGGCCCTGGCCTAGGAGTTGGTGCGTGGACCACACTGACGGGTCCTTTTCGTCTCTCTTTCACGATCCATCTTAGCCCGAGAGACTCTCTGGATTTCTCCACAATTCTTCCCTGGCTTTGATTCCTCGTGTCATCTGGTTCATCTCCCGGGTTTCTACCTAGTGGTACTCCAAGATCTTCCTTGTTCTGCTTGCTAATGCCGGACATTGACACAATATATGTGCCACCGTATCGATTTCCTCAAGGCATAGTTCACAGGTGTCATCCTCCAGAAAACCCATCTTCTTTCGGTGATACCCGAAATTTCCATGACCTGTAGATAACGCTATCACCCATTTCAGTGCTCTTCGCTCCAAGCTTAGAACTTTTCTATGAGTGGGCCAGTCGGCATTTTAATAGGTGTTCCGCCGCAGCCCAGTTATTATTCAGGTGCTCCACCATTCCTCTTCCAATTTCAGCAAAAGGTTGCGGACCAGAGAACTCCGCATTCGCCCTCTCATTGCTCTCAGTCCCTACGTGCCCTCTCTATCTAATGAAGGATAGAAGGACTAAGAGTCTTTCATCAATAAAGAAAAGAGAAAGCAGCATCATAACAGGAGTTTTGACTGGACACTGGCCGGTAGGTGTAATGGCCTTCAGAATGGGCATCAGCTCTCCGGACTTCTGCAGAAGCTGTCAAGAACCAACTGGCCCCCGAGTATGCACCTCTTGCGGTAAGCTTCCCTCTTTTCCTTACCATACTATATCATACCATCCAGCATACCTTAGGAAGGGAAGATATCTCAAAAAACATTATAACTGCTAAAAAGGGAATGAGCTTTTCAATGCGCTTTCATGTACAAAGTGAAATTCGCCAGGGTTGCATACTATCTCCAATACCGTTCCTGGAGTGGTAAACAGGGATGTCATTCACGCAGTAGCGTCTCTCTTTTTGGCAACGTGTGCTTGCTAAATGGCAGAATACAGCAGCTGTGGTACTCTTTTCCTTTTGGTCGGCGGGGTTGTGACCAGGATTATGACTTCCCACTTGCCTGCATCCCTACTGGTCCGCTGTGGGGTTCGGCGTGTAGTTTCGCATCGGTGCATTGCATTTGCGTGATAAGTAGGTACTTATAAAAGGCTTTTAGTACTATCACTCGTAAGCCTCAGCCTTTGTCAAGAGATGTCTCCAAGTGATCCTTTCTAAACAAACCTGAAACTGAACACACCTTAAGTTGGATGGAACGGTCAAAAAGGATGTCAGCACCAGCATACTGTCGACGAGGAAAATCGAAAGGCTCCTGAGGAATTGTTAAAGATACTTTAAAAGCGAGACCTATGCTGGATGACAGAAACCATGTAGGTTAGTAGGTCCTGAGCTGGGCTGTAGAGTTCACAAAAACAGGGACACTGAAAGTTCCCTTCAAAATAAAGTTCACGCAAAGGATGTCCTTCTAACCGTCCTTAGCTTTTCAGCAACAGATTAAAATGATAAAAGACCGCAAAGTATCCACGAGTCCTGCGAAAATTTCTTTCTAAAGACTTTCTCGTAAATAATTCATGCAAACCTTTGCCAAAGGATATACTCACAGAAGTTGCATGCTACTATCTAAAGCACTTAAACCACCAGTAACCGAATAAAATTGTTAAACATTTTAATTTACAACTCTGTAGTGGTTGCTGGCCCCTGTGATACACAGTAAAACCAAACCAATTTATCTCTGTTACCACCGAAATCCTTGAATTTCTCCTTTGAACAAACCATTCGCCTTCCATAATGAACTAAACCAAACAGACTGCAACCTTCACCAATAACAACAACAAAACAACAGGAGCCATGCCAGTAACAAGGATCCCGCAGAAGTGTATGACAAAGTTTCCGCAGCTAAGCATTTCGCTTGGAAATATTTAAATCCTGCACTCACTTGCGTAAGAGGCAGTGGCAGCGCGGCGCGGCGCGGCGGTCGGGAAGCGCCCGTCTAGAGGGTGTACATGAGCAATTCCATTAACCGTATCAAAAGGCATTCAACTTGAAGACGGAGAAATTAAATTACGGAACAACTTGTGCGGGACCAAGAAGCAATAGCGCCCACCGGAGCTGTTTTTCCCTCGCAGAAAGGAGAATATTTTCGGGGCGGAAAAGTAGTAAAAAAAAAGGAGACGAAAACTCCAAAGAAGCTTCTTGACTTCCTTTTTTTTTTTTGGCTAAAAGTTTAAGTCCCATCCGTACGTACCGCACACCTATTCACGAAACAATTCGGATCGTTTTTCGTGCCTTTACCCGGGGGGAGGGGATAAACATCTCTCAGAGTATACAACACCATCATCGGAAGTACCAGTAGGACGACGAGGAGTACACCGTGTGCCGCATCTTCACGGAAGCCAAGTGAATAATTTATCTACACCGAGAGTGGTCGTAAAGTTGAAGCATACAGTTTCATGGTTTTAAATCTGTGTACCGCTTAATTCAGATACGGATTTAGAGTGTGGTAGTTCCAGCTTTTGGCTTAACAGAGTGGATGCGTTGTAGTTGTTGGCATGGCATACACAGGACAGGATTTCAGGGGAACACACTCATTCAGGTTTTGAGTATTATGGTGCATTCACATGGTACCAGCCAGCAGTGGGATGGTCTTTTAATCCTTGTGAATTGCGGAAAATACCGCGCTAGGAGTTCAAATTTGGTTTTATAACTTTTAAGCTGCTAATTAGGGATATTAAATTCGACGAAGATGTGGTTCTGCAAAATATGTTTCTTCGCCAGATTTTCAATTGAAAGTAAGGTGGATGCATTCGAAGGGACATCATTTGATTATGGAAGTTCGAGAGACTTACAAGCCCATGAGATATCGCACTACCTATCAAAGGCTAGAAGCATATGGCAACCAACCATACCTACCTACTATATACATCCTTGTCTTAAAATCCACTTCAGCCCAGCAACTTATACACTGACCCCAACGCGGGGAACTCTAGTCTCTCGTATGTACATTGGGCTTCAAACCCTTTGTTAGTAGCAAATAGGAGGCGGAGGGAGGTCTTCACAAAAGCACTCTTTCTTGGAACCATTCTTCCCATTGAATCAACGGTTGCGGCAATAGTTATAGTAAAGCTCAACTATTTAGCGCCTACGTTATATCGGCTGCTTCAACATAGGTACATATCTGGTGCTCAGTCCTATAAGCATTTCCACTACAAGATCAGAGGTTTTGAAACCGAGGTTTGTCTGATGGAATCTAAATGGGCGCACGGCAGCTCTGTGTTAGTGGTATCGATTGTATCCGGCCGTTTCTTCTTGTCCATAAACGTAATTTTTGCTGTAGCCCCTACCGACGAGCCTGAAAACCTTATCCAGAGCGAATATTAAGGCTTCCTGAGCAAAGTGTCCTACAAATCTAGGCGATGAATCACCACCGTAACATGATCAAGGCTATAATGAGGAGCACCTTACTTGCAAGCCTGCTGCGACAGATAAGAGTTGCAACAGATGATTACTCCACCATAAAAAAAAAGATTCCATTCTGCCTTCCAGAATAAGGAACTCCAAGAGTCCTGCTATCAAAATACCATCTGAATGAATACCAAACCATTTGGTGGCCAGCTTTAAGCCCAGAACGTTGGGTACAAGATTCTATGCAGTGTACTATGTGATCGATTAACATAACCTATCTAAGCCACGCTAATCGGATCGCCTAAGCATGGCTTACAGACTGCCCGATAAATAGTGGACTGGACAAGTTTTGAAAGATTCGAATTTCAAGCAGAAGCCCGCCATTTACATATCGAATTCAAAGGCACATACCCGTATAGGGGCTGACAGAATACCGACTTGAGTAATAAAGTTGAGAAACATAAACCTGGAGAAGACACGATTTATGTGGAGTACATGGGACACTATCGACTGTCATATCTTGGAAATGACTTAGGAGTTTAGGTAGGGTTACGTAAATGGGTGCCCTAGCTGACGAGAGACTGTCAACGGCTCACTTAGACTGACGGATGAGTCCATTGTGCCCATTGGTAGACCCATGAGAACCTTAATTTCATTGTCGACGGCTGAACTAAAACAAACAGAATGTATATATAAATCTCAGGAGTCTGTTCAGCTCAGTGTTTCTTAGATCATCCAGCTCCCCAAGGAATTACCTCTCAAGAGTCCTTACTTTTGGTGGCTAGGGCTGGACAATCACATAGCAAGTGCGAATGGATTCTATTTCTTCTTCGTCCATGCTGATCCTACAGAAGTGGTTGTGGGGTAGTCCTAGCCGTGCTGCATGATTATCTAGCACACAGTGTCCTGTCACTACGCCGCCAGCTATACGAATATCGCTGCGACTGAGTTTCATCTGTGGATCTCTTTTTGTCATAAGCTGCCCATAACGATTTGACTACGGCACATGTACATATGTATGTACCTAATCGATACCAACGCCTGTTAGCTTCCTCGTTGGACTCAATGTCTATCTTTCTGTTCAAAGTACCAAGCGGTGCGATAACTTCGGAAGGGGCCTGCGAAACGCTTAGTTGCGACCCTACCTTGGCTAGTTCATCCGCCTTTACGTTAAGGGGTTAAGAACCTCGTCGATGTCGACTGTAACGCTTTAATGGCTGCTTGACTGTCAACATGCGCAGATGCTGATTGATTTTAACTCGCTAATCATGTTCGCGGCCTCCTTTATAGTAGTTGCTTCGGGTTGAAAAAAACTGCAATCGTCCTCAAGTCTGAAAGACTGGTTTGTATTTCGGGACTCATAGTAGAAACCAGCACCAGTCTCTACGTTTATTTTGGATCCGTCGGTATAGATAGCTAGTTCAATTCTGGTACAGACTAACCCATCATCCCACTCCTCTCTGCTAGGAATTCTGATAGAGAATCTCCGATTGCAGTTTGTTAGTGCGACGATGTAGCCCGTTTCCGTCCGGAGTCTTGATATATTCCACCGAATAGAAGTGAGGCTTGACCATATGATTTAGCGAACTATAATCCGGCTTCCTTAAGTCTTAGCCCAGTTTTAGCTGCCGAATTGCTACAGTAAATGTCAAGTGGAAGAAGATTAAGTATTGTTTCCAAGGCTGCTGTTGGTGTTGATCTCATCGATCCCGTACCCCCAGGCAGTCTTCTCCAGCGCAAATACGTTCGTGTTTGTAGTTTCTAGTATTTGGCCAAGTCGCCCACTACTAGGAGCCATATAAGCGTCGATGGTACCCCGCCTTGAGGCGTACCGCGCTTGAATCTCTTTCTGCCATTTACTTCTTCTAGAATGGACCCAGATCTATTTGGGCCTTCCGCAGGCTGCTTGTGAGTGCTTCAGTGTTCACATTGTTGAAGGCCCCTTCGTGGAGAGTTAGCTTGCAATACAAACCATTCTGTGGATTAATTAAAATTTAATATTTTGTCCCAATTTTAAACATGTTCACCTTTCAACACTAAAATCGGGTTGAAAAGCCAGCAGTTTCAACACGTCCCGCAAAGTATTCAAGGTTCGAAGTATAAAAAATGCATTCCTCGTTAAGTGAACGAAGCACCGTTGAGCTGGAATATGTCAGTCATAAACTCGTCCCAATCAGGATTCATTGAAATCAAAAGCTGAATTCAAAAGAATCCCAACTTCTAGGTCAACGAACGTCTGTCTGCTCACCGCACCCAAGTGAGCATTACAACACAACCGTTATCGATCCTTGGTAAGTTGTGCAGAATAAAATATTTTCCCCTACTGTTTGCCCAGCAAAAACCCATTACATATGTACCAAGTACGTATCCCAAAGAAGCGACTCCTTTTCAGTCTCCTTTGCTCCTATGTGCGCCTCTCAGTAAATCAAATCCCTATACCCAGCGAGAGTTGATGTGTGCAGACAGCATTCCGGCCATCAGAATTCATTTGGAATCCATGCTATTGACATTGTACCACATAAGCTTACTCTGCATGCCCGACAAATCCATTGAATTATCCTGGGTACCCTCTCCTCGTTCATTCAATTCGCATCATCTCTCCAAAAGGTCAGAGCACTATCTCAAGGTATTCCCAAAGCATTCAGTGGAAAATAACGAGCTAATCCCTTATTCACTGCAATTACTCCCTGTGATCCTTCATGCACCAATCATAAATGCTTAATTCAGCAAGGGAAATTCTCAAATCAAACCAGTATCCTTCTGTTTGTCCATTTAATTAACAAATCCCAAGAGGATGCCCCAAAAACAATCAACGAAAAAAAAGTTAATAAAAAAAAATTCATAAGACTTAAAGAACTTGTTCAACAATTATGCTCATGAGAATGTGAATCCACTCGACTGTGTACATTAATTCCATTCACCAAACAATAAGTCATTTAGTCCCTACTGCTTCTCGAGGAGGAGATCCTTTTTTTTCTTTTTTGTTGCAGCTCGTCAAACAAAGTTGCCGAAGTCAAAATTAAAGCGAGCGAAATAAATTCACCAATACCTACATACATGCTCGTACATGTGAGCAAGGTTTCCAAGGAGGCAGATCCCTCTGTCTGGAGTAGATACTGTATCTGAGGAGAGCGAGAGAAAGATATTTGATGATGTAAATACGCTGAAATGATGATAACCCACAAGAATGGATATAAAGCGATTGAGAGGGCGTGTAGATGGGATGACTTTCATGGATGTCTGGATGCATTGCGTTTGAGATAACGCGCGAAGGACTTCTTTATTCGATTCTGAAATTTTCGACATAACGCAGTCAACCAGATAAAGATTTCTTACTCAGAGGAAACGCAAAAAAGTTTGTTACTTCAGCTTGAAGGAGGTCCTCGCGGGGAAAAGTAATTCATTTCGCTCCCATTAAAGGGATTGCATTTGCGATACTTTTGATCATCAATAAAATTACGAAGATAAGCTTGCACCTACACCGGAGCTTCGTAGGATGTATAAGGCAGGTTATGTGGAGATGTACACGTTAACGACATTGACTTGCATGAGAAGATACTAGAACCTTGCGTTGGGCAAGTCAGTGAGTCACAGTAGGCATGGTAGAGTATCTCCAAAGTCTTTACGGCGCAGATAGTTTGAAAATTCGGAGATTCAGGAATCGATTGGAATTGCGTTCTGATTGTAGAGAAGCTATTTACGTCTCCGAGACTTCACCATAAGGAAACTCAATATTAATACGCTACAATTTTGAAGCACTTTCGGAGTATTTGCTCTCTAGAGGCCGGTTAATAGGTGACAGCAGTTATTTAGGGAGTCAAGGTGAAGTGTTGATTACAGGACGTATCGCCCGGAAGCCAATTAGCGTGGTAATGACTTGTTTCGATACCTTAAACTGTTTGGTTTTTCTTTTCTTGTGTCGAATGGAAAATCAGGAGTCTTTTTGTAAGGTTTGTTACTACCCTACTACTCATGCTTGGAAACACAAACCGGTCCTTCAGACTTGAGTACGATTGTTGTGTTTTTCAAGCCGAAGTTACTGTCATTAAACAAGTTGCGGACATGATTAGCGAGAGTAACATCTCTGGAAAAACAGGCAGTGATAGGAACAGCCACTAAAGCGTTGCAGTCAACATCGATGAGGTCCAAGGTCATAAGAACGTGCATTAAAAGACTAGACGATATCTCAGTAGCCAACAAGGTGAACCTCTAATGTAATTGGCGTTGGTATTGATTAGCTGAACAAACTCCTGAGATTCATACACATATCTCAGTGGTTCAATTCAGCCGTCGATGATGAAATTTAGGCTTTCAAGGGTTTACTTATATTAGTCTAAATGAACCGTTGACTAACGCTCCTACTTGTCCAGCCCTGACCAGCGCCGTTCCTCAGGGTACTCTACTGCTCCAAATTGGTGAAATCCAAAGGTTTCGTGCAGCCAATCTGAAAAGTTCTGGTTATTTCGGCAATGTTTGCCTTCTATCGCATGGATTTATGAACCTACGCCAAAAGTCCATCAGGCAGGCTTGGTGGTATTGAAGATAATCACATAGAATTTCGTGCATTCGCCTCGGACACATCGCGTTAGGAAACACTCCACTGGAGCACTCAGGCGCCATTGGTCCATTGTACTACCAGGAAGCAAATCCCAGTATTTCGGAGAGAGCCGAGAAGGCACTTCAGTGATGCAGAGCTTACAGTATCAGTACTCACCACATCAGCAGAGTAAGTCTGCCACCTGATCCGAGCAAAGGCAAGACCATAACAAAGGAAGTGATCCGAAGTATCATCGCCTTCTCTACAAGCGACGTAGACGGCAGTGTCTCTAAAGCCTAGCACACTAAGATGCTAAACAAAAGGAAATTGGCCCATGAGAACACCTATAAGTTGTCTTTTCTGGTGAGAGACAGCAAGAATGCCGCTGATTTCTTACAAACGTTCGGGAGTAGTCGCTAAATCCACCTGCATCCTGGAGAGCCATGCCACACACAATTGTGTTCGTGAGAGACCCAGTCGTGAAAGGAGGCCCTGACCGAGGACGTGGGAAAGCCCGACTCTGAGCCTTGCTTAGCAATCTCATCGGAGATCTCGATGAGTGTGACCTGGGACCCAGACAATAGTCAATGAGTTCAGTCTTGCGACCAGGTTCAATGAGTTCTGGCATTCTCGAACTATTTTCAACTGGATTAAAGGGTTGAACAAGATTCTAAGCGCAACCTGACTGTCACTCCGACCCCTCCACCTGTTCTTAGCAATATAGTCGAAAGCCATTAGGATAGCATACACCTCTGCTTGAAAAACAGTGGCATGCACACCTAACGAGTAGCGAAGCCACTAGCGATAAACCCTTGACCGGTTTTGGAATCATCCGTGAAAATTCCTCACCTCCTTAAATTTCGCCCAAATTTCTGACACATGGATAATGCTAGCTCTTTTGTACAAACGCTTCAGAAACCGGAAGAATATGACAGAAAAACAAACACCATGCCCCAAGGGTGATCCACTTTATCATTTAGGGGGAACGCTCAGAGAAAAAAACTAAAAAGTTGCAGAAAAGATGCATCTATGGATCTAAATAAACCTGTCAGCTTCTTAGCTTGTAGCTAAATATTCACAAAAGTCCAGAAAACCGGAAGGACTACGTTGCGACATCTCCTTTTTGATTTCCTCCGCCGTAGTAATCCAGAGATTAATCGCGATACCAGTGCTTGACTTTTACATCAGCAAATAAAAAAGGACATCGTACAAAAAGAAAACGTAAACCTCTCAAGTTAGTCGTCACCATCACAATATTACTTTATCTTCTGTTCCTGACACACAGTGTGTCACCAACAGATCATCAGAGCCATTAACAACTTCAACGAAAATTACAAACAACGTTTTGTGTGTATCCTTGCTGTAACCCCAACCCCATGTCCACAATTCCCGAGGAACATTAAGTGGTTCTGGTTCTTTCTCTATGGGTACATCATTACGTGGTATCTCTCTATGGACGAGAGTTCCTTTGTTGTTTCCATTTTTAGAAGATTTCCTTGTGGATATCCTTAAACTTGAACTTTCTCTGCCATGGTCCGCAACGCCTCCATTCCCATTAATTTCAGCTCAAGTTTTTCTCTCTCCCACATTCACGTCTCCTTTTTTGTTTTGGTCGTTGCGCCCTTACAAAATTTATTTTAATTCCACATACACATGGTCCCTGAGCTACACATACACCCATATGGCAACGATCCACCCATCCAACGCCTAGGTGTAATTTATTGTTATCTCGGGAACAGGATATTGATGGCAGGTTATGTGCACTTGAATTGGGGACAATTTTTCTCGCCTGAATTGATTACGAATACGAGTTTGGTACGAAACCAAGGGTGTGTCCTTGTGTCAACTTATGTCACACACACACCCACACACATACATATCTCTCAGAATATCGAGTATGTGTAGCAAAGTATTGTAGTTCAGTAGGATAAGACTCCCAAGGGAGCTTTAAACTTCGAGTGCCAATGCCACTTGGGGGCGATAGAGAAGTTTAGATGAATGTAGCACATCTTCTGTTTCTTGTTCTTTAGTGCAAAAGTCTCAAATTGATTTCTTAAATCTTTCGTTTTCGTTGTCGTTGTCGTTGTCCTCCAGAGGATGTCCTGTGAGTCGTTTAGTGGATGTTGGATGTCTCTGAACGGCGCGACGGCAGATATAGAATTGTATCGGGATGTTGTTCTCAATGGGAAATAAAGCGATAATTGTTGCTATGTCTCCAATGACATGAGATGAAGAGTGAAAGGAGGAAGATAAAAGGACGACAAGAAATCATTTAGATACTTATTGGAGCACAGAAGAGGCCGATGCGACACGGGGTCAAGGGCTGAAGGGAATGCAAGTTCAATTACTTTGGGGTATTGACTTTAATATCCTTTGCAGTTCAGTTGACTGTTGCTAATGGTTGGGTGGTATGGTGGGGTGAGCTAATGGCTTTATGGGTGGGCTTCATTAGATCGTCTTATAATTTTCGATTATTCCTAAGCTGTAAGGAAACGGAAAACTAATTTTGCTTAGGATGAGTAAAGGCATTGAAGGAACTGCTTTAAGGCTTTAAGGATGGGGAAAAGTCCTTGGAATCGTTGGCGATGTATCAATTAACAAAAATATCGCTTCCTGAGTGACCGCTCTGTTTCAGGTTTATAACGATGTGATTTGAAGACAATCATATGGAGGAAGTATAAGGGGTGCAGCACCACAGCGGATCGCGGAAAAGAGAAGACTGGTGACAGATTAGTTCTACCCTAGCGCGGATGTGAAAAAAATAAATGAGATGGCTATACATCCTTCTCGGTGAATGAAACAATTTCCCAATACTCAACGAAGCACTGCCATTAACTCATCCAATAATGGATGCAGAGCAAGTACTCCAGGGAATCCATTGACGGCCAAATTGGCACTGCAGCTATGTAGATGGCGTAGTGAAGCAGAATCATGCAGAGAAAATAATAGTCAACCCTTGGCCAGAGCAAGGTACTGCTCAAGCGGTGTCGTCTTACAGAAGTCGTTCTGACGTACTTCGTGACGCTTCGGATGGATGACTTGAACGTAGAGAATAAATGGTTTATCGTAAAATAAATCCGAAAGCAATAGGAAAATGAAAATGAACTAATCAAACAGGCTTCCTGTAGCCCAGCAATAAGCCTTTCTAAGACCAATCAAGTTCTCTTCCCCGGAATTAAATGCAACGCCAACTTTTCACTACGGACAGGAACAGGAGGGAGTTGTGCATGTTGTCAAAAATTGCAAAATACATTCGCATAAATCTCGACAATAAGTTGAACTGGAAGACTAGTGTAGGAATCTAGAAAAAATAGGAAAGCCGCACTCGAGCTTGTTGTAGGAACTGAAGGAATAGAGTGCTGCCGTTCGTAGTCAGATCTGTACTACGTGCAGATACTTATAAAGAGCGAAGGGCATAATAGGTGCTCTAGGTCAACATCTACTTAGAACCATGTGTCAATGTGCCTCAATAAGACCTGAAATATAATATGAATAAGAGTACACACCTACCAACAGATTTCAATCAACGACTTTTAGTCAAAACAAATATCGTCGTCTCAAGCTTGGAGTTCATAATTAAAAAAAAAAAAAAAAAAAAAAAAAGAACAAACTAGGCACTGATTCAGGTATCTACTCAAACTAATTAGGCTCCAAAGCTCATTCATGCACGGAAGTCATTATGCAGCCCTTCAGTCGTGATACAGTCGAGGTGATATTGGAGGTATCTTGGAAGGTTACTGAGGTACTTGTAGCGGTAGAAATTCAATCGAAAAAAGTTGAGCTTACTGGCTTTATGAATTTATGTTGATAGCAGTATAAGTAGGGGTGAACCAGGGCCTCAATTAAGATTTCTTTCCAAGAAATATTAGTCACCTCCCTTTCCCTACGCACGTCACCTTAGTTGCACCACCCATTTGGAGTGGTCTTAAAGACTTTCCCGAACAGAGTCCTGACATAAATTTACTCTGCACACACTACCTATCTCAGGCGATGATTTGAAACCTTTTTTACCTAAATCTGTGTCGCTGTACTCAAGGTGAAGCTCCCCCTTTAAGATGAATGGATTTAAATTTATTGAGTTGAAGGGCATGGTAGCTTTGTTGGAAAAAGTCAGATACATTTTGCAGGACGTGGTGTATAGAAAGGCGCACATACCAATGTCTAAGTAGATTCTCCATAACACGACCACTCAAGTTAGCACTCAGAGCTAATGGTAGTTATAAACTGTCACAACCCCTGCAAGGGTTGGAGATGGAGATCATGGGATAAGGAAGCGCACATATTTGAGTTGTGGACAGGAATCATAAAAATTTGTCATATTAAGGTTTCGTGCAGATGAAATACTGATAAAGTTCGCAATACTCGTATATAAGAATAGGCTTCATTGTTACCGAGCCGTTGCCTAATAAAACAGGCCATGTATAATCCCACTGCGTGATTCCCTATTATTAGGCCTAATTTTGAGCATATTCGGCCTAGTTCGTCGGTGCTATTGGGCGGTCGCGATACAGTAGGTAGTGTGGTCTGGCTATATAAGTTTGAGTTCCGCTAGTGGAACAACAATCACAGCCACCAAGCAAAATATAGAACCGAATAAAATCTCGATTTCTCCAACTACTAAACCAAAAAAATGGTAGGTGCCTGATTAGTCCTCTGAATTCTCCATACCAGACGCGTTCCTATGCCTTAGTTCCCTCGGATTACTGAGCAGGAAGTTCGAATCCTAGAAAACACCAACAAAAAAAAGAAAAAAAGATTTTTCACGGTCCCAACTCTAGCGTTTGTCTGACAAACGTTGTAGGCCCCTTCCCACGAATAGTCACGGGAGGTTAGGTCCTGGACCAAAAATTTGTATTTTTCACAGTGGACGCAATGGCATTCGTGAAGATATTTACAAAGACAGTGCACGAGAAGCCCCAATGATGTACGCTTGGGTACATAACCCTATTTAATGTAGTCCTTTATCAAACTTATATGGATTTATGACAGATTAGTTAGCTTAGCGTTATGTAAAGGGCATCCTTATTCGAAATTTATACTTGAAGCCGTATTGCGGTGATAAATAATTTATTTTTGGTGAGAGTTTTGGCTATTTTGAAAAAATGTAGTGCCACTGATCTTATGATTGATATACATACAAACACCGCTAGATGATGTTGGCAGGTTCCTATCTTCCACCAGAAATTCTGTGCAATGCACAAAATGCATTTTTGTTCAAGGAGGCAACATCCTCCAGATCCCTGAAAACGTATCTACCAAGGTACTTTATTCTACTCCGAGCAATGGCTTGACATTCACAGAGTAGATGAGTAATGTACTTTGCGACATGTAAGTCAGCATGTGTCCGTGAATATGTAGCTCTCTTAGCCACGGCCATTGGTGGCCTTATACCATCAATTGCGTCATTTATCGGGAGCTCTGCTCCTTTTTTGGCGAGTAAGTCGGCACTTTCGTTACCTTCTATATCACAGTGTCCGGGTACCCAGCATAATCTTCCTCGGTTCTGCGAACTTAATGCCCTAAGCATTATACGGCAGCTCTGGACTAGTTCAGATTTAGTGATATAGGACTTTAGTGGCCTCAGCGCAGCCTGACTGTCATGGCATATAGATGGCAATATCTTTGTTGGATACTGATCCCATCTCAAGCAGTTCCGCCGTTTTGAGTACGGCCAAAATCTCTGTCTAGAACACACTGCATGTATCCGGAAGACTTAGAGCCACGTGAAGGTTCATATCTCTCGAATATATACCTGACCTTACTACTTTTAGAACCATCCGTATAAATTGAGATCTCGTTTTCGATCGAAACTTTTTTTCTACGCCAATCTTCCCTATCAGGAGTATGGTATGTCGAAGTCGAGTGCATCAACACTTTCATCCGCTTTGTCAGGGATGCCTAACCTAACCTAGGCTTGCTTAGGTTGGATTTTCCTCCATTAAAGCGGTATGCATGTACGTATATATGTATTTATGATTGGGGCATCCTCTCAGAATCTATATGACCTTCGAGACAGTTTAATCTTTAGTGCTTTGTAGCATGATGAGGATTATCTGGCCTATTGTTTGCGGGACATGCATGCATTGACGCTATATGCGTGCCAATATCTCCACATCCCCAAGGCATAACTTGCCAGTTGTCATTTACTTTTCATGTTTCTACGCCCTGTGCAGGTCATTACTTATTTAGGGCAAGGGTATTTGATTTACCATTTTGTCTCCCATTACTCCATCATCTCCCAAACCATTTTTCTTACAAGAGCAATGTACATATGTTCAAGGACTATGCTACGATGTTTGCCTTTTACACACTATTGGACCTCAACATGAGCCTTAATCTACTCTATTATCACATGAATCTGAGTTATACTCACTCATTGAGTTTCTGAAAGCGTATCGGTTTGCTCAACTCACATTTTTTAATTCAAACTAAAGTGTCATCAAAGAGATACTTTGTCCACCTCCTCCAACGATGATGTATCACTCAGGATCTACAACGGCAAGTTTAAAAGGATGCGGCATTTCAGGCAAAAGAGTCGCCAGGGTCAAGAGCCCATTATAAAACTAGGAAAGTGTGCGCTTCTCCTTCTGTAGGTTCTCCTTCTTTTGTGGCGCATCTTCAAAGCAAAATTAGCATTTCCTTAATTAGAATTCTTAATTTTTTTTATTTTTATGCAAAATTCAACTTAAATATAAAATCTGGAGTCTTCCGAAATGGCGCGTGTAAATTCATCAGCACATTCTAATAAATAAAATAAAAAAAAAATAAAAATCAATCGATTTGAACAGCGTGATAAACTTTTTATCGATTCAAATGATTTTTTTTTTTTTTTATTTAAATCTTTTTGTTCTTATTAATATTTTGCATAGTTTCATATTCGTCCTCATGCCCCAACGTGCCAGGCATACCTCGACCGAGGCTAACTTCTACAACATTCGCTCGCTTAATAGAGCAGAATTGCTCATTCAATTAACCAATTTCGTGGGTGAATCAAACGTAGGGGAATTGTGGATCGTGGGCAGCGTTGGCCGTATCTATATGTACGTAATCGTATCTATGCATTGAATTTAATATTCAGTATAATTAATAAGATTATTGCATATTCGGTTTCCTGAATTTACAGCGGCTGGCAATGACGTTGGACGTTGTGTAACCAATTTAAAAGAGACCGGCCCAACACTATGGTGCGGAGGGCAATTTGAATTTTCAATTCCATGGATTGCGAATTTCATTTATTATTATCGGCGATAGAATCAAATTCGTACAAATTGACATTTCAAAATGAATTAAGTGGTGGAGAATTTTGTAATGAATTGAGCTAATGAAATACATGCAATCCTGTCTAAATGTCCGTGTGTAGTGCTTACGGACTCTCGCAGGAGAATTGATTGATGGCAATTTGGAACAGCGCTGGAGAGGGATTATTTTTGATATTCTTATGACGCATTTTCAATTCAATTTGCAAACCTAGTTTAATTGCCTAAAATAGAATGGCGCTGTGAATAGCCGGGGACTTATTTTTAAAGCAATGGTCACTGAATCGGCCGATTTTGAAGGCAATCCTTCATGCATTGGGAAATACTTGGAAGTTGGCCTGGTTGTCATTTATATCGATAGTCAGGCTGCACTCAAAGCACTAGAATCGAATCTGAGATAGTCGGGAACTGCCGCACAATGTTAAAGGCATCATGCACGCAGAACAGCATAAAACTATGCCAGGACACTGCGGTATATGAACTTGCTGATTAATTGGCGAGGTATGGAGGAAAATTGCCAATAGGCGAAGCCGTGGATATCAAACCACATTCGTACGAAGTTAAGGCTACCATTGAAGGCAAAGATGGACAAATATAGCAGGTCTGAGGGTATCCAAAGCCTTGTGGCCAGAATTCAGGGGTTATATTGACTTTGAGGGCACCGGTCGCATGCGGCTTATTTGCATAGACCTGCGACTTAAGGAAACGCCATAAGAAGAAGTCTAACACAATCAAATCGCACGATCTCGGTGGCCAGTTCACGTCGCCTCTGCTCGAGATAACCAAGTCCTCAAAGCGCTCGTGCAGAATTTCCATTGTGTCATCAGCTGTGTGCCACATAACGCCATCTTCTTGGAATCAAATGTCGTTCACATCAGAAAGTGGCAGTGGATTGGTCACACCGTAAGCGCCAATACAGTTTCACTGTGAACTACGCCACGCACTTACCCAATCGGGCAGACTAGTAGGCCGCCCCAGGCAGACATGAAGAAGGACAGTCGAGGAGGAATCTAGATCATTGGGGAGTACTTGAAGGAAGCTTAAGCGCATTGTAGAATTCCAAATACGACAGCGCACAGGCGTTGTTGACGACCTATGTATGTCCCACGACGGGTCAGAGGACCAAAGTTAAAGTAACGAAAAGCAAGTAATAGTCTGTTCATTTGCTGTGGTGTTACAAGCTTAATTCGGCACCGAATTACTAGCATTATGGCAATCTTGGGGCAACAATACTGGAAACTATTTATGTCCTCTCACGTCCATATCAGCCACAACCACCTTCGATTGAAATGAAAATAATTCCAGACGAATCAAGCAACGGAACGAGGTCGATTATTTTTTTTACCAAAACAACACCAACACCAGCTTTTGTACTCGTCTTCCTGGAGGACCTCATATTGGTTCTTGCCTATCCAGCATTTTTCAAACTAACCAAGATCATACCTTTCAGTCAATACTCTTTAATGTTCGTCTGACATTCGCCAGATATTCAAGGATTCGAACTTCAACTTCTCAATAGTCCAACATAAACTCACTTATATATGTAGGAACCAACTTCTAAGCTCATTACAATGGACCAGTTGCGTCTAAGTGCTCTAGTGGATCACTCAAAGTCACCTAGGTCCATTGCACTACCAATAACCCCCTTTAAAGTGCGGCATTAAGGCAAACCCTGATTTAAATGGTTTCCCTTTACTGTTCGGTAGCTGTGGTTGCAGTTCCCGTCGAAGGTCAAACATACACAGTGCACGTCATAAGCCAACAACAACCATGATACGTAGTCTTATAACGTCTATGGAGACTTAGGCCAAGCAGCATACCAACGTAAGGATATTTTAACAACCTTTTACCGTAGAATCTACTCGAATAGAAATTACATGACTATCTAGCAGTAGAATTGAAACAAAGATTATAGAAGCGCACGGTCTGATGGAAATATTGCGGATAAATCGGTAGCTTTCTCGACTTAATACGTTACTCGTCGAAGATAACTTCAATTGTGTCGGTCTACCCGACCCAAGAAAGTGCTGACGATATCTCCATAACGAAGCGATGGATAATTTAAAATCTGGCTTCAAGTACACTTCCAAGGCTCGACCATTCTACAGAAACCCAAGCGTCATTTCGTAGCTTATCCCACAGAATCTTAAATTTGGATAAGGCTGAGCGAGCCATTGGATCTCTGAAACCATTCAAAGCACATGAGGGGAGTGAAGAGGGAATGGGGAAAAGTGATGCTTTACGAGGGGTACCAAAATGTAGATTTAGACATGGTATGCATTCAGCCGATGACATCAAGTTTACTAACAAGAAAGCCCCCACCAAGAGGATCGTTGAATCGCAAGCCTTCGAGTTCGAAACGTCCAGGAATACGATTGTGTATGCTAAGCATGTCTAGCGAAGCAGGAAGCTATGTCCAAGGCATCAAAGATTATGGGAGACCACTACATATGTACATACAGATGTCTCAGGGAAACACATCTCACTGGTCGGGAGCAATTATTTACCAAGCAATGAGCGCACAGTGGCCTCATAAGCCCCTATCTGCACAGACAGTGTGCAGAAGATGAGGAGACCCTTCAGTAAATTCTATTTGAATGTTCAGTACTGATTTTGTTAAGAGCTTCTTGTAAGAAGATGTTCGTATACTGGAAGCACTGGCTACGCAATTGTTGTTTTCCATACGGCAGTGTCTCCTACTAGGGAGGTTTAAAAAGAAATAAAGGGTCTTCCAATAGGGACTTCCGAACTTTGACAGTTGATATCGGCCATATTGTTGAAGATACATCTGTCAAATTAGCTGTCATTTATTCAGCCTGTTTTGCCAAATCACCATGGATGGATATAGCGTTCAACAACACGTGCAAATAATTAAATTGTTTTATCAAAATGGGTGTTCTGTTCGGGCAACGTTCCGCGAGCTTCGCCCATTTTACGGTCGCCATAATCGTCCTTCCGAGAGAACTATTCGCAGTGTGGTGGATAAATTTGAGTCCACTGATTCAGTAAACGATCAACCAACAACCGTAAGTCGACGAAACGCAAGATCTGCCGAAAACATCGCCGCTGTCCGTGAGAGTGTGCAGGAGAATCCGAGGCAGTCGATTTCGCGTCGCTCACAAGAACTTGGCCTTTCGCAGACCACAGGTCGATGATTACCAACTTCTTTTGGCCTGAATTGGATCATATGTACACCAACGATATGTGGTTTCACCAGGATTACGCTACGTCCCGCACAGCTCTCGCCACATTGGAAATTCTGCACGAACTATTCGAGGGCATGGTCATCTCACGTGGAGGTGATGTGAGCTGGCCACAGAGATCGTGCGATTTGATCTCTTTAGACTTTTTCTTGTGGGGTTTTCTGAAGTCGCAGGTCTATGCGAATAAGCCACAAACCACAGCGGCCCTCAAAGCCAACATAACCCATGCCATCGGTCGAATTCAGCCTGATTTATGCGCAAGAGTCATGGAAAATTGGACATTGGATGCGCGCCACGCAGAGAAGCCGCGGCGGACATTTGAACGATGTTATATTCCATACATAATGGCGTGTTTTTGGTGTTTTCTACGAGTCGAACTTCAAACATCCCGCTCAGTAGTCCGACGCACTAATTTCTGAGCCACTGTGCCGAAGTTAGCTATACACAGAGATTTCCCTACATCTACAAGGCATGAAGACAGACACACGTAAGAATATTATCATCTACATTCATTACTTTCGTCGCCAGATACAGGTATTCACAAAATTCACCTCATGTTTCAGTAGAGGTCTTCTTTCATTACATTTTGCCACCTGCAACCTTCTACAAACCGCACAGAAAACCACCTCGCTTTCGAGCTTTGCTGTGATCCTTAAAACCTTACTACCCTTCTGATTCGAGAAATTCACTACGCACACTCAGCATAGGGTAGAGATCGAGAATTCGGATACTTTGGCAGCCGGACAAACTGAGTGACTGTATTCTTTTACGGTGAATTGATTGTCGGGTAATGTAAGGAAAACTCCGCTCGCTAACTTAAGTCAGCACTCTTAACCTATTTTTTACCATTTAAAGCTTCGTTAGCCTCCATGATCCAAGCTTCGATTAAACGATTCACAAATAGCACCGCAGAGTGTGCCCTTATAACCCCAACTACAAACTAAATAATTGGAGTACAAATATTTCCTCAAAATACCCACACGGCGCATATCCTGAAATACCGTTATCCCCCCTCAATCCAATTGTGCGAAACTTATAAACTATCACTCCTGAAATAATTGAATCAATGTGGAGATTCCTCGTCATGCAGCCAACCATAGGCGGCACCCTCTCCCATACTACCAGGCACCAGCACCTCGATGATGAATGAATGCGCGTCCTGAAATATGAACCCCGTCACACGTCCCATTTTCCGATCCACCGTCTATTTTGCATAATTCCTAGCGCCAACATTCGAAATTACAGCGCCAATAGATAATTGCTGTAAAATTAGAATTTTGGCCTCGCGGTTTCAGGGATCTGATTGCTAGGTGTGGTGCTCCACACATATGTACGTACAGAGGTCCGGGAAACTGAAAGGCTCCACCACCACTACCCGCGTCAATTGTAGGTCTTTGACATTTAAATTACCAGTCGAAAGTTTCGATTGAATTTCTTTGCCTATCTCCCTGGCCGGGTCCTAGTCGTAGAATTGTGTGTTGGTGGCGAGGGTTGGGGCCCAATGTGCGGCGGAGCTGAATGTGACGTTGATTACGAAAATTTGAAATTTGCTTTTAATTAAATGTTTGCCGGGTAGGGCAACTCTCTCTAGCGGTGTGTTCGAGCAGAAATTGATGCAAACGTCTGCGAGAGGTTAAAGTAATATGAGCTGCTGATGATTGAATCTGCGGGATTCTATTTAAAAAGCTACCGCGACGTTCTTTTAAAGTCAAAGGCTCGGAAGTTCATCAAGGCACACCATATGCTGCTGGATGGGCCTGAGGGAAAACCAATATTTACCGCGTCGATTCTCAAGCCTTCGAACGCTTCAACACTTCAATTTTGATGAAATTAAAGTGCCACCACTCCCGCGCTGTCTGTTTTAACCCAAATCGTTCACAAAATACCACACATCCGGCAATGTAGGCTCTGTGTGTGGCGTGGTAGGCGTCCGGATGTAACCAAATGAAAGCTGACGCAAATCTTTTCTCCACATTTGGTGAGGCTAGGTGGTGTGTGCGTGCGCCTCTGCCATTCCCTTGTGACAGCACCGAACATAACCAGAGTTTATAATTGATGTGTGACCTGTCATAGCGGCACCCTTGTTCTCTCCTCAGCTTGAATCTGGACTGCGTCATAAATGGTTGTAGGATGCGCGCATATAAAGGGAAAAAAGGAAAAATAATTCCGTCCCACATTGGATAGGAGTTGTGGTGCTGGTGCAACTGTAGGATGTGTGTGGGATGCGTATGGCATTTGCTGAGAGTGCACAAAACCCCAGCCAAGGACGATGACGTCGACGTGGAGCATGATAGGACATCATGCGATGACTTGTTTGTTATCCGTCGACGTTTTCGACATCGTCATCGTCATAGTGCGAGGGCTGGCCAACACATCGTGTTGTCGGTGCTGGTGGTGGTGGTGGTTTCATCTACGCCATTCGTGTGAACGATGAGAAATGACCCCCTTCGTGCTACCTCTATGACAGGGACACAGGATTTCATTAATATTTGTGTTCAGTGTGATAGATGACCACAGAATGTGACATTCGACAAGCAGCATCATCATAGTGGCCGTCAGAATGGAGCAATCCTGAAGGAGAAAATTACGATGGTGGTCAGGCTCCTGGATCGGTCATTCAAGAAGAATTGTAGAAGCCATATCATCCTTGACATTATAAGGTGTTGGTCATATGAACTTGCACTGAGCTGACTACATTTGAAGGTATGTGGAGGTGACAAAAGCAACTGTTTGTGGAACCCAACTTTTGGGACTGAATTCTTGGAACTTACTAAGGTGGTGTGTATAGCTTTGAAAAGGTTTTATCAGGTGGATATGAGGAGGTACTCTGTGATGTGAGGAATCTGCACTTTTGCTTCCGATCAGTCCCATCAGAGCGAAGTAAGCTAAGTGCACAGAATGAAGTACTAGATCTTGTGTGATGTACGCTGGGCACCCCCTTCATAAGGATTGTCAATTTTGAGATTTTGTTACCTTGACCCATCATTATACACCCAAGGTACAGTATCAACAGGTTTTTGGATTCCACAGTTCGTACATCAATAATTTAGGAGCCATCTCAACCGAACTAAGGTGGCGTGCAATCGACCTACTGGTAGACTCACTACTGAGTAGGTTTGACGAGGGGGCTACGCTGCTATAGGGTTTCCCTACTATGATTGTATTCTCGTCAGTGGCAGCAATCTATCGGCTCTTTGTTGTCGCATGCAGGCGGTTCTCAATATTGCCAGCTTTGGTGCCATGAAGAGTGATTATCTGTCAATCCAGCCAAACTGAGATGATGCTGATCACTATGAGGGGGAAGCTACCTCCTTGGTCATCCTTCTCGGGCACCCAGTTACAACTTTCGAACAAAGTTAAGTCATCTTAGAGACAAAGCTTGCTTTCAAGGAACACCTTGAGATCAAGATCTTAAGGACAACCAGCACCCGTTGGCAGTCCTGCTGAATGTTCAGCGAAATTCCTCACGCCCGGTAAACTACATCACCTTGCCAGTGTATACATCAGTGGCACGATGAGACGATACTGCAATGGAAGTTATTCTGAGCTCTCATCCCATGCATGTCTTCATCGAGGCTGAAGAGCTTCTTAGCCCTTTTCCATGCGTTCGGGAAGGGGAGTTGGAAATCATGCGAACGGAACTTATCTTTGAGCGCAGGCTCCGATGCTCTTTCCCGGAGCATTCAGAATGGAGTAACGGCAGATGGGCTGGATCTGAACAAGCTAGTACACTATTCTATACAGGCATATATTCGGAGGACGCTAGTCTACGAGGTACGTACAGGCCGAAGTCTATGCTATCGCAAGTGTAGCTTACGCTGCCCTGGAAAAGAAGGTGAAGAGTAGTGCTTAGAGAATTTCATCTGTTCCGACAGCCAGGCCGAGATTTAATGTTCGTTCTACCTACGTGAAATATCATGCCACCAGGGCAAGGGTGTCAGCAGCGTCGAATAGAAGTGACACTGAAGTGACACTGAATGGCTGGAGAGATGGAACTGGAGATGGAACTGGAAAGGCAGATGGACGCAGAAATCGATCACCAATATAGACCCTTGAATCAATAGGAAGCATAGAGAGCTTAATTTCTACCTGATGCAAATACTTCCGGTCACAGATTTACTCCACATAATTGGACAACCCTTATTGCCCAACGTGCACGAAAGCAGTCAAAGATGTGGAACACATCATGTTCCACTGCGGACGATATCACAGACTGGGTGTGAAATTAACATCAGATGTTGAGGACGCAAGAAACCTGGGAAGCAGTAAGCGATACTGTGGCTACCATCATGACAGAACAAAGAAGGCAGGAGCAACAGCAAAACGTGTCGCAGGCGGCTGCCAACACAAACGAGCCGAGTATGTAAGGAAGCCCCCCATAGTGATGAAATGCTTGGCGACAGTGCCGCGAGGACTAGGAGTAGGAGGGGAGGTGGGTTTAGTGGAGTGGGAAGAATACAGAGCAAGCCTGCGAAGTCCAGAGAATCTCATAGGAACATGTCGAGATTCAGAGGGTGAGTGGATGGAGATCTGCGCTCCTTCATAGCTCGTGAAGAGCAGGATCCCTAAGAAGGTCTCGGAGACAAGAGCATAACTGCAAACCAGCTCCGAAATAATACCGCGGGGAGAGTGGTTTATGACTGCAGCGGTGTGGTTTAGTACATAGGCGCGAGGAACAGGAGAATAACCCGAATCGTGCATGCATGTAGTACGGGCTACTCGTACTCGTATCTATAAAGATGCCACAGCCATTGGCGCAATCCTTAAAAAAAGAAGCAGTAGTTGAGCGCAGATCCCTGCTTAATCTGAGTTAAAGCGCATTGCCGAGCTTCGAAAACTATGGCGTTGCTGGCGCCCTATGCCCAACGAGGGATATATTTGCCTTTCCGGAGAGATTTATCGGCTGAGGTACAGAACTACTCCACCCGTTTGGTATATCAGTAAGCAATGTTCAGCTATTCTGTCAATTTTGGATCCCCTTTCACCTATGTATTGCCAGAGAAAGGATATCTTATATACCTTCTGCATTTTCACTTCATTCCTGCAGTTCACAGGTACCTTCTACTTGAATCAACGTCATAGAAGGGAAAAGGTTAGAACTTGAGCCTGGATGACGCCATTTTTTCAGTGACTCCGAATTTAACTAGCTGTAGGACTAACTTGTTACAGCATATCAAGCTTTAAGCCAGTCAGGCTGAGAGTTGTTCCCGAAAGGGATATGAACTAGATGCGATCTGTAAAGACACTACCACAGGAGATGTGCTGACCCATGGTGTAGACTTCTCAAAATTGCTGATTGAACTCATATCTCTCGTTTTAAGGGTCTTGCCATTGTCATTGGAAAACTTTAGCGACACTCATAGTCCTCTTGGGCCCCGAGGCCATGCTTTCCATTTTCTTTCACTACGCCGACTCTTGTCAAGCGGCAATCAAAACTTTTTGGATTCCAACAATCAACGTCTATTGTTCCGGCTAGCTGTCTATACAAACATCCTGGTATTCCAATTGCCAATCCTATCCAGATACACCCACGACCGACGATAACAAACCAATTCCGCACGTTCCAACGAATTCACATTCAAGTCACTAATTAGCAATCGCTTCTGAGAGTTAGCCTGTCTATTGAATGCCAACTAACTGTCTGCTACCGCCCATCTTATGATCAAATAAACGAGCATCTAATTGGCATCAAAAGCATCCTGATTGAAGTGCCACACCCGAACTACCACCGTGCATCGTGAGCACATACATACGAGTATGTACGACACATTAATTCCTTCCACGTTCGCCTTAGCAGGATCCTCCACGCAACGCCCTCAAACATAATAAGTGAATATAATATCCCACCCCTTCCACCGACATACGTACTCAGTCGACGGGTGTCGGCGTCACCTTCTAACTCGAAAAAAAAAAAAAAAAAAATTAGATTTGAAATATGAAAGGAGCCGTACACGTCTCCCACCGGCACCCCCTCAGAATCCATACGCAGCCAGGCATATGGACAAAATTAATTGTTGCTCTGCTAATTCGTATGCCAGCACATGTCGAGCCTTCCAATTAATTACCAACTCCACCAACCTGGTTAAGATTGTTGATCACGCACCTTCCAAACCGCCGCTCATCCTGTAATTGGCTGGGGGTGTACAAAACAAAAAAAAAAAGGATACGCGCTTCGAACAAACTCAATTTATTAGCTCTTCTCAAGGAGTCTCTCAGGAGAGAGTAGCAAGAATTCTCATCCCCATCATCGTCGTCGTCGTCATAATCATTCCTCTTTATGGGGGCGGGATTGGAAGTGAAGACAATGAAACACCTGGTGGCGTCGCATGCAAACAAGGACATATTATTTTATTATGCTTATGTCATTGCACCTCAACCACCCTCCCACCACTTGCAGCAGTGCTATTATCGTTTCGGAAAAAGTCCTTTGAAGATAGTGAATGTAATTTTTAGTCCTTCCTTCCTTGTAGTAAAAGGAACAAAAAAAAAACAGGAATCGAAAGAGTGAAGTCTGAAAAGGATTTGACTTGCACCCGCATACAGCTCTCCTTGTGACAAGGCAACAGGATACGGTGTCAGTAGCACTCAGGCAAGCAGTCTCCGCCTCAACCACAAGGGGCAATAAATTGTTTTGTTTGTCATCATTAATTTTCCCCTCATTTACTCTGCTCTCTGCGTTGCTCCTTGAAGTGGATACTTTTCCACCAGAGAGTGGTACCCCAATGACGAAGTACAGCAGGTCGAGATGACTTTTGCAGTAGCGATGATGACGACAACAAAGTACGGATGCGGGTTGCATTTCCTTGTGCTTTGTTTTTTTTTTGTTGAGAGCAGGGCGGAAGGTATAGCGGGAGTTGGGATTCGTTGGTTTTGGGGGCGCCATCCTGTTCTGCATGAAGAAGACAAGTTGCTCCTAATAATTCCGGGGTATTAAAATGACAAATTGCGTTTAGGTGGTATAATTTCTCTTTTTCGTTCGTCCTTTGTTTTCTTATTTTACCTTCCTTCCTGGTGCAGACACACAGCTCTCAATGGTGTCGCAGGATTCTTTTGCGGTAGCATGTGGCACTGGCATAGGATAAGACACACCTGCTTTATATTCCTTCACAGTAACATGGAACCCATTGAAGGAGGTGGGATGTTTACGGAAGTGGAAGCGTGTGTTGTTGATTTTACGCGCAAAAGTGCTGATGGCTTATTGATGGTTGTTTTGCATTTTTTTTTTTTTGCTCTCTTTCTTTCCGTGTTTTTGCTCCTAGCTTCAGCTGGTGGTGGAGATTGTTGTCTGTGGTGGTGGTGGCGATGGGATTGGTGGCTCCTGACACTGACGATGGTACTGCTAATGAAAATAGTGGCAAAATATGTTGCAAAATGCTGCGGGCCACGATGCTGATGATGGTGTAAACGGTTTTTTTTTTCGAACGGAAGAGGTTTGGAATTCAGCTTCGATGGTGGTTGTGGGGGTGGGGTTCGGAGCAATTGTTTGGCTTTTATGGCAACTTGTACACATAGGAGTGACAATTTATTTAATGGCATTAGTGTCGGTTGGAGTGATATAAATGAGTCGGGTGGATGTGATATTAATGGGAATTTGTATGGGTCCTTTTATATGGCAGGTTAGAGTGGTGGGATGAGCACTGATTGATGTATGATGCTGGGTTTTAAAGAGTGGGCGTTATTATGCGGACAGAGAATGGTATATTTCGCTCAATCTAGCCGTCTATGTACCTCAATGTATTTCTGAATCCTGCAACATGGAAACTACAAACTCCTACGAGCACTGGATTAAATAAAGCTGGATTTGGCCCAGGATCACACACATGTACACACTGCCCTTCTCATAAAACCAAAGTTCCAAGGAGCAGGATTGCTATGTATTTCCAGCTTTTCGTCCAACAAGTTTGACCTGCAATAGATTATTGTATCGTCTGCAACTTTTCTTTGCGCTTGTGGTTACCTTCAAAGGAGCAAAACTTGAGCTGAGAGAAGTTCTTAAGTAGTTTTTAACGTTTGGGTCATTGGAAGTGAAAGTTCGTATAAAAACGCAGAGCTGAAATGTACCACTAACTGTATGTAGGGGGTAGTATGCGACAATTGTGGAATCCCTGAAGGAGGCTAATTCTTCTCTCGTTGTTATTATTGCAGGAAGATAACGTGGAATGTAAGATGTTCGCAGTCAGCAACTACTAATTTCGGAAGGCATTGAGTGCAGGAGTATTTGCTGGATCCCACTTAAATGTCCAAGTGTAGCGGGGCTGATAGACGAAATCTTTTCGTCCCAAAATGACGTGATTCATTATTTTTCAGTGGATAAAAGTCAAACGTGTTTCCTTATTTTAACAACTCTTTCTACACATTAAATCCACAGTTGAATCAGCTCTCCCAAGCGTTAGTCAAGGGAACACTCTTGTGGAACAATGTATGGCGGCGTTCTCAGAGCGGAGTAGATATCATCGGTTATGCTGACGATATCGCAGTAGTAGAAGTAAAGTGACGCAGAACTGCAACCGAGTGATCGGGAACGTGAGGTTTTGGCTACACACATCAGGTCTGAAACCTGAACCATTGAAGCTACGCAAAATCAACGGCAACATAGGTGGAGAACCACAAAAATAGGACGATGGACACATACTCTGATCCCCAAAGTACGAGTGGAGGATTGGATCCATAAAAGACACGGGGAAGCAAACTATTACTTCTCGTAGTTTCTGTCGGGACATGGATGCTTCCGGAAGTATCTTTACAAATATAAGCACGTTCATGACCTCTACAGCCAGCATTGTGAAGGGAGACCACAGAACGCGGAAGTACTCAAGGGCTAGAAGCAAACGGAAATTGCCTGGCCAGTGACACTAAGAAGCACAATAGTGTTCATGCTGATGTCGAGCGAAACTTTCCAAGACTACAAGTGAAGTAATCACTACAATGATGCTAAGAAGGAAGTGATAAACCAAGACGCGTTGCCTTCGATATGTCAGAAACATCTCGCATAGAGGCTTTATAAATAGCCTTCTGTACAGACTATGGAATACGCAAACTTCCGGAGCCAAACAATCAGGTCTAAAGAGCCATTAAAATACTAGGTTGTAATGCTTGACAACTGACTGAGCTTTAAGACCCACTTCGAGTACTGCAATAAAGTGCGTCACAGATGCAGGCAGTCCTTTCTCAGATGCTGCCAAACATGCTGATGGACCCACAAGCTGATTCCCACGACCGAGGTCTACAGAAAGAGAGCACATGGGACTGCAATTACAATTTTATTCATGTCCGATCGCGGCAGCTATCGAAAATACCTTCACCGAATTTGGCAAGATAGTTCGTTCTGCCTAGAATGTCCAGATGAAGAGGAAGACGCAGAGATCCTTCGCACAGAAAAGAATGAACCTGCCAGTACCGGAGCTTCTAGTAAGCCATATGGTGAGGTCAGGTGACGACCTTCTAGATCTTTTCATTCATAACGAGCCTACAGAATGAGTTGAGAGCAGTGGAAAGATTAAGAAGAGCCGAAACGACAGATGTAGAGAACATAGGAGAAGGGCTAACCAGCTCCGCGAAGTAATACCTGAAAGCAATTCCGCAAGGAGAGTGGTAGAAGCGTGCGGGGTGTAGATTAGTACATATGCGTACTCCCGGCAGCCCGGGCTGTCAGTAACTTTCGATGACCACCGCATCCCTGCTCAGACAACAGCGATACTTTATATCGGTGCAGCTCAATTTTTAATTCAAAGTACGATTTAAATCGAAGGATAACTTGAGTCAAATGCGCATATTTCCAGCTTTCCCTTCAGCTTGTAAGTATTTCATCTTTGTAGACGACTTGAATACATGCGCAAAAGAATGTGGCATCTTTACTGATTGCCCATGTCCTTAGGGAAATAAATTTCTTCGTTGCTCTGGTCACCAGAATATTGAGGACACTTGCCTGTGGACTCTTTGATGAACATCGAGCTCTGGAACTCATTTATTCCGTTCATGCTTTGATGATATTTTCACAGAATACATTGAAAACTCTTACACAACTGTTGCTCTAGATAAATCTTCACATGACTAACTACACCAATTTATAGGTACAATGGTTCCCCTTCCAAGACCCAACCTACGCTCATATACGTACGTTAAGAGCACTACTTTGTACTCTTTGTTTAATGAACATCATTAATGACTGAAATTCATGAAAGTTTGTACCCATCAACCCTTCCAGAAATCAGATCCTTACAAAATCAAAGAAACACAATCCTTTCACCGAAATATGAATCATATTCCACCCACCCTCCTGGTTTGAAATTAAAAGTTTCTGAAATTTTAAAAACGATACGGTAGACCAAAAATTACCAACTCAACGAGACAAATTAGAAATATCCGAACTGAAGCACACAAATGAAAATATTCCATAAAAAAAAATTTCAAACTTTTCACTCTCAAGCGAAAACTTTCCCCTCGTACATAACTTCCTGCGGAGAATCAGTTCGTAGCTTCTCCAACGGACTTGCAATTAAATGTTTACTTCCCAAACCTAGGTATTTTCCGCTATCAGTGATAAAAACGGAAAAGGAAAATTAACGGAAAATTATTCCTGCGAGGTGATTAGATACATTCTGTACGTTTCTCCCGATGCATTCCAGAAGATACCTTCGCCAGCTTGTATTCGAACATCGCATTTACGGCAAAGTATTCTCGAGTATTCCACCAGGAATTCTGAAATATGTTTCCGTTCGCTTGTTTTCAAGTGATCTACTCAAACTCATCACCGTCGTTTGCAATGAAACAGTTTTCAATTAAATTCCTGAGAGCGGTCAATAGAGTGCAGTCGGAGGGAAGTACATTTTCTCGTCCTTTAATTCATCCAACAAAACCGCACCAGGTAGAGAGGGCGAATTTGAATTCAATAGAAACCACGGCTTTGAGTCATTTACCGTCAATTAAACTATTCCCAAGGTGTTCTCGATATACACACGTACTTGCAGGTGTATAGACTTTTTGAATCTACAAAGTCAAATTTAAATTTCGACTCGGAAACCGCAAAACGAATTAGATTCAGTTCATTTGCCTCCCCCACCCATGGGACTAAGTGTGTCTACCATTGCAGGACGTCCTGCTTAGCTTAGGTATGTAAGGGATGCACTGGGGTGAAAGTGAGGAATGGCTTTATTAATTCAACTTCATTAAATCGAGAACGAAGCAGGATAGCGCACACAATCACACAATCGTAAGTGGGAAATGTGGGAAATACAAGTCCTTGCAGGAAAATTTCTCGAAAATTTGCCTCAAGCATGTGCCAGATATCCTCTGCTTGGAAGTTTCTCTCGATATTGTGTTGATTAAAGTGAACTATGCAATGCAGATACGGAAATAATCATGTCCTGGTTGGGAATTATTATAATCTGTTGGAATGGCAAGGATATGAAACAAAAAGCTTAAAATTATTTTGGGGTGCATCCAAGCAAAATGGAACAAAAGCGTTCTACACATGTACTCCGTTGTATCCAATGATGCATTGAAGTAGCACTCACTGCGTTCTTTCGTATCAAACTATTAGAATAAATCAATAAAAACATGTTTGGTACCGTGAGTCACTAAGAAAAGGATGCCACAATACTCCTGGTATGGGAACCTTCCATCCCGCTCAATCTAATGCACACAAGACTGAACAAAGGCGCTCTCTATGTGTGTGTAATCCTTCTTTAGTTCACAAAGAGACTTTTTTTAATTTAAAGACATAGGTTCACGTACACCATATATTTGCTATGCTTCTGCAGTCTGCCCTTAGTGTGTGATGAAAACACTACAAGTCACGTAGAAAAAGGATGACCCCAACAGGTCACGTTTCACAGCTAAAAAGATAACATCCACTCTCCGGAAAATGCAAGTGCATCAAGACATAGAACGCTGTGACATCTGCTGCAGAAAACAAATGCTGCGATATTTTAAAGAAGGATTTGGCATCACTAAAGCTCAATTCTCCAAAGTCTGTAGAATATGTCAAGAGAGTTAGGTACTCCTCGAGTGATTTTTTCGATCTTACAACGCAACACGATGTTCGAGTATAAATTGATATCACAATCTTCATGATCAAGCCCCAAAGATACTCCAGGCTCCATTATTGGCCAGACTACCAAACTATTGGTGATCATTTAAATCAGGAATAGAGGATTTCATTTGTGCCCGAAAATTGGGGAATTTGAGTGTCATCTACCCTACCATAAGAAATGTATGTATCAGCCTTTTAAACATCCCTTTGAGGATTTAAATTAATGTATTTTATCGTAAGTACATAGACATCGAGATTTCCCATCGGGTTGCCCATTTGTTTGAAAGTTATTTATGTTTGTCTTGGAGATCTTAAAGGACCTTGTTTATCTACCGTGTAAAAACCAAATGTGGTCCAGCGATGTACGCAGAATTAAGGAAGCTTTTAGGGTTCTGCACCGCATTGGTAAGACGAAAAACTTATGTTTTCAAGACGGAGTCCGTTTGTCTAGCTTGTAACTTCACACCTTTTTAAGATATAGGATGTAAATGTGACACAAAAATGCGATTGAAAACTTTATGATAAATATCACGCGTCATATCAAATGGAAGCTACTAACTCAAGGATACATAGTTTAGTAAAATTTGTTAAGAGAACATCGAAACAGGTCAACAGATATTTGAGTACGATTGGGTGTGATGGTTGACACTATGTAAGTTCATCATCAAGGACAATCTAAAGTAAGTGAATGCAGCGTCATTAAAAATAATGACAAATATCGGGCGACGCAATCAAAGTAGAAGCAGGAGTGCAATCCACTCAGATCCACCACTAATAAATTTGTAGGCAAGGGTTGCAAAGCGGTCGAATAAAATGCGGAACATAACTTCTAAAATTTGGTACAGTACGGAAAAGCCCTTACCGCAGAAAATTTTATGTTTGATATGATACTACAGTGATATTCCTTAAGGAAATGCATGAGAAATACGGGACGATAATTCAAACTGAATACTGAACTCAAACTACAACGAAAGTGTAGACAGTAATATTTATTAGAGTGCAGGAGAAAGGAATTCTGAAAAAGGAAAAAGGTGGCACGAACCCATAGGTGTCCTTGAAAGAAGTCCACCTTTTTGAGCCAGAAAAGAAAAAAAAACAAAATAACCGCTTCGACTATGCCTGAAGTACTTCTTATTCGTGAGTGAGTAGCTCACATTAAATGCAATACACATACATATGTCGAACATTCCTTATTCTGCACTAACTTTACTTTCTTAACTGACACTGACTCCCAATGCGTGAGGAGTCGTTGCCTGATACACGACAGCCTTTCATCCTCTTCGATCCACAGCTCGTTGTTTTCGAGGCTCCAGTTTTTGAGACCAAGCATTTATCATCCGCAAACTGAAACTGAAAGGATCAATGTTTTGGAGGACGTGCACTTCGTCGTCCGAGTTAGAAGTTTTGAATTCAGTTGCTTGGGTTAGTCTTTGTCAAATCTTCACAAAGGTGTCGTTCGTACAATTGATGTTTACTCCGAGGTAGGTAAACTTCTTAAACACTTTTTGACAGGCAGTGGACAGATGCTGCTTTGTCTGTTGATAACATTTCATAGTTTCGTCCTCGTTGGCTTCAAGGCCAAATCGTTTCGCCTGCTCTTCAATTGTCACTATGACGGCACGCTAGGAGCGACGAATGATGTCGATGTCGTCTGCATACCCCAGCAACTGGACGGATATGCTGAAGGTAGTGCCTTCTGTATTGACGCCTGCCTGCGCACTCAAGCACCAGATTGGAGACATCACATACACATCTCGTTCCCGAAATCCAGTACTTGTTTGAAAAAGTTCAGATGTACTATTTCCAAACTGCACCTTACATTGCATGTTTTCCAGTTTATGACGACACAGCTGGATCAGTTTGTGCAGAACCCAGGATTCGGCGACGATGGTGAATGCTGTCATGTGCAGCGATGAATGTGTTGCAGAAAGGTTGGAGACTTTCACACGTTGAATAGGACCTTCTACGCGACATTTAGCAGGGATATGCCTCTATAGTTCTTGAAGGATATAGAGGCGACTCGACTTTTTGTAGATAGAGCTGATGGTCCATACATCCCGCATACTAACATCCCATACTTTATTGATGAGTTGGTGCATGCACCTTACCAAAGCATTACCGCCGTATTTGCAGCCGGCGGCCTTGTTTGACGGCTTTTTGACCATTCTCTCTAGATGATGCCCATTTAGCAATTATGTCCTGCGCTCCGTTGACTACGTTTCCTTGGTCATTTCTTTATTTTGTACTCTCAGAGTTTAGCCACGTTTGCTCAGCGATTTCTACAGCTTAAAAACTAAGACATTAGACCACTGAGTGGGAGTTTCAGGTTCAAATAGTTTTGCAATAGTAATTCGCAATGCGTTTCAGTTCCAACTCCTAAATATCCCCATAGTCCTAGTCCTAGTACAGAGCGATATACGTTTCTGTCTGGATGCTTGGTGTACTAAACTGAACAAAACTGTTGGCAATGGAGCCGTATTTGTCCCATAAGATTTGACCTATCCATTACCACTTTAGCCTTCTTAGCATGATGTGTGTAGATACTTTGCCGGTTGTTAGGTATTCGATTAATAAAGATGCCGTCGTTAACAAGGATTTAAACCTAGCTTACGAATGGCAGAGGGCATGTTCGAAGTACACTCATATATGTATGTAGTAGTACTGATTTGACATTGAAGCGTTGGTTTTCTGCTGAAAAATTGCTATCTTCGAAAGCACTCCCAATGCAACATTATTTTTCTCGATTCTGCAGCCCAAAATCCATTTCGACAGCACTGTGATCGGAGGCTAGATACATGCAGGAAGTTCTTAACTTTTTTGATTTGATTGTCGGCAATGCTGAGTTGAGTGTCGGAGTTGGTTTTGTTTTTGCGCTTTTATCCTTGGCCTTATTTTATTTGCCTCCGCTTGTCTTTTACTGAGATACTGACTTGTCAGCTTGTATCAGATACGATGTCATTGTCAACCATTCACGTTGCACAAAGAACGTCGCTGATGACTAAAAAACAGCCTGTAAAAGTGCGTATTCATTTATTTTTTGCTTCGGGACCCTCATTGGCGTGGCGATGGTAGTTCAGTGAACAGTGTCCGGTGAGGAAGTCTGTGAGGAGCACCCTAATTCAGTGGGAGTATTTCCCGATTTCTCTTTCTATCGGAAGCATTGATGAATCTCTTGGCTTTACGTAGCCGGGTTGATGAGTTCCATTTTGAGATTCTTTCTTTATGTGGCTGGTGAATAAGCCGCAATAGGGAGACGGCAACTGAATGAAGCTTGCGATCCTAGTCTAGCTAGTTTAACACAATTACAAAATAATATCTCCATCTGCGGAGTCTGACTTTATTCGAAATCTCCAGGTTGTCGTCTAAATCTTTCTACAGGTGTTGCTTGGCATTTCCACCACAAATAAGTTCCTTCGTAATACTGAAAGCAAATTTACTGTCGTATCACTTGCAGTATCTTCAGCCTTCGAGACTTACGTATGCGTATAACATATGGTTACCCCTGGTCCATTTCAATTCATTCCAGTCCTCGCTGATTTACTGCCTCCTGAGTGTTGTATTTCAATCCAAAAACTCGCATTCTCGGATTTAAATGCACCCTCATTTTAGTGTCACATTTCTCCCAACCTTTTAATAATGAAATTCCCTTGAGAATAAACTTTCAAACTATGGACTAATCGTCCTTACTCGTGGTAGAGATGTGCTTCATAAGTCTCGCACACTTGCTGTCGTTAAAATCATTCTCCAACGAAAATTCTCAAACGACTGTCTGTCGTTAATTTAGAAATGCGCTCAGCCATCATCGTAGCAATTTACATATTTAGAATCCTTCCTTCAGAGGACATGCAAATCTCGAAAAGCAGTTCCAATTGCCAAACTCTTCTAATGAAAATTCTCTCAAAATATACGAATTTCATTATTCCGTCAGGTATGCAAATGGCATAAAACTTTTCCTTTCTCTATCTATTTGCATTCACTTAAAAACTCTCTGGTAACTGATTATAAAACTGAGATTCACACTACAGGACCCTACACTCTACGAGTTTCTTTGCCTATGTATCTCCCTATTGGCCTTCAGATTTGAACTCTGGGAAAATTGTCGAACTTTTCCAAATAAACGAAACACGATCTACCTAATTGAGATACAATTTTCCACTTCTAATTAAATCCTTCATCTCTCTCAGATTTCTCCTTCCTAGAGGGGGATGGTAAAGCCCGAGGAGTTATAATTTCCTCAAAAAGGATTAACTTTGAGTCTGTTTCCCTCATACTGCTGAACTCATCGCAACCTAACCTAATTTGCACTTTGGTCAATTATATCTCAAGTATCTCCGCAAAAAAAAAAACGAATTTCCAACCGTTCACCTAACAAATAAATTTTCCATTAAAACAAAAAAAAAAAAAATTGCGAAACAATATAATGGTCGTCCTTACTTCGAAGACTGGCGTTCCTCGTCAGTGGCTAAGTATCGCACCACATCGCAGATTAAAAGCGAAAATAATAATCTTCCAGCTTGCCCTCCACCCCCCACCCCCCACCCCCGTTCACTTCCTGTCATCATCGTGGGCGTTTTCCATTAACACTTCATATTCCGTAATAAATTCCAAAATAACAACTCATTTCCATCTTCGTTCCGGCTACCACCACCACCACTTCCACCATCACCATGGTGATTATGAAGGGTGCCGAAAAGGGTTGCGCGAGAGGTTGGTAGGCACTGGCACACCTCTTCACCATGGTAACAGTAGCACCGTCGCCGCCGCCGCCGTCGCGTCCAACTGAGACTTATTAAATTTCTCGGAAATGGAGCATCTCATGGGTTCCTTTAGATATGCCCACAGAGACTATTGTTGTGGTGATGAGGACAAAACCGTTGGCGATATCTACACATTTTCCATTTCAAGATTTGCTCCACACTGTTTAACCCTGGAGCGAGGTAATGTCTTTTAAAAAATAAATTAACAGCGAACGCCATCTGGAGGGAAAAGTTAATCGAATTGTAAACTGCGCATGATTTTCTCCTAGAAAACTCACCACACTACGTGGTGAATTTAGACGTCTTTTTTTGTGGTATTTGCAGATAAATCTTGACACTGGTTGTGTGTTTCCTTTCAATTTTTATGGAGGGAAAAACAAAAGCAATATGGGTCACTATTGCATACACACACGGGCGTACACAACGCTATGTGTGGATGGCACACCCCACACACAAATACAACTAGATACCGGGGTTTTGTTGGTCCTTCGAGCGGGCCGCGATGTACATACATAGTGTACACGATTATACGAGGAGCGCTTCAGCAACTGAGATTATTGAATGGTGTTCCAGATACCCAGTTTTGAATGCATGATTGATTTTTATTACTGGACTACACCACCGCCGAGCCGCCACACAGCGGGGCACAATGGAGTCAAATGAAGTTGCCAACCTTAGCAACATCGCTGCCGTGCCGACAGTACGGTACGGTATGGTAGTTGGTAATGGCTGAAGATGATAGAAAAAAAAGAACACATTGCTCCACACAGGATGGGGGTGTTATTGACTTTTCCGTTGGGGGTGCTTTGTCAAAGGCTCATAATGATAGACGATAGCATCAGTATGGCAGACTTTGTTCGATGAAGCGAATTGAAGTTGTGATGTTGGTCGTCGGTGCGTTGCGTGTGTGCTTTTGTTGGGGGGAAATATTCAAAGTGAAAGACCTTTCCATGGTTACGGTGAAAATTTATCGAGTGTGTAGATATTCTCAGGCTAAAGGATGCGGAATGTGAGAGAGTGCGGTGCAGTAGTTATCGTCTCTATGGTTGCATAGGATGTTGAAAAACGGCTCCCGTGTGTGTAGGGAATAACCTTTGAGGGATTTCTCCTGTTTTTTTTTTTTTCAAATCCTAGAGAAGCAGGGTAAGCAATTTGCATAGGAATAGGATTCATTTATGAAGTGTTTTTTTTTTCTTAAAGTCACTGGAGTACTTACATATGAGAGTATTACTTAAGGTATCGTTAAAAAAATGACTTAAATCGTTCTTGACATAGTTTGGACGGTATTTGGACCGATGTTAGCATCACAAATACTTTTGCTGCTTATCGGGTTATTTTTATTTATTGACTATTTGAGGCAAAAAATTGGGTAGATTCTCATCCTCTCTAGTGCAGTATTCCTCATCCTTGATTGAATAAAATCTGGAATGGCATACGGATAATTCTGATTGAACTTGAAGAGAATTTTTTGGTGAATTCTATGGGATCTATGATTCGGTGGAACTTGATGACGTTTCCTAGATGGGCTCTTAGCTCATCCCCATGATGAACTATGAAAAGAGGGGATTATGAAGGGTTTTGACTATGGAAAATCTTCTCTGAATCATACTGATAGTTTTCAATTCTAATTTCACTTCAATTTGGCTATGCTTTTATGGATGTATACGGCTATGCTAGGACCTATATATACTGACTTATGGCTGCCTCTTTTGGTGACAGGCCACCAGCAAGACTACCACTTTAGCGGCTATCACGAAGGTAAAGAGACTGGCGTGCATTGGTGACCATGGGACATTCTATGAACCTGGAAAAATATCTAGGCAACGTACCTACTACGGGCTAAGCAATATCGTACCTAGATTTCGATAGACCCGCAAATATCTCTATCTACATGACTGTATACAGATGGATCAAAGATGGACATAGGCTTTGGATCAGGAACCTCTGGGCATAACCAAATCAGTTTGCCTCTCGAACCACAGCAGTGTTTTCCAAGCGGAGGTTTTAGAAGTGCCGGTAGCTGCCCGTGAGACTGCGTTGAGAGCAATACCTCAAGAGTGTATCGCCTTTTTCATCGACAGCCAGGCAGCAGTAAAAACGATTGCTGCTACTGAAATTAAATCCAAGCTTGCGAAGTACTGTCGAGAAATAAAAGTGGAATAACTCGCATCTTGGAACTCTATTTTCGCCCGAGTATTTGACGTCTTCATCAAGGACGCATAATGACACTTCTTGACTGTGGAGAACAACATGCATCCCCTTGAAAACTCTCATGTTATCTGACTTAATATTCTGCAATGAGAACGAATCATAAGTTAAGGATGATTTATTACCCAATAGCTTCGCCTCGATTGGCAAGCAACTTCAACAAGTCTTTCCATTTAGTCCCGTCTTATTCTAACTGCCTCCAGTTGTATACTAGATACTCCTACCGTACCAAAAGTTATGGAAATCAGCTTCTAGGCCCTGAATTGTACGTTTCGTTTGACCCTTCAGAATGTAGGAAGACTTTCCTCATGATTAGTCATAAGCCTTTTAAAATCAGCAAAGAGCACGTTCCCTGTTGAATTCCACCGCGCGGCTTACATGACTCATTGAACTGTGGTTTCACCTAGCAAGGCTCGTAAAATAACCACTTTATCGCAAAAGTTGCTCCCAAGCAACATTGATTTCCCACGTCTTTTGCCGTGTTAGGGTAAGTAGAAGTTGTGGTTTCCGACACAGACAAAACCCAATTAGCACCTAGGTGCCGCCTTGATACCACAACTCATGTGAGCTGAATATTTACGTGCATTAGTGAGAAGTCTCTAGATCCAGCCTGTGGAGTTTAAGAATAAGAAAAGCTGATTAATTCTTTTTCCTGAGATGTCCTCAAGTGAGTTGAAAAAGGATCTACCTAGAATTCATTGTATGACCCTAGCTAGTGCCGGACCATTGCATATGTAGTGGGTGATGGTTTCTTCTTCAGCTGAAATATTACAGCTGCGACAGTGTGTGTTATATGGAATAACTAGCTTGACTACGTGTACTCCAATGGATCAGTATCCCGTGGTGATCGCTGTTATTTTTTTGCATATAAAATCGTTTGTTTTAGCCTTGTTATCCACATCTTTCTGGATGTGACGCAGTTCGTCAGCCTACTTCATATGAGATTGGCTTTTAGAAGGAAAATTTGGGAGATATTAGCCTTAGTTGCCCCGTGCGGGATGTGAAATAGTTCCGCAAGTGAGCAATGGAGGGTTGAACCTAAACGTTGCTATGACCTGTAACTTAAATCAAAGTTATCATGAATTGGCCACTTAGCGAGGCTAGCTCTATTCGGCATTCTGTTATCAGTTTGGATGATATGATTGGCTTTGATAGCAGCCTGGCTATCAGAAAAAATGCCAATCTTTGCCTTTTTGGCTTTACGGGTAGCGAGTAACTCCACTTGGAAAATACTAGCAACTTCGGGAAATCTATAAGATTTTGAGATGTTTAGGGATTCCGAAAACACACCCTCACCGACACCATAGTCCATCTTTGAACCGTCGGAGTATATTGCAAGATCGTTATCCTTTTTCATCTGTCCGTCTTGCAATTCTGCTGTTGTGGAGAATTGTACGTTGAAACGCTTTATGCAGTCTATTGCGGGGATAATGTAGAGGCAATGTCTAAGTAGAGAATCTAAAATATTGCCGTGCCGGCAGGGTTTTGCTGTCCAGCACCTGGACTCTCTGAGTCTAATCTGTAATGTGTAGATCTAAAAGCAGAAGATGCAGAAAGATCTGGCGGAGTCAACCGTAGAGCTCCTGTGGTACCAATGCATGCTGTTCTTTGTATCCTGTTCATTTTGGCCTTTCTTTAGAGCCGACCACCATACTATCGAATCGACCCATAAAACTGCGTTAACTATTGCTCTTTGCGGTCAATACCTTCATTGGTAATTGGCCTTTCTAGGAATATAATTGTGATACGAGTATTACTCTCCAAGGTGTAACCAGACTAAACGAGTTCTACTGAACGTCTTTAATAAAGCAGCAGATTGCTCCCTCTGTGTCAGGGGGAAAGACTGCGGACAATTTACTGCTGTCCTTAGAGACCATTGCATTTTCGCTAAGCATACATATGAGCTAAGTGACACTTTTGTCTGCAATGCTTCTGGAGAGAATGGCTTTTCTACGGAACTCTTTTCTTGCCAAAGTTCCGACTTCACTCATGTCAGGTGGGAGATTTTTGGTGCTGATGTATTGCATGCTGAAACCAGAAAGAAGCTCCTGAGATGAAGAAGTTTAATTAAAATCAGGTTTAATTAAAAATAACTTCGTTGTAGTAAAGTGGACCAGTGGCCCCTATCCTCCAAAACAAAGGTACCAATGCTCCTTTTATGCATCCAACTGTTCCCGAAGAGTAACTTGACAAGAGATAGTCCCACAGACCGAATGTGTTACTGCAGACGCCCAGCCCTTTTTTGTACAACTTCCTACTTGCGCTGGGAGCCATCACTGAAAAGAGGACTTCATCCTCACAAATCTCACTTTATTTAAGGAGCCATGTGTTGCAGTCATCTCCATCATTTCTAAATGCCTTCCATGCAGGTTCCACCAATCCTTCGATTCCTTCCATCTAAACTTCGCCGTTTTTTTGAGCATAATTCATTTCGTTTTGACTTCTCAACTGTAGGTACCTCGCTACGAAATCGATAAGGACATTATTTAGTTTTTCCACCGCTGTGCAATAAATTTTTAAAATTCATTTTCCGTCACACGTGTCGCTGACACTGCCTCCCTCCTTCCATCCTTTAAGCCATAGATGAAAATAACGTGCGAACTCTTTCATTTAAAAACTCCACCAGCTTACTCCACCTCTTCTCATCCTTTCAACGTGTTTTTCACTTTTGAATTAGTTGCAAATTGAGTCCATCTTTTTCCGTTCACTGAATACAGACTAACGGAGTTGGCCAATAAACCACCAGCAAAAAAAAATCCTTTAAAATCCAACGAAAGAAAAACAAACAAACAAGAAATATCCTTGTGTGCATTCGCACCGGCAAATCTTTCTCTTTCTTTCATCCCTTTTTTTTCTCGTTCATAAATCCTCTTTTTACAGTTTAATGGATCGCGATAAGTGAATCATTATCCTCGTCATCCTTGTCAAAATCTAAAAATACCTAAGGGTACCGACCGGTGATAATCCAGAGAAGTCCATTTCATAAGCATTTTCAACGAAAAAAAGGAGTCCGCGCGCAAATTCTTTTTTTTTTTTTGAACGAAAATCCATTCAATGCTGGAGAGATGAAGAGATGAAAATAATCAATTTCGTCTTTGGACGGGACGACGACAACGAACCCTTGAAGTGTCACAGAAAAATTTAGTATTTCTAAAGGTTTTTTGATGAAATCACGTTCCGTAAATACCGAGAGCAGAGAGAAGGTGTTGTCATCGTGCTGGGGTTCTTTGACCTTTCAGTTGAAGAAGGATTAAAAAAAAGGGAAAATAAAGGAAAAATCAGAGATTTGCTGACATAGAACCGAGGCTAAGGACGAGAAAGATGATATGCTGCGCTGTGATTCGATGATGATTTACAATATTGTGACAGTGAAGGATTGAAATCGATTTGTGGGAGGCAAGGTTTACACGTAACCCATTCGGCGTCGTGTGCGATGTTTCCGCACCTAAACTGGAGCGCCTTACTGTGGAATTAAATTACCAAAATTAAGATTCCTACTGCGTGAAGGGATAATTGTATGACATCGAGGGCTCAGCCTCCAAGACATTGAAAGCGGTCCAAAAAGCTGGGATATGTCCACCTCAGCTAGATCGACCGCAGTCATACGATGAAGGCGGCTTTTGAGTCCCAGCTCCCGAATTCGAGACGACAGAAAAAACCCTACCTCCGAAGCACCATGAATAGTGTAGACTAGGATGGAGGGTAATGCTGCATCTTCTTCTTCTTTTACAGTACATCTAATGCTATATAGTTCTCACATGATTTCTGCCTTTCTGCTGCGCCGCTCATGGGGATGCCTAAGTTTCTGGGAGGGCAATATTGTGTCACCAAGAAACATTGCATTCCTCTAGGTTATTTTGTTCGAATCTGTAAGCGTTTGGTGACGAAAAGATCATTTAATCTTGTGAATCGCATCGTCATATTCACAAAGATATGATGGTTATAAGCGAATATGTTTAGAACTGTCCCCAAGTTCATTTCCGAGTTTCTCTGGTATACCAGGCAATGAAGAGGCTGACGAGCTGGCAAGGGGTGGCTCGAAATCTACCACTGAATTGATAGACCCATCCGTCTTGTATACTTAAGCTTGAAGCAGGGAAAAGAGCAACGAGAGAGGGAAACTAGAGGTGGTACTTCATAAAAACCCGCCTTATCACAAGGTAACTTTGCCCCATTTTTGGTAAAGCTAGAACCGAGAGACTTGTTCTGAAAGACCCGAAATCCATTTCCACCCTCGTGGGTATCATCACAGGGCAGACCTCTCTGCGGTATCATGTGAAAAAGCTGCGTTTGACGGAAGAGAAACTCTGCACAGGCTGTGGCGATGAGGAAGCGATTCAGGATACAACCCACTTCCTATACCACTGCCCCGGCCTCAAAAATTCAAGATACAGTTCCTGGGGAAACACTTCTTCAATAACTGTCGACGGCGGGAATAGCATTCGGTACCATAGAATCGTATTATGTGTGCTTACTGCTAGTCTGCGTTACGTTAACTTGCCATCAAGCCCCTTATTTATGTTGGGTGTTTGATTATGTTGCTTTTACTGGAAAGTAGTACATAAGTAGATCCTAGAGTTCTAGATTGCTCATCCCGTCCTTGGAGCAATGTCGGTTATTTCGGTAGAAACACTCCTTCCAACTTTCATTCGAAACCATTCAAGTTCCTCAACGCTTTGGTGGCTCTGCATACACTTTCACTCTCGCACCTATCTGCTGATTCTTTGTCGGTGCATTTATCTTTTAGAACAACGCTGGCATTTCCTTATTTCCATCCGCTTCTGAGACTCAAGCTCGCTTCTACCTACCACGTGGCTTCATAGAGCACGACTCATAAGTGAATATTTGCTTCGTATCTATGGGTCCATCTTGGCTGTCATCTTGTAACCAATTTTGAATTTTTCTATTTACCCACCGATCCCTAAGTAATGAGTATCTCCAGCATGAAAAGGAACATCTCTTCCCATGAAATTTCACAAGAAGAAAAGGGTCAGATTATTTATTTATTTATTATAGTGATTTGTATCCTGCTCAGCCTGTGGCATCCGCCGGATGATGATGGATAGGAAAACTTTGGGCATTGCCAGACCAAGGAAGTGGCATCATCGCACAAATCATTTGAATGTCTCTTACGGTGATGTAAACCGCACTCTCTCTCTCTCTCTCGTCTCCTTTCCAACGAACCCAAAACAAACACGGAACTGGCTGGCTGCAGGACCTTTTGTTGTTGATTATCTTGGTTAAGCCTAAACGGGGCAAAAAGTTTCAATTGTGTTTCATCGGTAGCCTATCGATGGCGTCGATGATGATGATTCTGATTGAAAGATAAATGGATGGGAATATTCAATCGGATGGGTCTAATTCGTCCTGTCGGGTGTCTCGTGCCTCGACTGGAAGGGATGGACAAATTAAATGATTGTGTGGTTATTAGAAAATTGGTTTCTCCTGATATCAATTTCTCGCCGTATCCCGAGCGATGTTAATGCGACCGAAATAAATAGTTCAACAATGGACGCTGGGAATAATTACGTGCGGTCTTTTGTGTTAAAAAGGAACGACCGGGGACCGGCTAGCAGGCTTACAATGCCACATCGATGAGATAATAATTTGCTTGTTTTTGGGTCGATTGATTTTGCTTTTTTCCCCTGGTTGTTTTGGGGAAAACCAATCGAAATGGATGTTTAATTGTGGACGGACTTTCATTTGATTAGAGTCCTGATGGAGATCCGGTTCGTTATTTGCGGTTTGAAGTGAATTTGATTAAGGGATTGTGCTAATATTTGCTATTAAACTTGAATTTGTTTGCTGTAATTATCCTTTTTTTAGGGTTAAATGGTAACCGAAACAAGCTTAATGGAATATGGAAGGGTTAGGTGTCCATTTACGTTGCATGTAATTATTTTGAAACATCCTTGTTCAACTGAGGTAAGCAGCTATTTCACTTAAGTAAATGAGGTGGTGAGGAGTGCTGAGATGGAAAGATGTGCTCTACCGGCGATGCGGTCGGTGGTACTGTGCTGTGGTTTTTCCTCGAGCTGGGGTTACTTGCAAGATTAATTTTTATATTTTTAATATTTTAGCGAGAAGGTGTATGATAATTTTCTTTTTTTATGCAATTGCAGCAAAGTGTTGTGGAAAAATGTAAGAGTGAAATTCGTTGAATTCACTTTGTTTTAATGAATAAACGAACTAAGACTGGATACAATGCTTGGATTTTTATCTCCGCCTTCTGTAATGTTGAACCACAACAAAGATCGTTGCCATCACATTTCTTTCCATAACCCAACTTTATTTTGAAAATATGAACATATCCTCAGATGGAGGTAAGTGGTTACATGTGGGAATTTCTTTATTGACAAGTCAATTTCAATTCTCATTGTAGCTCTAATTCGATTCGAATATTTATTCGTTTAAGGCATGTGAAAGGAAGTTTGACTTTCCACAGAATTTCAAAACAATCAGGCACTTTGGCGGTATGCAGGACTTGGAATTTAGCACAACTATAGTGTAACATCTCTCTTCTACAAGATATACAAGACAAATTCACGATTTATGCCGGGAAAGCATTTTTAAAGACGAAAAAAGTCAGATGAAGTGGCTCGAGGCACCGCTCAATGGTAACCCGCAATCTGTTTAGGATTCAACGTAGGAAAATCGTGAAGGCATGACTGCTTGTTTGACATAGACGTTTTCATTCTAGCAATATTTACTACATACTTTGGAACCTTCAAGAAGGACCGAAATATCTCTTCAATTACCAAACTCTTCTAAGCTGTTGTTCTTTGGTAGTTGAAATGACCTCACACATAATCCTTCCATCCTAGTAGATCTGCCGATGCAATTGGTGTTACCTGAAAAAGTTCAGCAGGAATGGCATCAAGCCCCACAACTTGTCATTTTTGAGCGCTTTAATTGTGTGTTTGCCATTCTCACCTAAATGAACTAAAATCTTGTAGCAGTGGACCCTTCCTTAGCCTGCCCTTATTTATGGTATCCTATAGACTTCAAGAGATGTTATTTATGTTACTCTGACCACCTATCAATTATTCTGTAATTTTTTAAAGGCCCTTCGCAGACATTTGTGGATTATTCACTTCGGTGGTATAACTTCAGCTCCATCCGCAAGATGAACCTTAAATTGCTGGAGTACTACAGGATCTGGAAGTTTGTCGATGTTAAACTTGGGAATCCGAAACATATTGCTGCTGTTGGATGTACTCAATACGAGGACAAATATTATCAAGAGAATAAGAAGAATTCTGGCTAAAACCAAAATAGCTGCCTAGGTAGGCATCTTGGTTTCCTTTTGTTAAACTTGCATGCACTTTCTAACACACAAATGTTCCTGTTCAGTGATTCATCCATATATGTTTGTACACAAGTGCACTATAGCTCCAGTCTGGAATGTTTGCGAGTCCATGCCAGAGATACTACTTAGAAGAGAAACCCCACCACAGTAGAGTAAGTAGGCGCAGCTTGCTCTAGGGTGTTGTTATTAAGGGATAGTTGGCATGATTTTACATGTACATTTTTTTGGGACCATGTTGCAACAGTCAAGACCTGAATTTACTCCTAAGCAACAAGAAACAGATTGAATTATGCGTATAACCAGTGCTACGAAATTGTGCAAAATGCTTTAAATGCTTTTCAGCTGATCAAAATAATTACCAAGCCAACTGTACAAAATCAAAGTAAATCAATGTATTGTCATTTAAATAATTTTCTCTCATTCGGACACAGTGCCAGTGACTAAGAAATGAAACAAATTATATGAAAGACTCAAACCACTATATCTCATGCAGCAACCGCTAATTTTTATTCTAGTTCGAAAATGTATTCATACATTCCACAAGTCTCCAAGCTTTTAGCATTGATAAAAACCTGATTCTATTTATGTGGAGCAGTCACAATAGCGAGATAAATAAATTGTTGAAAAATGTTTATTTCAGGTTTAAAATTGAGCAAACAATATAGTTTTTCATAATTTTCTTTCGGACATGTAGAGTTATCATTCTGGTTATAGCTTTAAGATTGGGAATATGATTTTAATGCGAGTAAGGCGGTGGTAGAAATTGAGATAAGAAGTGTTCTGATTGGTTTTACTATAATGTACATTGTGCGTACTTTGCGCTTGTTATTTGGCTAGAGCAGCGCGAGCAGCACGATCTCTCTTATAAATACATCAGTGCTGGAACACAAAACCTTAAACTATACACTGGGAACTTTTTCATTAAATAAAAGACGTATGTACATACATATGCCCTGAGTAAAATGCTACAATGAATACAATTATCTAGAGAAACTGATTGAAGAAGGAGTATTGCTCGACCGCTACTGTAGGTTTCGAGCAACTCTCACAAGAGTAGATATCCTAAGATAGATAATGGTAACCGTATAAGAAGCGATCCATCGTATGATGGGAAACGATATGATGTATCACTAGGCCTAAAAATATCTTCAACTCTTCGAATTGGGGGCACATAACACTGTCCTTAGGCTGAGATTAGGATACATAATCGGCTTATATCTGATAGGCTCATGGGTGGCTCCTCAAGACGTTCGAAACCGTCACGTAAACTGCCAAATTTTTGTCAGATTTTTGACTGTCGTTGTTAGGAAAGAAAAGTGCCAAAAACCAGCAGAAAAACAATTCTCCGAAATCGAGTAGACGCTTGCGCTGAAATGTTAAGTACTGATTTTTTATTTATGAACGTCTTTGTTTTGCTTTTCCATAAATCTAAGGAGTCTAGAAAAGCTGTGATGGTTTTCGAAAGGTTCAAGTAGCAGAAACCCCCTTCTTTAGTATTCTTTCAACTCCCTGCTTAAAGCGGTTCAGGAGTTATAAGTGTGTGAGATGAGATACACGGGATAAATGAAACAGGCTGAACAACATCGTTTCAAAACCAGAAGAGTTCTTTTTTAGCAATGTAACTCTAAAAACAAGGTAATGACGAGCATAGTATGTGAAGTAGGAAGCAATCTAAAAATGGATACCCAATTAATTTCGCAACGGAACAGCTGATCATTATAGTGCATGCGGTGAAAGATTCTAAAGAAAAACATTTTAAAAGTACCCGATAAATTAATGTAGAACACAAGAAATGCCGGGCCTACGATAAATTGCTAAACGGCAATACCCTGGGCAAAAATGAACGTAAACGGAAAGAAGACGGTGTTTTATTACGTAAGATACTGAGAATGGGCCCAGTAGTACCTTTGAAGTTACCTTCCTACACTATAAGAAAAAAATGTGGGCTGAATCTTAATTTTACATATTTCATGTACTGTTTGCATATTCAGCGGCATGATGAGTCAAGCCTCCTCTCTGTTCTCCTACATATCATACGTACTTCTGCCTGAAATTTTATACAAGGGCTCGGCGTCCATGTGAGCCCTTTCTAACCTCAGTAAAATGGCAAATTCGAATGGGCACAGTTTTTTTTCTATTTCATCCACATTGACACTTCGAAACATCATTGTGGTTCCCACGACAACTCATACAGAGTCTGCACAAGATTTTATCTGGATGTCTTGTATATCTAAGTCGCCATTCAACGGCATATTTACTTGAGATTGTAATTGGTAATTGCAACCGAGCAGTTAAACTCGTAAGATCTACAAGTTCCTTTCATACAATTACAGTTCACCATATAATTTTCAACACTAATTGCTTAGCAATTAACATTTATAGCATATGATACAGCAACAACTCCCGTGCACACCCACTTAAGGTCCTATTCAGCCAAACGTTTAACTTTTGTGCATAAGCAACAAACAGCGATATAAAGCGGAAAAGTTCCTCCAGAACCGACTATCACCCGGGATAACAAAACAATTACATTAGCGAGAAACTTTTCCGCTTCAGTCTTTTGCTGAATACACGTGGTTTTGTATGCTTGCAGAATTCGCTGGTAAAAGTTTAAATATCTCCTTGCATATGGATGCGTCTATGCCTTCAAAAAGATGGAAATATAAAGAAACCCCCCATCGATTCCCGATAGATGCTGGAGAGCAAAAAATCCTTAACACTTATAGCGGTAAAATTATTGAGAAAATTCATGAACACCGCTACTTTGGTCATCCTGTGAAAATGTGTTCTAGCAGCATCCGGAGTGGTAGAATAACTTTTCCAATCTAATCGCTTCGAAAAGTTATGTAATTTCCGGTTCCAAGTTTATGCCGAACGCCGCATGCCGCATCATCACTACCACCAATCATCCGACAGATACTCGTACGAATATAATACAATACGAATTCGTGTTGTACAACCAAAGCTGATCTCAAGCAACGGAAGTTGTGCTCCTCGTGTAAATATTGTTTAGCTAATTTTAGGGAGAAGTTTATCCTCCAAGTGGGTGGATATGTTTCTCAAAACCACCTACACTTAGAAACACAAAAAAATGAGGTTTAACAACTCAAAAAGTGTTTCGGGGCATCCCAACCCATATCTATGTCCTTTCTAAGTATACGAGTATCGTCTTAAATTTTCACGTAGCTACTATGGATTCCACTTACCGTATTAATTCATTCTTCCTTGTAGAGGCTACACACACCTTCATAGCTTCGATTTGTTCTCCCAGTAGGACTCTGTAGTTCCTGTTGCATTTTCAGTTTTTGGTTATCGTGCCATCGTGCCGTCGAGTAACAAATTTTCTTCTTCTTCCTTCCCCATTATAAATATTGAAGAAGGACGAAAAGTTATTACCACTTGGGTGGTGGAGAGGGCGGCTGGAAAACTTGTACTCTGCGGTATCGGACAAAAAGCGAACGAAGCACACTGTTGAAAGTAAATCGAGTTAAGGTGCGATATTGCGTGGTTGTGGTAGGAGTAGTAGTAGTTTGAGAATTTTAGTTTGTGTGTTGCATTTAGTCCTGCGGTCGTCGCAATTTGTGTATTGGGTATTCGGCAGGCAGCAGGTGGTGATGCATTTCGAAAAATATTGAAAGATATGTTTAATTGAGGAACCAGGTGGTGGGTACGTGCTTACATATATTCTTTGTGAAACGGAGGAGGAGATTGCAATAAACTTGTTGACATTGATGCTGTATTGAAATTTAATCGCATTCCTTGTGTGTTTCTTTTGAAATCGATCTTCTAGTCGTACTCTGGATAAATTTTCTTCAAACTAATTGGAAGCAGGTACGTTCGACGTAGTGCAGGTGTTCAAGGATGGATGGGAAATTGCTCTATTATGGGAAGACAAGCCTGGGCAAGGAGCATCCTAAATCAATAATCAAATGAATACCTGACACCTTTGGATTTAGTCCTCCGCCAATTATGAAACTTTAAGACAAGCTAAATAAACCCCTTGTTGACCCTGTCGGCAGTAAAGTGGCGACTGGAACTTAATGTTGAACACTTTGTTGATATTGTCGACTTAGCAGGATCCAGAATGGAAACCAAATTATTCAGGACCAAGTTATGGGAAACAGAAACTTCGTTCGTTCTGCAGTACTCTCAGAATTAATGCAGAAGGTATGTAGATCTTGCTGACACTATTTCAAAATTGAAAATGACATAGAAGCCATGAAGCCCCACTACTATGTTACTTGTGAGTACCCTGATGGTCGAAAGCATCTCTGCTTTTACAAGCCTTGAAGGTCTAAACGCCTAATCTTATCTTGTGATGGTACAATCCTCATTCATTTATTGACATAAAGAGAGACCATTTATGACAAGCTTTCCAAGAACAGTCTTTATTTACTCACTTAGGTGACACTCGGTGACATCTGGAACTTATTCAAAAAGGCTCTCTCTCCGTTTAGACTTTCTAGATAACAGTTGGTTGACGTTCCTTTCCACTTTCCCTACTCCCATGTCCCCCTGGATTATATTCCAAAAATCTGAGGGCCTCAGCTTTGGTATTTGTCCGCTTTGCGTGCCCTATTCATATCCGACATTCAGTGCTCAGTTTTTTAACTAATTCTTCGTAGCTATACAGCTCGTATCGTATCGTACTCGATGCCGAACAAGCAGGTTTCCGCTCTGGATCCTCCTGTGTCGACCACATCAACACCCTGCGGATCATAGTTGAACAGTGCGTTGAATACCGGTCACCACTTCACTTGCTGTTCATAGATTTGCGATGTGCTTCGAGCAGCCTTGTCTACTGGAAGCGGAGGAATTCGTTGGACTCTTTCAACTCAACTTAAGCATCTTGACTACGCTGATGACGTTTGTCTACTCTCTCACAGGATTATGGATCTGCACCAAATGACAGCAAGTGTGGAGGGGGAGGCAAATGTCGTGGGGCTGAAGATTAACACTGCCAAAACCAAAATCATCAATCTCGGCACTACCTCAACAACTCAAGTTAACATTGCTGGACAACCGGTAGAGAAAGTAGAGAGCTTCCAATATCTTGGGAGTATGGTCTCGACCGAAGGTGGAACCGAACAGGATATTGTCAACCGAATCGGCAAGGAAAGTCTGCGTTTGGAATGTTGTCCAAGATATGGCGAAGCAATGCAATCAGCTTAAACACCAAGCCGCGACTGTTCCGTTCTAATGTTGAATCCGTGCTGTTGTATGGGTGCAGCACTTGGAAGGTGACCTCCATTATCACAAAAAAACTACAAACGTTCGTCAATATGTGCCTACGTAACATCTTAAGGGTTTTTTGGCCTAACCGTATCTCTAACGAACATCTTTACCAAAGAACGGGTCAGGAACCAATAGGCAGAACCATCCAACGACGGAAGTGGCAGTGGATTGGTCACACACGTCACGAAAAGGCGACAGTTCCATTGCAAAATACGCAATGCAGTGGAATCCGTTAACACAAGATGGTAGAAGAGCGGGTCGGCCTAAAAATACATGGCGCAGAACAGTTGAGGAGGAGTCACGACAATTGGGGAAGAGTTGGAGGGAGCTGAAGCTCATTGCCAGGAACCGTACACGATGGCGCGTAGGCGTAGTTGAGGCCCTAGGACCCACAAGGAGAAACAGGACATAAGTAAAGTAAGTATACAGCTCGTATAGTTCGTTGTTGAATCTACTCCTTCAAGACCAGTTAACACAAACGGGCTCGAGTTATGTGTATCTTTAGACACCTTCGATAAAGTCTTTATTTCAGCGTGGAAAGGCAGGACTGAGCTGATGAAAGTCTAAGGTCTAGTTGCTGGAAAGGGTCTTACTACTCCATTGCCTTTATAGCCAAAGACACTACGATTGGAAAGCTTACCCTTGCCAAGGTAGAAAAAGTATCTCCTTCTGTCCTCTTCGTTGATATTGTGTGACCATATTGACAGCATGTACTTAGTCATGCTTTGCGTACCCATCTTATCCGCTTCTGTATCTAGTGAGCAAGTACTCGTTCCGATTCGTAGCAGGTTGTGACCCTGATATGGCTTTCAAATCGATAGACATTCCAGGTCTAATTCCAGGAATACCGCGATAAGCCGTCTGATATTGCTATCTTTTGGTTTCTAGGAGTGGATTGTAGAGTTTTAATAGTCTGCAGTTTTTCCATTTACTTTGCACTGACTGTGACTCTACCATAAGGTTTCGTTTATCTCTTCTTACTTTCACCTCATCCGTTTTTTTTTCCTTGGAGTAGTTGGTGTTCCCCACGTTGATTAGACCTGTCAGAGAACTCACCTGCAGTCAGTGTAGGATTACTTCTGCTAACTTACAATCACTGTTGCCGCTAACCGTGCACTCAGGGTGCTACTGTCTTTTGTTAAAAACTCCTGCTGTCCTTAAACTTTCAATTTTCTCATGATGATATTAAGGATGTTATTTCGTTGAAGATTCACTATCCGGGTTTTCAAACATTAGCTAAGTATGACAAGCTTGACGACTATCGCTTAAAGAGGATCATCGGTAAGTAAAGTCTATAAACCGTCACAACACGAGTATTTCAGGAAAAATTGTTTCACTTCCTTACACATTGTCCAAAACAAAGTAAATCCTCACAGAACTTCCCTCCAAACGTCGGACAGTTGTATCAAATATTAAATAGAGAATTACCATCACTTAAAAACGTGCCTATTTTGACTTGTTCCCCTTAATCTTCTTCCTATGCCAGGTAGTCAATTCTGTCAAATGTCAAACGAACCCTATATTTCACGCTTCGTTGATTATATACATCCATATATCCACTTACATTTCAAGTCCATTTGTCATTTTCCTAAGCACAAAAGTCCACGAGTTTTGCTATTTCCTTCACGTGTAGGCCTACCTAACAATAAGGACCACCCCCAGAACCCCTCAACTATTCCATTAATAATTTTCGTAAAGCACTTCCTAGAGGCCATGGTCACACCCTTAACATCGCTCGCAAAAAAAAATAAAATAAAAAGAAATAGAAATCAACTTCAAAGTCAACGAATCCTTGCCCGTGTCCTTGTTACAATCGAAGTAATTTTTCAGAAAATGCAAATTAACACCATTCACGGGCTTTTAAACCTCGTGTGCGCCCTGATTGATTTCCTTCATTAATCCCCAAAGAAAGGACTGCCTTCAGACTCCTTCTGAATAACGAAAAACCCAGGAGCGACATCGCGAATGCAAATCGATAGATAAGTTGCCAATTCAACTCGAAGCGTTCCACTCTTAAGACTTCAAGCACCACACGTCACGTTAGCGTGTAAACAACTTTGGTGGCTGTTTAAAAATTGGCTCTTCCTGTGCATTCTCACACGGAACATAAAAAACGCCCTCCTGGCACAGCATGCAGCAGGAAACAGTACATCACCGCAAAGTGGGTGGGTGGTAATTAAATGGCGAACAGTTAATTCCAACTCCTTTCGCCCAGATTTGGTATTTGTTTTATGCGAGTTTAGCATCCTGTTCCGCTGTGCTTAACTATTTATTGACTAAGCGAAGGCTTAGGTTGCACTTGTGTCGTCGTTGTAGGAGCTTAAAGTCACAACCGATTTCAAGGTCTTTTCGGGATGAGGACATGTATAGGTTGGTGTGTGTGTATAGTTTCGTTATGCAAGGATACGGGAACAGTGGAAAAGCATATGAGACTGCTCCAGACTTTTGTTTTGATGACTGAAGAGAAAGTTTGACTCTCTGTGAAAGCTTTTAGCCTGGAAAAATGTGAGTGGAGTAAAACACAAGAGAACGAGTGAGAGCTGGAATGGAAGTGGGAGAATGGACTCTTTTCCTTTGACAGGGGTTGTTGCACTCATTTGTCAGATGAGTATTCTACCACTGGTAGTGAGTCATACGATAGCAAGCAAGTGTGCCAACACCTAAAATTCAAAAGCTCATCCTGACAGCTTTGGGGTGAAAACTAAATATGAAAACTGATGGAGTAGCGAGGTTGCGGGATGTAATGGGAAACTGTGCTACTTCGCCGAATACAGTTGGGGCGTTATTTAAGCGCGAAATTTTGAAACAATTCAATTCGTTGAGCATACTATATGTTATCATCGTTCGCCAGAAGTAAAAGTTGCATGGATTAAGCAAAAAACCAGACACAACGTATCAAAGAAAGACGCACAACTTCGACGACGCTGTCAAGACCACGAAATGAATAGATGTTCGTAAGGGGATTCACCTACATTGACTAAAATTGTAAGGGCTGCCCTACAACTGGGTGTATCTTGCCAATGGAATAGCATTAGTGTGGTAAAAAACCCTCACAAAAGCAATGAACGTTTTTAGAACTAAATGAAGAACTATTTAACAGATTAATATGAAGGAATTGGCGTGAAGGTTAAGGAGGTTTGAATTACATCCAATCGCGATATTAGGCTATTATTTCACAACTTATTGACCATAAACAATAAGTGGAGTTCAGCCGGCTGAATGGCCTAAGTGCAAATAGTTCTCAGCACCAAGAGCGGTCAAGTACGGAGACTAGATTCATTGACAGCCAAACTTCGACCAAAACAAGGCTCCTAAAGGCTACTAAAGGTGTTCGTAGATCTGTATATTTAGACTTGTAGAAAACACACTGCTCTTTCGAGCCTGTAAGGAAATGTATTGAATAATTGCAAATTTTAACACTTCGGCAGGTCCTGGAAAGAATCCAAGAAGTCCAAATCGATATCCACCACTTTTTCAACGATTTTAAGGCCGAATATGGCAGTATTTAAAGAGACGAGCTAGACAGAGCCTAGTCTAGTTTTGGCATCCTTGTTAAACTCCTTCGTCTGTGCAGGATGACGATGAAGAACGCTCACTACTCTATCAAGGTAATGACCTCACCGAGGCTTTTGATGTTAAAGAAGGATTTAGACAATGTGATGCGCTGTCATGTGACTTGAAAGAATTTTGCGAAACTCACAAGCCAACACCGGTGGCACAATCTTTTAAAAGTCTGTGCAACTAAACCGACGACATTGACATAACAGACAGAACACGAGGGCCTGTCACTGGTGAGTTCGCTAGTATAGAAATAGAAGGTACCAAAATGGGTTTAGCTGTAAATGAGGGCGAAACCAAGAATATGCTGTCAACAAGAAGGGACACACAACTTCGGCGAATTGGACAGAACGTCACAGTCGACAGCTATAACTTCGAGGTAGTAAGGGACTGTGTCTACCTTGGCTCTGCTATCAACTCTGACAACAACATCTCCGCAGAAATCAAAAGAAGAACAACTCTCGCCAATCGGTGTTTCTTTGCGCTGAGAGGGCAATTGAGTAGTAAGGCCCTATCTCGAACAACTAAGGAGACTCTCTTCAAGACCTTGATCATCCCAGTTCTGCTTTATGATGCTGAAGCATTGACTCTGTCGGAAGTGGATAAAGATATCCTCGGTCATCTCGAGAGAAAAGTTCTTCGTAAGGTATTCGGTCCCATATGGATTGACGGGCTGTGGAGGAGAAGATTCAACGATTCAACGGCGACATATACCTAGTCAAGGAACGACGCTTCAGTAGCTTGAGATGGCTAGGACATATAGAGCGATTGGACATCTATGCTTCGGCCCGCAGAGTCTTCTAATCTAGTCCGGAGAAACAACGCAGTAGAGGATGACCTCGCCTAAGGTGAAGCGCAAAAGTAGAAGGGGACCTCAACCAACTTGGAGTGCGCAACTGGAGGCAGTTAGCTAAGGTGTAACTGAAGAGGTTTGTTGGTTGAGACCTAGGTTCGCACCGAACGTCTGTTTATTCAAAAGAAAATAATAAAAGCAAACCCTGTCTTCGATAAAAGAAATGCACGTAGTTTTCCAGTTCAAGGAGATTGGAATCAAAATATGTATACACCACTTTCATTACAGCTTGTTCCGTCTAGCCTTGGAAAGGTTTAAAGACTCATCTTTGCAAGCTCAAGGAAATAGCCCAAAAGAAAACTTAATATTCCTTGTACACCTAACACCAAAAAGACTTACAAGCTACGCGTGATATTAATCTAGTTCTTATTGTACTCGTGATTGAATAACACGATCTATACAAATCTCATTGTTGAACCCCGATTAGCTCGAAATAAACACCTCACACGCATAACAAATCAATCCGCACCTTAAACCGGAAAGTCTTTCATCAGCAGTCAATCTGTCACCATTACCAGTTATATAACACGACCTCATATCAATCACCTTGAACTGTTTGCCAACACCTAAGATGTCCACTCGAACATCATCCAATCAAAACGTTCCGTAGCAAAACCTGTTATCCCATTGACCTTCAAACAAACTACCACTATACTGCCACCCCTAATGACCCCACAGTACTCGTATGTACATGTAACTTCTCCTAAAAGATAAAACTCCTGCTTAAGATGAACGAAATAACAAACAAAACAAGAACCGAAATGCGGAAGAAAGAACGCACGCACAAAACGCACAACAGCCTAAAACCAATAAGACACGTTACGCATTGTCCTCCTCCGTATCTAGAATGAAAACAAAAAACAATTCTTTACATTTTCATCCAGCTGATATATCTGTCTGTCGTCGCACGAGACAACTTATTGCTTTCACGCATACATCAGCATAATATCAGCGCACTCTTGCGACGACAACAACGACAAGTTTACAAAGTGGTATCACCAAGCATGACAATACACAATCATCAGCCGAGCCAAGACGAAGCAGAAGAAGCAAAGACAGACAGACACAAGATATAGTCAAGAAGCCAGGAAAAAACCAAGTAACCCACACGATCGCCACTTCAGTTAATCGACGACGCTCGAACTGTTAAGCAAAAAAAAAATCCAAGAAACAGATCAGAATTGGCCAATCCTCTGTCGGGCTTGAGGTGCTGAAGTCGCGTTCTCTACACATCCGTCGTGAAAATTTAAAAAAAAAACTGTTAGAACGTTAGAACGATTTTTTTGTTGTATTTTCGGTAAAAATTCTCCAAGTTTTGAAGTTGTCAGGATTTAAGCCGGGCTTAAAGGAGAAAAAAAAGTATCTAAATACAGATTGGTGTTAGATTAGGGAATGGGGAAGAGATTTTTCAAAGAACCAGGACATCCGCTTTATTTTCTGACTTAGAAGATACTCAGTTCTCGAAGGATTTTGAAATAAAATACTCGAAAACCGATTAGTCTTGAAACGGAAATAAAAGGATCTAAAATGCTAAACTTAAAAGTGTAAAAGTGAAGACGGCAAATACTGGAAATCCTTTCATTCGGCCACAGATACAAAATTTGGTAGAACTCCCTCCAATGCGAGCTTGGCTTAGGGGTGAAAAATATCCACCCTGCAGCCACAAGCTTACAATCGTGTTTAATCCAAGCTTAAAATTGAATCTAAATACCACTTTTCCAGTGAAACTTCTCGTAAGATCTGCAAATCTTGCCTATCTAAGCCTAGCTTAACGCCACCCACGCCTATTTTAAAACCCATCTATAATCAGTTTAAGGGGTAATTGGGGCATTTGTTGCACATTTTTCAGACTTAAAGCAATGCACGTTCATTTATTTACTCGAAAGATACACAAATTTTCTTTTATTTTCTGTATTTATATACTTTTTTCTCCTTTTCAAAGGCATTCGCGTTGGGCGCTATTCGGCCGGAATATTAATGAATTTTATTTTATTTAATTTTTTTTTTTTTCTTAACTTGGATTAGTGTGCATATGAGTGAAAAACTTCATGAAGTCGTCTTTGTAGTGAAAAAGAATCGAATTGAGTAATTATTTGTTATTTAGTTGTGATTGTCGCGCGGCAGTTGAGTTTTGTGTTTTTTTTTTTATAAGAAAAAAAGTATCTTTGTGTACTCAACAACTCAAGAATTGTTTTAAATTTTTGGATTGCAGTGTAGTGAGGGAAGGAAAAGCCCTTTTTTTGTGGAGGTGAGTGTGTATGTATAAATTTTTCAATGAAAATTTCCATTTCTCTTTGAAACGGAAATTGAAAATGCAGTTTCGCTTTTGTTGTAGGTACTCTTAGGGCTCATGCTCGTAACTCATGCCGGAGGCACGTAAAAAAGTCAACGAAAGTTATTTGTAGCTGACAGTTTTTTAATTGTTTCTTTTTGGCTTTATTTAGAACCATATTTGGAGTGACCAAAATAATTATTATTGCATTGCATTCAAATGCGAAAGCGAAACTTTTTATTTTGGTATAGATTTCGTGTGTCGTGTGTTGTGGTCTATACGATGGACGATGGGTTCATTTAGTTGTTTGTTGACGAGTTGTAATTTCAAGGAATTTTTTTTTTTTTAAAAGTTAAGCAAGAATTTGCATGGGAATGAAATGTTGTGGTCAGCGAAGAGGGTGTGTGGTTTTAGCTGTCAGAATGATTTTTAGAATCATGAAACTGTACGGTGCACACTGCCCGATAAATTGAGACGATTAATGTCGTTTGATGACAAAGAACTTTATGAAAGGTGGCTGACAACCCAGACGGATTGGCCTCTTTTTATAGATCAAAAAACTGAGAATTTTATATAACATATTCCCTGTTGGCTATCCTATCAAACTCAACTGAATTCTGACGTTCGATTGTTTCGATTGTTTTTAAAATAAAAGATTTACAATTCTCTACAGTCGAACTTCCTTAAGTCTTCGAATATGCAATTTTGGAGCTTTAAACTGTTGTGATAAGGCCAACTGCTTAACTTGATTGTTCCCTTCAACGTGTCCTTGTCAATTTTTGTCCATAAAAAAGAATTAAAATATAAATAATTGGCGCAAACAGCCTATTGAATGTCTAAAGCCTGGCTTCTCCCAACCATTCGGTTATGTTTTTCTCACGAATCCGGGGACGTACTTTTAGTGGCATATTCGAAAAACCTGATTGAGAAGATTCTTCTGATAGTTTTTACTCTCGGATATTTGACAAACATTTGCGAGAGTTTGAAAATCAAAGTCTTGTCACCCAACAGACCGTATTGGATCCAGAGCCAAGCTTCCCATGACCATTTGCTGTGCACATTAAACAAATAAACGGAACCTACGGCTTAGAGCCATATCTCAAAGGCTTTTTTTTCTCTTTTTTAAATCGGGAAGCTTCCTTATGGTAGTAATTACTCTCGGACTTTTGTCAGGCATTCGCGAGATTGGATTATCGACCTTTTGCGCAGTAGTCCAATACACTAACCAAGGCGCCCACTACGGTATACATACATACACACATATGTACATATATGCATTGCAGATTAAATCTTTAAGTTTAGTTTACCCTGGTCTATGTTGTGCAATTCAATATGCATAGATCAAGTGTTCTGAAGCTTCAACTTTAGTACTGGACTATGTATTCTACGGGTTGGGGACACAATCCCGAAAATCCACAATCCCTAAAGGCCAAAATCCTGAAAACGAAATCCCGAAAAATTATATACATACAAAGAAAAATTTGCGCAAGTTTTTCGAATTTGAGGCCGAATGCTGTGCGGATTGATGTGTCGAGGAAATGTCCAACTTAGTATTGAAGTGACTAGCGGGCGAAAGCCTGAAGGTAGGGGTGGGTGAGCTCGCTACGCTCGCAAAAAAGAAAAAAAACTATGAACATTTCTTCAACTCATACACCGGACGGCCTTCGGCCTCACGTGCAGGTGCTCATAGACTAGGTCTCTTTTCATTTGTTATTTTACATTCTGAACAACGGTTATGTATGTTCATTTTAGACCAAAATATAAAATTTTCAGTTTCACTTTCGGGATTTTGAGTTTTCGGGACTATGGATTCTCGGGATTGTGGATTTTCGGCATTTTGGTTTTCGGGACTGTGTCCTACTCCCGTATTCTACATATTAGAAGTGTTTTTTGGCGGAATGTTAAAGTTTATCTGAGATTTTAAAGTCGCAAAACCAACTATAACTAAGACAATATTTAAAGCCACCAAAATGTATGAAAAGACCAAAGCTAAAGGCTTTATGACACTAAACAGGGATGTGGTAGATTTGTTTGTTCACTGCCCCAGAGATTTTCAAGCCCAAATATCCTTACACCCTTTTAAAACTCATTAAGCGTTTAGCTGCTACTTTCTTGCAAAATTTCAGCTTCGTACGCCTCGATACTGGACATCGGGTAGAACGCTGCTAATTAGGATAAGTGATTATGACTGCAGGCACAGTATTTTAATGCATTATGATACAAATGTGTTTAATTTGAGTCGATGTGCTACTTTGTTACTTATTAACAATTCTCACGACAAGATATGACTAGGAATTTGTCAGAATATTGACAACTTGTCTCGGCCACGTCTTAAATTTAAAAGTGACTGGTATCTAATATACAGTGAGAACTATGTATTAATGAAGACGAACATTATTAAAAACTTTTAAAAGCAAAGTATAATATGACTATGCCTTCAGATATTGGGGGTGTGTTTAAGTATTGTGTGATAGATTTGTAAATGTTTACGGTTTTGAATAAATTTTTTGAAAATATGCTCTTTTGTGTAAGTTACCGTCTCTTTATTAATGTATCCATGGCAGTAGACTTAAGCAAGGAAAACAATTATCTAGAAGTGATGAATATGAAATGTTGATATCCTGATGCTTGTTGAACTTGCGTAAACTGTCCCTGATACGTTTCATAAAAAAAAAAGTTGGATAATATTCAACTGTATTGTAAGTGTGGTTTTGAAACACTACTAGGAACAACAAGTCTGTGTGCCAATTTTGAGCACAAAACATGTTAAATACAGACACACAGACGGGATAACAGACTGACATGGCTTAGTCTAACTATTTGAACATAAATTCTTGTATCTATTAAGCGTTTAGCTGTATATTTTTATAAGTCTACAGACAGTATTTCCCTGTTATAAAACTATTCATTAAAATGCGATATATTTCCTAAGTTTGAAATCTAACATACATATGTATGTGCAAGTACGTACGACCCCATTGTGCACATCAGTTTATAAACTTGTAAAAGTGAAATTTAAGGGTGGCAATGGTGTGGTGGTAGCGTCATCGTTTGTCGAGCTGATAGTTCACAGTTCAATCCCTGATGTCAGCAAGCATTATATGATAAGAGGCAGTCCAATCCATTGCGAAAGTGTGTGACAACACTACTGCGAAGGCATAACACTGGCAGTAGGTTTGCCATATGGCTGGAGAAATTGATCGCTCTGCTGATAATTGATATGCTCATGACATCAGGTGGATCGGGAAAAAAATACTGTGAATCAGAAGCGAAGGCAAAACAAATAAATGACAACAAATAATCTCACCAGTTATCTGGACACCACCCCTGGAGCTAATGTGTGAAACCTAATACACCTGAGTTTCTAACCACTACACCAATCTCTTTCTCTCTCTCTCTATCTTTCTTTCAACGCCCGCACTGTGTATAAACATTAAAAGGGTATTCATAACCGCTTGAGTGCGGGTAAATTATAAAAAAAAAAAATAAAAATAAAAAAAAGGGACATAAAGTTGAAGTTCAAAACCTAAATTGTAAAACGGAGTACTTATGGTTTGATATTGTAGGATATGTGTCCTTGTAAACGTCATACGCGAATACCTTTTGATTCGTGTGAGGGTAAGAGTAATTTGGCACAAGAAGTGATTGTGGTATGCCATAATATGGAATAATAACTTTAATAAATGAGCCGTATTGGGGTCACGTATATCAACTGAAATCTATTGGCCAAAAATGGTGCCGTCCGTTATGAATAGGTTACGAAAAATTTACAGCGAATCTTCTGACTCACATTATGAACATATGTACATACACGAGTATGTAGTTTTTGAACGAAATTCAAACAAATGGGGTAAATTGTAACTCCAACATATCTTACCCCGTAGCTGCCTCATTTTGACTTTTGGATTATCTTCCACATCTCCATATCTTACTTAACTTGATGTCTTCATTTCATCAAGATCAGTTGATCGACTCTAAGGTTAGACGAGTAAGAAAATCGATCGAGTTATGATTCCCTATGACGTGTGTTACCCCCATTCAATCCGATTTGGAACATTTTCAAACGGAATTGTAAACATTTTAATCCAAATTTTACTATACTTTGTTCACAAATTCTTGAAAAAAGACTATTTAAAACCCCATCCTTTAAAACACTCATATCCTACTCGCTAACTCTATCAAATCTTGGCTTACTTTGACAATTTTCGAATAAACATATTTATACTAGTAGATCACGCTAACTAGACTTCATCGAAATCTGTTAAGCGTTTCCTCAGCAAGATGTTCAAAAACAAGGCATCACTATACAAAAAAGGAATTGATATGACGGGACCCTTTCAAAAAACGATCAAAGTTTTCCTAGACGTGGGTCTTTGAATATACAAAACTATGACGCAAATAATAATGGCGCGAGATGCAAATCACATTTCTTTTTTTTTTATCATACTCTGCACAGGATAAAAGGGAATATGGACCACTCCCTAATGTACAAAAAAAAAGAATTAAATTAATTTGTTAACTACGCGAGTAGCTAGATTGCCAGTACCGCTGTTATCACAAATTTATGAATACTGCTCATTTACAGAGCTCTTCAACGTTTATCTTCGACAGAATCTATAAAATAAAAAATACAAATGTACATACGTACATATGTCTGTTAAAAAGCTTAAATTTTACTGTAAAAATATGTAGATTTGTAGCACAATTGAGAAATCCTTTTTCCACTATCCACCATTAGAACAGTAATAGTACAAACGAACGCATCAGACGAGCAGATAGAACTAAAAAGCCTAAGATTTTTGAGTAATAGCAGGTGGTGCGCCAAAAAGTAAAAATATAGCAAAAAAAAAAAATCCTGCACGCCGCCAAGGTTTTAATTTAGCACCAAGTCTTTAAGGATAACAATAGTCGAAGCATCGTTTTAGCTACTCGTACATCCACTTTGAGAGTATTATTCATGGGGATGCCTTAAGATGCGACTGTTCATTCAAAATTTTTATCTTTACAGCTTAGAAGTTAACACCACGTCACTGTTTTATTCTCTCAATGGTTCCTGACTTTCCTATTTGAAATTTTTGCCAGCAGTCCTTATTGCCTGCTTTCCCTTATCCTTTCTTTCGATCATCATAAATTGGGTATGAAAAGAGAGCTCAAAAATATACTTTCCGTAAATAGCCACCATCAATCTTTTCACACTCATATAACAAAGCAATGAAATGTTCTATCACTTGGCAAGGAATTCCACGGGGAATAACTTTTATTTCATCTGTTATACCGTGCTTTTATGCTCTCAAATTTGATGATAACATCGAGTCAATAAAAAGAAATCTGCTGAAATAAAATCAGGACAGGACTTCTTACTGACCAGTCAATGACTACTTTATGGAGTATTTCTTAATGCGTCCTCCCTATGAGGAACTAGTGAAGAGGAGAGAAATGACTGTCAAATGCTTACGACCATATTGGTAATTCTCAATGTCCTTATGCGTCCCGACTTTATGTATGCAATCCCTTTGAATTTATGTGTCAAAAATTTAATTCAATGTTCACCTAGAATGTTTATCTGCAACTACAGAGGTACAACAGAGGACCTTGTATAATCCCCGAAGGAAAGAACTGTGATAGCTCTGAAATCACAAGCATTTTACTCTGCACTGATGTACGTCATCAATCCTTGAAAGTTTATATCCATCAAAACAGTAATGAGCTTGTTCTTAATAGATAGTTCGAGCCCTCACGAGATATTGTCTGGTGGGCAGACATGCCAGAAGACTTGGTGCTCTCTGCAACGATTTCTGTAGAAGCTGTAGAGACGAGGAAGAGGAGGAAACCATGACACATCTTCTGTGTACCTGTCCTGCCCTATTGGCTTTGAGAAGGGAAAACCTTAGGGGAATACTTCTTCGAAGATCTTAACGATCTAGCTAGACTCGACTTGAGCAGAATAAAAGGCTTTGTCTCCGGGTTAAACTGCTTTGCCTAAACGGCGAATCATGCCACTTCGGCTTCACACCGAAATCGGTTGCTTTGCCTCCGTTTCCATTCCCCTGGGAAGTCACCATGTTACCATGTAGGTCCCCTGACGGACTACCACCGTTTTTTCATAGTGGTATAACAATGGACCTTCTTTTGGTCTAAGTGTGTCCCTGCTGAGCGGGGACGGCCACCCAACCCAACCGAGTGGGTTGCATCGAATAATTAATTGTCACTATTTCAAATGACATCCCGAATAAATTTTTTTAAGAGCAGGAAATCATGTACAAATTTAGCCAAAGCTGTAGCCTTAAACTAGCTCTGACATATTAAAAATGTTTACTAATGTCCAATGTCTTTGACTTGTGTATCCCAGGTGTTGATTTGACGCACGAGTTACCTTGCAAAAAGGAAACGAATTCTATAAATCCATTGAGTGTGACACTGTATCTACCGGAAGGGGAAACAGTGAAAATACAAATTTAAATTGCTTATCTTAGGAAATTGGTGCACATTTAATTAGTTAACCAAATATGGTAAATGCGGTCGTCGGAAACAGCGCATTTTTCATAACATTATTGTTCCGAGTATCTGGTGTTCCTCTATATGCAATTAATTAACCACTTGTCTAAGATGTAATTTTCTCCTTATTCTGTATTTGCAGATAATTATTTGTGAAAAGTATCCCGAGTTCATGAACTAATCCTGCGCCATCGGAAGCCATGTCTCACGCATCCGTTGAGAAATTCCACAAAAAGGTCATCTGCTCTGCAATTAAAATTCAAACAGTTTTGAATCAATCTTTACTCATTACCCTAATTAACGGTTGTGGTCAAAGTTATTTGTTTTTACCGTAAATTCAGTATTTGCTCGCTGTGGTTGGATCGGAATCGTATCTTTTTTTTGCATGGCGTGGGAATAAACTAATCCGATGAATGCCACCACCTAACAACAGATTTATCGCTACATTTTCAGTAAATTATGTGCCATTTGTTGTTTGACATGCAAAAACGTTTACCTCAAACTTGCGAAAGTGAATTTCACAATAAATCACTAAAAATACACGAGCTTGGGTAGAATTTCGCCACAGAAGATACAGAAATTGAAATGCGTTTCGGCCCATAACGCAATCAAGTTCTATATTAAGAATTCAGCAGACCAAAAAAAAGAAAAAAAAAAAACAACACAAATTGCAGATGCCCTCAATTAAATTTCCATTACACAAATCAAGTGATAACAACTAGTGGTAGTGGCTTCGGTTAAAAAAAATTATGGGTAGGAGCTGGCAGCAGTTAAGAGGCATGCCTCCGACCCGAATTGAAACTGGTTGCATCCGTAGCCGCTTTTTCCATCCTTCGGTAATCAAGGGTTATTATTTGCTGTTAAACCAACTGTCAAGGCCGGCAATTACATTTATGCGTACGTGAAAAGTACAACAATAAAAGGATTCCACAGCGAGGACGATATGTTTCAGAAGAAGGGAAACGTAGGTAAATATTTAGGCGGATTTGGTCCCGAAAAACGAAAAGCAAGGAACTATTTATTTCGAATTGTTTTTTTTTATCTGATCGATTGAGTCGATCAATTAGTCAATCAGTCGAAAAGAGCTCCTTGGCAATGTACGAGTATGTACATTTTCGAGCCGTAATAAAATAGTTAGAAAAATCAACATGTGCTAATCATTTTTAATAAATTGGCTTGGGCTCTGACACAGTGAGAGAGCCCTCAGTTCATTTACTAAAAATGCAAAAGATACCCTTCAACGCATTAGAGACGATACCAGCAGATTTAAAAGTTTTCCTTTCCCGTCATTTACACCCAAAAAAAATCACCTTAACAACATAAATCTTACTCACAGATACTGAAAGTCGACTCTGTTTATAGGAGGACTTAAGAGTTTTTTAGATCCTGTCACCATTTGGACAGAGTGAGTTTTACCTCTCGTTAGCTAATTCTTACAGACGTGGATTCCTTGTGAACGATTTACGAGGGGCGGCTGATAAGTTCCGGGCCTAAGGCATTAAGTGAAAGAAGAGTTCCTATTAAAAAAATTATTTGTCAATATAATCTCCCTCGGGTAAAATGCATTTCTTATATCGGGCATACCTACTCGTAGATTGTCTTAATGCCACCGAAAAAATATTATTTTCCTTTGACTTCAAAATGACTTCCTATGGCCGCCTTGATCTCGTTCTCATCTGCAAATCTCCTACCACGAAACTCCCTTTTCAAATTGGAAATAAGGAAAAAGTCGTTCGGGGTCAATTCTGAGCTGTAGGGTGGGTTGTCTATCGTTGGTAAACCTGTGTCTTTCAAGGCGTGTCTCGAAGCCCAGGCTGCGTCGTTGTTGCTTATCGAACGACGTGAACATTTTCGTTACTTAGCACGCAAAAATTTGTTTCATGATTAAATACTCGTGCGAAATTTCTTCAATCCATTCTTTGCTGATGTGCAACTCGTCCGCTATCTGCTACATTTCTATTCTTCGGTCGACCAGAACAATTTTTTTGACGTTTTCGACGTTTTCTTCAGTGGCCACTAACACAGGACGCTTTGGACTTTTTTTTGACCATGGTCTACGAAGGCCCAAAATCCTAAAGATTCAACGACATGTCTTCGAAAATTTCCTTTTTCAGTGCCACAGTTAGTGCTATCACTAATGAGAAGATGACCCGTGGGTGAGCATCTTGGGCCGCGAACTTATCAGTCGGATCTCGCATTGCTTATTTCCAATAGAGTTCTCATCCCGCCGTAAGGTGTGATCAATCTGCTGCCACTTCCTTCGCCGTGTTGTGTTGACTACATGCTTACAGGTACAGCTGGGCCAGAAAATCTTTTAACAATTGATTCCAGTAACTGTGCCAGTCTCACATTTCACCCTTAGAATAGTGTCATCTCCTTGTACGTACATACATATAGTAGGGTGAAACTATCAGATTAGTTTTTCTGCCAAGTGACAAGTTTTTTACAGCATTCTGCATGTATGTATAGCTTTCATTCTTCGTTTCTGCTGCCACCATCTTCGGAAGCTACTATGGACGGAAGCACCGGTACAGTAGGCATTTTGCGTCCTTGTGACCCGATCAATGCAGCTTCAAGCTCCACACGGAAACATGAAACACTACCATCAAAGGAGTCCTTTTTTTAGGGGCGAAAGCAATACAACTCCATCAGTGTAATCTAAAAAGATCACGGAATCCTATTGCACTCGCTAAGGGGTTCATCCATCTATGGGATATGTACATCGCTGAAAAGAGGTTTTAAAGTTTTAAATGTGACATATGTAGGTGCCATGGCTCAGGGCTACTGAAAGGGAAGTTCGACGTTCCAAGTCCAGTATATACCAAAAAGTTTTTACACATTTCCACCTTTACGGAATTTCTAACAAATGTTGGAGAGTTATAACTGTCGTGAGAATGCTTCTGAGTTTCGAGAAAAAAAAATCTTTAAAAAGGTCCCGCGATGTTAGGCGCTCGATCTCAAGCTATTCGGTTTAAAAATTAGAGAAAAATCATGCTCATGGAATGAATACCATCAAATATGACTGAGTTTGATATGTCACACCATGTCACACACAATACCTTTCACTATTTAATAAAAAAAAACCGTTCACAGTTCAAACGCAAAGAACGCGCAAACAGCTCAAAGTATAATAAAATGTGTCAGACTCGTCCGATTTTATTAAAAGTTTTTATCGCAAATTCTACATGCTAATCATGGCCGAAATAAGAGAGAGATTATGATAAGCATCCCTGTTAATCGCCATGTAAAACGTGCCACATTGCCTCCTCGTATGAAACCTTCCTTATGGCAATCATATTCTTAGAAATACTTCTGCTGCGCAAAACTCGTCAGATAATGTCCTAACTTACCCTATTCAAAGGTACAATATTAAATGTTGGCGGGATGGATATCTCTAATAGACTCTAGCTATTTAATTTATCAACAAACAAAGATCATGAACATCTAGTTGACCTTTATTTTCTCCACAACTATTTACGAGTATTAAAATGAAAACAGGCTCCTCCTCATTTTCTATTAGAGAGCTCGATTACTATCCTCATTTTTTACTCTTCTGGAAAGCGTCCATTTCCCATGCTTTCTCTAAGAATTTTTAGGAGCCATTCTAGTGGGCTTGGATGTCTCGGCAGAGATGCCAATTTCTCCGTCTTAATTGCTTTGATCACGATTATAGTCATCAGTGTTCTTCGGAAAAGTGGTGGGTATTCGAAAATTTGTTGTTACTCGTTAATCCTTCCATCAACTAAACCAAGCTTCCTCTAAAGTAAGCCTTTTGTAAATTAATTATTGGACAATGGCATCACTTCCAAGGAAGCAGATGAGCATGTATGTAAACTCCTAGCCTCGATTCATTTGTATTCGATTTCGAAAAGATTTTAAAACAGTTTTCCACAATACATTTGTTTTCGTCATATATTATTTTTTTACCTAAACTGTTCCAAAGAGGATATTGTAAACAAATGATAATATTTTACATTTTTATCATTTTTCTTTTTTAAAGAGCCCTCGTTCCTCTAGTAGTGGGTATTGCCTCCCCGAGCATCTAAAGCAGTAATTCGCCGGAGCATACCTTGGATAAGATTTTTGACAATGATGTCTCATTCCTCGATTAGATCATCTCAGGCCATTGAGTGTCTCTCAAATGGCAGGTCGCTTCCCAATCTTTTTCCTTTGAAAAGGTTGTGGTCCTAGCTTCGCTACGCTTTCACTCTAAAAGCAACACGCGTAGACTCCTCAATAGAAACTTAACTAAGCTTCTGCATTATAATCTGGTAGAGGGACATTATGCTGGTTGCTTAGTCTGAACCATTCATTGAAAAATTGCGACTTTCGATGTAATATGTGCTTTGCAACAATGTAAGGGAGGCGGTAACTGGGTAGCGTCATAAAGAAAATGCAGTCTAAGCGTGAAGATGTACAAAAGAGGCACTCGAGTTTCTAAGTGTTGCCGGCGTGTTTTCCGGCAAATGAAACATTTTCTTTAAAAAGTATCTGAGCAATTTCTCCACCTCTTCATACTGCACGATACCCCAGAATTGTGCTGTGTAGCAGATGATGGATCACATGGTGGCTTCGAAATTTTAAACTCATATGTAAACAACCCATGCCTTTAAGCATCATCACAAATAGTTTTCGAAAATTAAACAATTAAAAGATTTCGCTCGAAAAATGGTAGACACTCTTTTAGTGTGTCATGAGATGTCACTGTTATTAGTTTTACTTGAAAAACCTAGGTGGATTTGAATCCTAATTAAATGGTAATAAGTGATCTTGTTTTCAATTCCGATAGTCATACCGACGCGGCGTCTGCTTATTTCAAGCTCTTTGGCCTGAAAAACAATTGACTTCGATACGAATTCAATCCGTGTTTTCCAAATCAATTGCCTTTAAATCAATTGTCTTCGACATTTCCTCGTAGAGATCGAAAAGATAATCGTAATCAGGATAAAACACAAAAACATGCAATAAAAAATGGTATGTGACTTGAATGTTAAACTATTTTTTTTTGAGGCTTTTTCGTCACCATTTTTAAGAAATGTAGATACTCGTGTCTTAGATATAGAGAAATGTATTAATTTTTTTTTCCAGAATACTTTTACTCTTGAATAGTTAATATCTGGTTAAAGAAGTCCTAAGAACTCGTTTAATAAAAAATACTCTATAAATCAAATATGATAATAACATTCCAATTTTATGAACTTATTTAAGAGATCTGCTTGATAATCCTATTACGCAATCTTTTATATAAAGTTGTATAGACTTCTTATAGCCATAGGCTTAAAATAAAAAATATAATTAATTTTATGGACATTAAAAACTACCCGCTGTGTATTGCAAATAAATTAATACCGTGACACGCAGAGAAATGGTTATTGACCAAGGAATGCTTAGCAGGAGGACTAGTTTTAAATTGCAGATCGTAGATATCGACTACTTTACGATACACTTTGGTATCATAAATTTTCCGATTTTAAATTGAAATTTGGCAGAATATGGTCTCGAAATGGTTTCGGTGAGTTTTCTGGTTTGATCAAGCAGCGTTTAATTATTCAGAGCAATGCGTGGAAAGTGTGTGTAGGCGTCAGAGGGCTTCTATCACTTTCGTACAAGACTGACACTTTAATTATTACAAGATCTATTTAATGAAATTCTGTAGTTTTCTTAAAAATTTCGAAATTGTATGTCAAAGCGTTTTCGAGTTATGAGGCAATGACGATAACTTTCCAAACTTGAATGTAACTATTGCCTGGCAACTCTGACACGACCTGCGTTCACATGCTCAGTACAATTAACATTTTCTAACGGACTTTGGAGTGAATGTGGTTAAGAAAAAAAATACAATAATTGTTACACTTTACTATGGTATAGCACCCCGAAAAGAAAAAGGCGAAACGAAACAATGAGTGTGCATTGCTCATTGGCATTCTAAGCTTAAATTCATCGGAAATCAATTTGTGGATTCCTGTCGACCTCACGATTTTGATGTCAATTGAATTTCTTTAAAAAAAATGGTATTATATAGTCGGTTTGATGTTGGATGACAGCTGTGGTCATATCATCAATTCGCAGATTCATTACTTAGTCATGCATTGAGTAATTTTATGCTGCGCGGTTAAAAGTACGAGTATCTATTAGATAATAGGCGTTGAGAGACACATATTTTGTTCTATTTATCGAATCGTGAGGTTGAATGGACTAATTCGATCGTGAGGTGAATTTCATTCACGAAAGTTCTCCAACAGACAAACAGATTACTGAGAGTTCGAAAGAATTTTTAAGGGCCAAGGGAAACCCTTGGAATTTTTGTGTGATACGTTTTTTTAAATCGACTTCATGTTATTGAAATTTGATGAGTAAAAATCATCAGCTCTAAACTAACGACCCCCAAAACCATTAGACCACCGGAGCCGATACAATGATTACCTAATTTTTTTATCTGCTTATAGTGAAAACATTCTTTCTTCGAAATAACATTCCACTCCCACCTACTGTTGCAAGCGTACACCGTTAACAGTAACATTCTGTGATTTATTTTTAACAGCAAAACAAATAAATTTCATACAAACACGCCAATAGATACTTGTTCTACAAATAAATTTTGTCAGTAAACTCGTAAATATTCTGACACCACCTGCCATTCGATTAATTATTGGACCAATAAATAATTATGCCGCAGTGATTTAAATTGCAATTTAATGCGCGGCGAATCTAATAAAACGGTATATCATTCAGCAATTTAACATCAATTTGACTAGCGTCTCAATTAACATAATTTAACGTCAAAATGTATCTGAAAAACTAAGATTGAATGCAGATAAATTTGCACCAAAGAAAGATTCACCCAATCAGCAAAAAAAAAAAAGAAATGATTAATAATTCAAATGCAGTGGTGCTACTTTTTTTTTATTTATCGGGTTGGCTGTTTGTTAGCGGTAATTATAGAGCTTCTATTTTTCGCTATGATTAGTAACTTGTTATATAATAATCCATAAGAATTGAAGTGTTGTGATAGTAGAGTTATACTTTTTGAACATTGATTGATGAAAGAAATTTTTAAAAAAATACTATTTCTCAGAATTTGTTCAAGTTTTGACATTTCCAAAAGCAAATGACCATGAGATTGGTGTTAGATAATAGTAATAATTTACGCGTTAGAGATACTTTATGCATCTAAATATGTAATGTCTTTGCTAGAGTGTGTAAATTAATTGCAAGTAAATCAGTTCATCGTTTAAATCTTTCCAAAATTGTTAAAACTCTGGGAGCACTGATGCTGACCACGAGTGGTAAAATGCCTCAGACATGTTATGTCAGTGTGGAGTATACATGCAAATATATTGACTTCTCAACTTTTGTTTTTAATCTCTACCATACCAATATATGTATGTATCTCGTCGATCGTCTCGAACAATCTCACTTTCACAACTAAAATAGGCCCAGATAAGTCTTATTGCTAAATGGGCAGAAAATAGCCAAAAATTGCTTTCTTCATCCAATAACTTGATTTTAGACTGAAGGTACGAATAGCTACGAAAGTACACATAAGTTTCAACTTAATGAACGTATTTATAAAAAATGGCGAAGACTTCTCGAGAACTACCACCGCTCAGATGCCCAGGAAAACTTTCGAAAATTAAATGTGGGAATATTGGGTGAATTATAAAAAAATAGAATATAGACACTAAAAATTTAAATTCATTGCGAACTCGACTTCTGGGAACCATCAACGATAAATTAAAACTTCCCATACCTGAAATTTATACTTTTTCTATATTCAAGGATTGCACATACTTACAAGCACCCAAGTCCAGCTCATATTCATCACCAGAACGTGTCTTAACTAAAATTCATCGCCAGCCAACCTAGTACCTATCCAAATGAATGCAGTTGCGTACTGGTTAAAGTCTCTTTCAAGCTACGTATGCCAACACACGTATTGTCACGCCTTTAACACACCACCTTTGGAAAACAATTCGAAGCCTCCCGTGACGGACAGCTATCCCTTATTCCCTCTTCATGTCCTAGCTATCTCAGCAAATGAATTCTGACCTTTTTGACCAGGTTGATGTCACTGTGCAGCCTGTGGGGGAGGTATGGGGTGATGCGGATGTTATAAAAAGGTTTTAATTTAGCTTTTTGACTAGGCCCTATATGGGCTGTTTGCGCCAAATATTTGTTTTAAAAGGCCAGACTACTAATAATCAAATTTCTCCCACTAATAGTTGGACCTTCTACATTAGTATTCCCCATTATTATTTTATTTTATTCCAAATATTGCATCCTCCTTAACCGGAAAAAGTAGAAGAAGCTCTGACTAGTTCCAAAGGGTCAAATTAAAATAAATAAATCAATTAATCTAACAAATCTAATAATTAAAGAATATTAAAATCTCTTTTTCAAAGGAAGTTAAAGTCCTGCGAATCTGTTAAGAAAGCCACTTTCACTTCCTGCGCCATATCAATATACCTCTTAGTCTAACGACGTTCTTGGATGTACAAAATCAAGACATCCTGCAAATGAACTTTTAAAACGCAAGGTCAGCTACCAACGAGGAAACCACATGAACTAGGCTTTAAACAGATGGATGTCACGATTGTATAACCAGCTATTGAAAGCTGTATTCAACTAAAGGACGACGAGAGACTGAGGGTAATGGAATTGTAAATAGTTCGGTATAAGACTGTAGAACTTTAAATAAAACCGAGATAGTATAGGTGTGCCCAAACGTTTTGGAAGAAAGTGGGGACTAAGGCCAAAAATGACTCACTGGACCTACTTTGCGATACTAATTCCTACAATAACGCGTACATTATAATTTGGTGGGAAAAGGTAGAACAAACAACGGCCTAAAATTAATTACAAAAAGTTCAAAGGCTAGCCTGCATCGGCAGTACAAGGCATCAGATCTTAAATTGAGTAATCTTACAGGGCATTTAAAAATCCCAAACAAAATCCCGCTACTTTCTACATCAGCGACGAACGTTACAGATTTCATGCCACTGGAGATAAATCTTTTCCGCTTTTTTTGATATTGATCCCAGAGCCTGACAAATGGAAACAACCCCCCTTTGAGCAACCCTCGCTTAACATGTTACACCGTCGGATCTAAAATGGAATAGAGAATAGACGCGGAAATTTTTGGGCCTAACTTTAAATTGGCAGTCCGTTTGGATCCTCGATTTCCAGGCCGAAAGCTACGCGATTAAATTATGCGCCCGAGAATGCATTAGCCACAACCTCCCAAGATCCTGTCCGACAGGCAAGCGGTTATAAAAGCCCTCTACTCTTTCTCTTTTAGGTCTAAGTTTGCCTGGAATTACCTAAACGCCTTAAAGCAGTTAGCTTGATCATAATCACGATTCCTAGTCACAAGGGTATTGATGGTAATGAACCATAATTGAGCGGATGAACTTCCAAGACGCCGCTCTACAGTACTATTCACAGGTTATTTACCTTTCAGGGACTACTTATTAGCCACCTTTGGAACTGAACTCTTGGGAAAAACCAGAAACTCTATGTAAACGGAACTCAACCCAGGGTCTTCGTCATGCTGATTAATCTCTCAATATATATGTATAACCGAGTAGACTTTCTAATAGGTCACTGCTCACTCGGCTATCAAATCCACGAAATAGGCAAGTTGGCTCAAATCTCTGCCGCCTGTGCCTGGAATATCAAGAGACGTCAATACACATTCTATGCGAATGCCCAGCCGTGGCTCGCAGTAGACACAGATTCCTCGGAAGAGGATTTAAACCCCCTCTGCAATCCAAATGTTATCTGCAAAAACTTTACTCAAATCCTTTGAGGAACTAAACCTTTTGCGGGATTAAAGCCCTATGTAAAAGGACCATGGATCCAAAGGAAATAACGCAAATGACGTTTTCTGGTCGGAGTATTAGGAGGCCTCGTATTCTCCACACCCTTCCATGTATTCTTTCATTTCAGGCAAATTCAAAAGACCTGTTGTTAATGTTAGCGTCAAAATTGAAACATTGCCTACAGTCTGTATCTTAAGTTCATAAACCGTAAAAGAATGGACGGGTTTCAGGGTCACCACTTAAGAACAACTTAGTAAATGCCGACATTTGTTCAGGTTTTAAGAGGCAACAATCGAGTTTATTTGCTTGAGAGACCTTAAGTATCTTTTAATGTTCCATACCTGAGGTAAAATGTACCACTTATGGATCCAACAAGGAAATGTAACTGTTAAACACAGACACAAAATTATACTATCCAACTTCTGAACTTGGATTTCGATCTCCTCATAAAACTTAGCTACATACTCCAACCCATCAGTGACATTTTTGACATCCAGCTGGACTTTTAAATCACCGCGCGTTACACAAAACATGACAATCTACCATCTCCGCCAATACCGCTATTTTTAAATTTGTCACATCACCGCAGAGATGGTGAGGTTATTTTTAATTTCATAAAAAATATTCACTCCGGGTACTTTGCATAAAGTTATCCACGTTGACCTTGCAAGGCCAGTGTGACAAGTTACAGAAAATTAAGTTTTATTGAAAATACTCATAACCTGTACAGCAGTTTTCAACTTTTGACAGTCTCCTGGGATGTGTCCTCCACAGATGTGCAAAGGAATTGATTAAGATGAGTTTTTAATTTTTTTTTTGTTGTCCAGACTCTCGAGTAATTAATTGAATTTCACGCATGATTTAAGCTGAACTGATTCACAAATATTGCATAAGTCCGCGGATGGAAGGAGGAGCATCCTGTAAGTCAGTCTTTTATTATAACTCGTTTTGTACCGAATGTGCGGTTACTGGGTTGTGCAGATGGGCCATTAACTGCAACTCGGTTCGGCAGGACATGCATAAAGATTACAGAATGACCTTTTTGTCTGAATTTTATAAACTTCATATGATGAATGGTGTTGTGGTGTCTTAATTGCAAAATATAGTCGCATGTATGGTAATGAAAAAACCGATTACTTTTGGTCATTAATCAGGATGAAGGCGTTGGTTTGTTTAATGAGAAATCTGTTTGATTTTTTATTAAAGTCAAAAAGTGTAGCGGCTGCATGTGAAAGATACATTTTGTTGCACAAAATTAAATGAGGAGTTTAATTGAGTTGATATTTTGTGAATTACTTTCAATGGTCGTGTGGAATGCACAGTGTAATTCAAGGGAGTTCGGACAAGGAACATTTTTTTGAAAGTGTACATTCAGATGAATATCTCTGAGATTTATCGTTTTGACTTGCATTTAAAAATATGTATTCCTCTGGGTCAATTTGTCTACGCAACCGAAAGATGGATCGAATTTAACCTCAACAGAAAATATCGCGGGAAGGGCATCGCGCTACTGTCGGATATTCAAGCCGCAAACAAGACTCTAAGCTCCTATGAAATCAGGTCTATACTAGTTTAGGAGTACCTTGCCAAGACAAACCGACTAAGTGAGGACAATAGACTCACTCTCTACTAGCTACCAGATCACGTGATAGTAGTGGGAAATATAGCAGCTGATGAACTAGCAAAAGAAGGCTCAGAAACCGTCTTTACCGCCCGGAGCCATTTTGAGGGCTGGGTCCGCATACGATACGGAAAGAACTAAGGGCAGAAGACTGCAAAAGAGCGAAACTTTGAGAAGAATTCGCTTGGCTAAGACAAGCCAATGAACTCCTTGTGAGTAAAATCTGTGTAAGCATCGGCAAGAACCGGCAGCGTATCCTTACAGGCTTCCTAACAGGTCACTTTAGACTTAAGGAGCACATCAGGAAACTGGGTATTGAGCAAAGTGGAGACTGCAGATTTTGCGGAGATATTGAGGAAACCCCAGAGCGCCTTCTAAAAGAATGTGGAGCACTGATCCACAAAAGAAGGAGATACCTGGATACCTACAGACTATCAGAAGTATATCTACCATTGTTAGATCCACTCCAGATACTCCGATTCATTGAGGAAACCGGACTGGAGAAGATGCTCTAAGTCAAGTATCTCATCGACTAGAGTTCCAAATCGGGGGAGCAGAATAGATCTACAAAGGTCACAATCTACAACCTCCATTAGAAATAAGGCAGCGTTTCATGGGAGGAGGTACTTCGAAACTACTGTGAAAATCAAACTGATTGCAAATTCTAATCTACAACTCATTGGCTACTCCTTGGCTACGACTTGCACAGCGCTTTAACTCAAGAGCCACTGAACATTAGACAATTATACGGATGACTCAAAGATGGACTGCGGGGTATGTGCTGGAGCTTTCTCGAACACGCTCCAGATATCTGAGTTAATGCGGCTCCCAGATTCATCCAGCTTCTTTCAAGCTGATGTGCTGGCAGTTGTCGAAGATTGTCATGTTTTGAAAGACAGATTTGCATCTATCCGATTCATTTCCATCCCTATTGACAGCCAGACTACCATCAAGGCACTAGCATCGAATACTACATCTTCCAAGCTGGTGGAACAGTGCAAGGAGAAACTCTCTTCTCCAGGGCAACGCTTCAATATCAGTCTCCTCTGTGTGCCGGGACACAGTAACAAAGAAGGGAATGAATGACCTGATGAGCTGACGAAGCGCGGTTCAGCCCTCGACATATCCCTCGCGAAGTGTTTCCACATCCTGTAGGAAGCAGTCAAAGCAGTCCTCTCGCACTTTCTATCAGAGGCCAACACCAGGTGGCACGGCAGATGTGGCCCAACTACAACTGGTTCTCTATCGATTTTGACGTACATAGGTATGTACTCGTATACTACATATGTAGTTCTTTCTAAACCAGAAAGCCCACTATGCTGCGGAGAAAGATCAGGCCACTCTAAACCAAGACCCCACACTATACTACTTAGATGAATTTAAGTGTCCTTCGCTCCTGAATGGTCTTTTTAACTGCGTAAGCCCGGTTACCATACGAGTAAAACACATCAATGCATCATTTTTAAGGCTCCTTCAAAGAGCTGTTAAGGCATCGTGCAGATGATTTATTGCGCTAAGGTTCTCAACTAATGTGATTCATTTATACGACCCAGATAATGAGTTTCCCGAGAGAGCCCACTCTTTCAAGGGACAAATTGTCACTTGATAGATCTTAAACGTTTTCCATTTGTCATATTCCGTCAGAAATACCTGAAGATTAAAGGAAAAATTCAGAACCATTGATGATTCCCTAAAAAACACGAAATTAATTCGAAAGTGGTTAGATGGGTAATTTGCATAGTGGTTTTGGACTTTGTGCGTAGATGCTTTTATAACTTTTTTTCACATTTAATATTATTGCGTATATTTAATATATTTATGAGGAACTTAAATTTGCATTAAAAATATGTGTAATATAACTGTTATTATCGATATATTTCCAGAGGCTTAGGTTCTAATGGGATTTTTGCCTGACTAGTCGTCGTGAATTTTGCCCGCTTGTGGAATATTTAAAGTTTTTTGAATGACATTTGTCATAAAGGGGGGTGCCCTTGGTGTCGTAAAAAGGAAGTCACATTTCTACAAGTCTTACCTTATTTGCATACTCAGGTTAACGGTTTTTTGGGTTAGTCCAAATTTATTGGGTCAATATGTAGTTAATTGTGACATTTGACAAAGTGGAAGCATTACAACCCTGTATGTGAGGTACAGAAAAAAATTGGGACAGAATTCGTGTATGTAAGCATACGTCCAGTCAGGTTAAGGTATTTAGTGTAGACGTTACGGGCTATGGGCTATGTCAGCATATTCGATGCGTAGGCCTTGAATTACATATTTTCAAGGGTGAATAAGGTTTTTATACCAGACATTTCGGCGGACGAACTTCAAATGGGCCAACAGTAGCTCTCCCTTTCTCCAAGTTGGTTACTGGTATCAGATGAGGAATAGTGCTACCTACCTTTAGACTGTATTAATTGAACAATACGGAGAATCATGAGTCAAAACTCTAAATATCCCAAAGAATCGAATCTGGGACGCGTCTTTATTCAGTTATTATGCTTTGCCTTTATTACAGGTTTGCGGGTGGGTGCAACTTATGCATGAGAAAAATCAATTCAAATTACGATTCCCGCCCTCTGGTGCTCCACATTCCTTTAGAAAGTGCCTTTCGGTTTCCTCAACATCTCCGCAGAATCTGCAGTCCACACGTTGCTCTATACTAAGTTTCTACAGTGACCGGTTAGGAAGCCTGTAAGGATGCGCAGCCGTTTTGTTCAAGTTGGTACATCGCGACTTCACTACTCCTATTTTATTACTGCTACGCAGCTTCCAGTTGAATTTTCTCTCGAAACAGTATCTCTTCAGTACATCATCTCTGTGCCAATCCAGAAGGGAGACTGATTTGGAAAGTGTTTCTCGCTGCCTGTGTGCGAAACGTTTTCCTTTCTCGATGCCCTCTTTGATTATTCTTACTATGGTATGGGGTGAGTCCCAATATCACTTCCAGTGCTGCTGTGGGATGGGTTTTCATAGCCCCTTTTATGCAAATGCAAGCTAGCCTCTGTACTTTTCTAAGGGCTTTTCTCGTTGTGCTCACAACTCACAATATTCATTACCCTTAGCACTCAGCATAGGACGCCTTCATTTTTTTTCGATATCTCATTAAAATGCTGTTTGCATATCCTTACAAGTCTTAATGTATATATGTATGTACCCTCGAAACCCAAAACCCTAAACGGCTGCCTGGCTGTTTTTGTTAACAGTTACTCCCCTTCCGACGATTGGGTAAAGACCCTGCTTTCGGTTTGAAAGTCTTTACAAACAGTCTTATTCTAAAACAATGGTTTAGAGCTTTACAATAAACCCCAACAGCAGCGCCAATATCCGTCTTGGAACTGTCAGTTTCGAATGTTATTTTCTTTTTACTGGTGATTCAAATCCTCCAGTCATTTCTGTCAGGAATTCTGAGAGTAAATGACCTGTTAAATGCCACCATTAGAGTCATACGATCAGTTTCCTTCGGCTGGTTTGTAGTCTTCCACCGAGGTTATGCTTTGGAGCTCATTCACAAAATATTTTGAATTCTATTTCCTCCATCGCATGTAAAGTACGCATCTTAACCAAACAAAATTTCTGATGACTTCACTTATGCTTCTGACTTTGCAATGTAAGTACAAGAGACTTATGAATGGATGCCATTGGTTCAATTCAACATTCAAACATCGATACAGTAGTTGACAATTGTCATGTGTCAATATGTCAGAATTTTCACGTGAAAAATTACACTCTCCCGTAGGCAGAGAACCTCTCATAGAAAATCCTCATTTGGCACCCTGCACCAACCATCGTCAAATGGAAATAGCTCAACATCCACTGAATACTAATCACCATCGATGCCAATATTTCATACCGAAGGCAATGTTCAACCTTTTGTCAGCATACAGCAAACATTAAAACTTGTTAAAAAGCAATTCCGGAGCAGCAATCTGAAGTGGACTCGACCAGGAGATTGACAACAAAAGTCCATGAAATAAAATCTGAGTTATACCACTTGATGCTACGCATGGTGTGTCATGGTCTAGGAGTGTATCGAATTTCATTAAACATTTGTTATCCATTCTGAATTGGATGGGGAAACCTGATTTGACATTTCTTGGAAATTTTTGTCACGTCTATGGGTGCTGAAATACAAGCCATCCATCCATTGACAACACGCGTCAATATTAGGCGTCGAAATTAATTGTTGTAGCCAGAAATTACATGTGAATTGCGTGAGATATAAATCTTGGTATTCGGTCATGACTTGGTACCGAGAAGTACCGTCGTTATGTCAAAAGTGGAAGAGTTTTTGGTCTTGGAGTCACATTGTAAAAAACGGTTTAGGTTTGCCTGAGCAAAAATCATGTCACTTTTCCGCCGCGGTATGGAGGAAGAATTTACAGGGTATGAAGGCTTTATGAGGACAAATTTGAAAAAAAAGGAATTGTTCGACCATCACTAGCGTCGATAGCAACCTCAATCGAGGCCGGAAACGTGAGAAAGTTTGAATTAATTGGTTCTTGTTGATGTTCGCCATCACCTGAAAAATGGCATCCTTCAGAGCTTGGATTATATTGAGGGTATGTTGGCTGGTTTTATGTTCAACTACGCTCCACACAAAGCAATCCCAAACCAAGGGTCTGATGAGTTAGATGCCATAATTTGGAAATTGATCCCCATTTACTTCTTAGTCGTCGCGGCCTTGTGATCTGGACAAGAAATCTGCTGGGACACGTATTGTCTTCCTTCACTCACACTGTCTATCCTGGGCTTGACAACTGGCTCTAGCTCTTCGATACATTCAGCAGCCTTCACTCGAAGATCTCGTTGGAAAAAGTAGGAAGCAGAACATGGCCTTCATTGTTCACTACTCCAGGGATATGATATGTTTTCTTAGGAAACATTTCCGTCACCACATTCCTTTTAGAATATTTATCTGTTGCTCTGTTCTGTTTCAGGATTGGCACAGCTTTGTTTATAGCAGACGATAAGGGCTTGGATACCACATGTCCTCCTTTACAAGATCTGCGTTGAGCTACCCTCTTCTTTGCCCTTTCTTCCTGAATAAACGGAGTCTAATGACATTTGAAGTCCAAATTGTCTTTTCGTTTCGGATTGGTCATTAGGACTGAGTGGTTCTCGTACTCCTGATTTCCCAACAGACCAGTCCAATGATTCACATGACTCGCAGGACATAAAGCATAGTTTTTCTGCTGCTCATTGCAATGACAGCTTCTGGTAAAATCATTTTGGTCTGTTTACCTATATGGTTGCCGTATGTGGTCCAGGGCACAGCTCTTGCACGTCATCGTGTGCCGACTTCTCTAAGGCGCTTCAACTCATTCCCAAAGCTCTAAATTCATTTTCAACTGTTCTGCGCCACGTATGTCTAGAGCGATCCCTAGTTCTGCCAGCTTGAGTAAGGGGACTCCATTGCATGAAGTATTTGGCAATGGAATTTTTTTCGCGCCGCAGGTGTGACCAATCTACTGCTAATTCCTTCGTCGAATTGTGATGTCAATAGATTCCGAGTAAAGTGTTCCCTCGAGATGCGGTAAGGCCAGAAAATTCTAAGGATTATGCGTATACATCTACTTACGAATGACAATGACGTTGATTCTCCAAGTACTATCTCCATATAGCAGTACTCACTCGACATTGAAACGGAACAGTCGGAGCTTGGTTTTGATGCTACAAACGTTACTCTTCCAGATTTTCAATAGCACGCCGAACGCAGCTTTGTCTTTCCCGATCCACTGCCTACATCTATGTAGCTTGGTGCCACCGTCGCCCGAGACAAAAGTTCTAACTAAGTATAGAAGGATATCGACATTCTCGACCTGCTTACTAGTGCGGCAGAAGCCGTATTAATCCTGAACCCTTCCGTCTTTGCCTTGGCTTCCAAAGTTTGGACCAATTGGTGCAGATCTATAATTCTATGCAAAAGCAAGCAAATATCGTAAGATGTTACGGTCCACTGTATGCCGCTATATACTTATTTACTGTAACGGATGCACGAAGAACATCACTGATTACGACGAAAAATAACAGTGGTGCAAGAATGGAGCCTTGTCGCCCTCCACTTTGGACTTCAAAGTCATCATACACCTGTCCGTTAAGCAAGTGGTGACACTTAGCATCCTCATACGTTGCCTTAATAATAAGTAGATACGATATTCTCAGCGAAACCTCTCCAGCGCAGGGCACACCAGATGAATACCCGTTTTACAATGTCGAAGGTTACCATGACGTTGATGAATAGCAGGTAAAGTAGAGGCATGGGAATCTCCTGCTCGATATCGAGAGTGGAATCAAGATGTTGTTTTAGTCGATCCAGTATAACCCCAGCTATTATCTTGGAAACCGCCAGAAGGACGCAAATACCTCTCCAGTTTCCGCACCCCGTTAAATTTCCCTTCTTCGGGAGCTTTACGATCATTTCTGCTGGGAATCCTCTCGCTTCCCATGCCCATAATTGGGGCATACCTGAAAAAATGTTCTGATGTTTATTGGGATTCGAATCTCGAACCTCCCGCTCAGTAGTCCAACTCACTAATTACTGAGCCACGGCATCCACTGGTCCTAAATACGAAAGTTGGGCTTAAAGACAGGTTCTGTTTGCATTCTTCAGGCCTCACTTTCTTGTGGAATTTTTTAATTGACATGGAAGTGGGCGGTTTAAATTTTTATGGCGGTGCCGACCTACACCCTTTCTACACCTGACCATGATGAGTATCTTTCCCACCAGAATGTGTTACTCCTCTGAGTATATTGTCGTCAACAACATATTTGCATTTTGTGCTACTTTTTGGAGGGCTATTCAAAATCCATAAAAAAAATCTGGTTATTCTCGCCTTTTTTTATGCATTCCGCACACAGGGTGGTCATACAATTCAGTCATCATCGGCAGCAGCATATTTTTATTAATTTATTTTTTTATTGCTATGCAAGTTACGATCAATATATTTTGGAACAAGTACCTCATGTTGTGCGAATGATGGGAGCTAGTTCACGCCATTTCGGACAACTACACCGCCTCACACAATCCATTGGAGCAATTTTTTACGATCGTTTAGCAATGCAAAGCAAACTAGAAATTTAAATATTTATCCACTCTAACGTGGTACTTAAATATTTGTTGTTATATTCAAAGTTTATTGAACTTGAAATTTTGGGCGTCTCTATGCGGGAGTCATATCAGCATCACTTCACATGTTGATCTTCTATGATAGAAGCTTTGAATTTAAATTTTATGCTAAATATTTGCATTTGACAGTAAAATTGACGGCTTTTGGTTGTTGTCATTTCTGACGTCAGACGCGCTGTCATATTCAAACGTGAAAGTAATAAATTTAATTAATTTTATAAAGATTTGTTTAAATCTTAATAAGAAATCTATGGAGATCGTGGAACTTTCGCAGATGGTCGTTTCTCTTCATCAAATACGAATAAATGACAATTAAAGGGAATTAAATCGATGATGTGTTTGACATTTAGAGGCTGAAGATTGGTTAGAGGAGATCTGGAATTTCATCAGATAGTGCGTTATGGCAAAAGGTGGCGCGAGGTTTTAGTCCCAGTCATCGACTTATCTATGACTCAGTATCGAAATTGATTGGAAGTAAGACGGGGAATTTTTAAGAGCTGTCTAGGGCTGAGGGCAAAAGGGAATTAATTTGGCTGTGGCATGACAATAGTGTGACAGCTGTGTGACATAAATGAAAAACATAAACGTATGTATATGTGACGTGACTTAACTAACTCTGCAAAAACGAGTTTCGATCTATGTTAACGGTGTTACAATGGAGAGATCGATGCTGGGAATAACAAGACGAGACAGAATATCAAACGTAACAATCAGAGAGAGAACAAGAGTAGTCGACATATTAAAATGTATAACAACAGCCAAATAGAGATGGACTGGAGACATTGCCCGTATAACAGGTAATAGGTAGACCAAACGTACATATAATAAAAAGCAGACCAAGAGTAGACAGAAGAAACAGAGGGAGACCACCCTTTCAATAGAGCGACGACATCAGGGGGATAGCAGGAAATTGGATGAATTTAGCTCAGATGGCTGATTGATGATGATGATGATGAACGGGCAATTTGACGTACCGTCACAGTTCTGTCACCAGAAAACAATCGAAAAGCGTTAGATCGCAAGTTCTTTCTAGGTGGCCAATTTACACGTCCCAAGCTTTGATTTCAATAAATCGATGGTAGTGGTCGTAGTATGACCTGCAGCTCCGTCCTCCTCGAACCACATATCGTCCACATCGATGTCACGTTGATAATTTTTCTGTATCGGTTACCATTTAATGTCAGGTAAGCTTCTGCCTCATTTTTAAAGAAATAGACCCGATGATGTCACCAACGTACAAACCACACCATACAGAACCTTCTTGTAGATGTAATGGTGTCAGAAGAGTCACTTGCGGATTCTTCTCGCTTCGAATACAGCAATTTTGCAGAGACTGACGTATCCGTTGAGCCAATGTAGTAGTAAAATTCCGGATCACCTTGCAACTGGTTTTGAGCCCATTCAGCGAAGGCCCGACGCATGACATGATCCAATCCAACGTCTTCCATTTTTTCACCAATTGAATCTTCCAAGGGATTAGACCAAAATCCTTTCGCAAAATGTTCCAAATTGTAGACTGACAAATCCCAAGCTCCGACTACGCCTGCGAACAGACAAATTTGGTTCTTCAGCAACACTGGCCGATGAATTTTCTTCGGAAGATATACGGTCCCGTTTGCGTTGTCGGGCTATGGAGGAGAAGATTCAACGACGATATTTACGAGCTGTACAGCGACATCGACCTAGTCAAAAAACTGGGCATCAGTCGCCTAAGATGGCTAGGACATGTAGAGCGAATGGACACCAATGCTCCGGCCCGCAGAGTCTTCGAATCTAACCCGGAGGGACAACGCAGTAGAGGAAGACCTCGCCTAAGGTGGCGCGCACAAGTAGAGAGGGACCTCAACCAACTTGGAGTGCGCAACTAGAGGTAGTTAGCTAAGGACCGGGCTAACTGGAGAGGCTTGTTGGTTGAGGCCCAGGTTCACCCCGAACTGTAGCGCCACCTAAGGAAGTACACTGGCCTCAACTGCGGTGATATTTTCTTTGGAACCCACTGGTCTCATTCTTGTTGTTGGCCCAATGTTATGTTGCGTTAAATAGATGCGAAATCTATCCGAAGTAACACGTTCATAACAAACACGACAACTGTCAGATTTACATATGCAATGAGCGACTGAGACCGCTCTCTCTTATGTTCGCTCATGTTTACAAAAGTAAACGAACATTTAACGAACCAATGCTGGGCTAGTTATGTGTTGGATGTTCGTGGGTTTACACACATATGCGTGAATATGCAGACTCATGTTGATGATGTTTCTCACTTTAGATTTTACTGAAAACAGAAACATTGAAACTTATAAAAATGACAGCTAGTTTGGCAGTTATTCCCATCGGAAACCTGACGTGTCTTAAAAAAACACGCTCTACCTCTGCAAGTAAAGAATGATGCATGTGGCAGGCGGAAATTGTGAAGCGTGTAGAGAACGCTTAGCATTAACGTAATATGGGCGTGACACGAACTTGATCACAATTTTCTTGCATTACGTTAGTGTTTGTTGACTCATTGTATTCATTTCAAGCAAAAATGCTACCATGTCACTGCCCTGATGTACATCAAACTTAGTCTTCGAAAAGGTGGAACGTATCTTTTAATGGCATTTGAAGTCCTTAGTTACCATCTAGTCATTCATTGGCCTACAAAATCGCACTTTTAGGTCTTATCCTTAAGTAGAAAAATAAGTCAAAATAAGAAAACTCATATCAAATGAAGCCATCGACATTCTTGGATGACTTCCGTCTTACCTTGAATCCAGATCAGCCACCTGATACACCCAAACATCCGTAGCATTACTGCTAAGCATGACAAATGACTTTGCCATAGCTCTCCATATGACACATTCACATCAGAATAGCATAAGTTTGCCAAATAAATAATCCGCGTAACCTAAATACTTCGAGCTGAACAGCGTTTCCTACTTCACGCATAAAGGCTGCTAGCATAGCAAGACACAATCTTGTCTTCGAGTTTTCATTGAAATTTTTATCAGGCAATCGATTAAGGTTACGCTTGTTCACTTTACGTATACGCCGCCCCACCTTCGGTTTCATGCGAAGAACCTACGCAATAAAATCAATCGAGACTCACGATTAAATAAATCGATCAGTGAACACCTTCGGACTGTGTTGTTGCGAATCTTGTTTTCGGATTTATTTTCTGTTTTCATTGCAGAATGTCACGATCATTGTCGCCCATTGAAATTGAATCGTTTTTTTGTTTTCTTCTGGGGATTTTGTAATGTTGCGCTGTCAATACTTTACGATGTGACATAATGAAAAGGCTTGCAGAAGATTCGTTTGAGTATGTTTTCACGTTAAATGGCAACGTGCGTGTCGGATTAAGTTTAGCGGAGTTTAACTTTAACTGATGCAGATAGTGGCCGGCATAAAGGCTCATTTAAGACGGATGCATGTCCATTATACCTACCTCACGAGTTCAATAAAGAAATTATGAATTCGTCTTAATAAAGCTGACGAGACGAGACTGAGTGACAAGAGAGGTCGGTATGATGAGAGGTCTATGCCATGGGCTCGATGTGACAAAGCTAATGATGTCATCGGGGTTCACTTTATTTGACACATCTTAGTACAGCTCGTAGAATTCGCGGTACCTTCACCTCCATTCGTCTTCTTCCCCACATAACCAAATATCCGTTCAAAGAACTGTTTTCCAATAGAACCCAAAACCTTCTAAGCCATTATGACTGCTGCTCGGAGTCAGCAGAGCAAAATATAACAGGACTGATCAGCGTCCCATAGAACATTAGTATCAGTGGTTTCCGAGGGTCAATCCTTGTCAAATCTTCATTAGATCTACTCCTTAAGTACTTCAAACATCAAGCTGTCAGCTGTACCTACTGTTTTATTCTAAGTGGTTAGTTGATGTTTTTCTTACTCTTTTGTCTGGGTCCTTCAAGGCAGTAGCTGGACGGGCTGGATGTCTTGCACAGTAATGACATCTCTACGCACTATCGGTCACAGCATAGGATTCCAAATCATAGAGTATCTTCTTGATGAAATCCTTTTTAAATAACTAACAGGATCTATTTTGAAGATAAACAGTAGATAGCGCGTACTCCAGAGTTAGGAGGTTCAACCGGATTAGCTTGTTCTGTACACTGAAGTCGGCTATAGTTTCAGTTGATTCCAGACTTTTAAGAGCTTTAACTTGAAATTCATCAGATTTACCTTAGTACGAAAACTTAGTTTTTTTTTCCAATTTGCTAACCGAAGGCCGCTATAGATGATATGACTTTAGATGCTCACACAAAACACCGAAAAGGATTATATACTCAACATAGACTTGTCTAAATAATTTCTCAAGACAAAAAATCGCAATTTTGCCGAGGAATGAAAAAGGGGATTCATAGTCAAGCTTCCTAAAAAAAAGTAGTCTTATGGAGAGCAAGGACTGGAGGGGAATTAATGAGCTGCCTGTAGTCGCCAAGATAAGAGCAAAGAGCAAATATTTGGCGCAACAGATAGTGTGTGGTCAAGCGCTAAGCTTCTCGTAATCATTCATGTTTAGAGGCATATCTCAAAGACCTTTTTGAAAACCAGAATCTTTCTCATAACATTTGTACTCTCTGACGTTTGTCAGACATTTGCGAGAGGTGGGACCGTGAAAAACGGCATATTTTCATCGACATTTTTCTTACTAGTGATAGGTGATGTACTCCGCTTAGCTCTTTCAACTGTGACTGGAGGATTTCGACGGACTCCAACATTAGAACCCAAACATATCGACTATGATGATGACGTGCTAAAACACATGCTACTTGACAAGAAGTTTCTCTGGAAGAAACACGTAGAAGCTGTGGTAGTCAAACCAAAGCGAGGACTAACGGTGTGTAGAACCATTTCAGGCAAGACCGGGGAATGTAACCTAGCTACACTGAGATGGATGCGCACCTTGATGGTCAGGCCCATTATAACTTACGGAGCGGTAGCTTGGAATAGAAAAATCAAGATGAGCACAACGAGGAAAACGCTGGGGCTATGACAACCTGCCTCACAGCAGCACTTCACATTTAGTGCTAGAAAGAATCGCCAAAGAAACCATACTAAGAATAATCAAAGAGGGCATCGAGAAGGCAGCGAGAAACATTTCCCAAATCAGACCCCCTTCTGGATTAGCTCAGGGATTATGTGGTCAGGAGATACTACTTTGAAAGGAAATTCAACTGGAAGCTGGGTAGCAAAAAGGAATGGAATAGTGAAGACGCGATGTACCAACGTAAGCCAAAGACCGTAAAATGGCACACGGACATATCGAAAAGATCCATAAGAACCGGAGATGGTGTATACGGGCTCAAAACCAAATATTTTAAAGTCATGGAACATATCCCAGTATTTTCCAAGGAGGTCTACGCAATCAAAAGATGCGCCCAATTTAAAGTCGATGGAAAGTATCGCCGGCAAGACATTGCGATACTGTCGGACAGCCAAGCCGCAATCAAAGCTTTAAGCTCCTACAAAATTAGGTCTGCACTGGTGTGGCAGTGCCTTTCTACGATAAACCGACTAAGTGAAAACAAAAAGTCACCTTCTACTAAGCACGACCTTACGAGGGAGTAGGGGGAACTACAGCAGCTGATAAATTAGCAACAGAAGGCTCAATAACTGCTCATTTTGTACGCTGGAGCTGCATACAATACGGAAGAAACTAAGGAAGGAGAACTACAAAGGAGCAAAACTTGGGAGGAACTCCCTAGGCTAATACAGGTCAAAGAAGTTCTCGGGAACTATAATTTTAACGAAAATCTGTTACGCATCCTAACAGGATTCCTGACGGTTCACTGTAGACTTAAGACGAAGAGGTGAAGAAACTTCAATATTTGACAGGGATTGCCTCACATTTACATCTCACTCTGACTGAAGTAGCACAGCTCTGCTGCCGCGGTTAACAATTATAAAAGCTGAAATATCGGGGCCTCTACAACACCATCTCCCTTGTCAGAAGGTATGTATGTATATAGGTAGAGCAAGAAACTATGTCGACAAATTTCAGCTTAGGGAAAAAATTAGCCGAAAATATCTTTTATTTTGAAATAAAAACGAATTTTAACATGTGGAAGGCGGCTTGCGAAGACGGCAAATAATTAACCTGAACAACACCGATTGCTCCAATCCTTCGCACTTGCCTTAGACTGGATTACCTGCTGAACTGAGGGATTGCAGAGTTCTTCAGTAATTGCCCTCGGACGTTTGCCACACATTCGAAAGAGGTAGGACCGTGAAAAAAAACTTTTTGATGTTTTCTGGGATTCGAACTTCACTCAGTAATCCAATGTACTAACCACTGAGCCACGGCACCCACCTTTAGATACATTTGTAAGTTCTCGGCGGCGGCGGCAAATTTGAATTTATCCTTGAATTTTATGGCTAAAACGTACGACTTAATTGCAGCGGAACCAAGTTTTTGTTTTTGTAAACTGTCCATATCAACACATACTATGTTCACTATCTTTCAAAAATTGAGTTTCCCGCAAGCTACTTCGCTCCACATCTTCCCATTCTTCACGAATTCATCTAAATTCCTTCCTTAAAGTCAACTTTAAGTTCAACTTAACACCCGTGTGTCATTATCACAGCACTTAAGCGTCCCAATTAATGAAAGCAATCTTCCTGATTTATGGTCGGCGATAAATTTAGCATAAGCAGCCTTCACTTCTCACTATTCGAGTCGATAATTTACGGGATAATTACGGTCTTAATTGGAGGAGCTGTGCTCCTGAGAACCTGGATGATTTGGACCAAACCAGCACGCAATGATGCATGAAGTGTGAATTGTTTATTGTCACGTGAATTTTTCAAGAGCAAGTCAAGGAATCGGATTCGATTTGCAGTCTTTCACCGCCGTCTATGGCCGGTTGACTCATGTGATTCGCATCATGATTCATGAACCGCACTTTTTTTGATTCCGTTTATAGTGTGGTTTGGTAAAAACCAAATTCTTCTTCGGCATAATTATGATTTATCGCCGCTGGTGTAGCCGTAAATTAGTGAATTTGATTAACCACTCGTTGAACTGCCAGACAGGAGTACGAGAGGTGAATCTTAAATCGATTTCCTTTGATTGAAAGAACAACGATGATTGATTTGGGGGACAAAAGACACGTTTGCTGGTATTGATGACGGTGGTTGTCTTTTTTTTTATTTGTTAAAATGACAGCACTACATGTGTAAGGGACATTTTATTATTTGCGATAAATTTACGACGACATTTCATAAACTTTTACTTTAGCGCTGCCATGATCAGATCATACATTGTGCCAGGCATTGGAGTACCTTACAAGTGTTTCACAGATCCCGGGAGTAGATGCACAGAAAAGTTTTCAAGTAACGACATAATTTAAGCCGAAGTTTTAGAACGAAGGGCGCGGCAACACTGTGTGAGACGTTAATGTTTCTGTAGATGACCCTCTCAAGCCTCGATTTTGTCAATACCAGGATGCAATTTTACATTTCCGCGTATGTGATGGCGGGTGACCCTGATGGATGATAAGCACGTGCACTTTTTTGCACGTCCGTTCATTGGAATTCTTCAGGATGTACTCGTACTTACCTAATGCAAGGGTGACTTGAGTTATTGATTGAATTTTTCGATACTTTCCCTTGTGAGTCTTAGAGCCTCCATGACGTGCCATCGTGACTCCTCTTTAACTGCCCTGCGCCATGTAAATATTTCTGAGTAGACCTGATATCCTTCCGTCCTGGGTACTCCTGTTCTACTATATCGCCTGCCAAGAAATGAATGTGTCGCCTTTTAGATACTTATGTATGTGCTTCCAATTCACTGCCACTTCCGTCTTTGAATTGTGATGTCTATGGGATGCTGACCTGTTCTCTTAAAAAGCTAGCTACAGCAGCACGGATTCAACATTGGATAGGAACAGCTGTAGCTCGGTCTTTAAGCCATTGCTTCTCCATATTTTCACCAACGTGTTAAATGCCGATTTGGTCTTGTTTATTCCGTTTGCTATGTCTTGTTTGGTCCCACCTGCGCTCGAGGCGATACGTCCAAGCTAATGGAAATACTCTACCCTCTCTCTCGGTTGTGCTGCAATACTAATTTGTAAGGAAGAGATAGCTCCAAAGCTGATGATTTTAGTTTTTTTATGGTATACATTTTCTTTCCGACGACGTGTACTTCCTCCTCAGCGTCAGCTGTAATTTGGTTGAACTCCATTATTCTATGGGATAGTAGACAAACGTCATCATAGATAGATAGATTGGTTATAGGGGTGTAGACGAACTCCGATCTTTGTACACCTATTGTGTACAAAGGTGACTTGGAGCTCTAGTCGATGAGATATTCGATTTTGAGCACCTCCTCTTGTCCAATTTCATTGGGTGGATCCAACAATAGTAGATCTTCTTCTGACAGTTGGTTGACATCCAGGATTTTCCTTCTTTTGCGGATCTGTGCATCATATTCCTTTAAAATTTGCCATGGGGTTTCCACGATTCCCCACGAAATCTGCAGTCTCCACGTTGCTTTATACCCAGTTTCCAGAGGTGCTCCTTAAGTCTACAGTCACCCACAAAATAACTCCGGGCGGTAAAGGCGGTTTCTAAGCCTTCTCTTGCTAATTTATCAGCAAGAGTTCAGTTTCCTATACTCCCACGTGAGCTGGTGCCCAGTAGAAGGTGACTCTTTTGTTCTCACTTAGTCAGTTTCTCTTAATAAGGGACTCCCACACCAGTGTAGACCTGATTTCATAGGAGCTTAAAGCCTTAATTGCGGCTTGGCTATCCCACAGTATCGCGATTTCTTGCTCGCGATACTCTCTATCGAGATTCAATAGCGTAGACCTTCGCTTGGAAAATACTGGGGTGTATTCCCATGGCTTCCGAATATTTGGTTCTGGGCGCATGTACATATACCTACTTTAGTTCCTACGGATGTTTACGATCCGTCCGCGTACTTTATGGTGTCTAATAAGGTTGGTACGGAAATGTATCGCTTAAGTTATGAGCACAAGAGTTGACTGAGACCCCAACCAACTTGGGGTGCGCAACTGGAGACAGTAGCGACGCCTACTAGTAAGCAAGAGAAGGGTTGTTACCCCACGCTTGCACTTCTCATTCGTTTCAAGTCTAATGGCCTTACCAAGTTCGAATGCGACTCTAGATACCAAACCGAACGGATATCAAAACACGAATATTACACCCTAACCGAGTCATAATCTTTTAAAAAATGATGTACGCCTCCACTGAAGCCTGTTTTTGCACATTTGCACCTAGATACGGAAAATTATTAATCACCCCGAATGACAAGAGACACCAGCACCATTCGCTGAACCAACTCGGAAAGGAAGTTGTGCAAAAATTTGTTAACACATGTATCTTGTAGTGTTAAGCCGGATCAAGATTGCAGAATAACTTGCACCTCATTAATCAGCTTCTATCTCTAATCTTGACAAATACTTCTCCGAACCCCACAAAACTAATTCAAAGAGTACTTAAATAAATGATTTATCATCTTAATTATCCGAGTAGATTCCAATTAGGAACGTCAATACTCTCCTCAAAGAATTATAAAGAACCTCACCCCTTCAGACAGTAAACAATTAAAAATCAATTATGTACAAAGCAATTGAATTTATCAGAATAACAAAGCCAATGTCCTTTCCTTTCTTCCATTCCGTCAAAACAAAATTCAGGAGTGTCCTGATTCATAATGCACAAAGAATAGTGATTATTGACCTTGAAGGCTTCGAAAATTGCGACTAACTTAGATCACCTCACGAACAGAGTCCAGTAGCCAGTAGCCAAGAGCGCCAGGAGTGCACTCAAACGAATACTCGTACAAGTGATTGCTGGCGGGGTTCTGGCACTACGAGCTCTTTGGCCATTGTCCGTTTAAGTTCATTAGTCAGATCGGATTCGATTGCATGCGCGCCACAAAAGCAACAATTGTATCTCGAATGCTTTTGTTCACACGAATAATTTTATATTAATCATAATATTTATCTCCTCCTTAGTGATCACCGCAAACAGGAGAAAGAAATACGTGTACACACAAACACAAAAGAACAGGTCCACACTGGTAATCGAGCCCCTTTTCACTGGAAACACAGAACAAGATCCTGATCAACTTGTTCCGGTGGCGGTCGCCGCAATAACACGCATTCGTTTGAGGGCAATGGCAGGGAGAGCAGCTCGTTTCTGAACCGATATTTAACGAGAACATGCCTTCATTGTTAATTAAATTCATTCAATTAGTTCTAATCGAGATAATACTCGTAAGGTACAAAAGAATAACACGGAACAGTTTGTGGAATGCGTGTGGAACACGTTGGAATGCCGGACAAAGTATTTACATTTGAGAGCGGATAAGTGGTGCTCCAGTTGAGGACTGAATTTTTTTCGATTTTTCTGTGAATTACTTCGAATTCGCTTGAGGCGAAAATATTGAAAACAAAAGTTCAAGTTCAATTGATTTTTTTGAAGCAGGATTAACGGAGACCAGAGTAGGTGGGCTACTCAATTATCTGGAAGCTGAAGCAGTTTATGTCGCCATTTTGGCTTTGTTTGTAAATCAGATATTGACAGCTAGAGTTCGTTTTTGTTTTGATCTTATTTCAAAAACTTGCAGTTGTTTCTTAGTATTTCTATGCCTCGTTTTCTAGAGCACAATTCTTTTGTTTTTTAGTAGTAGTAGTTCTTTAGAACCATCTTCAAGAAAATAGCATGGCTTTGCGTCTACTGATCGACAACAATTTATCTATGTTGAGTTAAAACTCTTCAAGTTTTCGTATCCGTTTACGATAGACCACTGAAATTTTGCAGTATTCAAACCATTCGAATGCATCCAGCTTATTGAGAATATTTTTACGTCAGAAATTCAGAACCAGGGACATTTCGTCTTGTTTCCTTTATCGTTGGACACTTCCCGCAAAAATGTACGATATGGTCACGTTCTTCCAGGTTTCCAGGTAGGGGAAGCACTACTCCTCGTAGCTTGACTATCATCGACGCGACGTTTATTCAAGTTTATTTTAATTTCGAAAGTATTTTGCTTGCATGCTCGCTATGACGGAATTCTTTCTCAAATGAAAAACTCGCGCAGAAAGGAATTTGGCTAGAATACCATAACGTGAAAGCGACACAAACTGCTGTTTGACAGGGATGACTACATCTCCTTTTTTTTGGTTATGTTTGTTTAAATATTGGCGTTCTGATACATCCTCATCGCTGTGAATCAAATCAGTTCACCATTATCCACGCTAAGAACAGGCAACTTAGGCGCTGCAATATTCCTGACTTCGTAGATATGTACATCTGCCCACCTTACTTCTCCATTCGCCCCACGATATATCCGCACCACTCTTCCAAGGCACCACTGTGACTGTGGCAAGTTTGGATCACAAATGAAAACCAAATGTCCCTTTGAAGCCACTTAACTCGACGCTTTAAGGTAGGGAGGTACTCTAAGATCCAACGCTTCCAGAAATGGTCCCTTAAGTGCCCCGCAATTCGCCATTGCTTCCGCAGTGAACATAACTTCTCGGTGGGTTCTCGTAAGCCTGGCGTTTGTCGACATTTTTTTGTTTTTCATCTGCTGATGGTGATGATAAGCGATTAGGTAAGAAAACTTGTCTTGCGCTAAACGAAAGCCAACCAGCTCCATCGATACGACCATTGACCCCTACGACGCCATCGTCATCCTTGTACTGTGAAAGCTTGTACAGGCTGCTCTTTCTGCTAAGCTCTTTGCCTTTTTCAATTTGTTGCTACTCTGCAGCAAAAACTTTGGACTGGACTTGACGACATAACACGACTCCAGATGCTTTCAGCTCGTTCCATGGCTTTTAGAGAGTGTTTATCGATATTCGTCTTCATCCGGCGCGTTCCCCAAAGTTGCGGCTTGGAGCTCGACCCGCGAGTTGGTCTTGGCTACAGTGGCGCGCACCTAATTCTAGCGCACAGCAACACAACAGCAACTCTTCCATCGACATTTATAGTCCTCCAGTACGCTACGGCTGCAAATGCGTCTTCGCTGGCATGCATCAAGAAATGCATGCAGCTAGTGAAAATAGTGCCGTGGTATCTGGAACTCGACTACATCACTAATGAGTTGGCACCATTTTCTCCAGGCTGCGTCGATATCACCAGGCAGTTGCTCATCCCACTGAATGTCGCGCTTCCATACCTCGCGCATCATCGAAATAGCAGCAATCAGGAGATTGCATAAGAACCCCAGTGGGTCATACACAGACATGATGAGGCTTAATAACTCTCTTTTGATAGGAGTTCTCTTGCCGGCGATGATGCTCGCGTCGACACGATAAAATTTTAGCTGATACCTGAAAGTATAACTGTTCGGATGCCAGTACCTTTTCTGTGGTTATCTAGGTTATCTTCCATAGGATCGCCTAATGGCGGATGTCTTAGCTTCCAGACCATCTGTCAAAGCTTGCGGTACGTTCGCATCCTTGCGAATTTCTCATACGTGCCTCTCTGGTAATTCTGACAGCTTCCTCCTGTGGTGGTGAAGAATGGCGTCGACGGCTCGTGCGTCATGATTACGGTGCTCCAAGGCATTTACTGTATTGACATTTTTAGCTGCACCTGACGAACAAGCTGCCCCAAACGTCATCACAAGCATCTCGTAGACTTTTGGTGGTCGGATATCACTTCCATCGCGTCAGAGGAATCGTTGCAAACATCTGTCTTCAGGTTGAATGAGCACTTGATAAAAAATTTCCTTTATGTCCCCAAATACAGCTACACTCGTATATCTGGAGCTAAAGTCACTCGTGTATGAAACCTTCGATGTGCGCGATGTTGCCTTGTGCGTTAAGACCTAACGCCAAGGAATATAGGTGTGTATAGTGGAAAGTGACATAATGCCAAATTGGCCTTGAGTCGCTCTCAGAAAGTGACATGATGCCAAATGGCACAATCTGCCCTTATGTCACTTGGCATTACGTCACGGCACCCTTGAAGTACATTGTTATAGTTGAAAGCGTTGCTGACGTTGGGGGTGCAGTATATTTCTTCAAACTCTCTCTCTATCAGCTTCCTTTATAACCTTCTCTAGTGCGTAGACTACCACCAGAATTGGTTCTGCAATTGGCCTTTCTCATGCCACTTCCAGTCTATTGCAGATGATACGTTCTAATACTTTACCGACTGGTCAGACGGTTCATTGCTTTCTTTAGGGAGCACCACGAGTGAATGTTCCTTCTACGGGTCTGGAAATATTCTTTCTTTTAAACCTGAGTTATAAAGGTTGGTGATGTATCTTCAGCGAGATGTGAGGATCCAAGAGATTTTTCATCACCAAAATTTCTATGAGCTCCACTGCAGAGATGAACCTTTGTAATACCCTAAATGTATACATAAATAAAAGCCGTCTAACTAACTAAACTAAGGCCTTCTGAAGCTTCTACAAAATAGGAAAATGTCTACACTTTTAGTACCGATTTTCATAAAAAAAAGACGCTCTTCTATGCGAATAAATCAGCAGATTCCACTAGCCGTAAGGCTTACATACAATCCTCACCCAAACTAAATCACTAAATTAATCTCCAAATCTAATATCGATAACTTGCAAAAATGATACCCAAACGGAGTTAATAATCCCCAGCCGAACTGGTAAGCATTTGCCTCTTTGTCTTGCTTGGCCATCCAATTAGCATCAATTTAACATCTTACCAGTCATCGACACAGGATTATAAAATTTTTTGTTCTACCTTTGAGCCGAGAGTCTTTAGCATAAACATTTATACTGGTCCACTTCTCTATCGATAAACTGCAAAATTTCATTGATCCTCTCCATTCGATTGATGTCATCTTAATTTTTAAACCATCTCTCCAAAGCGTGAGGATGGCTAATTTAAACGGGTTCCCTTTCCCATTTCACTGGATTTTTGCGCCACCATGGAGGTGAATGAACCTTTATCTACGCAGAATATTTGCGTCTCTCTGAAGTCGTCTTTCTTTTTCATTTTGTTTACAAACATCAATATAGAATCGATTAAGTGATTCGTCGTTCTATCGGTCCGCATGGAATAGATTAATCAGATACTGGATGTAGAAATAGCTTCGAATCTGGAATAAGATATGCAAAGGGGTCATTGATAGAGAGGAATTCGATTCAGCAGAACTGGATTCAGGCAATCGCACTATCTGAAGAGATACAATCGAATAGATACAGATACATACTCGTAGATGAACAGATAATCGCACCATCAGGTGAGCTGGTTTGTCTAGTTAAACTGCGTGAAGAAAAAATTTGTCGTCTCTGATGTATCTTTTAAGATATGCGAAATTGCTTTTATTGTCTCACCCGGTGTGAGTGGCCGGGAATGTACGCATTAAGTGGACTCTTGTCCAGGACAAGATTTTTTTTAATTAAACGACACTCCATCGCACATGTAGCATGTAAATCCGCTCCCCACGACCTACAGTTAGTACGCATCTGCTTGTGTGTAGATATTTATTATCATCCCGGGATCAGGTAACGTAAGGCAGTACACCCCCCACCGGGGGTCCGCCTACTTTCGATTTTCATTTCAGCGGGAGACCTTGACTAGTTGGAGGAGTTAAGTAGTGTGCCTGGTGTCTTGAGGCCTTTTCCGGCGGAGTAAAAGGCAACTCCCAAGGCTGTCGCGTGAAATCAGCTAGAACTCATCTTGAAATGTAGATTGCAATGGCTGGGAATACTGGTGTGTGTTTGATAAAGGGAAGAAGTAATTTATCGCTGACTTGGAAGTGAATTTAATTTTGGCTCGAAAATATAATCGGTTTGCTGTCAAAATCGATAAATTGCGTGTGGGTTATTCGCAGCTTATTACAGGTTTTGTGGTCAAAGATGCCTTTCGAGGAACAATTAATTGAAGAGACACTCGGCTGTCAGTCGATGGAGGTTGTAACTTATTTCAGAGGTATTCGCATTCGGATGCGAATGCAGATTGTTGGACGGATAATGAGGCATCGGATTTCAGTTGTTGAGTAGTTGTTGTCAGCGAGATGGAGTTGTGAAAGGGCATCTTAAGAAATGTTATGCGACTGTCAACACTCAGTATAAGGACGTCAGTATACTCGTCACAACATTGAAGTAAGCGGGGAGTCTGTCCTTCAATTTGAAGAGCTACGGTGCTGATTTTTCCTACCAACAAGTCTTTATTTCAAGGCGGTTATTTTCAGACCAATGTGAGCTGAATTTGGACAGCAATTCAGCTTCTAGTCAGACTGTCTGACTCCATTTCAAAAATTGTCCTCATCAAAAAAACGTTAATAAGCCGACCTGCATATCTGACAGGTATGTAGGTTATACTGGCAATACTCTGGGCTTGATCCTTACCTCTAACCCTGAATATATAGAATAAAGCGATCAATGTTGGCTTTCAAGACGTCAATTGTATTATTCATGAACTAGTTACTTCATGTAGCTCCACAGAAAATCGTAATTGTAATCCTAACCAGGACCCCAAGAAGTGAATGGTTTCGTTCAGCGTATTTCACGTAGAGTCTTTGTTGTTTGGTTTCAAAAGGCTGTAAACCCGTGGGGGGTCCTACCTGAGACTTGGCAGCCTTCCTTCCTCGTCGATCCTAGAACCACTGCTTTCAGTTTTCCACACCAAGTTCACTGGCCCTGCGTAAGCTTGGTCCTAAAAGTGGAGGTTCGGTCTTCCTTGGATCTGGCTGGGATCCTATGAACCCCTTAGCTGGAGCATTATTGTCCATTCGCTCAATGTATCGGAGCCAGTGTAGTCGGCGTGTTTTGACATCCACAACTTGATACAGCTCATATAGTTCGCGGTTGAATTTTCTCCTTCATTCGCCCTTCTCGCATATGGCACCGAATATTCGACGAAAAATTTTTCTCTCGAAAGTACTCAAAATTTGCTCTGTTTTTCTGCTTATCGTTGCAGGATCAATTTTCTGTAGAACACCCATTTCATCTTCCAAGTTAGGAGTTTTGGCAGCGGTTTCCTTGGGTTAGTCTTCGTCGAATGTCCACCAAGGTATCGTTCGTGGAGTTGATGTTTACTCCAAGGTACTTCCTAACCACGTTTTGACGCCTTATCCTAAGCAGTGGACACATGGTGTTTTGTCCTCGTTCACTTCAAGGCCAACTAGTTTCGCCTGCTCTTCAATTGCCGTGGAAGTCTCTCTGACAGCACGTTGGGAGCGACCGATGATCTCGATATCGTCTGCATATCTCATCAGCTGGCCGGATTTGTTGAAAATAGTGCTTTCAGTTCCACATAACATGATCGGGCATCCCCTTTGGAATACTTCAGAAGTACTATCGCCGAACTGAACATTGCATCGCGTATTTTCCAGCGAAAGGCGATTCAGCTGGATCAGTTTGGGTGGGATACTGGATTCAGCTAATGCCATGTAGAGCTCACGACGATGAATGCTATCATATGCGGCTTTAAAGTCGATGAAAAGGTGGTGAGTCTCGGCTTGAAATTCGCTAGTCTTTTCCAGGATGTCGATCTGCCGGAGCGGAAGCCACAATGGTACCAGCCGATGTGTATGTTACAGAAACTCTTGAGACGTTTACATATTATTTTGTGACATTTAACAGGGATATGGCTCTGTAATTCTTGAAGGACTTAGGATTGTCTTTTTTTTGTAAATGGGACATATGGAGCTAGACGTCTAGTCACCGAGCATGCTTTGTCGACAAGTTGATATGTGCACCCCACCAAAACATCACCAAAGTATTTGAAAACCTCTGCTGACAGTCCATCAGAGCCGGCGGCCTTGATAGTTTTGATAGCTTTGCCGGCCTCGCTACCTCTTCTATACTTGGAGAGGGAACTGAGTCTTCGTTGCCAACTGCTGGAGAGTCTACTTAAAGATACTATACTATTCCCCGTGCTTCGGTGAAAAAGTTTCGAAGAGTCAGCGTTCAGGGCTAGAAACCAACTGGCAGTTGTTATACTCTCCTATGGAACATGGGGATGTCGTTTCTATCAGAGGACTCTATCCTTGTGCTGGGAGACTGACCTTTTCTTCTAGGCCGAATCTTCTTCTTCGGACTCGATATTGTTACTTCGCTGCTCTTTTTTTGCGCTGCAAAGTTTGTTTACGTGCATTCTCTGTCAAACTTTTCAGGCGTACGCTTTGATCATCATACCACGGGTTCATCCTGTTGAAGCCACATATCGTCCAGATCAATGTTACCCGATTTTGCAAAAAAAAAATTCTTAAAACCGATCAGCGACAAAACAACGGCTTTAATCCCTCTACCAGCTCCATCTTATACGGGCTTAAGTGCAGATCTTTCCGCAAAATTTTACATCTAGTGTGCGAACACAGCTCCAAGTGCTACCACCGACGACGAATCGATAAAGTACAGCAGCAAAACTCTCTTCATTACACAAATTCGTTTGACATATAGGTGTAACTGCAGAGAGTAGATATGTGGCATGACACCTGTCTAATCTTCGACGGATGGCTTTATGTTTCCCATAAAAATTACGAAGTCCTCTGAGTTCCTGGGAATTAACAATCGATTTTTGAAGTATATTTGGATAATACGATAGCGTTGTTCAAGCGCGTAATGATTTGCCAGACTGTGAACATGTCAATGTCAAAAAGATCGGCCAGAATGACAGCTCAGTTTGACAGTGATTTTCTTTCTAGGAAAAAAAGAAAACAATTTTTTTCTTGAATCCTTGGTTTAAGTCTTATCCCATGAAAGTTTCAGGTTGTTTTACCAAATGATGTGGAATCTGTCCGATTAATTCTTCCTCCTCTATTGACAGATGTCAACATGAATCAATTTTTTTTGACATTTAGATTTTATTCCCCACTCTCGTGCTGAAATACCCATTGGTCTAGCCTTCGGTAGTACTGGTGAACAGGCGATAGGTGGCAATCTTTGCAGTTGGAGTAAATATTTTTTTTCTTTTTTGAGCGAACACTTTTTTTGCGTAGCAGTCATTAGTTCAGTTTGTGTCCTTTTAGTATCAAAAAAAAAAAAAAAAAAAAAAATACTCGGAGTAACTTCGTTTCAATTGTCATAAGATATCTGAGTGCAATATTATCATTGTGTACGCGTCCTTATATTGATCCTCTACAACAGAGTAGTAGAACGTGGACTACGTTCTTAGCACAGGAATAGCAAACACTTTTCTGCAGTGCATACTGTAGACACTACAGTGCATAATGTCATTGAATTTTTGACAATTTTATTGCCACTCGACACCAAAGTATAGGTACTTTGGTACGTCTACTTACACTTAAAACAACGAATTCAATAAACGTCGCCGTAAGACTCATAACCTCGCAGATACACAACCGATGCCGACGACGCGACGTGAATAAAATTCTTAACCATTTGCGTACCACCACCCCCAGCACTTAAACAAATTCCACCACTTTTTTGTTTGTTTTTTGCAAACCATATAACAAATAAAAAATTAAATAATAAATAAATAATTATACTCTCAGTCAACAGGTCACCATAAATCCTAAGCTTCTGGCACACTTTTCACATCCAATTATTTTATGTTTCTTGACCGAGAGCCCAAAAATACGCGGCCAGAATTTCAATTGGTCCCGCGGGCAAATGAGAATGTGAGCCAAGTGAACTGGAATTTTTTATTTTTTTTTTTTTAAATGAAAATCCACACACTGAAGGTAGAGCGAAAGATTGTTAAACAGGTGTCTTGATGAGGCTCTTAACGGAGGGTATGATGTCGGTATGATGGTCTTACAAAAGCCACCGATTGTCTGGATGATATCACAGACAGCCAGTAGCGGTGGTGCGATGATATACATGTCGCATTAACATATGATCATGTAACAGAAATGGACAAGGTTTTCAGATGGCACATCACGATAAGGAGGATGGCGACATACAATCCCTTAAGGAGAGATGTGGCTTGCTGTTGGGTGGATACATAATGCGATCCACATATTGTCATAAGTGTGTAATTATGAGATATTATGGGTTAATTAAGACATTGTCATGGAAATGAATGACCACCCAGCGTGAAATGGTGGTTGAGGTAGTAAGAGTCAAAAAAGTGAGCCTAATGCTGGCATACCTTCTTCTAGTTAAAGGTGCACGAACTCTTTGGAAGTTTGAGGGTTTTTGTGGATGTGAAGGGTCATTCATTTTAAATTTCGCGCCATTGTTGAACTGTTATCGGAGAACTGTCATTGCAATGACTTTGGACCTATGGATCGATACACACTTGCACAACATGCTGAATTCACTAGGAAAATGGTGAAAATATCGCGGAAACGTTTCGTTAAGTTCGTTCTGCTTTTGGTCATCATCATCATGAATAAACAAGATCATGATTTTTTACACAAAATTATTCTGAGTGATGAGGCTCATTTCCATTTGTCTAGGTAGGTTAACATCTGGGGTCCGAAAACCCAAGAGAAATATGTAGTGGAGATGCCAACCTCGCCATCCACAACCAATGACAGTTTGATGCGGTTTTTGAGCTTGACTGACATTTTTTTTGCCTGAAATTAATGCTATGGACTTAGATGACTTCTATTTTCAACAGGACGGTACCACATGCAACACAGCTGGTGAAACAATGGCTGTATTGCGCGACAAATTTTCTGGACGCGAGACTTTTCGAAATGGAGACTTCAATTGGCGGCCGACATCGTGCGATTTAATACCATTAGACTTTTCCGTTTGAGGTTATGTTAAAGTTGAAGTCCATGCCAATGCTCCACTTACGATTCGCACACTGAAAGAAAATATCAGAGCAGTTAATCGTGAAATACAGCCGCAATTATGCGAAAACGTGATTAAAAATTTCATCAAGATAATAACTATTTGTAGGGAGAGCCGAGGCTGGTATTTGGCAGATATTGTATTCCATTACTAACCTCAGAGTTTGTCCTTTAGACCAAAGGAGAAATATCACCACTTTTCGTAAAAGTGCTGCGTTTTTCTATTGAATTAAAATGACACCTCTTGCAGTGGGAGCCTCTAAAGATCAGAAGATTTGCTTGGCATTCTGCCTGTTCTGAGATAATGCTTCCTATTGCGAGCACATACCCAATACATGAGTGATGAATCTATGTTTACTGAAGCCAAAACTCAGACTGATTGGATAACTGAAGGAAGGATCTATTGTTTTCTGTTAGCCTGAAGCAGATCTAAGAACTTGACGATTTGTGATTCGGAAATCATTGTGACCAATCGTGTTGTGTGAGTCATATTTATCGAACGAATGGACATGACCTAAAGCTTATAGCCACATCCGTAAGACAGATTGATGAGCTTTCTCACGACAATTATTACTCTCGGACGTTTTGCAGACATTCAACTCTGGTCATTCATGGGACTCGAACTATGAACCTCTCGCTCAGTAGTCCAGCTCACTAACCACTTGGCAACGGTGCCTATTTGTTGATCTTTTAACCCTTATGCAATGTCTTATGTCTTTTGGAGCATAGCTTTAGTGTCAAAGCGATGCTTATTTTTTTTTCTTATTTAGTTTAGGGGACCTTTCGCCGACGTTGCCATCGATAGCGGTGTTACCATGCAAATATTTAAGTTCTTAGTTTAAGCCCCCTAGATGGAAGCCTGGTCAATGTTTCATAGTTTGACATAATGACCGGTTTTTTGCTTTTTTTGCATCTTTAAAAGCTTCCAGTCTTCAGTCAGAAACTCCATATTCTTTTTTCCTCGATCTATGGTCGAACACTTTGCTGGAATGTCTCTCTCTTGTTCAATTCTTCGATTTTCCTGGGCTCCCTGTACGTCTCTCAATTACTGCTGCTTGCAAGGAATTGTTGATTAAACTGGCTTCAGGATTTCCTTGCCTCCTTACTAGCCACTGCTAGAGGAGTGCTCAGTGTACTATTTTGGCGTCTTTCCGAAGCAGCCGTTGCAGGTTTATTTGCTCGGGCGGCAACAGTAATAGTGGCATAGTGTTACAATCTATGCGCCAGCTTATACTGGGTCTCAAAATGGCGGCCGGTAACGTGTACTTCAAAACCTACTTTGCTTCACGGGCTATATATGCTGTAGTACAGCCTTGCTGAAAAAAAATATCTATGAAGCCCTCGTAGCCAGGACGGTAATGGCGTTGCCCATGGTATGCTTAACGTGCAGCTCAAGAAGCCTTCATGCAGGAATTCCGCACCAAACAGTCGCTCGTTGGGGATCCAAGGCCCGCTAGTATAAGTACATATATAATCGAAGGGTTATCTGTGTTGAAAAAAAAAAAAAAACGATTTGGAAATTTGTGGTTAAAATGGGCTTCGATCTGTTCAAAATTTGAAATTCCTTCGCTGAGATTGATGATGGATTGGACATATTCTTGAAGCTTTTGATGACCCCTCGGCAGTAGTTGGACTTATTACTTATTCAGCTGCCGGAACACATGCAAATTTTGGTTCAAAATTTACCGCGGAGTCCACCCAGATATGTCGGTTCACTTTTCTGGTATTTCACGGTCGGTCATGATGCGATACAACTGCGATAAATATCTTCGCATCTTAAGAGGTGGCCAGCGAATAGTATGTAGTGTGTAGTGTGTGACCTGGCCGGTGTAAGTTCAAGCCGCCACCAAGCACAACAGAGAAACGAATAAAATCTGAGTTTCTCCAACTACTACACCAAAAAAACTAGTTACTGCCTGGTAGTACAATGGACCGTATAGAGTCTGAGTGCTTCTAGGATTTGGTTGCTCTTTTATAAAAAAAAAATCGCATCTGAAGCCATGCGAAAACAGTACTTACTACGGACTTCATTTGTGTCACCATAATAGACTTCCTTTTGCATAAAAAATTGTTGCAAAACCGATAATTCTTAATGTGAGCACCGCTTTATTATTAATTCCAAGTTTCTCTAGTCCTCGTCTGTCGAATTTCAATTTGAAAAAATTGCAGTCTGCCTTCCATGATAGTGTAGCAAAAATATTCGAGTATTCAACCCGCAGATTGATTAGCTTTGTTGATTTTCAGTCGCACTGCATATTATCTGGTGGAGCAAAACTTGCACAACACACTGTATCCGCACCAAGTAATCTATCTCAAGAATCTCAAACAAAAGTGAAGTGCGGAATATTGAATTCCCAGTGAACAATCGCTGTTTGATAAGTTTATTGACTCTAAGAATGACAAATCGAGTCGTTCTGGCACTCATCTCTGTCTCCGTTACGCTGTCCGACTTTCGTCGGACCTTTGGCGCTTGTTTATCTTGAAATCACATTAACAAGACGACACGATGGGACGGACCATCAATCGCCACTTCATTCAAGAAATATCAACTCTCAAACGGCCTTGCACTTCGAAAAGACCATAACTCTGTTGTCTGGCCATCGCCATTCAGTGCCATTGTTTACAAACGAAGACGAGTTCCTTACCTCAAAACAGACCTTAACATAAAAGCCAGAAGGAAGGCACAGCTTTTTAACAATCTTTTCTCTTTTCACTTTCGGTTTTTATAGATGAACGACTCACTTGGGAGGAGCAGACGACACAGAAGGAACATGACCGTACCGACTGCTGTTGCAGCAACAGTGTCCGGCAGCCTGTTGCTGTTACCACTTCTGGTGCATGTAAGTTTATCTCGAAGGAGACCCTGAATCGATAATTTATGAATCTCTGATTGAATCTTTTGTTTCCAAAAAAAAAAAAAAAAAACGCAAAAATCAAGATCTTCACCAGCCTGTTGCCTTTGGTGGCGGGACACGGCAGATTAATGGATCCACCAGCACGTAACGCTATGTGGCGATTCGGTTATCCAAATCCCGTCAACTACAATGACAACGAGCTCTTCTGCGGAGGCTATGCCGTCCAGTGGGAACAAAACGGTGGCCGATGTGGAGTGTGCGGCGATGCATATCATGTGAAGTCGCCGCGTCCCCACGAGGCTGGTGGTGAATACGCGAAGGGAATCATTTCGCGGTACTACACATCTGGACAGGTGAGTTTGGGTTCTTTTTCGAATTTAAATTTATTGATCAATTTATTTATTGAGCGGTCCCCAGTGAGAGGGTGCGAGTTGGTAAGGTGAAGACGCATCCTGATGCTGCTTGACACATTCAATGTCATGTTTTCAGTCGAGATTCTTTTTTTTTGGAGGCAATTTGGGCTGCGGTTCTTGGGATAGTTAAGTGACAGCTTAATCGTAGGATCAGTGTAAGTTGTTGTTTAGTAAGGTATTGTTGGAGACAATTTATGTGGAGGGAGTTATGTAACAAGGCGCTGTTGAGCTTGTAAAAGGGACAATGGACTGTGGACGTGCACTAATTTGGGAAGCTTGACCTAAATAGGGTGGTTTATGGAGGGCACTGTGCAAAATTGTACTGAGGTGACTTTTCCCTCGATTTTTTGAAGGTTGTTTGAGATCTTGTTTCACTTCTGGTCTACAGAGTATGTAGAGAGCACAAGATCCACTCTTACCTTTTGTCAGAGGGATGTCATTCCATCTAGACACTAGTAGACGTTAGTGACAGTACCAGGAATCACCGATAACATTTTCATTTTCAACATTCAACGATGCAGAGCCTGTATTACATCTTTTCGACAACCTCACGCACAACTTTTTCTGCTTGGTAAAAACCAGAAACGTGAGAGAATACCCAGGGCTTCCAGGATCATCAGAAATTCTCCTTGTAGCCGCCACAAAACAAGAGCAATTTCTCAATCAATTCTCCAGTTAGCCCAGTCCTTATCCATCTGCCTCCAGTTGCGTTGAAGTCACCTTCTTGTGGGTGGGTATCGATTTGGACTTCTTGAGTTTTCGCCAGGATCTGCCGGGGTGTGAAAATTTGATCGGCTGCGGACTTTCCTGGCCTGAAACCACACTGATAGGGACCCATCAGGTAGTTGACGAAGGATTTCAGGCCTTCACACAATGTGGCAAATAAGATCTTGAGCTCGATGTTGAGGAGACTGATGCGTCTATAATTGGCGCAGTTGAGGGGGTCCTCTTTCTCGTGGATTGGGAAAACGATGCCAGGATTCCATCCATCAGGCATACATTCGTTTGACCAAATCCTGGAAATGAGTTGGTATATGCTCCCTCCTAACTCATTTCCAGCTGCCATAATTTTTCTTTGTTGTGGCACTTGGGATATCAGCATTCGAATCTTGGCTGCAACTGTAGGTAGTGGTCCGAGTCGATGTTGGCTGCACGGAAGGTTCAGACATTCAGAATACTGGAGGCATGCCTTGCGTTGATTGCAATGTGATCCATTTCATGATCAGGAGACCGCCAAGTCGCCTTGTGATTACTGAGATAATGATACCGTGTGACGTTTCGGCCCGCAGCAAAGTCAATAAGCCTGAGTCCGTTGCCAGACGTGGTGTCGTGCAGGCTATGTTTACCAACTGTCGTACCAAAGATGTCCTCCTTTCTTATTTTGGCGTTGAAATCACCTAGCACGTCATATATAGGACATTGCTCATAGGTCCTGTCGAGTAGCTCGTAAAACCAATCTGTGGTAGCGTCGTCCTCGTCTTCTGAGAGGGCATGAGCGCATATTAGGCTAATGTTGGCAAACTTGAACTTGATGCGGATTGTCATAAGACGCTGGCTCATGTGTCGAAAGCTCAAGACTTCTTGCCCAAGTCTGCCACATATAACAAATCCGCATCCGAATAAGCCCTGTTTCTGCTCCCTGTAGCAATCACCGTAGTAAATGTCACAGTTTTTCAGCCTCCTATGCCCGGCCCTTCCCATCGTTTGCCACAGTCGTCAAGGCTCTTTGTGAAATTTAAGTGTGAATGCTTCAGTAAAATTTATTTATTAAAACCTTAATTAAATACAATAAACCCCTGACTTATACTGACTCCAAGATAACAGCTTCGTAGGGGTTCATGGACAGGCTTCGTATATTCACAGGATCACTAAATGAAAAAAGCAAAAAAAAAGTTATTTCTCGCCATATCAACACATACCCCACTGAGTACATACCCAATCCTTTTACTGGAAGAATCGTTGACTATCTTGTATGCTAGTGAAAGTCCCGAAAGGCCGAGTCTTGCATTTGCGGTCAAATCTCCACCGTCCGTTGTTCCCATAATATTTGCAACAAGAACGTATGTCTTGCTTCCATAGGATCTATGAAAAAACACACACAGTTTCATTTGACTGCAAAATTCCGTTAAAAAGTCACCATGAGTATACCTCCTTATAACTAGGATGCCGCTGCCCACAATACCATACTGAAGGTCGCCAAACTTCAACGTATCGGTCTTCCTTAGCTCAACCATGGCTTTGTAGACATTCAAATGACTCTTGGTGGCCATCCTTTCGCTTTGGACATTCACATCGACGTAGTTAGGATTTACAGGTAACCACGTCTGGGAGTTAGTCGAGAAACCTTTCCGGGGAACGATTGTTCTATTAAGACTTCCATTTGAGAACGGATACACATACCTGCGGCTGTGGAACTGTCCCATTGGAATGGTGTTCTAGCTGGATCTCTAGTGAACTGTTGATAGATTTGTGCGTTTGAATTACAAGCGGCCGGATCTTTACTGTCTGCCCAAGAGATGTTGCCGTCCAACATACCAATTTCTTCACCCTGGTTAATAGGTCAATAGGTCATCTAGAGCTGTCAAGATGTTTAAAACTTAGCACGGACTTACCATATATGTCACACTAACTCCAGGCAGCATCATTTGAATCATATTCATGGTATCGATACGCTCCTTACCATACCGACTGCCCACCCTCCTTTGATCATGATTGCCCATCTAAAAGAGCGAAAAACCTGACCGGAGCACCTTCAAACTTCTGAGAAAATTGCAAACTTACCACCCAATTAGGCGTCTTTCCTGCTGGCATTTTATCGATCCACGACCTAATGATCGATTCGTACTTCTGGACATCTGACTGTGAGTTACCTTGCAAAATGAATTGGAAGTTAAAAGGTATCTGAGCGCCATCTGTTGTCCGATTGCCGTACATTTTCATCACATAATCCAACGGGGAGTACGTTTCGATAAGAAGCACTCTCGTATCACCACCATGAATCCGTTTATAGTCGTCCATCAATTGACGCCACTGGTAAACCATGTCGACAGTCTCCGGTTGATCTTGAGTGTAGATGTGCTTCAGGTAAGCTGACTCTTCTGTATCATTAGTCAAACCACTAAGAGGCTCGTCTGGATAATTGCCATCAGCATCGGGTGCCACCTCAAAACACCATGGAACCGCATCGATACGGAATCCAGCAACACCACGATCAAGCCAATAGGTTAGGACACGTTTCATTTGCGCCACAACATCGGGATTACGATAGTTCAAGTCCGGTTGTTTCACAGCAAACTGGTGGAGATAAAATTGCTGGCGCTTTTCGTTCCATTCCCAGGCGCTACCACGGAAGGCTTGCAGCTACAATAAATCTTATTTCAAAGGACTCTCGAGAGCTAAAATTTTGTCCACTTACCCAATTATTAGGGGGAAGTCGTTTTCCGGGATTGTTGGGATCTGGCTTACCATCATGCCACACATAGAAGTCTTCATAGCCACTCTCGCGATTGACTGATTTCTGAAACCAAACGTTCTCGTCACTCGAATGATTTGGTACGAAATCCAGGATGACTTTCAGTCCTCTGGCGTTCGCCTCCTTGATGAGATTGTCAAAGTCTTCCAGTGTTCCGTACTCATCTTGGATGTTAAAAAAGTCCGCAATATCGTAACCAAAATCTGCCATAGGAGACTTATAGATCGGTGACAGCCATGTGGCAGTTACTCCGATTTCCTTCAGGTAGTCCAGTTTCGAGGTAATACCTTTTAGATCACCGATTCCATCGCCATTAGAGTCCTTGAATGAACGAGGATAGATTTGGTAAAACTGCGCAGTTTGCCACCAATCTTTTTCGGGTGCTGTTGGAGTTGTAACCGGTGCCTTACAGCCGAGCGAGAAATGGCTTAAAAGGCTTACACCGAGCAGAGATACTAGTATACACGACTTCATTGTGTTCCGTCGTAGAGGACTGGACACAATTTGAAAGTTTCCAACCGGACAGTGCGGCTTTTAAGAGATTTTTCACATGGTACGCCTGATGGGGGCAATAAAGATAAGCAACAATCTAATCTAAGTGGCTGAGGCAATGATCAATATTTTGCTTTAAGGGAAGCTTTTGAATTACATAAGAATTTAAAATGTTCAAGTGCTCTTCAGGGGATCGCAGGTAAGTGGGTAAATAATGTATAATTCTTGATTTCCAATGGAATACACATCGTCCACATACCAGAGAATCGCCGTGTACGTAACCGCTTTTGTTAGGTGGTTTAATATTGGTAAACTTAAATTCTAAAGTTGACACTTGGCAACTTCCTTACTTGATGGGTGACACTCTGCTACTGCGATGAATGTGTGTATGAACATTCCGAGGTTCGAAAATGGTATGATGTCGAAAATATAGGGACGTTGCGACCAGAATCGAGTTGGGCGGGCTTATATTGAGAGTACAGTCAGTGCCATGCTTGGTGCATGTTACTAAGGTATGAGCCTTAAAAATGGTTATATTGGCATCGATATCAACGCCTAATATACTATCTCAATAAACTAATGATCTCTTCTTCCTATCCTTTTGTTCGACGAGGTTATGATCAGGATGATGTCCCATAACTGTCAAGAGAAAGCTTCTCCATTTGCCTTTCGGATATGGCTCTAAAACTGTAGGTCCTTTCCATTTGTATGAAAAAATATAACACGCGCAACACGAATGGTCGCGAGAAACTAGGCCCTGGACCACATAGGGTCTGTTGCGCCAAGTATTTGTATTTGCACACCGATAGAGATCATGGACATGTATGACGGAGCAACAACAAGAGTAAGATGCCCCGCCGAAGTCACCTAAGAATTTCCAATTAAGGTTGGTGTGCACCAGGGAAGCACATTGGATCCTGTGCTATTTATTGTAGTTCTAGAGTATCTGCTTGAAGAATTGGGTTCTGTTGGAGTAACCGTCAGCACTCAGAGCGCAGAGGGACTTAGATTAGACATAGGTCCACAAAGTTCAAGGTTTTCCCCTAAAACTTAGCTGTTTAAGAATTCTTGGAAGCCTTTATGAAGCGTTGCGAAAAGGGCTGCTATCTGTAAATGAAAAAAAAGTCACAATGTCCTAAGTCCATGTAAAATGAATCAGTCATTATTTCCACATTTGAAGCTGCACATTTGGCAAGTCCTCTTGGTTACTCACTTTTTGGGAAACATTCGAAAAACAGTTGGTGGTGTACCATTCAGCATTGACTGCACGACAATCCTCCTGCAGAACAATGGCAACCACTAAGTTTGTAAACTTACTATCGCCGGGCAATGCATGTATGCGCAGACTATACAACTCCAGCGATACACATCTATGAATATTGATGACTCCAAGATGGATATTGGCTTTGGCGCGGGATTTTACTATGAAGCTCTCGGACTGCCGAGCTCAATCATACTTCCTGACTACAGCACTCGTTTTTCAAGCTGAGATCCTGGCAGTAAAAGCAGCCGTTAAGCAGGTTGCAATGATGCCACTACCACTCGCTGATATTATAGAGCCAATACACGATACGTTTTGTCTGTCCGACCTAGTCTGTGCGACCGCGCTTTACTTTGCCACACACTACACGACGGTTGGACAGATTTCCCCACACACGATACAATTAGTCGGACGTCAACTTGGCACCGCCTCAAAATATCAAACATTTGCTTGATATCCATCCGATCGTCAGACAGACCGTCTGACAGACCATCCAACAACGCCACACATGATGGGTTCGGTCAGACGGACTTCAATATCTGTCCGACTTATGGTATCGTGTATGGCTCGTCAACCCACTAACCTAACCTAACGTAACCAACTGTCGGCTGTTAAGTTTCATTGTGTGAGTGATGCCTGCAGAAATCAAAGTTTTGACAGTGTTGACATTTAACATTGTCAACTTGTTTTGACCGGCTTTGATTGAATTTCAAGCCAACTCTGTAGTCCTTGATCAAATGGACAGTATCCACCGAGCGCAAATTTTCCTGACTGCCAGAATATTTGTTTATAAAGGGTGTCCCGTAATTCACGCAAAATTTGAATTTTGCGCCACTTAATAGTACAGTGATGCCAACGGAAAAAAGATAACAATGTGACAGCTGACATTTCGGGGTTAGTAAAAATGAAGCTCAACATTTTCATTGTTGAGCAATATTTTAAAAATAATGAAGGTTTGTCAGCTACAGTCCGCAATTTTCGTACAAAATATGGCCGTCATAGTGATTAAAAACCATCAACTGTGAAGAGAATAATTAATAATTAATTAACCCCAATCTGTATACTCTAGGAATCAATAATAAATTTAAGCTTTCTAATTAAAAATCTGTATTTTCTATCAAAATTACATTTTTCGTGAATTATGGGACACCCTTTATGTGTCTCAGAGATATGCCTAAGGATAGCCCGATATCTCTGTAGGTGAATTAAAAATCCTTTACCAATATGTTCTAAACGCCGCCAATGGTTCCTAGTAAGACGACAGTGTCAAGGCGCCCTCGTTGAAACTCACTGAACCACCGTTCTGCAGTTGCTGAACATCGCTGAAAGATCTTTTTAATTTTTCCGTGCACTATAGTGGAGTCAATCCACCTTTAAACTCATAAAAAGTCATGGCCCGAAAATTTACACGAAATAAACCATTTTTTCACGACTTCTATTTTCTGAAACCGCATGATGTTGAGAACGGAAAGTGTCAAAACGACTAAAACTTATGAAATGACAGCAAGCAGAAGATGACAGATCTCTGAGTGACACCTTGCGGAAAAATGTTTAACCGCAAGTCTTAAGTAGCTAGCAACCAACGTACTGTAAAACACTTTGTGGTAGGTTCAGATTGTCCCTAGTCGTCAGATTGGTTCAGCCGCTATGTAGTGGTTTTAATTACTGCATCTGTTTTGAGATTTTGTAATTTTTGAAATGTTCCAGGCACTTTTACCCTCCACCCATAAATATGCAACGATTTTCCATATTATGTTTATTCTTTCAGGAAATCGAAGTCGAAGTCGAATTAACCGCCAATCATTATGGAAGATTTGAAATGTTCCTCTGTCCCAATAATAATCCACGTTACGAGGCAACACAAGAATGTTTCGATCGTTATCCACTTTTCATCTCTGGAACACGAGAACATCGTTTCCTTATTCCAAGTGAAGCTAAGAAAAAGGACATCTTCCGCTATCGAGTACGATTACCTCCATATGTCACGTGCACACAATGTGTCCTGCAATGGACTTACTACACGGGAAACATGTGGGGAACTTGTGCGAATGGAACCGAAGCTGTTGGATGCGGACGAGCAGGTATGTAAGCCAAATTATTCGAAAAAAACTACTTCCTATTCCAATCGTTCGTCGTAGAAACTTTCCGAAATTGTGCTGACATTGCTATAGTTTCAAACACTGGAGGTGGTCTTCCACCAGCATTTGTTAACACAAAATCACCATTCTTACTCTACTACAGGGACCTTCGTGCACCAATCGGTAGCAATGTTTTCCCTCTTATTGTACGGTGAGTATTGTTCCAATCCACATACATATGCATAAAGTAAAATTAATAAATTTTTGTAAATACTTACTTATTCGCAATTTTATATATTTTTAGCAATCGTCATTAGACACTCATAGCTTTGTAGAAGCTTACACAATAACCTCTTAATAAAAAATGCTTAAAACCTCACTAGTTCATCTGAAAATATTTACATTTATGACTCATAAATAAGCACTTACATGCCTATGTAGTATATAGCTACCTCATGTAAATTGATAAACATTATTTTACAGCTTAAAAAATTGTATCTTTTGCTAAAGCTAACGCTATGTACACTACACAAAGTTTGGTTGAATTTTCGTAGTTTTGTTAAAAAGTTATTTTTAAATATTTTGGTTTCGGTTAATTGGTTAATATTTTTAATTTGGGATATAAATAAACTTGTTTATTATGCAATCTGAAAAATTGTGTGTTTTATTTAATGGCTTGGTGTTGGACAGAGAGTTTTATTAGGGTTGTCAGCAGGTTTTTTTTTTATGTACTGTCATCGGTGATGGATGTTAATTGAGTCGAGGAGATAATATTAGTAATGGTGTCCTATCTACACACGGTTCTCATAGCGACGGAGCCACAGTTTATTCTAGGGTTGCTTGAATTAAACAATTCGCCGCATCCTTGAGTAGAGTAACTTTGCCATGGCCAACGTAGCGTACATGCTTTTAAGGTAGAGGGGATCTGTTCAGATGACAAGCAAGTCGCTGTCGAGCTTGCTCTGCTGCAATGATTACTTTTAAGATCCGAGAGGAAGCTATCGTTAAGCTGAACTCACTAGGGCGATATAGCTGAAGCTCGTTCAAGGACTAATCCTTTAGCTACCTCTGTTGGCCCACGACCGTACGTATATAGACTGCTGCTCGCTGGTTGCCAAAACGTGGAATGATTGAGCTCCTACGTTTTCAGCACATGACAACGTTCGAATTTGATTATGAACGGACCAAAAGAAAGCAGATCATGACAACGTATCTGCTTAAATTGAGCCGATGTGACATTAGAGCCTTAGGTTAGGTTAGGCAATAATGTGGGAGACAGACTGATGGTATTGATACCATGGTATAGCAATACTACGTTCTATACCACATGTCTGTCACTGCAATACCACGTTAAAACCTAGTATACCATGAATAGAACCTAGTTTTGAGATTCACAAATTTTTGGTGGTATACTACCATCCTATTGCTTGCAGCGCCACTTTCTTTCTGTTGGTGGTTCTTCATAGCTTCTTTGACAATTCAAAAGCAAGCAATCACAAATGCAAGCAATCAAACGTTTTGAAAATGGATTAAGGAGGACAATTTTATCTTCATTGGAAACAGTGAAGTAAGAGAAGTTTAGAGGAATTATATCGGCGAGCTACTGGGAGCAAGACGCAATATTGAAGTGTTGCAAAAAATGTGTAAGGAGCTGGAGGAGGCGCAACACAAGTGTCAAAGTATACCACGTAACGCAAAAGTCAACGTATACTACGAAGTGCAGTCTGTCAGGGGTTATAGTATGGTATCAATACCAGCAATCTGTCTACCACATAAATGGGTAGCTCTAGTTGTCAGGCAGCTGTCAATGGCACACTTAGACTAACGATGAGTCCATTGTGCCCAATAGTAGATCCCTGAGAACCTAAATTTCATTATCGACGGTTAAACTAAACCACCCGGATATGTATACTCAGGAGTTTGTTCAGCTCAATGTTTCTTAGATCATCCAGCTCCGCAGGGAAGTAGCTCCCAAGAGTGTTTTTCCTTTACGTGGCTAGTGGGCAATCACATAGCCAGTGGCGAATGGATTCTATTTACTCTTGGTCGCTGCAGTTTCTACAGAAGTCGTTGTGGGATAGTCCAAGCCGTGCTGCATGATTGCCTATCGCACAGTGTCCTATCTCGACGGCGACAGCTTTTCGAATATCCCTGCGACTGAGTTTGATGAGATCTGCAGATCACTTTGTTTCATAGGTTGGCCATAACAAATTGGCTATGGCGCATGTACATATCTAATCGTGAGCGCCGTGGCTCTAGTAGTTAGAGCTTTGGATCGCTGAGTAGGAGGTTCAGCGTTCGAATATCAGAAACACTAAAAAAGTTTTTTCACGGTCCCACCTCTCGCGAATATCTGACAAACGTCCGACAGAAATAATTGTCAAGAGGAAGCTTTTCAATTTGCCTTTCGGATCTGACTCTAAACTGTAAGTCCCTTCCATTTGTGTGGAAAAATATAACACGCACAAAACGAATAATCGCGAAAAACTAGGCCTTGGAATACGGTCCGATACCAACACCTGTTAGCTTCCTTGATGGACTCAATATATATCTTCCTGTTTAAAGTGCTAAGCGTTCTGCTAACCTTGGGAAGGGGCTAGTTGTGACCTTGCACAGGCTAGTTGTCTTAGCTTTTAGGTTACCCAGGATATCCATGTGGCCGGTACCCAACAGAGGTCACATATGTCACTTGAGAATACAGATTTGGCCTGTCGTCAAAACTGTGACTATTTTCCATTTGGTATCGCCAAAGAATTTACAGAGGTTACTCACATTCTTTACTTTTTATAGCTTTGCAGTCCGGGGTGCAGAAAAGCCTCAACCTACAACTTTTTTAGGCAGCTCGATCTTTAGCTAGCTAATCCTAGTTTCGGACACCAAGTTGAGGTCCATTTTCAAATGTGCGCTTCACATTACGTGGGATCTTTCTCTTCCTCCTTGTACCACCGCTCTTCGGAATTGAGCGTTGGTATTTGCACCCTCTACAGGAGCTACCTTTTATTTCGCAGACCAAGTGCGCTCCACCTTAGATGAGATCCTCTTCTACCACTTTGTTACCACCTACTGGGGTGGACTGAAAGATTCTTCGGTACTGAGCATTGTAGTAGTATTGGCAAAAGTGCCTTAACTCTGAAACAAGAAACTAATTTGCTGTATCAGTCGACGTTAACTGCTGAAAACTTTGGGAAATCTACGATACTGGAGACGTTGCCACCTGGTGTTGAAAATTGTTACTACTGACACAGAAAATCTTGGTTTTTTGTGGTCGTTACGTGAAATTACGTCCAACACGGTCGCTTTTTTATTACAAATTTCTCCTCTTGCAGAACTTTAGTAATTCTTCTACTCATTCCTTTAACCATATTGTCAAACCGAATATCCTCTCGCTTTCAAATATTCCTTCCTGGACTTTCTGCCCAGGGCAAAGTAGAATTGCTATTGCTAGTTCTGCGATGCCTTCCTAGAGTAGAGAAGGCGTCGTTCTTGCAGAGCGGGGCAGTGGCATAGCAGATGTTGGATCGATTCCACTTCCTCCTCATCACCGCAGCTTCTGCATAAATCGTTAGAACCTGCGCTCCATTTGCTGAGCATGGCTCCGATGGCGCAGTGTCTTGGGATTACTCCCGTTAACATGCGGATAGAGAATCGGTCTAAAATAAAGGCTCTTAATTTTAGTTTTATTTAATTTCGGCCATAATGCACGAGAGGTGGCACAGTCTTCCCTGGCCAGCTGACCAGGAGAAGTTAGCCTCTTTCTCTATTATGGCGTCAATAATATTGTACAATCTACCAATCGGTGGCATTATGGGTGTGCCAGCTACACTGATGTTCATTTCTGACCCCCTTCTTGCCAAGGCGTCGGCTTTTACGTTCGCTTCTATGTTGCTATGTCCAGGAACCCAGCAAAGATTGATCGGACGGTGTCTTATGTCGACATTTCTTAACCCCCTTTGATTTGATTGTATTCAATTTAATCGATTTTAGGGCTGCTTGACTGTCAACGAAAATATTTATATCCGACGGAGGGACGTGACTATTTTCTATACATACAGCGGCCTTTTCTATTGCCAGGATTCCAGCTTGAAAACACTGCATGCTTCTGGAAACATCCTTCTGCATAGAGTCCTTCTTTCACAGCAAAGCCAATCATTTTCTGAACTCCAATCCGACAGGAACAGTACCCATGCTTCTGTTGGTGCAATCATCAGTCAGTATTCAGCACAAATTTCACGGGACCACGGTTAGTTTCAAAAATTCAAAACAAACAGACTAGCAAAGGTACCTTCACAGATTCACAGAATGTTCGAATGTTTGCCTCTCCTGAGGCAATGAAAAGGCGAACTCTCTACCAAAGCAAGTATCAGCCTCGGAGTGCTCTGGTCCGGAACCATTTGCTACAATTGACAGAGGAATGGTGGAGCACCTGATTAACAACTGAGCCGAAATTGTATTTACATCTTATGGTTAACGCCAGAGCACCCAAGTCCCAATAAAACAATTGAGGTTATGTATTGGAAAAACGACTAAAAAGTCTTCATCATCGCATTTATTAAAAGTAGATTTTCAAAAATTACACAATTTATTAAATGCAACCCCCGGGGTGGTAGAAACAAAGGTAAGAAGAATGTTACGAGGCTGTTTAATGACAAATTAAGTCCGGATACAAAATAGCAGTGATAACCGTAAGAATTATTGAAAGTTGTATGGTACCCACGATGATGGTCCTTAAAAGATTATTCTTCGGTGTCACTTGACTTTGTTCTAGCAGAGGCGTAGGACTTGTGTTTTTCTTTTTCTTTCTACTTAATGAAGTCAGAGATGAAGCCTTCTTTTTTACCACAGGGACCTCCAACTCGGATGGTATATAATCTGGATGGTCGCCAGCACCGCTCTTGACAAAGAGCAATTTCTCACTTTTTGGTATATATGTGTCATGACCCTCGATGGAATCCAAACAAATATTACACATCTTGGCAAGAAAGTGATTGAAAAACATTGGATTTTGTTCGATAAAATTGAATTTCAAGGTTTCGTCTTTGGTACATGGCTTCAGCCTTCGGAGTAGCAACTCTGGATTGCGACTCAATTTGTGGAAATTTGTAGGCTGAAGGGTAAAACGATCGACGATATCAGAAGGAATGAAAAATTCTCTTTCGAGCTTTAGCTCGTCGATGGTTTGATGGCGTATCTGGTATTCTTGAGCCACATCAGTGACCACACAACAGGCCTTTGCAGTTACCCTGCTGGATGCCAGGCATTTGTTATGCTTGAAATATATCCTTCGAGTGGTGAACACAGTTGGGTAATGTTGGGTTCCTTCGAAAAAAGGCTTTCGTCCCAAAGACGTTGATTTCTTTAGAGTCTCCTCTAATTTAAGACCCAATGAGCGTAAGATTCGGATCTCTTTTTCCAGTGATGGAACATTTTTGAATATTATGTCGACTTCTTGCTTTGGAGTGTCACATTTAAGTGCACAACCCCTAGATGAATGAATTCTAGCTGAAACGGGCTTTCTGACTTTTTTAGGACGTGCAATATCCTCCATGGGCTGCTCGGCTGTATCCCCTCTTATAGTGGTAACCTCAACGTCGTCGTCAGTTCGACTTCGAATCTTTTTCAATGCAATCTTAATCACACGTTCTTGCTGGGTGATCTCCTTTAGTTGGCCCGTTAGAATCTCCTTAAGCAGATTATAATCGTCCCTTCGAAGTTTCTGATGCCTTTCGTCGGCTTTGACGATATTCTTAAGCAAGGCTATCTCATCCTGTCCCAAAAGATTTGTTCTAGAGCTCTCCTCCTGATGTAAGAGTTCCTTAAAGTGCTTAAGAACTCCGGGACTTCTATTGTTACATGACTCTGATTCAACTTTTGGCAACGCTTCCATCTCTTCGAAGGCAGTGGCTAACGTATACTCATACTCCGAACTCTTCTCAAAGTCAGGGAACTGATTTCGGAAAAATTTATCCAGTTCATTGCATTCGCAGTAGTTATCTTGAAGTTGGTTGGGATTGATGTTCTCTACATCGACCAGGGAATTATAGGGCTCCTGCCTTGGAGAGAAATAGCATAGGCTACGTGATGACAAGACTTCATCCATATATGTTTCAGACGGGTCCATTAATTTATTTCTCAGCACTTTTAAGTTCGACTTTATGTAGGTTTTGTCTACGTCAAAATATTGCCTTTTGACAGGCTTAGGGGCCAATGTTCGACTCGAACTGGGACTCTTTGGTCCAAAGCCACTATTAACTTTTGTAAGCTGGTTGGATTTTTTAATCCGATTGATTTTCGGATCCATTTCTGGCATAATGTCTTTTCTTCGTTTCGTCGCATTAAGACGATCCAAGATGGTATCGGTCTTACGTAATGTGCTTCGGTCTATAAATGGTAAACGATTTGTTTTTTTTTTTTTTTCATTTTGGTTTTTTTTAAGGCTCACCCTTGTTTTTCGTCTTCAATTGGCCCCTAGTCCTGACGGTTTCATCGTCTGGTCGAATTTTAACATCTCCGTAAGCTTTCGACTGCACCGCCGGCATTTTGTCTAGGTTGTGAAATTTTCGAAATAATTTCTTTAGAATCCGGAAAGAGAAATATTAAGTTTTTTTTTTATATAATTTCACAATTCCAATGAAAACTGAGCTTAGATTTTCCTAAAATAAAAATAATAAGTGTTTTGATATTTGTTTGTTTCAAAAAGAATAATTTTCTACTTTCAGCGATCAAGTGTGTTTGCCTTCACGGGCGTTCCGTTCGTTACCTGGTATGAGCGGATGGTGTGAAAATAATTGCTTGCGATATCCTCCAAATTGTCCTGAGACCGCCTGTCATTGTCCGTGAGTATTTTTTTTTTTTTCTTAAATGTTCCTTAAGCTTTTTATGGATAATGGCTTTCGTTTTTTAAGGCAAACCTGTGAAGCTATTGGAGAATTGGAAGGACGTGAAGGAGCTGATGTGTATTGCTTGGATCAATGTCTCAATCATCGTTCCAAATGTCCGACAGATAGATGTCATTGTTATTAGAGGAAAATTATTGAGATCGTCGACGAAAACTTGCTTAACAAGGTTATAGAATGGAAGTTGTAAAGAAAGTTACAAAAAAAAAAAGAAAAGAAAAGAAAAACGAAAAAGCTGTGCTAAGAGGTAACTGCCATAAATGTTGTAAAAAGTTAGAAAAAAAACGAATGTTCTAAGAAAATATACAATTTGTAAAAATACTTTGTTTTATGTAGTCCTAAAATCTAACGTTGTTAATTTAGGAGTACCCGCGCAGGGCGGCATCGGTACGCTTGTAAACAATAACATTTTAGCTAGAATAATTGAGTAAGTAAGAAATACTGATTAGAGAATAGATCCCTGAGGTACTCCATAATTTGCTATAAATTTATGGAAAACAACGTCAGCAAATGCATTGATCTGTCATTGTGCTGTAATCTACTCGAGCTAGTATTTGATACTATGATTATAAATGGCATTTTCATCGATCTTACAGCCTCGACAGTAATACAATGGGATTAAAATTTTGTAGCCAGGATTTCTTTCCTTTTTTGGAAGTCGCTTCAATGCAGGCTACCATCGAGCATGACATACTAAAAAATCGGAGAAAGTGGAAGTGTTTTTGAAGGCTACACTTCAAGAAACTTCAGGGGAAATAGCAGCCTTTTCTATGTATATTTTGCGAGAGGTCATCCATTTTGGGTATCTAAAGTTGTCACTTTTCAACTAACTAAAAAGTCCACGAACCAATTGGACAACAGAGAGGCTTCTTCTTAACTCTCTCTCTCTCTCTCTCTCTTTCTGAAGGAAGGGAGAAATTATCGCCATTTTCCAAGGGTTTCACTTTTTACAGAAGTGACTTTCTCACAATATTTATTGAACCAAGGTTTGCTGGAAGCAAGTTTTTTTATTCGGCTGGGGAATGAAGGGCTTCATTCCTAGAATAATAGTTTTAACACTCACACAGTATGTGGAATAGAATCTTAAAAATAGTTGGTTCAAGACGTATGATCGCCTTTCTGTAGGTGGGTCTTATGAAGCTGGATTCTGGCTGATGGTTGGTGGTGGGCCAACTCCAATACTAAAAGGCTTAAGATACGAGCCCGGTGAAGTTCACCTCTATGTGCTTGCTCAGGTCTAACTGTTCAGTTCTACGTGTGCAGTCAAACACAGCACAAACTCATCGATAGTTCACTATTTAATAGTGAAGCGACATTTTGTCCAACCGAACGAGATCCAGACTGTTTCCGAGTTGGAACCCGTGCGAAATCTTTGACAATAAATTTCCAACAGTGCGAGCTAGATTTGACAAGCGACATATGTAGACATCTTTAAACGCAAGCTACACCAGAGCCAGCCTCAGACTTCGCAGATTTTTGAATTAAGGCATCGCCGCATATATTGCAGGTGGTATAACGTAGCTCGGCGTTAATGTGCGGTTGCCATGGTACGAAACAGATTTCATACAAGTATCTGGCGAATCGCAGCATAAACAGTTTATGAGGTACAACAAGTATCTCTAGAAACGAAAGCTGTCGCCAGTCTTTAACTGCAAAACATACATTATTAGGAAAGGATTAAATGAGACCTTTCTCTAAATTTTGGAAGAATGCTCCGCACTTATTCCCAAAAGAAAGCGAACGATTGCTTTTAAGAAAGCGAATGTTCTACAATTTTCGATTCTATATGAAAGAATACAAGTATCTTTAAGCCTTACAAATGAATCAAACCACTTTATAGCCAAAATGACTAACTTGCTTTCAGTAACTTGAAGCAGGATCTGAACAGCGGGATAAAAAAATAATAAAGTGTGACACTAAAGAAATGTCCATTATCTGATGCAGATTTTGCTTGTATTTAAGATTGTACTCCTTCAGTTAAAAAATATCCACCAAGACATAATATACATAAATGTCTGGGACTCATTAAGTCAAAACAATTCCACGGCAAGCAATCAATAGGAAAATTTAAAAATGTATATCATGAACTCTATTTAAGTAAAACTCTAAAACTATCACGAACAGCAAACACAAAGATCCCCTTGAACTCAATTAAGTATTTTCAAAATTATTAGTCATTTTGCACATCGAAAATTACCCGATCCTTTCGAAGCGATTATTGTCAATTGTAAATCTTTTGTTAACCTCAGTTTTAAGTTTTAATAAATAAAAAATTCGAAACAAACATGGATCTACCAATTCACCCGTCCGTTGATATCTACCAAATCCATAGAACACCCTTCTTTCGACGTCTGCATCGCAAGGACTCTGAAGAATTTGAGCGACTCAAGCAAGCCTACGAAAGTGTTCGCAATTTTGACGAGAAGCCGCTACAGGCACAAGTTAAAAAGATCCGCCTTGGGAAATTGTTGCGTCGCATAAAAAACTCTTTTATCAATTCGAATAAAAATGATCCATCACATAAGGCCCGACCAAGGCCAAAAACGAAGCAGCAAATCCGTCGAGAAGAACTTTCAAAGGCACGCCAAATTGGAATCGATTACTCTCGGCAAAATCTCGGTTCTAATTTAGCTGGATATGGCATTGCACTTGAAACACGCAATCACATTGATGATTGGAAGAGGGAAAAAACGCGTCTGGAACGCCGGTTAGAATATGGGAATACGAAATCCCAGGTTAATAGAACTAAGATTCAACGTTCTCAAAGAGATAGTCAAAGAGCAGCTGAGATTGAACAAACAGCTGGTCAACAAGGTGTGGTGATGACATCTTCCGCGACCAAGCAGCGACTTTTATTGCTTAAGAATAATCTAACTAGAAAGGAATTTATGAAGTTTCTTGTACATTGTTTGTCTACGGATAAGCCGAATCCTGAAGTTTTAAAGACATTTGAAGACATTCTACTGTTTAAAGGGGAATTGTACTGGGATTTGGTGGAAGCTATTGACCAACGGCAACGATACATTAAACGATACGGCAAATTCATGCGTAAACTCTCGAATCTTGCATTTAAAGGTTTTTCAGAGGCAAAGACAGTAAAACAACGGGACGTAAAAGAGATTTGTATGGAAACATTCAAATCGACAACAAGTCTAAAACGTACCGCGAATACATCGCAAGAGGTTTACATAAGAACCTATCGGTATGCGGATAGCGCTGCGTTCCTGCCATCACCGACAAAATCTTTATTAAATATTCAGGATGATATACCAGAATTGCCCGAAGAAAAACCCGAACGAAACAGATTACAAGATACAAAAACGATTCCTACTACATCAATACCACTGCCTAAAAAGAGCACAAGTCACTTGTCGACGAAACTTATTAGAACTATTCGAATGGAGCCAACGGCTAAAACGACCATCACAAAAAAATTTGGAGATGTTATAAGAGAGGCCGTTCATAAGGAGTCGGCGGTTATGTTGGCTAATCTTGAGAAAGCCATGAAGCATTAAGTCCTGTACAGGGAGGTTGACGGGAATCTATTTTTCTGTTTCGAAAATCTGTGAAAATAAATTTCAGTTTGTTTATGAAACAAAAAAAAAAAAAAAAAATTAAAATGTATATTCACATGTGATTTTTGAAAAAGAAAAATAAATAAGAGTGGAAGGGATACAATTGCAGCTGCCCATATTTTCACTTCCATTTACACCACTCCCTAATAAATCAACAAGTCGTGTTCATGTGGCAGTAATTATCCCTAAAAAAGATCACAAACACTGTTGTGTAGAAATCCGGTGATAAATCGGTTTAGCTATTAATGTCACAACCATAATAATCAATTCAATTGTAAGACTTACATTAATATTCTTTCAAGTGAAATAGAAATTGTATAATTTACTTTAAGATGGGGCTTTTCTGCAAATAAAAAGAACAAGTTTGTACAAGACCATCATCGCTCTAGTTTTATATCGTGAAAGTTGGTAGACAAACACAAGACGTGAAAAAAAACAGAAGGAATAGTAAATGGAATTAATTTTTGTTATTCAAACCACCTGCAGCTTTGAATGGATTTCAGTGCTGTGAATTCATTAAAAGTGGTTGAAGGAGTACTACCAAAATGCGTTCTTGATGTTTCTGCTTAAGATTTGGCACTCAAAGAAAGTGGACACTAAGAAGATTCTGACCTGTTAGAGATGGCAATGGTTTTACTAGTGTTAAAGTGCAATTTTGCACGCTTGTTGATCGCAAAAATTTAAGCATGAAATGTTGATGAGCACTTGCCAAGATCTACTTTATAGTGTTTTGCTGGTAGACTCATTAAATATTCTATATCGAGATCCAGTGAGAACCTTTGAGCCATCGAACCAGGTCATGGTTTGTAGGATTCTAAGTCATTCTATGGAAGAAAAACTATTTTAGTTAAGCATTAACTGTGTTGTTTTTTCAAGATTGAAAATTGAAATTTACTCTAAGTTCGACAGTCTTCCAAATAGTATTAATTTTTTTTTATGTCAGTCGGTAGGCTTTGTGGACTATACGGGACGCTCCGTATGGTACAGTGTCATGCAATGATGCCACCGACGATTTGTACGTACCTATATATCGTTGAGACTATGTAAGGTGTGTTTTCAAGTTTACTTGCAGTTGCGGCTGTGTCTAATTGTATTCTGTGCGACCGCTCTACAGTTACTCTGGATACCGTATTGGCTATCGATATCATTTTTTATAGGTTTACTAGTCTTGTGCTTGTTGCTTTTGACTCCGTAGCCTCATTGGCTTGTCTATCTACTTTGGGAGGTCAAAATCTTAGAATACTTAACAGTCGGTTCCTGGCTTGGTGGCTTGCGAAGTTTTCTATTCGTCAATGAATCCCAAGTTTTGAAAGAATGTATGTTCAGTGATTTATATGAAGTCCATGTGCTTATACAAAGACGAGCGAAAATATGCATGCCCGTCAAGTAATAGTCTACCTTTCCATAAAAACGTGAGAAAAATAAGTATGACCATCTGTCTTTTACAGTCAAGTATTTAAACGTTCTTCCCATTTCCTTAAATTGTCAATTCTTTTTGCGGCATTTAGCTACTGCAGTTGCTTTCGTCATTAAAATGACCATAGGAGGAATTTTTGCTAGAACGCATACTACATCGCATGAAGAGCCTTAATGGCCATCGGACTGTGTATTTAAACCGTAATGACTTTTGCGATGATGTTATTTTCATGTTTATAGCTACCTTAATATTGACAAAAGTCTTGACTGGAAGGACATTACAAGCATTGTTGGTACTGATGGAACCAAAATAATTTTGCAACCGTCAGTATTAGGTCCGCTTTGACTTGTCTATTAACCTAGCCATGCCTTGCTTAGGAAATCTGGTGATAAATCTTGTATCAATCGTTTCTCGTCTAGTTCAAGTATAACTAATGTACTCCTCTATAAAGTCTGGTAAGGGATTTTCTTGAAGATTCATCGCGAATAGTTATTACCAACATTGACAGTTAACTATAGTCATCCCAGGACACCTGGCAACTGATCTTCATGACTATTTCTTAAAGCAATTTGACAAAAGAGTCCAATAAAGTTTTATTTAAGATAAAGTTTGTAAAACTTGCTGCTATGTTGAATAAGGTTCTGAATAGTATTATTAAATCAGTCGCTCTTAAAAAGAATGGTTGTACTAAGAAGAATATAACTTTCGACATTCAGTTTCTCTTTTACACTCCATTTGTCGTAAATAAAACGAAAAACTTATTAAAATTTGTATTTAACATAAAAATATATATTTTTTGTTTTATTGTTTACTTTATACAAAAAAGGGAAAATAATAATAAAGAAGAGATAAAACGAAAAAAAAAAACAAAAACTAAATTATTTGTTTACCTTTTAATATAAAGAATTAATTTATGATATTTATATTTTTTAATAATAAATGTTAGACCGTAAATGATTTTTGTTTATTTTTTACTTCCATTTTTTAAGGGGAAAAAAATATAGCAAAGAGAAAACTTTAAACAAAACACATTATGTAAAAACAATGCACCGTTTGCCTCCTCAAATAAAATGAGTTTTTTTTTTCTTTTTTTTGTTTAATGCTAAAAGCTAAATATACATATACATATCAACTCTAAACGACTATACGTGGGACGACGAGATTTATTCTTGTACACGTGAATATAATTTAATAGAAAAAAAATGAAAAGAAACAAAATAATAAGATGACAAAATAAAGAAGAAAATCAAACCAAAACCCCTCGTGTTTTTGTTTTCCAAATAAAATTCTCTAAAACAAAGCGAATAATTTAAGTTTTTAGTGCTTTTGACGTTCTTTTTTGTTAAATAATTTTAATAAACTGCAATGCAAGCTATCACAAGTAGGGTGTACGTAGTGGCATAAAGGAATATATAAGTTGATTTTATTGGTTGCCTACTATCTCTAAATGCAGGGGATGTGTATGTGTGTTTTTGCGCGGAACATTCTCTTCAGATCAGTTAACAATTATTTTTTGAAAACGCAGTCAACTTCAGTCAAAATTTTTCAAATCAAATTCCATTGGCTAAGGCGCTCTAAAAGAGGAACTTTTTCTTTTTCTTCTTGGATTTTTGCTTTTCCGCACTTAGTTCAGACTCATCAGCATCCTGGAAAAAGAGATAAAGGATAGAATTAAATAGAAAAACAAAATACATATATTACGCGTGATTAACATACTTTATCTGCATCCATTTTTTTGCTTTTCCCGAGTTTTTTGGCCTCCTTTTGTTTTTTCTTTTCCTTTTTGGAGAGTTTGCTCAAGGTGTGCCGGTTCATTTCTTGTTCGCGTTTCGCCGAATGGAGTTCTAACCTTTGTTTGATACTCTGAAAGAGAAGAGATGTAAACTTAGACTTTGGGAAGAAGAGATTGGCTGTGTATAAGCAATAGTGCATGCTCGATGTTATCTGAAAAGTTTGAGTGATTTCTTCCATTGGAAGAGGTACTACTATTATAATAAAAAGAATCTAGTTATTTGGATGGCCAGATTATATTAAAGAAAAAGTGGAGAGTTGTCTACTACATATTTTAAAACTACGAAAGAGCAGTTTTGACGCCCTGCATTTCTTTAAAATCGATCGAAAAAGAGACCCAAGGCATTATCATTGTCAAATTAGTATTGCGAAGTCAGCTTATGAGATTTTGAAGATGGAGTAGGTTAGGTTAGGTTGAAGTGGCTGCCAGCTAAGATTCGTCAGCACACTTAGACCAAGGAGGTCCGTTGTGATACCACGTGGATCATGGGAGAAGCCTCCCTCCACCTACTCGTCTTAAAACCAATTAGAGCTTCTTATGAAGCGTAGGAGGCTCTTGATGTCGATATTCATCAGGTCGCTTGTATCATTATAATAGGGAGCTCCTAAGTGCAGTTTCCTTCTACGGGAGAGAGCTGGGCAGAAACAAAGAAGGTGAGGAATAGTTTCCTCCTCTTCTTCATCCATGCAGCTTCTACAGAAATCGTTCGCGAAGAGGCCCAGCCTTGTAGCATGCTTGCCTATTAGACAGTGTCCAGCGATGACACCTATAGTGGTGCCGATATGCAATCTGTTGAGAGAAATCAAATTCTTAGAGCGTTTTAGATCCAGCTTTGGCCAAATCTGTTTTGTCGCTAGACATGTTAAACCACTTGTCCACCTAAGATTTGCACTCTCGATAGCATCCAGCTTAAGTTTAAGTTTGCGAGTAGCGATTGGAATACCTAAGGTGCCGTTATCCGGCAAGATGGGTAAATTTGTTCCTTCTTTGGCGAGTTCATCGGCCTTACAATTCTCTGGAATGTCTCTATGCCCCGGCACCCAACACAGGTGAATATTGAACTGCTCAGCCACCTCCACAAGAAACGAACGGCAGTCTAGGGCTACTAAAGAGTTTATAGAGGTCGATTCCAGGGATTTGATTGCTGCCTGGCTAACAGAAAAGATGCGGATATCTCTAGCAGATATCACGTTTTTCTTAAGCCAAGATAGGGCTTCTTTTATCGCCATTATTTCCGCCTGGAACACGCTACAGATGATGGAGTAACTAACATCAAACTCTGATAGAAAGATTGGCTTGCTTCCAAATATGGTACCCACTGAAACTTAGGCTTCATTCACTCAATAAAACTGTTTGCAGTTCGATCACCTTGCGTTCTCGATCCTGTCAAATGTTTTTTCTGAACTTTGACTGAGTTGTGTATATCAAAAATAGTTCACTCTATACTTTTTCATTGCCCATGATCCATCGAAATCTTGACAACCCCCAACTCACGGTAGACAAGGATGATAGACCAATGTAAACAATACACACTATCGGATCGTACTGTCAATCGGGATCAACCCAAAGCTTGAATCCACTACACTACAGTGGCCTGCATTGTAAATAAAGTAAATATATTTGAATGGAGCAAAAGTAGTTCGTGATCGGACAGTGAGGGGATGCATAGTGCGGTTGAAGTCTTAGAGTTAACTATGTTCGTGCTTTTAGGCTAAGTAGTTCTCACGCAAGGAATTGTCTACTATATTGAAAGAGTACACCCAAACCAAGCTGCATGGATGAAGAGGAGGGAGAAACCATGCTACATCTTCTTTGTACATGCGAAGCTCTCCCCGCTCGTAGGAAACTGCATTTAGGGGCCTACTTCTTCAACAACCTTGGCGAACTAGCTTATGCAAGCATTAGCGGCCTCCAGCGATTCATCACTAGCTCCTCCTATGTCAACGAGTAGCTTTTTGGAGATCCTGATCCTGTGGTAACACAGTGGACCTAACTGGTCTAAGTGAAGTTGCACAATTGTAGCCCGCCGCGACAGCCTAACCCAACCTAACCTATACCCAAATCTAAAGGCAATGAAAGTTCTAGTCTTTAGAAGAGTCATCGTAATCGCTTTTATGTATTAATGGGAAGATTCATGTGGATTTTCCAATTAGTTCGCATGCAATAATTAAAAGGACAAGTTAGCGGAAAAAACTATCGCGTTGTAAGCAATGGGGTGAAAATTCAGAAGCAGTTAACAATAAAATTTTTACTGGTTTCATTATTATGACCCTGAGTTCAAGCAGAAGTATATTGCGTGCCGTTAACGGGGTAACCCAGCTCCCAAGAATTTTTAAGTATTATATTATCGGTTAGGAAGATTATGGTAACAGTGTTTTGGGACTCTAAAGGAATCGTGTAAATTGACCACTAAGTTCTTAAAATGATGAATCACTATAAGTAGCCATAAACAAGCATTTTGAAGGCAAACCGGCAAAATAATTGCATGAAGGCTTAGACAAATTTATCTACAGATCTAACATTACAGGATTAAAATATGTACACATATGTATATAAACGTTTGTGGAGCTAGCAATATGTCTGAGGATAGTGACACCCTTGCTCTTATCAAGAGAATACAGGCACGTTTTAATTATTTGCATGCTGAAACAGTTACGATTCAAACACGCACAGTCTTTGCAACCCGATTAAGTTGTCCATGACAAGGATGCTATTGCTCTAATGAAGGCTTTATCAAAAATGCACTCGGGAATATTTTGTACCTAATTCTTTGTAGACTGCCGAGGCCCAATTATACATACATATGTATATTACAATAGGAAAGAGAGTTTTATAAAGGAACAGTGCTCACTTGAATTGTTTACTTAAGGCACAAGTGTGCGCCATAGCGGAGTTTAGTGAAATGTAGTGCATTGGACTTCCAATGTGTATCTAGAAACCAAAGAGCATGAAGAATTTTGGCAGTTCATTGAGATTAACCGCATCCACCTAATCGGAATGAATTTGAACAGTAATGCGCGTCGTAGCTGCTGTTTATGCATTAAACTACTGGTATAGAGGTTCAGGTTCGAGTCTCAGAACATATCAAAAAGCCCTTTCACGAAAAAACGTGAGTAATAATTTCATAAGAATTTATAAAATTAAATAAGGTTCATATTCAGCAACAAAATTACATGGTCCTACAATCCTGCGTTCAACACGGTTGCGAGAAGCTTAGCCCTGTGCCAATATGCGGTGATTAATCCAAATATTTATTTATTTTAAATTTTGATCGACCTTTACGTTAACAACTGCACTCTAGCTTTCGAATGCTTTTATTTCCCTTTGCTATAATTTAATTCTGCACATTTAAATTTTTTTGTTGTTACTCTGTCATCTGAACGGCCAAAGAAAAAAAAAATATATACAAACACTTGGCGCTCCTTGCGACCATTCACGTTGTGTGTGTTGTATATTTTTACCTACAGTTTGGAGCCATATCCGAAAGCCTTATTTTAGAAGCTTTCTCATGACAATTATAACTCTCGGATGTTTGTCAGACATTCGCGAGGACCGTGAACAAAAACATCTAAACGGACATCAATTAATTTTACATGAAAGATGGACGGTCTGTTTCATACTGCATTCCAACATATCTAGAAAAATTCTCAAACTAGGAACAAAACACCCTAAATGGCTAAACAAATAAGTTTGCCCGAGTCGAATGAGTATTATTACCGCTTCCTTGAGAAACCACTTAAACGACAAAGCTAAAGACATTTTAATTAGTTTAGCCACATAGTGATGATGTAATAAATTTTCACAACTTACCAAGTCCTCCTCGGCTTCTCTCAGTCTGTCCATCTCTAGACATTCAACTACCTCATTACGCAGCTGAACCACTTCCACCATTCGAGCGATAAGTGCTTCTTCACGCGCTTTATCCGTATCTGTCTTATTTCTCTCTGGTTGCGCCATCAAAACACGAATCTCATACTCCAAATCGGCTTGCTCCTGCTCCAATCGATGTTGACGACGTCTAAATACAAAAAACAAATAATTTTAATTAATAAATTAACCAACTATCCACTCCTTGCACAACAACTTACAAATACATTAGCTCGGCTTGCCTTCGAAACAATTCGTTCTTCTCGTTCACCAACTCGAACAGCTGCAATATCAAATCCTCAACTTCTTTAGAATTCTGTGGATGTCCAGCTGTTCCAGCATTTCCCCCCTCCACAGTAGCAGCATCCAACTCTCCATTTTTACCCTCACAACGATCACGAATCATTTTCTCCAGTATGACTCCCTGTTTTTCGAGACCTTGTTGTTGAACTTCAATAATGTCCAGCTCATGGCGTATCTCCTGCAGTGGTAGCATTTGTAAAACCTTCCTTGGAGGTATTGGTAGCGCCGGCGCTGGACCCTTACGACGCTTCCACTTGCCATGCGATGACTTATTGTAAAGTGGATCAGAGTCTTCTGCTCCCGAAGACACCTGACTCTGGCGGTTGCGATTCTGTGCCTCCTTGTTGTCTTTCATTTTCTCCAATTGCCGATCATGGGCGACTGGTTCATCGTGTGTTGGTGTCACAATATTTGTCGGCACAATGGTTCGCCGATAGACGACATTGTCCTCCTCTTTTTGTTTTATCAGATCCTCCGAATCCGAGACTAAACTACAGTCCAGTGGGATTAACTTTCGCACTGAATTGTTTCCCTCCTCGGGTGGTGGCTGATTTTGATCGCTTGTTCGCTCCAAGCGATTACCCTCCAACAAAGCTTTCTCTTCGTCAGATAACTTGTCGAGATCACTCTGCAGAGGGTAACTAAGCGAGTTTTTTGGACCGGTATCGTTGTTGTTGTCGATTTTCACTGCCAAAACTGTTGCTGGGTCGAGCAGCCTTGCCGGCTTAGGAGGAGCTGGCGCTGGACGCTTTTTACGTCCCTGACGGGGGGTCGCCGAATTGCTAGAACTAGGCGATGACTTTTTGCTATCCAAAGTCTCTGTGGAGGGGAATAGCTCCTTGACTGGTGGTGGCGGAGCTGGTGCCTTGCGAGATTTCCGCGAACGAATTGTTCCGGTGGATGAGGTTAACGAGTTATTCGATCCACGTCCTTCTGTATTCCTTTGCAGGCTATACGGAGTACTGCCAAGCGATGAATTGCTTCCATAGAAATCACTAGAATTATTGAGTGGCGATATATGATGATTGGCCTGCTTGTTGCTGAGACGAGGTGTTGGCTCTGGCGTTGGATTCTGCGAGAGCGATCTAAGTTTATGGGGTGGAATGTATTTGTATTTTAGCATTTTCGACACAAGTAAAACGTAATCATTTTTGCAAACAAAACAAATAAACAGACACACAACAAGTTGATGACCAACGGGACAAGCGAAACTGTTTACTTTAACCGGAATGGGGAAGTGGACACTAATCAACCGGAAATAATGAACTGTTCCAGGAATTTTAAATTCAAATCACGTTTTCAATTCCCTTCTTTCTCTTAAGTTTTTGCCCGTGCGTAGCGCACACCGCCCAGCTACTGCTAACTCCACTGACTCACCGACACCGAATGAAAAGTGCACGACCAACTATGAATCTATCACGGTCACAAGAAGAAATCCGAACAAGAACACACCGCAATAGCAATTATAATCCGCTTCCAAATTGGTTAGAGAGACAACCGCAGTTGAGTTGCGATTATGACAACGACGACGACGACTATAGGCGGAAGAGAATTACGCGAATCCAATAGAGAAACAGACCTCAGCGCGGTTCGGTAGCCATTTGAACACTGTGAAGGAAGAATAGGCGCAGCCATCCACCTAAATGACACCAACAAAAGCCCAGCCAGCCACTAGTTGAACAACAATGAAACGACACACAAAAAGGCCATAACAACAACAATAGACACAATAACAACAATAACAATCAAGACGAGGGCTTCTTCCATGATAAGGTTACTACTACTACTACTACTACTACTTCTTGGTAGCTCCAGTAGATAGATATTAGATGTGGTCTGGCTAGATGAATGGGTTGCCTAACTGTTTTGCATTTTTAATAGCCATACCGAACCACTTCCCATAGTGTTGGGCACCTTGTGTCTGTCTGTGTAAGTGTTGAGAAGAAGTGTTGTCACTGTCATCGCCTGTGTTGCAAGAGGTCTGGAAAGGTCTACACTGTTTAGTTTTGCACTTACTAATCGAGTAGGCCAAGATGCACTTTTGCATCTCGAGTGGAGAGAAATAATCTTAGTTTCGCTTAGATAGAGGTTAGCGATAGAGCTAAAACCGTTTTTTTTTTATCGTTGTGGGAATGCGTCTAACTACTTTTATTGTTGAAATCGATTTTTTGACCCAAGAAAGTGGATCCACAACGAAACACTCATTTGTTTGACTAATTTGTCTTATGACTGGAATGCCCAAGAGGGTAAAAGGTGTCTTCTTCCTATTAAGGCTGTGTTATTTTTATTTTAATTGCATAAGCAGACGGCAATAATAGTATTGTTGACACATTAGTTATGTCATTTGAGACGCTCATTTAGACAAGGTGTGCATATGGTGAGATGTGTTAAGTTGAAATCGGTTTAATTGCATCTTGTTAAGACTTTGATTTGAGATCCAATTGCTACAGAAATTAAGTGGATGGCAATAAACAAATGCAAATGAGTGCAATTGATAGTTATTGAACTGGAACGGGCGTGCGATTAGTAGATCTGGTATCTTGTTGATCTTTATGCAACAGCGGTTTGTGGGGCTTTGCTCTTAACTAATGATGCATAACAATTGGAGTGGGAATAGTGAGAAATGATGTAAGAAATGGCGTTTTGAAAATATATTTCAATGTAAATGGTAAACACCGAGGTTTTTATAGGCCTTTCAGTGAATTAAGTCGTCATAAAGAGCAAGTAGTAAGAAGAGGAGGTGTTTCGTTGACATTTATGGATGTTAGATCAAACACGTTCCACAAATTAAATAGCCATAGCCTATGAGTCGTTTAAGATACCGCGTCTGTACTCTTATGCATGGAACACTAACCTCCATGCCTACGAACTCTTAAAAAGATCGTGGGGATGTGAAATCTCTTTGAGGGTTTTAAGGAACAGGAACAGATTGGAAGAAATGACTAAGGTACTGCAAGAAAGGAAAAACACAAGCACATAACCAGTCTTGCACGAAGCGTGCCAAGGACTAATCCGTCTATGGGTCCAAGAAAAATATCGCTAACTATATGAATGTCTGTAAAACTTAGCATTGCTTACATATTACGGGCCTTTATGAAAGTTTGTCCACACCTTTCCTAGTTGCTCTTAGATTAAAATTTTTACAGCACTAGTAGTAGCCCTGTATAGACGGCTTAGGAACCCAGCAATTAGTATGTCTCAACATCAAAAATACTCTGAAAAAAGCATGTTTTCGTTGAGGAGCACCCAGCTTACCGGTGTAACAATTCAAAGTAACGACTGTTACAGCATTCACATTAAAAACAGACTTCAAAGAAGAAGGCTGTAAGAAGTCTCTAAGGCGTTATCTAAGACAATCTAAGCTAACCTCGTGACCGCAATAATGAACATATGGGACGAATAAGGCATGATCGGTAAGAGTACTTCTTTTTTCCGTGCATCTGCTTACGAGGATAAAAATTCAGTGAGCTACAAATATTCCAATTACTTTCGGCAGTATAGATAAAGTTTTGTCATACGCCAATGGAAAACAAGCCACTTACTCCCCGACTTTCGCAAGAGGTGGGACCGTAAAAAACTTTGTGTTTTCTTGGATTCGAATGTCGAACTTTCCGCGCAGTAGTCCAACGTAATAATCACTACGCCCGAAACGCAACGGAATTGAATAAATAACAGTTTATATGTATGTTTCTATTACTTGGGAGGAAGCAACAATCTTAAAAAAAAAACCTAAATACAGTCTGTGTTTAACAGTAGGAATTTCTAGACAAATTTTCAGAAAAAATACATCGCAGAGCCCATGAGTCTTGCCTCACTACAAACTACAAGAGACATTCGAGGCTTCAAGGGACAGTCGAGGCCAATGTAGACCTAATTGGGTCCCCTATTCATTCCCTTTCGTTTGTAAAACGGAAAATTTCCAAATGGAGCCACCTGGAACATCGAATCGAGTTAATCTGAGAGCTAACATATAACAATAGAGGCCCATCGTACAGGCCACATTAGCTTAAAGGTTAATCAACTTGTGAGATAAGAGATGCGACATACCGTACAAAATAAAATGAATCTGTTTACGTCATAGTTTCCAAAGTAATTTTCAAAGGTTTTACAAATGATCCCACTAGGAACTGTGGGTTAAAAGTCAAGCAGCGATGTAAGGCACAACACATACATACATTAAGCTGACCTGAACCCAATGACTCTTTCTAAGACTTTACGATTTGATCAAAAATAACTGTTGAAGCTGTCGTTTTTTTTTTTATAATTTACCCGCACTCAAGGGGATATGAATACCCTTTTAATGTGTATACACAGTGCGGGCGTTGAAGAAAGATAGAGAGAGAGAGAGACAAAGAGATTGGTGTAGTGGTTTGAAACTCAGGTGTATTAGGTTTCACACATTAGCTCCAGGGGTGGGTGTCCAGATAACTGGGGAGGCTGTTTGATGTCATTTATTTGTTTTGTCTTCGCTTCTGATTCACAGTATTTTTTCCCGGTCAACCTGATGTCATAAGCATATCAATCATCAACAGAGGGAACAATTTCTCCAGCCATATGACAAACCTATTGCCAGTGTTATGCCTTCGCAGTAGTGTTGTCATAAGCTTTCGCAATTGTTCGGACTGCCTCTTATCATATAATGCTTGCTGACATTAGGGATTGAACTGTGAACCATCAGCTCGACAAACGATGACGCTACCACTACACCATTGCCACCCTTCGTTGGAACAAACATCAACGGCTATTGAATTTATGTAGAAGCCATGACATTTTTTAGATGGTCTTTGACGAGGACAAAACGTTTTAATCTATGCGTCAGTGTTCAGCTTCCAGCAAGGAGGATTATTTCAGTTCAGTCAATTCCTGAATAAATCGTTGAACTATGGCGCATAGAGCGGTCCACAACCGAAGTACAATACATAGGAGTATAGGAGTCGCAAAACCAATCTAAGATTTGTTTCATATTGGAACTAAATGCTGAAAGTGTATTAGTTGATCGTTGATAGGTGCTACAAAATTGGATTTCTGGCCTAAGATCAGATGTACAAGGATTGAGAGGAATATAAACATTAAATTTCAGAACATTTGCGGAGAGACTTACTGTTAGCTGTCATACAGCCCTAACCTGTTGTCTGTTTTTCATTCAACTGAGAAAAATTGAAAATTTTCATTACTTAACTACCAGAACTTGTATTCAGGTTACAAAACCTTCCGAGGCTACAATGAAGAACAAAGTCATCAAGTGAAATTGTACAGACACTAATTGCTTGGACTTGATCTAGGTGACCCAAAGAAAAAAAAAATGTACAAGGCGACAAAAGCAACAAAGTTTGTGTGTGGTCAATGACTTACGCATTATACAACCTTTGATTCACTTAATGGGCACTAACTGGACAACGGGTGCTCCAGTTGGGCTTTTCTTTAACAAAAGTAAGGAAAAAAAAATTACTAAACAAGAAAATCCCATCTAATGCGAACGATTAGCTGAAGATGTGTAAACAAATAACGTTATTATTTTTCAGAGTGTAAGGGAGGTAGGTCATCTGCTTCAAAAAGCATAATAACAATTCCTTCTAAAGTCAAACTCTGACTTAACAAAAGTCTTCCACACCTCAATACGTCTACAATGCACTTACTCATCTCCTAGGCCACGATAATCACCACGCCACTGCCCTCTGGTATTATTATTATATCATCACCATCTCCTATGCTAAATAAAAGCTCTTTTGGCGTAAATTTGCATTGGACAGGCGCACAATAAAATTGAAATTGATGCTGCTCCCTACCTCTGTCAAGTGAGAAGAACCACAATCTACCGAGAGATCATCTGCACTGATCTCTCTTCTTCTCCGTTTTATTTGCAAATGAATTGCAGTTGAATAGGAAAAGATTACGGGTTGACGGACTGACGAGAGTTGAATCAATTGAGTTCGGTATCGTTGTATGTGTCTTCATGTGGGCGAGTGCATAAGGAATAAGAAAACGCGTTGCAAATGCATCTGAAGAATTATGAACGTATATTTCCGCAGGAAGTTAAATTTTAAATGGAATTATGTATCTTGCTGCAGATATTGTTCTGCCATGATAATTGATACAAAAGTAGAATCGTACAGTGTTCTGTGGGAATCACAAGACTTGGGTGCGCTACTACGAAAAAAAAATACGCAAAAAGTGAACTCAAATCTTGCCAAGGTAGGCGAGTATTTCATGCGTAGGTAGCACTAATGATGTGTTTATCTTCTACATTTCAGTGGGTGATTACTTATTTAATTTGTACCATGAATACATTAATAATGTAAAAAAACTAAGTTTAGGATAAAAAAGAATTAATTTTAGTGAATGTATGGCAATCACAATTAAAAAGACTTCCCACACTTCTGTTAATCTGTAGATCGTAGAATATTTAAGAATGCGCCTACTACAAATCGATTGGTTTTGTAAGTATGGATTGAGTCATTGGGAGAAACATTGTAGAAAGGCGCGTGTCATGCTATATTAGGCGCAATACGAGTGATGAATAAGTCACCTACTTGTTTGAATCTAGAATGGACATATAGATTGTGCTATGAGTGGAACCTACATATGTATGTACTTTTGAAAATATCCTGTGCGTTTAAGGAAGCACATGCATTTTTCAAAGACGGCTATTATGAGAACCGTAGTAACATCAAATAAACCCATCGTAACTGACAACGACATCTGTCAGAAAATAGGACAAACCATATGGTTTTTACATTGGATAAGAGAATGTGAAAGACGTGTAGAGAAAATCTTTCCATAGTAGAATGCACAAGCAAGCTTAGTATTATATGAATACGATCTGGCATTAAAATTTGAAAAATTAAAAAGCAACAACGAAAGTTTATAGATATTAAAGGACACTTTACGTTTTGATTCATACACGTTGTTGTTTGTTGCTGTTATTTAAAGTCTTGAATTCTAAGACAGTGCCACAAAACCAATAAAATCTACGATATATCGCTCCAAATAGCAGCTTTTTCGATTAATGCAGTAGGAGATTTTTATGGACCGTACCCTTGTATGTAGTTGGCCGCATATGTGGAGCAGAGAGTCATTTAAAAACGTTTGAGCCTATCAAAGAAAAAAGTATTTTTTTCGATCAGATTCAGTTTTATAGTTCAACACAATCTCCTCTTATGTCAAAACAGTGATGCTCCTCTTGAAAGACTTTTAAAACCACATTATTGAAGTATTCAACGATAAACGTCAGTCAGTGGTAGGTTCCTGCTCATTATACTATTACGACTGAACTCAGGTGCGAATGCATAGAGAAATCCAAACGAACATTCTCTTGAATTTAATAACTCTCTTTGAACTCATTTAAATGAACATCTGAAAATCAGGTCAGCCTTTAGGTAAACGAATCATTTCAGCATCTCAAACGCCAATGTTCAGCTTTTGATTGATTCAGAAAAATTTGATCTTTTAGTATGCAAACTGCTGCGCTTTGCAAGAGGCAGAGACAGGTTCAGGATACCCATGGCGTTTATAGCTTAAATCTGTCAAAAAAGCGACTTGCATTACACTGATAAATATTCGGGTAATGGATAATTTTCCCTTTCATAGGTTAAAAAAAAAAAAACTACAGATCCAATCACGAAGAAGATGAGATATTAACTCTTAAGAAGTCATGGAGGGACCTCCCAATGTGTAACAGAGCAACTACGTAAAAAAACGTGCGTAGATCAAACTGTACTAACAATGCTGGTAGTACGCTGCACTATAGCACTATCCAAAGTTGTTCCATTCAATGGAACTTGTTAACTTGGAGCCTGGAGTTTGAAAACCGAAGTGCATCATTTATTTCAACAGGATTGCAAATCCAAGATACTCGTAGAAGAAAATTAGTTTGTGTTAACCCATTACAATCTCCCGACGATAATTGGAAAGACGCTGAAGGAAGCTAAGGGGTTTCGATAAAAATTCATGTCGTGGAGACTGGTTGTCAGAATTAAAATATGAACTTTTAACCGTATACTCGAGGAAGTGCAATCGATGCGAGTCGGCTTATCTGCGGACTTAAATCAGTGATGAAATTACCCGACTTCTCTTTATACATATGTATGTATAGGCAAAGAAGATATGCACACAAATTAAAAAAAGAGATGGAATTGTTTGCAGACAATTTACCGATTTCAATTAAAAGTAACTATTATCTTCAAATGTAAAATTCCTGAATTACCATAAACCGGTCATCAACTAAATTGCAGTCACAGGAAAAATCTAAAGAAAAAAGTACTTACACATTCCTTGGTGCTGGAACTGGTGGCTTCTTAGCCACATTGGTCATACTATTGTAATTCTCATCACCGCCTTCCTCGGATTCGCTGCCAAAGGGATTCTTTGAGATCTTTGGTGGTGGTGGACGTGGTGGCTTCACCTTCTTCTCCATCTCAACTTCATCATCGGAACTATCGAATGGATTTAAGCTTTTATCTTTATCCTCCTTCTTGCTAGATGCAGGCGATGGTGTTGTTGCACTCAATGATCTCCTCGGTGCAGGTGTTACTGGCTTCGCTGGAGTTACCACAGGCAAGGGCGCAATGTCATCCTCCTCATCATCACTCTTAAATGGATCTAATTCCTTGGGATATAATTCGATGTTGACCTTTGCGGGAGATGTAAATGGTTTCGGTTCCTCTTGCTTCTTGACTTGAGCGGGTTCTTCTTCTTGCTGTTGTTCTTCCACTTCCATTGCAGTTTGTTGTGGTTCATCTTTCATTTTGTTTTCTTGCTTTACTTTATCATCATCTATTTCAATTTCAACTGCAACTACTTTCCGTGGACTCTTCTGAGCACTTTCGATGTTCGTCTCACTTGTAGTTATTGCAGTAGTTGGTGTTGTAAGACCATTATCATCATCTTCAAGTTGCTTAAGATTAATTTCTTCAATTGACACAGTTTCTGTTTCATTTTCTTTCTCTATATCTACTTCTATTTCAGTTGTTTCATCATTTTTAGGCACTTCTTCATCTGATTTCAACTTTAGTTCTACATCAGTTGCAGTGGAAGAGGCGGTTTGTAAAGTTGACTGTGACACTATCTCAGTCTCTATAGCCTTCTCGCCCTCAGCCTGGTGCACTGGTGCAGGTGTTAGCTTAACACTATTGCTATCTGACTTAATACTACTACTGTTAACATTAGAGGAGCTCTCTGGGGTTCTATGCATTAGATTATCATTAGTATTCTTATTATTTGCAATTACTTCGAATTGATGTAGACGAGCACGCACCACACTTAAGCGATTTGTTGTCTCCTCATCCTCATGAGCAGCCGTCATGTCACTGTTACAATTGGTCTTTATGTCCAGTGTTATTGGTCGTTGACGAAGAGGTGGCTTCTCTTTCTGTTGTTTCGGTTCATCTTCTTCCATCGGTTCTTCTTCCTCTTGATGTTCTTGATGCTCTTCGACTTTTTCTGCTGGACCAGCAGCAGCAGCAGCAGCGACTGGTTCTTCTGGCGGCGGCAATGTGGTTGAATCTACAACTATTGTCGCATTTGTTGTTCTCATCTGCTCATCAGGTTCGGTATTATCTTTGGTAACAAAATTAGATTTAGATTTACTTAGATTAAGATCATCTGTTGTTGTTGTTGTAATGGTTATTGATGTGCTGGATATGGGTTCTTCTTCTACTTGTAGTGCATCATCATTTTTGCTTTCATCATCATGTTTGATGTTGGTGTCGGTTTGAAGCTTTTCGATTGGCCTTAAAGTGATCTCTGCTGTCGTTGTTAGCTGTTTCTCTTCTATCTCCTTCTCTGGTTTTACTTCAACCTCTTTAGAATCTGGCACTTTCTCTCTTTCAAGTGTCGATGACTTTGATTCTACTGGTTTAGGGGGAAGAGTTGTTGGGAGTTGTGGTGGTTTTTCTTCAGACTCAACTACCTCGTCATAGTCTTCCTCATCTCCATCTTCAGATTCACTACTACTTGCTAGACTCTCCGATGTGCTCTCCATTTGTGCTGAATTTAGACTAATTTCTTCTTCCTTTTTTTCTCCATCGATTTCATCTTCTAAGGTTGAATTCATAAAACTACTGAGAGCGGCGTTCATTTTATATGGCGGCGATGTTTCACCGCTCATCTTCTTTAAACTTTTAGTCTTTTCCTCATCGCTGAGACTCTTCTGCAAGAGTTTACTACTACAACTACTGCTACTACTAGCAGCAGTTGGATCTTGACTCTGCTCAAAGAATGCCAAACGATCTGCGATCGAACTGCGAACAGTTGTTTTAGGTCTAGTGACACTATCTCCATCATTTGACTCAGGTGATGGATTTCTTAACACTGCTTGCGTTTCGACCTCCAAGCTGGTCTCTTCGTCGGGACATGTCTCGCAGCAGTATTCCCCATCGACTTCAGTTTCATAGAAACTTCCTGGTGTTAGTTGAGAATTACAGCGAGCACACTTTAGGCACGTACGATGATAGACTCGTTTGCCGACTGTCAGACGTTCGGCTAGAAATACAGGAAGTTTACATTTCTGGCATGGATCACGTTTAGGCACACCAACAACATGAGCCATCTGAAAAGGAAAAGGAGAGAAAAAGTTTTGTATTAGAAAATGGTTTCAAATAATTTTTATTGAAGAATTAGGTGCTTTGACTAAACCACACTACCTTATTTGATAAAGTGCAGCTACGTTCTAAGAAATACAAATTATTGTAGTAGAACGCAGACTTAGAGAAGTAGAGGGAATACATAGACAACTTCTATCTGCAATAAGTTTAATCGAACACAAGAAGGTAAAATACAACTGCTTGCAGTTATTTATGGTAGCGTTTAACAAAACAGAAACAGGATGAGGAGAGCAAAAATCTTATGTCGCTATCAATTACGTCTTGTGCAAGCAGTGTATTGGCTATATGCTGCCTACAGATAAAGGCATTCTAAATATTGAGAATATACATCTGGTAGTGTCGTAAGCAATAAACTAACAGATGGTTGGCAAAAGTCTTGCCTGATGGTCGAATGGCTGAGCCATTTTACCATCCAACTAAATGAGGACAAGCGTGCTTAGGGGATGCTTCGACAGTATCCTCTGATGCGTCTCCTAAAATGTGGGATGAGCAAATATAATTTTAATTTTTTTTTCATAGGCGCTTTCATTTACCAATCTCACACAGAGAAATACCATACATTCGATAGTAAGATGAAGTTGAAGGGGAATGATTCGTGATCTCAAGGATTAACAACGTGTTTCTTAGAAGTTAATGGAACACATTTAATTAGCGATTACTAGAAATTTCGCCTTCTTTGTTGAGAGTTTGTTACTGTTGGCATTTATTAAGTACAACATTGTTCACCTGATAGACTTATGAGTTCCTGTACTCATATTTTCCTGGCGGAGGATTTGGGCTTTAGAAGAATCTAAGCGAGGTTTGTACCAAAGCTGCTAACGATTGACCAGATGCAATTCGTTTTGAAGATCGCACAGGACATCCTGGAAACTGTGTAATTCAAATTCCTCAACACAGTAATCACTTGTGATGAGACCTGGGCTTATGGGTACGATCCAGAAACCAAGTTGCAGTCATCACAGTGGAAGCATCGAACATCTCCGAGGTGAAAAAAAAGCAAGGTTGCTTCGCAGCAATGTACTGACTGTCTTCTTTGAATCCAGTGGCGTTTTTCATCACCAAGGAGTACTACCGATAAATTCGGCGTTGCCTACGTCACGCTGTGATACTCAAAATACCAGAACTGTGGGCAGCAGGCAATAGGCAGCCCATCACGATAACGCAGGTGCGTGCATTCTTCACATTTGATGCGGAGTTTCTTGGCCAAACACAACACTCCGTGCTTTTTATGCACACCTCGTTACTAATTGCGAAAAGCAAAAGTCCTTTTAGGAACCCCATACCAGGGACATAAGGGATTCATGTGTGAAACTAAGAGCTACAATTTATTTTTGTCTAAGTGCTCACGTCTTTACGACAGTTTTGGTAACATATTATTCGTTTTTTTATGTGACTTCCTAGACATACATATCTCAAATGGAATATCCACATACTAGGCATTTCTTCCTAAATATGTCACTAATTTTTTTGCTATGAAGATAGTATAGAATGTCTTCCGATGTTTTTTGCCCTGATCTACTGGGTCTATGTTGAAATTGTTTTTCAACAAGCATTACCTAGCTTCATTATTATTTTTTCTCTGCTTTTGGCATGTTAAAAACCCCTCAGAATCAAAGTTTTCTACTAGAACGGTACACCATTATTCGTGTGGATTTTAGCCTGAGACTTGCACTATTGACAAAAACTATATACATGTCCTGAGTGCAAGAAAAAGTTGCTTGTTTCGAAATGTGAAGGGGCCAATAAACATTTCAGAAAAGGTTAGAATGAAACGAGCACTTTTTATTCCGCGTCTGGTTGTCTGGTTAAGATTTTGGGTTGAGGTCATAAAAACCTTTATATCGTCTTTGTCAGACGCCTAGCTCAAGAATCTTTCATGATTTGATTTGTAAATCACGACATTTTAAGTGGCGGGACTGTTACCATAAATACTTCAAATTCACTGATACCTCAGGACTAAAAAAACAAACATTATCATTATGGGCTTATATAGGTTTGAAAACAAACATTTTGGTTTTTGAAAGCAATATTTCGTAGAGATGGTAACGAATGAATAGGGGTAAGATTTTGGGATAGCACATGGTACCTATGTATGTACATGATGCCGTAAGACCCTATTACGCCCTCCTTGCACCATAAACATCTCAGTAATTGAGGAGATTATGGTAAGTTTATTATTTTTATTATTCATTCGTTACAAATTCTAGAGCTATTCAACTTGTATAACCCAAATGCAAAAATATGCAAAGTTCCATAGATGATACCGTGATATTCTGATCTCAACTTATTGAAAGAAATAGAAAAGGTTTTCTAAATCAACTAACGTCGGAAGGGGGATAGATGCAAATAGGTTAGTAAAGTAGGTCAAATCAAATTATTACTGATCCCATTTTTTTTAAAGTCAATGACAAAAGCTATTAGATCAAGCTATCTGATGATCTCTTTTTACTGCTACGTGTAATTAATTTATAGTTCTCTACTGAACTTGAACTATCATACGCCAAAGGTGCTGACTAAAGTTGCCTCACAAATTACACGTTTTTTTAAGTTACTTGTTTTCGATAAAGATATACTCCGCTGTTGATACGTTTAACAATAACAATATGTGTATGAAAAAAAATAATGAATATGAGTCACACAACGAAAAAGCAATAAATGTACTTAAGCATAAAGCAATAAAAATACACAAAAGAAAACTATAAAAAAAATCTTAAAAATGAAAGCAAACACAAAATATTTTTGTTTTTTTTGATGATTATTTTCTTACCTGACAGGGTACAATAAGAAAGCTCCTATCGCACTTTTTTTTCACTCCGTGATATTTGTTTAATTAACTTTTCTTTTAATCGATTTAAACAAAAATAATGCGGAGTATTTTAAGGATGATCTTAGGTATGATGTAAGCAGACTTTTTTGATTTTTTTTTTATAATAAGTGATGAATGCTTGTAGAATGTTTAACAAAAAAAAAAAAATGCAAATTAAAATAAAACTTAAAAAAATAAAGAATATGGTGATGTGAATTTGTTCGGTTATCCTTTGTTCTCTAAGTAATTGTGATTATTTTCGGGTGAGAATTATTTGTTAATTTGATTTGTATTTTGTTTATATTTGTTCTTTGATTTGTTTTTTGTTTTTTGTATTTTTTTTTAAATGAGATTTGTTTGCTTTGCTTTTGTAATTTTCCTAAGCTTGATTTTAGCAGAATATTTCTGGCTTATATTGACCCATAATGTCCAAGCTTTTCTCATCCTGCGTAAAAAGAGAAAGAAAAAAATAAAAAATTGTTGGTTGTAGTTTGCGATAAACTAGCAAAAGAAATTTTTAGAAAAAAAGAGATTTAACGGTTTTTTTTTATTTGTTAGTAGAAAGTTAGTGCGGCTGCGTTTACTTATAGAGCTGATAGATAGAGAGAGGAGGAGGAGTTTTGTTAGTTACAAGAGGTGGTGAGAAAATGTAAGGAAAAGTGCGGATGATTTGTTATTTATATATTATACCATATACCAGTTTTTTTTAGCACATTTAATTCCAGATTAAATTAAATTTAAACTTATTTTTCAATGAACATTGTATGCCTGTATTTGTAGGGTACAAAAACACCTTTTTTGCCACAGGACTTTGACTTTAAGATCTGCACGAATAAATATAATACAAATTTAAATATTTATACAGTGGTGTAAGTAAACGGGAATAAAGCTTAGCACAAAAGATCTATAAAGGTCGTAGTGCGTCTATACCCTTTTAACCAAACGGGAATAAAATAAGCCAGTGTTAACAAAATGTAAGGTATTTCAGACTGATTACACATTTTCCTATAAATTAATGTCCGACGTACATTATCCCAGCATTGGCCAGCTCTAAAACTTTAGGTTTAGGGTCACACAGTTATCCCCTGGACTGCAAGTAAGACAAAAAAATCGTTTGCAGATCCAAACAAAAAATTCTCAAAAAAATAATTTTCAGAAACATGAACTGCGACTTCAAACTAAAATTGAAGTTGAGAAAGACATACAAATCTGTAGGAGTGTTGATTTCCTTAAGTGGGTTGGCATGGCACACCATGAGGGGTATGTATGTACATATGTATCTACACTTAAAAGTAAAATAGCTACTGTGATACCACTGGAAGAGATTGGTGACTTTCTGCAAACATTTAAACACCGTAATGAATACCTTCATCGAAGTCTTCAGAAAGTCGCTTAGACTATTTCCCTTGAAAAGTTACACAGAATGATCATTAAGATTTTCGTAATGGTATTTTTAGATACCATAATATCCAGCTTGTTTCGAACTTGGAGATATACATACCAGTGTACCATAGAGTAAGCAAAATGTTTATTCTACATACAGTCACTGGCAAAATTATTTGCACAAATGCAATTAACTATTCTGGATATGTACCCATAGTTAAAATATTCGACTTTTCGATGCAAATCGATTAGTCATTGTTAGTAGTTTAGCGTCTTTCCTTCAGCCAATTTCTAAAACTTTTAAATGGCTAGAACTAGGGAGCTATCAACGGAGAAACGTGCGGCTATTGTTGAAGAATTTGAAACCGGTGCTTCGGCAGTAGAACTTTCAGCAAAATATCGCTCCAGTCAAAGAACAATTTATTACAAAATTGGAAAACAAAAAACACATGGAACTGTAAAAAACCGAACCCGTAGAAGCAGAAAAAAGGTTACTTCGGAAAGGGAAGACCGCTGAATTATCATTCTTTTAAAAGTAACCCACGTGAAAACGTTCGAAATGTGTTAACGGATTTAAACAAGGATTGTGAGAACAATGTTAGTGAAAGAAGTTACGAACATGGTTAAAGAAAATCCAAATTCAAGGCAACTTCATACAAAAAAAGCTCCAAATAACATCAAGAAATAAGCAGCTGAGGCTACAATTTACAAGGGAGCATATTAACAAACTAGCAGCTGTTTGGAGAAGTGTGCTCTGAACCGACGTGACTGCTTGTTCTTTGGATGGCAGCTATGGTCGAAAATTTTATTACTGCAATTCAAAAACTAGATCCAAACAACCCGTAAAGCAACCCACAAAGCATTCCAAAGGAGGTAAAATTATGATATGGGGAAGCATATCGTATTTTGGTGTGGGACCACTTATGCGGTGCTTTGACCATATGACACAGTCACATTATTTAAAGATACTAAATGATGTTGCACTGGTGGAATCCTCAATATTCATCGGGAGCGATTTCATCCTTCAACGTGATAATGTATCCATACACGCTGCCTGGAACATCAAAAAGTTTTTAACGTAAGTAGGACAAGTAGCTTTAAAATGGCATCCACAAAGCCCTGGCTTACATTTAGGTAATAGGAAATGGCATCATGTGAAGTCAAAAATTCCACAAAACATTGGAAAATCTGCAGATGAAACATGGAAGGATTTTATAACGGCTTGGAGTACCATTCCGGGAGAGCAAATTCAAAATTTGATAGACTCAATGCCAATGCGCCTCGCAGAAGTTATTGCGGCAAAAGGAGGAAACACAACTTATTAGATAATGTTATGCCCTCAAAACCATTGCGTCAATGTAAAAAAAATTCTCATTTTCGGCCTTCAGAAGCGTAAGCAGAAGTAAATTGTACTTGTGCAAATAATTTTGCCGGTGTTTAGTGATGTTACAATAATTTTGCCACTTTCTTTTCTATGGTTTTAACGTTTACTGTTAGAAATTTGATTTTGTTTTTTTATTTACCGTTTCAAGATGACTTAGAAGATTGATAATAAACAAGAACATAACTGAAATATTGAATTTTTTCAAAAGATATATAACTTTTTTGAAATGATTTGGTGCAAGCATTGCATTGTGCAAATAATTTTGCCAGTGACTGTACTCTCTATCCGGAGTTTCAGTGAGCTTAGGCTATTTGGAAATACTGGTTTAGATGTTTTAAGCTTAGATCCCTGAATTTTGCTTTCTTCTTGCTTTCATTGATATACTGACTTTCCCGTAAAACTGCAGCAGGAAATTATACATATTCGTAGTTTTTTGAAAGAGACTTCTGGTGGATTATCATATGACTATCACAGGCCTTTCAAAATCTTCAGTGACGACCAATACGTCAAAATGGACACTCAAAATTGCTGGTCCGGTCATAGTATCAAAATAAAGAGATTGGATATCTTTTTAAAGACCTGCGACGATGGTGCTTTGTGCAGCTGAAAGTAGTTAGCTCTAGTATACTAAATGCTATCGAATTACCAAAGTGAGCGTTGCGAACGCTGCTTAAAGTTTCAGTGATTTCAACTTAAGATGTCGCATGTATCGATTGGAAGTAATACTCTTTCGTTAGCTGCTAGCAAACAATTTGAACATTTTTAGAAGGTCGTGGGAAACGTTTACAAATGACGATGAAAACACTTTCGAGGAAAAGGACTTGTTTCTTTAATGCTCAGCGTATGTGTTGGACTCATAGAATCTCTTTCAAGTACTATCTGCACAAATGCTAAATGTGTTATAAAAAGTTTCGGTTATTGCAGACAGAAGTTCCCTTTTGCCAACTTGAGTGTTTGCAGTGACTTTAGACAGGATTATAATGTACTCTTGTGCGACCATGAGCAAATTGTTGATTTTAAAAGGATCGGAAAACACTTAGGCGGTGTACTTATCGCTATTTGACACGAGTTCAAAAATTGTATTGTTTTTCTAAAGTTGTCATTTTTTTACAGTAATACCTACTTGTGAGTTTACTGTGATACGAATCACTGCAGAAAATTGGTAATTTTAATGCAAAAGTGTTCTGCACAAAGGCGGTGATGTAAAACCGTTTGTCTTGAAAGAGAATAAAACCTAGCTCAGGGCTAGTCATAAATACAAATTCGATCAAAAATTAGGGTTTTTAGATTCATAATGAAACTACAGCGAGTTGGAATTAACATGGACACTTATTGTAAGTCTTGTGAAATAGATGGTGATTGTGCTGTCTTTTTAGTTTCTATGCCAAAGTGTCTTTGATTTTATTTATTTATTTATTTATTTATTTTATTTATTTTCTAGATATCTACTTCTCTGAGTATATTTTGCGCCAATAAATACGTAATATTCTGCTTCGAAGCAAGCACTTTAAAGTGTTTGCAAGAGCCCTTAACATTGACGGTTAAAGGAAAGCTTAGCTTACTAAAAAGGAATCGTAAGGGTCTTAGTTTAGGTTCAACTGAAGGCTATGCGTAGCGACTTCTTATTATGCCCCAAAGTAAAAATTGTAATACCTACTAATCTCCATCGTTATTGTTGGACTCTATTGTCTCAAATATATCCTACAAATCACGACTATAAAAATTTACTTAATTCTTTTTGAGAATTTTTTTTGTGACAATGACGCTTGTCAACTTTTTTCTGACTGCTGCATGTACAAAGCTGAACCTGGTAACGATTTGTGGTCGAAACAAACCTATGCAAGAGCCCATGTCTTTAACAATTTAGCCACGTCCATGATGGAAGCAAACGATAATGAGTTGATTTACATGATGATGGATGATCCCTGGATTAACGTTGTGTTTTTTACATGAAAGGTGTATGGTTGTGGTTGCTGGATACAAAAATCATTGCTGCGCTTCGCAACTGATTAATTTTCTGACATCAACGATGTACATGTGCACCTTCAGCATATATTTATCTACTTTTATATTTTCTATTTGACACATTGGCATATATTACGGCAGCTAATAAAACGTGTGAAGTGTGATGCTTAATTTTTCCTTTTATGGAACATCTGGCCATGAACATACCATATTTCTCCCACTGCTGTATCTTCATACACAGTGCAGTAAAGAGCACTTAACTGAATGCAATTAATGTGTCCCCAACAGGTTCTAACTACGATTTACACCGAGACTCTAAGTATCTAAGAGTTACATCATGTCTGCTCATCTATTCAGAAAAAAAAGACATTTACGTACAACTCAATGCAGCCTGACATCACCAGCATACTTAATTTTGCCATTTTGATCAAAAAAAAAAAACAGCATGTAAAGCTCTTCTGTCGGCATGACTTGACTACAAAATGAGCTTGAGCCCCATACATTCCATGTGGGACTTGATTTATGCAAGACTTGTAATCGATTTTCAATTTTCTTATGCAATACCTTCCGGCAAATACTATCCACACTACCATCAGTCGGACTGTTTTCTATTTCGGTGAATCCAATTTTTATTAGAAAGTGAGAGTTTTTCGATACACATGGCCGAGATAAATTGTATTTGTATCAAAAGAACAATAAATCACACAACTGAGTCTACTTTCGCGGTTGTACGACAGAACAGTCTCTCCAAACTAAATTATTGCACTTTTTTTTTGAATCTAAGCTGCAAACAATTGAAATATAATTTTTTTTTTACATATATTCCAAAAGAAAGGCTAACTTTCAAATACGTGACTTTACTGTCACGATATTTCGGTGACAACGTGCTTTTTTTTCATTCAATTTTTGTTAACCACTTCCATTTAGATACAACAAACAATGTCACCTTCATGGACAGAAAGAGGAAGAGCCAATTATCTTTAACTGAATGAAATCAAAATAATTAACGAACATGACAAATAAGAGCCAATCAAATTAACCGTAAACAAATTAAAGCCATCAGAGCCTATCATGAACAGTGATTAACTTTGAAGCTGGATTTGAAAATTGTTCAGAAAGCGTTTTTTTTTTGCAAATGGCGTATTATGAATTCGTCGCAGTTATGACCTTGGAACTTTCGTTTTCATTGCATGAGGAAAGTTCATGAAAGTGCAATTGGCGAAACTTCAAAGGTCATTTAGTGTGACATTTGGTAAGGATACCCACGGATGGGGGAGTTACTGTCAGTTGGTACACAACTGTCACAAAGCAAAATTGACAGTGACATTGAAATGGGACGTGACAGAACAACCATCACAGATACATCAAATGGTTTTGTGTGATTGATTGGATGGTAGGAGAAAATATTTATTTTTGGCTGAAGACCAGCCAACCAAAGCAAAATTTTGAAATGGAAAAAGTTTTTTCACACATAGTCTTGGCATGACAGCTTGGAAATTTAGGAAGAAACTTGTGTGATTTCTGATTAACTATGTATGAACGTAGGGATGGTCTATGATATGGTTGGTGAATTTTCTGGAACGATTCCTAAATTGAATAAAAATTTTTTCAGATCCAAATTAACTTTTGTGTTTTGTTTCTGACACTTCATACATATTTGACGTAATCAAGGTAGTCGAGCTTGTAGGCAATCAAAATAACCGTGCTTGCTGTATACATAAACGAGAAGGGTTCACTTTCTTCGTAAATAGGAGTATGGTGAGCTATTTGGGCTTATAGTTTGATTGGCCGTGATGTGTGGCCGGGAATCAAGAGATTTGATAACATCTATTGTACTACAAGACTACTTCCATTAAATCTTTTGTTGTGGGTTGTTGAAAGCTATGGTACCCTAAAAAGACCCAGAATATTGATCAACTCATGACGAACATTAATATATCGGCGGTTTTTAAATGAGTTTCTCAAAAAAATTAAAATTTTTCCCAAATGTCACTTGGGAAACCATGCCAACTCTGAGTTTATCGCTATAGGGTATGGTTTTGACAATCTCTTTAGTCCCTTTGTGTTACCCTAGATCAGCCATTAGGCCACTCAGGGGCGATGGATGGACATAACGCCTAAAGACGCCAGACCGCTGAATTCTTCAAGGAAGGAGGACCCTAGGTAGAGCATTCTTTTATGCGACAGGGCTGAGCAAGTACAAGGAGGTGAAGGATGGTTTCCTCCTCCTCGTCGTCCCTACAGCTCCTGCAGAAATCGTTAGGAAGAGGCCAAGTCTTCTGGCATGTTGGCTTATAAGACAGTGTCCAGTAAGAACACCGATAACGCAGTCGATCTGTGACCGCTTTAGTATAACCATCTCGGCACAACGTTTATGGTCCAGCCTAGGCCAGATCTATCTCGAGATGTGACACGTTGAGCCATTTTCCCCATCTGAGGTTGGTCTTGCTAATAGCGTTCAGCTTTAGTAGATGCTTACATGTAGCGAGGGGCATACCCAGGACTTGCCTATTAGGCAGAATCCTTAAGAATAGTACCCTGCCTGGCGAGGTCGTCCAAATGGAAATGAAATGTCTCTGTGACCTGGCACCCAGCACAGGTGAATGATGAACTACTCTGTCATCTCCATAAGAGATAAACGGCAGTTGAAAGCGGCCTTTGAAGTGAAGGAGCACGATTCTAGTGACTTGATTGCCGCTTCGCTGTCAGTGAAAATTTTAATCTACTTGATAGATAGTACATTACACTTCAGCGAGGACAGGGATTCCTTAATCGCCATGATTTCCCCCTGAAAAACGTTACAATGATTCGGAACAAGAAAGGTATGCTATTAGATCAAAATCGATTCAGTGGATTTGGTCATTATTGCAACATTATGGGTTCAATCCCCACATCATCTAGCAACTAAATCTGGTTTCTAGTATTCCAAGGAATAAATTCGTGTCGGTTATCTCCCTTTAAGGTGGAATCAAAGTTTTGTTTTTGGTGTTTTTCCTGATACACTATCAAACGAAAGTCATTCAGCAAACCACCAATGTTGACATACAGCATCGCAATATTGATATGTAAATCAACTCATCCGCGTTTTGCTATTGTTGCATAACTCAAGTTGATTCCAAGTGTATTGCATACTATTTCAAGGCGCTCTTCACTTCCATCCCACAGCTAAGGTGTACACAATCAACCTACATAAGTACATCGTCTTCTCCGCTCTCACTCAATTGCCATAAATTGAAATGTTCGTTGCAGAAAAATTATATCACACCAAACAAACAATAACAAAAAGCATCTTTTGCGCGTAATTGATTCAAATGTAAATAAATAAATTCTGCTTTCGTAAGCGCCAATCACAACAAAGCAGCCCACCCTCCTCACCTACCAAAGCGACACCTGGTTTGCACACCTTCTCACCACACATCCCACGAGATCATCCATCATTATGAGCTAAAACAGAAAATATCACCTTCGAGGCTATAATAACCGACAAACGTTTGCGCCAATTGAATTAGCAATGACCCAAGGAGCGGTAACCGAACAAATGGAAATATTTCGCAATTTTACACTTAGCGTAATGAAATCATTTCGAGGAGTTAGACATAGGGACACATATTCAGCAAATACTCGTATGTGGAAACTAGACTAACTGCCTTCCTAATGCATGGTTGCGTGCCAGGACGTCATCAGTACCTAATACACACGCAATTAGTAAAAGTGATTTCGGATGTGGGACATGATAGAGAAACCCAAACGCCGACGGCGATTCACAAAAAAAAAAACTCCCCTTCACGCAGTGTGTTTTGTAATGAAATTAGGTCATGCCTAAGCCCAACCCAGACAAAAAAAAAAATTATAATTCTCCAATTTTCAACGATTAAATAGAATGGAAGAGAACAAACAAAAAATAGAGAAACTGAGATTAAATGATCAACGAAATTCATTGAAGCTGATGAAACGCATGAGTACGCGATCCGCTGCGCCGCGAATTGGCGCATAAAACCGAATCACGAATTAAACTTCTTCCACTAGACCCACCAACCAAGCAACTAAGCCAGTCAATCACCACATCATCATGTCATGAATCAGCAATGTGTGACGGTGTGGTGTGGGGTAGGGCCTATATTTCCATAAATGTCACGGGGAGGGAGATGAATGCTCATTTCTAGATCGACTAGAAGTCGATTTTTTTTTTTTTATGGAAGTACATACCGCATAGCGGTCCTTTTAGTGGTAGCCGCCTTGTCACAGCTGACAGCTGTGGTTGAAAAAGTTGGTTTTGAAAATTAATAGGAGCCAGTGGAAGGGAAAATGGAGGTCGGAGCTGCGTAGCTATAGATGACGTGGGGTGAAGTAGAGGGATTCTGGTTTTAGGGCGGGTATTTTACAGTGCAGAAGTAATTTCCTAATTTGGCGGTGAGAGGTTTTACTGGTTTACTATACCAGGTTTGCGTAAGTCATTATGGACCTCAGAGTTGCAGTGTACATAGAGGATTATTTTGGGGTTATGTCGGCATTTGTTGAGTTTAACAGAAAAGCAATGCACATCTCGAAGATCGATTGAAGCTGAGCCTTGATAACTTATTATGCACCCTCTTGGCTCAACACTTCTACGGCAGATTCTTATCACGGTTCACTATGCGCATATCTTATAATTACTGACAGATACCATCGGTGAAGTGGCTTGGAAGTGAGTAGAGATTAGTGCCCATCGATATCCTCGCTGAAGAAACGAAAAGATTATACAACGAGCGAGTACAAACTGGTCGGGTAGACAACCACAGAAAAAAAAAAAAAAACGAACGGAACGGAGCAATCTCCCACAAAGGAAGATGGGCGCATCAGCTGATACCAAGGGTCGAAACCTAAATACCTCCATATTATTTTCAACGTGAAACTGTTTTTTATTGCCCACCTGCAATAATGTTTCGGAACGACAAGAATTCTCAAAGATCTTAGACACCTAGAACATTCATTCAACATTCAACTGCATTACATCGACCCTCGAGAAGTAATAGAACGGTGGTCCCGCGAGGGTAAATATTTCGTCCGCGGATGCCGGCAACAATCAGCTTTGCCAATGAACTCCGGATCATGAATTGCTGTTCATTCGAGTAGGGTATTCGTTGTTGAAATTTTGATTGCCTCGCGCTTTTGGACTGTTCTGAGAATTTCTTTGTTTTATATTTTCTTTGATATTGTAGCCGCTCATCGAAGACTGTTTGGCTGTTAAACATTCCCATAAAGTCTTAAGACTTAGATCACCACGGGACCTATTTCAGTATACAAATTTTAAATAAAATCGGAAGATGGATGTGGAATAAAAAGTCGCTCAACCACAGACCGTGCAAACAAGATTTCAAATTTTCAGTTCTCAGTATCCATACGCCGTACTACACACGCCGACTGGTCTTAACTTAAGCCTGAGTTGTGTAGGGCGTATGATAGTACGATTCGAAAATCTTTGAAATTTTGCGCCATATCTTACAGTCCCCTTCAGCCACTGTAGCTCTTCCTTCCTTAGGCGGCTCGCAAACGCGATTTAAATATTTTTGTAGCTTCAATTACGCGACTTAACGACCCTCTGTCTAATTTTTAGACCCACCTACATATGATTATGAATTGTATAATGAAAAGTTTGTACGTGTGCATGAGGACAACACCTTCTGTTGCATCCCAACTCATTCAAAAGGCTTATACGAATTTACGAGGGAAATTAAGAATAAGAAGGGTGACTACTTAACGCTAATGTCGCGAGGTTTGTTCTTTAGAAACAGGCTTCGTCAAAATTCTACGGTCTTACCGTAAATGTTCGCTTTTCTGAAGTTCTTCTCATCTTCCCTATTTCCCACTAAAAAGTTTCCCGTTAGCTTTGTGGAATTCTTGTGTGGTTATGATGAATCAGCAGGCCTAGAGGGGTTTTCCTTAAACACTTTCCACCGACGTTATCACAAGTTTAGCTGATTTGCTACCTACGGTTGCGAATATTAATTCATAACAGCAAACAATGTACGATGGAACAAAGGTTCCATGTACTACTTAGGAGTCATAGTTTTCTATATCCGCTGATTTCGTGTACGCTGCCCCTGGTGATTAGTTGCTCACACTTTTACTAGTATCAATTCATTTTCTGAAAATTTTCTTGCATTAGCTTTGCCTTTCCACGATTTAATGCAATCATCAACCGCAATATTACTTTAAAGCACCCTACCATGAATCACTATGCGATGGGCATACCCCCCTGAGGTCGTTCCATTTCCCAAAAATACTTCTGGATCCGTTCCAAGGCAACACGACTGAAAAGTGCAAGTACAAGCGGTAAATATTCAATTAAAATTCGCACAACAATATTCACGCACACATACTCGTGCGCATCTGTTTTTAGACTCATTTTGTTAACGAATATTTTAATTTCCTGATTCGTAACTTACTCATTTCTGATGCAAACATTTTGATTAAGTAAAGCTACTTTAAAATTGTTATCAATTCAGTTGAGTCATAGCGCATATTCATTATCTAGTGCGGTCTTTGTTAAATCAAAATCGATGACTTATCAGTTAGTGTTGATTGAAAACAATCATATTAACGAGACCTATAGCAAGTCAATTTTGCGTCGCTCGAAATATATAGATACTCGTACAAGTCCATATTCCAAGTTTCTTATCAGCAGAATTCAGGCCGTATGAGTTCATTTGGTACGATCTTATGGAAAATGTGGAACTTGTTTCAGTTCTTTTTGGATACATGTCATATTCCAAGAATGGAATGTAACCTTGTGATTGATAAGAGTTTGTTAGTTTCTTCACGAGCACGACCAAGATAGGCGTTGTGTATATTTTGATATTAATTAAGATATACAACGTTTTTTTTGCATATCAGAATGTTGGGTACGAATACTTCCTCGCAGTTATACGTAGATAGTTTTGGTAAATAATTTTCAGTCATTTGTCATGGTTGGTGATTGATTGTTATGGGAAAATAAGCCCACAGTTTTATACATACATATGTATGTACATATGTATATTTTGTGTGGTTTCCTCTTATGACATGACTGGTATCTTATAGCGAAATTTTTCACATGCTATTACATTACAATTTCTCTGCAATTCGTTCGAAATTAGTGACGGTATTCGTAGCACCTCAATCTCATATTAGGCTATCAAAATAGATTGGTCTTACCCCTACAGTTTATGGCTTAAAAGTACATACATATATCGAGGTCTTTTTGAAGTTTTCTGAACTTTATTAGTAAATACATCAATCGTCAAGCTGATGTACTTGTTAGCGTCTTGTAGCCTGAACGTCAATCTTTGTGGCTGCTTTTAATCGTCTTAGTGATTTCAAGTGTGAATAGTTTTATACAGTGGAGACAAAATCATCTACACACTGCCAATTCTGAGACTGAAGGGCTTATCGTACTGTTTATCTGAATTTGGAGCTGAATCGGTCTCAGACTTCGAGTTAACGGCGGTGCAGGAAGTTAAAATTAATTTAGCTTCCTTTTCCCGATGCTACCTCAATTTTTTTTTTGCGTCACGCCTTACGACTCCACATCATTTAGATTTTTGACAACTCAGCTTAAGATGGAGGGACATTTTCTGATCAAACCCCTTTTAGCCAAACCAGTAACATTGCCTTTGATTTTGGAGAATTAACAGCTAGACGTCGAAAAATACGCGTTGCAAAACGAAAAAAAACTCATTTACACCAAAATTTGTCCACCCTTCAGAAACTATTACATGGTTTCCGACTTTCGACCATATTAACAGCGGAACAATTTATATTTTATATTTATGAGCACAGTGACATCTGAAAAGATAAATACAAGAGATAAATATTTTAAGTGACAGCTACGGTACGAGTATGATGGTCATTATTTAGTGAACTTTCACTTAGTACTCTTCATCTTATCGTCTATTTCCTCTTCATCGTGTCAGTTTAATATTCCTGCATCTACTTTTTCCATTAAAAGATAGTGAAAGAGTATCTTAATTACTTCGTTCAAAATTAATGATTACATTAGTGTCAATCAACTTTAAGCTACCCAAGGCAATATTCTTAAAACCATGAAACTATGCATAGCACATAACGATGACAACTGAAACCCAGCAACAGATTATTTCACTGTAGAGTGCTTTAAGTAGGTTTTGAAGTTGGTCGGAGAGGGTGTTAGTGTCACGCCACACATAGCCTCTGGTTAATAAAATGCTAAATAAAATGCCTCCAATTCAGGAAAACAAAATTAAAGAAACAATGGAAAGATTGTTATTAAAAGTGTAACGCAGAGCTATTTAGGGTTTAACCTATCCACGCCGAAATAAAATGATTGTAAAACAAATAGGACGTAAGAACGATTTACAAATTTAAGTGGTGAATTTCTGCATCGCAACGCTCTAAATAGAGACAGACTGAATCAATTTCAATATTATATTGATTCTCATTTGATAATTTCTCCGAGAAGGCTTACGGATAGCATAACTCGTTTGCAAATCTGACCTCGCATGCAAAAATTAAGTAAAATTATACGGTTACTAGGCGTACAAAGGCTTGTTTCAATCGATGAGTTTCGCGGCGAAAGACCCTTTTATGGGACTATACGAGTACGAGTACGCAATATAGTGGGGATTGAATACAATCACCTTTCTTTTTATTTGAACATTAAATGGGTTTTTATGATTTTTTGGTTAATTTGTTTGAGAACTTTTTTGCGTACTTAGTAAAGCGACATGAAATAAAAAAAATTTAGATGGAGTGGTGTATTAAGGCTGATGTTAAAAAAAATATGCGAACACAAATATCTGGCGAAACAGATGTGGTCCAGGGCCTAGCTTCTTGCCAACATTCTGTGCGTGTTACACTTGTTCCCACAATTGAGGGGATCTACAGTTTAGAGCCATATTTTTTTTATTTAAATTAAGAAGCCTTCTACTGACAGTTATTACTCTCGAATTCGCAAAAAAACATTTTGATACTTTCCAGATTCAAATCTGCCGCTCAGTAGTCCAAAGTACTAACCATTAAGGCACGGCGCCTGTTCATGTTCAAAGAAGTAAAATATACAACCATAGGACGAAGAATATGTACATATTATACTGTATGTGGGTCAGTCATAAATTAGTAACACTCATTTCGTTAAGTATTTCACCATGTGTATTCTTAGTTGCCTTTTGACAGAGCAAGATATTATTTACAAATAAAGATTTAATATTTGAATTGTGTGGCATGAAAGAAAGTACATACAGATAAATGCCATTAGATGAACCCCGATTTTATTGATCCAAATTGTTAAGCAATACAGAAGTGGAAGATCGTCAAATATTTAAAACCCATGATACGTCGCAAACAATAAAAACAGTCAGAGGCCGAATAAATGGAAAAACAGGAATGAATTTTGAAAAAGAAGAAGTTCAGGTTCGTTCGTAAAGCAAAGCAGGGGTTCCAAGAAGTTTTGCTCGCGTTGAGTGGAGTTTTCAAATCTTCGCATTCCCAGCTGAGGCTGATCTTTATTGCAAGAAATCTTTTTGTTGTATTTAGGAGTATTCTTTAAGAACAGCCTGTTTAGCACTATGTGCTTTTATAAACGGACCCTTATATACCAACAACCAGCATGTGCAATTGTGGCGTTACACCACCGGTGTTTCTGACGACTGATCTGGTCCAAACTTTCCTTTGAAAATGAGAGCTGTGAAACGCTGCAAGCCGTGAATTTAAGTTAGACCGAAAGGTTCATTTTTTACACCACCTGCAACTTCCACCACAGGTTTGTGTTAACAAACATGTAGGAATGTGAAAAATGCATTCGGAAGGAAATAGATTATGCTGCCTGTACCTGGGCGACGGATTAAACCACATTGGCTTCCAGGGTACACCAGTTAGTTAGAACTACATCCATGGAATACAAGTTGAGTTGTTCGAATACTTACAAAAAGTATAACAATCAATACATTACGTCCTCTTGTTGAAGGAACATGGTCAGATTTCTACTAAACAAATGAAATTCCATTCATGGGTAGCGAAACTGCATTGTTTGGTATCGCCAAAGACAATACCCTTGAAAAATTCACTACCCACGCTCAGTTGTGGATAGAGGTTGCATATGTGGATATTTCGTCTGTCAGAAAAACATAGACATACCCTCCAGAAATGCGTATATTTTGACAGTCGGGAAAACTGTGTGTCCTGTGGAGATAGTACATTTTTATCCAATGGATTAATTGTTCACGAACGCAGGGATGTCGTGATGTATGCCTAGGTGCATTTCTGTGAAGGGTCCAGCTCTTGCGAATGGCGGGTAGTTAGAGATTTCGCGAATTTTCTCAAACAGCAAGAATATTTTTGTTTCACCAGACATAAAACACTGATCATGTTGATCCAGGACAGTGCCCAATCAATCCCAACAAGAATGTGGCGAATAGAAAAAATGATTAAATTGAAAAGCCTTTTACATTCATATTTTACAAGCCTAAAACGAAATAAAGAAAAAAATTTTTACAACTTTATTTCTAAAACTACCCTCGGTTCAACAATGCACAACCCACCATAAAGCACTTCTCACCTTAACTCTGATTGCCCACTGCTTTATACTTCTTCTGGACACTTCTTAGCCCTCATATTCTTAACGGAACAGGTTTTCCCAAAAAAACAAAAATTATTAACACCATATTTACAACCAAAAGTAGGTTTTGTTTGACTTTCTATTCACGTTCTTCAACTTAACGTCCCGGTAAAAGTAAACCATTCAAACCTGAACCTGTGGAGAACAATCGACTTGAGCCCACCGCCATATTTACATGTGATTAACGCAAACGTTGACCCCAATGTCATGGGTAAAGCCGCGGAATTCAACGAGAAACCCGAAGAAAACGAATGAAAATTGACCAGACAAACAGAAACCGACAGCTAAACAGGAAAACGGAAAACATGAGATATAAACAATCCGACTCAGCACTTGAGGATGAAGCAACATAAAGTGCACTGTCGCCTCTAGTGTCTAGAGAGGAAAAACTAATTATAAAAAAAAAAAGACAACAAAAACACCAATCAGTATCTGTTAAAACAAAGAAACTGTGCTGCGAGGACATTGCATTCTTTTTTTTGTTTTATTTTGTATTTCTCGTTGTCGTTGTGCACTGAAAGTGAAATCTGGAATTCCATTGATTTTTTCAGTTCAACTTCTCGATTTATCTTGGGGCGAAGGATGACGTGTTTCCTTTTCATATCGAGTGGAATGAGTCAGACTTAAACTTTTATTTTATTTCATTTTTTTGCTTATAAACCTAGCTTTGACAACTCACCTTTTTCGGAGATGGTAATGTAAATCCGTTTATCCTTTCGATCAAAAATCACTAATTTGTGACATTTTTTTAACGGCTCCACTGTACAAGTGGAGTTAGTTTTGCAATTTTTTTTATTTTTTTCACAAAAGTAGAAAAAACATCAAACGTGGATGTGAATTGCGAAATTTATATGAAACACAAAAAAGGGGCTAATTTCACCGCAAACGGCAGAGACGAACTGAACCGATAAAATTGTCAAATTAAATGTCACACGAAGAACTGGTACACAGCGGTGTTATTTTTTTTGCTTTAAATTTATTAACAAAATGCTAATTAGAAACGAAAATTAGGTGAACAAAAAGAATATAATTCGCGAAGATTTTTTTTTTGTGCGGAATCTCTGGGTTGGAGAGAAAAAACAGAAAAAAAAGCACGACAGCAACAGAGATTCAACCGCAGCAACGCGATTTTCGTTGGAATCTCGAATGCCTACTGAGAGGAAATGAGAAAGCAGCACTAGCAGAGGCGCAAGATGATGAAGTTGTAGTTGTAGATTTTTCTTTCGTTTCTTTCGTTGTTTTTGTTTTGTTTTCTGTGCGGTGTGGTGGATTTCATTTCGTGTTTTACGACTGTCAAAACTGAGCAAATGAAAATGGCTGGATAAGCGGATATGCTGGTTGTTGTCAATGATAAGGAAATATGTAACGAATCGACTTAGCTGATAATGGAACCTGGGGGAAATTGTTTGTTTCCGATGGGAATCTAGTTTCTGCTACAACCATATGCATTTTAAGTGGTGGAAGAATTGCTGTGAGGGAAATTGAATTTTAATTTTTCAGGGAAATTATTGGGATGTGTTCGAGAAGTTAGAAATCTGTGTTAAAGCAGAAAACCCGTGCAGTCTTTTACTTACATATTTGCTCTTTAAAACGGATATGGAAGCCTAACCTTTGTATAAAAGATAAGCGAAACAATACATTTAATGACATATTTTGTCAAATTTAATCAACTCTTGGACTGGAGCAGCAAACAACGAGCTATAAGCAACAAAAATTTGGTTTTGAATTTGAGTGAGATATATGTACATATGTATCAACCCCGATAGAAACCGTTTGCTATGTCACAGTACGCAAACTGCTTTGCACAGTAACTGATATCTGTGATCATTTACTGTATCGCAATACGCTACCAGACCATAATAAGACCTAACAGTTTGTTAACTGGGGTGAATCAAAGACGATAATTTTGCACAAAAAATCATCTACAATGCCGAGCGTTGCCTTCAACTGGATGACTTGTAAGCCAACAAAATCGCTAGATTTGGGATATCGAGAATCTAATGGAATAGAGTGATGAATTAAAAACTGACACATCCTTGATAGACTACTATACGTTGCGGTCAGGAGCAGGTGGAGTGATTGAGCGATGTCGTCAATTTATATATTTTGCTCTGTATTTTGCTATGCTATTTCCATTTACTAATAAAAATTCACCCGTACTTATCTGGAAATCCCTTACCCGTCCTCCTTCATAAAGAATTTATTTAGCCATTCCCTCAGTGTCTTTTTATCCCCCTGAGATGGACATTTGCGGCAATTTGTACAAAACAAAAGACCGACGCTGTATACCAGTAATGCCGCCAATTACATACAATCATGCAACTAACTGACATTTCTTTCTTCCTCGACTTTCTACATTAACATCCATTACTTAGTTATCTTCCAGGAATCAATAAAGGTAACACACACTCTAAAGCCAAATTACACTCTCAACATGGGTCCGGCAGCATGCATAATCCGCTACCGCCAACAACTTTGTAGCAAATTCCCATCAATGTCAGTGTCAGGTAAACGCACACATGTCCTGCTTCTCCTCCTCCTCTCAATTTAAATCTTGTGTGCCAATCACTATCATCATTCACGCATACAAACCTGCATCCGTTGTGCTCCACTTTTTAGTACACATATGCCTGTCTACCGTCCAACTCCCGGGCTGGCGATCGTCATGGTGCGATCAGTGTGATCTCTTCCGCGCACACCGATCACGATCACCGATCGCAGGTGTTGGTTGGAATTTATCGTTCTACAATGCCGTCAAGATAATAATAACAACAACAAAAAGCAAGAAAACGTATAAAAACGCAATCATCCTGCTAATGGCATCTAAGGCTCTTCTGTGACTTAGTGAAACTCATTGCTCCGGCAACTCTGCCCACCTGATTACCAAGGAAACACTTTGCTTGTTCTTTTTTTTTGGCGCGATTTTAATCACCTGATTGCGTGAATGAAGTCAAAGCGTGAAGCATGTGCTCCATAAAATGCTGCAATGCGGAGATCTATCGGATTAGCGCAGAGCATAGAGATGCAATGCACACTACCACAGTAGAATCCAACACCTTCTCCAGAAAAGGAAGGCACATGCATGCACTCGTCTACAGATACAGATGCACGAAACGTCTCTGTGCGGAACTAACCAAACATGGATAGTAACAGGAAAATAAAAAAAAAAAACTATGAATCTAGCATCTATGAATGCAAGGTCGTTTAACTGTATACCAGCGACTCCAGAGAGAGCCTACAGAACCCGGAGAGTGTGTACAAGGATTGAGATATTTCTCGTGTGCGAGATAACACAGCGATGCTGTGCTATAAGAAGGAGGCTAGGCGTATAGATGTAGTCACGCCAAATGGATTTTTTTATTCTATTCTACTTGCACTGCAGTCTGTGTTACTGGGAAACTGCTGTTGGAAGAGTTATACGAAGACAAAGGATGTCGTAATGGAAAACGAATGCCTGGCATTTACGGTTGGTTGTGACATTTTTAGAGATCGAATCGAGGATGGAGGAAAGTGTGTCAGGATAAGCACGAAGGTTTGGCTGGGCGGGGGAAGAGTGGAAAATTATAGTGTACTATCGAGACTTTGGAGACAGGAAGATGGGATGGTATTGAAAGAAGAATAAAAAAAACATGGAATTTGCAGACAATGTAAATAGAATGCACTGCATCAAGTTACAAGCAGATACTTTAAGGGGAGAGGGCCTGTGGCTATCATATTGTCATAGTTGGACAGACTTTATCCGACTACACTTGGACTCCGAGCCACATAAGATTTATTCACTGTTTCAATGTATACATAAGTAATGTGTAGGATCCTAACTGCCAAGGTAATATATGCATTTTGAGAGAGACCTAGACTCTTGTTTGGACGCAACCCTTCAGAAAAAAATATTGAATATCGAAAGGACTATTCAATCCACGAATAAATATTGTGTGCAGTCCAAATCTACACTCTACCACTGGGGATTGTGTTTTACTTCGTAGCCCTTCCTTATCAGAATTGCTTTATAGGATTGATTCTGAAAAGTCCCTTTAATGAACCTCTGCAGTCCACGTTCCACGATTTTTACAAGACCTACTGGGACGAACCCAACACCGAACTCCACCTTTATATTAGCAAATTGCTAGACAAACTTTGGCCCTGAGAATAGGCATGAAAACGTCCGGCTTAGACGAAAGAAAGCATTCAGGTCTCGCGGAACAGCTTGTTACACTTGTCGCACGAAAGGGAGGAACCTGCAGTTTTATTTCTAAATCGTAAATTTAGAAGCTCCTTATGATAACTATGCCCTCGGAGATTTGTTAACTATTAACTACGACAGAATCCGGAGTGGAATCGGTGCATTCCCTTTCACTTTATTTCCGGCCTGTATTCTGGTACTAATCTCTCCGAGCTGATAAATCACTTCTGAGAAGTCGGAGAAAATAGCTTCGGAAAGCAGCCTCAAACCATTCAATCGTTGGGGAATGAATGACGACCTTTGAAATAATAAGAAACATTTAGTGGTTTATTCTGAAAGGTTTCTTGCCGCTCGGATAATAGACGGGACATCGATTCGCGGAGAATCCGATAAGCTTTGCTTTTTCTCTAGAAATCCTCGAAGGAAACGTCAAATTTAGCTCTGATTCCAACCTGCGGTTGGTTGATTAGTTTAAGACGATGTGGCTAAGCTCGTTTTCCCACATGACGAAATTTGTGTGCATTTAGAGAAACGCTCCGAAAAAATCAAGTGATAAAAGAAAGGCTAGGGAACTGTAGGTGAAAGGTAGGAAATGCAGAGCCATTTTGAATCTGCAGATTGGGGGCACAAATGTCTCCAAACAGGCAGTATGAATCGGTTCAGATAATTATTTCTAATTACCTCTGTTGCAGGATATATGCAGGGGAAGTGCTCGAGCTTATCTTCTCCGTCCGTGCAAACGGGACAGTAGTGCCAGTTCCTTACAGCCTATAGGGGTGCTTGTTCAGATTAAATTCAGTGCCGTAGCCCTATTAAAGGACGCACTTTAAACAACGTTCACACAAGCTTCATTATATAATCCAATATTTGCGAACAGTTTGGTCAATACTTCCTCCCGGGCTATGTCGGAATCTCAGCGCACTTTAATAAGATCTGATATTCTGTTTAATTCGGACCTTCGACCTAAATTATCTAGTTGTATGCAGACGATGTAGCTATCTCAGGGTCAAACAAGTACACACAGATACTTGCTGACATTCTAAAATTCACTCTCAAGAAACTAGACTATGCTATCACGACCACTATAAGATCAGAAAGCAAATCGCAGTCTTCTGAAACTTATGAGGCAAACCATTCATAGATTCATTTACTGTACAACCTCTTGGACATCTTGTGTAATAACTCAGCGGATGCTGTGGAGGAAGACTTGCAAGAACCATCCAAAAATTCTTTTTTTTTACAAAGGGAAAACTACCCGAAAACTTGACTCGATGCTGGGCTATTATGCAAGAAGCTAGTTATACATTGGCTCAGTAGTTAGTGCGTTGGACTACTGAGCGTAAGGTTCGAAGTTCGAAACCCAGACAACCTTACAACAAGTCTTTTCACGGTCCCAGCTTTTGCGAATATCTGACAAATGTCAGACTTACACTTGTGGGAATGATCCTCAATTTACCCTTGGGATACGGCCTTAAAACCGTAGGTCCCTTTGTGCGAAAAAATATAGCACGCACAACAAGAATGGCCATGAGAAGCTAGATCCTGTTGGGCTAGGTATTTGTATTTTTTAGTTGGAAAAGGCTTAGATCTCGCTCGATTCTTTTATTCTCAATGGATGCGAATGCTGTCACAGTGGGAGTATTCCAACCTGCAGAACCCAGTCCACAATCCAACGCTCTCCACTAGATCGACGACGTCGTTACCTACACTAGGTACTTGTACTTCAATAAGCTCGGTTACAGCTTTCGCGTTTCGAAAACATCCGAGCTTAAAAATGCTTGGAGTAGAAGCTGAAATTTTTTTGCTGCGCACAAAAGTTTAAGTGGCATCACTTGGAGATATGCTAACATCCGAAAAATGGGGACACCATTGGACATATTCTAATCTTATTTGGGACATATCGCCAGTGTTTTATGCCAAGTAAGCAGCATAAGCCTTTCATTCAAAATTGTTACTCTTACTCTCTGTTTCGACGGATTCTCCTCTGTGCCAAGTCCCTCCTACAATCCGCGGTGATCTCTCAATTTCGCGTATATTCCTTGGCGTAATGTCAAAAATTCGTTTCGTTTCATCAGCGATATAGCTGAGGTCAGGCATTCTAAGAAATTTAGAACAGATCAGATCGTAATTAAAATCTTTAAATTCAAGTTTCCCATCGATGACATTGCCCAGGTCGCTGACAGACCCAATAGCCTATTTCCAACTCCCCCCATGCCAGTATCTTGACCATTTACCAATAACTGCTCAATTAAATCGAAAGACGATCTCCCAGAATAAGGTGCACCACCGCACATACAGTTTCTCTTCTAATAGCAATTTACAACCTCTTGCCGGCTATAAAAGTTCTTTTGTTAACAAGTTTAGATTTCTATCTCCATCCAAGAGGCCGCACCCAATCGTCGCGAGCTGTCTTTAATTTGGTAGACAAACCGCCCGATGTAACAACATTCAGAAATTAGGTGCAAACTCTCCAGCTACGTCCAACTTCAGCTACAGCTACTCAGCTACACAGCTCCATGAGCTATTAATCGAGCAAGCAAATTACAATTTACAACTTTGCGATCATGGCTGATGTAGTGGTAAAGATATAATCGACCCGAAGACTCTACACCAAACCGATAACTAGTTAAATTTAATTATACATAAACAATGAGGATTAACAGCGTTTGTACATGTATGTGTGTGTGCAACAAATAAACAAAAAAAAAAAAATGGTTAAGACCGATGCGTGCCTCCGTAGAAAGTCTTGCCCACGGATCGTGATTGGTTTGGTGTTCAAGAATTAAATGTGCTGCACCACTACGAGCGTGTAGTCTGTGCCTAGATGATGCATCAACTAATTGCTACTTAATGTCCCATGCACCGAAATGTTGGATGGAAAGATATTAGTTTTGTGGATAGAAAGGACGCATTGGTGATTGTGTTGTTAACTAGGTGAGTGGAATGGAATGGAGCACTTACCTTAGCTGGGGGTCCTTGCGTTTTTGTGATTTGAGATTTCTCCGTCGTTGTTGACGGGCGTTTCAGTCTGTTGGGGGAATCTGAAATGAAAAAAAGGTTAAATGACGGTTTGTTAGGTAATTTGAGAGGAATTTGTATATAAATATTCGGGAAGCGCAAAAATTCCCAGGAAGAGATAAACCATTTAACGATACTACCGGAACTCAGCATGTATGCTTGCAGATTCGGTCATGAACCAAACGCGAGTATACTCAAAACGGGATACGATTTCGATATAATTCACCATCAAGGATCAAGCACAGATGTATTTGCAGGCAAACAACAGGGTTCGCATAGGCACTATTTCAGTCCCGAAGGAAGTAGTTTTGGCATGTGACCACACGACAAGTTTATTACTTGAAAAGCATCGAAACTCCCTTATATCGCAGATCGTCACACAACAGAGAGTAGGATTATTTTTTTGTAGCTTGTAGCTGTGCTGTCTCTCCACGGAGTGCGGCTGAAGAACATGCCCGGTAGCTTCCACCTTTTAGCACTTAAGCTTCAAGCTAAGTGCCTACTCTATGGTTTATGGTCTTAGGAATTGTCTGGGCATCTTTAGTAGCTTAGTCGGAAAGTACAGTCTACATGACACCACTTCCGATAACTGATTCAGGCTGATCGACGGGACGAAATGTGCTCGTAGCTAGTACGCAGTTCCCGCATCTCGACATTCACAGAGGAAGTCTGAACGTTCCGACGGGCCAACATTGACTTGGACCACTACCTTGTTCTAGCCAAGGTGCGGTTGCGAATATGTCGAACACCACCAAGACAAGAAAATAGATCGCCAAATCATTTTCCGATCGAATCTCCCTTAGTCTCTTGAGACGTCCTATGCCGCCAGCAGCAAGGGTTGAAGGCCAGTCACAACATTGCCAAAAAGCCATGAGAGATGCCATCTCTGACATGCTGGGTTTCACTCGATCACCGCAGCGAAACCCCTGGTTAACGACGAATGCCGGCTAAATAAGAGGCATACAAAGCGGCGCTGCATAGGAGGACTAGAGCTGCTCACGAACTCTACGAGCAAAAGAGGAGAGATGAGCTCCGGCTTCTCAGGATGAAAAAGAAGGAGCTTTAGAAGCACGCGATAGAGGAAATAGAGAGATGCTACAGCAGGAATGTGGCTGGGAAGTTTTATCAAAAGGTAAAAAGATCTTTTAAGGGCTACAAAGCCCGCAAGGACGATCAAGGGAACACCGTAGCAAAACCGCAGTCGATGCTGAGGACATGGAAGAGCCATTTCTGAAGACGGTTTAACGGCGACGATGAACAGAGTCCCGCTGTTAGGCAGCATGAACTCGGTATTTTATCATTCGAACTCGGTATTTAAATACTCGCACTAGGACTCCCAAGCATCAACAAAAATTATGGAATAATTTGCCAAGAGAAGTTCCTAATTTTGCATTAATAGCGATACACCGGGCTAAGCTCCTGGGTGTACTAAGGAAAGATAACTTCAACAATTGAAAAGCGATCTCAACCAACTCCTCAGGATTGAGCTGGAAGGAGGGGAAAGGCTTATTAATTTAGGGCCAGATTCAGACCCATGACAACTGAAACAAATTTCAGAGCCTCCTCGCATAACGCCTTTTGTAACTCTCGTTATTTAAATTTTGGACACCATTAAAAAAAAACGCATGTGGGCAATGCAACTGGATATACTGTAGTCTCTATAATCAGTGACTCTATATTCTCAGAAGTGGCCACCACTTTCACTACTGTAAAGACCGTTTTTCTAAGAAATCACCAACAACTATCTGGTTAGCAACTTGGTGCCTTACTGGCTGATGCATTCTCTAACTAAGGTATCAACTTCTGGCATAAATTTCCATCATCATCCACTGATGATAATGATGCCCATAAAACCATCTTAATGTCGATACATAAATAAATACTCGCACAACCACCACCAACTAAATAATCCGGAACTCTAGCGCAAAAGGATTAAACCAAAGTGAAATGTAATTGATACGCGCATCTCTGACGACCATAAAGATGATGATCATGGTGATGAGAGTGTTATGGCCACTACCACGCGTATCTATTGCCGCAGACGTTAGCTCTACAGCTACAGTATCTCTTTAACAGACAACGAAAGTCGGTCAGACACATTAAATGCAAACGACAATCAAACAAACAGACAAACACACACGCAATACGGCGACAAAACGCAAAACTTTCCAGCGTCTACCAGTGAAATGCGATGATCTTCAGAGATGCTGCTGATGATCATCCCAACAAATGACATTTATACCACAGCACTCGCGCAGCTTGGCCAGATCGATTTTAATGTCACTAATGACAGAATCCATATGGGAATCGAATGCATCCCACCAGCAACTGACTGACAGACAAGTGAGTGTGTTTGAGTCAAATTACCATACGTGTGATGGAGCTGGGATGAGAAAGTCTTTCTCTGCCCTCGGAGAGTCCCTCCGTGTGTATAGTAGTATCTCGCTTGTTGTTTAGCATTGTAATTAGAAAACAAAACTTTTTTTCCATCTTTTTTTTTTTTACGGCCAGATGTTTGAGAGCGCCAAACAAGAAAAGATACAAAACTTCGTAGAAAGTTTTATGTGCACACACCATGATTGACGATACCATGGTCAATGAAAAGGTGGAGTTCCGTGCAGTGGCTAAAATGGCGAGTCTTTCAATTGTTTGGAAGCTAAGTAAAAGTGCGGGCTACTACAGCAACGAGTAGATGTCTAATTATGGTCACATATGTGAAATCAATTCGTCATAAGTTCAACAATGGACAACAGTTCATTGAGTGATGTGTTCCGTGAGAGATTGCCGGGTACGGGCTACTCGTTAAGTTTGTATCTGGCCATTGTTTTGCGTTTGAATCCATGCTCCTATTGTTCGATTGTTGTTACATATAAGTTCTTAATTGAGGTAAACCTCAGGTTGTTTGGACGGCTGAGTCAGAGCTTATTATACAGCTAGGCTAGTGTGTTGAGTATAATTATGAAAAGAAAACAACAACAATGTTACGAAGTAGAAAGGGAATTGTAGATTTATGGGAGCGCGCACTGCTATTTGCATGGAGTTTCATAACCACACTATAATTACATATTTATCGTATCATTTATTTAAATGAGTATCTGTGTGTGTAGCTCTCGAGAGGTGGTCAATCGTTTCCACATTTGTATCTCAGCAAAGCTTCTATTTGGTAACCGGCTTGTGGTTGGGTTATGCGAATCAGTTTGACAAGGGATCTGTATTTATAGCACATGATCGAGGAACGTGGATTTCGATATGAGCTGAGAACTTGATAGCCAGATGGTATCAGAAGATTAGGTTCTCATGAATTATCAGACTCCAACAACTGACTTGTTACAAGCTCCAAGAAAACCAGTGCAAAGGCAAAGAAATTGAAGTTAAGTTTCACGGAACAAAATTGCTTTTAACCAGAAAGAAAGCAGTGACAATGCTTGGAGTGATCTGCGAGTTATGATCCTCCTTTTATTTCATTCAATGACAACAATTTGTTCAAAATCTCCAAAAAGTTGAGCTTGCAGAAAGGGCAATGACAATGCTTTGCCATTCCCAACAAAAGCATTTCTAAAAATGTTGTTCAACTGGACTGCATGAGCTTTATGGATAACACCGCTTATTGACAGAAGGAAGTCAAACTATTTCACATTCACGTTGAGTGGTTAAAAAAATCTTCTGAATTTCGCTATGCGCCAGAACGCACGCTTTAAATAGACTAACAAGCGGGGCACGTCTATATGCATAAGTATCTCGTCCGCACCATTGTTGTAGAACATCAGAAGTGCTACCCATTGAATATTCCGACGGTGTTCGAGTGATGGAATTTGATTGCAAATAGACTGACCAAGCATCAAACTGGATACGTGTCGCTGAACACAATCAACAAACATGCGAATTGTTTTAGAGTTTCGTTCAAACGTAACTTTTCTTGATTGATTGAAGGAGAGACAACCCATTTAGATCTTCAAACGAACCCAAGGCATCTAGTATCACCTTTTACTGCATTTATAATCTACTGATTCTAGCGGAGGTTCAGGCTAACGTACGCATCAGCTTATTCTATTCGATAACCCAAGATTGACTTCATTAAGTTTAAGCTTGGCCACGTTAGAATCCTGCTTCAGTGACAGAACTGAGTTTTTGACGTGCTGAATTCAACTCTGTTTCGCCAACACCATAGAACTGAACTGGATTGCACGTAAGAGCGTGCGTCATTGACAAATAATAGAAAAAAAATGTCGGACAGAACTGAGCCTGGCTTACACCGGCAGTACTTAAGAAGCGAGTAGAAGTACATCCATCTTATACAACCTGTATTGATCGATTACTCAAAAAACTTTGGATTAAGGACAGATCAGTAAGTTATCAAAAGTTCGACAAAGATCATGCAATACTCTTCGTTTGAACATGCGTAGAAAACAAATCGAAGAATCGATGATCCTTTTGCTTTAATACCCAAGTGCTTGCTTGAAACTAAACCAAAAAAGGCTCTTGGGCAATGAAATATTTGAAGTGATTTTCACAGAGAAACGCGCAATTTTGGCCTTTTAATGGTTGAGTCCAAAACCAAGAGGCGCTGACCCAATTGTTTACTTCATAAGTTTAGGTTGGACTTTAGGTAGGACTACGTTTATTAAAGGTCAGGAACTGTGATTTCATGAGAATCCCATTATCTCCTGCTTTAAGTTATTATATAACACATGGCAGTAAGACTTTTATGCAAAGGATTTCATTGCCAAATACATCCTTTCTGAGGTGGAAGGCTGCCGAGCATTTCAGTAAAAAGATTTTGTCACTACGCTACTATGGGACGAAATATAGTGAAAAATATCCAGGTTATTCCTGAAAACAGAAAGTTTTTTGATTAATTTAAAACATTCTACACAGGATTTGGACTTTACTACGATGAGAGACAAATGCTTTCAGAGTAGCCTGCCTGTGTGAATAAATGAAAGCAGATTTGCACAAAGCGTTAGAGTTCAAGTTCAACTCTTCACAAATAAGTTACTATCAAAGACCCCGTTCTGGGATATAAATGGCTGTTAAGGCTGACTAAAAAGTTCACGCAAAACCAATTATCAAAAAATGGCAAAGCCAATTATGCTATTATTTGCTAAGTGAAGTACCGAATTGAGTCAATTCCTCACAACTGAAAGAAACATGCTCCATAGATTAATCCTGGTAATATTTTTGAGTCCCGTCATCTACGAGAAACCATATGACTGCAGAACAATTCTGACCCTTGCCTTGCTTCTGCTACTCGTAGTATAAGTCGATCGATTTAAGCATATGTACATAAGCCCCATTCAGATAAGGCCACTAACCACTTATGTACATGCAATGGTTTTACAAACCATTTAACCTTAATCTTAGCGGCAAAATTGGTTTGAAAACAAGAAGTGAAGTTAGAGAGAGCGAAGAAATCAGAGAAAAGCTGTACCTATCTTTCCAGCTCCTGTGCCTGAAATTAGCAAAATAAATTTTATTAATATTTTCTAAATTCAACCAAAAACAATTTGGTGTGGCAGCATTGATTCTATCAGCACCCACATATCCACTTTGACACTTCCCACAGAACAAGGTATCCTAGGAATGCTGCCAAATCAATAGAAACTTTCTTTGTGGGTCGAATTTTCCAAAAAGCCTTTTCTGTTTAAAAACTCAAATAAAATGTAACTTGACACGTTTCGAACACTCTCTGTAAATTTTGCCATAAAACTGATGAGTTGCACTCTAATTAGCCGCAAATAAAGTCAGTTGTCGGCATTCTTACAAGTTTTCATGCCGGCTAATATGCGGAAATATTTCACGGAGTAGGATATCTGCAATCGATGTTTTTGACTGAACATCCACGTAAACCGCATTCAGGAGAGGTTTAAAATCATTAAATGCTCAAGCATAAAACTCCCTGTCAAAGTACCTGTTCCTTAACTACCCGTAAACTACTCATGTCATGAAAATAAAAAACCTCTTAACTTCGGTTGACGTCTGATCTTCAGATAAGAATTTCCTCAAAGGGTATTTAACGCACACAAATTTCCTGACTTGTCCCATAAGAGAAAGACACAAATATTTATCTCTTTCCACTCCCAAATTCGCAATCCATAAACATCCACAAAAAAAAACACAAAACTGACAACTGAAGAGGATCTTATCGCCGGGGCAACCTTAATCCAAGAAAATTAATGGCCGCGCATAAATCTTTGCGTGTGAAGTTTTGTTAGTAATTTGTCATCTCAACTGAAAGGCAAATGATTGTCTGTTGTGTGCTGTTCCTTGCACGTGTTTCAAGTTAAAACAAATTGACTCTGTTCTTTTTTGTTTTTTAGGAGCAAAATATTTCGCAAAAAAAAAAAAAAAACAACTAATGAGGTCTAGAGGCTTTTATGCAACACACACTCATAATTGGTGGCGACACAAGGTTAATACTGGAGATAGATATGACTATGAGGTCTTTCGCTAATAAATTCATGCAATTAATCCTACTTTTAGGCTAGAATCTAATAAATTGTAAAACGTAATAAATTGTTTTTAAATTGCCACTTAATTCGCTGTTTGTCTTGTGGAATATGAAAAATTGTAGTCGGATCCCGGGTGCTTGAACTTTGATTTGTATACTCGCAGGAACTACGGAACTTTGAGATATTTTTCCAGCAATTAATTGCAAAAACTGAGATACCTTTTTTCCGCCGCATACATCTCAATGTGACTGTTATTCCGCACCTCACTGGGTGACCACCCAACGATATGTACATAAGTCGTCTCCTGCATCTCTCCTTGCCACCACTAAAGACAGACAGCATGTCATAAGTGATTTGCTCTATTTATGTGAAATTAATCAGCTTAATTGAGGGGAAATTGCATTTTGATTGAGTGATGGCTTTAATTGGCTCAAAAGAATGGCAAAGATTCACACACTTACAGGAGGAAAGTATAAGTTAATCTTTCACAGAGTAAAGTCAAGGCAGCCTGCAGACACCAGCCAGCAGCCACCAGCCAGCAGCCACCAGCCAGCAGCCAGTATTTAAAGCTAATCCCATTGCAGATCCAGCTATTAAGCTGAACTAGATTGCGAACGATAATCGCACTGCAGTTTGTTATTAGTAATATGTATGTGGTGCAATTATGGCGCGCTGCAAATAGCATCCAGCGTTTCCGTTTCGCTACCACAACACCCCAGCTACAGTCGCAGCTTACGAAAAGAACGGAAAGAACACACGCACCTGCCAATTTAAATTTAATTTTTCAAACAAAATTGCATCTCCGTGTCGTCCATGAGGTGCGTTCTGCTCACTGTTTGTTGCCTTGTCATAGTAATGGGCGATGGCAATTAACTTTATTGCACCAACTCTCCATGCCAAATGGTCTACTGCAGTTGAAATTTACTATAATTGGCACGAAGATACAAATGTATCTATGAATGAATATGAATCGCTGCATACACGAGTGTACTCAAATGAAATCCTCTCGCTGATTATTTATTTACTCAATGGCTATGATCAGAGATGGAGACACAGTAATAGTGGTGTTGTTGTTGCTATTATTTGTGAAATTGTAATGACAGTGAATGAAGTGAGCGGATAGCCAGTAAGTGGAGTTTTGTCATTAAGACAAGTAAAGTATCTGCAGGTGCATTTGTTGGATAATTTTGAATGATAATAATTTTCGAACGTAGTGACACGAAGATGGTGATGGGATGGCTGTCATGTGAGGCGATGCACGTGGATTTGGTGTAATATCCTGAGGAATCTATGCGACAGTTTGAATGGTTTGCTTTCTAATAAAAGTCGTGTTACAAACAGAAAACAGTTTTTAGTCGATGATACGAGCTTGTGCACTTAATCGACAGACCCATCTACTGTAATGACTTGCAAATGTTCGTTGACGACCGGTCTACACTGTTTTAGATCGACAGTCAAGTCGAAATCGGTTTCAAAACTGCATATCTAGAGCTTTAACAGACAATCGCTGACCTTGGGATTGTAAGAAAATTTATCGTCAGCTTTAAGTTTTGAGCTACGCTGATGTTGAGAGGTTCGTCTGAGCTCCAGTAAAAAACTCGTAAGTAATGCCCTCATGCAGATCCCATATAATTTCGCTGATATTTCTTAGCAAACTCCACTGAGTCTCAAAGTTCCAACACGGAGAGCAAAACTGATGTTCTACAGATCACTGATCGTGTGAATTCTATGGATTGCTGGTTTTAAAGTTGGAGACGAAAGCGATAAGAAGGGATTACAGGATGCGATCTTGTGTCCAAGATACGAAAAAAGTCTTGTTGTGTCAGTTCATCGGATGCGCGATTTCCGGGAATGTTACAGTTATCTGGTACGTACCAAAGAGATGCATATTATGGTGCTGGATGCGAGTGATTTGATGACTGTCTTACTTGTCGGTGTGTAAAACAATATCGGAATGCGATAGACTATGAAACTCCACTCAGACAATGGCTTCACGAACAGTGCCAACTTCGGCATGGAAAACGCTGCCAAATTTCGGGAGGATAAAGGGGATATAAATGTAGGTATCGGTCGTCAGATTAGACCCCGAAACTGGCTTCATTATTGGTTTTGGAACCAACGGATCTATGTGAATCTATGTATAAGTTATATAGTACAACAGGATTTTTTGACGGACTAAGTAACATTTTCCTTCTAGTTGGAGTTTCGATCAAGCTTTAGTTCCAAATAGTTGCACTTTTTGAGAGGCTTAGAGTGGTTCTTCTCAGTTTCGAAGGAGAGCAAGGCATTTTATGTTTCCTGGTAAACAAAGACCAACTCAGTATTGGTTGGTTCACTTAATTAGTTCGTTGAGTTCACTTAATTAGTTCGCGAATTGCAGGATTAGAATGTGCTAGCGGATACTTGCCCGATACTGAAATATCGACGTCATTCGTGTAGGCTACAACTGTCTTCTCTAGTCAAAGAAGGTGGCTGGATCAATAGAGAAACAGCTTCGTTACTCCGCTGCACAAAGGTAAAGACAACATTCACCACTGTAACAACAACCACTGGATTAAACTAGTGTCGCATGCAATGAAAATCACCGAAGAAGTACTGGACGACTACCAAAGATGATTTGTTAAAAACAAATTGAAAATCGAGGACAAGGTTCTCCCCCTTCCTTGAGAGAGCATTCGAAAAGGTTCTTAGGGATCTCATATCAACAGCGCTGAAGTGTCAAACACATATTATATCAAATTTATCCGAAACATGTCCGAAAGTGAAGTGTCAGTCACAAATAACCAAAGAATTTTCCGTTGATGTCGGAAGGTAGAGCATTTAGTCCTTTAATTTTTAGCATAACTTTGGACGAACGTTTAAAAGACTCACGTGAACCTAGGTTAGGTTAGATTATAGTGGCAGGTTGCACTAGATACAACCTCACTTAAGTCAGTAAGGAACTTGTGTTACCACAGGATCAACACCTCTACAGAGCTACCCACTGAACTCGGAGGAGCTAGTAATAAAGCGCTTGACACTAATATTTGCATTAGCCGGTTCGCCGAGGTTGTTGAAAAACTAGGCTAGGAGTAGTTTTGTACGAGCGGAGAAAGCTTCGCATGTGCAGAGAAGGTGTTGTATGGTTTCCTCCTCTTTTTCATCCATGCAGCATCTGTAGAAGTCACTTGCGAGGAGGCTCAGCCTGGGGACGTATCTGTCGACACTACAGTGCCCTGTAACTTGAAATGAGCAAACTTGTCCGTCGAAGGAGCCAGTTGGAGCGTTTTCGATCCCGCTCTGTCTAGTGAAAAGGCACGTTATGCCATCTGCGATTGGTTAAGGTAGTAGTGTTAAGCTTGGGTAGCAGTTTATCTGAGGCGATAGGCCTACCTAGATTTGCGTTGTCCGGCTAAATCGATAATTTTGTACCCTGCCTGGCGAGCTCGTCAGCTATGCAATTTCCTGCAATGCCTCTGAGGCCCGGGACTCAAATGAGGTTTAGCCAACTTGTTAAGAGACTGACGACAATTTAGGGCAGTCAAAGGTTTCAGATTGCAGAGATCTAGTCGCGGCTTGCCTCCCAGTAGGAATTATGATATCACACTATACTTTATCCACGACAAGGCTTCCTTTATCGTCATGATCTCTGCCTGGAAGCCGCTGTAGTGATTAGGGAGGCGGAAGGAGGTGACCATTCGTGTTGCGCGTAGTATATTTTGTCGCCCAAATGTCATATCCGAAAGCAGTTTTTTTAATTGAGAAGTTTTCTCAGGACATTTATTACCCTCGGATGTGTGTCAGACATTCGCTAGAGTTGGGACCGTCAAAAAATGTTTGTTTGGTGTTTTTTTGGGACTAAAACCTCGAAGTCCAACGCACTAACCTCTGAACCACGGCTCCCACCCATACGAGGCATCTAATGTTAAAATTATGGCGGTGAAACACCTACTTCGACAGAATTAGTTGGTATTGCCACGTATAAGGGAGCCATAATCAATATTAGTCACAATGAATATGTATTAAAGGAAGAGCCAGGAAAAATCACACAAATGATAAAAGAACAACAACACCTTGGCTCATATACAGGATGATACGGTCGAAGTCCCAGTGGCATGCAGTCGAATTTAAAGGACTGCGGCAATAGCCAACCCCATACTGGAACGGCAGCATTGCGGTAAAAATGGGAAACTTGTTATGCACAAGCTCCTTTGAGAAATGGAAGAGCAAAGGGGAAGGAAAAAGTAAAAAAGCCTCACACTCAAAAGGATTATTCCCCGGACCCTCTGTATAATGCCAGTTTTCAGAAAAGTCATTGAACTATGCGCCAAAAACAAAAATCGTATTCCACGAATAATACGTGTAGCCAGACTGAAAGGAGTCGAAGAAAAAATCGATACCCAGCCAAGGGTGGTTATGTATGCATGTGTGGGGTTATTGAATCCTTTCCGTGAGTTAAACAGACGAAGTTTGGTGAAAAACGAAGCGTTATTATCGGTGATTCATGTGATGTAATACGAGTCCCTATTGAAGGACGTGCACGTATAAAACATTTCAAATCATGTCTAAACTGCTACCAGAGTCCCGAGGTTACAAGGTGAAAGGAATCAGGTACAAGTATCCCTTGCATAACTACCGATACCACAACACAACCTTATGTCACACCAGAAACTCATTGCCTTCAATCAATCAGTCCTCGTCATATGCCATTCGACTTGTTTCCTTACAAGCCACCACAATAACCGCCAAACAAGCTGCACCAGCTCAGTGATTTTTTTTTGGCGGGAAATTACATGAAATTTGTGCTCATGCCTAGTGCAACCTGTGCACATGAAATTCAATACAAGAGACTCATGCAGGCAAACTTGGATCTCGTAAAAGTTGTTCATTGCAACGTGTTTACTACCGGCTTGTCACAACCATACTTACATGCAAGTGTGGCAAACGAATTTGTTTTTATTACGCGTAGGTAAATGGGTATCCTCCTCTTAAGCCGAAAAGAGCGTTCTGCAGATTGTCATAACAATAAGCAACCGAGGTCTCTTGCGTGCGTCCGGGGGGACTCTAGATCTTAATGCACTTGTAAGCACTTATTATGCACCAAAGGTGAATTTCTAAGAAATTGTCGCAGTACGCTGAGAGTGCTTTTATGCTTGTTTGCTTAGGCAAGACAGTTCATTAGACTCTAGCACAACACTTTCAGAATTTAAATGAACAAACATCACGGCAACGATAAAGAGCAGAAACGGAAAATGTTTATCTAGTATTCCTCTGGTGGAAGGTAAGATAGGTGTCTAGCTTCAGAGACTACTCCAATGGAGAATCCCCGTAAGCCATGCATAAACGCTGTGGTGGAATGAATTTGTTTACGAGATAGAGGTTGAAACATGTCATTCCATTGCACAGAATGTTATTTGTAGTTACGTGATGAGATTATTTAAAATTTAAGGGTATAAGTACTGTAGACTTGGGTAAATTTGTTATCATCTCAATCTTGGGTAATTCCTTAAGCGAAGAGGGTTTAAATTCTTTATAAGCTTAAGCTGAAGTAAATCGTCGTAGTCCCAACCACTGAAGCAAGAAATAGTACAGAGATCGTTGATCGAAGTAAAACACAAAATTGTATCTTCTATAGCGAGCTGAAGAGCAGTTGATCCAACAAAATAGCGGTTAGTTTCAAGGAATAGTGCGCAACACTAGAGGGATAGAATCACTGTTTTTTCTTAATGACTCTTCGAGATGACTTTTATTAGAAAAATTCTCTTAGAATTGTAAACAGGTACAACAAATATCGAGAAAAACACTTGTGAAAGTCAAAAAAAGAAAGCTTCCACATAAGTAAGCATGGGTGCTGATCCAATGTGGTATCCGCTTAACTTAGCATTCGAAGACCAATGTTATTTGACAGCTCAATGAGGAGCTCCAAAGGTACTGGTCTACAGAGTCCAAAGTAGCTACACAGGGGGGACGATATACAGAAATGGGCGCGTTTTGAGATTTATGCATGCCACTTCAGGAGTCCAGTTTTATAGAACTCCTACAGAATAGGCTAGGAATTCAGTGCATTGCGAGTAAGAAGTCAGTTGAGGACTACGTTATGGCAAATTTAAAGCGACGGAGCTACAAAAAGGTTTGATTCTAAGTCAGGCAGCCAAATCGTCTGAATCAAAGCTGATATAGCCAAGCTCAAATCACACGAAGTTGGCTCAGACATTTTGAAGCTTGGACTGTTGAACACCCACAAAATATTTTGTATAATAATTTATTACGTATCAGCGCTTACATTCCCACAACGTCTTCTGTAGGAACTGTAGGGAAGAAAAGGAAATAGAATCCATTCGCCATTTGCTATGCGATTGTCCAAACACTAGCCATCAAAAGGAAAGACACTCTTGGGAGCTATTTCCATGCGGAGCTGATCTAAGGAACATTGAGCTGAACAAACTTCTGAGATTCATACATATGTGTATCTGGATGGTTTGAATCAGCAGTCGATAATGAAATTTAGGTTCTCAAGGGTCTACTAATGGGCACAATGGACTCATCGTTAGTCTAAGTAAGCCATTGACAGCCTCCTGTCAAGGGACCCGTCTACCTAACCTAACCTAATCCACTACGAAAAAAAAAATTAAATTTAGAGTAGCCACCAATATAGTTAGAATGCTTACCAATACTGAGTTAAATCTCAGTCTTTAGATTTACCACATACAGCTTAAGCCGAGCTTATGTCAAACGAAGCAACATTGCGGTAGATAAGTTTTAAGAGCCTTCGGACCACCGAACAGAGGACGATTATTAAGTAATATTTAGGAAGTGTTGGTACGTCTTCCTAGAGCTTCATACGTTTTCTTGAACAAAAGTAAAAAATGCTTCTAGTAAGGCTTATCACAATCTCAGCGGACGACTGGTTGGAGATCGTGTACGAGTATATGTAGTGGGGCTGTGACCGAGGGTTTTTTTTGTTTTTTTTTTTCTTGTCGGGGCGGGCACACCCTACTGGAGCACTCAGACTCAAAAACTGGTCCATTGTACTACCAGGTAGAGAACCTCATTTTAATCTATGGTTTTTTCGTCATTCGTAGAAGGTCGAGAAGGAACTTCAGTGATGAGGAGCTTACATCATCAGCACTCACCACATTAGCACCGAAAATCCGCCACCTGATCCGAGCAAAGACAGGACAATCACAAAGGAAATATTCCGCCGTGTCATCGCCTTCTCCACAGGCGTCGCAGATAGGGGTATCACTTAAGCCTAGCACACTAAAGTGTTTAGCAAAGGATTAGTGGCCCGTAAGAACACTAGTAAGTTGTCTACAGCCTTCCTGCTAAGGGATAGCAACAAAACCGCCGGTTTTCTACAGACGTCAGGGGCCATTCGTTTAGTCTGCGTACATCCTGGAGGGCTATGCCACCTTCGATTGTGCTCATTAAAAACCCAATCATCAATGGAAGCTCTGACCAAGAACGCTGGCAGACCCAACATGGATTCAGGTCCTGTGACTCAGGGTTAGTGTGGTCGACTATTGGGTGGAAGGTTCGAAATGTTTATAAACGTCCGAGGGTAATATCTGTCATGAGAAAACTTATTGATTCGCCTTTCCGATATGGCTTTAAATTGTAGGTTCCTTTTATTTGTGCGGATAATTCCCAGAACAGGAATGGTCGCGAGAAGCTAGGCCACATACAGTTCGCTGTGTCAGATATTCGTACATACATATGTACCAGTACGTAACCTTAATATTAAGGATCTTCTAGCTGAAGGCAACTTTTAGATTTATCGAATAGATACAAGATATTCCATACCATAATACGAAGAGGGAAATGACAGTTAATAGATACAGACATGTGCGTCGGAAAAGTATGGCATATCGTGGAAATGACTTACTGGTAATTAGGGCGTCCTATCTAACAGTGAAAGAGTACGGTTGAGCACGAATTAATAAGCGCCTTCAAGGACCTCGAATTCAGAATGTGACCATACTAAAATAATGTGATATTCTCGATAGATTGGCTGACTTCCTACCCTACAGTAAGATTCCATACTGTTAGCCAGTTACTAACCCAAACTAGGCCTTTCCGATCAACAGCATACGTGCTTTCAAATGTTTTCTCAAAACGACCATGACATGGCACAGCCTGTCGCTTTATAATAATTACCATACGTCAACAAGAAATGATTAACAACTTTCAGTATCTTGTTTGACTAATTCCCCGCCATTTCGAATGTATCTCTTACTCCACTTAAAACGAAAGAGTGCCAAAAATAAAGTCAAAAAAAAGGCTGACTAATAGCCACTGCGACTACAGCCTAATTTAAAGTCTCTAAACCGGTTTGGTGGTGTTAAGTTTTCTTTTTCAGCTTTTTGCTGCTATTTATACGCGTATGTTTTATCATCATTTGCGTTCATTTAATTACCATAAAACAAGAAACAACGAAATTAGCAAAAATTGGCAGAATGCCGGTATCAACACAAAATTTAGGCAAAAGGGTTAACGACACTTTAACGACGACCGACGGACGATGAGACGACGGTTGAAGGAGCCTAAGTTAAGTTGCTGTCAGTAGCATGCATAGCTTAACGATGACAGCGGCTTTACTTGTTTGTGCTAAATTTTGTTTGTAAGATTACCTTGTGTTTACATATTTTGGACATGTTTTCAGTCTCTATCTCGTAATGCGTACATTATTTTGTAGACTTAATTAAAACGTTGTAAAGTAACGAGGTTGCAATATTTTGATTGCATAGTGGGTAGGTAGTGTGAACTCCTAAACATATCCACAGTGGCCAGAGCACTTAAATGCGGTGTCAGATTGACAAACTTACCTGAAAATAGAGAGGAAAAATACACATCTTAGTAAATAGAAAAAATGTGTTAAAAATTGTTAGGAAAGTCTTAGAGTTTGCCAAGATTTGTGTAAAGGGTGTTTTTTAGGGGGGTCCGGGAAATAAATTTAAATAAAAATTCACAACATTGGATTCTGACCTAAAAAATGCCTTTATGCGCTGTCATGTGACTTCTTTAATATCATGATTGAAAGGATTGTGCGAAACTCATAAGCCAACACCGACGACATTGACATAATTGACAGAACACAGCAGGCTGCCACGGGTGCGTTCGCTAGTTTTGAAGAGGAAGCTGCCAACATGGAGCGCAAAACCAAGTTTATGCGGTCAACAAGAAGGGACACACAACATCGACTGGAATTGAACAGAATATCACGGTCGACAGCTATTACTTTGAGATAGTACGGGACTTTGTCTACCTTGGCTCTGCTATGAACTCTGACAACAACATCTCAGCAGATATCAAATGAAGAATAACTCTCGCCAATCGAAGGCACTGGAGCAGTAAGATCGTATCCTGAACAACGAGGGAGACTCTATACAAGATCTTAACCATCCCAGTCCTGCTTTATGGCGCTGAAGCATGGACACTGTCGAAAGTGGATGATGATCTTCTCGTTCGTTTCGAGAGAAAATTTTTTTGTAAGATATTCGGTCCCGTTTGCCTTGGAGGAAAAGATTTAACGAAGAAATATACGAGCTGTACAGCTCTAGTCAAAAAACTGCGTATCAGTCGTCTAAGATGGCTAGGACATGTGGAGCGAATGGGCATCAATGTTTTGGCCGGCAGAGTCTTCGCATCAAACCCGGAAGGACAACGCAGTAGAGGACGATGTCGTCTAACGTAGCGTGCACAGGTAGAAGGCGAACTCAACCAACTTAAAGTACGCAACTGGAGGCAATTAGCTAAGGACCGGGCTAACTGAAGAAGGTTGTTGGCTGTGTCTCAGATTCATCCCGAACTGTAGCGCCCCCTAAGTAAGTAAGTAAGAGCACCGCGACTGGCAATTACAAAGCATATCCTATCAGTTGAATTCTTGACCACATTTCGAAAATTTTGGGCCGCATATTCGCAATAACTCGTCGTTATTCAATCGTGAGCCTCATCGCTGAACACAAGTGTGCCATACAAATTTGGATCATCATTTGATTCAACGAAGGTCCGACGCATGCCATGATCCATCGGCTTCAATTTCTGCACCAATTGAATCTTGTAAGAGATTTGGCCAAAATCCTTTCGCAAAATGTCCCAAGGTGTGGACGGACTTGGTCAAACTCCTGCGCATGACTGAGAACTGACAAATTCGGGTCTTACAACAACACTTACCTCAACTGGGGCGACATTTTCTTCAGAACGCACTGGTCTAATTCTCTTTGTTGGCCTAATGCCATGTAGCGTTAAATTAGTGTGTAATCTATCCACAACATGACGATTAGCACGTTCAGATGGACGATTATTCAGTTTGTAAAATTGACGAAGCATCCGGTAAGTTTGTGTAAATGACAACTGATTTCGCAAATTATATTCCACGATTTGGTAGCATTGTTGCGATGTAAATCTACTCGTATCCCTAATGAATTTTACTGGAAACAAAAACATTGACACTTACTAAAATGACAGCTAATTTGACAGTTGTCTCTATCGGAAACTTAGAAAAACACACTTGACAAGCATTATGAAATATTTTAGGTTTCTTTTTTTTTTGAGACAGAGTTCTACCTTGAGGGTGTCTATAGCTAAAAATCCAACGAAATTCATCCCCTTCCGTAGTGATACACATTCAATAGCACAGTCGCAGTCAAAAGGCGTTCAGCAGAATTTCCATTCTCACATAAAAATCTATTTTTAACTAAAGATTCGAAGAAGGTATTACTGATCACTTAATAGAGAAATTGAACTTGATTAAGTGAATTCCACGAATCCAATATCATTACTGAGAGCCTGAACTATTTATTTACATTAACCGACATCGGTAAGCACTTGTGTTCTATTTAAAAACGAGGTCTCACCACGTATTTCACTGTGCCTTCTTCAGGCATTTCAATGTCAAAGCTGTTTCATATAAATTTTGTATTTTTTATTTTTTTATTTTTAATATTTATGCAAATGTCTGGCACTTGCATTATTTACTTAAATCGTGTTTAACAAGTTTTTTTGCTTTTCTTGATGATTGCTGAGTGTCATCGAAAGCATTCGATACGGTGTTGAAGTCGTAAGTAGGTAGATGGAAACGTCTAGTTATGTTTACTGGGCATTGAGAATTATACTTGTTTTTATGGAGATTTTTCAGGCTTGGTATTTGATGTTTTGAATATTTTGACCTTTAAGGGCATAGTATGGTTGCCTGGAGATTGGTTTCATAAGACGGTATCTTTACATTTGATGTGTACTGATCGCAAAGTCGATGGGTTTGTTGTTTTCCTTGATCTACTCGTATGTAGTGATGATGAACTGCGAAGGTTGTTTGTGTTACGTAAAAAGCCGACATTGTATACTCCAACTAGAGCCCAAAATATACCAACAATTCCGAGTTTGCGGAGCCACATACAAAGGTCCAGTATGTTCGAGGCAACCAGTAAGCCAGGAAGTCTGGTTGACCATCAGTATGAATTCCATTAAGCACGCTAACGAAAGATCCTGCTAACTATGTGACGTTGATATAGAGGGGAACAAATGGCAGAAAGGCGCTCAGAATTACTGCAGATTAGTGACTTTATCCTCTCCAAACGCAACGTACCGTTTAAAGGCCGTAAGTCTTTCTGTAATACACTGATCGGCGTGACAATAAAACCAAATCTTCATACTTAAGCAAAACGTACGTAAGACCAAAGAATTTCTTTTTATCGACTTTGAAGCCGCGAGTGATGGAATTCATAGTCTGCAGCTCTACAGGGCAATGCCTGAATTTCGGGATTACGCTAAAATTAGTCCAGCTGTGTCTCCATTGCTAGAGAATTTGTATGTGATGCAACATGCAGTTTGGAAGTAGCCTCCGCAAAGGGACACGGTATCATATGATTTTTTCAATCTTCTGGTCAAATAGTCAGTGCGTAGGGCAGGTGTGAACACTGAAGACACTATCTTCAACAAATCTGTCCAGCTGTCGAAAGACGCAGCTGTCAGGGTACCGCAGTAGAGATTTTTAAGTCAAGTGATGAACAGGCTTAACTAGTTGGTCTTAAAGTCAACAAAGGTAGAACCACGCAAATACATATATTCTTCCAACAAACAAAACATCATTTGTCCACGGCCTAAGACAAATGGTTTAAGCTCTAAGATGCTCCCCTGAATATACACTGGCATAGTCAGGCCGTATCTTCTGTATGGTATGGTGTCAATTCCTCCAAAGCAAGCTCGGTGAACTGCAGCACTTTGCCTATGTCTGCATTAATGGCGTGATAAGGGGAACTCAGACTACCGAAATTGAAGCTCTTCTGTGTCTCCTTCCCTGGCACCGCTTCATCGAGTTCGTCGCCATGAAAGCAGTATCCCGCATTACAGCCAGTAATATTTGACGAAGGGCGCAGAAGAGGTGAGGCTTAAGAGCTTCTCAGCCCTATTCTACGCATTCGGGTTGAGGCATTGGATATCTTTTAACAGAACGTAAACGACAAAGGGGCAGGATTTGAACTAGCTCATCGTTTTCTATACAGACGAGTCTCTGATTGGTAGGCACTCGGGAGCGGGCATCTATTCGGAGGAAATGAGTGTGAGTATTACAATAGGTAAATATACTTAGATCTTTCAGGCCGTTGATCTGGGTTCGGGGACATTCCGGATAACGAAAGAGCAATTCCTCTTGCCAGTGAGGAGTCAATGACCCCCTCGTAGGTCAGACAACAACAGACTGCAGCTTAACATTCTTTACACAAGCAAGGTTGCTAGGTTGCTACTAAAACAGCATCATGACTACTGGCGACATCTTGGCAGATGCCGACAAACAAAGATGTGGATCGATGCACACAGTCCGGACAGAATCAGGTTTCTGCTTAATCTATCCAAAAAATGTCTTCGGAAACATACAGAGCTTGTCACGGGTTCGGGCCATTATGAGATGTCCCTAGAAGAGGACAAAACCGCCACACACTTTCTGTGCGACTGTCCGGCTTTCACACAAATCAGGCACTTTACCATGAGCAATTTCATCCTCAAGTCAGAGGATCTGGATACGCTCAACCTAAGCCGATCTGTTGTCTTAGCAAGAGCCTAAGAAGACTGTAAAATTCTCTGAGTAGGATGAGAACAAATATGTAAATGCTATATGAAGCTCTATTGCAAGACCCGTGCGGGCTTGACATCAACTCAATGACCTCTAGATCTCGTAAGCCCAACGATTTTTTCGAAACTCTAAGAGAACATATACCAGACAGGAATTTGTTAACTGGTGTGTAATCTTGGCTTCCCTTCTGCGCCGCAAGAAGTACCTGAAGTTCCCTTCTTTCTAAACATAGAATCAGGCACATTTGTTAAGGTTGTTGTACAGACTGATTATCTGTTTCAGTAACCTTCTGCCTAGATTAAGTCTCCTTTTTGGTTGATGAAAATTAGGACGTCAAGTCAGGGCTTTATTAGCTTTGCAAATTGTCCACTTTTTGTTGATAATATGCCGTCTTGAATACCTTCCTTGAAGTCCCTCCGCCTTTTCTTTGTCTGGTATACAATAATGCCCATGTGTCTACCACAGATTAACCCAAAAGGAGGTGTCAGTATGGTGCTTCACCAGCTTACAGAAAAATAGAAATTCATAATCGAACCCATCGAAATGTAGATCCTGAGTTGGAAGAACTAGATCAACACCGAGAGGTTTACCTCGAAGCTTATGGCCGAGTTTGAATAAAAAAAACGGGACCTCTCGCCGTAACAAGCTCTTGGCTATCCAAATTCATCAAACACTTGTTTTGAAACTGCCCAACTATATCTTAAATAAACCTCTCAACCGCCTCTAAGCTACATGAGTCTCAAAATTATAGCCTTTCTCAGCAGGTTGTAACCAGACAACCTTGTGGTTGCGTAAAGGCAGTTGCCTTTCTCTCTCGAGTCCACTGACATCTTGCAACATTTTTACAACTTCGCACTTGAAAACCTTCAAATTCACCTGAACTCCATCTGGAAAATCAATATTCGTGGTGCGCTCTGACGGTGTTTACTGTCTCAGTTTTCTCCAAAATGTCATTCCATTTAGAGCGCTCCTTATTTTGAAAGTCAAACCACCACTTAGCCAATCAACGACTCATTACATTAATTAACATTTCCATTGGGACTCATTGAGTTATGTGGACAGAACTGTCATAGACTTGGTATTTTGTTAGCTACCCCCAGCGCCCCCAGCTGTCAGCACACACACGTACGACCGCTTCCCTCCATTTGACAGAATCCAATAAACTTATAAATCAAAACGGCAAACTTACTCGCTTGCGGCTGGCACTCTGCGTCTCCTAGCCAAGCACGCGCACCACTTAGTCTACAGACAGATGTGTCTTGGCCAAAAGTAAAAGATTCATGTTTTCATGATTTAATGGAATGGTGTGCCTAGAAACCTTTCAAAAAAAATAACCGCATCTAGAGTCGGACTCGATTTAATTGAATTTATTGCCAAAGCTAGGCCCACTTTTGGAGCACCGACCAGCTACCAGCAGCTGCTCGCCGGGGCGCATGAGAAATGAGAGAGTGAAATATTATTTCGAGATATCCCGCCGGTGATAACGCCCTAGAGGTGAATAGCGGTGAAATAGATTTGTTTCGCAGGCCTCTGGCAGACAGACAGCAGTGGCGGAACACACAAAAAAAGCGCATTTTTGGATCGCGGCCAGGTATCGGTTTATAATTATTCAACTGTACTGCACTCTGATCCGCTGCGGAGTACAATGAACCAGTTACCCAGTTGTTTGAGTAGTGCGCAGATGAAAAGATACTTTTTTTGCAAATAAAACCCGCAGATTACCGTAATAAATAAAGCAAATGGGGAGCTGAGGAGCTGAGGAGCTGCTACCGCTGCAGCTGGGTAATTGGACGGCCGATGAAGTTGAAGTTGGTCAATGGTAGCCAGGATGGCGCATAAGGACTTTCACTTTCTGCAATTGTTCGGGCCACGTTGTGTGTCTTGGCATTTTGCTGAATTGCATGGTAGCTGCACAGCGCACACATGGTCAGAAAGGAGCCCGGGAGAGGGAAACGAGTTTCGTGGAAGGTCTACACCACCACCGCGCTGAGGGTACCCTGGGAACCAGTCAGCCAGTCAGCGTAGTAGCAGCGATGCAATCCAAAAGATATAAATCGTCCCATGTGTCGGGGGGATGCCAATTGCATAATCCCGCGGTTCAATGATGGGAATATTGGCGATTATACGGTGCCCAAAGGTGCTGTTGACCTCGAAGGTTTCATGCGGTCTGACCGATGTTAATGGAGTTTTGCATCATCTCGTCGTCTGATGGCTTGCTGAAGACTGACTTTTGAATTACTTAACATTTGGCTCTCGCTATGTGTGAGACCCAACAGATGCTCGCCGACATGGCTGAGGGAATTTATATTTTATTGCTGCGGTCGTTACTTCTTTTTCTTTTTTTGCGTCGAGATAAATTGTGCGTGTGATGATGATGAAATGAGCAAGTCAATTAATTTCAATTGTTTCAAGAGATACGTTGTACATATGTGTTGCGAGTATGTATTTGGGTCAAAGGGGCTATTATTGATTTTGCTTGGTAAGCACGGGAGTAGATGTACTCATACAGATGTTAGGCATTGAAGTTGGCGAGAACCCAAGGAGAAAATAGACGATAGAGCTAACACTTTCAGCACTCACCACATCAGTGGCAAAAATATGCTACCTGACCCGAGAAAAGGAAATAACAAAGGAACTGATCCGAAGTATCGTCGCCCTCTTCACAAGCATCGCAGGCAGTGGTGCCTCTTAAGCGAGCACATTAAGATTATGTCCCGTGAGAGGGCCAATGACTCTACAGCCTTTCTCGTTGAGGAACAGCAAGAATGCCGCTGATTTCTTACAAACAGTCGGAAGCATTCGTTTAGTTCACCTTCATCCTGAAGAGCCGTGCCACACAAATGAGTTCGTGAGAAACCCAATCGTCAATGGAGGCCCTGACCGAGGACTCGGGAAGACCCAAGGCAGGTTCACGCCTTGAGAAAACATCCTCTGAGCCTTGCTTATATGTACATATGTATCTCATTTTCCGCAACCCCAGTGTGACCTGGAACCCAGACAAGAACTTAGAGATCAGTCTTGCGACCAATTTCAAAGAGTTCTTGCATTTCCGAACTATTTTGGATCGGGTTAGACGGTTGAGCAAGCCTGACTGTCATTATAATATAGTCGATAGCTATTAGGATAGCATGGACCTATGTTTGAAAAACAGTGGCATGCACACCTAACGAGTACTGAAATCTAGTGTTGTCGGTCTCCACGAAGATACCAGTGCCAGATCCTTAACCAGTTCTGGAGCCATCCGTGAAGATTCGACTAAAACCCATTCCAAGATCAGGCTCCAGCCAAGACTAGTTCTGAACGCAAGGAAAGTCGACTCTAAATTTGCATAGCAGCCGAAGTTAAGGTGTCATTGCATCAGGCGGCATATCTATGGAACCAGGATATTAGGATGAGTGTTTCGCAAGTCATCGAAGCTCCAGTGCGATTGATATCAAAAACCACCTAGTCTGAGACGGTATATTGCTTTGATAGTGAAAACATGATATACGTATCAGGGGGAGATAAATCGAGCAAATCAAGCGTACTCAGAAAAGCTTCCGTCCAGCCGTGACAGCCTGTACTTTGAAGTTTAGTGTAGAAGGCAATCACATACTTATGTACACGAGAGTCCCCTCCACCGAACGACCGAAGCGTAAGCTAGAAAAAGTCTTATCATAGCCAGATCCAAAGAAACTTTTTGGGTGATAAGCCCTATGTCTTGCCCAAAGCATCCTTACACTGCCAGAAGACTGAGAGTGCCTTGGACGTCTTCGACTTGACATGCCCCAAAGAAGTTTCCTACTCATAGATCGAAGATAGGGATAGGGAGGCACGCCCTTGAGCACTGGCTGAGTCAGACCGGTCACATTCCTCCTTCTCGTAAAGAGAACAGCCTTAGCCTTTAGAGGGTTGACCGAAAGGCCACTCATAGTGCACCATTCATTGATCTTATCTAGGGCTATCTGCGCACAGTCTCTCGGCAGAAAGTATGGCAACATCATTTACGTATGCCTGAGCGTAGACGTTTGAACTATTGAGAGTATGCAGCAGAGAGTCCACCACCATGTACGACAGTAGTGGCCACAGAATACCACCTTGCGGGCAGCCTGTTGTTTGTTTCCCATAACATAGCGACCACAAACCGCTTTTACTACCAAAGTTCTGTCCATCAGCATTGCCCCAATCCACAATCCCAACGTCTCATCTACCCTGCCTTATCTAGCAGACCGCTCTCTATATCGATGAAGATGGTAAGGTAGTCTTTCTAGCAACTAAGTTCTGAACCTTCTATGACTTGCTGACTAAAAGTACCCACTTTCATAACCCATTTTTGCCATCTTCGTAGATATGTCGGAACGCCATTTCGCGTTCTATCACTGGTTGCTGCATATGACAAACGTTAAATTCAATCCAATTTCACTCAAAAAAAAAAAAATAAAAAAAAATATTCATCAACTGCTCGTTAAAGGCTCCAATGCGATACATTTTAAGATGACTAATCGCCTCACTTCACTGCTTACACGGGAAAATAATTCAAATTTCACATCATTAGTTCCACCAGCCCGAAATCTTCTCAGCAGCGATGAGCGACACCAATTACAGGTAAAATTAAGTAACACCCCTTGGGAGTCCGCATGGCATCCGTCCTCGCGGTTCTTGGATTAGTAACTCACGATTTTCCGCGGGATTTTCTTGCTGTGCAAACTAATTTTAATTGTTATACGCCGCACCGTGGAAAAGCTAGACAGTGGTTCCAAAGATAGAGGAGACTCCTCAGCAGATCCCTCCTCGTACAGGTACGTTGGAGAGTCATTCGCTTTGTCTGCACACACACTGCGCGCCGTATCTAGGGGCTTCCTATGTGGAAAAACCGTGGTAATTGTAATTAACTGCCGGTTGGTAGTAACTCATTGAATAATGGATTCCATGAGATGCGGTTGCGCAATAATGGAGATTTTTTTTGCCTTTGTGCCATTAAGGTGGCTCTTAGGGTCTCTTGTGGGGAAGTGTGCGTGGAGAGTTATGGTTTTTGGCCAATATTGGCGGTTGGCAATTGGACGTTGCGCAATTTGGTTTAACTTAATACAGATGTTTGTTTGATGAGCCATTGACGTATGATGCATATTAGTTGTATTTTCAGGAAAGTTGTTTTCAGGCTGTCAGTTTCCTTTCAATTTCCACTCGTCAGTACTGGGGATCCGCAAGGTTGAGTGGCAGCACCTACTCTGTTTAAGGTGCAATGGATACAAATCCATAACAGACACCTCAAATGGTCTTCCAGCTCCGAGAGGAAATAACTACCATAAGTCCTCATTCTTCTGACGAAAATTCATAACTATTGTCAAAAAAATTACATGTCTTATTAAATGCAGCAAGAAAGCTCCTCCTCCGAGGTGACACGACGAAAAATTAAAAACAGGGTTAGGTTTACCATCTGTCATAAGAATAATTCTGGCAAACCAATGTACATAGACTGCTCAAAGATGTTTAAGAAGCCTCCTGGCGCGATTACTGTCAGTGCATTTGAAATGTCAAAAGCTCTGCTTGTCAAAATTCCACCAAAGAACCATCCAAAACGTATTTTCTGAGAAGACCAGATGGAACGGGGACCGATTCAACTTTCTAGGAAGCAGGGAGCTACTTAGTTTGCAAGTCAACCACAAGTCATGAACATTCGTGGTGGCCCTTGAGAAGTAGGTAGTGTGTTTACTTGTGACCTAACCGGTGTAAGTTCAAACCCCCTATCACAGCCACTAAACGCAATAGAAAAGCGAATAAAACCCGAGTTTTTCCAACTACTACACCAATAAAGGAGTTCTTGCCTGGTTATACAATGGACCTTTTAGAGTCTGAATGCTTCTGTTATTTGGTTGCTTCTTTTATCAAAAAAAGGAAGGATGTAAACAAGGCAGAAATCCCTTGATCACTTCCTCCTCAAGTGCTCCACCCTAGGCAAACCCATCCTCGTGGCGGAAATGAGTTCCTAACCTACAGGGTAGAGATAGGACCCACAGTTTGGTGTTCCCTAATCAACGCCCATTTAAACTAAACAAATCTAACAGGGCTCAGAATTCTGGTAACAAAATATAGTATGTATAAGCCAAAACCTTTGAACAGTCATTTCTACCTCAAGCCAGGCTCTACTCTACTCTTTGATTTCAAACCTTGTCTTAAATTACGTAAGGAAATAATTTTATTCATGATGTTACTCACACACCAACGTAACTACCTATGTCCATGTGAGTAGTTCAGGGCCATGGATTATAAAAACTGGAGGCCCGCACTCTTTTTGATTAGAATCCTTTGAATGTAGATTGAGGCTCCAAGTTTGGTCGTATTCTATATCTGGAACAGAATAGTTATTCGAATAAGAAAACGATATTTGTCATGACGTTAGTCATTGTCGGTTGAATGTACTCAAACATTTATAATTCAATGCATTGGGAGGACCGCGATAATCCGTGGATAGATTAAGCCCCGAGTTTGATCTTGTTAGACGGTTGCATTCCCTCAGAATGATTGTCTGCAGCTGAGTAGGAAAATGACGTTAGTTGTATGTGTCGTTAGTCATTAGTCATATGACGGTGACTATAGATAAGAAACTCCAGACTGTGCATGAAGATCATTACTATTGAACTATTCGCTAGGATACCAGAGGTCTTGACCAGAGCAAGAAAAAGAACGACTAACAGTCGCCCTGAGTCCCAAATGTAACCCCGATGTCACGACAATTGCAAAGCGTTCTAACAAATAAAGTTCGACTACCTTTCCCACAGTTTCATTTCCCTTTCCAAAAACCAATAAAAATTACTTTCTTTTCCAAGCTCACGTTTACTTTCAATCGGCTGACAGCGCAACCCACCCGAAAGATGCAACGTCGGACGTGCCTTCCGGAGTGGATAACAACCAAATAAAACATAAAACCCCAGACAATAAAAGGTTCAAGGTATGTTTATACTCGTACACTCGCATTTCCCCAAACGGTATCCCGTGATTATACCGTTCAAGTCCCGCTCTTCACAACCAGAGAGAAAAAGACTTCTATCTGACAGTCGTGACAATTGAAATTCTCGGTACTTTCTCTGTGACAATGACGACGAAGACTTGGCGATGATGATGGCCCCGGTGGGTTGCAGTAGATTGTACGCGCGACAATGGATAATGAAACGACGGCGACGATGGCGATGATGGTGATGACGGTCTCCAGACCTTTCCTCTGCTCCATCGTCTTTCTTGGACGTCTTCAGCTGCATGTGTGCGCGCGCCCAAATACAAAGGAACGCCGAAATGATTAAATCTCGTTGAGTAATTTTAATGAAATGGAAATTAATTGTTATTCGTCTGAGTACACCATGACGGGGCGGCGCGGCGCATAGGTAACAAGTGGAGGAGTAGCTGGGATGTGAAATGCACCTGAATGGTTGTCGTTGTGATGACCGACCACCGGTGAGGTTAAATGAGGGCGGAACGGAAGGACTACATGTACAGGTTGAGGTCTTTTGTCATCTTTTGTGGGAACGATAGTTGGGTTTGGAGAGTGCCATGCGGGAGTGTAGAACTATCATGGAAGGGGGTAAGTAAGTAAATGTTCCGTTCAGGTCGTTATATTCTGCATGCATAAGGAAATTAGATTCAGTTTTGACATGTTTTTGAACAGTTAGGTTTCCATAGGCAGTCAACTGTTACAAGAGAAGCACTTTGAACTTGAAGTGGATAAGGGAACGATTTTTTTTAATGAGCATGCTCACGTGAGGGTTAGAGTCACTATGTGGAACACCGTGAAGTGAAGTAGAAGTGAACCCAGGTACCAGTGACGTCGAGCACAGGGAAGCAGTTCAGTTTAACGCTTGTTTGAAACACCATCAAACTCCCTTGATGACAGCTTAGAGGCTTTGCCTTCTCACTTTAAGCTATCCTTTGAGATGTGAAAGTAATAGTTAGCTAGGGGAATGGTGCCCAGTTCACGTTTGTTCAACTCTCAGCGTAGGGTTACCTACTGAACTGAGATTCCGAACTGAATTCACAGACTCCAATTATTGCAGCAATACGTGTCCAGGCTTGAAATCTATTTCATTCAGCACCATACGGTCCAAGGCAGTGAGTCTCTAAATGAGATAGCTGGACCGTCCACCGCATCATTTGCTGAGTACCATTTACTTCGCATCTATGTCCTGTACTTCATCCACGTCCACTACCTCATTCACTTCCTCGAGGATACAACGAGAATTTTCAACAATATGCCGGGTGAATCCATCTATAGCGATCTAGGTGACGTCGGTAACATCAACCATTCATTCGCGAAAAGTAATTAGTCCTAGGAGTAGACAGTCTCATCTTCTATCTCATTGAGAGCCAATCGAAACCAGTCAACCAAATTTTTCAGGAATCAAAGGGGCGCACCTTGTGCAAGACTTTCAGGTCACATGCTGTCAGATTGCGACGATCTAAAAGGAAGTACATACACACGGTTTCTAAATTAAAACAAAATTGGAGACGATGTGGAAAGATCAATAACGACTTCTAAGCACTGAGTCGAAAAACTCATTTCCTTTTACGTTTCCGCAGTTAATTTATTGAGGCAATTAGACAATTCAAAAAACGCACCGGACTAGAACCCTTTATAAGCATTTCAAGCCCTATGAGCAACGCTACAAAACAAATCAATACTTTCGTAAGCACCACACCCAATAAATTCTAGTGCCATCGTCCCCAAACCATCGTGCAACTTCCTGTTTTACAGAAAAGCCCCACTGTTACCTAGATACAGTTTCATCACCCCCAGGCAAAACACTGCATTAGCCTGACCGCCCTAGGCAGAGTGCATTACAAATCCAGACGCTCGTACGTAACTCACATATGTACGTCTGTCTGTTCTATAAAATCCCGGTGAATCTCATTAGTTCCAAGTGAAGTGCAATGATCTCCCCTGAAGTCAGTGCCGGTGGGCCGGTTCAATTTGTTCAACTACACAAGCCATACCGAACCTAAAGTAGTAAAGTTTTTAACTATTCTTTCCAGTTAACGTTGCATTTCCCTTTCGTTTCCGTTTGGCTTACACAATTGTTTCTATTTTTTTTTTTTTTAATTTATTTTAGAATACCTACAACTTTATAAACAATGCAATCAGATATGCATGCCGCCTAGACAATGTGACGTCGCGTCGTCGTTTCATTTTGCTGATTTCTACGTCGAGATTTCAGTCAACGAGCTGTCGTAGTGTTGCGACAACAATACGCTGCCGGCACGGCGGCATTTCAAACCAAAATACCGTCAGACAGACAGACGATTGGTATGGAAAACGAAAATGTACCTATCACGAAACCGGTCGAGTGCAAAATGTTCTTTTTCGACTCATGAGGCACACAGTGCCAGTGTAGTCATAGGATACACATTAGTATCTACACATAGAGTTCCGCTTACATGACGTTACGTCGTCACGGTATTGTGGGCTCTAATTTCATAAAACTTTAAGCAAATCGCTTTGGGATGGAGTTGTTTGTTTTTTTTTTGTGGAAAATATCGTTGGATGAGTAATTTTATGGATTGCACGAGGTTTTCAAATAAATTTAACAACTTGGTCTGGCAAAAAGGAACATAAAAATCAATGGAAGTGGATAATAAACTCACCTTGTGCAGCAAAAACTTGATAGAACTGTGACAGATATGTGAGGATTGATAATCTGTCTGGTACTTCGTATGCAGCCATGTCGTCAGCATCTAACAGCGCTGGTATTCCCAAATGTCTTTCAGCTGTGCGGAATGCCAAATCGTTGTTGTAGAAGATGTCTCCTTTGTTCAGCTTTTCAAATTCACTGGAAGAAAAAAAAATGAAAAATACAAAAATTGTTAACGTATTTGAGAATTGAATAGATTTCTGGGTTATTAGACCTAGAAAACAGTCAGTTAATGTATTTTCTAACAAATAGGTGGATGTATTTGCTAAAATTTAAATTAAGGCAGAATTCTTATGACCACTTTAGAAAATAGGAATATCTTCAAAAATTGTTAGTGTCATCATAAGCGTTACCTACCCATGCATGTAAAGCTCATAATTCTGAAGGGGTTTGAGGAAATATATTTCGGTGAAACCTTTCAGATATAGTTTCTCAAAAAATATAGATTTCACCTAGAAGAGCAGTTCATACTGTGAAAACTGACGTTTATATTTTACAAAATAAGACTGAAAAAGCCTAGTTCTTCTAGACCATCTAAACTTACGATCAACGACTGAAGCGAACTAGGACTTGCTAGGAACCGGGTCATGAGTGTCAGCTCTTCCGAATGCCTTTCGAGAACGAGAGAAAGCGGCGTTTTTCCGACTGCCGTGGTTTAGGTTCCATACCCCAACGATAAGTAAAACTACTGATGATTGTCCTTGGTCTGCGATTTGGGCATTACTTGAGAACTAATCCAAAATGGTTGACAGTGCAAGTCATATTCTTCCTCAAGATGAATAACGATTTTGAGGGTTGAATACCTGCCAAAGACTTTCCAATTCTCAACTGGTAGTCATATATTTTACAGCAGAAATTTTTTGTTTCTCCAAAAGATCCATTTATTTGGATCATCAGCGATGGACCCACTGCCGCAAAAGGTCAAAAGGTCATGCTTATATGTATTTCCCTGCACTCTGTTTCGCTTCAAAGACCAGAATTGGGTGTCCCTTATTACAGACTATACAATTCGTTATAAGGGGCAACTGCTTCAAGCCGTAAAGTTTTGCTTTAAGAGGCAAGAGATGTACAAAATAAAGCTTACAGAGCGGGGCTACAGCAAAGGGAAAGAGCTATTTGTTCGCTCTGAAATCAAAAAAGAGGGACGAAAAACACATGTTCAGAAGGAAGAAGATGGAATATGGACAACATGAGATCGATAAGATACAGCGATGGTAAAACAGAAAGGAGATTTGGAATTTTATAGACAGATACAAAGCTCAACCTATGGTTTCGCTACTTAAATCGGAGCCTGCAAGGACGAAGACGAAAACTGCTTCCGACACTACTACCAAATGACAATAAAATTTAAAATTCGCTATAAGTCAGTGTCGAATCCCACAGAACACAAAAAAAAAGTTTTTCACGGTCCCACCTCTCGCGAATGCCTGACAAACGTCCGAGGGTAATAACTGTTAAGAGAAACCTTCTCAATTTGCCTTTCGGATATGTCTCTAAACTGTAGGTCCCTTCCATTTGTGTGAAAAATATAACACACACAACACAAATGGTCACGAGAAGCTAAGCCCTGGACCACATACGGTCCGTTGCGCCAAGAATTTGTATTTGTATTTTTGTATAAGTCAGTGTAATGGTGTCCACCAGGAGGATGACTAACGTCGGCATAACCAGACCAAAATCGAATCACCCACAGCCAGGCTTAAATTCAACAAAGTATTCGATATCGATGGCCAAAGACCTAAACTATGTAAAACTGCAGAAAGGAACTTGTTAGGAGGTATGCAGCAGCTCATCTCTACGATACGAGCAGAGTCATATGATAGCTTGCTAATTGCCTCAACTACGTTACTGACAGATATAGTAGTCTGCGAAGCATCGCTTAGTAATATTTAAGCACATGCAACTTCAGGACGATGATCTGATTGGAAAGTATTGGTACGACTTTACGAGTACGACTGAAAAATCGACAGCCTCGGGACAAAATCTGGACTTTATACCAAATTCTAGAGAAAACTCAAGAATATCAAGCTGATACCCACCATCTATTCTTTGATTTGGAGGAACATATCCACGTCATGTTTCACTTCTGTATCCATTTTAAACTTATTCGTCAAGATTGGAAAAACTCATCGAGACTTTCAATCTCAGTAGAAGTTTAAGCCTGACTCACTTCGTGCAACTTTTTCAAGCTCGAAAAAATTGTCTAACACCACAACAAGTTCTTTCATAAATATAGATGAAACTACTTGGCTGCACTGGCGACGTTGTCATTTTGGGTCGAATGAAGCCAGCAGGCACTGACTCCCCAGCCCACGTCGAAAGAGAAACAGTCAGGGTGTTCTTTTTTTTTCTTATAAAAGCGAATAAGCTGAAGTATATGCTGTCACCAAACAGCTTTGCTCCCCACCGATGTACTGATCAAAATAGGACGATGGATACCTTAGACTGCGAGGTTGTCAAGGAACTTGTCTATCTACTTCTAGCAGGGCCGCGATAAAAAAGACGCTTTATGAACCCCACATGATCACAAAACCGCTAAATGGTGCCGATGCGTGGACCTTATTTTGGAAAAGGATCCTATTGTATTCAAGAGACTTTTTTCAAACTATTTATGGCATTAAAGTCATATAAAGGATGAAATTGCTCAAGGCAGTGACACGGTCGTAATTACGAAAATCTGCATCCAGTCCATGTAAAGCAAGTGGATGCAGTTCGCAAAGGATGCTGCCAGCTGAAGAAGAGACTTGCTGGTCAAGGCCCAAGTCCAAGGGATAACAAGCTCAAATGAGTACCTACCCTAGTCGTATAGAAGCACAAAATATATTTTTTTATAATTAGAAAATTGCTGGTCCTACGCAGCTTCTACTTTCAGGTTTCTACACCACCTGTGCCGTGAAATAATGATAGCCTTCACTCCCCCAACATGAGGTGGAGCAGGATGTGTCACATCAACTCCATATAATCAAACAACCACCTCATTCACCTCATCTTCCACAAACAACAGGTTAACAAGTTTGCGTGTAAAAAAAACCCCAGCCCTCCGTACGGCTCTCATTAAACACCAGCAACTCTGCTCCAAAAGTAATGAAAAATGCAATCAATACTCATTTAGCCAATCCTTGTTAATCAAAGGTCCTCAGCCATTAATTATCCACAGACCACCTCTTGAAATTCTCTCCTTGGAATTACAAATGAGTATCCACCGAGGGTCCTGCGAAAGCACTCTACTCAAACGTCATACGCGGAACCTCCTCAAGTCAACTTCGCTGCAACTCTTTGTCTCTTTAAATTGTTTTCGCTGAACATACCCCCGGCAGTAGAGGGAAACAAAAAACTGAATCGCCATTCTCTCATTTTTCCCCGTCGTAATTAATGAGATTTATGCATGTTTCGCATCGTGTGCAGGTAGTAGTGTTGGCGGAAGAGTACAAAAAAAACCTCGATCTGCGCTTAAATTAAGTAATTTATTTAAATTGAGCGGCATGGACATTATTTTTTTTATTTTCTCATAAATTAAACGAAAAGAAATGGAATTGCGTTCGCATTAATGAAGTAATAACTCAGAGGGGCCCACCGAGAGGCAGGGAGCCGTACATAAAATCATAAATGTCGATTGTAGCGCACAATTCAGTTGTGTAATCGAATTCATCGATGTCGTGATTGCCTCACAATCGAAGTTTTGCTTTGGCTAAGAAAAAATGGGAAACTGGCCCAGTGTTGGAGTGGACGTGATGGCGGTGTTATTGTTTTGCGGCACGAAATGGCAGCGCAAAGCCGTGCTGTTCGCTTTCAACACTCTGGAGTCTGAAAGTCAATGGTAAAGTAATGATTTCATTAGATCCATCAATCGATCACTAGCGCGCCGTCGGCCATGGCGAAATGTTAGCCATTTTGACTTAAATGTTGGTAATATTCTACTGGAAATTGGCTCTAAGTAATCACCGGATATTGGTGGCTGGCTGAAGTTGTTGGTGAGTGGGGGCTTCAATTTCGATTACGGTTTCAGTTACGTAATAATGGATTTGAAAATGAGGTAGAACTGGGTGTTATAGGCTGTTGTAGTTGGGATTTGGCAATAGTCATGGAGAAGGATGACATTTAGACTGAAAATGCAATTCAGCATCAGACGCTTTAGATGTCAGTACTTTTAAGCATGAAGGCGTTCCAGCAAGAGCATAAAGCATAGGTATATGACGCGCTTTTTCTATAATTAAAAGACAGCGATGCTAGAGAGCTCACATGGGACTTCGATGGTCCGCAAGTATGGCGATTCCTTACAGTAGTATGTCCTTTGAAATAAATCCTCTCTTAGGATGCGAATCTTTAACGCTGGGAACGTTCGCCAGCTGAGACCATATTTTGTCAATGATTTGTCTAACAGTGCTACCAAATCGCAACACATTTCTGAGTGGCGTATTTATTAACATTAATCTCCGCCTGTAAATACATCTTTCTTTTAAGGGGTTCCAGAAGCTTTAAATTCAATAAAAACCCGCATTAAATCTTTATTCTGGCACTCCTTCTGTCTGTGGTTGGATTAGCGATGATATCAAAATAAATAAACAAAATTAACAAAGTTGCATTATCCCCGTAAATGCGACTCTAAATTTGTTTATTATTCGCTTACCACATTCTCCTCTAAATAACATCATTAAGTCAACTTTTTTTTTTCCTTCAAGATGACTTCATCAAAATAATTCATAATTTCAGAGATCACTCTTAAATAAATCCCTGAGGTGTGATCTGTGTTTGTCCAAAAAATAAATAATCATGACGACATTCCTCGCGTCTGGAAATTACAAAAAAAAAAAAAAAATGAAACGCAAACAGCGCCACCAACAAAACGAAGACACCCATTATCGTAAATATTTCTGCCCAAAAAAAAATATAAAAATAAGGTCAACAACTTGCGTTGACTTGGATACACATTTTTATGTCAAGAAATCAAAAACGGCTAAGACACAAAGACAATAAAAACACATGAGGAAATGTCAAATTGACCGGTAAAGTACTCAAAAAAAAGTACAAAAACTGACATGCCAAGCCAAGCCCACTGCTATACGGCTAATGTTTTTGAAAGATGCTCTAGGGTGCTTGTCCTCTGAGCGAACATGAATTTTGCCAAACAACAACAAACGAGTGTAATGATCTCCAAGTGTCACTTGAGTTAATGAACGTAATATTTTCCAATTATGATCTTGACAGCTATGATAGGTTATGTTTTGTGTTGTTTTATTGCCGTGTGCTGGTGTGTAGTGTCATCCTCTGTTGGTTGGTCTCTCTGTGAAATTTGAATAAGCCCCTCGTGTATCGAGTGTCAAGTGGAAAACCAATGAACTTGCTATTGAACTTGCGGCATTTTCATTGACCACTTTTGTGTTGACGTTTCGTTTGGAATCGTTTTTCTTTCTCTACTGCTTCGTCTTGAGTTTTTGTGTGTTTTTTTTCTGTTCGCGCGGCTAAATGAGTTGACTGTTGTTTCGTTACATTGCTTATTATTAAGTATTTTGATGAGCGTTTGTCATTAATTGCTATTCATAGGGACAGTTGTAAGCCAAAAGGCTGAAATACCGTTTGTCATGCACCTGTGATGATTGATTGCAGGAAAATTATGTGAAAACAATGTGTGGGATTAATGCCAGGTAAATCAATTAGGGTTAAAGTATTTAATTAGGAGAAGAAAAATGTGCGTATCATGAAAGTAATTTATTTCCCAGAGGTCATGGCACACATTGAGCCCTTTGCATTTTGCTGTCGGTAACCCCTTATAAATAAGCTCTGGATAAATTGAATTCTTTGAGAGTTCGCTCAACACTGGAGATATGTTTTTTAATAAGAGACAAATATTTAAACTAAGAAAATCAACGTTTTTGTGTAAGTACCACAACAAGTCATCTTAGTCCTTTGCTTTTACTTTTATTTCCAAATCATGCGTTCCTTTCAAAAAGATTTCTTACAAAAATACTCATCTCCACTGAACTGTTTGCCTCGGTTTCACTTAGTGTGCCCATGGGTTAAGACATGGAGTGATAGGATTCTAAACTACGCCCCATGTTTAACTTTTATATCGTGTGAGAAAGCTAGGAAATTTCAGCGAATTTATGTCACAGGAAAATGTCCCTATCCCTATAGTAAGAGTTACGAAAAATCTGCAACATGAGTGAATAAGTCCACTAAAACTTGCTCCATTCCGAAGCATTTACATTTTCATTAGTTTTTATGAAATTTGCTTTTTGTTGCTGTTGTCTCATACGGTTTTACTAACCGTTCATTCAAAACCCTAAACCACCTTTCGACGTGGTCCTAAAGCTCAGCAATAATCAAACTAAAATAGAATTTTGGTTCAGCGAATACTACGAGCAGGCCAAATATTCATGAAACATGCATTTTCGATAACTGCTGAGTTATGACTTAATTTTAAAATTTAAGTTTTGACTTATGGTGGAGCTGTTTGGAGCTTTAAGGTTTCGAATTCTGAAGGAAAAAATAAGCATTTTAACGCAGTCTGCTCTCCCTCTATGTTTTTGGTTCTAAGTGCGATTTCCACTGCCTTTCACTAAGTGATCATATGCCAATTCCGAGCAAAATCTGTTATAAATTTAATAGAACCTTATTTATCGCACAAGCTATTCTACAGAATCAATCATCCGTTGAATTTCATCACCTTTTTTCTCCGAATCTTCCACCGAAACAAAAAGCCAAACAAAGTGAGTGATTCTTTGTAAGTCAAACAATAAAGACAATCCCATGTTCTCACCTCTCTTACACACATTCTATTGCTTCCAAAAAAAGCAAGTTACTCCATCATTATTAGCGCCTCGGGCTTTTTGGTAACCACATTTTTTTTACCACCTAATCGATGAATTCGCCTGAATAAAGAAACGCCTGACAGATGGGTTATTGTTCCTAGAATTTGACACTTCTCCCTCATTTAACTGTAAACTGGCAGAATATTTCAAATCTGTCTTAACAAGTAGGTACACTTGAGTTTTTCTATTACTATTGGCAGACACAGAGGCCTCTAAAAAAAGTGGCACTGGAAATTTAATTAATAAAAAAAAAACTGGTTTGGCACCATTTACAAACGTCAAGCGATTCAAATGTGTGTCAAATGCTCGCACTCGACGTACTGTGAATAAATTATTCATGTTAATAATTAGTTAAGTATGGTAAATTGAAATTTTCCCTCTTCCAGAGGAGCACACAGTGAGCATGGAACCCGTTCACTGGAAATTGTACAAGCACACACACGGTTAGAGCCAGTTAGAGCCAATTTTCCAATTGGCAAAACATGACCAATAAATTGAACCAAATGGACTGGGTTTCTTGACTTTTGGTCTGTCGTGGTCGCCATGGATATCTTGCGTGTAGTTTGTTAAACTTGTTGTCACTTTGGTGGTTTGTCCGATGGTAATGGCGGTGGTAATGCCCATATCTGGTCACTAGATCTAGATCTGGTCTAATTGATTTTTGCGGTTGCACCCAATTACAGGGCACACTATACAGCAGTGAATGGCTAGCTAATTCTAAATTATTGTAGAACGTTTCGACCTTGCAAGGTTGCTCTATGGAACCAGAGGCTGCTTTTTCTCTCCGACGACGTTGTATTTTTGTTTTTGTTTATTAGGTAAGGTTTGCTAATATGGCATGATTATGGGTCAATTTATTATTTTGTTCATAATGTGCGGGCTTAGTTTTTATATTGAAATGTACGTGGGCCGAAGTGAAGGGAAGGCTATCATATCCGGTTTTTAATGCGATTTATTTTGTTTTTTTGGTAAACTAGTTTATTCAAATTAAAAGAAAATACACGAAAACAAAAAACAGTCGACAGTTCTAATAACAAGGAGGCATCATCTAGAGGTTTGTAGTTTTTTCGGCGGCTATAGAGTTAGTTTGGCAGTACCTAAAGTACTAGATTTTTTAGTTCAATTTAATTAAAAATTCACTAAAAAAATGATTTCCCTAAAGCTGTCTTGTAAAACACTTTGTAGAGGCCTTTGACGGTGGAAACAGCAGGATGTGGTTGCTGGACAAGCTAAAGGCTTTTGTCAGGGAGCAAAATGTCATATATCGCGTAAGAACAGGTTGTTTGACGTATTTCAAACGGGAAACTTTGGTCTCATTCCAACTAGGTGCTTTAAGACCAATATGAAGACATATGACCTAACTTGCTTAACCACTTTCGTAGGAGAGCTCAATCAGAGTTGTAGTTGACTGTTACCTTTACTCTAGCTGCTGGCATGCCACAAGGATCTATATTTCCACCGACTTTCAACAAAGAACAACATTTTTTGACGACTACATTTTGCTCGGAAAACGTAGACAAACATTTGACATGTGTTTATGTTACTCGTATAGGTACTAGCACGGGAGATGTTTGAACGAACTTGGAATGCTCCCCAGAAATACGACATTTGAACGTTCTACCAGAAATAAAGAAGTCACTTGGTGCTTATACATACCCGCATTTTTTGAGATTGCAGGAGCTGACAGGATTTCAATCATTTTGCGTCCTACTGAAAACCTATGTCTTTAAGATTAAAATCCATCAAGTCTGGCCAACAGAAATCAGTTGTCACCATTCTGCAACGCCAGCAACTCACTTTAGCTGCCTTTCTAGGACCACTCCACTAGCCCAAAAAAGAAGCAAACAGAGACGCGTGATGGATGTATTGCCTTCTCTTAGACCCATTTTGGGTTCTCTTCACCCTAAATTCGACAATCCTGCTTATTTTCGTAGCCATTGAGCTGAAAATGTGACACTAGCTGATGTTCCTTTAAACAGTTAACAAATACGATTCGTTTGGTTTGAGTTCTTGGATCATTCTCAACTTAATGACTCATTTGAAGCTTGTTTTGACTGAAAATTTCACGAAGTTTGTGAAGTGTTTATGAGTTTTAAATATAATAACCCGTTGTTCCTTCATATTTACTATTTCCATCATTGACAGAAGTCATGTATGGAATTTTTAAGGGTTGGCAACTCTATATAGAAAAACAAATGGAACTAGGACATCCTATAGGTTCGCTTTTCCCGCGAGACGATTTAAAAAAAATTTGGTTTTAGAAAAACCTCGCTGTTGTCCATCCAGAAAAACTTCTCTACTTCAAGGCACAGTGGGGTTCCAAAAAAAAACGTAGCTCCAGAGCTGCTTACATTCTAGATTAATCTAAAATCGAACTCCAATTTTGTTTCATGAAATCTGGTGAAGGAATTATTCAATAAAATTCGTAGCTACTTTGTCGATATCAAGATCTCAACGTCATGTCTACTTTACAGGCACATCGGTACAAGAATACACTGATTATCAACGTTTGACAACCGACGAATCCTCTTTAAGCGATATACAGGCCTATTAATACAGAATCCTGCAATTATTCCCTTCTACTTAAAAGGGAAGCCTCTTTCAGGAGCTACCGCTCAATATAGAGTAAATGGCAACCACAGCCATCGAGTTTATTAAAGAGAACTTATTTCTTCAGTCTTCAAGGGATTTGATTAAAAAAAAATATAAAAAGTGTAATGTAATAAATAAGAAAAATTGACAAAATAGTCAAGAAGTGCTAAGGATGCTAAGCTCATGTTTTTTTTTTTTTTTTTGTCGGGTCAGGAAACACTCCACTGAAGCACTCAGACTTAACTACCGTCTTCACAAACGTAGCTCAGCGAAAGGAAATGTCCTGTGAGAACGCACATAAGTCTCATTGTCTGAGAGACAGCAAGAGCCGCTGATTTCTTACAAACGTTCGGGAGCATTCGCTTAGTCCATCTGCATCCTGGAGCCATGCCACACATAATTGGGGTCATGGGAAACCCAATCGTCAATGGAGGACGCGGTAAGACCCAACGCAGGTTCAGACACTCACATTAACGACTCGAGATAGATTTGTAAAGTCTACTGAGCGCTAAGTTTTTTTTTAATTCCCTTTCGGTAACTTCTTTCAGATACAATTTCACTCCACCTCATTCTCTGTCAATCTACTCTTAAACCGAAGCCCGCTACTTCTTGACCACACCTAATAACCCCGACTGTTTTTCACATCTTTGTTCCATTTTCTGTTTTTGTTTTATCATCTTCCCTTGCTCTAGTTTAACTTCGAATCTAGTTCATTATTTTTTGCGAGAAAAAAAGAGAAACAAAAATCTGATTACTTACATCAATTCGGGCCTAAAGTGATGGATCATCGCGCAGAATGCCAGACCGTCTCGCCACGATGTGGTCATATTGTCGATCTTTACACCTGGATAACCATCGGTCATTCTTCGGCACCACAGTTCCAAAGCTTTTGTTCCTCTTCTCTCGCCCATTTTCTTTGATCTGATATTTCTTTACTTTTTTTTTGCAGTATCCCAAAGGCGGTTCTCACGTTCTCAAAGCAAAGTAGCCGCAGAAATCAGTTGGGTTTTAGTAGTAGTAGCAGCACACAATCTTTAAAGAAAAAAATAAAAATAAATTGATTAAATAAATTGCATAAAAAAAAAGACGCTCATAGGTAGGTGCACATAAAGGCTAAGCAGCAGGCATTGCAACACTAGTCTCGAGGAGGAGATTACACGCCAATTGATTCGTCTTCGATGCGAGCGCACGTAAATTTGTGGCGTATCGCAGCACAACTTATGGCCTACAGATGAGCTGAAAAGTGAGTTTTCCTTCGACGAGATTAAGGTTCATCTGTGCCGAGGTTCGGCATGACATTTGCAAAAAGAAGGTGAGTTGTAGCTGAAAAGGTTACCAACCAGTAATTTGGCAAAAAACAATGGGATTCGGTTGAGTGTATTTCTTGGCGAATCACTAGATCATTGGTGTTGCCCACGCTGAACCTGTTTTACAATGTGCAGTGCGCGGCCCTTGTGCTGAGGGTACAGAGGTACTTCAACTGAATTCAGGTTATGAACATGCAAGTTGCACCAATTAATCAACGCAGCACTGTGGTTGGCAGACAAAAACATCGTCAAGATATGACGCCATCCAGGCTCAAGAACATGATTTCATGGCCACCCCACACCCAATGACAGCCAATGACAGCAGAATGCGTGCTTTATACAGTGGGGTGCGAATTTTTCGGTCAATTCAGAAAAATGGACATAAAGTGGCCCGATTTTTCGGATCTCAATACTTCGTCTCTGGTCAACGACTGTCATCTGGAGACGGGTAAAAAAAGTGGTGGCTAAGTGGGTTACCCATGGAAAAGCAAGACCAGATTTTTTGTGAACTAAGTAAGCAGTTCAGAAGTTGACATTTAAAGAAGGACAAGAAGTTGTTTGACCATGGACGAAGCGAAAATTTCAAGTAAAAAGAAGGATTAGCGATCGCAACCATGAAATCACAAAAAGTAACTTTTGACAACAGTAACTTCGACAGTGGTTAAAGTAAACATCGACTCCCCGAACGACACCAAGACTAACCCAAGGAAACCGCTGTAACTTCGGAAGACTAAATGCGTTCTCTATAAAACCTTTATCCTGTCAACTCTGCCGAGTGCTGAACAGATTTTGAATACTTTCGAGAGCAAAATTCTTCGTTGAATATTAGGTGTCGGTTCCATATGTGAGGAGGGCGAATGGAGAAGAAGACACAACCGTGAACTCTATGAACTGCATCAGGATGTGATTGTAGTTCAAAAAGCCAAAACACGTCGACTACACTTACTCGGTGATCGATTGAATGGACAGTAGTGCTCCAGTCCAGAGGATCTCAGCCCCAAAGTTCGAGATGACAAAGAATCCCGAGCATTCACTTTAAGGACCAAGACATTGCGGATGCCAGGGTGATTGATGTGAAACACTGAAAACAGGGTACACAGGAGGATAAAAGGCTGTCGTGTCTCAGGCAGAGACCCTCCACCGGTTAAAAGCCCATTAAGTAGCAAAGTTTCTGAACGATCTTGTATGAGGATCAATTTAAGAATTTAAAAGGACATTTTCCGATTTCAATAACTCAATAAATCTCTGCTTTGCATTGTTTGGCAAACAGCCTTCACCCAGAGAGACTTAAGCATGATCAAGAAGTACGCCATCGAGAAGATCTCAGTCTGTAAGTCGTTTCTGGTGAGGCGTGACCAACATTTGCAGTATTATACATATTTACATAGATACACAAAAGTCCAAGGTCGCAGTGTGTCTTACTTTGCAGACACAGAGGCTAAGTTTAACTAAAGCTGATTTGTAAAATTGGAAACATGATTTGCTTGCCCCTAATTTTTTCTCCTTCACGTGTAATAAGCAATAAAACATGTTTTAGTTACACACTGAGGGTGTCCCTGGACCACGTCCAAGTTCAAAATGAATTGGTGGTCCTATTTGCCTCTGTTAGCAGTTCGTTCAGATTAGTACAGAGAAGTACATATTCTCCGAAGGGCATCTTTGTGGTCCTGTTGAGGTCTTAAGGTTTCCTGCTTTATAATGGTGTCCACAGTTTCCTTGATAGTTTTGGAAATTTTTGCTCAAACTAAATTCGTACTCACTGACGTACTACTGTTTAGTTCAGCACCAAACCCCTTGTAACTAGTTCATTGGCCTCTTATTATGAGGAACACTTATGTATATACCATAAGATGCCGCAGAAACATGATGTTCAGTATAAGTTTGGATTCTTTAGTTCACTCGAACACATTCTGAGTAGATAAGACCTTATACCCGTAGGAAAGATTACTTTTCATCGCCGATTGGATTTCGTTAGACCTTTGTGTGGATACTAACAAACACATTTCTCTCGAAGCCGTCGTTTAGAATGCACTGCCATGGAAGTCTTATTGGTCAGATAATGGCGTTACTTCCGAAGTCACATCCATTTTTAACCATTTGATCATTTATGACCCTTCGCTCGTCTCAGCTTTACCTTAGGGTGGATTTTATGCGGAAGTTAAGGTCAGAGCCAAGGTGTTACATTAGATAATCCACTCGAAGCATAGCGCAAGGTGTCCAACGTTGCTAGCGAGATCCGCGGTCGGTTATTTTGCGGCGTTTTAGAAGACCAGCGCATATTAGAGCGAGAGTCCGGATGGAAAGGCTCGTTAGGATCCCCACCTTTTACCGAAAATTCTGTTTCATCCAACAGCAGCAGTAGAGGCTTACCTTACCGCATAGTGTTTCCACTCCAGTTTTGTCTACAGTTAAAGATGCAGCCTTTCAAGATTTAAAGTTGAGTTCCATTAAGCTTTGGGCACGACTGATAGTACCTGCGTACCTTTTTTAATGAATGGAAGAAACTCGATTTTTTGGGGGATTGCTTCAGTCTGCACTAGAGCCCATTATGGACACTTACTTACAATGAGAATGACTGACGTATTCTTAAACTTCCACTCAGTCTGGGTTCTAAGCATCTCTGTTCACAAAATTAGTGAAAGTCCCCATCTAACAAAGGTTGACATATCTTTCTGGGCAGTACAAAACTCCAAAAGATGCTCTGGAGTAGGTGTCATTGAACTCAGAATCAGTAAAGGCCCTTATTTGTATACCTAGTTTCCTTACAAGTTCCCCCGAGTTTGCAGTGTCCCATTAGAAAATCCATTGGGATACGTCAATTGTTTTGCTGAGGCAGATGCATGCTTTGAATCCTTTCCGGTTGTAGCATCCTAGGAGTTTCTTAAGTAGCTTGCCTCGTGCGCGGAAGCAATATGATTGGCGACTCTTCTTTGACTTTGAAGAGTATTCGGTGCCGTCAAATCATAAGCCCAGAGGAGTTCACCACCTCGGAGCATTCGAACATCCTGGAGAAATGTCTGTCGTGGGCTTATATTCAAATTTGTATTCCAATCCGTTTTTCTTGACCACATATCCACGGCATTTGCCATAAAGTTGCCATAATTTGACAGCTATCGACTGTAATTATTCACTTTACGGCTAAGCCTAAACACTTCAGCCTCCACTCACTTGGACCAAACAACGCCAATGATTGCGTAGGAGGACACTCGTCTCAGACCGTTCATAAAAGTTCAATAATCGCCTTAGCACATTGCGCTCACAATAGGCCAACTGCCGACCCCGGTTCAATGGCTTTCCTCCATTGTTATTGTTATTTATTTATTTTTTTACTTAACTTTAACAGAATAAAAGAACCACAACCTCAGATCTATTCCTAGACATTTCCCACGCCAGCAAAGACTCTCAAGAAACCACGCGCTAAATGTGGGCGATTCATCCCAAAAGGCCGCTTGGAACCTTTGTTATGCCGACACCGGCTAGTGTCATTGTTCTTGCATAACACAGCACACTCGTCGGCTGGTGTCCACCCCCAGAGACTGGTGTCCAGTCATCTCACACACGGAAGAAAAGTAAACATTGTCTGTCTGCCGAGATTGTTAACTCGAGTCCAAAATGTTGTTTTGCAGACTCCTCTCGTCGTGGAATGACATCATCGAAGTACACACACTCATCATCTCCTCAGAACCAATAACCGGCTTACGGGGGGAAAAACCCAGACCGAGACAGTGCACTTGGAAGAGTCGGAATGCTGGTCTGCTTCTTGGAACTGCCTGAGATTAGAATCTCATTAGAGAATGAAAAATTCAAATTCAAACGGCGCGGACAGGAACTGTTCCTTGGAAATGTGCATCTTTACTTGGGGCTTTTAACTGCTGATGCACTTGTCAGGAGCCTGTCAACATGTTGACTTCCTACTCTAGATCTCTTGTTGATTTGGGGGAAAATCTGTTTGCCTCCTACGGTCGAGGATGTTTAACATGGTATGTGGTCGGAACCAGAGAGGTATGGAAACAGTAGAAACATATGCCCTTCCGTCGAACATTGAACTGATTCATTGAGGCGAACTCTCTGGCAACCACATGCGCAGGACGAAACCCAAACCATAACCGAAGATAACTCCAGCTCGACGTGTGTACAAGAGAATTCCTTCACATATCATCCGCGGACCATGTAATCCATATGAAATCATCTCTTACCCATCGCGCCTTGTACAAGGTAATCAGATCCTTTTTGCACCACTCACCGCTCACCTGTGCCCAGATAACCTTGGTGTCGATGAGATATTTCCTTTGAGTCGAACAACAGTTTCTTCACTTTTTATTTCTGTTCACTCGCGCTGGCCTATAACTTAATGAAGAACACGATTCCGCGGCGATAAGTTAATAATTTTAATAGCAGAGGCCCATGATATTTGTAAGGCTTCATTTTGCATTCTCATGTTCCACCATCCGGCAGTGCTGGTTGTATTCTTGTGCGCTTCAGCTTCAGCTGCAACGAACTCTCCCATCTGATTAACCTTGCTCACACCTTTGTTTCACAGTTCTATAGTTGTCTACACGTCCTAGAGGAGGATGCCCACCGCTCTGCGGCTTGGAGGCCCACATACATATACCATAGCAGGGTATACTCGCACATAGATACGTGCTCCCTATCGCATGATGACTGTTGAAATTCATTTATTTATCGGAGACTTTGTGACCTTTGGCTGTCGTCACCTCAATCAACACCTACACTTCGTGTGCGCACCGCTCGTTGACCCTAGCTTATCAGTGGGCCAAGCTGGAGAGCACGAGAAATTCCAAAGACCAAGTCAGTGGATTGGGTAAACATCGCAAATGGTTGGGGAATGCGCTTAGTCAGAGGGGGAACCAATAAATTTATTGGCGCTTGCAAGACCAACTACTTGAGTCACCTCTTGGGCATCGCGTGTAAGTGCTGCATGGTAGGGTGAAAAACGGTGCAATTAAAGGACGTACTGACCTGAACGACATCATAGCTTCGCAGCCTGATTGTTAGCCTGTCAGTACACTTAGTCGTCATTGTCCCTACATACGCGCGAAGCCTGGCTTTCTGAGAAGATTATTATTCACAGTGCGGTGTGCCCTTGTGGTTGTTATGGTTGAAGTAAAAATAATTGAATGGCAAGTAAGACAGTGAGGAGCAAGTGTTTTCGTACAAAATAATTTCTCTGTGTTATAGAGCAGGAAGTATGACTTGAGAAAAGGGGAAATGTGGGACCAAAAAAGTACGAAATGAATCGGTTAAAAAAAGATTTTAACGAGTAAGCAAAACCGATTATGATTGTGGGCGTTGTGGGCCTAATACTACTAAGCGGATTCAGTTTTAAATCCAAGTAAACAAAAACAAACGGCCACACCCCTCAGATCCTTTCCGTTCGTGCAAAATCAAAGCCCACACCATACGAATGGCTACGGGAAGCTAGTCCTTGAAGCCTTGTATGAGGTGTTTGTGCGAAATATGTTAAGTTTTGTTGTAAATCGAGGGATAAGACTTCTTTGCAAAAGGTTAATGAAAAGAAGATGCCTTTCTATATTGGTTTCGCAATGGGGATTGGCTTTGAAAAGAGTCGATACATCGAAGTCTGTAGCACCTCAGAGGTCTCAATATAATTGCAGTCGCTGTACAACACTGAACATAACGAAGATCGACTAAAAATATTCGTTCAGTGTACTAGGTGTTCGAGGACATTAATGGAAAGAAGTACATCTATTCATGCCGCTTGAATCAAACGCTTTCTTAAAAATCACGGAATTAGTTTTGGGAATTGTTACTGACATCGAAGGCTTATCGGCGGACACTACGAGTATGTAACTCTTAAAGAAGTTGTTGCTTCAATTGGTACCTCTTAGCTGTGGCAACAGGCGTATTTTAGGCTTAGGAATATAAACCAATCAGATCCTGGAAAGGTGGTAGATACTACCTCACCCATTAGAAGCTTTGTACTATCGTGAATACCACCGATGGCCTACATCACGTCATCACATGCTACGGTTACCCTCATAACCTTATTAATTCAGAAGCACTATGAAGGCAGGCCCTTTTATGAGTGATAGGTGTTAGGTTCTTTCGCGTAAGAATGCATACAGTGAGGATAAAGTAATAAATTACAGAGTCCCACAAGGATGAACACTTGGTCCGATTCTCTTCATTTAATACACAAATGAGTAGCTTTCGCATGTTTAAGAACAGCACACGTTTTGTTTATTCAGGCAAGCAATACTGCGACGAGCAAACATACAAGATAAGTGAAAAAAGCTAAGAATTGATGCCACGACAACAGCTTGGTAATAAGTCCGTTTAAAGTCAAACTGATACACAATAATGGAGTTCATCACAAAGGAACTCAAGAGAGGATACATTTAAAGAGCAACAGCTATGAGGAAACGAAATATACGAGTGGTAGAGCTGTACAGCGACATCGACCCAGTCAAAAAAACTGCGCATCAGTCGCTTAAGATGACTGAACATGTAGAGTAAATGGACATCAACGCCCCGGCCTGTAGAATCTTCTAATCGAACCCGGAGGGACAGCGCAGTAAAGAACGACCACGCCTGAGGTGGCGTGCACAAGTAAAAGGGGACCGCAACCAACTTCTAGTGCGCAACAGAAGGCAGTTTGATAAGGACCAGGGAAACTGGAGAGGTTTGTTGGTTGAGTTCCACTGTAGCCACAGCATCGCATCTCGGATCCCTGACCGGCATGGACACACCATACTACTTGCTTAAGATAGTCAGCCACACGAAGCTAAGTTACAATAATGGTGATGCTGCTAAACACTACAGCTTTTCCGCGGGAGCCCCGCGCAAGGGTCAATCCTTTGACTTCTCCTATGGAACATTACTTACGGAGTTTTGCGACTGAAGCTGCCCGAGGGAGTCAAAGCGATTGTCACTGGTTATAGTAGCCAAGCACGTTTAAGAGATGGAGTCCGCCCCGAATAAGGCAATTATGAGAATAAAGGATTGGCTGGAGTCTGTCAGTCTGAAAGTAGCTGCCAACAAGACTGAGGCTGTCCTAATAACCAACCGCAAGATGGTGGAGTATGGGAATTATCTCCGACGAAGCAGCCTGCGTATTAGCCGGAATGGTCCCTATTGACATCCTCACCAAGGTGATGCGTAAGGTGCACCTTAGGCGACCCTCAAACCGCCAGGAGGCCGAAAGGATAAAGAAGGAGGAAACCGCAGCATCGGCAACGCTGTGGCAAACCAGCTGGGGCAGCTCCACTAAAGGCAGATGCGCCCGCAAATTCATTCCCACCAGAGAATCACCACCTCACACAGTTCCTGTCCGGCCACGGCGGGTATCGGAAATACCTCCATAGATTTGGACACGATAGTTCACCTCTGTGTCCAGAATGTTCAAATGAGGAGGATGATGCGGAGAATGCAGAGTTCTACTGCAGACGCTTTGGAGAAGACAGATCAAATTCCAGAAAACTCGTAAGTCACATGACGGGATCGGAGGGCGATTGGATGGAGATCTGCTCATTCTTAGTGAGTATGCAGAACGCGCTGCGAAGAGCAGAAGCCCAATAAGAAGAGCCAACGTATGGGCTACTGGTATCTATGATGTGATGGGTGGGGGATGTGTCCCTCCTTAATACACTCTGTGGGACAATTAGATTTGTCAAATAGATTCATTCACTGGATCAGGCATTACAAAAGCCTGTGGCTAGAGGAGCCAATTTATCGTAAAATGATCAACAGTCAACATCTGAGATACCGGAATCCATGCGATATCCTCTCCTAACAATCTCAACCAAAACGTTTGCTGCTTGTCTCGCTTACATCGCTTCCAACAAAAATAAATTCACGCGAGGGGAACTGTGGAACGATGGCGATAGCTGTTCACTTAAGCAGCATCGATTGCCCTAGTCTTATTCACTCGTCTTCCTGAAGAACTGAAGGTCCGAGAGTACCAAATTCTACTTGTGAGACCACATCCTGCTCCTTGCGTCTTTGTTTTCTTAGCCTATCCCACGATATGTCTGAAAAGCTGTCGCTTTTCCATCGAAGAGTGTAGTGATTGGAGCATTTGTCGATGAGTTTGATTTTTCACCGATAGAGCGGTAGGAATTTTTGTTCCACAGCAGGATCATCGTTGGTGGACCTTAACAGGACTCTTTGCAGCAAATATTTTCATTTTTCTTCGCCCGCTCTTACCTTTATAATTAAAAAAAAGTCGGTGTACCCCTTACTCATTCCCTGTTTGGGCCACAAAAAATTAAGATAGTTGACGCAATCCAGAGCCTAGCTTCTCGCGACCATTCGTCTTGTGCGTCTTATATTTTCGGCACGAATGGAACGTCCTACAGTCTAAAGCCATATCCGACAGCCAAATTGAGAAGCTCTCTCATGACAGCTGATACCATCGGACGTTTCTAAGACATTTGGGAGAGATAGGTTCGTGCAAAATCTTTCTTTTGTGTTTTCTGATTCGAACTTCGAACCTCCCACTCAGTAGTCCAACTGACTAACCACTGAGCCACAGGTTGGAGTAAAACTGACTAAATTTCGTGCTGAAATCTCTGTAAATGTGCTCTGCATCTTCCATGTTCCGTCATAGTAAGGAGATGAGTTTATGGACTCACCTTCTATTGGTTGAAGGCTTCGGGCTTCAGGCTCGCTCCGCTTTTCTGATCGTGTTTAGTAATTTTCGATTTTTAGGCAACAAGATAATTCCCACCAATCAACTATTCTCAGAATTTACGACCGCCTTGAGTGGCAGTGAGTCCCCATGACATCCATTGCAAGCTTCCCAACAAACTGCGTACTAATTGCGAACTTAATTCACAACCTTCCTCAAGCGTAATTCTATTCACATCAAGTCACGCAAGCTCCACCTTCACTTCAGTACCAAACCCCAGCTGTATACTCAACATAATGCCTGCAGCTATTATTAATGAAGTAAATCCACCATTCAATTCAGACGTGTAATTACAACTTAGCTCCCGTGTAACTATAACTGCACACACTATCATTTTGCATCAACAACAAGAACTTGTATCTACAGAATAATAGCAAAAGTGAAACCTTCCCTGTCGTCGTATGCTTCAATGCACAGGAAAGGCCCCTGCTGCTGCTCCTCTCCCGCCTTCGCCGAGGCAAAAAACCACTGAACCTCTCGCAAAGAATCAATATAACGTCAGTGATTTACGCCCAACAAAAGTTAAGTGGAAGTGAATATTGAATCCATTGACGTACAACCTTAAATCAAGTGTTTTATTGTTTGCCAAAGTATCTAACACACATGCACACATGCCAGATGCATGGATCTGCATCGGTGAGCAGCAGAACGAGAGAAAGTTGCGCACAGCTGTGCCTAACCTAACCTCACACGAAGAGATGAAAATGCTTTATTTGCAAATTTATGATCACTTAAAATTTAATGTTAACTTTTTGAGAATCTTTTGAGAGTGCAACAGCAGCAACACCAGTCTGGTGGGTACATCTGCATCATCTGGTAATTAACCCTAAATTCTCGAGTTAATGAACGATGAAGAGGATCATAGATACTTAGATACAAAGCAGCAGCCAAGATGACGACGATCACAACGACGACTGTAAAAGTAGTCCCGCTGAAGGCTCGATCTATGATTCTTAATCTTTGGTCGTAACAGAGACTCTGTTCATATATCCCAGGGACAGGCCTTACATTTCTAAGATGTGTACGCGATCTTTGGAGATATGTCGTATGTCGTCGTCGTCGTCGTCGCAGAGATGAAATCAATTTTACTCTGTGCTAGCGCGGCTGGAAAAGATAGATGTCCACATGGTTGCTCACATGTGGACCAAGACAACCGCCGCACAACGAACGCGATCCGAGATCCGCGATCCACGATCAGCGATCATTGATCTTATCCACACTTGACCAACTAATTACAGACTTTCTATTCAATACCGATAGCCGCTGCTGATGCTGGTGCATCTGTATCTTATTTCCACAAGTTTGTAGCGCGCTGTTGACATATGCAGTGGCACCTTCTATTTTACAGTATCTAAGACCGTGTATGTGTGTGTGTCGTATGTGTATGCGACAAATTGTGGACAATGCTAGTGAAGGTGATTCACTGAACGTTTTAGATCCGGCTTTGAGGGGGTTATTTACTAACAACAACTTGATTGAGGATTGAAATACACTGGGGACCGCTGCATCCCATAGAGCAGTAATTAAGGAGTCACGTGTTTTAGCCGGATTAAAGAAAGAGCCTTAGTTGCACCTGCTATCAACAGTTAGAGAGAAAAACGAAGATATTTAGATACTGTAGAAATCGAGAGTTTTCACAAAGCTTCTAAGGTAGAGTCTTGGATGAAGGCTGTCTTATATTCCTACCATGCTTTCTGCCAGGTGCTCAGTAACTGCTTTAAAGAAGGCAAAGAGGGGCTTAGAGATGACCAATGCTCTAGAAGACATATGCTACTACGTTGCCAGTAGCTTAGCTGTTGTTACTGATTAATTAAGACTTTTAACCTTCCAGCATGATAAAAGCCTAGAATGTTGCGCGACGCACAAAGGTCGAAGCTATCGTCTTACATTTCAGAAAGATTTAAGCGGCCCCATAAGACTTTTGCACTCGAATCGTAAAGTGGATCTACTAATATAACCCCAAGTCCAATGGTCAGAAGTTGGCTTCTCAGGAGAAACGTCAGTTAAAAAGGTTATGGCCTCAGTATGGTACGATGTCAAAGAAGTTGTCATAATTTTTGAAATATAGGAAGGCAGAACTAGGAGCCTATTCGCCTGAAGAATAATCTGTATCCCGGCGTTTGGATATATTGGCAGAGAATATGCAAGCCACATGGACAAGTAAGCACAGTAAGATAGATACTTTGGAAGTATGCTAGAACGAGTTATATGCAGGAGTCTTCCGAAAACTGTGGATAATGCAAACGGACTATAGGACTAGCAAATTTAATTTCAAAACATTTTTCAAGCTCCAGACGCCGAAAGTAATGTTACCGACAGTATGGAGGAGATTGCGAGCAGGTTGCAAACGATGTGGACGAGTAGTGACCCTAGACTTAAAAATGACCCACATCGAAAAAGGAATGCTTTTATCACAAACAGAGACTGGGGGAAGGAAAACGCCATATCAAATGGAGTGCCGCAGGAGTCTGTTAATGGACCCATATTATTTAACGTAAAGCACCATGGCATTCTGAGGCTACAAATCGCTAAAGAAATCTAAATTAAATGATGTAGCGATTGTGTTAGCTATTTAGTTTCTAGAAGAAGCTGAACACACTTGCAACGAAGCCATCCAAATAGTCAGGCAAGGCTCCTCCATCCAGCGCTGTCGAGGATAATTGAGGTTTTCAACATTGGGGTTTCCAAACGCTGCCAAAGACTGTGTCTATTAAGAGTACTGCGATCTATTTTTAAGTTTGCCGCGTCAATATGAGGTTATCGTCTACCGTTCATGCAGACTAAGTGTAGGGGTACTGCTTCCAAACAGGGTTCCATAATGTGACATGCGTTGATGATGTGCTGCTCCCAGTGGATATTTTAATGGATAAACCACAAAAAATATACAAAACCAGAGACCCGGAAATTCGAACGACATCTAGAAAAGGCAGAAAGGGTGGACGGGCGCGAAGAATAGCTAAATGGCAGCAGAGGTGGAACCATGTCGTGGAGGGCAGATTGACCGACCATCTGAAGTTGTCTTCTACCTAAGTCAGCTATAAATAGGGCTGAGTTTACTTACATATACAGACAGACATACGATGACTCCATCATCTTTCCAAACTGTGGATGAATTCAGCTAGATCTTTGAGGTGCTTGCTAAATTAATAAACTGCCATCAGTAACACCGCCAGCCGTGGCCGAAGTGGCTATTGTCTACTTCTCTTTCACCTTACCTCTGCGGTAAGTTAGGTTAGGTTGGCTATCCGCACGGGAGTGCAGACACACTTAGACCAGTAAGATCAAACCAATTGGCCACTCAGGGACTAACAAAACCAACCGGAGCTTTTGATAAACCGATGGATGCACATGACGCCTAAGGACGCCAGATCGCCAAGGTCTTCAAGGAAGGGGGACCCTAAATGGAGCATTCTTTTATGTAACAATCACATAGGGCAATCACATAGGAGGCGAAGGATGGTTTCCTTCTCCAGGCAGAATCCTTAGAGTAGTACCCTGTCAGGCGAGCTCGTCTGTCCTGCAGTTGCCTGTACCTCTGCGGTAAGGTCAAATGCTTTACTTTTCTGGTCAAAAGCGAGAAATCTTTGAACTGTATTGCCATCAGTGACTGAACGGCAGACAATATTGTAAAGTCTGCACAATATTTTCAGTGCTTTCTGAAACAGTCGATCCCTGTCCTAGAAATCGGGGTACACATTGGTACCTGACCCTGTCGACCATTAGATTCAAAATTGAGGACTCAAGGCTACTGGAGTTCATGACGTATACTGCACAGATCTGACGTTTAAACGTCAAGAATAGCACCCTATGAGAACATGGGGATCGAAAAAGAATCGGTTAGTCTAACATTTTTTCCATGTTTTCCATCGTCGTCTTCCATCTTAGCTCATTCTAGTTCGATAGCAAACTCGATGCAAGTTCTATCGAAAGGCGAAGTATGGTACTCAGAAGCTCCTGGCAATCAGGATTTAAAAAGACTCGATCTCAGTTAGTTTTCAAGAAATTTCAATTATCGAACTTTCCATTCTTCTGCGACTTAGGATCAACATGGATTTTTGTATCTATTTGCTCAGGTATAAAAAATAACTGCATCTACGAGCTTCCTGCCTGTCGCCTGAACAACATTCCATGCTCATAAAAATGCGGTAACACCATCGTCTCCCAATATCTCAGTTCAGATACACTTCCGACATAACCCTCCTAACCAGACCCTCCCTTCTGCTGGCCAATTTCATCACATTGCCCAACTTGAACCCATTCCTGACCACCATGTGCGTTAATATGAACACATTCTCCTCTACACACCATTGTTAGCATAGTGTAATCCGAGCTTAAACGCGCCCAATAAGACTCCATGCACCAAACGTCCCCGCAATATGCCTTCGACGAGCGTAAGACGGCCGCCGGCCGACAACACTCCACCGCAGCAACATGAACATAATTTGTTTGCGATAAATAAATTCTTCGGCCTCTGGACACCACCAACATGGAGCAACATGGACATGGAATACTCCACCAGCAGAGTGTGTGGACATTTAATACACTTTCGCGCAGGCCTGGTGCAAATCTGCACCACGCAGGTATACAAGGTTTACACTAAGCGACATAAATTTGACCTTGTGGCGATAAATTATCGCGACAATGACGACATGCTACAGAAAATCGGTGTTGGACTGCTCGTGTTAACTGGCGCTAGGCTACCTTTACGAACTACTGTCACTGAGTAGCACTGGCGATTTGTCACAGTGGGCAGAGATACATTGGAAAGTGTTTTGCTATAGATACAGGTAGGTAGGCGGTAGAGGCTGCTATTCAAATCTATTCTCTTCTGTGTGTGTGCGTGCGCGTTTAGGTTTTTGTTTAGTGGTAAAAGTGAAATTAGAAAGTTAAAATTTTTTTTGTGTTAATTACGTTACTTCTTCAACGCAAATTGATGGATCGCGGTGCAGTATGGCGTGTAAATGAGTGCAATGTGCAATGAAGAAAAATTATGACGGCCGGGGATGTGATTAATTGCTTTGGATGGCGGGGTAATGGGAGACTAAGAGTAGATGCTAAACGATGTCGTTGCAGATAATCGAAGAAAGTCGTCAATGTTAAGAGAGAAAAAGTTGCTAAGAAAAAAATTCAAGAGTTCCACAAGAGTCCCATTTGGGGCCTCTCTTTTTTTCGTAATTAGAGTGTGGTTGACCTGTGGAAAATTCAGCAGGAAATAAGATCCAAGCGTGGAAATTAATGAAGGAGTTCAGCCACCCACAGAACTTCTTAGGATTAGGAGAGAAGGTATTAGGAAGTTGTCGGCTTCACTGCTGCTTGCGATATCATTAGCATCCCCACAGAAACAGAGCGCATTTGGCTGTAAGTTGAATCAGATGGCAAACGCGTCCTAGAAACATTTTAAGCCTCAAGTATATTAGAAATATCTCTGTCAAGTTCCTATTCATCTCATCAGGCAGATAAAGTGTCTCTTGAGGTAATTGTATCATATGATGCTCTAGATTTTTCCTGCTGTAGTGGGAGGACACTGTCGAAAAATGGGTTTGTTGAAAAATCTGTACAGTAAAGCTGGTTCTAGGGCCACGGAGGCCACTAATCGAATAAGTCAAAATTTTAAGGACTTGTTTGGGCTCATGAAGAAGCTATATGTATGGTACCTGCCATTTTTTAACATCTTTTTTTTAGATTATTAAACTAAAGCTGACCTTCTCGTTCAGTAGCACTGCGTATTCATTGCTGATCCACAGCGCCAATAAATAAGAACAATTTTTGCTACGGAAGTAGGATGGAAATTTGGTAAGTCCTGTCGCGAAACTTACTGGGAGAAAATGCTTCTGACTGTATATAGAACAACCTGGGCGACAATGAAACAAGATTCGTCTCTCACAAGACTAGATACATCTCCTTCTTAGGTATGTACGTACTTAGGTAGCACTACAGTTTGGGATCACCCCTGGCCTCAACCAATAAACCTCTCCAGGTAATAGCTTACTGCCTCCTGCTACGCACTTTAAGTTGCTTTAAGACCACTACTAAAGATCAGACGAGGCTTGAGGCGTTTGAGAAATGTTATTCTTCGTTTGATTTCTGCGGTGGTGTTGTTGTCAGAAGTAACAGCGAAGTCAGGGTAGACATAGTCTCTTACCGAAGTTATAGCCGTCCACTTTGACGTTTTGTTGGATCCTTCGTTGTGTGTCTCTTTTTTGACAGTACATACTTAGTTTTGCCTTAGTTTCGTATGAAACCCATTTTGGCCGCTTTTGCCTCCATACTTGCAAATGCAACTGAGTTCTGTCAATGCCGACGCATGCAAGTATTTGTACTGACTTTTCATGTGCCTCGTGGGTGCCTCTGGTGTAAACTCATGAGTCTTCGTACAACTATTTAAGAATGATACTGAAGAAGTCATGACAGTACGTCATCTTGTCTAACTCTGTTTTTTTGACATCCAATGTCTCGATGGAGTAGCCAGCATTCTCCATGGCGTTCCTAGACAGACGGGCGAGCTTGTCAAAAATAAGACATGACTCGTTTTAAAAATGGTGTCGTCGGCGGCTTAAAAATCAATAAAGAGATGGCGTATATTGACTTGAACAGGGGTTTACCTAGAAAAATCTGGTCGGTCGGTTCCTCGCTGACACTTTTAGAAGCTGAACGTTGTGACTTTCTTTTTGGCAAAGGGCACAGCAAGGAAATGAAGGTCATTCTATAACAAAGTCAAGGCAGTCAGATAGTCAAAGGCAAAAAGACTTCCTTACGGAAGTGATTACATAGCTAAGATTGACTGAAGATCATTGCAGTGTCGAAGAAGTTCAAGTGCAGTCTACTTTCTCTGTAAGTCCAGGAAGGCATTGACTTAACGGCATAAAATAACCATCCGAAAAAATTAGGAACAATATCTGAACGCACATGATATTGACCAGGGGGTAAGGTATGATTTGAAAATATCGATTGCCTTCAAATTCTAGCAGGAGGCTACTCTTTCCTAAAGTCTTTCTTCTGACAAGATTAGATTGTAGATTGGTTACAGTAGTATAGGCGCACTGTGACTTTTTTAGATCTATTGTGCTACCTCGACTTGGAGCTCTAGTCTATGAGATACTCGAGCACCTCCTCCTTGCTGAATCGGAGTATCTGGAGTGGATCTGACAACGGCAGATCTTTTTCTGATAGTTGGTAGGCATTCAGGTGTTTCCTTCTTTTGTGAATCAGTGCTCCACATTCCTTTAGAAGGTTTCCTGAACCGCAGAATCTACAGTCTCCACTTTGCTCAATAACCAGTTTCCTGATATGCTCCAGTGACCCTGTAAGGATGCGCAGCCGAATCTTGCTGATGTTCATACAGACCTTCCACCTTTTCCGGTTATGGTTCCCGAGAAGTTCTTTGCCCTGTTTTAGTCTAGGGAGTTTCTCCCAAAGTTCTGCTCTTTTGCAGTCTTCTTCCTTCCTTGTCTCTTTTCGTATCGCATGCAGCCCCAGCCCACAAAATGGTTCCAGGTTCCGTAAATACGGTTTCTAGTCTGTCAGCTGCTTCGTTCTCCGTGACCTGGTACCTAGTAGAGAGTGACTCTGTTGTTCTCACTTAGTCAATTTATGTGTAGACCTGATATCATAACTGCCTTAAGCCTTGTTAACGGCTTGTCTATCCGATAGTATTGCCAGCGATACTTTCTATCGCCGTCAAATTGGACGCGTCTTTCGATTGCGTAGATTTCCGCTTGGAAGACACTGGGATGTGTTCCAATGGCTTCCGAATAATTGAGTCCGGGGTGGTATACACCTGCTCCGGTTCCTATTGATGTTTTCGATCGGTCTGTGTACCATTTCATGGTGTGTTTCCCAACTTAGTACACCCCGGCTTCACTTCTGACATACTACTGGTTTGAGTAGTTGCTGACTTTCTAAGTCACAACTTCGACTGTGGTGCGGGTATGTGGATTGTCTTTGTCCGAGCTCAGGCGTCTACGATTATTATTGATTGTTGCTGCGTGCCGGTATGTGGATTGTCGTTGTCCGAGCTCAGGCATCTACGAATACGATTATTGATTGTTGCTGCCAATTAATTGTTTTTTTTTTCGAAAATTCGTGACTACCACGTGAAGAAAGCGTCATGCGGAGTGCATTTTTTTGTGTCACACTTTTGTGTAGACATCTCACATCCTCAAGCAACCCACATCAGTCTTGGTCGAAAACTAATTCCAAAACTTTTACACTTTGACATCTCGGTCTTTGTTATCCCCGGAAACCCGAGCAGCATGTTAAACGATTTCATTACAAATTTTCCATGAAACGATGAAGATATTTTCAACTATGGTTGTCAGGAAAGGAAACCCTCATCATATACAGCTCGCCCCCTGCTAATCCGTAATTCAATCTCAAGTTTACATATTCAAATCATGTCATGCATTCGTAATGACATTTGTTCATCTTCTTTCTGTTGTATCTGCTGGTGCTGTCCAAAATGGACATTTTCATCGCTTCCACCGTCTTGTTGATTGTGTGCTTTCTATTTATGAATAACAATGGGCGCTGTTCATCGCATCGCATCGTCTCGTTCGGGACGGGACTAATGAAAATCAAAAAAAAAAAAAAAACTGTCAACTTGAACTTATACTTGAAAAATCCCCTCGCATCGTGGTGGTGTATCGCATCGGATAGATAGCAGCCAATGACCTTAGGTTAATTTTCAATTCAAAATGATGAACCTGACCTGACTGGCAGATCAAAAAGAAAAGAGCTCCGACGACAAGAACGTCAGTGAAAGCGGCGCGGCGTGGTCCTAATCCCATAAAGATGCAATGTCACTTGTTGTTGCACGCAGCACGTTTTCTCTGTAAGCCATGAATGGAAGGGCCCAGCCGAGCCCAAGGAGGAGAAGCCAAAACCTCATTTAATTTATTTCAGGTTAAAATTTCAGATTATGGGGTCATAATTCGGATAATTGAGCGGGTCAGAGATACTTTTTTCTCTCCTGTCGTTGCAGTTGAGATACTTTGCCTCGGTTCGGTTTATTATTTCAACAGTTTTGCTGCAATTAATGCAGTTAAGTGGCTGGAAATTGACGGAATTGTTGATTTTGTTGATTGAATGCATTCTGGCGGCATTGACGACGGCTGATGAGATTCGTTATGGAGAATTGAATTTTGAAAATTTATTGTTGTTTTGGTTTTGAGTTGTGTGTTTTTCTGGGGGAATGTCCCCACTTGAGTGGAATTAAGTGGATTGATGTAAGACATGGATGGGTGTTTCACAATGTGTACCAGTTGTCAAGTACATTTGGTGGAGATACTTGTATCTCAACACCTGCAACGTTGCGAAAACCTACCAGATTTTGCTTCGGCACGCTAGAAAGGTTTAACCTTCGCCCGGGCTAGCTATTGCCTGGTAAAGTGGGCATGAAATTGGCAAACTTAAATATCAATCCACCTCATTCAACCAAATTTTTGTTTTTAAAAACATCGTCCTTACATAATACGAAAACAAACCGTAAAGTAGAAGTTTGATGAAAACCAGTAAAACACTTCTTGAGATACAAGCGCACAAGCCACAAACTTTCGGTCTTTTACGCCTTTTTTAGGTTCCAATAAACATTTTTATTTGTTTGCATTTATAAATACTTTCCAAAAAGAAGTATCTCATTTACAAAGATACACCTATTTGGTTGTGTCGTGTGTGGTTTGTTGATGGTAAACGTTTTCTATGTTTAACATTTAATATTGACAATCTGGCGAGGAATACCTGGCGACGCGAATGTGCCAGTATCGGTTTAGTAAGCTGTGAGGTGATTTGCATAAATTTAATATTTTCTTGCGGGCGAGTGGTCGTTAAAGTTTATATTTGTCTGCTAAATCTACACTGGCTGGCATTGTTGCCGCTTTCGTGCGATATTAGCGAATTTTGATACTTTTTTGTGGATAAACAGCAAGATCACGCTACTTTGTTGCGTCTTTTTTTATAGGATACAAAAAGATATCCCCCAAGTGCTGTATTTCCGCACATTTAGTCAGAGATCAAGGGATATAAGTTGGACGTCTGGGGACTATCAGAAATCATGTGGTTTGATGCATGACTTCTATTTCATCCTCAATGCATAGGCGTGGATGGTGCAGACATCCCCAACTTCTATAACTACAATTCGCGGGTTTCACTTCTGTCGGAGGATGGTTGGTGGTTGGTTATTTTGGAAGGCTAAAGATATCCGCATCGCGTAGGCCGCCATTTGGGCCCGTTGTATTCTGCTCTAGAGAAGCTGTCTGGTAGAAAAATTTAAGGGTGGTTTAATTTGGGGATATAAAGTCAGATGAGGTTCATTGTTCCGGGAACTTCCTGTACTTCTAATAAACTCCAAGATTTTTATAAAAATGTAACAGGGCTGGACGTATCTTCCCAGATGTTTGTGGCTTAGCGCCCCTGTATCAGGGCCGTCGCAGAGGAAGTGTTCTAGGCTTTCCTCCTCTTCCTCGTATACCGGACAAGTGCTAAATGTCACCAGTCGTAATATATAGGTGTATTTATCTTATCTATCTTAATTGTATTCCGCCTAGATCGAGCACCCTCTTTGCCTGACGGAAGCAAGGGCGCTCAGTCATGGCACTGGCAGATTCGCAGGTTTTCAGTCCTTTCCACATGTTCTCGTGGTGTTTTGCAAACGAACTGCTGTATGTGGTTTTAACAACCTTCAAAGCTTCTCCTATGGTTGAAACCGTAGAAGTATCTATATCTATGTTTCCCGCCTTCTTTCCTGCCAGTTTATCCGCAGATTCGTTCCCTGGTATATTGCACCAGGTACCCAAAGAAGGTTAGTCTGGGAGGAGGCTGCCAAAATATTAAGTTTTTCCTTCTATCCCTTCACCAATTTTGAGTTGGTTCTTGGGTTTGATTGTGACTGTCCGAGTAGATGTTCATGCTATTGGCTTGGGTTCCGTCGAATCTGTCAGGGGAAGTTGCTTTAGATAGACAGGCTCTTGCCGGGCTTAACACTAATAACTGGTATTATAGACGCAGGAATACATTGCAGGTACGCTGTAGACAAGTACGCTGTTCCTCACATTTAAGATTCCATACACATAGTAACGGATCAAAGGGATAATCGATTGGAAGAAGTAGTACAGTATCTAACTAGTGCAACCGGGAAACATACTGCGATTATACTTTCTATGACCCACAGCTATGTACCTATATTTTCAAAGGTTTTTTTTCAGGTTCTTAACGAAGCTTTGCCATGAACTAAAATGACAGAGAGCGTCTTTCAAGCACTTGTAGAAAAAGAATCATCATCATACTATCTCTGGTAGACTGAAAGAGGGAGAAAGGAGGCAGGCGATCTGCGATGATTTTTATAGTGAAGCGGTGTTTCAAGCATCTTAAGCTGTTTTTATAGCTTTCGTTTTGATGAGAAGACCCAGCAAAAGATGCAGTAACTACACTGGCCATAGACGTATCATCGAATTTTGCCAACCGGACAGTGTTTCATCAGACTGCAAATGCAGATAAAAACCAACTTCTCCTAAACCTCAACAAAACCCAAAAAAAAAATCTTAAGCTGTGGGCCATACACGAGTCAATAAACTATGTTTACTTGGGGGAAGAGATGTCACTATTTTAGGACTTAACAAGCAACTGGAAGATACAGGAGTGGCCTCTCGGATCGGTCATATTATTGGCTGAGATAACATGAGATATCGCATGGAAAACATCGTTGTAGATGTATTCAGCTCTTCAAAATTGAGTCCCACGTCAGAAGAAGTACCATTAGTTTCGATTAAGCTATCATAAAGCCTTCCCGTGGACATTCGTAGGTATAGCACAAGTTGATTAATTTTGAGCGATCAGACGAGACTTAGTTCGGAAAGCTCTTTAAATAGCCTTCTGAATTTGATTAGAATAATTTTGCTAACCCATGATACCGCGAGCCCTAGTTTACTTGCTAGTTATCAAACTCCTACGTAGTTCCACATTTAGAGAGCCAATATTCCACATTCACTAAGAGGTGTGTAGTGGTTCCCCCAACTAACCTGCTAAATTTGTTGTCCCCCTTTCGCTGTATGTATACCAATTTTTTGAAATATGCCTTCAACCTAAAATGACGCGTCGGGAAGCCATTCAGAATGCGAGACCGATTTTTACGTAAATTTATGAAGGCTTGACTTCTTTTCCTATTAAAGTTCTTAACAGCTGTTTGGGGTTCTCGGCTCAAGGAACCCTAAATACCCTACATACCCTAAACGACTCCAAGGCGCAGTTTTCTGAAGTCTTATTATTTAAGGAACTTTCATGAGAAACAACGTCCGTTGCACTTGAGGAATATGCCTCTTGGACCACTATGCCTTCTATTTTATTGAACACCCTCTCTAGGGTCAGTTAGAAGCTGCAGTTTGAGGTATTACCAGGAGCAAGTTCGGATGTCCCCTTTTTCTTTTCATGTCGAATGTGCTACCCGAAATTTAAAGCCACTCCACTTATTCGGTGTCAGTGGAACTGACCATTTTCGAATGACTGGTCACTCAGACGTCTTGTGCGTCATCATAGTTTTTGTGTTTGCTTTAGTCGGGCGCTTTCAAAAGCGCCAACATGAAACACCTCTTGACCAACGTGGTTTAAGTGTCCCTTTCTTCGGCGATGAAACTTGAAACCCCAGCTTGTGACGACCATAAAATAAGAACTCAACAAAGCCACACTAACATAATTTACTCGTACCCTCGTGTGTACATAAATCTACGTGTAGCCTAACTCTTTATGCAAAGAAGATTCTCCAGAAACAATCAATCTGCACCAGTGACTCACGAATGCAGGTATACATGCCTCCCTAAAACCACTACCACCTGCCGTCCGTCTTCACGTTTGTAGCCTTCTTTTGCCAGACAATGCCCACGGTGTTCAATGACTCAATGGAATTACACTCCTTGCTGTCTCTGTCTGCCTGTTGTTGGAAATCCTTTCGACCAACTCATTTACCTCGAAGGTTCTTACTTCAACAAACATTGGTAATTACCTAATAATAGTCAAGCCGACAGGATGATGTGTGATTGCTTCCAGCCAGAGTCATTCATTCCCAGTTGCAGTTGCATTGTGTGTCTGTATGCGTCAATTTGAACGAACTATGCATTGGCAGTTACCACCACTATACCATTGTAACCACAGTTACTACCGCCGCGCTATAATGATTTGCATCCTTTCGTGGTTTTTGCATTGATGAATGATGACCGCCACAGCATGCGGAATGATGTTGTTTCCATTCGAGATGATGTTGCTCTTTGGTTTCATTAAATTATTCTTCCCGCAAGCGGATGCTCTCTGTGATGTTAGGAGGGGGGCTTCCCACCTAGCTATGGTGTGGTGAAGGTTATATTATTCCAGAACAATTCATTAAAAATCATCTCCTTTGTCCCTTATTCCTAGAAAACTGATTGTAAAGACATGGTTACAGGGAATCGTACAGTGAGTCATTCGAACCCAGCGAAGGGATATGTTTGGCTTTCATTTTGAAATTGAAGGCAGGGAGGTCGATCGATTTTTTGGTGTGGTCATGTGGAGAGCCTTTTAGAGAAGTACTTGTACTTCAACATGGAGTCCTCTATAGACGAGGGCCATCTAAGCCGATGCCAGTAAACCAATTCGGGGATGTGAGCGCTGCTGTTGGTCCATTAAGGACTCCTCCGCCACCATCTCTCACCAGTCTTGAAAGTTCTTTACTGACTTGAGCTCCAAATATGTAGGAGTAGCTCAAGTAAGGCTTACGCTGGTCTGCCTGTGGACGTCTCCGTTGATTCCATAGATGGAATTCTTCCGCTGTACGTTCTCCTTCTGAGGACCTTTTGTTAGACATCTGAGCCGCAATATTGTGGGTGAGGCCAGCAAGAGAAGCCAACACAACCTAATCTAATGTAAACAGTATTTCCGATGAATACGCTCCACTGGACGTATGCTAAATCTGGCAAAGACGATGTAGAAAGCAGTCCCTTTTAGATAAACCTTGTGGACCTTGTTGTGTGATTTATGACGGTCACTGCAAGGCACACCTTCCGGAGCGACGATAAACTCTAAAATACAGAAGCGTAGGACGTCCGGGTTGAAAGCAGTATATGGACACAATCGCGTAGAGGACATTCAAATAGGCCTCCAATTGTTGCCTGCTTTTAGAGAGATAGGGGTTTCCCAAGCCTCCCGATAGAATCAACGAGCCTAGACTTTAGGAATCAGTCTGAATGCGGTACGATGTTCCAGCCTGACACGATTGTGGGACAATTTTGAGCATCAACTCGATTAAAACGTGCATAAAAGATCGAGCAACCACACCCTAACTTATGCTACCTTAAGCATACCTCACTGTATCGAGTCCTAAACGGGAGTAGATGCACTATTTCTTTAGCTACACCCTGCACTGTAACTTGCCCTAATCTAGTTAATCAGCATCCTCTACTGTCTTTGTTTATAGGACTTTAGCAGGACTCTGAAGATCTTCAGTTTGAAGAACTAGTTGATCAGGACTGTAAGGCGGTATTTCAATTCTATTCCAGCAGTACGAGCACAAGATCAGTTAAGTAAGATGAGGGGAACGTACCCCACTGCAGAGCAAAAGAAGGTGGAGAAGGTAACCTTAAAAGCTGTTTAGGTGGCGACACTTTGCCTTGTTCCCTGTCCCATCTCCAGCTCGCGAAATGCTCAGAAAGTAAACTTCGTCAAAATTCCTGTCCGAATTCGCATAAAAAAAAAAAACCCTTCCCATCCTACAGACCCCACTGTTCCCCGTTCAAAGTAAATTTGCAAACACACCGATCATGCAATTGAACACCCCGAAGCGTAAATGGCAGCACTCTTTGATCGATTGAATGCCTTTGTGTGGTTCTCCTCTCACTCTACTTTAAATGCAGACTCATCCCTCATTCAGAGGGACCCCTTCATGGTGCGAGGTTATTATACCGTCACATACGAGTACCTAACCTAGACCTTCGCATCGACAAACTTTTCCCCGCATCTCTATTACATGTTATCGATTACGATGTTATTTCTGCCGCCTCTGGTGAACGTGTTTATTCAGAGATTTTCCGACTATGGTGTCCGGTTGACTGGGCACGAGTCGCGTCATCATCAAAGACACAACAAAGTTGCTCAAGGAGCACCCTGCCAATCGTTTGAAAAAGGATATCAAATACAGTTTGACCATTTCATCATCCGAACTAGTCCTCAGCACCCGTCAAATATAGCCAACACGGTCGTGCCACAACGTTTCCAGTGTTTATCTTGGACAGCTCTCCAGTGTGGCTTCTTGAACGTGGTCCGATCTCTTTTGAAGTGGCCCAACGGAAATTATTTATCTCGGGTGTGTCTAGTGCGGACTTCAAATGTAATCGTGACTCTCATCGAGGTTACCGAAGAGCCCATTAAAAGATAATTAAACAGAGTCGATGACCCAGTGCGCTTGATCGCTAGGTTCGACTTCGATTGATTTTGCTTTCGATTTCGATTTCGAATACATTCGGCGGCGGCGCGCGAGGCGGTCCAACTTACTCGTAAGTTTATTTATTTTTGTCTGTAAGATGCGGAGGTTTCTCCCGCTACGCAGATAATAATGAATGGGATTAGAGTATGAATCAAAATGTATCTATTGGATTGATTCGAAGAGTTCGAGTGGTGAAGGGGACTCGGTACGTAGGTGGAGGATGTATGGAGTTTTAAAGTGTTCTACTTGAACGGTTTGAGGCTTAATGAGTGCGTGCGGTACTTAATGAGAGCAATTTGTTCTTAATTACAAGCGCTTTTGAGGGCTCGAGGCTAAGAGGGTTCCCTTAAGCTATGTAAGTCGTTTAGAAGAGAGAGAGAAAAAGAAAGTTGTGTGTGAAGATAAGCTGTCGCACGTGAAGCAACAAGTGTTTTTGGCCCAAGGGCTTAGGGTGTTTGGGATTTGCTTTTTCTGTACTATTCAGGCTAAATGAAGATTGAGTTCTGAGAAATTGCATTGGCTACGGCTTCCATAGAGTTTTACGAATATCTTGCTACGGCGGGGTCACTACATTAATGGAGGGATCCAAACGTCAAGGAATGCAATGACAGTGAAAAGTTTAGGTAATCCAAAATCGGAAGGACATGATTAGTATTCTCATTGAGGAGCGGTTCCGAGTTGTTCACATAGGACCTTCTTACTGCAGTTGTCGAAAGCAGCGAAAACAAAACGCTCCGATCGACAAAGGCGGTCAACAGTATACAAACAGTTTTGTGAGCATCCTTTGCAAGGTACAAAGCCTTTACGTCAGAGTAAGGGGTTGTCTTCAGATATCTGGAGGAAGATTGAAGGTTGGAAGAAATTTTAAGCCACAGCCGGGAATCTGAAAGCTACCGGAGACAAGTCCAAATAAGATCAATCTTCCGACCAAATTTTTAGGAGATCTTGAGTTCTTGCACTTTTTGCGGAGTTAAGCTTCGCGTTACATGCAGCCTGGCTTTCATTATTGATGCAAATACTAAGATTTGACTAAGCAGCTGATGCACATGAAGAAGTGCCCGATAAACCCGTAGTATGCTTTCTGGCCTTGGTCCCCATGTTTTTTTCAAAGTCTGCTTTGCATTACTAGAAAGCTGACATCAATTCAGTGGTTTTCGGCTGAACTTGTTTTGACCCCAGAACTTTACTCTACGAGCTGACTACGGGATATTTAGCTTCGCTGAAGATTGGAATTGTGGCGCCTTAATTGAGTCATACAGCCAATTGAGCCATACAAAGCCCTCAGCTTTTTGAAGCAGATTGTTGTTAGATATAATCCGAAAGAAAGTACAGCGATATCATCGGCCTGAGCATCTGAAAGGAGGAAGACGACCACTATGGAGCATAACAGCTGAGCCTAAACAAACCTTGTGTAAAGCCTCTCTTAAAGGTTTAGCATAGCTCTGGATACCTAAGCGAGACTATTAGCACAGCACATTAAGACTGATAGGTATCATAATAGGACAAAATACTCTTGCGAAAAACTAAGAAAGAATACTCTTAAGGGCAAGGCACGTAAGGGCTGCAAGGATGTAAGCAAAGAAGAGTCCAAGAGAAAGTCCGCTGTGAACCATACCCCATAATCTTGTTAGTCTTGACCTTTACCTATCGATTTCACCGGATCAGGTGAATCTCGGTATGCCTAGCGCTACAGTGGAAACTACCTGTTTAATCACTAGACAGAACTGGCCTAAACTGGATCTCAAACGCTCCAGTGTCATATAAGACAGAAAATGGACCTCGACTCCAGCATAGTAGTTGTCGTTACAAGACACTGCATTATCGGTATCACGCCACTAGGCTGGGCCTCCTCGCTAACGACTTCTGTAGAAGCTGTGTATGAATGAAGAGGGGGAAGACACATTCTACATTTTCTTTGTACATGTGAAGCTCTCTCCATTCGTAGGAAACTACATTTAGGGGCTTACTTCTTCAATAACCTTGGGGAATTGGCTAATGTTAGCATTGGCAGCCTCCAGCGCTTTATCACTATCTCCTTCTCGGTCAACGGGTAGCTCTTTTTGGAGATGCTGATCCTGTGGTAACACAATGTACCTTATTGGTCTAAGTGAGGTTGCATACTTGCCTGTCACGTCAATCTAACCTAACCTAAAACTCTTTAGCGTTGGTTACAGAAAGTAATTGGTTCCTGGACCGAATAGTGTGACCCACCTTTCCAAACCTAGTGGCAGCGTAATGGACGTACCTTGGTCTAAGTCTACCTTAACGGGGGTAACATCCGATGGCCAACATTTGAGTATGCCTGCCTGTCGGGCAGTGTCCGGTTGATGAGATACTTAGCATAAAACATCGGTGCGTCAATTTGGCTATAATTATGCTATTAGTACCCGAAAAGCCTCATCTAGCCAATTCGTCAGCCACACAGTTCACCGGGACGACACAGTGACCTGGTATCCAGCAAAGGGAGAGGTTGTACTGTCCAGCTATCTCATCAAGAGATACGAAGCAGTTTTTCACTGGCTTAGATGTTACGGCTGGACATGAGGGATTTGATAGCTGCCAGACTGTCGATATATACAACTAATTTTTGCGCGATATAGTACTTATCTACCGCCAGCCTGTCAGCGACTTGGCGAATAGCTGTGAAAGACGCTGCAATGATCTGTCCGGTATCGAGTGTTTAAATTTAAAGCTTAAGCAGTAGTCAGTTACAGCAGGCAAGCGGTCGGTAATCCTGAGGAGATGACGATGAATCATAAGTGTGCTGGCATGATCAGTGTCTTGCTGTTTCTATAGTCGAGAGATTCTCAGTCGAAGCAGAGCTGGTAGCCATTTGCTTTGCCGACGATCCCTATCGGGAGAAGACAAAGCATGGTTGGAAGCCCCGCTGTTGGACAGAACGTACTCGTGATGATGAGGTATGCCATGAAATTCCTCTCCGAGGCAGTCTACGACACCATTGCGCCGTACATGAGAATCGGCACCATTGACGTGTACAGCCAGTAAATTATGTTGGCTTGTAGGCCCCATGTGGAGCCCACCGCTCTTTTAAATGAGTAAAAGGGCAACAATTGTTCCACAGTTCAGTTTACTTAAGATCCCTTCAGCGTTAGATGTATGAGATTATCTGGTAGATGATGCTGAATACACATATCCGTTCCCTTAAAAAGGTTAGTCAAGTCAACTCCGTGTATTCTTTAGGTACTGCCAACATTTCAGCGACAAACATTCCTCTACATTCCTCCGATGTGACCACCTGACTCAGATGTATCTTGTAAACTCTACGAAAAAAACCGCAATTTTACTACAAGATCTATAAACTCAAAAATGTTTACAAGCAACTTCTAATGGCCCAAATATTTATCTGATTCACAAATCCCCCAGCACGTACTTCTGACCCTTTTAAGAGACGCAGCTAAATTAGAGTGCCGAATCCCCAGCAATCTGACACACGTGCTGGTACTAAAACCTGACTCACCCGCGACCACACTGAATCTTAAAATTGCCAAAAAAATTCCAACAATTTCCTTCAGAATTTCGCTTCACAACAAAGTGCTTGTAAAAATGCGTCATTTCATAAGACTTAGGCAACAGCCATCATTCATTACGTAGACCTCTCACTTTATGAGGGTAACAATCTCCAAAACAAGATAACCAGCACCACCACGCAGATATGTAAAATCCTTAGAAATTTGCACATTCCGTCACACAATAAACAAAAACCTCATCTTGAGATACTTCGTCAGATCACACGACAGTGAGCGAATTTTTTTCTTTCTTTTTGACAAACCTAAGCAAATTTTGATATCAAATTACGAAGTTTATCTCTGCAATGAAACCGCAAGGCAGGCACACGCGATAAGCCGTTCACAGAGGATGCTGAACTTGGTCACCATATCCGGTGGATTCTACTCAATTTCGCAATTAAAAATGCAACTGCGGCCAGCTAACTAAATTTAAATTTCAACTTGACATGATCACAAATGCTAATCTTACCCAAACCAAAGCACGTCTGCTTTTTTTTTGTTGTTTTTTTGAATTAATATTCAAAAACTCACCTGAAAAGAGAACAAGAATGTGAAATTATTAGTAAATGAGTCGAGAGAGTCTTTGAATAAATGAATACGAGTATCTTTTAAATATGAAATCAATCATGGTGCTCGTAAATATGCTAAATAAGCTATCAAAACTGAAATTTTCCCGGATGAAATGGTGTAGATACGAAATTTAAGATAAGCCAACGCACGATTTAACAGATAAAAAAAACGATTTCTACTCGGTGGGGTTGTATTATGTATAAAACACGCAAAGATACGATCTGCGTTTATAAATTAGTGGACGCGATTTTTATTGGGGAATTTAAATGCTTAAGTGGTGATAAATTAAAGGGTTGATAGAAAATTTAAATCGATAAATATCTAACTAATGGTCCTACCTGCCATGCCGTGGGTTTTTGACGATGCTCTTGCGGGGAGAAATAGTATCTTAAGAGGAACGACAAGATTTAAGGACGCAGAAATCTATCTATCGGCGAGTAAGACAAGTGGAAGCAACTGGCAGTGGAAAAGACCAAAGCAACACGGCACTGAAGGTAGCTAAGCCCTGTGTATGTTTTGTGAATCAGTGCTCTTTTAAGCAAAGAGTCGTAGAGCTATTTGAGAGAGCAAAAGAGTCATCAACCGATTATAAATTAAGGAGAATAAGCAAAGAGCTTAGATGCATTGTCAAGATAACAGGAAACATAGATTTCACCAAAAACAAGTGACTTCATCTGGCAGGAGTCATAGCTGATTAGAGTCATCCGGGATTGGGTGGAAACGATGAGTCATCAAAAGTCGCTAGCTTCAACAAGAAAAAGCAGCAGAATGTCGTTTTTAAACGAATCATCAACACTATCTAAATTAGTCAAGTGCTCAGACAAGTACAGCTTGGGTATCACTCCGTTGAAAATAGGGCTCTTCATGAGAAAGCACAAGATTCCATAGAGCACCCCTCAAAAATAAATGGAATTCACCACAGTTCCTCTGATCACGCCAAGTACTGGATAGGAAACTGGATAGCTAGCTGGATAAGAAACTGAACTTGAAAATGAAAGCGCGTCAAGGAAGCAGCTGCCGCACTATACTCCTGCAAAAAAGTCTCGTGTCACAAATGAGGAATTCGGCCTCATATAATGCACAGCCTGTGTACTGCTATGGTAAGGTAGAGGATTTTTAGGCGGGTAGACTGCACTAGACAAAGTTAGTCATGTAAACCTACGCAATAAAATTCAAAGAGCGGCATGCGTATGTGCTATGCGGACAACTCCCACCAAGACATTGGAATACTCCACATTCTCCCTTAGATATCCATGCAAGGGACACAGCAGTGAAATCGGCGTTGCAACTGGGAGTCATCCCAACGGAAATCTTATAACTCAGGGCACGCCAAAGCTCTAAGCCTACATGGCATATAATTAAGAGTCACGGACTAAGCAACACTGTTCCTAGACTTCAATATTAAATTCAGAACTAGTATTCCCAGCTGATGCGCTTGTAGAGAAGTAGCATTTCGTACTCCAAATGATAACAATGCGGTGGAAATCTACGTTAGGTGATGAGTAGGGGCAGGTATCTTCTGGATCGCTGTAAGATTAAGCCAGTCTTTTAGACAATCCGATCACTGCACTGGGTTCCAAGCGGTAGACTTGGCTATTTGTTAGGCCGCTAAATGGCTTCTGATGAGGTCCGTGTTGGATATTGTCATTGCCCTTTACACCGATAGCCAGGCAGCTATAAAAGCACTTGAATAACCAAATCTAAATTGGTTAGGCACTGTCTCGCATCTCTGAATGAGGGAAAAGGTGCACCGTAACTCTATCCTGGGTTCCTCGTCATAGAGATATACAAGGAAATTTTGAGGCAGAAAAGCTAGCTAAAAAAGGAACCAAATGGATTGTCATTTATTCCTGCAATCATGCGATATAAACCTAGCCTTTGCTATACTTATAGGGGTATTCACAGGTTAGCGTGTAATAGCAAGACATGTCGTGAGGCTAGGTATTCCAGTCAATGACTTTTGCGGCATTTGCATGGACAAAGAAGAGCAGGAAAAACCCTTGAGTCCCTAAGAAAAAAAATTCTGGGGGAATACTTCTTGAAAAACGTGCAAGATGTTTCCGATACGGATATGAACAAAATTTGAAAATTCATCCAGAAGTCAAAATGGTTTCATGGACCCAAGTTGGTCTAAGTCTGGATAGCTACCTAACCTAACGTAACCTAATCTATACAGATCACTATTTTCTGAGCAAAGACTAAGTTACTTTGAATCGCTTAGTTACACATGTAATATTAGACCAAAAAAGAGTCACCGTTCAATTGCTACTAAGCCACCAATATAAAGCGGACTTCACGAGGTTGTTATAACACTCGTATTTGGCTGTTACAGGTGAAGGTTATCTGGTTCTAGCTACGATAAACTAAGGGAACGAAGCTCCTACAAATCACTGTTCTTATGAGTCATGTATTAGAACAGCATAGGTGATTGACATGAACTCATTCAGCATCCGCGAGCTGAGAAATCTGTCAATGAATCGAAAGGACTTGTAATTATAAGTCAAAAATAAGGAAGTAGCCGTCTTCTATAGAGCGTACAACGAAAGGCGAAAACGAAACTTTAATAGAAGGGTCTTAAAAGTTCAATGAGTGGCTCGCCACTTGTGTTTTGTTGCCGGTTCAATGAAAAAGAGTCATTAGAAAAGAGTCATTAAAATCATGCTATCTGCGAGTCACAAGAAGTCAAACATTTTTGGATGGAGTGGATGTTCTCTATCTGCTGTGACGAAGCACCAAGCAAGTAATCGTAGTTACAGGCGTTAAAACTCTAGGGACCATCACTCAATTTGAAGTGAGATATTATCAATTTTAGCTCCGTAGTTCTAAGAAAGAAACAGGTCTTTTAAATGCAGTGAGTTAAAGAACTAGCGTAGAAAATTCAGACCGAAACGATAGTTCATACATCTCGTAGCATACCACCTTGGCAATATGTGCGAAAAAGAGTCATGGCACCACAAGCTACGGCACCAATGGCGAGCAGTTACAATCCATAGGTTGAAAGAAGGAATAGATCTTCGACCAACTGAAATGCCTATCGGTTGAAATTAGAGGTAAAAATACGCAGTTCATTTACTAAGGTAAGGGCTTAAAGCTTTTTCCAGGAAGCGCCATGTAAATCAGCAGAGTTTCTGTCGTCCACAATTTAGGAAAAATTAAGAGCCTTGACACTGAGTTGGACAAGGTTTCATAAAGAGTTAAGAAGGTTTGGAGAAGTTCGAAAAAATGACGCGCAGGTGCTTTAAATAAATAGCAGCTCGAAAAAGGCTCGTCTGGACTTGAATAAGCTTAACGTTCCATCTAGCCGAACAAGTCGACGATGATTAGGCTTTCATTAGAACAAACAAAAGAAAGTAAGTCTGAGAAACCCCTAGACAGATACGCTGGAAGTGTTGGTCAACATTTATAAAGTACGTACATAATTCCTATGAACAGTGTACGCAAATCGACTCACGACTCACGAAGCAACAATGACTGTGCCCATGAGATTGGTGTTGAAAGCATTTTTCATTTCCAACACCTCGCGTTCATGAATCTACGTTTTGTTTCAAAACCACACTCGTATATGAGTGAACTGTATCCCCTGTCACGCTGTTTTTACAAAAGACTCACGTCCATGTAGGTATGATAAAAACCGACTCATCTGTGCCACAAGACGACTCATTTAAAGATATTAGCCCACGCGAGCATTTTTAAAGTGGTACATGTCGTCTCTTATGGGTTGAATATACCTCGAAGTTCAAAAACCAGCATCATGTCGTTTTAATGACGGTTTTCGAAAGGAGAACGTACGAGTACCAAATTACAAATGACATTTAGAACTCATACCAGAAGCATGGCAATAGATAAGCTAGAGCTAAGTACTGATTCCACTGCTGACCATCTGGTTCGACAACTCTTCCATAAGACAACCATTTGCAAAATACGCCTACTCAAGGCCATAAAGAAGCAAACAAGTAATTTGAAAGATGTCCCGTGGAACGCTTAAGCAGGCAACTCCCCCTTGTCAGCTAAAAGTTGTCTCATTTCACCGTTCTCTCGACACTTTTGAAAATCTCACTAAGGAATGCCCGTCAGCATGAATATGTCAATATCGATGAAAAAAAAAATTTACATAAATTTAAGATTTTATTGCGGGCGACTTAGTAGTCGTTAAAGCTTAATTTTGTCTGCAAAAATTAGATTTATTTCATTTAAATAATAAATGAGGAGGTAGGTAACCACTTGGAGATACATATTCAAGAAGTTGCTGTGGCAAATGAGGTGACGGGGTGACTGAAAACAGTTGGGATGCATATTTTAACACTTAAAGTGACGTTTTTAGTGCTTTGGAATTAAGTGAGTTCGACAGTGTTATGACTAACAATTTATGCTTATGAGTTTTCGGTGCCAAATGACTGGAACGAAATTTGTTAAAGTCATGTGGAGGCATCGGAATGGTATGACGGTAGCTCAGTCGTTAGCGCAGTGGATTAAGTAGATGTTTTTAAGATGCATATCGAATCAGACTTCATTGCTAGGGAACTTTTCGTCGGTGGAATGATGGTTTCAGTCAGGGATGCCTCAGGGATTTGTCCACAGTTTCTACCTAATTTTTTTTCCAGGGTCAACGTTAGCATCCCTTTTAAATAATCTGGCTCTGAGATATCTCTTCTGTGCTACCTTATACTAGATAATTGTCTCGTTGTCACCACCTCGTCATAGTATAGTTTTAAGAGTTCTGAAGACCCAACTTCCTTAGATTATACCGGAAGCTCCTATGTCCTGTGAGAATCACAACCAAGCCTTTGGGAATTTAGAACTCTCAGGCCTTTAAACAGCTGTTTTGTCTTGTCTACACTAGGCCACAACTAACGACCGTTTATGGTGCTCACCAGTGGCTCATTTTTTAGCCAAGACCCTCATCATTTCTCTGTCTAGCTTAGCAAATGGTTCGATGCAAAGAAAATCTTAGGCCGGGCTCTTGTTTAGCCAGGGCGTACGCCTTTTCATTTCCTTCGATCCTTACGTATCACTTCTCCCAAGTAAGTGTCGTTATAAAGTGCACAAGGCAGAAACGCGTTAATGTCAGTGATGCGACCGATAATTGGTTCAGTTATACGGTTAGGATGTAGGTAATCCAGTGCATTTAGCAGGAGATTCATATTCCAGAGTGCATAACAGTACCTGTTGAATATCCTCTTTTGACCCTAAGCTCGTAAGATTTCTATCTGAATATTTGTCGTCTACAATTACTCGGTTAACCCTACACCTCTCGGAAACTTTAAGTCCCAGAACAAAAAAAAAAAAAAAAATCACGGCCCACCTACGGCGAAAAGCTGTGTCCTAGGCTATATAGAGCCTACTATGCGAAATATTTGTATTTGCATTGGAAAACAAAATTTGAACATCGGACTTTTGTGAGGAACATTGAGTCTAACGATGGGAATCGGATGAAAAGATTTCCAAAGATGCAGAGAATGTTGCCCTGAGTCATTCACTTATGAACAAACAGACTAATTTTTTGGCTTATTTGTGGACTATCGATGCGAATCCTTCCTTCAAAAATGTCTTCTAGGCGCATACCCTTCCGTAACTGCATTCTTTAGAATCGATGCAATACATGTGCTTGCCTGCTTCCGATGGCTTCTCTGCAGAAGTGTACATAGGGCCACTGCAGCCTTTTTAAGTTTGTCACTCTGGGTTAGATTCAAAGACTCTGCAGGCTGGAGCAATGGTGTCTATTCCCTCTACATGCCCTAGTCATCTTAACCGACTGATGCACAGTTCTTTGACTATGTCGATGTCGCTGTACAGCTCGCAAACTTCGTCGTTAAATCTTCTCCCCCAAAGCCCGTCAACGCAACACCAGGGCCGAATATTTAACGAAGAATTTTTCTCTCGAAACGACCGATCTTCAATCGCTTTTGATAGAATCGAAGATCTTTGAAAACGAGGAAAGTTTCTATTGGAAAGGATAGGTCGATGTAAAAATGTTATATTTCTTAGTAAAGAGGACTAGATCAGTGCATCTAGACTGCACCTTACGTTTCATATGAAGATCTTGTGGAGTAAATTTTGTAAGAGTTTCCTCTTGATACTTACGTGCTCTCTGGATAGAGCTAAACCAATGCCATCCACGAACATAATCACATTACAGTCCTCTGCTCTTCGAAGTAATAGAAGTTCAATTTCTATAACATTCAAGAGAAGGGGAGATAGTACTCTACCCTGCGGAATGTCATTAGTAACAGATTTTTTGATAGTACCCAACTAGCCCTGCTTGAAAGGAAAACAGAAATTAGCTTGCCAAGTGAACACATCACCTTCAGGTTTAGAAGTGAGGATTTTGCGCCTCTGAAAGAACCCTCGATGCTGAGGAAGACTGCTATAGCATACGTCTTGCAGGACATAGATTTATTAATGTTACGTAAGACCTACCTTGCGTATAGTCGTGTCCATGTCTTGCCGATATAGAATTCATTTTGGAATGTTGGCATATCGATAGGTTTTCGAGAGTGAATATCAATCAAGATTTCTAATGTTTGGGAAAAAATGATAATATTCCAGTCTATAGGTCTAAGGCTCTTCGAATTAGTATAGAAGCATTCTTCCACGTGTATGAAAACAGTTTTGAAATCTGTCACTACTACGCAGATATGCAATAGATTAAGACAACTTTCCAGAACGATTTCCAGTCAAGAAAATAGTTTAGAAAACTTAGTCGCTGATATCCAGCGGATCATAGGATTAATTTTATAGGGAAAGGAAAGAATCCAACTCCGGTTAATGAAGAAGCTGACCCCCTTCCCGATAAAGAATATGCTGGGGCAGCTATTCGAAAGCTGGAAAAGAACAAAGTTGCTAATTGCAATTGCCTTACAGAGGAGCTTTTTAAATAGGAAGGTGATGTCTCATGGACCAGATACGGTTCCACAAAAGAATCTCTTTTCACCGAAAGCTTCATACGAGTATGTGTCATTTTCCAGAAAGCCGAAAAACTCGAGAAACTAAATTGATGATTTATGGAAAAATGGATCACTCCTACATTATTATTAGCAGGAAGACTGATCAATTCTCGGATAGTTGGTCCCACCACCCTGAACTCTACAAACAGTACAAACATGTGGATCTAATCAAGAAACACAGGGCCCGACAGGTCAACATCAGCCGAATGGACAACAACACTCAAACCAAGTGGATCTACGAGCTCCAGCCTCTGTGATGAAGGCGATTACAAATACCGATCTTCAAGTTGTAAGGACTCAGCGATTACGGATGCTAGGCAACTTGACCTAGAGAACTGAGTCTCAGGCAGAGCCTCTACACATATCAGGGCTCGTTAAGTATATATATATTCTTTTGAGAGATTTCGAACCAGACCACAGTGATGGGTCCATTTTCGTCAATCTTCCACGATCCATCTTAGCCCGAGAGACTCTATGGATTTCTTCACAGTTTTTCTATGGCATTGATTTCTCGTGTCAACACTAGCATCTGTTTAACAGAAATCCGGTTCGCCTTCAGGGTTTCTACTCAGTGGCGCCCCAAGACCTGCTTTCTTTCGCTAGCTAATGCCAAACATTGACATAATGTATGTGCCGCCTTCTCGATTTCCCTGAGGCATAGTTGACAGGTGTCATCCTCCAGGAGACCTATCTTCTTTTGGGTGAGGTGACCCGAAATTTTCATGACCTGTAGATAACGTTATTAACCCATTTCAGTGCTCTTCGCTCCAAGCTTAGAACTTCTCTATGAGTGGTGGTAGTCGGCATTTTATAGCCATTTTAGCCTGACTACAACGTTCCACGATTGATCATCTTCTCTGGTGTTCCGCCGCGGTCCACTTGTCATTTAGGTGCCCCACCATTCCTCTGCCAATTGCATCAAATGGTTCCTGATCAGGAACTCTAAGATAGTCCCTTGGTTTGCTAGAGAGTCCCCCTTTTCATTGCTCGAAGTCCCTACGTTCGAGATGAGCACTCACTGTTGTATGTTGCCAGGGTTGTATTTATATCTGTGTGCTCCGTGCGTCTAATCACTGATTGATTGTCCAGTGCTGTAGTAATATCTTTACCAACAACTTGACCTTCTATCAGGAGATCCAACGCATGTAACAGAGCAATCATCTCGGCTGGTTAGACTGAGGTATATTTCCCCAGAATAATATGACCTACCTAACCTAACCTTTGGTGGTTTTGAACTGCTTGCAAATTTGTATCCAGGGAAAGTCTAATTCTTCACAAGCAGTTGGTAATGAGTGGAAGAAATTTATCTCGTAGTCTAGATACATGTACCTCAGAAAATTCTTCAATTTTTCTATAAAAATAGTTTCCTTTCCCTAGGCCACTTTGTACTTTATTTTGTTAACGCCTTCAGGTTTATTCAAAAGGCGCCTACAGTTCTTACTCCAGGCAATCAGCTCTCTTACAAAGCTCTCTTAAATCTGCTGTCTGTCTTGACGATGATCTAGTTACCAATTGTACAGGATGTAAAATCTTCCCCAAGGCACAAAACAATTTCGTCGTTATTTTCTTTTTTCTAAACCCTATCGAAATCCATCTGCTAACTGACCCACTTTCGGCACATCGTTACCACAAATTTGATTCAATTTCCAAATAAAATTGATTTCTAAATGGGCTACCATTTGACGTCTTGCCTTTCACTTTCCTTCTGACAATGAAAAACTAGAACAAAAAAAAAAAAAACAAAAAAACTCCCGAATTCACTTAGAACTAAACCAAACCGCACACACGCAACAGAACCAAATAGAAGCTCATTTCCTGTATCTATTGCCAATGGAAACGGAATAAAAACGTTCTAACAAAACTGGGCCAATGAACGAATACGCATTCCACTCAATCAACAATCAACACCCACCACCATTAGAATTCTGACCCCAAGGGTCACATCCCATGCCAGACACGATGGAGTAACCAAATAGAAAAAAAAAGGAGAAAAAACGAGCCAACCACCCAGAGCTAAGGATAGAAGCTTCACTGACCACACACTGGTCACTGGCCTCAGCTCAATTAGCATTCAACAACAAGCGGTGAATGTATCCAACAGATACGCGCCCGACCGACCAGTATCCGTGTGTATGCGCGAACGAGTGCATAAATAATCCAATTTACGTCTGCGAACATGTTGGCCTGAACGACGACGACGATGACGACGACGACGACGAAAAAATCTGGTCTGGTCTAGTGACCAATAATTTGCTGGAGATGATGATGAAGACGATGATCATGGCAGTTGTGGCCATGAATAGAAGATGACGCTACATAGCCACACATTAGCATCTGATTGAGTGAAACCGGAATTCGGCACAGCGCCGCACCGCCCCCTCTACACAGGTGAGTTTCAGGCGAGCCTAAGAGCATTGGAGCATAACTCAGACTTTAGTGGTGGTCCAGCTTTTGAATTGGACATCTTTTTCGGTCCGTTTCGCCGTCGTTCGACCTTTTTTTAGTCTCGGATGACTTTTTTTTTTTGGGAAAAGACAGAGCTGCATGGAGTGTAGCTTTAGGACCTTCTTGCCGGCTTATTATGAATTCAGTTCAAGCCGAAAACCTCCTAAGTAAAGTATTTTAATTTATGTCCTTCAGTGGACCACATCGAAGGAGAAGCTGCTGTATCGTCAGACTCTGGTGAGTCAATAAGTGCTGTGGAAGCCGGTCGTTTTCCTCCTTTTTGGGTATTTTTGGGAGCGGCGTTCCTTTTGAAATCGACTTTTTTTTTCCTTCCACCCGTCTGGCGTTGCCCTTTTTGTTTTTGTATCTGTTGGTTCCTCTGGCTCTCCTGTTACAGTGAGGCCGGCAAAAGAGCCTTGAAGTGGCTCTGATGGTAGAAAGCGAAGGAGATTTGTAATCTTAGTTTTGGGTCTTATGCTTGAATTGATTGTTGGCGTGCACTAAATGCATCTTTCGGGATGAAATTCCTGGAATCGGTTGAGACTTTTCTGTCGTGTGTGTATTTTTTTATTTTTGGGATTTTATTTATTTTTATGGACTTACGGGGGTTTTTTTCGATTGGGCAGACACTGTGTGGATCAATGGAGATAATTTGTTGCATTATATAAGCCATTCGATTGGTCAATGCCCCTAAGGCGGTTAGCTTTCTTTTTTTCCATTAAAAATCGTAAATTTTATCGAGACAGTTCGAGGGTAGAACAAAGTCCATTTGTGGGTTTGGATTAAGTCGACATCACCAGGGTTAGTTCAGTCAGATACTCAGAGAAAAATTTGGGGAGGTTTAGGAAGATTATGGTCACCACTGACACAAGTCAGTCCTTCCCCAGTGCCCTTTGAGCTTGGCATCAAGATCTATACGACCAGCTTTACTCTACGGCTTAGAAAGGCGGAAGCACGTCTTCTAAGTTGCTACATTCCCTTTGTATTGTCAGAGTTTAATGGCGAAGAATAGGGATCAAACCTAGGCAAAAGGGTTCGAATTTACTACTCAAAATGTCTAGGATTCGCAATGCGAATGAATACCAGCACTCAGAACGAAAGAGTTTCTGAATTCATCCCAAATGAATGGCATAGTAAAGGAAGACCACACCTAAGGTCGAGCTCGAAAGGAATCTAGGTCTAAGAATCGAGACTGGCTGGAGAGAATGTTGGTTGAAACCCTCCTCCAAGTTGGATTATAGAGTCATCTAAAGCCAACGGTATTGGAATTTTTAGTCGGCTCACTGCATGGCATCAGCTTCATGTAAAGCGAACCCTTTGTAGTCTGCATTCACATGTGCGATCGAATTTGAAAGCAGTTGTTGAACTCCATTGTCATGTCGACAACATTTAGGGAAAAAGGTCATTAAATGGAAATATAAAGCTGTCAGGTAGGTTTGGGGGCAACCATTGCCGATTGTAGGTCAGGTTAGGTTAGGTCCTGCCTCGTCTTACCTAGATCACCAGTTGTGTCTTTCACTCCACATTTGATTGTTTTGAGAACCTTAGATGACGACGTTCAAATCTTCTAGAAAAAAATAATCATATGTAAATCTGAGGCAGTATTTCAAGATGCTTTGAGCCTCACAAAGACCACGATCATTCCTCATTCTTCCCTTAAGACAGAACATTTGTACCGGACATCTACATCGTACATCTTCATGGGGGTTTCGGCAGAAGTCGTTGCGATTAAGCCCGGAGTGCTCCGAACGATTGGCTGTCACAATATTGACTTTTTCTACCGGTTTTGTGGACTGGATGAGGTCTCGACTTGAAAGACGCTTCAATTATTGTAGATTCTAAAGGAACAATTAAATCTAAAAAGTTCAGAGGATTTTCTTATTAATTCGTCTCAGAGTAATCGAGGTTACATCAAGGTTTCTTTACCCTTGTTTGCAGCTTCCCATTACCACAGACCGACCGACTTCAAACTCAGCGCTATATTCCCCCACACTGTTGCTGCAGTAATAATTCATCAGAATGAGTTTCACTTACTTAGGTCCTGTTTATAATTTTAGGGAACATGCATACTTGTGCAACAAAACTCAGTTCTCTCCACTTCATTTCCAGCGTTTTTGAGTCTTGCGTCACGTTGGCTTATCACTCTTCTACCAACTTTGGCAACAGAATCTTCTTTGCCCTGCAGTTGACCAATCCAGAGCTTTCAACTTTTTCGACCCCCTGTCCACCTATGCTTACTTAAGCAGCGGAATTTAAAAGACTGAGATTTTGTCTTCGCCGTATTGGTTATAGCCTGCGTTGCTTGCTTCGGATTCCAGATTCAGAGTCATCCATTGTTCTGTACGAAAGCAAAAAAAACCTCGTCATCGTAGTCTAGATAGGAGTATTTAAGGTAAGATGCCATTGTCCACTGAATGCTTCTTTTCGATTCCAAAGAGAGCGGTTAAGACATCACAAATGACTACTAAAAATAAGAATAGTGAGAGATAATAAGAAGAGGGAGAGTATACAGCCCTGAGGCATATCAATTTGAGCCTGAAAACCATCTGACACCGTTGTCTTAGACGTGTAGCTATAATTTTTTTTTGGGTAGACATATCTCTGTCAGCACAAGACATCCAGATTAAGACATCCAGCTGAACTGTAGATCAGTTCTCAATGCATTACTTTAGATGTTTTGCCAGGTGATTATATGGTCGATGCAGAGTGTTTCTGAGCGAAAATCTGCTCGATCCAATCGAGAGTTGAATTAAAGTGTTCTTTGTATCGATCAAGGAAATTTTTTGGGATGCCTGAGTTATGTGTAGTGCATAGACATCAATATTCAACCTTCGAATCCACCCCAAGCGTTGGCTCAGCAGAAGAAGGCCGCGACTTAATTGACGAACGCAAGTGAAAAGGGGAGCTTAACGAACTTAACGTGCAAAATTAGAGGGCTGGCTAGAGAAGCTTGTTGGTTCACGGCCCTACTTCTCGCGAGTATCTGACAAATGTTCGAGGAGAGTTTTATGTGCTATGAGAACCCTGCTTCCACAAAGGATATTACATAGTAGATGCCTTCAAGACTCTAGGCTTGGGAAGTTTGTGATCTGTTGTGCCAAATATTTGTGTTTTTTGCTGATACAGGCAGCTCATTTTAACTTGGATCAACGACATTTCCGTCTATGAATCAAGACAGTGGATACATTCATCTTGTGATGTGATTCTTTTTGAAGATCAGGAAAAAAAGTCCAGACTTTTCCCTAGCACTTCGAAAAGGTCCCACTGTCGAATGTATTTGCTCTTTTATCGTCCTGTGAAGCAGGGGTATTGATGCGACTTCTTTCGCAACGCCAGACCTGATTTCTCTTCATGTGGTATTGGGACTCCGGCTTAATTCTCCCAATTGCTGAAGCGACATAAATCTGAGGTTTAGGTGATGTGCCCTCGTCTATCCGTTTCCACGTCTCGGCAGACTGATACATGCTGCGATGTTTCTGCCTTACAGCGACAGGACGTTTTGCTCCAAGTGCATAAACTTATTTCACAGATTTCCAGTCATCGTCGTTACTAGGCTGATGAGCTGCTCATAGTTTCGACTGTGAGATTAAGCCTGGTTTGCCTGTATTTATGGCTCCAACTATGTTGAAGCTTGGTGAGTTTCAAAAGATGCCACGTTTAGCCTCGAGCCATTTAGTGCCACAAGATATAAGTGTTTTTGTACACTAAGCCTTAAACATGAAGGTCGGAAATGGCTGAAAATATGTGCTTCCGTGCATTTTAAATTTTCGAATCTATAAGCCTTTGCCAAAGTGATTTTTTTTTATAGCTCAAAGTAATAAACATTCGCTACACGAAGTTTACCAGCATCTATGCGATTTTTTTTTACGTCCGTTTACTACACATCGCATTGTTTATTTAAACTGCTCATTAGAATCCTCATTTATTTATTTCCGTGTATTGTATTCCTCAAGAAAAACTTTGCGAAAAAAAAACAGCAACAACAAACACGACAGCTCACGGAAGATGCGTGCTGCCACCTAGCATAATGGCCGTCATTGTATCCAGAATGTTTTCTTATTGTGCGCATATAAAAATAAAATCATTTAACGCCTAAGAGAGTGCAAAAAGAGGAGAAAAACGCAAGAACAAGAATAACAACAAAAACAGCAAATTGTTGTTGTGCCATCAGCAAAAAAAAAAAAAGAAACAATGACAAAATCGTTTATGTTTTGTGATTGTTCTGCCATCACACTCTGCCGCGTCACATCACACATTTTCGACCATGAAAATTTTGAATTCACTTTATTTATACAGCTGAAGTTTATTTAACAATTTTTTTTTTGTTATTTCTGTGAAATTATAATTTTTTATTTTTTTTTAAATCGTGTCAAAACCTCGGTAGAGAGCGAAGTGTGGTCTAATTTTTATTTCTTTTTTTCTGGCAATTTTTTACAGCTCATTGTGTGTTAAGCTTAAGAGTCGAGAAAGCGATAGAGTGTACTTAATTGTTATTCGGCTCTTTTTGGCTTATTGGCGAGACATTGAGGGGAATTGGGTTAAATGTTTAATGGGTGTGAAGGAATCAAAGTCAGTGGTTTCGATTGACCGAGAAGTTTGTTTTTTTTTTTTCTCCAGATTTTTAGATTTTTTTTTCCAATTAATTTCGATTGGTGTTTTGGGTTATAAGAGAGAGAAATGATTTAATTAATGAAGACTATTTGGAGTCGTTCTTCAACGGTGCTGGTTTATTTTTGGTTTCAGATTTTGGAAACTACAAGAAATCTGTCAGAAAATTCATGAGTGAGGCTTGATAGACCAGCTTAGACAAGCTCATTGGAGCCATCAGATCTGAGCCAGATGCTATTGAAAGAAAACTCTCTTCAACAGGTCAGAAACATAGCTTGGAATACGGTTCCTGTTCAAAGATTCGAACCTCTTAATGGACACTCACTTTATGGACTATTTTGAGTGCTCAGGCATAACATCATACTCCTTACTGGGAAGGATAAGACTTCCTTAGCTTTGACGACGTAACTACTGCCTACTATGCCGCGAAAGTCGCAAGACAGAGTAATCTCTTAGACAAGAATACAAATACTTGACCATATGTGGCCCACATTGTGTTACATATTTTCACTCAAGTTTAAGGGACCGACTGTTTGGAGTCCGAACGGCTTTGTTTTGGAAAGCTTTCTCATGACAATTACTACTCTCGAACGTTTGTCGACAATCGCAAGAGATGGGTCCGTAAACAACTTTATTTTGGTGTTTTCTGGGGTTTAAAACCTCGAACCAGGGGCCTTTCAACCGGCCAACACTAAGGTATGGCGTGATTGCCTTGTGAAGGTCGTCGTAGATGGCCGTTGACCGGAACCATTTGGGCTGAGTGCAAAGATCGGCTTTAGTGGATGCATTATGGAGCTCTTAGAACTAGCCCAACAGCTGCTCTACAAATGTTGTTCTACTTGCCACCCTTAGATCTCTCCAGTAAACAGGTGGCAGCGCGTGCAGACACTCTCATGAGGGTGATATCGCAGTAGTGTAGTCTAGTCTGGTCTAGTCTAGGATCTTAATTTCCTTCTTGGAGGACACCGACTATACTCTTCCAAAACTTTTGTTTTACAAACGCTTTGAAACTCGAATACCTTCCAGCCTAGACTGCTAAGAGGATCTTGAATTACAAAAGGAATCCATGCGCTTCTATACAGATGGATCTAGAACAGAATCAAGAGTGGGTGGGACTTAAAAATCTGCTTCCACCTTCCGAATCACCGTAGCGTCTTCCAGGCGGAGATCATGGCGATAAAGGAAGCCTTGACGTGGATAAGGCACATCGTGATATCTAAGCGAGATATCATCATGACTGACAGCCAAGCCGCGATTAAATGAATCCATCACCGCTTACGAATCAGCCTAAATTATCGCCTGTCTCTTAACTAGATGGCTTAACATTCAAAGTCCGCCTCATTTGGGTGCCGGGCCACAGGTTCATTCTAGGTAATTACATGGCCGATGAGCACCAATAGGGTACCCTGCCTGGACAAGGCGAATCTCGGTATGCCCATTACTTCAGTTAACATGCTACTCAAAGTCAAACTTAACCAATCGCAGTTGGGAAGGTAGCACTACCTGCTACATCACTAGACAGATCTGGATTAAGCTAGATCAGGAACGCTCCATAACTGTCTCATAAGATAGAAAAATGTGCTCATTTCAAACATCCGTCGTTACAGGGTACTGCATTATCGGCAGGCCTGGTTCAGTGGGTGGCTCATTGGAGATATTGATCCTGTGGTAGCACAGTGGACCTTATTGGTCTAAATGGTGTTGCATCTACTGCAGTCTGCCACTGTAACCTAACCTAATAGCTATCACTGGGGTTAGCGCCTACATATCGTCTGTATACTCCCTGGAGAGTGAATGCTCCAACTAACTTTCGTGTCCAAGTAGTCTTCATTGCTCGGGAGACAGAGACAACAAAATGAAAAAACCATCTGTTGCTACAATTTTTCTTCCTCGACTGGAAGTGACGAAACATCTGCATTAGTAGTGATAACAGGACGCGTTTTAGGACTTGCTCAACATCGGAGCTATGTACTTTCAAAATAGTCTGAGAATACTAGACCTCTTTGGATTCAATCACAAGGCCATGCTCACAGCGCTTTGTTTTGATTCAAGATCACAATGGCAATACGGAAAATTCTATCCTTCGTAGACAAGACACAAAAAAGAAGACTTTTCAAGACCAACCTGAACCTGTGTTGAATTTTCCTACATCGTCGGTGCAGGATTCCATTAACGGTCGGGCTTCTTATAAATTTCGTCGTTGGTGGCAATGCCCTCCACTTTATAGGCAAACTAAAGGAATTCTTTCCGACGATTGTATGGTATCGGTGTCGTCCTGTCTCTTATCATTCTCAGCAGCAAAATTTGCAGGCAACTTATTGTACCCTCATGTACAAGACCCATAGACTGGGAAAGTGGAGCACTTACTTTGTGTTTGTCCTGCCTTTTCTTGTATCAGGTGATGGACTTTTGGAAGCTCATAGCTGTCTACTCGTTTTCTATTGCAGCCTGGTAGTAATGCTTCTGTGCAGCGTTCCTGATGCCAACATCATAACCTACGGAAGCAACCTTCTTCGACAAATCGGTGTCCAACCATAATCTGCATATGTGCTTGCCAAAGCAGTCACATAATAATCAACTTCATCAGAACATGGACAAGTCCACCTCCGCGGCGTTGCCCACTAATCATGTTTTCCTCGCTCACGATTTCCTCCTTTTTCCTGTTGCGAAATTCAATTTCTCATCCTTAATTGGATTCGCCTATAGAATTGCCTAGCACCGCCTATAGCCAAACACTTTCCACATCAACCAAAAACCAGAACCCAGCTTTGAACTACAAAGTGCAAGCTGGTTGGCCTTAAACGAAAAAAAACCCAGAAAATAGCAGAGGCGTTGAGGTTACTTACAAAGTAACCAAAGCAATCTTCTTCTACAAATTTCGCGACACTTTTACAAAAACAAAAAAATACTCGTAGAAGGTAAGGTAAACCAACAAAAAAAACGCAAAAAACCTGCTGCAACTTCAAGGTAAGCATCTGCAGCGTTACCTCGACTCACGTTCTATTTTTGGACGGGTTTTCTGAACTTCTTAGCTTAAAGCAGTGTTATGACTGTCGAGCGCTAAAATTAAAGCGAATGACACACATATTTAGGGGGGGTTGTCCCCCCGTCCATCGGCTTGCGAATGCGTTACTTAATAAGGCGCGAAAATCCAATAAATTACTTAATTGGCAACACGAGAAAAAACGGTTGAAAATTTTGAATTGAAACGATGAAGCCATCTGTCCGCGTGTCATTCTCAATTTATTGTCTTGATTAGTCGATGACATGATGGGGGCTGATGGGGGAAGGTCAACGTCCATCGTGTGACGATGTCAAGCGAGACCGCGGAAACGTTTTGAACGACATTCGTACGTAGAGATGTGTACCTCTTTGGAACGAGGTAATTGACGGAAGGTTACTTTGCGAATGTGAAGTTAATTGCGTTCGTGGTTGGATTGATTAGTCTTTGCGGTGGCGGAGGAGGTTCGCACTTTTCTTCGATTCAATTTGCAAGACGGTAAAATGAGTCTAATTAATGGATCTGCTTGAATGAAGTTGACACATGTGTGCTAATTGGTTTTTAATGCGTGAAATTTGTCTGGTGTTGGTTTTTGACGCACTGTCAATTTGAATTCGCCTTGCTTCATTGAACTTTACGGTTAAACTGTGAAGGATATTTCAGACTGTAGACGGATTGAACTAAAATAGAAGAAATTTTCAGCTGATGAGTGTTTAACCATTTGACACCACGAAACCCTTGTTCTGAATACTAGACAAGTCGAGTTTCGTCAACATTTGAAGAACCGGTTCGAACTCGAGTGTGAGTTATACTCGAAGTCACCTGTTTTCGGAAGCGAGATATATTTGTTACTGCAGTCCTGAAGAAAAAGTGTCAGATTTTCTACTCGTATTAACCAAACTTCTTGTCCCGGGCGGGTTAAAGAAGCGATTCACAAGTTCTGAAGAACGTCAACACTGGGTTGGTGGGTTAATTTTTTGCAAATGCTGCAACAACTATCAGATAAAGGACGAAAGATCAATCGCTTCTTTGGAATTAAGAGTGATTACAGCACCCTTCCTAAGGCCGCTAAGCTAAGCAGTAGCTATAAATTCACAATTAAGCCTCTGAAGTCAATTGCAACAAGACCAAGACTCGCAACACTCTGATTTGTAATGAGAAATTATAGGAGCATACAAGGAAAGGGTTTGGGATACATCTTTATCATGCTAACCCTCTTTACAAGGATTTGAGTCTCCTGCAAATAAATTAATAAAAAAGGAGCCACCAAAACAGCTCTAAATTCTAAACTGATACACATGTGCATTTGCAAGGACCCTCTCCTGAAGGTTAGTCGTAGGAATGTACGAATCTTCTCGAGCATTTGTACCGGGTAGTGCAATGGTATCTACAGTGACAACTGTCAGGCGCCAGTGTTGCTGTGGAGTAATTTTAAATTATTTGAGATTCCTCTTCGCTAGGAGTGAAATTATGGGAGATTATGTTGTGGAGCTTGGCAGATGCGTCGCCAAGGAGGCCAAATCGGCATGACTTGACATCTTCTTTTTTTGACGCAAGCAGCCTATCTAAAGCCTAAAACCTAGCTCTCTCTCTCTCTCTCTGTTGTGCGTGTTATATTTTACGCACGAATGAGGGGACCATGTTTATTGCCATGTACGAAAGGCGTAAGTGAGAAGCCTTGGCGATACAGACCGTATGGGATCCAGGGCCTAGCTTATAAGCTTCTCGCGACCATTCGTGTTGTGCGTGTTATATTTTTTTTCCCACAAATGGAAACTTTTTTTTAGAAGCCTCTCATGACAGTTACTAAGCTCAAATGTTTGTCAGGCCTTCGCGAGAGTCGGTACCGTGAAAAAACGTTTTTTTCTTGCGTTTTATTGGAGTCGTAAGTCAAACCTTCCACGCAGTAGTACATAGCACTAGCCACAGGGCCAAAATGCCTGCCATGTCACTTCCTAGGATCAAATATTCTGGAAGGTACAGTAGACTCCCATTTTAACTTCAGTTGTAGACTCAGAAGCCAAATAAACTCAGGAACTGATTCCACATACATGACTTCGTTGCTTCGGATAAGCATTGCATGCTTTCCATTAATGTGTAGCCTGTCGTTGTTTGTTAGTTCAAATGTCACTTGCCAAAGGGAAGAATCGATGGAGTGTTACGTTCCACAAGGTATCTGTGCTCGCTTTCTCGGTCTCTAAACGAACCCTAACTGCCAGGTCTATTTCACAATCTATTCGAAAACGTCGATTGGATAAAGATACATTAACAATACTGTACTAAATCCAAAACATGTTGGAGTTTCGAGGATTCTAGCATCCCATCAATTTTTTTTAAATGCTTTCAAATAAAAGTTGTAGTAGATTTTTACTTAAAATTTGTTCGTTGTGGGGGACGATAGGCTCATCTAGATGACGACGACACTTGGCACTCTTTCTTCGCGGAGCTAAAGGACTTGCGTGAAATTCCGGTCGAAGACTTTCTGAGAATCATAACTTTATCTCGTCGGTTTTAGTCTTTTCCTTGTAGGTTTCAAGAGCAATCCAAAATGGTCACGATAGATTCAACTGATGGTCCATCTTTGTAGTAAGTAACATCACCGGGCGCCCATTTAAATAACCAAACTAAGGAACCAAAAGGGTGGACCGTATCTGAAAATCTGTTAATATTCTTCTTTTACTTGTCAAATTTCTCTTTTTAAAAGGGAAGAGGACTATGCAAAGAGGACTTTCTTCTCCCCCTCCAAGCATTAACCACCATCCAATACGTCGCTCTGTGTCAATGACGCATCTTTGCATAGAATTCCTCTACGAAGCGTAATAAAAGAACACATTCAGGACTCGATATTTAAGACGGCGCTTATCTTCTTAGGCACCGCCTTCAGACATCTACTCAATTAGCACAAAAACCCGACAAATACCGTCGTTGTGTACTTAATTGTTGACTTGCATTTCAGTTAATTTGTTATGATATTCTGGGAAATTACGCGATTTGTTTTTTCCCGCTTGTCAACCCAAAAGATAAATTTGATTTATACCCATATTCTGCTTTCGATAAACCTTGTTTAAATTTTATTTCCACCAAATTCATATCGCATTTCCTCTCTCGCTATGAATCACGGTCATCAACAAGCGCACCCACCTCCTTTAATTCATAGCTCACCACACCAATTACGTCTAAATAAACCTCATTCAAGTGATAACATCGTTCATCTAAACTAATATCTAACAACACCAATAAAAAAAAATTACACTCAACCGTATCTCATGTCCGATAAACAAGTTGTCATTGCTTAAGGGCGCCCCATTAACTCCCTCAAAAAACAACCCGAACCACAACAACAAGGCAATTTCCATTGTCTCTGCCATGTATAACCATCGCAATTACAACAATTTTAAAACAAATAGCAAACATAATTCAGATTTGTGTAGACACACGGCCAAAACTAACGCGCCTCTATCTAGAGTTTAACCAAATTCCAGTTGTAGATACTTGTACTCAAGGCAAAATTGTCATTCCCCATAAATTAGATAAGAAAAGTATATTTTTGGTTTGTTGTTTAAATAAAATGATAGTGCAGGGCGGGTGTTATTTTTACGATAATGAGTTGTTAAATAAAGTTGTTAATAAAGAATTTCACAGATACTTACCAAATTCTTTTTTTTTTTTGAACAAACAAACAGAATAATCCAATTCGCAGTGTGATTCTTTGTTAATCCAAAAGCAGCACCGGAAAGATTCAGATTCAGCACTTTGATTTCAATATTTTGCAGCACACAGATACTATATCTATCTATACACAGTAGATAAACTTTTATTCAAACTTTTTAGATACGAGACTTTTTATCACACTGTTACGTTATTAATCACACTCAAGGAATCTATATAAAACTTTTTTTTTCTATCAAAAAATTACTCAATTGTTGGGAATAAATTAGTCACAAGCACGTAGATACGAAAAGAAAAAAAAACTGCAACGAGTAGGAAGGTATGAAAAAAAACATTAAAAAAGATAAACAACCGTAGATATGCGATCGTGTGAGTTGCGTTTTTTATTTTTTAACTCAAAACAAGTAGAACAACAAACGGTATTTGTAGCAAAATCGGTAACAAAATCAAAACAAGTTATGTTTGATGGGGCTCTGTTGATAGACGGCACAACGACGATCGACCAACGACTCTGTACAACGATCCTGTTCGTAGATACACACCAACAAAGTTGTTGCTGATCACTCTGTGTACGGTGCGCAGATTGATATAGAAAATCAAGCAGTCGATCAAAACAAATCCTCCGATCGAAGACTGAGTCACGGCCGAGGTTTCAAGTGGCAGCAGTAAGATGTGCAAAGTGCACAGATACATAGATACATTGAGACCGGAGATGATGATGATTCCAAATTTGGTTTTGAACTTTGCGTTGCAATCTAGAACTAGTGGGCACTTGTGGAAATGTTTATGTGTGTATGTGTGAGTTGGACTTATGCAGTTTAAGGGGGGAACTGTCAACGGGGGGGAAATATCTGCGAGGGGTTGTAAGAAGTGGCGGTAGAAATAGAGTGATGCGGAAGGTACACGTATGCATGTGAGCATTACGTGCCTATTTGGTGGCAATTGAAATTTGTTTTGGAATAACGAAGGTTCCTACTCCACTCAACCGAGAAGGAAGTAAGTACTTAGCTTTGGATGATGTCAGACTCAGACGCAATTGAAACTCAGTCATCAAGATTCACATGGTTTCGGGACGGTGCATGCGATCATTGCGGAATCAAATTGGACATAATGTACGAAGCCTTGGCTACACTGGTTGGCCCTAAAGGGAAAAGGGGATCTATCTAAAGATTAAGGCTTAAAAACGACCCAAACGACTCAGTGTGGAGGCAAAAAACAAAACCTTCTTCAGGCTAACCATCCTGAAAAATATAACTCAACGACAAGGCACTGGACTCAATTTTGAGAAAAACTTTTGTGCCTCCAGTTTGTGGAAAGAAACCCTTCTTGAGGGTCTGTGAGAATCATAAAAGCTGAGTTCATTTCCAAGCTGGGGGATTCAACGTATGGCGTCCTAAAGGGCCTGACAATTGGTTTTAGTTGCGAAGATGCCACTAATCTATGACGGTGCACAAGTCCCTATGAGAGATGTAGCATAACTGCGGCCGACGGATGGAAAACGTTAAGACAGTAAACTATACGTCCTTGCGGCACATGTAGTCAAAAGGGTAAATTGTGTTATTAACCACTTATGGTAGCGGCACGCTTCTATTTCGTTTGCTTATGATGAATATGGTGTTGACGAAAAGTAAGGGACTTTGCCTACCTTGGGTGTGCTATGGATTCTGAAAATGACATCTCAGCAGGAAGCAAATGAAGAATACCTCTTCCCAATCGCTGTATCTTCACGCAAAGAAGGCAGTTGAACCCCGAACAACTAAGAAGATTCTATACAAGACCCTTACCATCCCAGTCCTGCTTTATGGCGCTGAACGAAATGTCGTATTATTCTCAGAGTAGAAGCCGAATGCCATCACCATTCTCTGGAAATTTCGAAGTATAATTCTGAAGTTATTGAGCCTAAGTCTTAAAAGACTGTCGCTTCACTCAGTGTTGTCTTATACTTTGGAATGGAAATAGTTTTTTTTTTTCTCTGAAAAAGAGCAACCAAATCCCAGAAGCACTCAGACTCTATACGGTCCATTGTACTACCTGGCAGCAACTCCTTTTTTTTGGTGTAGAAGTCGGAGAAACTCTGATTTTTACTCGTTTTCTCTGCTAAGCTTGCTGGCTGTGATTGCTGTTCCCAAAAGGGGTTCGAATTTACACCGCCGAGGTCACTCAACGTGGCCACAACTGGTATGAATATCAATCTGTAGACGAGCAGAAAGCTTTCTTATGACTGACTATGTTCCCTTAATTTATGATCTTGCCATTTGGAGTGACTTCAAATTTACTCCCCCTAATCGGCTTAGCAAGAGATTTAGTCACAACAAACAACCTCACTTCCAACACAGATTCAGTTCCATTTCAATGCCAAAAAAACTAAGGCAAACAGCTGACAAGTGACTACTTTTAAGACTTTGCAATCTATTCAGCTGCCAAGTTCATTTTGATAGTGCTGTCTATCTAGTTTCTCTTATCAATCGACTGACAGGTTTTGAACGTTGTTTAAATACTCCAATCGCTAGAAGCATGTCAAAGCCGTATACCTGAATGTAAACGTAGAGAAGTTGCTTCTTCTGAATCCATGTGCCTGCCATTCTAGATCGCAAATAATTTCTCATACAAGTGGCATATCGCTCTTTAAATTCACTAAGCAGTTACTGATGATGGCATTTTTAGAGCTGGACAACATGGTTTACAAGCCTGCTAGAGATAATCGATAAAAATGTACTTAACAGCAGAACACTGTGTGTACTTGAGGCTGTGGCACAAGGCGACTGTTTAATTTGTACTTACAATCCGAGTGACCATTTAGCTGACTATTTTATGAAAACTAATTAGAAAACCTCTATGAGAGCTGTAATATATCGTGGGCGGAGCGCAATACAAAAGCCATTTAGATATGCGAATAAAATTTAGTCGTGTTAAAACTGCCAATTACATGATAAGTGGACAGGATAGCGTCTGGCACTATAATTTCATAGAAGGCTACTGTCCCGAAAGGCTTTTATTACTTAAAAATTTTATGAAACAACATCAACGTTTCTAGACGTCGTGCATGTGGGCATCTAGCATTTATGTTCTATGACTCAATGCCTTGTGTATCTCAAGTTGCTGGAAAGAAAAAACTACCAGACTAAAATATGCCAATGAAACTAGTAAGCAGAGAGAGACTTTGTGGATGATGGCTAGAGTAATTAAAAAATGTATCTACTAGAATTTCTGAATAATTACCAGCTTTTTGGAAGCAATGGATGACAATCATTTTCAACAAATTTGAACGGTTCTTTGAAAACAGTCCGGAGAAGACCAACCATGAGAACATCTTAAAAAAGTTAATTTTTCTGATAGACTTTAGCAAAGGCCCATCTGAATTTGAGATAAATAAGACCTCATTGACGCAAGGGCATAATAACTACACTTTCGTACGGAAATTGGGTAAAGAAATGCTGCTTACAATGCTTTAACTATTGTATACCATAACATCTTGCAGAGCATGGATATGCCACCCTTTTCTAACACCACGTCTGTCGTGTCTTTTTATTCGAAAAGTGTGTATTCGATTAGCTGCCATTGACTATTCCACTAACGTCTATTGAGTACTGTTTCCCTTTGAATAGTGTGACTTTTTTGCCATACCTCCCAGTCTCATGCCTTATTCAAGTAGTTAGGAAGTAATTTTTCGGAATTAAAGATGAAAGATTTCCAAATAACGACGTTCGATTACCAGTTTCCTAAGGGCTAACTTAAAACAAAGATGGCTCACTATGCTGCGACATTTTAGCGGTGACAACAGCGCAGTCTGTATAAGTTCGAACCTCGCCGTAGGATAAGCAATCACAGCAACCTAGTATAACAGGCAAACGAGTAAAATCTAAGTTTCCCCAAATACTACACCGAATCTTAGAACCACTAAGAAAGCGTAATAAAGCTTTACAGCATTTTTTGTCTACCGAATATTGGTTAGAGGTCTATAAGTCAAGGTGATAGTACACTCGAAGACTTAATCAATAGCTTCTTTCTCATTTTAAGGAGTTTTGCGAAATACGATACGAACCTGTTACTTGAGTAATAGATTACATGAGCCATCATTTCAGATATATCCAACGCCCATATTGTAAGAAATTTACTTAACGAGTACCTTTGGAATCCACAAGGTTGTTAAAGACAGAGCGCTCCTGGTCAGTCTTGACGTAAAATGATAGACTGGGGACTGCAAAGACTACAATTTTTCATAAAACGACATTTTCAGAGTAACTCCGAATACGTGGAGGGTAAGATTGAGAAGCATTGTTGAGTCTATATGCTTCCATCAGGACAGGAGCAAGTAAATAAGTTCGTCTAAAGAACTGGAAACAATGCGCACGAAACTGAAAATAATGGAACGAGGTGGAGACTCTTCATCGGTTGAGGCCGCATTCTTGGCTTCCATTCGGCGACTTCCTTGTCTTTTTGTGAATCGGTAGCACGGTTTCGTCAGATATTGTTAACGTTCTGAGCGGTTTGTCATAAGGTCTTAGCATTAATTTCGATACATTTCTTTATATTTTATGTGACCGTTGTGACAAAGACCCTTAAAATGAACTCTGTTAGACAAGAAAGGATCTGTCAAACTTTATGCAATTCTGTTCTATTTCTTGTGTTTGTACGAGTAATGTGTGAATATGGAAAGGACAGTCACCAAGCTGATGAACAACAAATTCTTTTGCTTTCGTCACTGAAGTTTCTACAAAAATCACTGTAAGGTACCCAAAGACGCTCCGCGTGAACACCGTGGGCACAGAGCCCAGTAAGGACGACTTTCAGTAAAACAACTTGCGAATTTTTGCGAATATAATCAGATAAATTAGCCTCTACTTATCAAAGGCTGTCCAAGACGATCTGGATGAAAAATATGTACCCAAACTGACCCAGCCTATATTTGTTCTTTTACAGGGTCACTTCACTATGAATTTTTGAGTAAGGGCTGTAAAGGACAACGATCCATTTCCCACCATTTCCTCGTCAATTACAGCTCTCTCACTGCACAAACATTCATGTGTCTCGATACCGCACATAAAAACGTTTTGGACGTGAAAAAAAAAAACACTGGGGTTAGAACGCCACCCTGGGGAGTTCGTTACCGTACGCAATGATATGTAAGTACACTAACCAAGGGACCAACATAATATGGACGCAAGGATGATCAGCTGACACTTAACATACTTTTGATGTACTAAACGACTAAACTGCGGCCATGTCAGCAAAGATATTTTCTATATTGGTGTCTCTATAGCCTTTGTACGCCAGATTTACGACATTTCTTACTGATTCATCTAAATGTTCATATCTGCGTAGTCACTAGTACATAAATTTTAGTTAGGCACGTAGTTTATCTAAGCGATATTTTTGGTACGAAGTCGAATGGTGCGAGGCATCTATGACCTCAGCAAGTGTTGTCTTAAGTCTTGAATTGACTTATTGTAACCCTTCTTGGAAAGTAAAATTATTTCCTTCTCGGTTTTTTTTTATACGCTCTGAAAAAACGTTAAACACAACATCCTTACGAATTTTTTCTTGCCTTCTTAATCGCACCGCATTAGTCTGGTAAACATTTATTGTAAGGTATTTAGTGCAGATAGGGCAGCGGAAATCGTGTTAAAAAATTAAGAATTGTAGATAAGCAGAATTCGATATTCGAATGTCGATAAGCTCTATCAAGACAGACGTACTAAGCATGAAGCCAGGAAAGCTCATTTCGATATTAGTGATATGCATGGATCATGATAACATAAGTATAATGCACAAAAGCTGAGAGGAGAAGTACTAGCGTTTCAAGGAGGTACTAGCGTTGGCACGATGAATTGAGATGACTAAGGCATAGTCCGGAGGATAACTTTTTTTTTCTCTAAAAGCAAACATACGAGCATAGTGCCTTTGGCTATGCCCAGATCAGTCAACATTTAACCTAGTGGAAGACTCTTCTAAAGTTAGTTAGAGTTTAACTAACGAGTTACAATTTTCCATGAATTACCAAGTTTTTCATACCAACAATCGTATGTTAGAATTTATAAGAATGGTATCACATGAAGTTACATAGAAACCAGAAATAGGTTAGGTTAGACCAGAGATACCCGTCTGCGCAAATGCACAAAAGGTGAATATTTATGTCCAGTAATGGCTCCTATGTAATCTGATATGTAACCTGACGCGTGGTGCCATTGTTATTCGCATCGAACTTAAGTAATAGTTTTGCAGCTACAGGCAAGTCGAGATACTGCTTCTGTGGAAGGATCGAGGAAAATGTATCTGCCATGAAGCTACCTCACCTTATCAGCCAGCTCCTTGAGAGATAGGCAGCAATCTAATGCGGTCTTGGAGTTGAAAGATAATAATCTAAGTAAAATAACCGCTCCTGTCCAATTCCTGTCTAGAAAAGATGGTAACATCGAAGTAGGCAAAATTTTCCTTTTGAGGCTGTGGACAGTACTCTTCGAAATGAATTCTAGTCCAAAAAGGAGGCTGGCTACTCTAGCTGCCATTTGTTTGCCTAGAATGTCTACGGATAACAAGACTGCTGACAGGGTGGTCTCAAGAGCCCTGTGCTGTACCTTCCCTACTTGGTTATGGTGTACGAGTTTTTATAAAAATATTTACCGAACGATTACACCGAAGATCAGTTTAGGGCTGATAGTGGATACTCACTATTGCAAATCGGAGTTTTAAGTCCCTTTTGTTTCCCATAACTTTTGTAAGAGATTTAAAAGCTACCGTGACTTTCTAGGCTTCGAACTAAGTTTTTTGTCCAAGATAAGGCCCAGCTATCTTGCTGTATAAAGGCTGATGCCGACATATTTGGAAGGATTATCCAGGGAAATCCTATCAAAAAAGAAATATTTGGCGCAAAATATTGTACATACATATGTATGTGATCCAGGGCCTAGCTTCTCGCGACCGTGTTGTATTTTCACGCACAAATGGAAGCGACCTACAGTTTATAGTCATTTTCAAAAGGTTATTACTATCGGACGAATGTTAGACATTGGCGAGAGTTCTGGACCGTCAAAATATGTTTGATGGACTCGAACTCCGAATATCCCGCTCAGTAGTCTAACTCACTAAACACTAAGCCACGGCGCCCACCTTATAAATATTTCCTCACTTGTCAGCTCACAAAGGAAGCTTAGAGAGTGAATTCTGGAATAGTTCTCTACACGTAGTTAGGTACTTTCTAGAGACAGCTATGCCAGCACCAACTACGTAGGTCACCTTCCCCCTGCCAGGTCAAGTAACAGACTATATGGCAACCAGGAATAGGAACCCTAAGAACATTGTGAAAATCACGAATCTTGCTTGGCACGTAGAAACCAAACTTCATAGGTACTTACACCTCCTTCTCAGTCATGGGCTCAAGAGATTTCAGCCAGATCAGGCAACAAATAAATCAAAGAAAACCCAAAAGCTCTAGAAACATTGCACTCACTTCTGTAAGACCCAATTCACTTTAAAAAAAAATTCACAAATGTCCGTCCAACCATATAAAGAAACCACAAACTCGACTCGCTACTGCAAAACGTTCTTACGCACTGCAAAATTTCACTTTCGACATATTGCCTGCCACTCTTTGTAGCCCATAAACCTCGATTTTATTGGCATTTAAAAATACCTTCTGCGGTCTTCGGCTCTCCTACTTTTGCATTCAAAAATAAACTGCTCACGGAAATACCGTTGACAGTCCTCAATAAAAACGAAACGCACGCGTTTAGGTGTAAACAACGCGTTGCTAGTAGCTGCTACTCGTACTACATGTTAGACAGCTCGTCGGCCACAGGGTAATCATTCAGACATATTTAGCCCGCAGTCAGTCAAGAGTGCTAAGTTGCAAATCAGCAAGTCGAAGGAAAAAACTACGCACAATTACCGTTGAAATAGAAAAAAAAAAAAAAAAATGCAAAACAAACGTAAACGTAGTTGGGTGAAGCGGGAGCTCTCATGTATAACCGCCGCCGCCACCGCCTTTATTTTGTTATCGTAGCCGCAGCCGCAGCCGCACGCCGTTCTATCTCAAGAGCAATGACTCGTTGAGGTTTGTTCCCGTTTTTCGTCTTTTTTTTCTATTATTTTGTTGCAAATACACTTCTTTGGATTAAATTAGTTTAAATCAGACAGAGAAAGTAAAAGATACAAAAATAAATCGAATTACACTTGGAATCGCAGAAGCACCACAAACAAACACGAACAACACACTGTTTGGTGAAACACGACGACGAAAATGACGATTTCTCTAATTGGTGACGAAATGAAAATATCTCGGACTTGGATTGGACACTAGAATCTACTGTTCGACGTATCTTTTCGATAGAATTCGGTTCGTGGATGCGTGAAATACGTATCTAAACTCTCGGACCGGCGTATGACAAACAACTGATTCGGTTCGAGCGCTTGCAGCAGGTAGACACGTTTGTTGGTTGAATGAATTTTGCTGCTGTTGTTGTTGGTTTAGTTGTGTTGCTGGAAGTATGAGTGGAGTGGAAATCGTTATCAACATGTTTACTGGGAGTGAAGTGCGATTGTGTTGGGGTGAAGCAACAAGTGGCTGAGAATATGGGCGGGAGTGTTGAGTAGAAGTTCGAGTGGAAGTTGCATTTTGTGTTTATACTGCACAGCCGTACTTTGGAGTTGTTTTCATTGATTTTTTCGCATTTCTTTATTTCGGGAATCAAAATGGAAATCAGATTAAAGCAGGAAGGAGGATATTCAAAGTGTCAGAATAGAATGACCACCAGCTGAAGATTATTGGTTATCGTACTCAGACACTGATTACTTACATACTTAAGGTCCGGAGTGGGCCTGAGCCTTAACCAACAAGCTTCACCAACCAGGTCGATCTAGCTGTCTTCATTTTCGCACGCCAAGTTGGTTGAGGTCCCCTTCAACTTGCGTGAGCTACCTGAGTCTTGGACTTCCTCGACTGCACCTTCGGGAGTGGATTTGAAGATTTTTCGGGCTGAAGCATTGGTGTCTATGCACTCTACATGACACAGGCACCTCAGTCATTGTACATTCTCTGTTCTGGCTAAGTCGATGTCGGCCTGTACAGTTCATTGTTGCATCGCCTCCTGCACTCATCGTCTATGCAGTCGAAACCGAAAATTAATAGAAATAACCAAAAGCAACCTCATCCACTTTCGACAAAGCCTTTGCCTCTGCACCGTAGAGCAGGACTGGGATGATTAAGGTCTCATAAAGGATCACTTTAGTTGTCCGATAGAGTGCTTTGCTACTCAATTGCCTTCTTAGCGGTTGGCTGTTTGATCTCAACGCCGGTGTTACTGTCTGTATTAATAACTAAGCCTAGGTAGTCAAAGTTCTATCTGTCTACGGTGACGTTCTGTCCGAGACGTCGGTGTTGGTTGCCCTGTCTTTGACAGCGTACACTACTTGGTCTTGGCATCATTGGCCGCTAGCGAGTAGGAAATTTGGCCTCTTTTACTGACGCGTGAGTTTCTATTCCATTCCATTATAAACACATCTTGAGCTTCAATCAACAAGTCTCTCCAGCTTGATCTTGAGCTAGCTGCCTTCAGTTTCGCAATGAGCGCTTGCCACGCTCGCCGTTGAATTTACGGAACCAAAAATCACTTGAAAATTTTTTTCTGTTGAATCGGTTAAACATTTTTTCAAACCCCTTTGATGAAGAGGATTCCTTTGCGGAGCGGCGTAGAGCATGACAAACGTCATTCCGAAGCTCTGTAATGCTGGTACTCGTAACCGCATTGATAATTCCGGTTTATCGTAGGGAGTTCATAGAACGTTCCTATTAAATGAACTTGGAGAGTGACCAGCGAGCAGGATCAGCCTAATTTTCACCTTGTAGCAACACATGCAGAGGGTGCAAACTGACTTGAGTCCCAGGAAAGTACAAAAATAAGCTAGAACCCGCTCAACTTGCGCAGTGAAAAAGCAAAGAAGCACCAAGCATATGCAACTGCCCCATGTGCTTTCTACTACCATATACGGAACCACCAAATAGTCAACACCGGTACGCTAAAAAATAATGAGTACCGGCAAAGAAAGATCACTTCCCCAACATTTCAAGCTACTTCCTGGGTGAAGGCTGGCACGAAAACATACCCATAGAAAAGGTCTGGGAAACGAAAGGAATGACTATTTCTTTGGCTTTGATTGAGACTGGAAGTCTATACCGTGTCATTAGTTCGATTGGTATTTGAAATATAAGACAACGCCATATTCGTCTGAGGTTACTAACCTGTCCAAAAAATTATTTAATGAAGTCGCAAAGAGATCTAAAAAGTCACATGAAAACGTGGCTAGCGAGCATTTATAAGCTAGCCAAAAAGAAACTGAACTATTTCTAAAGAAAGATTTTGAATTTCAAAATTTTGAATTCAGGTCCAGGTTCAGCGATATTAAAAACCCTTTTTCCCATACCGCCCTCTGATTATTTATGCTTCATGTATTTGGGCGCCAATTAGGGTCGGATATTGTGAATTATATACTCCTGACCAGGCTTGCCCAGTTTTGGATGATGCCCTGTTCCACCATTTTAAATGTTACAAAAAAAAAAAATACAAATACCTCCAGCTCAGCGATCCAACGCACTAACCACATGAGCCACAGCGCCCACTATTTCAAATCTTAAGTTGTCAGAAAATTTACGATAGATTGCAATTTACAAGTAAGAACGAAGGTCGGCCTTCAATCACAGCACTAGTCACTTTCAAATAATATTACCGCTCCGACATTTATACGAAATATTTTGAAATATGTCTCAAGGTCGGAAACGTGTTTTATTTCAAAATTTAAAGCAGCGTACCGAAATCAGTTTATGCTTCCCCCAGCCGGCTCTGCATATCAAGTTCGGTTCCATCAGAAAAGTAAAGAAAATTGTCCACTAGATCGAAACAATATGGACGGCAGAGCTAGAAAGATTGGAGATTATGTTTTCCATACGTTGATCCTCGTACTTACACTCCTTGCGCAGGCCTCCTGATTTTGGGTGGTTTGACACAGGGCTATCATAATGTCAACGAGGATGCACAAAATGCTAGCGTGAATAAGGTATTTGAAATGAGATGTCACTTACTGCAGCTGGTACTATCCACAAAAATTGTTTAGATGACATCAACGATGTGACCAACATGAACAATAGCAGAGTTAGCATCCAGCCTTGTCGAACTCCAGTATGGACATCAAAGTCCCCATCAAGCACGATTCTGACTTCGGTTTTGTGACTAAAAAACACGACTATTGAGATGTTTGTTGTATGAGTGAGGAAGGCAGAGATTTCGTAGAACTTCTACCATCGGCTTATCGAACAAAATAGGTGCAAATCGAATTGAAACAAACAGAATCAGATTACAAATTCCACTTAAAAATGTAAATGCCCGACTGAGATACACCGTACACGAGTTGAGTTCTCTACATCAACGAAACTCACTCCTCCTCGCTAGCAACAAGTCCCCACTTGAACGCATACTTTGCATCAATCTAGTTTGAGTGTCTTCATTAGTTTATTCACTCCTCTCCTACATGGAAAAAAACGAGTTTTACAAAATGTAAACAAACCACAAACACCATCGCAAATAGTAGACCAATGGAACTTCCAGTGGAAGAGTCCAAGTTCGAGTACTCCACTCCCCACAAAGCAGCTTAGCAGCGACAACGCACCAGTAGGCGAATAGCCCATGTAAACAAACTCAGATTTATGAACTCCGCTCCGCCGAGTGCTGTGGATGTGGTGTGCAGCGCTACTCTCTACCTCCAGCTGATTATGTTGTACGAGTTCAGATAGAGATGCGATGTTGTTTCACTTGTAATGCCAGGAGTTTTGTTTGTAAACAAAATGTAAAAATTGTGTAAACACTGAGATCGTATTCGGGTGATTTCAAAAGAGTCCAGAGCAAATGTCACGTCCAAGGGGTCCAAACGTCATCGTGTGACTGACGTTTACTCTTAGTCGATGGATTGAGGTAATAAACGATCGCATTCAGAGATAGTAGCTCACCCCTGGCGATGATGATTATCATTTTCAACTTACGTGACTAGTTGAGAAAAATTTGCAACTCTGCCATCATTCAATTACTGACCCACTGACCCGTAGCTGGCAGTTTGAAATCCAGCAGCAAATACTAGCTACCTGTCTGTAAATTGCACCTTTGCCCTCGTGCTGATCCTCAAACAAAACAACATTACACCTGCACTATCCACTCTGGTAGCGAGGTGTCAAACAACAACCGTTCTCCCATCTTCTCAAACGGCAACGGCGTCATACACATCCATCCAAAGCGGTTTACAATAAACATGACAAGCTAATGAAAGAGATTCAAACCAGTTTTTGTGTGTGGATTTCCAGGAAAACTTCTCAATGTGACCCTTCGAAGGGAATCCTCCCAATTAGAAGCGGATTTTCGGGTTACCACTATCGAGATTGAGTATCTACAGCCAGCGCTTTGTGTGCATTGTAATCGCCGACCGTCCTATTGTATTTCAGATTGTTTTTCAGACATTCTGAGGCATCTTCGTATTGTTTGTTGTTCTCACCTGAATGGATGGCAGCACATGTATCTCAGATCAGAAAACTCTGGATGCTTCGAGATAAAAGAAAAGGAAGTCTATTATTAGTGAATTGGTTTCTTTGTCTGCACTTTAACCTGTCAAAGGTGGACACAGAGGGTGGGTAGAGAGATGTTTATAAAAACCGGAAAGTTCTCATTCTCATGGATGAGATAGGGTCCATTGAGGAGGCTTTGTATGTTATTCCCCCTTCTTGAGTGGAACTACGCACACTTTAGGATTAAATTTTTTTTTTTTTAAACCTTGTGGGAGTGTCCGAACAAATCGTCTCGATGTGAAGAGGTAATTATCGTTTTTTTTAAATTCCAAGAAATAGTAAATGATAAAGACTGGGGGGAAGACCGATGACGGTGCCTATCCCTTTCATTAAGAATCATCCGAAGCGATACGATAAGGAAAAGGGTTATAAAACTCCTCGGTAATGGGGTATAAAAGTGAAATTGATTGTCATAATTAATCACTTGACAGAGCGGCAATGCCTTATTATTTATCAGTGACAAGCCTTAGAAGGGACTATTCAAAGTGATCTACGATAACCTTGGCAGTGAAAATGCTCTTCGATAGGATGGGAGTTTATGTGGTGATGTAATGCTAATGAAGGTCTGCGATGGATTGGTTTGGGGGGAAAAGATTTTATTTTATGAACCTTGAGATACGAGTATTTTGGTCGTTTAGTTAATTACTTATAAATGGCGACAACACTCCGGGGATGGATGCATTCCCGCTCGTTAAATTCATTTTATGTCGTCTAATTAAGCTTGCAGCGATAAAGCCGTTTGAAATTGTTTTTTATAAAGACAGTCCAAACCTTTGAGGTTATACCTGAGGCATCAATCTTGACAAACTGATGAACCCTTAGCAAATTGGGATTCGGTAGATTATAGCAATCGCATCTTGTCGTCAATGTATCCCATCATGTCATTGGGTTTGTCTGTCAAATGGTGTCATCTATTCCTTACAGCTCAAGGTATACTGCTTCAAAATACATGACTCGTACCACGTACCATGGATCTGATGCTTAGTGCTACAATCCAGTGTTGACATTGGAGTCAAGAAGCTGTTTATTGCTTTTGGCAGCTGGTTTAGAATGGCTGCAGCGGTTTAAGATTTTTGAAGTAGACTCAAAGTCTTTCAAGCAAAGGTTTGGTTTTGATTCTTTCAACCCGACCAACGCTCAATGCGTATTTCCTTCATGTAGCTTGTGTAGCTATATGGGATGCATCCCTAGAATTTGTGCTTGATTTATCGAGATTCTGTCGCCTATCTGACTTCGCAAGTATTATCCAAGTGGAGGTGCGAGTGCAGCAAAAATGCTTTCAACACTGCAAACTGCCACCGTTTACTACAGGAACTTCGAACATACGAGTTCCAGATAATCTCATTGAAATCGTGACGAGCTACTTTAAGCGCTAACCTACGACATGGACAATGAATATAAGATCACCGGAGGAGTACCACAAGGCTGAGTAATAGGTCCTCTACTCTTGAATGTCATGTATGACGGAGTCTTTAATAGGAGACAATGAGGAGAGGAAAATTGTAGGTTTCACCGACGACTTTACAATCGTCGTAACTGGCAAATTTACCGACTGGTAAATATGAGCTGAAGCAGTTAAGCAAATCCACAATTAGGGGCGTGAGGAACTGTGGTGGAGTTCAGCTGGTCTCAAGCTTGGGGAACACAAAACGGAAGCGCTTCTTATAAGCAGGAGAAAAAAGGCTGAAATGATCAATACTACTGTGGGTGAACATATAATGACATCGAAGACCTATCTAAAATACCTCGTAGTCATACTAGATACGAGGCTATCTTTCAAGGGACACCTCAAGTATGTGAGTCACAAATCAGCGACCTCCATAGTCCATAGAATGTGAGTTAATTGAGAGTGTTGTGCACATGCGGTACAACCTTCAGCAATGCAGCCTGTGTGATAGCAAAAATGCTCCCAATAGACATCCTGGCAGAAGAGCAGTGAGGAGAATACGACCTAGGAGCAAACTACCAACTCAGCAATTGCCACTAACGATGCATAGCATAGGAGAGTGGCAAGAATGCTGGAACGCCTCCGAAAAAAGAAGATTGGCGCATGTGCTTATATCGACTGTTTTAGATATGTCACTGAATATATGTACAAGTACATATGATCGATTTCAATAGAGCTCCACTGCCGTTTAGTCGACACCCAACAGTCATACATCGTAGGTCTTGTACTCGCATATGACAGGGCGATGTAAAGCTAAAGAATACTACACATTCCTCATTACTTTCGTGGAGAACGTACGTCATTGTCAGCGTCAACATTGGTGTACTGTAAACCTATAGGGAAACAGTATTCCGCATTGGAGCACTGCTTGAACGCGCGGTAATCTTTGGCGATTATACCCCCGATGGGGGGTTGAATATCCTGCAAACGGAACGTATTCTTTAACGCAGATTCCAATGCCATTTTCTGGAGCGTCCGGAATGGAGAAACCCCACGGCACCGTCTAAAGTAAAGTGAAGTACTGATCCACAAAAAATGGGAACACCTGGATACCTACCAACTGTTAAAAGAAGATCCACTCCAAGTACTTCGATGCACCAAGGAAATTAGACTGGAGGAGGTGCTGTAAATCGACTAGAGTTCCAAGCTGGGATAGCGCTTCTATGACCAATATAATCTAACTGTCTTCTATACAGATGGGTCTCTGATTGATGGGCTCTCGAGAGCAGCCATCTATTTGGAGGAAATGAGTCTGAACTAGGCTTTATTTATATCTGCTCCGATAGCCAGACCGCGATTAAGGCTTGTTCTACCTACGTGATTGCCACCATGGTCGTGAGGCAGGCAATTTTTAAGCTGGACCAGCCCGGATGGTATAACTTAATGTCGTTGATCATCGTTGATCATCGTTGATCGGGACATTCGGGACATTCCGAGATACCGTGCAATGAAAGAGCAGAGGTTCTTTCCAGAAAAGAGTCAATAAGCCCCTTCGTAGGCTCCCAGCCAACAATAGGCTGCAGCTTGGCATTCTCTTAACAACCAATGGCTACTGGGTTTTGACTACTGGCGACGTCTTGGTACATGCCGAGAGACGATGATGTGGATTGATGCACTCAGTGTGGGCAGAGCCAGGTTTCTACTTACTCTACATGAAAGTGACTTGAGAACTATTACAGGACTCGTCACGGGTTTTACTTTCGTTAACGAACACCTGAAAAGCATAGGACTTACGAGTTAAGGCCTTTGTGAGGACGAAACCGCAGCACGCTTTCTGTGGGAATGTCCTGCTTTTGGACAAAGCAGTCGTTTTCCCATGGGCAACTTCATCCTCAAGTATGTACATCTGGCTATGCTCAAACTTGCTGATTCGTTGCGTTTGGCAAAGTGCACTAGCAGGTTTGGAATGGCCAAAGCCCACAGAAACCTCATAAAGGACATTGCTACTGCCTAGCATGGGAATGATCGATAGCCCTCTACCAATATTGAAGAATGCAATATAATAAACCAGTAGTCGGCCGAAGGGGTCGCCACTTTCTTAGTAACTTACTGACCACTCACAGAAAAACCCTGGACTCTTTGACTAAATCCTGCCAATCAATCGCCAATTGGTGAAATATTTCAATAAAGGATCGTCTCTGCAATCGAAGGCGACCTATATCATGCGAACCCTCTTTTGGAACCTTTTTGTGAGAAGCGCAAGAAAATTGTATTTTGTCTGACAGTCCTCCTTACCAAATCAGGTTTTGCACATGCATCGAACCACTTGACAAGGTTAGACGCCATCTGACGTGGTAAAGCGTTCAAGGGATCAGGGGATACATGACGCATGTGACTTGGCACTTCTCGTTCTAAATTAAACCCCAAGATGCCTCAGTTGTGTAAAATGTCGCTTCATTAAAATTCGACAACGAGAAGAAAACACATCTTGTCTTCAGTGCTCCTTTTCTTGGAATTCGAGGATAACTTCTCTGGAAATTCTTATTTGCATCGCAAGTATGTAACACTAAGTACAAGTTCTTGTTAACCCACAGGTACTTCACGATAAGAAGGCCGTTTTCGAAAACACGACCACTGCTTCCTTACAACTTCTCTTGCTTAAAACCAACTGACCACCAGTTAATAGCCATTAACCACCTTTGACCTCTTGTCTTCCAGCCCAAGAACCCGCTACCATCTTCCACGAACTGTAACACAACACACTCCACATAAATTAATTGACACCACCAGCACGCATAACAACAACAATCAAGAAAAAAAAAAACAGTAACAAAACAACCGTCAACAATCTAGCGACAACATGCTCGTCTAATGAGTATGTCACTCGGAATGAATTTATGACACTTTCCTTCGATACCATGTCACACACAGGGAGTGCATACTTAATTTCCATTTAAATGGCTTTTATCTGATCCAACGCGCCGCTCTGCCAAGCCAGCAGAAGCAGAGCGCGGTCACTACTCGCATGTGTAGTTCATGTTTCCAACAAATTAGCTTCACTTGTTCTTCTGTTGTGCTTCCTCTATCCGAGTTGCTCTGGGTCAGTGTCCACACTGTCCACTGTCCAGTGTATGGACCCCGCCAGAGGCTCTGTGAAAGCCGCCGAATTTCTCACTACCACCACCACAATTGGCCCGGTCCGACACGATAGAATTAAAGAACCTTACTGGAGATAATTAAAAGTTCATGTTTTACATGTTTGTCGGCGCGGCTACAGCCACAACCACGTCGTGTTCTTCTGTTGCTATCCCGGTGGCTAATGGCGGACGACTTCCTAGAAGTGGTCGACCCGGCCTGTGTGCCAGTGTGCGTTGTTTTTAAGTCGGTTAATTAGCATTATCTTTGGGTATTTGGAGGATAATTATGTTGAGTGATTGTTTGAGGCTGATAAGGTTGAACGAGTTCGAGATATTTAATGGCTTCAGAATGGGATCGGTGTGCTAGTGAGAAAGAACTCATTCGGAGTCATTCGGAGCCGCAATTACAGGACATTGCTCTTGGGCTTAATTGTGAGCGCAGAGATAATGATGCAACTATAAATCGTCGTTACTAGTCGACACCTACAATTAAAACAGAACCAATCATTAGCACTGCGGTACCCAAATTAGACTTGTTGGCTGCGATCTGGCAATAACGGATACTGGACAGAAAGTATTTGAAGTCCGAAAACGATAGTATCTTCCTACGTCTTCGGGCAAAAACGTGAGGAGCCTTTGTTGGATCTATAATGGGCTGAAGACCTAGGTTAGCTGCGATCGAAAGCAGATGCCAAGCTTGTTAATATCTGATGCGTTGCCTAAACATTGGTGGCATCAAAAAGATACACTTAAGTGAAAGTATGGTCCATTGGATTGCTACTAGAACAGATCGTGTGTCGGTCATAGCAGCATCCTGCGCATCATTTTCGAGCAGCCTGCTGAGTTTCAGTTTCAAGCTTCGTGGATTTTGAGAAGGCCTTTGACCGGGTTAACCGAGAATACATATGACGTTCACTTCAGGGAGTGATGTGAGGAGATATTCTATTGCTAATCCTCTTTCTACTGGCGACAGACGACGTACTGGAGACCGTTTGAAATGTCTCCTAGCAAAAAGGATGCAGCTGAAAGGAAAGTTGACCAGTCTAAGGATAAGCTGCAATAAGACAATGATAATGCCAACAGGCCGCTCCAGATATCAGCGTGTTATTCTGCAGGAGACGCCAATTCACGAGGTCGATCAGTTTAATTACCTCGGAAGTAAAGTATCAGCTGATGGTGGTACAAATCTAGACGGTAAAGCAGAATAAATAAAGCTCGCTCCGAATTGTCTCCAATTGGAAAACCCAGTCAAATCTCCCTACGCACTAGGCTGAGATTCTTCGAGAATAAAATGTGAAATCCGCGCTATTATACGCCTGCGAAACCTGGAAAGTCTCGGTAAATATCTAAAGGAAATGGCAAGCTACATACTAAAGATTCGTTGGCCACAGGACTTGATAATGATGATGATGACTCTCACCTCCATGGGGTGAAATCCAAGTATCCATTCCCCTGTTCCGAAATTGTGTCTTAACCCACTTGCAAGGTGGATCCAGACGGCACCGGAAGAATATTCTACATCGAGTCCATGATGGTGTCTACAGGTTCACTTCGGCGGAACTGTTTAGTGTACCTACACCTCATATCGTCTACTTCGTCATTTCTTAATCTCAGGCCTCTGATGGTTTTTAGAGTTGGTGACGGATGAACCTGTGATGGACCAGCAATTTTACTTAAATACGCAACGTAGATTACTAGCCTCGTTCTACTCATCCACTTGTCTTAGGAGTTGTAACTGAGAGTCTGGTCTTCCAGGTTTGAAATTGTGCGTCGAAGTAACAACCGTAGCGTGGAAATAAAGAAACTTGGTACGAATCAACCACAAGCAGGGAATGAGAAAGATTTCACTGCTGATGTTCTTTGCTAACAATTTCTATGCCAAAGTGTAAAAGAAACGCCTCCTTATTAGTAAGGACAGAAAACACAGCTTGCACGGCGATGTCCGGTAACGAACTCAGGTTAATCGACTTTGTGGCTATGCCAACACTCGTTTCCAACAACTTGGATCAACACGATGCGATCGATACCAGGCACATTTTCAATATCCTGGATGTCAAAATTTGTCAGCTTACAACATAGATTTATGCTTCGCTGTTGCCAACAAAATGGGCGATAATATCCAGCACCCATAACATCCACAGGATGCTTCAAGTTTGACTACGGACGTCTACAACAGCAAAAGATTGCCAAAACTTCCTCCGAGCAGGTTTCTCTTAACTTCTCAAGAAGCATCAAGTATACAAGCCTAGTGCCAATACTTCCAAAAAGTCATTCGAAATGTTGCTCGGTTACACTCACTAACCACAGAGGATTTGTTGAGTGGTGCCAGCAAGATCATGAAGCAGAGCAAAAGGTGTACAATCGCTACTATCGCGACATGGAGATCTCCTCCTGAAAAGAGTAACCTTTACTATCTAATGAGACAGTTGGAGTGTGTCTGATCCTGCTTGGCCAGATCCGTCTAGTAATGGGGCACGTAATCAATATTCTCATCTGCGATTGGTTAAGTTAATAGTATTAAGCTTGAGTAGCAATTTAACTGAACGATTGTAGCCTGCCTAGCAAGGCCATGCAATTCCCTGGAATGTCTTTGTGCCTCAGCTCCTAAACAGATTTGATCGCGGCTTGGCTGTCAGTAAAAATTGCACTTTATCTCCGCCTGGAGGACGCTGCAGTGATTGAGGAGGCGGAAGGAGATTTTTAAGTTGTCATCATTGGAGAGGACACCCCCTGCCCATGCCTGATTCTGTACAGAAGCGCATTGACTTTTCTTTTTGTAAACTTTTTGCTTAGTCTGGAGGATATTTGAGTTTCAAAGCTTTTTTTCCCCAAAAGCGGAAGGGAATCAACCAACAAGCCTCTACAGTTAGCTTGGTCCTTAGCCAACTGCCTCTAGTTGCTCACTCCAAGTTGGTTGATGTTCCCTTCTGTTTGTGCGCGGCAGCTTAGGCAAGGGCGAAAACTCTGCGGGCTGGAGCAGTGAAATACATTCGCTCTACATGCTCTTGCCAACTTAATGGACTGACGCGCAGTTTTTTTTTACCAGGTTGATGTCGCTGTACAGCTCTTTAACTTCGCCATTGAATTTTCTCTTCCAAATCCTGCCATCGCAAACGGGACCGAATATTTAACGAATCTCCTTCTTCTTCATCCATTTTCAACAGAGTCCATGCTTCAATATCTTAAAGCAGGACTGGAATAATTAAGTCTTGTATCAAGTCTTGTTAGTTGTTCGGGATAGAGTCATACGACTCAATTGCCTTCTCAGTCCAAAGAAACAGAGATACTCTTCGTTTGATTTCTGGAATTCATCAAACGTCCAGTCCTGCCTCTAGAAAAAGAAAAGTTGACACTTTCACACCAAGTGAACGACGATAAGACCTTGTTTTTAATCGTAGTTTTAGCGTTCCTAAAAGACAGAAGAATTTTTTTAAAAGATTTCCTCTCGATGCCAGGTCGGCTCTAAATAAAAAAATATCAATGGACGCAGTAGAAAAAGTTGCTTTTTTGAAGGTAAAAGTCGCGTACTGAAGCTGCCCCAGACAACACACGCCTCAACCGTGAAGAAGGTCGAAGTGAAATGTTCTTTCTGCCGTCAGAACTCTGGAAGCATGGTTGGTGAAAGGTCCGACAAGACTTTTCCAAAAGAACGTCAATTCACGAATTTTTAGTGCACAATCGTGTTCAAGACTTGACGAGATTTCGTCGATGACAATGATTGCAAATTACCACCAGTTGGCCAAAATTCATGCCCCTTTCGAATATCGATCGAAGGTTGTCACGTGTACGTTACTTTCCCACCTCACCAACCTCCACGAATCCAAGAGATACATGACCTTTAAAAATGAGATGCGATCATCTTAGCATATCTGTCACAAACCTTAATTTTGTCATCGATTCACCTCGTAAAGTAACATCCACGATAGCTCCACCAGTCCATGTGAACCTAAGCTTGCATCCCTTCAATCCCCAGCCTCGGTATCAGCAGTCCCACCAAGTCAAGTGATCTCGCCGATCATTTACCATCGCTGATCACCTCATTAGCCTCTGTGACCACTGCCATGCAATCGGATATCGCCCAGCTACCAAGTGATTTATGAACATAATCTTAACAGCTGTCAGGGCTAACACAAGTGGGCCTTCAGGTGGAGTGAATTAGGAGAATAATGGTATTGTGACTGCCGTCATCATTTTTATCGTTCTTTTGAAACTGCACTGAGCCGGGCGATTCAGAGTTCGGTTCCGACGCAATGTCATCACTTTCTTTGTTGGACGTTTGATCTTCTTGGGCAAGAGTCGTGTATGCCAATGGGCCACCTCGTCGGATTGATGTATTAGCTTTGTGTGGCTCTTTGTAACCATTGTTGTCACTTCAACTTTGACATCCGTAGCCAGTAACAGGCGGCCACCTAAATTGAATTTTTTTTGTGTTTTCCGTTGCGAAATGTGTTAATTTGACAATTGATGGATCGGGCCTATTACACGGCAGTGGCCTAAGGCAATCTAGCCACTTAGTGAATGGCTGAGTTGTATAAGTTTGGCTCTTGAGAGCTGGAGGTTTGTTTTCTTTCTTTTTTGCTGATTAGGCAAAGAGAATGCAGGTGGCAGGTAGTGTTTCGGAAAAAGTTGTAAAATTAATGGAAATTTTGACAAAAGATGGTAATGGGTATATAACGGTACCACGGTACGACTTGGAAGGCACGTGGTAGACTAATTAGCTGATGGATTACCTGGAGTGTCTGTCCTCTAACAGACGCTCCCTATTTCAAGTCCTGATCCAGTGCATGGAGGAATGCATTCTATCGAAGGTGGATGAAAGCATCCTCTTTGAAATGAACAATTCTTCACGTGATTCGTTCCTATTGATAGGTAGAGGGAGAGAGTAATATAAAGACGAGATTTAAACCGACATAAACCATGCAACGGTTCAAGGTATATGTGTTCAAATAGATACACAAGTGGGGCATGATTAAGAACCTTACAGCTTGGCAGCAAGCGTGATTGATGGCTGAGCTTGGAGTCCCTTATTTATTCAATACTAATGCAACCTGTCTTAGTAGATTTATTCGTACTTTGGAGTGTTTTATGCGACACATTCTACCTCTACCTTCTACTCTCTGAAGATTTCGACTTTCCAAAATTTAGGGGGCGCTCCTACTTCTCCTGACCTTTCAAAATGAATATTGCTAATCGAACTCACCATTCAAACGAGGCCTTCTTAGGACCTGAATCCGCGTTAGGTTTGCTAACGCCTTATGGTTAGGCCGCCCTTTGACGGTTGGGTTTCCTACAACCGAAGGTGGCATGGCTCTCCAGGGTGCAGGCAGACTAGAGGAATGGTTCCTGACGTCTATAGGAAATCGGCGGCTTTTTTACTATCTCTTAGCAGCATTGACGGAAGGTAACAATGGTATTTAATGGACTTTGGCAACTTATCTTAAACGTCTCGACTACGCTGACGAAGGTCACAACGGATAATGGACCTTCATCTGATGGCCCAAAATCTAGAATCTGAGGCCAACAAAGTGGGGCTTAAGATAAAGTAAAGCCCTGAGCACTTCTCATCCGCGCTCAACTCATTATTGCCGGATCGGTAGTCGAGAAAGTAGACAAATTTCTTTATTTACGAAGTGCAGTCTCGGCTGAGGGCGGTGGCACCGAACTGAATGTATTCAGCAGAATAGGGATGGCAAAAGCTGCTTTCGGAATGGTTTTGAAATTCTGGTGAAGCAATGTTCTGTTCCGCTCCAACTTAGAATCAGTACTGCTCTCTGGGTGCAGTACTTGGAAGGTGGATACCACTGTCGCATGCAACCTGCAAACCTTCGTAAACTCAATTATCTTGAGGATCTCTTGGTCCAGTCGTATCCCTAACGAACGATTTTATCTGAAAACGGGCCAAGAACCTGTAGACATTACTGGGTGTAGGTGAAAGTGGCTGTGGATTGGGCACACTCTAAGTCGCGACGATAACTCAATTGCGAAAGATGCCATGCAATGGAATCCGCTTTAGGCAAACATGGCGCATGATAGTCCAGGAGGAATCAGGCTCTTTGGGAATGAGTTGGAGACAGCTCAGACGAGTTTCAGATCTCCGAACAAGATGGGGAGCAGACGTTGTTGAGGCCATATGCCCCTCGAAGGGTGCAAGGATTTAAGTAAGCAAGTAAGTTAGCAGAAAGGACTGTGCACTACATATTTGCCAAACATCTTAATGTGCTAGGCTTAAGTGATATCCCTGTCTGCTTCGCCTGTGTATAAGGCGATGCACGGCACAACATTTTCCATGTGCTTGTCCTGCCTTTGCTCGAATCAGGTGATGAGCCTTCGGTGCTCATGTGGTGGGTGCTTGTGATGTAAGCTCTTCATCACTGAAGGGCCTTGTCGACACTCTACGGAAGACGAAAAAAATAGAATAAAATTGGGTTAATTACCTGGTTGCACAGTGCACCCGTATTTGAGTCTGGGTGCTCCAGTAGGGAGTGCCCCCCCAACAAAAAAGAAATTTCGAGGCCGGTAACTGCAATAGATAAATGGAAAGTGTCTAGAGCAAATGGACCGTAAATTTTTTTTTCTTTAGTGTTTCTGGGATTGAAACTTCGAATCTCATGCTCAGTGGCACAACGCACTAAGTCTTGGCTAGTGTACATCGTATCCTTGCTCCGGAGTCTTTGAAAAATCGACGAAAGACCTCTTCTCAACTAGCTGCTTCGCATCAGGAACGCCAAAATGCCATGCTGTCTACGAGAACGCTTAGAAAAAGGCTAACATAAGCCCGGCTTACAGGTTGCAAGGGTAGAAAAAAACCATGGCTTTCTGAGGAGGACAAGAAACGACGTCTTGAGGGGGACAAAGTGGGTCCGATCTAAACACTAAATCAGAATGTGTTCGTACAGATTTTTGGGTCTCCTGATAAAGTCTATGTTCGCAGGAGGAAGGGAGAACAGTACCATATCGATTGTTTGGTACCCACAGTCAAGTTTGCTGGTGGTAGTTGCATGCTGTGAGGCTGTATGGTGGCAGGAGATATAGGAGAGCTATTCACGTCCGAGAGAGTAATGAATAGCGACAGTTGATTGATGTTTCAGGGACCTCCTTAAAGGCATCGTTTCGTAACATATTTGGATCTACAGGTTTCAACGAAGGATATTGCAATACTCGTATGTCTCGAAAACGATGGAATGGTTTTCAAATCAAAACATTCAGGTCATGGAGTGGCCAGCTCAATGGCGAGACCTAAGCCTGATTAAACACATGTGGGCAATAAGCCGACATCCTTAGTGGGCCTGAAGAGCGCTATACGACTAGAATGGGAAAAATCAGATCGAATATTTTCATTTAGTTGCTAACATGCCTCATAGGTAGCATGCCAAGGGAGATACCAACCAAAAATTCCCTCTTCCATTCAAAAGAAGTCTATCCTGGCCTTGGAAGGTCTCGCTTGGAAGCACTACAGAATATTTCCCACCATTTTACGCAGTCGTCAAGGAGGGCATTCAACAAAATGGTGGATTGTTATAGGTGCAGCTTGCATAATAGTCGCTTTATTCATAGAAGACAATGTGTGTTCCATTCACGCTGACAGATGCAAGCTTTTAGAAAATTACTAGTAAAACCAAAATATTCTCTCTGGTCTTCGCATAGATACATTTTCAGATCTGCTATCGAAACAGTACCAAATGTTTTTTTTATGGGCTCTCCGACCATTGTACTTTCTTAGCCTTGTGGTTGGGCTTAACCTCCACACAATGACGTCCTCTTGGAGTCACAAAATCTGTTGTCCTCTGCATTTAATAACGACGTGGGAGACAAAATAATAGCGATGTTCTGAGTTATCCAAGGCAAATGCAACAATGAACTCTAAGAATAACGACTGCTTTTGAAAGCAATTTTTTTATGTTGCGGTTTCATAAAATTCTTTCTCTGGTTTATTGCGCGTTTCTTTATGGGAATTTCCAGAAAAAACCACACAATTTCCCATGACACACAGTTCTTAAAATTGTCACCTGGTCTAGAGTAGAGAATACGTTCACCATCCAACCAAACGACTTCTATTTTTCACTCAAAAACTAATCAAACGTCTAAACACACACCAGCAAATGTCACCCGCACGAGTTCCGCAATCAAGGTCCTCCTCACTCGCTGATAATGATAATAATGACATGCTAATGTCACTCTCAGTCTCCGTACACAGACTTCCCCCCTCGTTTAATATGCTAATTTGCGAGATCAACACTGATGATTAGGACTGTGCGAAATACACTCAATCAAATGCCATAGACCGGCTGACAGCCGGCGAATCATTCCACCGCTGACCTAGATAGTCGCTCATGACCTAGAGGTCAGAAAATGAATGTATTCTCCTATCTCCCCGAGAGTATTGACATACTTTTCGAATGTTCTCCCCAGATGATGCCACACCTTGAACAAAACAAGCTGCTCTCAGAACATTTCCATCTCTGATTGCGCAATCAATTGATCCGATAGCAATGACAACACTAACTGAATGGAGGCATTCCTGTGCGGTAGAATTAACACTGACCTGTCAATTGCCTGATGAATTTATTCAACTCACCCCGTATAGTCGTACAGGGTGTTCCCCACTCGAAATTAACACTTTTTCTCCCAAAAAAAAAAAACCCGCACGCTGCGTTGCATTTCTAATCTCTCGTCCAGACTGTTGCATTAGAAAGGCTGCTCGCCACCATCATTTTATGGACGATTTTGTAAGACTTTCCACACACCGCAGCGCACACTCACTTCGAAAGTGGTTTTACGCAACCGTCAACGACGTGACATGCGTTTGATTCTAATTCAAAGGAAAATACCAAGTCGAGCATGTTAAATGAAAAATTATGATCGGTGTAATAAAATAAAACGTAAACAACGCACTAACTGGTTAGCGAGTAATTTGTGCCGCAAAAAAGTGGCCAGGTTCGGTGTACCCTGTCTCGGTAAAAGTTTTCCCATTACCGGCAAAGCGTTTTCCTGGCATTACTGTGACAAAATTGTTGGAAAACATAATTATGATTGCGCAAAACTAATAAGTTGTCGGCAACGACAATGGACCTGTCGTTTGCCATCTGGTGTTTCTCGGGGAGTTACGTAATCCCAGGCGCAGTCGTCGAGGTGCTATATGTGCTTGGTGTTAACTACAATTTCATAGTGAATGCCTCAGTGGTGGGCATTAGCAGTGTTTACGTTTGTGGCGATTTAATTGCTTACAGTAGGCTTGGAAATTGCCTAACGAGGAATGTTGACTGTTTACAGCTTAATTGTTCAAAAAACTCAAAATTGTCGACAAGGAATCCTAACGAATTGCTGTGTGCGTTGGGAAGCTGCTCCGGGTCTGACAAGGATACACTTGTCAAGCTAACGACAGAGCATTGTGGAAACAAAATCTAGATTTTCAGTCCCAATGGAATGATTCTGTGGTGGAAGACAGAGAGCCTGCCTGAGGTGCTGATCTCTGTGCTTCTGTTATGCTAATCTTTGTACTTTCAAAAGATTGGATGTTGTACTAAACCTCTCTCCTTTGGTTGAGTTCATGAGATGGACGGATGCCGAAAGCGCGAATCGTCCTTTGGACATGGATCTATACTTTGAACAACAGACTATGTATGTCGTACCTAACATAGACGTCTGCAAGAAATAGTCCATTCAATTTTCCGGAAGACAGGAGTGGGATTCCAACTCATTAATCAGTGCACAGCACTTTCAACTCTACCCTGACGAGTAAAAAAAGGATATTGGAACCGGTGCCGGAGTTTTCTGAGCATCAGTGATCCATACAAACTCCCGGGTGAGAGTAGTGTCTTTAAAGCTAAAGTCTTCACCATTGAAAGAGCAGAACGGACTATGCACGCGAAGAAACTTAGCCCGTCTAAGGTCCACAAAAAGAAAGATTGGACTGAAGCCAATTTGGCTGTCGGGCACAGTACTGACATCAGTAAAGGAAGTGAAAAATCTGGGACTTCATCCAGACAGTAAACTCTTGTGGAGAAATCCCACGGAGGATATATCCCATGGCTACCTGCGCTCTCATGATTTGTAGAAGCCTTGCGGGAAAGTCCTCGGGATTCAGACCGAGTATTCTAAGATGGATCCACACCGCCATTGTGAGACCAATGGTCACATACGGAGCGATAGCGTGGCAAAAAGAACCAGTTTAGCTACAAAGAAGAAGACACTCACTAAAGTGGAAAGATTCGTATGCCTCTGCATTGCTGGAGCCATGAGAGCATGTCTAACTGAGGTTAAGCTGAATGCGAAGCGAACAATCCTTAAGATTGCAAAAGAAGGTACCGGGAGAGAGAAATTCATCAGTTCGAGAGAATACGATGCGCTTTTCAAGAAACTTCCCTTCCACTAATCCCTAAGGACGATAGGATAAGGAAAATCACTAAATTTCGTACAAAGTTAAGCAGTAGGAAGGATTGGAGCGACGAATCCATAATCTACGGACTAAGCAACCACGCAATAAATGGGTATACAGGCGGATCGGAAGGGCATAGAATCAGGTGTATCTGGGCCAAGAGTAAAACACTCAGTTGCTGCTCAACTCAATCTCGACAGAAGATACAATAGCTGCGATATAGCATTAGTGTCAGACGGTCAAGCGGCTATCAAGGCACTTGACTCCCATGGAAGTAAATCAAAACTTGTGTGGGAATGCCAACACTAACTCACTGAATTGAGAAGTAAAACAAGGTAACCCTCTACTGGGTACCCCACAATGTTGGAATAGAGGGTAACGAAGAAGCAGACTGCTTGGCAACACAAGGATCAGCAGAACCCCTCATTGCACCTAAACCATTCTGCGGAATAAGGAGTCATACCATACGCGAAAAAGTCAGGAAGATGGAGAAAGAATACAGCACGAGAGTCTGGATTAACACTCCGGGCATGACGCAAGCTAAGAAACTTCTGGGATGCTACAACCGAAAAAGATTCGAAGCATGCACCTGCGTCAGCAAAAATAAACCATGTAACGGGGCCCTGCAGACTGGGGAACATCTAACAAATGGAAGCCTTTTTAAATTCTGTAATGAGTACAACGATACTCTAGAGCATCTTTTGAAGTCTTATGCTTCACTGACCCCGAAAAGACTGAAATATTAGAGGAGGATACGCCAGCGTTAGACCGACTTCTCATTCTTAGATTCCTCGGAGAAACCAGATTAGAGACGATGAGTACTAAGACAAAGTAAGAGTACTCAACCCTCAAAAATAGTTCCGAAGGAATCATATGGCGAGAGAAACTCCAGGCAACAAACCTCACCTAGGTATTTGCACAGTCTCACCTAGGTCACAGTCTCCATGGATAGTCAAGCTGCGCTCAAGGGACTAGACTGCGCGACAATAAGATCGAAAACGGTCTCCGCATGCCAGTAAACTTAAACGGAATAAGCAACACTCATGAAGTCTGCTGGATCCTCCGGCATGGTAATTTAAAGGGAAATGGATTTTGATGCCATAGTTGTATTAACCTGACCTTCTCGGACAAATGGTTACGTTTATCTAAAAGGTCTGCTGTCAGATTAATTGCTTACATTCTCGATATCCTCGAGGATTTCAGAGTTCTGACGACTTCAAGTTTACCTGATTATCGTCATCGTTCGGAGAGCGACAAGGACAGCACACGGACTTGTTGGGAGCTTCACCTTCAAGGTTTACTCATATAACATCGTTCAATTGCTCGCTCTGACAAGCTTTGTCAAATCCAAGACTACAGTACGTACAGTTGACAACTTTGTTGACGATTCTGAATCCTCGGCTTAAAATACCAGCAGTGGATGAGCAATTATACTCTTGTGTTTGGTGTGAAGAATGTCCTCCCAAACATCATGATTTTTCTTTCCAGCCTGGTCGCACCGATTCATCTGCCAAGCTTCGAACAGTATCTGCGACTATTTGTGGTCTCTAGCCAGATGTGGTGGTATTTCACCGGACAACAAGGGATGTGGGATGATCCTTTGACACATAGACTCGTCGCTTTTGTCAAAAAAGTGTTGAACATCTCCTTGTTTTGGGTCGGCTTTTAGGCCCTCGTATTCACGAATTTCTGTCGACTTAATCCCACAACGTGTGAAACAATTTTTTTTAATTTTTTGATTGAAATCTTTAGTAACATGGGTCATGGGGACATGACATGAAATCTTGGATCATGGGGACATGAAACAAGAAATCTTGGACCTGTAAAGAAGGGAACAACTCAACATTTTAAAATCGAGGCTAAATATACCTCTCATCTCAATTGCAGATCTCCTCCACCCCGTAGAAGTCCTAACCGAACAGTCTTTCTCTAGGGACAATTACCCCAAAGGCTGGACTTTCTCACTCCTCGTCCTTAGATAAACTATGAAGACTTAAATAGTTGAAGGGTTTTTGTATGACTTGTCAGGGGATTGCAGCGGCATGACTTCGGCATCTGAGCAACGTTAGGTTAGGTTAGGTTGGCTGTCCTTTTTTTTTTGCGACAAGGCTGGACAATTACATAGGAGGTGAAGCATGGTTTCCTCGAAATCGTTAGAAAAGAGGCCAAATCTTCTGGCAAGTTGGCCTATAAGACGGTGTCCAGTAAGAACACCGACAACGCAGCTGATCTGTGATCGCTTTAGTTTCACCAACTCAGCACTCCGTTTATGATCTACCATAGGCCAGATCTGTCTCAAAATATGACACGTTGAGCCGTTTTCCCATCTGCGGTTGGTCTTGTTAATAGCGTTCAGCTTTAGTAGATGCTTACATGTAGCAAGGGGATTGCCTATCAGGCAGTATCCTTAGAGTAGTACCCTGTCTGGCGAGCTCGTCTGCCCTGCAGTTGCCTGAAATGTCTCTGTGGCCTGGCACCCAGCATAGGTGCCATGCTCTGTCATCTCCATAAGAGATAGACGGCAATTGAAGGCGGCCTTTGAGGTAAAGGAGCAGGATTCCAGGGACTTGATTGCCGCTTGGTTGTCAGTGAAAATGGATAGTACATCACACTTCAGCCAGGACAGAGCTTCCTTAATCGACATGATTTCCGCCTGAAAAACGCTACAATGCTCAGGGAGGCGGAACGATATACTTCGGTTGAAGTTTTCGGATAAAACACCAAATCCCACCGCGCTTTTGGGTTTAGAGCCGTCTGCAAAATGTGAACCGAGCTGCCATCGATAGGGGGGGAAGTGTCCAATTCATCCGTAGTCCGTATTTTCATGCTTGAAGTTGAGGAGATCAAGGATCGAGGGGTGGCCAGTGTGATATCTAGACCGCTGAGAGGAGGCTTTCAGACGGATAGCCGCATAGGCAGCTATCTGTTTACCGAAGATATCTAAGGGTAGCAGGTTGAACAAAATGTCCACTGCCGCTGAGGGAGTAGTTTTCAGTGCACCACTGATGCAGATACATGCAGATCTTTGTACCTTAGCTGGTAGAGTGAGGTGTGCAGCCCTATCATACCATACGATCACGCCAGACAGGAGTATAGGCCTAATAACGGACACGTACAACCAATGAGAGATTTGAGGTTTCAGAGAGCTACATTGGCTTTCCTGATGCGTTCACCTGAGCGATGAACAGATACATTTTTCACTAGAAAAGTGAAATGATCTGCACAATCGCATTCCGCGCGATTAGTGTTTAGTTTAATTCCACATTGCATTGATCTGCACTTCATTTGGATCACGGTGAAAGCATTGAACAATTTTCATTCTTTTCAAACTTACTGCCGCCGGCATTTAGAGAAAGCAGATGACAGTTTGGTTGGTCGGCATTCCAAAGCAGTGCAAGCGAAATGCCTGATTAGTTACAGATTTGCATCTACGAAATACCAAGTCTTATGGAAACTAAAACCGCATTCCAAGGTTATACAGACTTCATAAGACAATGGCCAATTTAACGGGTCATTCTATGCCCAACACATTCTTCATTTTTATGCATCTTAACCATTCCAAACACAAGTCCTCGCATAGATGCATCTTCTTTGAGCTCAACCACATGCCAAAGGGGGTATCCATGTGGCATGAAAGCGAAAATCGATAAGAGAATCGTGATATGCCAATGGGACACACTGAGCATTGGCTCAGTTGCAGCATCACCTCAAGATCCAGCACATATTTCCTATCCACATCGTGTCTTCGACACTACAATGAGAGAGGTTTTCCCCTGGCTTGGCAGCAGTACATCTGCAGCTGATGATGTAGCGATAGCTTCTCAGCCTTTGTTACTGTCCTCCTCTAGTGTGTCTTACGTCATAGAATCGTTTGCGCCCGATGCATTTGTGGAGATTACGTCAAATCTCCTTGAATGGTACATCGAACTTCGGAGGTGTAGACGTGATTCATTCTACGACCATTTTGAGGTGACAAAATCGAGACCACTTCGCTTCGTTGGAAAGGTGATTTCACTAGCACAGTATGACCAACAAAGATGAGCACAGTACCTCCAGTGGACTACCAACAAATCTCTGATCCGACACTAACCGGCAAAGCGTATCTGAATGCGAGATAAGCTCCTCTAATGGCCAGTGACTAGACTTGTTTTCTGATTTCTTGTCGCCGGTTTTTTGTCGGCCCCGGAAGCTGTCATTCGAGTGACCAATTCGATCGTTTTAACGACATTTCCTCTTAGCCGACCACCGTCGTCTATCGACAGTCAAATGCTTTTTGCTCGATTAGCTGAGTTGATTTGTTGCCAGGGCAGGTGAGCGTTCGATTAGCCGCAAAACAACTTAACTAGGTGAGGATAACTTTCTCCTTCTCGTGAGGTGTACTCGTACTGTGGAGCCCGAAATTGGCGAAGGAGATTTTCACTTTTCACACAATTTTTTCCGGAGGTTTCATGCATGCAATTGAGTGATAAAAAAAAAAGGAAAACAAAAGAAATTGCCAACGCCTAATGCCGTGTCGTAAAACTTTTCTGTGACGAAACGGGCCGAAGGAGGGCGTGCATGTCTAAACAGCTATTTCAGCAACTTTCCCCAGATACTAGTCATCCAGACAACTGACCAGAGAATAGAGTCTGTGGGATGCATTGGAGTTGTTGAACTGGAACTCCTCGCAGACAGACAGTCAGACAGATAGTGACGTCAGTCAAAAGTGCATTCGCAGTAGACACAGGCACACTTTATTAGCCAGATGCAAGCCTAATTTTGGTGTGAGCGTTGCGTAATTTTCTAATTTGTACTCATGGACTGTAAGACAAAGGAGGCGGGAGTATCGGCCAGACGCAATCAAGCCCATAAATGCCATGAAGTGATGTAGACTTTCGATTAAAAATGTAGGGCAGTACTGTTGTGTGCAAATGAAGAAAGCAGCCGATACAATTGAGTGAAGTGAAATGTTCGTCATTGTAGCGCAGATAGGAGATTCAAATCGATTTATCGATGAAGTCAATAAACTGACGAAATGCTCAATTGAAAAGCAATAAACAACGATTGGGGGGCGATTTCGGCGATGGTGTCTCAATTGAAGTTAAAAGAGATGAACGTCTGCACGCATCGTGAAATTCCCAATCAAGAGAAGTTGAGTCCAATGTGTCGACTTGATGCAGTTGTACGTCCTCATAAGACCTTCAAACCTTTTGAGCTAACGATGGAGCTAAGTACCAAAGTTGCCCGAGTTGGAGCAACTGATAGGCTTACACTCCTCGGCATTGCAAGCACCAATGTGCAATGACTATCAACAGAAAGAAGTATCCTCTGCTTACGGAGCAACCGACTTAAAAATCTTTTACTACCCTCAGGCTTCGAACCACCTTAGGCAATTTTTTTCGTCGGGTAAGGACACAACTGGTCCATTGTACCACCAGGAAACAAGACCCAGTATTATCCATTTTACTGGAATTTCTTTGACTTACGGAGAAAGCTATGAAGGCACTTCAGTGGTGCAGAGCTTACAGTATTAGCATTCACCAAATCAGCGCCGAAGATCTGCCATCTGATTCGAGCAAAGGCAGAACAATAACAACACAAGCGTCGCAGACAGTGATGTTTCCTAAGCCTAGCACACTAAGATGCTAGGAAAATATCTTTTGAGAACAGCAGTAAGTTGTCTAGAGTCTTTGCTGCTGAGAGACAGCAAGAATGCCGCTGATTTCCTACAAACGTTCGGGAATATTCGTTTGATCCGCCTGCTTCCTGGAGAGTCATTTCACACAATTGAGTTCGTGAGAAACCCGATCGTCAATGGACGCCCTGACCGAGGACGCGGGAAGACCCAACGCAGGTTCAGGTCCTGAGAAAATATCCTCTGCACCTTGCTTAGCAATCTCATCGGAGATCTCATTTTCCGCAATCTCAGTGTGACCTGGGACCCAGACAAGAATCAGAGAGTTCAGTTTTGCGATCAAATTCAAAGATTTCCTGCGTTCTCGAAACATTTTGGAGTGGATTAAGGGTAGAACACGGCCTTAACCGCAGCCTGACTGTCAGTACAGTCTATACAACATTGTCGGTAACCATTAGGGTAGCATAGACCTCCGCTTGAAAAACAGTGGCATGTTTACCTAACGAGTAGTAAAGCCTAGTGTTGTCAGTCTCCACTAAGCCACCCGCGTCAGATCCTTGACCAGTCTTATAGTCATCCGTGAAGACACGACTACAGCCCAATCCAGACTCAGACACTGGCTGAAACCAGTCATGAACTGCAAAAAAGGCGACTTTAAATTTGCGCTAACAGTCAAAGCTCCGATGTCATTACATCAGACGGCACATCCATGGAACCAGGGTCGAAGGATAAATGTCACGCAACGTCATCGAAACTCTAGAACAAATAATACTTAAAGCCACCTTGTGGGCAGATAGCTTTACAACCTATGGTGGACGTATCAAGAGGAGGTGAATCAAGCAGAGCATCTAAAGCAAAACCAGACGTGCTCGGAAAAGCTCTCGTGTAGCCGAGACAGACCGTTCTTGGCAATTTTCCCCCAAACAGCCGACGCATAAAAAGGTCCTATCATAGCTGTAAAGATTCAAAGAACGATGAAAAGGCTCATGTATTGCCAAAAGCACCCTTACACTGCAAGAAGATTAGTGTATGATTCATCCATCGTATCTAGAGCTACCTGCGCGTTAGTACAGTTAATATCTAGGCATGACCCGTCAGAAAGTTGCTTAGCCGTAGGCATTTGAGCTCTTGAAAGTATGGAACAGAAAGTCAGTCACAATGCACGATAGCAATGGAGACAGAACATCCCTTTGCAGGAAGCCTCTGTATACCATAACTTAGCGGCCACACTCCACATTTACAACCAAAGTTCTGTTCATCAGCAATGCCCTAATCCACAATACCAATGTCTCATCTATGCCGTGTTGTCTAAAAGAATCACACATGCAGTCAAAGGTTGCATCGTCGAAATCACCTTTTATGTCGAAACGCTAGGGGCATCCTCAACATAGAACCTTGATGAACCAGCAAATATCATTCACAAGTCGTAAAGGAAATATCTTCAAAGAAATTTCTCGTCATCGCTGAGTGCTGCATCATATGTCTTGTCCCCTCTCCCTTCTTTAGCCTCTTGCTGCCAACTTTGTTGTAGACTAGTCTTGAGGACTCATTCCATGGTTCTTGTTCCAGTTTTCAATGCTGGGCATTTTCTAAAGTATCAGTTCACTCTAAGTCTATGTTTGTCAGTTCATTAGCCGTCTGCTTCCGTGGTATGCCATTTAGTCGAAGGACCTGACAGAGCCCTTTGTTCTATATTCCTTTGTTCTATATTCCTACTTTAAAACCCTTCGACTCTGAAGACAAGGTTCGATTCCACTTTGCATAAATTACTTTTACTGATGTGTAGCTTTCAATGAAAAAGTCTTATTATCGTGTGATATTAGCTTCTCAGGAGTCCCACGTGTGGCTATTATCGATGTTAGGACCTCGGTTTGGAAAACGCTGCTGCCGTCCGGAAGTCTGACTGATTGGGATAAGTTCAATGCTTGCGAAAAAATATCCCCACACTATGAACACGTCTCAGATAGCTGTCAACTGCGTTGTTGATGTTGTTGGTGCTCTTTTTCATTATCTGACGCTACCTTCCAGAATGGTCCAAGGCCTCGTCCAACAACTTATAGTTCGAAAACCAGCAGGTTTGCACACCAAGTCGATTGTAGCTAAGGAGATGGCTTTCGCCCGATGTGTTGTATCACAGTGGAAAGATGCTGTTTTGCTTGTTGGCAAGACGTACTTAGTTTTGTCCCCGCTTACTTCAAAGCTGTAAAAGCCCCTATGTCGGCAAGCTCAGAGCGACCCAATAACTGGATGGATGACAACCTAAGACCTCTAACTAGCATCCGAGCTACTTTAGGGTCCTTATGAACCCCAAGCTCAGTTGATAGGTACTGTTCCATCAAAAGATAGCAGAATCGCAAACCATTTATTTCAGAGCCTTAAACTATGTGACAGAAACCAAGCTTTGAAGTATATAGACGGGGGCAAGAAAACGGAGGTGCCACCCGATTTGAAGGGATATAAACTCGAATTTACTTGAACTAACGTGGAAGATGGAACGGCTTTTCCATGATTGAATCCGTAGAGTGCTGGTGCTACAACAAGTACTCGAAGCATCACATGATTTTCCAAAACCCATTCATCTGTCAACGTGAAAAACGAAAACTGTTTTTCATTTTCCATTTAACTGTCAACAACCGTGTCAAGCCTGGTTAAACATAACGAAAACATCTTGTTCCGATTCAGTAGACTGAATCACATCGCAAGTGCCATCGGAAAACCAAGTTTGCTTTACTAATTGCTGCTGCACGCAGTACATTATCTTAACCCATTTCCCCCTAACTCACCACGACAATGTTGGTACTGTGCGAGTACGTACAACATAATCAACATCAGCCTTAATTAGCTTCAATTGCAATTATGATTTACCGCCTTCAAGACTCTTTTTTTTCTACAAAAACAACCCGATTAATGCGGCAGAAAATAAGTGCACCTCTGCACTTAATTACGTAATAAAAAAGGCCTCCAGATGGAAGACGTAGTCGGAGGACTAGTACAGCTGCGGAGCAAACAATTGCCGGCATCTTGTAAAAGCTTACGCAACCGCAACGCGATATACGAGTAACAGATTGTCACGATAAACCCATTGTGTTCGTGTAGTATCTGCCATAAAAGATACGAGTACTGTCGCATGGCACAAATGAGGAAAATCGTGGTCGTTGCACTGGAAAATACTCCCCGTGCATGCATAGATACTCCTCCACTTTGGGTGTGTGTATGGTTAATTAAGCCGAGAAAGGAGAGGGTGTGGCACTTGCCTTTGGTACATAGTAGGCCTTTTCTATTTTCTCTGTTTTACTGGTACTCTGTGTCGCCCACATATGTGCTTTCTAATATCTTTCGATCAGTTGTCATTCGAGCCTGACTCAAGCCTCGCCATCTCTAGCGAATGTTTTGCTCTGCAGTGTCGGGAACAACCTACGTGATGATGTTGTGAACATTCCATGTGATCTCTATGTTACTGCAGGGACACCAGCGCATCTAGCGCGGAATTCATCCAACCGAATCTCAATCGAAGAGCAAAGTAGCTCTGAACCTTCTCAGGTGAATCGTGAAAAAGGAAGATATAACCGCTGTATATAACCACCCAGCTAGGGGTAGTGAATCTCTCGAAACTCAACATGAATAACGTCCTCCAGTTCCAAGAAGAAGTAACTACCAAGAATTGTCATTCTTCTGACGCACAGTAGGTGAAGAACAGATTCGATTTCTGCCTCATCCCTACAGCTCCTGCAGTATTTACTGTGCTGTAAACCGGGGCGCTCTGCATGAGTAACAATGGCACAATGCCCAGTAATTATGCCGGATAGGACTCGCGAATTACGACGACTAAGTTTCCCGAGAGAAACACCATGAGCACCGGCCATAACACGCTGGCTGTTGCAGATGTGACTAGATAAACCCAGCGTCGGGTCGGTTTTCCCAATTGGTGGCTTCACCTTCAGTTTTCTTTCTCAATTCAGATTCCCACAAAAGGGGGAGCCTGAGTTGCATGCAGCGCCTACCTTTGCCTTGCAAGCTCATCAGCCTTTTCGTTTTCTGCGGTAGCCATATGCCCTGGTACCCAGCAGAGGCTTATTCCTTTCGCTCTGGATATCTAGGTCTGATCTGATAACTGCAGAGTTCGCAGCCTTATCGTCTTGGTTGGCTGTCTTTATAGAGAATTCTTACTCAGATGGTCTGTGAGTACAAAGCGGACTTCAGAATACTCAGCGAGCTCTACAAATAGTTGTACCAGGACTGATGAACATCGAACTCCTCATGAAAAGCTGTCCGGCTTTTATATGTATTTTACCAAAGTCCAGGCAGGACTTGTGCTGGCCAAGAGAAGGTTATACTTCTTCAGTAGATAAGAATCTGAAAGCATATCTTAGGGAGAGTTTAAAGGATTGTTTGACAACCACTGGAACAGCAAGAAATCCTGCCATCATAATGGACAACTTCAACCCGTGAGCAATAAAATCGGGCTCGGGCGCTCCTTCTTCTGTACGAATTTTCATCGTTCTCATGAATTCCCAAAGGAGGTGCAGACATTCATCAGAAAGAGACGACGATCGGCAGTAGACATCACTTAGTAAGTGCGTATCTGGCAAAAACTGCGTAGAAGATAATATCCCATGTACAAGTCTAGCGATCAGCAGCTCACAGGATCAAGGAGGACATATAATCGTGGGGTAGAGCTTACCAAATGGCAGTAACTGATCGATGCCTGAATTTGACGGTTGAAAACACCAAGTATGCATTATTTTGGGAAAACGCAAACGTGCCTTAGTCCAGCAACCATAGGCGTCCCCAGCAAGCTTCTGATAGACTGTTTTAAAAACAGGATACTTACGCATGACACCGACCACGGAAATATGCTGTACAACGTCACATAAGGCCATCCCTAAGGTTATGTACGATGTCAGCTACTGTAAAACCGAATGTACGAGTACTGCCATTGATACAACGTTGACTCCTTAATATCTGCAATATTCAGAGGATAAGGCAGGAAAGGTTACCGCTTTGCTTGCTACTAGAAGAAGGAGCTCTTTTTCGAATTTTAGTTGAATTTTAGACGTTTTGAAAATCTGTGTTCAAGATAATCTTAAGACACACTAAGCGAAATCGTAGAATTTGCTTTGAAATTCCTCAGTAGATGGACGAATGCGTACGGACTCAAAATTAAACTTATTGACTGCACAAGTTAGACGGAGTTAGTTTAGCCGTCGTTGATAATTTGAAATATTCGTGTACTATACGTATTCCAATGCCTAAAACATCATGTTCTTAGGCAAGGGCATCAGGATAAAGGTGGAGACTAACGCTGTGTATAAGTCAGACCAACAATTAGATTTACTACTGAGCTAGATACTTTTCTTTACCTTCCGATGCGCTTTAGGCTCACTAACTGGGGCTTGAATATTCTATTCGAGAAAGGATTGGAAAGGGATCCAATTAGAGAAAAGAATCCGAGGTATGGTGGCCTTAAAACTGCAATCAGAACGGGCTATCATATCCACTCTGCCGAGTTAGAACTGTAAGCATTTCTAAGGCTTCGAGAAGGCGCTAAAGTCAACTGTCGTATTATCCGAACTAGCTAAGAGCTAGTGAGCAACAGTACTATATTGGGTACTTCAATACAGACAGAAATGAGTTCGGTAACAAACTGAAAAATGTGAGAAAGCTACCACAAGGTAAAACAGTAGAGGTCAAACCATCTTCGTGTGTGGTTAAGGTGGACGTCTTGGATAAAATCATAAAAATGTCGGGTATGGAGTAAGGTTTCTAAGGCTGTTGACCAGGGCTAGACCGTAAGAAATTTATAGATCAAAACATAGCTTGAGAATTTTAAGCTCTGTAGATCGGTCCCGGGCAAAAATAAATATAGAAATCCTGACATGGACTTGCATAATTATGGACACGGAAAAATATATATTTTTCGAATGCCAGGGTAAAGCCCAAAGGCCAAAAGCGGATGAAATATCCAAAAAATTGCTTGGAAATCAAGTGCTTTACGGATTGTATACAACGCTTCGGTACCTTTTTGCCAAGTTTCTGCGATTTCGTTACTACTTCTGAAAACTCACGGTACCTCTTCAACAGATTCCTCCTGTTAGCTGACTACGACCTTTGTAGATATATGTGTTTTTCTCCCCCGAATTAGAGCTTTAGTCGATGCGAAACTCCACTTAGAGCACCTCCTCTAGTTCAATTTCCTTGATGAAACGGTCTACATAGAGCAGATCCAACAATAGTAGATCTTCTTCTAACAGTTGGTAGCCATCGAGGTATTTCCTCAAAATCTCCGCAGAATCTGTAGTCTCCACGTTGCTCTATACTTAGTTTCTTGAGATGCTCCTTAAATCTACAGTGAGCCGTTTGGAAGGCTGTAAGGATGCGCAGACGGTTTTTGTTGATGTTTTACTTCTTTTCCGGTTAAAGTTCTCGAGCAATTCCCTGGCCTGTCTTACCCTAGGTTTCCTCCCAAAGTTTCGCTCTTTTGCAGTCTTCTTCCTTTCTTACTTCCTTCGGTATGCGGCTCCAGCCAACAAAATGATTCCGGGCCGGTAAGGACATTTTTTGATTACATATCAGCTGCTACATTTCTCTCTACTCTCCTGTAACTTGGTACCCAGTAGAGGGTAGTCTACGAGTGTAGACCTCATTCGATAGGAGTTTAAAGCCTTATTTGCAGCTTGGCTATCTGACAGTATCGCGATGTCTTGCCGGCGATACTTCCTATCGAAGTTAAATTGGACGCGTCTTTCGATTTCCGCTTATAAGATACTGGGGTATATTCCCATGGCTTTCGATATTTTATTCTGGGCTCCTTTACACCTGCTTCGGTTCCTATGGGTGTTTTAGATTCGTCTGTGTACCACTTCATGCTGTTTTAGTTAATATGGTACATCTCGACTTCACTTGCTACTTAGCTTCCTGTGATTTAGTTCACTTATTTACAAATTGCTCCTGCGACAAAATCCCTTGATAGGGGTCTATGAGTCAAAGCGATTTGACGCGACAGCAAACACTAAGTAATACGAGTACCAAAGCCTTGCTCAAAGCTTAGCTGTTACGAAACACTCAAGTGTCATTCCGCAATCGCAAGACCATACATTTTCGATTTCAACACCTATTACTGTGTCAGTTATCCCACCTGCCAGCTCTAATCATTTGACACATCCTGTAATTTCAGGACTCGGTTCTTACACAAGAACCGAGTCTTATTTTCTAAATGTATCCCGCGTCGTAAGTATTTATTACTCCAGTCACCTCCTTTCTGACAGAGTACGAAAAAATATCATAGTGACTGGCAAAGGTAACGCAAAAAACCGGCCTTAACTTCCCATCACAGCGGCTGTGATTTCCATATGACAATCAATCTTTGTGGCATCTCGACACCCATCATCATCATCATCATCATCGTCGTCGTCGTTGTTAGTCGTTCTGCAGAGAGTGAAACTGTGCCACAACCACAGAAACAGAAACAGATACAGAAACCTCATCCATCAGATAAATGTAGGTGAGTCATAACTCCCAATGATTTCCCTATAAATCTCGCGTGAGAGTTCAGTGTTTAGTGTGCAGAAAAACCACTTGCGAGTGAGGTCTACCTCAAGTCATCGTATAGATACTGTTAGCCTGTGTTACCCTGACAAAAGGAGGAAACGGACGGAAAATTACAGATAAACTATGGAAAATGCCTCATATCATGCAAAACAACTTTATGGCTTTCCGTTTGCTCTAGATACGTTTTTGTGCAGCTTAATCCATGGGATCGGTGGAAGTATCTCTTGCTTGCCAACTGCAGTAATTTTCTTATTTTCCAACGCCAAATATTAACACCATTTACGCCGCTCATACTTGCTTAGTTTTCACTTTCATCGTCCATCATAACAAGGGAAAGTACCTACTCAATGGACCAAGACGTCAGATTTCATAACTCAGCCACTTATAACCCCATCAAGCCGACGACGGTATGACCAAGCGCCACTGCAATGCATCAGAGTTCAATGTGCACATCAACTTGTAGGTAGGTACCTCGAATTTTAATTTGAATGAGATGGTGACTCAACAGCACCCAGGTACTCAATCAGTGGGCTCACAGATCACTGACCTACCCGCAAACACAGCAGCGCTTCCAAAGAAAGAAAGCAGGCAGCACATTGGAGCTCTCTTGTGTTGACCATTGTGTTCCATCGTCTTGCTGCTGAGTGATTCATGAAAACGATCAAAATATGTTGGCCATGCAGTTTGGTCTTTGGTTGGAGAAGATCGAGATTAATGGGAATAATAGCGTCGTCATTATGGTGGGATCAACAAGTTCAGTGGACGCAATGTCATCACTTTCTTTGTTGACCTTTTGGGTCGTGTTTGGACACAATGCATTGCATTGGATGTCAAAACTGCTGACTTTGGACATCGACTGTTTATACACGAGCTTGTGGTAGATGGATTTTGAAAGGGGAGAGATGCTTGTTGACACCTTTGACCTGCACATTCATAGGCAAGAGATGCTCTTTTAGGCAACTGAGGAACCTTGGGGAGGTGTCTATTCGCTTGCCCATATCTGTATCATGGAGGAAGCAAGTCGCTTCTAATTGGGAACACTGAGTGCTGCTGAATTTCCTGCTGGTAGTACTACTTGTTCAGGTTTTTATAAACGACCTTCTGCGAGCTCTGCAGGAAAACTTTAAGCCAATGACACAATATGATGATGCATGTCGTGACGGAGTAGCTCATGCTGCTGTTTACGATGAAACCTAGAACTATGCGATGGCATGACTTTTTTCTGCAAATGAGCCATGCATGGTGGAAAAGTATGACGTACTTCGACGTTTACCTTCGACGGGATGATGTCTCCACTAAGGCACTCTTTATAGCCTGGTTGGTAGCGCAGGAATTTACCTATATGAAGTCAACAGTGACGTCCACAATTCACTTTTTGTAGTCAACTTCGACTTCCTTCTAGCTTGAAGGACAACACAGTAGAGGACGACTTCACCTGAGGTGGAGCGCATAAGTAGAAAGGGAAGTCAACCAACTTGGAATGCGCAACTGAAGGCAGCTAAGGACCGGCTAACTGGAGGGACTTGTTGGTTGAAGCCCAGGTTCACCTCGAACTGTATCGTCACCTAAGTAAGAAAGTAAGTCAACTTCGTCGTATGTTCATCATAAGCCGATAAGGAACAAACCCAGCTCCTTCTGGGGTTAAAGGTGCCACGGTGCAAAAAAAATGTTGTTACAAAGCTACTCACAGCCTTTGATAAGAATGATGACCTGGCAAAACGAAAAATTGCTCTTACCCACGTCCAGATCTGTACAACTCCAACTCTGCTCGGTTGGTTGGTTTGGGTGGGTGAGGATATTCTCCTCATGCAGGCCGCCGTTTGGGCCGTTTCTATTACCCTCTAGAGAAACTGTTTGGCAGAAAAAGGTAAAAGGGGGATGTATGTTGGTGAAGGATGGTTTATTTTTTGGGATGGAAAGTTGGTACTTTTGCCAAACTCCAGAATTTTTCCGAAACCGTAACGTCTTATTTAACTCAGCCCCGAGCTGGACGTGTTTTCCCAGGTGTTCGTGCCTTAGCAGCCCAGTTGAAGAGGCTTCGCAGAGAAAATATTCAAGGCATTCTTCCTCTTCCTCCCATCTCGGGCGAAATGCTAGAAATGACCAGTCCCAGTCTGTGTACAGATCGATCATCTGTCTTAATTGTCCTCTGCCTAGATTGAGCACCGTTTTTGCCTGATGGAAGTAGGGGCGATCTGTCATGGCTTTGGCAGCTCTGCGGGTTTTTAGGTTTTCCCACATGTTTTCGTGGTGTTTTTGGAATGAGCTGTTGTCTGCGGTTTTATCAAACTTAAAGGGTTACTCATATAGAACTTCCTCGGCAGTTCATCCACGATTTTGTTCCTAGGATATTGCAGTGACCATGCATCCCAAGCTTGTTGACCCGGGAGGGGGCTGCCAAGATATTAAGTTTATCCTTGCATTCCTTCACCAATTCCGAGTTGGGTTTTAGGTTTGCTAGTGTCATTAGGGCTGCTGTCCGAGCAGATGCTAATTTCTTTGGGTTCCGGTACTAAGTAGTTGTTCCGCTCCTTTAAGTACATATAGCAAATCTCTGCCTGAAAGACAGTCACGAACTGTTTCAAATGGAGTGCATGAATGAGAGATGGCAGTAGACCCCAGTTTCCTATTTTGCATCGATGTGTGATCCATCCATATACACTTCTATTCCATCCTCGTTTGGAACGGCAATGCCCTGATGTCATTCCTCGCGTTTGGGGAATCGAACTGTAGATCTTGTGCCGATGTTGTATTCCTTACTTAAAAACTCTATCGGATGGCTTACGAGTCCATACGCCAACTGTACTCCCTGCAGACAGCCCCGTGTCTCATTGAGATCCGTTCGTCCTAAGGTCTTGAGTCCAAGGGTAGCCAGTCCGGTAGATCTTTTCACCTCTAGTTCAATGGAAAGTTAGTTCAAAATTGTCTCCATGGCAGCTGTGGGGTATTGGATTGGGATCTGGTAATTCCTAGCCAAGCCATACTTTGGACTCTCGATAGCAGTGAAAGGGACGTATTTCCTCTGTACTATCGGCAACCATACAAACACTCCCTAGAGTAGGACAATGCAAGTGTAAATCCAGTAGACTTGCTTCGGTTTCAAACCCCACATCTTCCCAAAACCCCTACGGCATATCCAGAACGCCTTTCTGTCTTTCATGATTCTGTTTCGTAGATTTTTTTCCAAATTAACTTGTTGTCCAGGATGGCCTCAAGATTTTTAGTTCTAGTTTTGAGCTCGGAAATTCTCTAGCTTGTATATTCTCGAGAAGGGTATGTACCATGTCGGTCTTTTCAGAGTTGACACCCAAATCACATCGCTCTGCTCAACTTTTCGTGATATGCAGTGCCGACTCCATGAGGTCACCCAGCGAGGCCATCATATTCATAGCAAAGGAGAAACATTTCTTCCTTAAGGGTCATCGTTCTGGACTCCACCTTTCCTGCTGTCACTACCTAAATCAGCTGTTATTATCCGGTTGGATAGCATATGTTCAACGACAGGTGGCCACGAAGTAGTAGGTAGTGTGGTTGCTTGTGACCTGGCCGGTGTAAGTTCAACCCCCGCTAGGGGAACAGCTATCACAGCCACCAAGCACAACAGAGAAAGGAATAAAATCCGAGTTTCTCCAACTACTGCACCAAAAAAGGAGTTGCTGCCTGGAAGTACAATGGACCGCGTAGAGTCTGAGTGCTTTTGTAATATGGTCTTGCTCTTGAAGTACCTAGAGAGGCCTTCCATAGTACCCATAAACGTTATATTGTTGAAGGCTCCCTCTCTCTATATGTAGGAAGACACCGAAATCCTCCAGCGTTTTATTACTAGCTCCTCTGGAACAATGAGTAGCTCTGTGGATCGTAACACAATGGACCTCACTGGTCTAAGTGAGGTTGTATCTAGTGCAGAATGTCACTATAATCTGTGTTAATCTTACCCGTTGTACGATAGATGCATCAAAGCTTCGGTTTGGTTTGAGAACTGATAAAGAGCGGGCTCGAAACCGAACCATGACTATGGGAGTCTGACGGAGAGAAGTTCTTTTCTGCGTCAAACCGTAAACCGAATCGAAGCCAACCTTCCTCGATCGGTCTCTTACTATGCCAAATGGTTACCGCCTGAATAGTAATTTCTCCTAGACAATGAAAATGGAATACATACCAACGTAATAGCTCCATACAAAGATTTCCATCGAATAATTACGAGTAAATTGCACAAAACCCCACCTTTGTATACGCGGTTAACAATTTCAACAATCAACGGAAACACACTTGTGTGCATCAGCATCGCGTACAATGCCCACTGATTGGGATTCAATGTGAGATCTTAATTAAAAAGCGCCATGAATTGAAAACGCGTAAGACGCTCACTTCCGCACATGGAGATTGGCTGACAGGAAGCTTTTTGTTAGCTTGCCTACTAACTGAAAAAAATACAAAAAAAAAAAAAAACAAGAATAAATGTTCATAGTGACGATTCGCCATTTAAGGTGCGAACCGTGACTGATGCCAACGAACATCTTGAGATTTATTGAATCGAGTTTTTTTATCTCTTGACAATCACTGCTGAAAAGTTGGTGGAAACTTCACCAAATTTGGCTGGAAATAGGGTCAACTGGTATTCAATGCTTTCGGAGGCTTTTGTCACCTTTTGTACTTCCTTTTTCTGACTAACAACGACAAAGAGAGAATGATTCATGTCGCAGATACAAGGAGTATCTTTAGTCTCTTGGTGGTGATAGAATGTAGTGTGAGTCAAGTTTTCGGTTCAGTCATTGAACTTCCGGTCATTTTATGAAGTTTTATGACAGTTTTCCAAGCACAGTCAGGGGTGGAACGCATTTCGTCACAACATCGTAAGACTCTGAAGGACTGAAACCAGATGCGCAAGTGCTTAGTGCCTAGCGAAAGATACAATTCATTCATCCCGTCATGTTCCCACAGAAGACTCAAATACAAAATTCATTACCAATGTTAATTATAACACATTCCATACTGTTAAGCATATTTTTCATCAAACTTCAGCTAAAGTGTAAGGCACCGCAAGTCGAGCAATTAATCACCCGTTTTTCTTCCATTTTTTTGAAGCTAGCATTCAATTAGCTCAGCGGCATTTTGACCACCGAAACAGTGAATTAATTTATCAACTTATTTCAATAATTTGTTCTCCGCTATTTGCCTTGCAATTAAGTGCGGCACTTAATTATTATTTCGCATAATTACATGAACAGTATAATGGGCCTTCCATTAGGGGTATCCATCCGTTGGAGTCTATAATTTCGACGGGTTTTTGTGTTTTTGTGGGTTTGGGAGGTTGGGCCAACGCTTTGTTAATTGCTAGTCGAAAATATGTAGATGTCAGGTTTCAGTTAATTGAGACTAATATTTGTGAATGGTGAGATGTTTTCTCTCGGGCATCCAAACATGCATGGATACATACATCGTTAGAGGAGTTATGTACGAGTACATTGAAAGCGATGGAAACAGTTTCTCGTTGGTGTAATTTTGAATTCCCACGCCCGCCGATACTATCTTTCTTAAGTTTGGTTGGTGACGCGATCGAGTTAAGCCTAGCTTATAAGGGGTGTTTCTTGAGAGGTGCCGGGTTTCGATAGGGATACCTGTCAAACCAGCTGTCACATTTCTAAGTGTCAATGTCTTTGCCAATTCACTGTGGATAATTAAGCACCGCAGCAACGTTACCAAATCGTGGAATATCATTTCCGAAATCAGTGTTCAGTTACACAGACTTATCGAGCTCCTCGTCAATTTTAAGGACAAAATAAAGGCCCATCTACACGTACTATTCGTCGTTTTGTGGACAGCTTTCGCCCTTATTTAACACTGCATGCCACTAAGGTAACAACAAGAATGCGACCAGTGCGTTCCGAAGAAAATATCGACACAGTTGAGGCCAGAGTTATACAAGACCCGAATTCGTCAGTTCGTAGGCGTCTACATGAGGTTGGGCCTTGTCTGTCGACAATTTGGAATGAATCTTGGCCTAATCCCTTACAAGATTCAATTGATGCAAGAATTGAAGCCGTTGGACCATGGCAATGCGTCGGAACTTCTCTGAATGGGCTCAAGACAAATGCAAGATGGTCCGGAAGAACAGATACGTCAATAACTAGGTTAGGTTAGGTTAGGTATGCGGGCTGGGAGAGAGAGAAAAAGACTCCTACCGCACTTCAAGTCAGTGTTGACCCATTGTGTTACTCATAGTGGGGGAAAGGTGTTCCCCCGCCCATTGAAACCCTGTAAATGTCTAATCTACTCTAACTACTACTTACGTATTTCCGAGTACAAACCACCTCGACAAAGTTCAGCATCTTATCTGTAGGTACGCCAGAGAACTCTTCAAGGTTATAGAAGAAGTGTTTGCCGAGGAAATTGTTTCTGGAAGGTTGGAGTCCAGGACAATGGCAGAGGAAGTGGGTGGTGTCCTCAAAAACTCCCTCGTGGCCACAGCCTCTGCAAAGTTCTTATTCAGTGGCGTGCAGTTTCTTCATGTGGTAGCGCAGACTATTATGCCCAACGATGATACTCACGAGGATGGAAAGGGATTCTCTGACCTTTCGTATAAGTCTCTCGGTCCTTGTTCTGTCGAAGGATAGCCATAGTTTTCTTGTGATGTTACACGTTTCCATGGAGTTCCATCTTAGGTTGGCCTCTCTTTTGGCTAACTTTCCTGCTTCAAGCCTGAGCATGCAAGACGGGATGCTTACAGAGAGATCAGTTGGTTCTAGTAAATCTGTTGAACCTTTCCTAGCTAGTTCATCAGCTTTTTCATTGCCTGGGATACCCTCATGTCCAGGAACCCAGCAGAGCGATACCTTGTGCTGTATTCCAAGAACCTTAATTTTAGTAGGAGTAATTGCTTTTATAACCGCCTGGCTGTCGATAAAGAAGGTGAAAGCATCCTCTGGTATTGCCCTTACGGTAGACTAACGGGCAGCTGTTGTCACAGCCAAGACCTCAGCTTGGAATACACTGCTGTGGTCTGGGAGTCTAATAGGAGTCGATATCCCTAGCGATTCGGAGAAGATGCCAGACCCTACATCGGTGTCCATTTTCGATCCGTCAGTGTATATTGCTATGTGTCCACTTTTCCATTCTTCTCTGCTAGGGTAGGCTGCGTTATAAAGTCTAAGTATGGCGTAATGTAGTCCGTTGTGGGTACTGTATGGTGTGTTTTATAGGGCAGTGTCACCATCGGACTTTATTTCTTAAAAATGAGGCAGGAGCTCGCTTTACAGTCAATGGTGACCGACGCAGAAAGATGATCATCATCAACGAATATTTGTTTCCAAATGACAAGTGACATCGATGTGGGCGATATGGGGCTGCAGCAGGATGGAGGATGTCATACTGCGACCAATGCCATCGAGAGAGTGATTCCAAGTTTTTTTGTTGTGCGTGTTATATTTTTTCACACAAAAGGAAAATAACTAAATTTTGGGATAAAACAGCGGGACAGTTTGCAACAGCTAAAGGACGACGCAAATTATGGTCTTGTGGATCTGATTCCGGTACAAAGCTGTCCAAGTAGTGGATGGACTGTGTCCCTGAATCGACGAATTTGGGTCTTCTAACATCAGCGATAATCTCTTCAGCATGCACAGTCTTTTGACATTTCGGTGTTAACACATCGTTTAGAGAGTATTCGATATGAAATCTCACCACAGTTCGACGGATGGCTTGCTAAACTGAACGTCTATGTCCGTCCATAAGTAGCAAATCTAGATACTTAAACTAGTGGAAATAACGAAACCTAAAGGGTTAGCTTATAGCTTCAACTCTTGCCTGAAAAAAAAAAACAAACTTTCCGAAGCAGTGTACAAGACTGATGCTACGGTCCAAGGGGAAATGAGGTCATGTGGAAGTCTATTGCCAATGCTATGGAAGTACTAATTCATTTTTCAGATTAAGTACAATAAACCTACAACCAAGCAGTGCTACTCATGCCTTGAATCAGTCGCCCTTGATATAGACGGAAGCTGTGTTAATTCGCAGCCACACTAAGGGTCGGTACTCATGCAATTGTCTCGAATGCAGCCATCAATTACACGGCACGTGACATAATAATGGGTACGTGACTCTTACAAAAAAAATATGCGCAAAATGCATTTAATAAGGCGTCTGGAGTAAGTGCTTCCTTATTGAGCTTAATGTGAATCTTTGGGGAGGAAATGGCCAGCCAGCCATATTGCACGTCGCACCAATCTGGGCTTATGTATTGAATGTGAAGGCATGTGGGAGAAAAGCTATTCAATCCTCTCTGACGGAATATCCTTCCATTAAAACCGTCTGTCCCACACTTCCAAGAAATATAGCACGTATAACACAAACGGCAGCGAGAGTCTAGACCGAGAACCCTTGGCGATATACGACCTGTTATGCTAAGAAAGATGTCATCAAGGACACTTATAAAGTCACCAAGTCGACCTTCAAAGCTGGCAAGTACAAAAAAAAACATAAAAGTGTGGAAAAACTATCACAGCCAAAGCTAGGACATTCGAAAAAAATAAGAGCGGTGGTTCATCAGACACTATTTTGAATGCCTAGAAGCAGCTTAAGACAGGCACTTCTGCACCTATTTCTCTACCCTATTTGTCAGTTGCGGTACCGCCGTCAAGACATTCCTTGAATAAGCAAGTTTTACATAAGTCATTTGTGTTTTCAGCTGCCAGGAATAGCAGGCTTCTCATTTCTCGCCGCTAATTGTTCCAGACGTAGTTTCTACCTACATATTATATGTGCTTCTTATGCCTTCATTTGCAGTCACCCAAGCTTCGCTCTCTCAGTATCCCTTGCCCGCCAATTGCTCTTTCAATGATATTGTTGACCGATCTTCTAGTGTCTATATGTCTCGCATTCCGTCATTTTATCCCCGTTCTGCATTTTACATCCCGAAAGCATGTTCCAGACTACGGTTTACCTCTTCGTGTCTTCTGTTAATGCACTCTTCAGTGTTTGAGACTAGAGGTTGGAACTTGTTCTCTCTCGGGCTTTTTCTCTTCCAGGTCGATAGACATTTGAGCTAGGATCACAATAATCACTTCCGCTGGGTATAGTTCATCCGTCTCTTATGCGATATCCGGTCCGTCGCTGGTACCCCCATAGGTAACGTATGCCTATGCAGCGACTTGCTCGACTAGCTACAAGCTTTCTGTGGTACAACTACATTCGCGGGTATTTGATTTGTGGACTTGACTCTATAGTATGCCCTCCGACCTTGATGGTAAGCCGTTCTATTATTTTCTTGCTGCTTCCGACTTATGGCCTGAAAGTTAAAAGCCTGCAGCGTGTAGCAGCAGTAGTAGTAGCATATTCGTCTGGCTGCAGTTTTCGAATACTTGTACTTTTTGCTACGACTGCTGCAATGTCGTCAGTGTAACGGACGGTTTCGACATGAAAAACGAAAGAAATGCCACTAGCCTGCAACAGCGAGGTTAACACAAAACATTTGGGGTTGACAGTGAATCGATGACATATGTTCTATTCGCCAAGCGGACGAAACAATTACGCGATCACTATCACTAGCCCATCCCGCACGATTACTAAAACCACAACTAAGCTTCCCAGTTCAAAAACTCGACGGGAACACAACGGGCCCAATGGAGGCCTAAGTAAAGAGCTTAAGTTCATCCTCGATAACAACCCAAACTAACTTCAAAACGACTCGTAATCGATTTTCTCGTCATGACAAGTTTAGCTACTTGTTCCGCATTTTATTCTCCGTCTGATTCATCCTCCTCATGAGTCATTCACGTGGATCCACAGGAAGTCCTATCTTTATCGGTTTATGTCGAACATTCCTTAAATTCGTCTCAGCACTGTTTTATTTAAATTTCCATGCCACTCATTGATTTGTCAAAGGATGTTCCCAAAATAAAATTATCTATGCTTCCAAGTTCTTTTGTCCGATTTGATGGGAACATTCCGGACTACCTTTGAATGAATTTAAAAATCTCATCTCATTGACAGCCCGCATATCCATTTCATAATGGATATCCTTTCTTTTATCTGCGCAAACAGATAAACAACAACATTCAGGACAAGGAACAATCTGAAGATACCCGACTGAATTGTTTCCCAATAGACAGGCACAAAAAGTGCCTGAAAGTAATCTCAAAAAAAGGTGGCAACCCAAGGATCGTAAACCATTGATTGGAAAAGATTTCCCTCACACTTTGCACTCATTTCTAGGAAACCATAAACAAGTTCTCGATTAGCTCATGAAATCGGACACTGAGTGGTCATTGAGGTCCGGTGAGATTAAAAGGATAAATGACAGCAAAGAGATCTTTACAATCAGTGACGCCTTCAAAGGAGGTGGAAAGGTAGTAATTTTATATTTATTACCATTAGGAGTGCAGTTTCAGCAGATAATTGTAGGTCAGCGGATATTTTTAATGCACTCACAGGATTTGGAAGCGTAGGCTGGATTTTATGAGGCAGTTAACCTAATTTCTGCCCTAAGCTGGATCAAGTTACATGAAGTAAATCCTCCATACCTAGAAATGTTGACTGGACACTAAAAATTATGCTCTTTCCAGTGTTTTACACACCCATAGATACCAAGTATCTACAACCAGTGCGGCTACAAATACCACAAACTTTTTGCTGAATACAAATTGCATGACGGTCATTGACTTTACCATAGTTTGTCCCGCTGTCTTCCGCTGAATGTTTCCCTTTCTACTCACTTGTGTACTCAACTTGTTTGTGGGACAAAACCTGACCCTTGGGGTTAACATTGTTCAACATTCGTGGGTGTTGCCAAAAGGCATTCACATTCAGTTGGTCTGCGTGTTGAATCCGATTTTTTATTCGGTTTTCTTTAAGGAAATTCTCTCCTAATTCGCTTGGTAGTTAAGTAATTTTATTGTTTTCCTTTCTTACAGCTTCAAATGGCAAAAGAAAGTGAAAGGCAAAGCCGCAAAGTCGATCGATGTAATAATTTTATTTATTGAAATTGAAAGTGTGCCAATTAAAATTGTGTAATGCAATACTTTACTGTCGAAATGAATTTTATTTTTTTTTTTTAAATTATTTTAAAGAGAAATTTAGAAAATATGTAGCTAACAGTGAAGGTAGTGCATGTGAGGCTGTATAGAGAAGGTATAGTTAGTGAATCGAAGTGTTATCGAAGTGTTATCGATAGTAAACAAGCCTAACGAGTAGCAGTTTCAACTTGAAGCTCGTTCCGGAATGCTAGACGGGTTGCTGGCGAGGTCGGTGGTAATAGAACTTGCTAGAGAACTCCACATCAACCATCGTCATTTAAGAAGACGGGAAAAGACAATAGGAGCGTCTCAAAACTTCCAGAAAAGAATCCTTTGCAAGGAATTTGTGGCTAAACTTCGCTTTCCTTACGCCACCGTCATCAGACTTGTGGAAGCATAACTCAGTCCAGAGAATAAGCTTTGGCAGGATCCAAGAGATGCATTTAATGGTGTTCACTTTGAGGCAAGAATTTCGCACAACCAGCTCATATATCCGTAGCTTGATATACCTTTTGCACAAAAGTTGACCAACAGTTTAATGCCGTCTACGAAAGGAGTAAATTAGAAGTTCTCATACATGTGTATGGTGAGATATTAAGGGACTAGCATGAGTTGAGGGTTTTCCTTGGTTGTTTGGTTTATTGATGTGGCCCTCGATAAGGTGCAGTTAGACCAAGATAGGTCTATTGCACTGCCACTGGGTAGGGAAAGGTGGGTCACACTGTCCGCTCCTGGAGCCAATTACTTTCTACATCGAAATGTTAAAGACCTAGTGTAGCCTTTCTAATCTTAGCAAGTGCAGAACACGTGCAGAAGAAGGTATGGACTGTTTCTATTTCCTCCTCGTCTCTGCAACTCCTGCTGAAGCCATTATATGAGACTTTTGAGCATGTCTATCTACTCAATAAGGTCTTGACCCATGAAAGGTCTCTTCCTGAAACAGGGTAGCCTTCGATCCTTGCCAATTCCGGACACACTGCTTCCAAAAACAATTTAAAAATCCTGACCGGAACTATCAGTGGCCACCGTCTCCTGAAAAAACATCTGCACCGAATGAAATGAACTCTCACTGCACCCTACGAGTATATGCAGACTATGCCTTGAGAGTGACGAATCCTCCCTTCATATTCTCATGGACTGTCCGGCTCTCTTTCGCCTCAGAAAAAGCATCTTTGGCAACGAAAATATTACATCAGCAAACCTTCCTGATATTCACCCAGAGAAGATTCTTGTCTTGCTGACTGCCTCCGGAGTAAAAAGATGGCTCTAGGACCTTACCAGTGAAAGTACAATAGGCTCCATCAAGATGCCGCAGTGCCAGAGCTCCATGAAGGCTCTCCCGCCTAATAATCTTCCAGTTGTCAAGACGAAGCGCTCTGGCATCCGCGATAGCTTGGTCTTTAAAGTCGAGTGGAGATCCAGTATTCCTATTCGTCTTAAGCCTGCGGGCTGGGATTTGAAGACCCTCTTGGCTGGAGCGTTGTTGTCCATGCGCTGGATATGACCAAGCTAATGCAGTCGCATTTTTTTGCCTTTTGGACTACATCCACATCTTGGTATAGATCATAGGGCACCCGATTCGCCCAATACCTACTAAAGTAGAACTGGCATAAGTGTTCCATACAGCATGAATTTTGTCCCGCGAGGAAGGAGTTTTGACGCCATTTGTTTTGACAAACCCGAGTAGCAATAGCTTACAAGATTCTTCATTGAATCAAGCGTGTCATTTGGTGGTAAACTGTCCTCTCTTCTCCTGGCTCAGTGTTCTACCCTCGCTGCCTTCTACTACGTTGCAGCGCTATGAGGTGTACATTGCCTGTCACCCTTTACTGGTATTCGCAAACAGACAATTGCAGGTGTGGATAGGCATCCAAAGTTGAGTCTCCTTTATTGGGCCATTCGCAGCTTTTCTTGTTGGACAGGCGAGCTATGAATCTGGCTGCCAGAATATAATAGCCAAAGTCGACGTTATCCCCTCTGAATCCATGCCGAGGATATTGTAGGAGTGTCTTGCATCGATCAGCATATGGTCAATTTCTTTGGCGGTTCAACCTTAGCAAGGGCGTTGGAATGCGACTGTTCAGTTGGAATGCGGCTTCAGGTCAGAATGATAGGAAATACCAACACAATTTTTGTTTTGTGAATGCTTGACAAATGGCCGAAAGTGGTAACGGTCCAAGAAAGGTTTCCTATTCTGCCTTTCGGATTTGACACTTCGAAGATATTATATCGTAGATCGTGAAAAATGTTTGACGTTTCGGGGATTCAAACCTGATCACTAGTTCTAAGCACTAACTATGCTTATCGTAGCCTTCTTTAATAGACGTTCACTTACCTAGCTTCAACCAACAAGCCTCTCCATGTATGACTCCAGTTGTGCTCTAAAAATCGATTCGAGCACCTCTCTACTTACATAAGTGCGTCATCTACAACCTGGCTTTATTTGAAGGATGCTACTATCTGTTAGTGAACTCAGGCTTAACTACTGGTCCATTGTACCAATTCTTCGAATAAAATTCACTTTGAGCACAATTCAATGAGCTGTTTGTCCAAAAAGTAGAAAGATGACCGAAATTTATGCTGAAATACATTCAACTTCTGCAATCCACCTTTCACCAAAGACAGGCACTAATACCGACTACCTTCTTTGATATATCACATAACGGTGTTAACTAAAACTTCTCACGCTTCCCAGAAAGAGAGATTCTTAATTGGACATAATTTCAGCCTAAATTATAGCAAAATTCAATTCGCCACACTTTCACGGTCAATTTGCCACTTGGCGGTATACTACGCACGACGAGATGTTTATCAAAACCATCAGCGGTGTTCAGCTTTGTATACATCACTGTCTTCCTTAATTAATATGGACACTCTGTGTTTGGTCATTCAGCAGATCCTACAGTAACCGACTAGCGTATTCCGCTCTCATACAATGAATTGCCAAAATGAGCAATCTCACCCGAAAACGGTTCGAAATTTATGCAAATTCGAATTTCGAACTTAAATCAAACGTCTGCTGACAGATTTGTGTCGCACTGTCAGATGACGACAAACGAATTTTAAGCAGTTTTTGATGCCAAAATGAAAACAAAACAAAAATATTTAGTAACCATCTTAAGGTAGCCGGTGACAGCACCGTAGGTAGAAGTTTTTTAGACCGTTTTTCCTCCTAATTAACTAAATTTTCACATAATTTGGTCAAAAAAAATGCGTTGAGTTATTGATCGACGACAAACACGTTTTTGTTTTGGAGGGACTAGTGGGTGCGTGTTCAAACAGAGCGAAGGCTAAGCTATTTTTTATTTATTGCCCAGCCAAAGTCGTGAACATAGAAATTAATATTGAAAGTGAAAATTTCCATATTTTTGGTATTCATTGATGGTTTCATGTCACGAAGAACAAATAACGAATTTTATTTTTTTTTTCATTTTTTTGGGGGAAGTTTTGCGTTCTTGTGAGGCGTTTTTAGCATGTGACAAGTGCGGAATAAATTTTACGATGGCATGTCAAGAGAATTGTTATTCTTTTTGCGGAGTCCTTTTGGAATGGCTGTGGTAAGAAAGAATCAAATAAAACAGTTGAATAAATAAGTGGCTTGGTAACGGCCATTAGATACATTACAACGAGTATAATGTTTGCGTCTTCGAAAATAACTGAGTCGAGAAGGTAGACGCTGGGCTCAGTATATCGTTAAAAATTTGAAGAAGAAGTAAAATTAGGTTAACCAACAGGGTATTGTTTTATTCAAGCATGGATTCAGCTTGGTTACGTAAATGTAACGCTATTACAGTGCCCAAGGGAACGGCGGAGCTTCAAAAATGCCATGAATTGCATCTGAAGTGAAGAATTTTAAAGAGGAACGTGCCATGAAAATACTTAAATGTGAGTACAAAGGGGCAGAACAGAAGATTTAAGTCTTTTTCGAACCTTGAAGATTGCGCATAATTATCGAAGAGATCAATTAATTCCAGGAGCGAGTACACTTTTTTACACACACTCTGACTGGAGGACATCGTTCCTTCGTTTTCCCTTCAATTTAGCTGGAAACTACACCCACAAATCAGTGTAATACGGACTCATGATTACCCTTTCAATGTCAATGAAAATATGTCTTCGGAAACCCACCCAAATCACGGAAGTAACAACCTATTCCAGTCAAAGAGGGTCGTCGTATCCTTCTTTGGTGCTTGGAGAAACACACTGTACAGACTGAAGTTTCATTTTTGGCGTTTAGTCAACGGTCACACAACATTGCAGAGCCATAGATCCTGGCTTGCTCAACGGTCACATTCGAATCCTTTAACGATGTTAAATAAGTCACTGGAGTGTGCGTCGCTTTGTCTGAATACTTCTTTTACATCAAAGGTCTCGGTTAGTTGTTTACGATATTGACGAAGCAGCGTGTTGTCTCCATCGTCATCCAGGGCAAATAGACGAGCTTGAGGGGATACCAAAACAAGACAGTGATCTGTATAGCTCGGTTCTATAAATGCTGTCATACGCGGCCTTGAAATAGATGAAGAAGTGGTAAGTAAGTTCTGCCGTGGTGTGAATATTTGATCAGTTGGGGACTCTCCTGGCTTAAAGCCATGCTGATATGGAACAGAACAACACAGATGCGATGTTAAGAAAACTGATCCCTATATAGTTGGCGCAGTTTAGAAAGTCTCCTTTTGTGAGGGTCGAGCAAGCAATGTTGGGGTTCCATTCATCTGCATCCGAAGTTCATCCGACCATATTGTGCACATAAGTTGGTGCATGCTCCTTACAAAGTCATCGTCAACTCAGCAGCTAGGCTGTCAGCTCTATTAGCTTTATTGGACTTAAGTTTCATCCTCACTTCATTCAGGTCGGGTGGACGAAATTATTGGTCCATGTCGTCCAGATGGTTCATTCTGCCTGAAAACGGGCTTCGATTCGTCATCGTTGTAAAAAAGTCTGCAGAAATTGGTTTTCCATACGCCCAGCATCGACTGCATTTCTACTACGTTGTTCCCATTATCGTCCTTCCATGCTTCGGTCCGGGCCTTGTAGCCTTGACAAGATCTTTTGCCTTTTTGTCGAACTTATTCCTGCAGTAGCATCCTTCTATTTCCTCGGTCACGCGCTTATTGGGTGAAAACAATTTGTCGGAATTTTTACTATCAAACTGTAAACGGAAATAGATAACATTGATCATACCGTTATGTTGTCTTTGATAATGTTAGTACGTTAAAAATAAATCTTCCTTGAAACTGAATTCAACAATGAACAGCAGTATTGGCAGACGTTTTTCTCCTGAGCTTTTCCAAGCCTACATACATAATACGAAACATCTGTCAGAAAATTAATTAAGATAATATATACATATGTCATCTGCTTTAAAAGGAGTTTTGAATACAAAATAGGAAAAAAATTACAAAACATTCCAAAAATACACTTCTCACGATCAAGATACAAGTCGACGTATTTTTATTCTCACCGTGCTAAGCTGCTCCCAAAGCAATTGAATCACTTGTCGTAAAATCAAACCTTGTTCTGGAAGGCTTTATTCAATTCAACTTAGTCACTCTCCATTGCATTCCATCTCAGAGTGATGTCACCGACAGTAAAAGAGCAGACTAAAGTCAATTTACTATATTTCTCGCATTCCCCCCACACATCTATCCTGTTTGCAAAACTAGCTGCAAGAAATATGGGACCATCTACATCAAATTACAATTCATGTATTAAACCCAGATTTCATCCACAATTCAGGGCTACAGAAAGTATATCCACACCGACAGGCTTCCCTTAAATTAATTTTTTCTACTCGTCCATCATCCCTGACCCCAGTAACGACCATGTGCCGAAGCAATTCAGAATTTTCCAAATTTCCATTCAAACCAAATATAGAGCATCTGATTACCAAGCGAAAATGACGAAAAGATTGTTAAATGACCACAACAACTGAGGCGTGTCATAAATACAAAAGAGTTGATGTGCGAACTCGATTATTAAAAACACCCTTCAATCGAATTTACTTAAAATAAAGGGAAACGAGTATCCCAACATGATTAATAAACAGCCCTCATGACGAAAAAGTGTCCATAAAAGATTTAAGCCCTAAGACTTTCGCTTAAGCAGAAGAAATATATATTTCCGATTTTTTTTCTCTCTATTACCAACCAACCACGTCTTACAAGCAAGCCTATGGCAAAAAGTTATTTAACGACCTGCTTATTAATGTTGTGGTTTCTTGACTACTGAATTCCGTTTCTCAAGCCATTCAATCGCAACCGTCACTTACCACTCGATTTGTTACGCCAAATTTGTGCTCATGCCTTGCAGTCAGCAACGCAATGCTATTGAGTTACTCCCAACCCAATGACATGAAACTTAATACACACTCAACAGCAAACTGTTTTGAGCACATTATGCAAAACTACATTAAGCACAGCACATTTTTCATCAATCAATCGTGTGGTTTGTTGGAATGAATGATCGAATTGTCATAAACACATGTTTCGGATGCATTTATGGCGTATACGTGTGAGCAGAATTCCTCTCTTTATAATGTTGAAAGGTTGGTTGGTTTGTTAATGCAGCAGAGGAAGTAATAATTTTTTTTATGTTGACTCCACCTTCGGGGTGCACAATGGATTCAACTTACTATGCACTTGCGCTCAGCTTAACACTGTTCGTTGGTTTTCTAAGAAATATCCTAAAGCAGTCAAGTGATTTCGATTGACGTAGTCTTGTTGTTTTGTTTATTTTGAGTTCGTTAGACTCTGGTGATACTTTTTTGGAATTTAAATGAACCGTTCGGAATGGAAGTACCAACGGAATGTCTATCTATCTAGTTGAGCCGAGAGTAGGTGTTCAGCGTGTGTGTGTGTGTATGTGCTTCGATTCTAATGAAGAATGCAGAAACGCTGGTGGAATAATTTTTCTAAGCCATGGAGTGCCGTAATCGCTCTGCTACTGCCTGCATTTCTTTAAACGACTGCTAGATACGTGCAAGTTTTATTGAAAATCAATTTTTTTGAATTATAATCCACAAAATAGCGGGAAATTTATTCATTTGTCTGTCAGTTGATTATGCAGTTAATTTTATGCATAATGGTGGATGCACCTCCATTATCACATTTATTTTTTTAATTTTTTTTCTGAGTGGTGCTTCGCTGTTTTGATTTTAAATTGATGAACTGTAAATCCCTAGAAACTATAAAACCTTTCTTAAGCACTAGAAAGGCCTCTCAATAAACTGCATTGCTTCTAGTTTTAGGGTGTGGATTCGAAGGTACAGTGACCAGAGTAAGGGATTTGCAGACGAGGTTCAAGAATTTCTTTGACCAGCGCTTCATGAAACTGAGGATTGAAGTTATGTTTCCTACCTTAGTTACCACCCAAATAGTACACTTTGCTTACAACACATTTACCAGAGTTTATTCTAAACCTATTGTCCAAAGGTGTCTGGGCAAATCGAAGCCAAGGAGCTTGGGGGATGGGTTTGATATGAGAGCCGTTGTGTTATGCCCAGACGATGACCATCCTCGTCATCTTCGATATTAAAGTGGCTAGCATCCAACACCCCTGCATGCAGTAAGCCAATATCATCATGTATAATTAGATCTGCATTTGCCAGGATTTTTCTATAATCTCTTAGGGCTGAATTTGAGCGACGAAGAACGGGAGGTGCAATATTGCAGAGAACTGGGAGCCAGGGAACCAGAGTAGATCGGATTGTGCCGGATATCAGACGCATGGTGGTGTGCAGCTGGACGTCGATTTTGTTAACATGAGCACTCTTCAGCGACACTGTAGACCAGCGCCAGAGATGCAGAATGGAGCGAGGTACCACTCGCGCTCCCCGTAGATCCATTTAGCTTTTGGATGATGTTGTTTCGAGTGCGGAGTTTAGCTGCAGCATTTGTAAGATGTTGCTTGTAGGTAAGTGACCGGTCAAGAGTGAGGCCTAGGCATTTCAGAGTGGGGATTGTGCTTCAGGCCAGCGTTGTTGAAAGAGATTCTGAGACAGCATACCTCTGTCTTTGAAGGTCTCAGGTAGAGGCGCGATTGCTGGAAGTACAATCCTATCCTCGCTGACCGTTTCTTCAGTGCTTGGTATGGATTTGTGTTGAGTAGCTATGGCTAGGTCATCTGCTTATTCATACTTCTCTGAGGAAGTTCGGGTAGGGCGGATATGTATAAATTGAACAGGATTGGAGCCAGCACTGATCCTTGCTTTCCTTGTTTTCCGTTAATGAAAACTTGTAGAATACGATTCGACATGGTGCAGTTTCAAAAGTAAGACCGATCAATGCTACAGAGGTCTTAAGGCCGTTTCCACTCTGGTCTTCCAATTGCACTCGCTGGTCCCTTAGATCGCTGGGATCTGCGTCAGGCCTGGAGGCATTTTTCCGTAAGCGTTTTGATTTCAACGTTCTATCAGCAACAAAGTTCACCCCTTCTTCTAGCTGTTCTCCTGGGCATTGCTCTATCGCACGCTGTGGTGATTGTTTGGGTCAGTTTGTGGGATAGAGTCACCGCTCATCGGTTGCTGATTGAAGAGTCGGCATTCAGCATTTCCTCAAACGCGTCTTTGTCGAAAGATATGACCCTCCGCTCAGGACCTGTCAACAGATCCATATCACTACCATAATAGAGAAAGAGGCTTACTCCACCTGGTTATCCAGAGAGGACGGTGCCACCTCCCGTACATTATGGCCGAAATTAAATAAAACAAAAACAGAGAGCCTTTTGGCACTAGACCGATCCTCCATCCGCTTGTTAACGGGAGTAATCACAGGACACTGCGCCATCGGAGCTATGCTCAGCAAATGGAACGCAGATTCCAACGATTTATGCAGAAGCCGCAGTGACGAGGAGGAAGTGGAATCGATCCAACATCTGCTATGCCACTGCCCCGCCTTGCAAGAATGACGCCTACGTACTCTAGGATCCAGGTTCTTCGCAAGCATCCAAGAGGCAGCAGTAGTCCAGATACAGAATCTCCTACACTTCTTAAAAACCAGCAACTGGTTTCAAACGCCACGATTTAGATAGGTTTTTCCACGGGTTACCTTCCACCAACACTCTAAACAGGGGATTCCGAATGGACCACTAGGTCTCCAAGTGAACGTGATGTGTTCTATCCATCACACACCCTACCTAACCTAACCTAACCTAACCTTCTTTGGGTTGCCGTCTGTCTGTCTAGTTTTTCTCACCACAAAGCACAGAAACGCCGATAGTATAAAGTTCAAAATCCAAAAATTCATTGCTAATGGCCACCATAAAATTTCCCAGCTCCAACCGACGGCAAGTGTCTGAGTTTAATTCGCCACATCAGTCGCATCTCCTGTAATCAAAAAGTCAATTCAGCGGCAAACTTTGGATAAAAAAAATTATGCAACAGCATACAATCGCACGCACATAGTCTGTCGGTGTAGGCCTGCCTCCACCCCCACCTGCTGGTAAATCACCGATTTCCATGGGCTCTTCAGGCCCAAATCAATTTTAATTGTTAACACAGACCGTGGAAAAGTCAATTAACCACCTCAAAGCGGCAGCAGAAGTCCTACCCCCCGTGCATTCGTGTTTCAGATCGTTCGCTACGGTTACAGCCATGGATACTCTTTTATTTTTCAGGTGCAAATCTTGTGCTCATCCACTGCCCACAGAGTGCTTCCTATGTGGCATTTCGTGGCGCGCCGGTAATTAACTACCGAAACCCCGTCTCGGTGCTGGTAACCAATTGAATAATGAATTTCATGAGCGGATTGCGCAACCGTAATTCTTTTTTCCCGAAAAGATTTCCATCTCGTACGCTAACGGTATAGAAAAAGGGTCTTTTGTGTGTCGAAGGCAATTATGCGGGCAATATTTTCGGCGAGAAATTGCCGATTATACAATAAACCAGTGGACGGGCTCTTGTGGTCAGTACACGAGTACAAGTATCTGCTGGGTAATTAGAAACTATTTATGGTAAAATTGAAAAGCAATTATGTGGGCCATTAAAGCATAAAATTAGCTGGCGGAGCCATCAACGGTTGGCTTATCGAAATATTTTATTTGATTGCCAATTAGAAATTATGATAAGGAAATATTAATCCATTCATTGGCGGTGTTTCTGGTTTATTTATGGGCGAACGTCGGGTTGCAAAAAGGTATAAAGTGGGACTACAAGTTGCGGTAGCATCAACACATGAATGAAGCTCTGGTAAGCCTCGGGATGCACTCGTAAAGTCAAGTATTTGTTGAGGGGATCATAACATAAAATTTGAGTAGGCATGCTCACAGGACTTTATGTTAACGATTTACAGTGCACTTAAGCACCATTCACTTGTGGTTAAGTGCGTGTACTCGCATTTATTTTATTGGCCAGCAAATTGTACATCAGCAGCATTTATCCACACATTTATGGTTTGTTTAAGACTAACTACGTCTCCGTGGTGGGAGCACATTCTGTGTTGTACAAATTCTTGTTTAGATGTTGGTGTATTCTCCTCCATGTACAGAATTAATAGGAAAGGTACAACCCACTGACTTGACTGACTAATATTAACCATACCACCGAACCCCCTGGATCAAAAAACCTCTATGAGGGTCGATTTTAGGCCCAAAAATGGACATGAAGGAGGGGTATACGAGTACGAGTATATTTTTGAGCAACGCAACGTATTAGTGGCCACGGAGTAGTAGGTAGTGTGTTTCCTTGGTACCTGGCCAACTTACTAAGCTTGTAGTTAGAACGAGTTCAACGTATAACCGGTACCTGTGTGACGGGTTGTCTGCGCTTTACCCCCACCACAGCTTTGAATGTCATCCTGGGCCTAACACCGATCCAAACACATATTCGAATGGAAGCGAGACTGTGCATTCCGGGCGGACTCTTCCATTCGAATTGGCCTTTACTCCTACCCTGGAGGTCATCTGTCTCTACTCGACGCTAAATACGTCTTCCATAAAAACTTCTCTATCGTCGTCCGCCTGACGGAGGACTGGGAAAAATACAAACCCCACCCATCACCACATGACCTCGTCTGGTATACGGATGTATTCAGGGACTGGATCTGGCATACATAGAGAGTCGCCTCGTGCGAACTTCTCAGTCAGCCTTTATAAAAACTTCCATATTCCAGGAAGAGGTTCTTGCTATCAACCAGTGTGTCAGATAAGTTCTCAGACAGCCAAGTAGCCCCCAAAGCTCTTGACTCATCTGTTATAAAATCTTGCATCGTACTAGGAACCGTTATGGTCATCTACGAACTAGAAAAAACGACCAAGTCATTCTCCACTTTATCCCAGCCCATACTGGTGGCTGACTCACTAGCTAAAATCGGTGCAGTAACACCAATCGTCGGCCCCAAACCCTTCTGCGGCGTCAGTAGAAGTCACTTCAAAGACTACGCCAGGTGTCTGTCCCTACTCGAATCCAATAAAGTGTGGCTAAGCTCATCTGGGCAGAACTGCTCCAAATCACTTTTCCCTAAATTCACTCAAAGGAAATCCAATTTCCTGATCAACCTAGACAGGAAGAATCTGAGAATCCTGACTGGAATCATCAGTGGACACTGTCTACTGAAAAAACACCTACACCGAATAAACCTTTTTCCGGAACCCTCATGTAGATTATGCCTACAAAGTGACGAATCCTCTTTTCGGTGGAGAAATCATCTCATCTGCGAACATTGCAGACATACACCCAGAGAAGATCCTTATCTGGCTGCCTCCGGAGGAGATGGTAGCGGATGAGCCTAAAGGGGTTGACTGCAGCGCTCACACCCCCGAAGGACACCTCGTCCTAGGGTTTCTACAATGGAACTGGCCGTTCAGTTTGGGGTAATTGCCCGACGACGGAAATATATCTAGTTGTGTGCATTTGGGTGTGTATTCGTCGTTGTAGGCAGGCTTACGCAAGAAGTCCAACATTAGCCTAATACGCACGCATGGCCCCATAGAGAGACGGCACTGAAGATAGGTTCTACGAGCTCTTTGAAGAAACATATGAGCAGTGCCCTAGCTATGACATTAAAACTGTCCTGTGCAATTTTAATGGAAAGTTAGGAAGAAGCGGCATCTTTGGTAGCGCAGTCGGAAAGTACAACCTACATGACACTACCTCCAATAGAGGATTCAGGCTCACTGACTTTGCCGCGGGGGGGAATGTTGTCGTAGCTAATACGCGGTTCAATCATCTCGATATTGACAAAGGAACATGTAAGTCTCTTGATCAATCAAGCGTCACCCAGATTAGCCACATTCCGATCGACGCAAAGCACACCTCCAGTAGTCTAGATATTCTAACATTCCGATGGACCAACACTAAATTCGGGTCACTACCTTGTTGTAACCACGGTACCATTGCGAATATCCTGAATACTGCCAAATCAAGGACATACTGTGAGGAAATTTGACGTCGGGCGCAAAAATTCGCCAAATTCTTTTCCGATCGAGTCTTCCTTAATCAATTAAATTTTGAAGACCAGTGCTAACAATAAGCCATCGAAGATGCAGCCTCTGACGTGCTGGGTTTCACATGGCTACCGCAGTGAAACCCTTGGTTGGACGACGAATGCCGGCATGTACATGCAGTTGAACCAGAGGCATACAAAGCGGAGGTGCATAGAAGGAGAAACGATCACCAGCTGTCAAGGGTACAATACCCGAACCGTAGTTTGCAAGCACGACCAAGGGAACATTGTAGTAGCACCGCAGTCGATGCCAGAGATATGAAAGAACCATTTCTGTAGACTGTATAACAACAACGACAAATCGAATACCGCTGTCAGGTAGAATGAACCATTCAATCTGAAAAATGTAGAGCAACAATTCCATCCACCCGACCTGGACGAAGTGAAGGCAGCCGTATCTAAGCTTACATCCAACAATGCTTCTGGAGCTGATGGCCTAGCTGTTGAGCTGTTCCAGGCGGCAGGCGATGACTTAGTAAGAAGCATGCTCCAACTCATCTGTAAAATATGGTCAAATGAGGGTGTGCTCTATGAATGAAACATCAGCCTTATTTGCCCGTTTCTCAAAAGAGAAGACCCTCTGAACTGCACCAACTACAGAGGCATCAGTCTGCTTAACATCGTGTCTGTCTGAACTCCTTTTCATTGACTTCAAGGCTGCGTATGACAGCCATTATAGAGATGAGCTATACAGAGCAATGAATGTCAAATTCATCCGCTTGTTCAGAATGACGATGGAAAATACTCGCTGCTCCATTAAGATCGGTAAGAACTCAACGAGACATTTGAAATCCAAAAGGGATTCAGACATATCGACGCACTGCTATCTGTCAAAATCTGTCAAAAGTCCGTCAAATTGCTCGCATGCGTCAACGATATTGACATAATCGGAGAATGCAGCGTGATGTCAGTGGTACTTTCTTGAGTATTGAGACGGAAACAGAGAAAATGGGTTTGACGGTCAATGAGGACAAGACCAAAGATATGCTGTCAGCAAGAAAGGACAATCAACACCAACATCTCGGACAGAACGTCATCATGAGCAGACATAACTTTGAGGTAGTTACCGCTATTAATACTCCTTTGTAACGTGGCCTTAGGTTAGGTTTTTATGCTGATTTCTCAGCCCCAAAGGGGGTGTGAATACCCTTATGCTGATTTCTCAGGGCACGGGCGTTTGGAAGAAGGGGAAAGAGGAACAGAGGAAGTACCGGTGCACGTTGGCTTTAAATGCTTGAATGTTGTAGTGATGAGGAAACACAGAGCCTGGAAGATTATTCCACTAACGTGACGTGAATCCCTATATTTGACAGTACGTCCGAAGTTGGGCTTGAGGGTGAACGAAGCGTGACGCGTATTGCGGGTGAAATTTTGAAGGGGAGGAATGCAAGTGGCTATTTCGCTGGAGCATTTTTTATAAAAGAAGCGATAAAATAGGGATAGACACGAGAAATTTCTGCGATGTTCTAGTGAGACCATGGAGCTCACAATGTCTCTATCACCTATAAGTTTAAACGTGCGGTTCTGGACCCTATCTAGGATGTGCAAAACGGTCTTGGGTGCACCAGACCAGATGGGGGCGTTGTATTCCATCTTTGGGCGGATGAATGCCTTATAAATTGTGGCCAGATCAGAAGGGGTAAAGAATTTCTTGCACCGCTTAAGGAATCCCAGACATTTTGCAGCATTTTTGGCGACCTTGATACACATACCGAGAATGGCAAGTCTTTCGGTTTCCGCGATGCAAGTACCATTCATGGATAATGGTTGGGGGTCTTGGTTTCGCTTGAGAGACAGAAGACAGCATTGAGTTTTGGATGCATTAAATTCCACTCTGTTAGTTGAGCCCCATTTGATTATGCTGCCAAGGTCGGAATTTAATGAGTTTAACATACGTTGCCGTTCCTCTTCTACGGCCGAAGAGCAGGGACGTGAGTTAGGGAACGAATATGAAAAACTGAGGTAGATTGGATAAGAGGTTGCAGACAAGAAATCATTTATGAAAATAAGAAAGAGAGTCGGAGACAAAACTGAGCCCTGGGGGACACCAGCATTTATGTGGTGAATGTCAGACTTGAAGCCATCCAATACGACTTGCATTGAACGCTCCATTGAAGAAGAGACTCATCGATGCCATATGCACAAAGGTTGAAGTGGCAGCGAGCTATCTTTGACCAAAGATAGGCTCATTGTGGTACCACGTGGACTATTGAGAAATTTTCCCACCTACTCTTTAAGCCAATTTGAGCTTCTGATATCAGATCGCCTATATCGTTGCAATGGGGAGATCCTAAGTAAAGTTTCCTTCTTTGGGAGAGAGTTGGACAGGTTCTTTATCAATGGAGCTTCCACAAAAATCGTTTGAATATACGCCAAGCTTTGTATCATGCTAGCCTATTAGACAGTGTCTAGTGATGGCACCTTTTGTAGCGCCCATCTGTTATGAGCAATCAAATTCTTAGAGTATCTTAAATCTAGCCTTGGGCAAATCTGTTGTATCGCTAGACGTGTCATACCACTTGCCCACATCAGTTTCATTAGATTTGTATACCCAGTGTAACCTGACCTTACAGTCTTACATAACAGCGTCAGTTAGTAGTCGTTTCCCTTAAAACTTTATCGCAACTACAAAGTATGAAGCAACTGGACAACTTTAAAATTCGCAAAGCTAGTCTTGCCTGTCTTACGAAACAAGATGGACAAACATTTATACTCGAATGGAAAAAAAAATAAAAAGTCTCACGAAAATCCATTTCCCTGTCCATCGATCAACGATCCTGTCCCGTCAAAGACTACACCGTTTACACTATCAATTAATCTCTACCGCGCAATGGGGAAATCCAAGCAAATGCATGTCTGGATCAGATAACCCGTACTAATGGCCAATGGCTTACAGCTACAAGACGAGTTTTTTTTTTCTTTATCCGTATGTCTTCTGTGTTTCCTTCAAGTTATCGCCGATGCTACTACACCACCAGTCCCGGAAGCAATCCTTACTTAGTCTGTCCAATTCAACTGCGTTATGGTGACATTTCCACGAAAACAACATAAAACAGTCTGACCAATTGATTTGGCTAACTAGTCGGATGGCTTTGCTAACTTAGTTGCGCTGATTTACTCCAAGCACTCGCACACACAAGAGGATAACTTTCTCCTTTCGGGCGCGAGACGAGACTTTTCCACCAGCAACCTCCACAACCTACTAACCAGTAACCACCCATCCCAAATTGGCTAACAGATATTTTCACTTTTCACACCTTTCTTCCTGACGATGTGTTTCGTGCTCCAGCCTATCGATTGACACCGCACGGTGTGATAAGAAAACAAACTTTTTTTTGTCGGGCGTCTGTTAGCCCGGCCTTACAACAGGGACGTAGTGGGGTTAATTTGCGCATGCGCAGCTGTCTGCTAGCCTAAGTGCTCTTGCAACTTTCACATGGCTAATCCCAAAAATGGTTTCGCGTCATACACAAAAGCAGTCACAGACAATTTATGAAGCAGCCTTAGACTGTAGAGTTTATTGGCATAGATACTGTATCTAATGCGATGGAGCTATCCGCCAGACAGACAGTCAGACGAATTGTAACATCAGCTGCTAACTCGTTCCATATGCTTCCTCCTATTGTTGCAGCTGCGCTCGAAACTTGTCCGCTGTGGTGGTGTTTAGGAGGAAGGTATACTCTGGTGGTGGTGGTGGTGGTGGTGGTGTGCGCACATCGGTGGTAGCTTGTAGGCCGGAGAATTTATTGCATGATTCGATGCGGGTTTCGTAACTCGTAGATTTATGAACACCTTAAGACAAAAGACCAGACTGCGATAAAGTAGTAAGCAATTGTGGGATTGCTTGCAAGGTTCGGCATGGATCTCCGAAGCGAGGTCGTATTCATTGGATTCTATTGGAACTTGCATCACCATTTCAGTGGTTAATTGATTCCATGGAGGCGAGCTTTCAGCTCTAAATGATCGATTTGGGCAATTACACCAGTCCCTTTGGAGGGTACCTACTCAATTGGACGCAATTGATGGGCATCATTGAAACTAATTGCCGAGGAGACAATGTAATAGAGAAGCAAGTGTTTTCGTGTCCAAAATCGCAGATCGCTAGAATTGGGCCAATTAATTGTGTGGCCTCGAAGAGGCTCTGTCACTTGCTGCGTGATTAATGAGAAGTGAGATTTTTCTGATGTGGGCTAGGAGGGCATTTCAATTGTACACTCAAACTAGAGTCGTGGCATCCTAGTCGCATATGATGACCAATTAAATTCCCGTCATAAAACTCTTTAAAGGTCCACACACACTCTCGACGTTGCAGCGTCAGATGAACTTCATAAAAATATCAATTTGTTGGTTCTATTGATCTCATCAGCGATTGATGGATTTCACTGTGGTTTGGTCGTAAATTTTCCATCTTTGGAAGGGAAAAGCTGTTGTGAAACTTCCGCAATGTGGTTTGTAGATTTTACGAGTAGTTAGACCTACATCTGCTGGTAGATAGGTAGGTGTTTCCTGGCTGAGGAGGCACCAGTTGGGTTTATTTAGTGCACCTGTGTAGATGATGTCGTCTGGTTGGCGGTCGGTCTGTTGGCGGAAATTAAATTTTATTGTCATGAATATTTTAGAAATGCTTCGGGTTTCGTTTGAAAGTTGACATCAAAACGGCGTCTTTCAGTGCTCCATTTATGAGCGCCATTGGTAGCATTAATGGATGCTGACAATATAAGAGGAAAACCGGGCTATAAACCACGAAATTGTTAAATATATCAAATTACGGGAAGGTACAGTTAGGTGGTCCGTCCGTTGACCTATTCTGGTATGCACTTCCGAAATGCGAAGAGCTTCCCCACTTAACTGTAAGGTGTATGCGATTATAAAGTCAAAAAGTGGTACAAGTTGGTGCAGCCGGATGTGGGATTTTCCCTTAAGTAAGGAAGTCAAATTTTAAGCCTTTTAGGAGCTGGGTTAACTACAAGGTTGAGGCTTCTATTCATCGTGAGGCACTCATGAATTTCTTCCTTAACTGCGGCTGGGGCTTGTAACTGCGATACACTACCTTCTTCTTTCCCAGTGTGTGTCTAAATGTTACTACTGCTAAGGTAGGTTAGGTTAGGTTAGGTAAATGGGTGTCCTTGTTGACAGGATTGTCAACGGCTCACTTAGACCACTAAGACTCCATTGTGCCCAATATTTAAAAACAACTCTGGGAACCTAAATATCAATCTTCGACCGCTAAGTTAAACCACCCAGATAAATGTATGAATCTCAGGAGTTTGCTTAGCTCAGTGATACCTAGCTCGTCCAGTTCTGAAAAGGAGTAACTGCTAAGAGCACGTCTTCTTTTAATGGCCAGCGCTGGACAGTCACTATTTCCTCTTCGTCCCTGTAGCTGCTACAGTAGTCGTTGTGCGGAAATCCTAGCCGTGCCTATCACACAGTGTCCTGTCACGACGCCAACAGCGTATTCGGATATCCCTTCGACTTAGTTCCATAAGAGTGATAGATCTCTTTTTGTCGTAGACTGGCCATGATGATTTGGCTGTTGCGCATGTATCTAATCTATACCAGCGTTTATTGGCCTCCTCAATAGCCTCGATTTCTATCTCCCTTTGGAGTGTACTGAGTGGCCTCAGAGAGGGCCCGTGGGGAGTTCATAAGCGACCCTTCTCTGGCTAGTTCGTCCGCTTTTTCGTTACCGGAGATATCCGTGTGGCCAGGTACCCAACACAGGGTTACCGTATTGGCCGCTGAGATGCCACCCAGTTGCTTTTTACAGATTTTCACGAGCTTGGATCTTATCGATGTGGACTGCAAAGCCTTAATGGCTGCTTGACTGTCGACATAGATGCTGATAATTTTTTCTGAAATTTTTTTCCTCAATAATCATGTCTGCAGCTTGTTTTATTGCAGCAGCTTCAGCTTGGAAAACACTGCACCTGTCCTCAAGTCTAATCGAGCGAAATGTGTTTCGAGATTCACAGTATACACCGGCACCCGTACCAGCGATCAGTTTAGATCCGTCGGTGAACATGGCCAGTTAATTCTCGATACTGCTATGGTAACTTTTTGTGATGGGAAGCTGCTTCTTGTAGCACGGTTGATCTCCATCCCTTACTTAGTCTACCAATTCGCCGTGGATTCTAAGGCGATTGCTTCGGAATGTTTTCATTTGTTTTCTCAGTTTGTGGCCTATTCAGCGTCATTTTCGCCATCTTGTCTTGATATCTAAACAATTTTGACCCGTTTTAGGCCATAGCTCTTGGTTTGATGTGTCGTGCGGCCAATGGATCTTTACGATACATTGCAGACGTATTCGAATAGCAGAATCTTTCCACGCTTCACTGGCATAAAGCAGCAAAGACTCAAAGTTAGACTCGAAAAGTTTCAGGTTGTTGCGTAAGGAAATCAGAATGGATTTCCACACTGAAGAAAGCGGATCTTACTTAATCCGCTGTCGATATCTTGGTCATTTCCGTCATCAGAAAGCAAGGAGCTGCCCAGATTGTTGAGCTGTTTGGTCTCCTCCATTGGGCGCCAGTTTTAAAATAATACACTGATGTTCAGTGGTCAGTGTGCATTATTTCTTGTCTTAGGTTAGATTAGGCGTAGGCGTCGTGGCTCAAGTGGTAAGTGCTTTGGACAGCAGAGTGGGAGGTTCGGCGTTCGAATCCTAGAAACACCAAACAGTTAAACAGAGACTAATAACTTGCAAGAGAAAGCTTTTCAATTTGCCTTTCGAATATGGCTCTAAACTGTAGGTCCCTTCCATTTATGTGAAAAAATATAACACGCACAAAACGAATGGTCGCCAGAAGCTAGGTCCTGGACTGCGTACAGTCCGTTGCGCCATGTTTCTTTTTTTTTTTTTAGGTTAGGTTAGCTTAAGTGGCTATCCTGTGATCACGGTAGAGATCAGGGGAGATCCATTGTGTTACCATATGAGCAGGTCACTTCGATTACTCTTCGAATCATTTTAATTTTTAGACTAGCTTCTAGATTTGATTGATATCCGGATCGGGATCGGCATCTTGAAGTTCCTCGAAGAAGTATTCCCCCAAAATCTGATTTCTTGCTGAGGATAAAGCAGGGCAGCTGCGAAATGGTGATTCTTCCTCTTCCTCATCCATACAGATGCGACAAAAGTCGTTGGCCAGGAATAAATGAATAAAGGAGGAATAAAGTCCTGCCTACCTAGTCTTAACAGGTTACCTATGCGTGGTCTGCTTATGAGCAGCAGACTTTCCGTCCAGCGCCCCATATCTATAATATAACTCTCTGCTATGTTCTCTGACATAGCAACATAGAAGGGAATGCGATAGCAGATGAACTAGCTAAGAAACAGCATTAGACATCGAACACACTCAGGCATCAGAAGAAGCACCTGTTAGCGTATTGAAGAGGAAGAAACTTATCAGTAAACATTCGTCACAGCTTGGTCGAGTTGCTTGAGTTTTACTGTAACAGTGCATCAAATTCTTCCGATTTCTAATTACCAATGAAAATAATATCGGCGAAATCACACAGCCTTGTCTGGCCCCACTTTGGACCTCGAATGAATTTGAAGTTCATTGTGAACTGGATAAATCTGAAAAAATATTTGCTTCTTTAACTGAGCACAGACATCCTTTTAGAAACCAAATTTTAATTTTTTTTTATCTCTCTAAATTAATTGTTAAAAATTCTGTTCATGGTCTCAAAAATAACAATTCCCACGGTGGAAGCAGAGTTATTTTGTGACCTCTTCTTGGTTTCATTCTTCAGTCATAATCGAGGCCCGAAAAATGTCATAAAAACGTTATGAGCTGGGGATGTGGAGTGACTTTTAAATAAAATTTAATTCAACATCAATAACTCGTGTAAGGTTTTTATGTCGAACCTTAGCATGTAACCAGAAACCGACTTCTCATATTTCCGAAGGGGACAAATGGGTAGTCTATAATTTTGGTATTTTTATGACAACGTTAAGGCAAGGAAAATTTTGGAAATTTAAATTCTGACCAGCGATGTGACTTTATTTCCAAAAGTCACTCTTCTAGTTCAGTTTGACTGCTTCAATTTGATGTTCTTTAGACTAAGCCCCTACGTACACCTCCTTTTAATTTTATTCTACTTTTTGAAAAATTAAATGCAAAGCAGACTGATTGTAAAAGGGGGTCTTCACTTACCCATCATATCGGCGAGATTCAATATCTCTACATTAGCTCTGCATCAGGCAAATTCAAGATGGTTTGTTACTCATAAGCAGACCACGCCTAGGTACCATGGTCAGACTACTGTCATTGAGGTTCAAGCTCCTGTCAAATCGGATCAACGCTGGTGTGGGAGTGCCTTGCCAAGATAAACCGATTACCAGTGAGAACAACAGAGTGACTCTAGTGGATATCAGGTCAAGTTGGAGTAGAGGGAAATGAAGCAGATGATAAATGGGTAGCTGCTGGGCTACTGCCGCTTGCGATACGAAAAGAACTAAGAAAGGAAGAAGGCCACTAATGGGCCTCCATAGGCCAGGACACTCCAAAGAACTTCTCGGGAGCTATAATCGGAAAAGAAGTAAGCTCTGGATGAACATCAACAAGGACCGGCTTCTTTATGGATTACTCTAGACCTAAAGACCACCTCAGGAATCTGAGTATAGAGCAACATGAAGACTGCAGATTCTGCAGAGATATTAAGGAAACCCCAGGGCACATTCTAAAGGAATTTAGAAGACTGATCCACAAAAGGAAAGGAAACACCTGAGTACCTACCAACTATCAGAAGAATCTTAGATCCACTCAAAGTACTCACTGTTGGCAGGAAGGTTGTGAGATTGCTCAAAATTCCTAAGAAATATATGCGACTCAAGAGACGACCCTTCTTTGCCTTGAGCTCGAACGAATCAGACATTTTGTTTCCATCCCATTCTGCCATTTTGTTGTCCTCGTACATCCTTCGTATCAACTTCATTATTTTTGTCGATATTGACGCATGTTTACTTATATACAGGACCAATGACCTTCACCAACGTGGAAAGAGAAGCAAACATCTGTGGGTTTAGGATAAAGAATTCCAAGCGAAAAATCTTTGGCAAGCATTGCTGGAAAGCCGGTAGAGGGAGTAGAGATTTTCAAATGTCTTGGGAATATTACTCCGAACTAAGTCGGATCGTTGGTGTGTTGTCCAGGACATTGAGCAGAGATGCAATTAACGTTAAAACCTAGCTACGACTGTGCCACACTATCTTCACTGAATCTACATTGAATCTATGCTGTTATACATATGAGTTCAGGACTTGAAGAGTAACCCTTACCATCAGGAGAAAGCTGTGAATTGGTGTTGTCGAAATTATTTCAAATTTCCTACCCTTATCGCATTTCTTATGAGTAGCTCCATGGGAGAACGGGTGAGACTACGGAAAGACATCAGCTTTCGTCGATGAAGTGAACGGGACACGCGTTTGAAAAGGCGTGCTATGCTATGACTAGCAATGAAAAATGTTAGTCCAAGATGGCACAAAATCGACCGAAAACTACAGACCGTTGAAGGCACGGCAACTGGGGAAGAGTTCGAGAGATCTAAGACACATCGCCAGAAACCGCATTCGTAGCAGAGACCAAGGACCTACAAAGGGAAACTGGCCATAAATAAATCCATTCACGACTTTATTCTTTTTTCTTAAACTCAAAATTGTTAATAATACTGACGGAGAGAAAGTCCAACCCATGAAGGATTCCAATCACTTTTAAAGCTGCGCTCTAGGACTATACCATTAAAATTTATTTATGACCCACCTTTGGGTGATGCATGTGGAATAGTTACAGCCGCTAATTAAAGTAATAGCGCCACTAAATATTACTTACTAATTATCGGACAGATACGAATCGCGTTTCATACTTTCGAGTGTTCTCTTTAAGTACCGCGATTTGTATTTCTACAACGAAACTTGTTATTGTTTCCATTTTATTACACAACAATAATAACTAAAACCTAGTGAAAGCAGTCCAGCATTTACGACTCCCCTATGCAGAGTCCAGTCCACGGAGAAGTAAACATTTTACAAGTGAGGCATTAAATTATTTTATGAAAACAAATGAAACGGAGGCTCCACTAGCCACAAGCTTAGAATTTACTAGTTTTCCTTAAGCAAATGAGACACTCGACGAGGCAGGTTGGATTTTATGGCAGAATGACTTCAATGGAAACGAAAGTGAATAACAAGAATGTCTTACAATTGATTGTACGAGTGTTGAGCTGGAATTTTTTGCCTAGTAATTTACTTTCTAAATTTGTTCCACTTACCGGGTGGGAATGAAGGTTTGAGGTTGAAAAAGTATGAAACTGAAAGTTTACCTCGAATGTATGGACTAGTAAACGTGGTGGAACGCAAGCGGAATGTGCATGAGTCAATGTTTGCTTCTATTTATTTCAATAAGGCTAGCCAACCTTTTTCCTACCAATGACAGTGAAGGTGTTCTCTCACGTCACATTTTTGTATTTTTTGTAATGTTTCGACAGTCGGAGATATTTTTCTTTTCGTCGCCGGTATCAAGATTATTACTTGAAACTTGCTGGGCTAATTTTTTAACACATAGCTGACACCAGAACCTTCGCCGAACGTGTATCCCGAAATCTCTCCACGACTCCTATGCCGCCATCATCAAGTACCGAAGATCAGTGGTGCCAAAGCTGCTAATATTCAATCAGCAACGACGCAACTAATGTGCTGGGTTTTACCCGACCACCATCAAGAAACTCCTGTTTTGACGAAGAATGCCAGCAAGCAGCTAAATAAAACAAATACAAAGCGGCGCTGCAAAGAAGGATGAGGGCTGCTCATAAGCTCATAAGCACGGAAGGAATATCGGTTTCTCCAAAAGAAGAACAAAGAGCAAGAGAAGCACGCGATCGGGGATATTATTATTAGAAATTATACTCACGGAATGATGTAAAGAAGTTTTGCTAAAAAGTAAAAAGAACGTGTCAAGCCAACAAGACCCGTACAGAAGCCAAAAGAAATAAACTTTGCAGTAGAATCACAGTCGGTGCTGGGAATATAAAAATACTTCTTCTGCAGGCTGTAGAACGGCAACGATGATCAACATACCGCTTCCAGAATGGACCACTCAACATAGACGATGATAGCCAAACTTCCATCCACCTGATCAAAAAGAAGTGAGGATAGCAATATCCAAACTTAAGTCCAACAAAGCTGCTGGACCCGATGGCCCACCGTTTTTCAAGGCTTGGTCGAAAGCATATTCATACACCACCTTATTTCCACTATTTGATCAGACGAGTCTCAGCATCGTTTGCCCGATCCACGAGCAAGGAGACCCCTCAACTGCGCCAATTACAGAGCAGGCTACATCTTTCTGGAAATGACTCAATTCGTCCACCTAGAACCACTCTCTTTGAGGTAAAGTATAAGAAGATTTTCTCCTTCACGACAAACATCCTCCGAGGAGTATGCCAATTTGTCGGTCTTTAATTCGCCTCTATGTTCTAGCCCGAGCCAGTGTGACTCCAAGGTTTCCTAACAAGATGGGTCATGGTTAAATCGAGAGCAAGTCAGACCACTCTCTGTCGGGAAAAGTCATACACCGGCTTTACACAGCTGCTCCAAGGATCATACTCCCTATGTGTACATCGCATAGTGGACTACAGTAAGACTTTCGGTCCCGGGTACTCTGCTCCAGTTCGTCAGACCAAGCATACAGCTTAACAGGACGCGTACAAAGCGGCTCAGCAAAGAAGGACGAGGGCGAGTAGAGTCGATGGTGGCAGTATGGAAAAACTTCTTCTGCAGACTGTATAACGACGGCCAAAACTTCCGTCCACCTGACCAAAATGAAGTGAGGATCACAATATCTAGGCTCAAATCCAACAAAGCTGCTGGACCCGATGGCTCACTGGCCGAGTTTTTCAAGGCTTGGTCGAAAGCATATGCATACACCACCTCATTTCCACGATTTGATTAGACAAGTGTATGCCTGATGAATCTTAGCATTATTTGCCCAATCGACAGTTCATGAAGTGTGGAGCCACGTCCTTCCAGTTTGTCGACTCATTCATTCCCTTCTATGTTCCTATGGCAGAGAAGAGTGATCTTAGAACAACGGCTGGTCCAAGCCAGTGTCTCTTTGCGGTGTCTCAATAAGCTTGGTCATGGTTAAATCGAGAGCCTTAATTGTGGTCTGACTACCTGTAGAGCAGCTCCAAAGATCATACTCCCTACGGGTACATCGCATAGTGGACTACAGTAAGACTTTCGGTCCCGGGTACGCTGCTCCAGTTCGTCAAACCAAGCATTTTGGCATCCGCGACTGGATGATATTTACAACGCAGATTTGGTCTTTTTTGTCGTTTCGAATCTGAGGGTTAGGTTTCGAAGACTCTCTTGGCTGGAGAGTTGTCGTCCATTTGCTGAATGTAGCCGACGTGTTTCTACCTTCCGGACTACATTCACATCTTGGTACAGCCCAGTCCTCTTCACAAATGTGACCGACTATTCGACAAAATATTTTTCTTTCGAAGGAGTCCAGCACTCGGCGCCATATAGTAGAACTGGCAGGTTAAAGTTTTGTAGAGCGTCACTTTCGTCCTTCGTGTTAGTTGTTTTGCCAAAGTGAAGTAGCAGCGGTTTGCTATAATAATTCTTCGCCGGATCTCTACTAATGTGTCGTTCGTAGAATTAACATTTACTGCGTTGTAGCTGACGATGGTGACATTTAAACCATTTGACATTTGACCTTCAAAAAGATATCTCTAGCCTCAGTTTCAATTACATTGGGAGTCCACTATGGCTGGCTGGGAATGCCCGACGATGTTGATATCCCAGCAGCCGGATTGAATTGAATTTCCCAATGTAATGCGGCATAACTGGAACCGTTTTCTCTGGATCCCGAATCCGACCATTGCCTGGCAGAGCTCCAAGTGATGAATCCTGTCATACGCAGCCTGAAAGTCTATAAGCAGATGGCACTTTTAGAGTAGAAATTCGTTCTTCTTTTCCAAGATTAGTGGGAAGATTTGGTCTATAGTCCATCTGCCGGACCGAAAATGTGGTGCAGAAAGGCTTATGACGTTCACACAGTACGCTGGAAAGGATCTTATGTATATGTTCAGACACCACATTTAGCAAGGATACTCCTCGATAATTAGATCAAGATTTACTTAGGATAGCCTTCTTTTTCTCGATGGGGCATATAGAGCTGACACTCTTCTCGTCGACATTGCTTTCGTCGGCCCATACTATGCCAAGCTCCTCCGAACTGGGAAGGAGAACTGCTTCATCGATTGCCTGTAAGATTTCTTCTTGTGATGTCACTCTATCTATGTCTTCATCCGTTCATACAGACGTTTCTTATGAGCAAAGGGTCTAGAGCCTTTATTTCTCATGCATTTATCGTCCGATTCAATGTCTGTCCCACGAAGGCCCGTATGTCACCTTACACTTACCCAATTGAGGCTGCTTCTGCAAAGATCGTTGAGGACACTCAGATGCATTGACTCTGAAGATAGTTGAGGAGAAGGTTTTTTGCATTTTGACCCAAAAGGTCTTCAGTGCACACGTCCATGAAACTTGTTCTAAATTGCCAACACGTGTAAGCGCCTTCTCGATACATTCCAAATTACTTGAGCATAATTCGTTTAAATAAACAAATGTTCTCCAACTGAATACGAGTCCTTCAACGCAGATATATTGCCTTAGACTGCGGTCAATCAATAAAGGGGGCTTGGCATCCATTCTATGCCACTTGCCGCCCACCGGCTTTTGATCAAATGACAAATTACATCGCGAGGCTTTTGCGAATAAATTACTTCTTAACGACAACCACGAGATCCTAAAGATACTTAAGTGTAGACGTGCTCGTGTTTATTGGCGCCTAACTACTGCTGAATAATTTCATTTAGATATCTGCCGCACTTAAGAGAATGACATTCTCGAAGTAGGCTTGCTAGTGTCACTCCATCTTACCGAACGGCTATCTATCAATCTGATTCGAAAATTTCAAACGAAATCCACTGCAATCCTGTGGCCTAGAATTCAATCTTTTTACGATTCTGACTCAAATGTCATTAAGATAAAAAGAAAATATGCAAACTGACTCATTTTTATGACCGTTCTAGATATAGAGCATTCCGTCCTCCGTGACTCCCTGGAATGTGAGCTGCGGGTATCTATGAAGAAGATTCAGTTCAAGGCAGCAACTTTTTTTTGCAAAACGTATGCTCTTTCTTTTATGGTTTTATTGCCGAATGTATCTGATTTCGCTATTTATCTATCTCAGACGAAAAGATAAGAATTCGTGGATGAGTCTGTCGGTATTTCCGCTGAGTAGAGATTTCATTATGAATTCATGAGTTCAGCGAATAAAGTCAGCTAATTGAAGGAAGGCGCAGATTTTTGAATATTCATCGATCACCTGCTGAATTATATATCCGAAGATATTTACAGTTTACCTAGTTTAATTATGCTAATTGTGACCAACTGTGTGGAATAAAAATTGATACCCCAAGCCAAAGTCGCACTGAAAGGAAGTGGATCATTAATGAATGAAACGAAGGCTTGTCGCCGTCTATAACCATGAATATATGGCTGACGGAATAAAAGCGGACAAAAGCTGGCATTCATCATTCGGAATATAGAGTTTCATAGCTGGATAAATGAGTCATAAAACGACACGAAGATAAATGGGTATTTGCTGGAAATTCGGTTTGCGTCATGAGATTTGAAATCAATCGTAATCGTGTACGAAAATGAATGAATTTTGTGTTTGCTGTCTACGAGTTTTTAGTCGTAAGTTTAGTTAGAAAGTTCGAAAACATGTACTTGACCCTATGAACTTTATTATTTTCGGTTCAATTGCTTGGATCCTACTTTCTTGCTTAAGGTGGCGCTATAGTCCTGTGTGGAACTGGGCTTCAAGCAACAATCATCTCCAGCCCGCTGCCCCCAGTCTCGCACGACAAGTTGAATGAGGTCCACTTCCACTTGCGTGCCCTCTTCCTCTTCTGTGCCGTCCTTCATGGGAGGATTCGAAGATTCGAAATAAGCTAGGGATGCAAAATATATGTAGGCTGGGTGAACGTTCATCGCCTACCCAAACAACAGGAATTTGGAACTTCTCACCCTGAAATACCTTCAGACTGTAAATGTCTTTAAGGCGACTCTGTTTGTCGGTCTGTTCCTATACCGCTGTTCTCATTCATTCCACCTTTAGGCCGGCAGCACATTGGATACGAATTTGTATCGTACGTAATCGTATGAATACTGGTCGTCCGAATTGTGTCCCGGTGATATCGCTTCCATTTTTATCCATTTTTAATGTTTCAATGCATTCCACACTTGGAATGCGCACTCTGAAGAAACTATGTACGTGTAACAAATGCACTGGAAGAGCCTCTTAAGAGATACGAAGCGGTTATGGACCGGGAGTCTAAAATTGGACAACATGTGGGATCTAACTTTTGTCGAATTCCACCATAAATTGAGGAAACTACACTTGAGATACATTCACCTCACCATGGAGAAGAAAGACGATACCACCGACGATTGTTTCTATAAGTTCCTCGTGAAGAACGCTCGACCAAATTCCAGATGTGGCGCCAAGATCCGCTTTGAAAACAGGATATCTTTGGTGGTCATAGTACGGTCAGAAGGCATAGTCTAGAAGACACTACCTCCTAAAACAAACCTAGGCTTATTGACTTTGTTTTGGGACAAAATGTCGCGGATGACATGGACGCGGTTGGTAGGATGAAACTAGCAGTCACCATCGCAAACCAGGAGCTGCTAGAAGACTCCTGGCTGTACGCGGGGATAAAACGATAAAGTATATGCTGTCTATGAGCAACAGGATACAATACCGACGACTAGGTCAAAACGTTGGAGTGCACAGTAGTGCTATGCTATAAGTTTTGCAAATGACATGAGCGCAGAGACTCTTATCATTCTCTTCCGAGTGTATGGCTGAGAGACACAAGAAATGACGCCCGGGCGCCTGACTGGTTGACTTTCAGAAGGCCCTCGATAAGGCACAAGTATGGCTGGCTGGACTTTTCTACAAGTTGAGCAGGCTGTATATGCATTGATCTTGTAGGATCACTTCACCATGCCCTAGTGTACGCCGACGACTTGATCGCGAACAGATCAAGACCAAGGATCAAGGTCATTGCCTCACAATGAGACTTCGATGAGATCAAACGACATTGCAATGACTGGAACATGAAGATCAACTTCCAGAAGTCGAGAACCATACCGTTAAGGATGTCGTTATCTGGGTCCTCTACGGATACCAGAAAGAATCGGAGAGAATTCTCAATCGTGGAACGGCACAGGCAGCCACTCTCTGGCGTGTCGAAATGTAGTCAGATACCTTGGGCTCTGACTAGGCCAATTTCTATGTTTTGTCAACCACATATGTAGATCCTGCTCTGGCCAGATCCAAAGGGACTTTTGCCCTTACGAAGAGACTGTTTTATAGCAGCCAACTCGATGCAAGGGTGAAGGTAATCTGCTACATGACTGTCATCCGACCCATGAGCGGTTGTTTTGTGTGGTTTAACGTGAGAGTAAGCTTGATGGAAAGGATTCGGGCGTTTGAGAGGGCTTGCCTTAGGCTTGCTATTCCTGTTTTGATCTGTGGTCCTGTATGTTAGGTTAAGTAAATGGATGCCCAAGTTGAATGGAAGCTGTCAACGGCTTACTGAGACTGGCGATGAGTCCATTGTGCCCAATAGTAGACCCCTGCGAATCAAAATTTCATTATCGACGGCTGATTAGTCTAATTAAGAGATTAGTCTGCTCCCGTAGCTCCCAAAATTGTCTTTCCTTTTGGTGGCTAGTGCTGGACAATCACATAGCAAGTGGCGAATGGATTCTATTTCGTCTTCGTGCCAGCAGCTCCTACAGAAGTCATTGTGGGGTAGTCCTAGTCATGCTGCATGATTGCCTATCACACAGTCACGACGCTGACAGCTGTCGGAACATCCCTGCGCCAGAGTTTCATGAGATCTACAGATCTCCTCTTGTCATACACTGGCCATAACGATTTGGCTTTGGCGCATGTACATATATAATCGACACCAACCCCTTTAAGCTTTCACGTTGAACTCAGTATCCATCTCTCTGTTCAAAGTGCTAAGCTAAGCAGTATGCTAGCCTCAGAAAAAACCTGCGAGGCGTCCTTTGACCAAAGAATGAATCAGGAATAGGGGCGACTATTTGATTCCATAAATTCCTCACATCCTAGTCTCGTCATGACACATAATCGAGGACGTTTGATGAGGATGCATAGACACCAGGTAAAAAGGAGATTCGCATCATTGTTTGTATGAATAGTTGACGAAAGGGTGGACTCTAACAGCCACCCAGTCTTGATCCACTCCCTGGCAGCAACTAATTTAATTTAAACCACTTTACAGAAAGAATCCTTTATCTGTTCCCATTGCAACAGTGTATCTAATTATGCTATTAAATTCGCTTCAGTTTCCAAGTGCCATGGGAACCAGGAAGAACCTCCTGCCACATGAAACCACCCATTAAGTTGCACCTCCCTATTTTCCCGTTTCACAATTCGTCTTCTCCTCTTTGTCGCCTTTGGAGCGAGAACGCGTGCAGGTATTCAGAACACTTTAAGCGCGGAACCGATTATGTAATTCATCTTGTTACCTGGATGAGAGTGTATCATGGTACAAGGAACTTACGTGACCATGGAAAGACTTAATTTAGTAATTGTTGCACTGGGCCGCTGAGTCCACGGGAAGAAGATGATGTGCAAGAAAATATTCAACGACTGTGAACTCTACACTACACCTGGTTAAGGTGTTGGTAATTTTCCACATTTTTCATTGTCGCGAGATGGAATCCGATGACAATTGTTCTCCGATGGGATGTGAGGTATTTTCTGATTGGACAGGAACGTAGTCGTAGTTATGAGTCAGATCGATAATTTCTGGTAGACTTTGTGTCCATCACACCACCTCACCGCCCCAGACGATCCAATTTTTTATCCATTTTTCCCACTTTAGTGTCCACCCAACAATTTCTCAGCTACAGACTCCGAAGGTGCATTGAACGGAACCAGTTTATAATCAACTCATTTGTATGCAATCATAAATCCACTTTTCATTGACGTCACCCGGGTGTGTGTAGGTCTTTTGGAGATTAATTCACTTCACAGATGCCCTTCCTCAATGAAGTGAATCAGCTTGCTCGCCTTATGCACTTGTCCCGACCGATGATGGTCACCAATTGTGAAATGCAGTTACCTATACGCTTACTAAGCCTTGACAATTATCGGGGCACTTACATGGTTGTTATGATACCACAAGGTGACCAGCTGCCAGCAATTATAATCCAACACAAGGAGATGGATTTCTGGGGTTCAAAGAGCTCCAATTTCGTGGTGTAGAGGAAGTGATCTTTGTTTGCGGTTTGGTTGTGGTTTCTTTTTGCCTTCTTGGTCTGGATCGATTTCTGATTTTTAATTTGATCCTTGACTTACTTGTGGTGAAGAAATAAAGGAAAATACTACCTCACAGCGACTCACATAGACGTAATGAATTGAATCCTTAAAGCGGCGAGCGGCATCAGTGGCGATCAATTTCACAGCAAGTTCGATGCACATTATAACAAAGGACGACGTCAAAACGCTGTAACCCGGTTGAAATTGCTTTATGTTGTGATTTTTTTTTAATTGGATTTACCATGACCGATGGCCGGAGGTGAATTTCGATTGCTGTTGCCACGTGAGGTACCTACACGCCAATGAAGTGAATGTGGTGGTGGCAATATAAAAGGATTTTGTTTTGGGAATTATCGCAGGCTGAGATGGGAATCGAGAGTATTTTATGATGAACCAGGTAACCAACGGTCTCCATTGTTCTATGCATGTGAGTACTATAAAAATACGGATTTAGAGCGCGTTTGTAAGTATCCTTCCTGACCATTTTATTCACCTCAGCAGATTGAGTTTAAGCAGCATACCCATCTGCGTTGCATGTGAGGGAGACGGTGATGCAGCGAAACATTTTCTCCAACACTTCAATAAAGCACTGAGAAGCAACTGGTCCATTGTACTACCAGGAAGCAATAACCAGTATTACCCATTTTACTGGTACTTTAGTGATGCAGAGCTTACAGTACCAACACTCACCTCATCAGCACTGTAGATCCTTGTCACATGACTCGAGCAAGGGCAGGACAGTATTGTTGAAGTATTGTTGACCCACAGTATGTTCAGGTCATGAGAAAACATCCTCTGAGCCTTGCTTAGCAATCTCATCGGAGATCTCATTTCCGCAATCCCAAAGTGACCTGTATCCACCTCCTCCACCTCCACCTATTCCTTACAATATAGTCGGTAGCCATTAGGGTAGCATAGACCTCCGTGGCTGTATACCTACCGAGTAGTAAAGTCTAGTTTTGTGAGTCACCACAAAGACACCCGCGCCAGATACTGGACCAGTCTTAGAGTCATCAGTGAAGTCTCGACTAGAGTCCAGTCTAGGCTCAGATTTTGACTGAAACTAGTTGCTTTAAATTTGCATAGCAGCCGCAGTTTCGGAGTCATTGCATGAGACAACATATCTATGGAACCAGAGTCGTAGGATAAGTGTCGCGCAAAATCACTGAAACTCCAAAAGCTACGCCTCCTGAGACGGTAGATTTCTTTGATAGTACAACCTATGGTATACGTATCAAGGGGAGGCAAATTAAACAGAGCGTCTAGAGCAGAACTGTACTCGAAAAAGCTCCCGCGAAGCCGAGACAGACAATTCTTTGAAGTCTAATGCAAAAGGCAATCACATACTTACGCCAGAGCCGCGTCCACCAAACAACCGACGCATAAGCTAGAAAAGATCGGATCATAGCCATAAAGCTCCAAAAGACCTTTTCCAGTGATGAGCCCCGTGTCTTGCTAAAAGCAATCATACACTGCCCATATCGCGTAATTCACTTACTTAAACGATCTTTGTGGAGATTTTTATTCTCGTTCGTTTGGTCCTTGAAGATCAGGTTCCATATTCATTCTCGTCTCGAACCTGAAGGCTAGAACTCGAAGATTGTCTTAGCTGGAGGATTGCTGACCACAGGCTCGATTTGGCTAAGCCAATGCAGCAAGGTATCTTGGCCATTTGGACTGAATACACTCGAATAATTCGCAATTGTATCTTTCCGTGCATTCGCCTTCCTCGCACACAGGACTTCGATGAAAAATCTTTCGCTAGAAAGGGCTCAATATTGTTGCCGCTATCCTGTTTATCGTCGATGCCCTATACAGCAGACCAGACAGGGTTACCGTCCTACAGAACCTGGATTTAGTCATCCGAGTAATCAGTTTTGATCCCAATTGTTTCTCCAAACGGAAGCACAGTCGAAACTCCAATAAGGTGTCATTTGAGGAACTGATGTTGAATCCGTGGTAGGTGAACTTCTTAACTACCCCCAAGCTGTAGATATCAATGGTGACCTTTTGCCATAGGCAGTGGATAACTAACGCTATGAGAAGTGAGACTAACTCGATCAATATCTGAAAACCTTTAGCACGCACGCTGGGAGCGACCAATGAAGTTGATGTCGTCTGCATATCTCAACTGCTGGATGGATTTTCTGAAGATTGTGCCTTCTGTGTTGAAATTCCAGGGTTTCTCCGCTGATTGGCTGGGTTAGGCTACCCTAGTATTTGCCCATCAATGGTTTGCAGAAAGGCTTCAGGCGTATGTATATCCCTCGAATGTTGCTGCATGGCATAGGATTATCGTTGGCAAGACAACAAGGCCCGAAATTTCTAGATTAGGTTAGGACGCTAGAATTTGGTGATGGTTCGCATGTGCTCCATTTGTTTATTGAATTTTGTTCGCCTCGAATTGATCCTTCGTCCGCCTGGACATGGTACAGAAATTCACGATCGCCAAGATGGAAATATCTGCCAGCTCTTCCGCAATAAAGACCGGCTTGGGAAATTTCGTTGCAGTCTATCGATTTTGCCGACTGAAATGGAATAGGACCTGATGCATGCTTAAGGTCGCTTGGACTTTTATGCAAATCTGTTAATAGAGTCCAATGTTTTCTAACATCGACGAACTGACTCATCACCCAAATCAACTTCATGTGTAGAAAAGTTTGTACTGATTGTGATTTGTCATTTCGGATGCTCCAAGTTTGGATTTCTGCAAAGAAACACATTAAACAGGTGCACAGGAATTTCCCCAAATAGCTACCATGTCACGCCCCTTCACCCGACACGATTCGACACAAGACATTTCCTTAAATGCATTCCGAATTCCTTAAGGCTTCCATGCACCCACTCTGGATGCTAGCATTAAGCCCACAAAGCCGCTGAACTCTTAATGCCATGAATAAATCGCTGACACGATAAATGTCTCCGCGATATTTATGTTCCGATTGGAATTCGATTAATTTTTATGGTTCAATCTAAAGATACAATTTTCGCTAGTTAATCCGTGTAAGTCTGCCATTATAAGCGGAGCGTTCGTAACACCTTTTGGCCTTCAGATAAACCTCAATTTGCAAAATATTCATGTTCACTAGCCAGTTGACAAGTACGCTGATCACGAATGGACACACTTTCAATTACTTTTCCGAGGCGCGTTCTCGAATTGGGTGTGCAGTTTTCGTGAGCGCGCGCGCACTAGAAATGATCGCAATTAAAATGTTCAAAGGATTTACGTTGCCGGAGATAGTATCTCTCTCTATGGTCAGATGGGAATTGAACTTGTTCGGGTTTCGGAAAATTAGAATCCGGGTGAAGTACCGTAATCGGTTGATTGAAGATTAAACAGGATTTCGCTTTAAGATACCTAGAAATAGGTTAAGATTAATGTCCACCGATGACGTAATCCTTGAGCGCTTAACTTTATGTTGCAACAGCGGATGACTGCGAGATTGCATTTGCAATCCATAGAGCCGAACGAAGCGAATGTCATTGAAGCTACCAGCGCTATGGAGACACAATAAGTGTCTCCGGGCATCATCTGTGAATGGTCTTTAAGGTGTTGCGGATGCAGTTTATGTGACGACGACGACGGCGACGACGATGCTATGGCTTGTTGGCATATCACGACTTTTCCCAATCGATTTTCACTTTCATGACACACGTTGGCCCCCTTGTGACGAGAGTAGGTATTGACTATAAGTGGGTTCGAGGATGGGACAAGGCAATCAAAGCGGGTTAAGATGTGTGACGGTGGCTATGAAGATGATTGCCACAGTTGTATGTGAACAGTTTCTTATGGAATACTCAGTCGATGTTTACAGCTGCACTGACAAATAAGTGGATACTTGACCTGCTGGCGGCTTTTGTGCTTATTTTGAAGAACTTTGACTTTAATTGGTATGAGATGGTGAATTATGTTAAACATTACTCAGTTTGTACGGTCTAGGCCCCAAATATCAAGACCGAAACAACACTTTCTAGCATGCGATCCAAATCTACTCCTCCTCAATCTCAATCTACAAATCCTGAACAGTGCTTCAAGACATTTTTCGACACTTTTCTTCTTAAATTTTACTTAAAAAAGGATGTCGACTAAGTCTACTTTCAGTATACTTACTTAACGGCCTTCCAATCCATAGAGGGTTCGTGCCTGAGACACGACAGCCTTCCATTCGACTCAATCCAAGGCACGTTCCTTCCAGTTTTCCAGATCAAGCGCTGCAACGATTCGACGAAGAAATTTTCTCTCAAAATTATTCAAAATCTGCTCTGCTTTTCTGGTTATCGTCTAGCAATCGGCATCATAGAGCAGAACTGGAAGTCTTCCGAGTTAGGAGTGGTTTCCTTGAGTTAGTCTTCGTCGAATCTCCACTGAGGTGCCATTCGTGGTTATTCCTTAACCACTTCGAACTTACTGTTGACAACGTTTTGTCCTAGACGGTGGACAGATGATGCTTTGTTTGTTGGCGACATGTACTTAGTTTTGTCCTTGTATACTTCAAGGCCAACTCGTTTTACCTGCTCTTCAATTGCCGTGAAAGGCTCTATGACGACACGCGGGGAACAACCTATGATATCGCTGCCATCTACATATCCCAGTAACCGGACGGATTTACTCGTTCTTTGATGCCCTGGAAGAAGTGCCTACCAAGCAATTTCTTTCTTAGATGGTAGAGGCCTGGAAAGTGGCACAGGAATTGCGGGTCGTATCCTTATTGACATCTTCATCACCGCAACCTCTGCAAAGATCTTCTTCTGTGAGCCGTAGTTTTTTCAAATGGTTCCACAGACTGTTATGTCCCACGATCACTCCTATGAGGGCAGAGACGGATTTTCTGTCTTTTTGTAAAACTCTGTCGGTTTTACACAAGTACGCAAGGATCGCCAACTATTGTTCGGCTCCGTTAAGGATTTTTTCCCTGTTTAATGCTTAGTACCTAGTTTCTTTCTTGCCAATTCATCAGTTCTCCCTTTCCCTGGTATTCCTTTATGTCCAGGGATCCAGAGTTATAAATTATGGCTGGGTCCCAGGTCACACTGGGATTGCGGAAATGAGATTTCTGATGAGATTGCTAAGCAAGGAAACCTAAACCTGCGTTGGATCCTCCTAAAAGCTAAACCAATTCACTAAATTCTACAGACAGAACGAATTAATGGCGACAAATTACCCTAAACGTTACGATGATCTACAACATATTAACGTCGCCGTACGTACACACTCGTAGATCGATTGATAAGGTTTCATCAAAGTTATCCTTTCTACTTTGCGGAAGTCCTTGTCTTCTTCATCACCTACTGAAAACCCATGATTTTCTACAACTGAAAATAAATCGATTAAATCAACCGATGTCAGTCAAATATGACGTCCACTTCATGCTCCAGGACAAGATAGGAATCTAAAAAAAAAGAAACACAACCAAACAGCTTCATCTCGTAATCGACGCAGAATATCATCGGCCAACAAAATTACGTGACCATGAAAAAGATTTAATTTAATAATTGCATCGCGCAGAGGGTCCCGTCCACACGGAACAGTAATCAGACTTACGTGGTAAACAGAAAAAAAAAACTCTCCACTCTCCACACAAAGAGTGTATCGCGGTATCTGAAATCGCACTTCATCGCGAAATAATTACCCTAGTCTCGTACTTCATCGTTGTTCATCATCATGAATCGTTGCACAGTGTGTTGTCGTGCGAAAGAATTCATATGTCAGGAGGATGATTCGCTGACACTTCTCTTGGCGAAGAGTCTGTATGTCGCACTCGTAATGTGTTCTCACGTCAATTTGACATTCAGCGACCTGAGTCTTCTTTCACTGCGGTTACGCGATCTGTCAGAATACTTCTCGTTAATAGGTGGCGTTGATTATGATTTGTGTTGTGAATGACTTGACGTCGCGTCGTTTTTTTTCTCTTTCACTTTGCTGAAACAGGATAATTTGGTGATGCCACTGGAATTTAATTGACCGCTATCACGCATCAGACCGCTTGGGCGGACAATTTCAATTAATTGAAGAACTTGATGAGAGCAGTTGTTTATTTTTTGCAGTTGATGTGAGTTGGTAGCCGGCATGGTAATTAGTTGCCAATTTGTTTGTATGCTCGGTGAGCAATTATTTATTTATTAATGAACACAGTAGCGAGCGAAAGACCATCTAGTTAATTATACCGGACTAGGCTCACTAAAAGGCCATTATTCTCCTCAACTAAAGCCATTTTATTCATCCCGTTTCAAAGCTAATTCAAAATGACGGGCAACAAAGCGAAATTAGATGTCAGAGGCAGTGGCAGAGGGCCCCCTTTAAAGGCAAGTCATCAACGAATCGATGCCAATTACCCAGTAACGAAGTTCGACTTATCTCGAGCCTCGGGTCAAACTCTGAGTCGAGATTAAATTGGAAAACGAATTCGATCTTTCGCCGAGTGCGTCCAGGTTGGTGGTGGTAGATTCTCGTATATGTAGCGTGTGCCCACAGAAAGTGGGCATGAAATAATAAATTACAACTTCGTTAGGATTTTCCTGGCACTGGCAGGTTCAACCTCCAACAGCAACAAAAGAAAAGAAATAAAAAACTCATTTATTAGGAAACGACAGAGGGCATGTACCTACGAGTGTGCACATCCAACCTTGGAGGTCTATAAAATTGGATAATCAACAAACAACCAGAAACAGAATCATCTAAGAAGTGCGTCCCGTCAAACAAAGCTCAGTGTGGTGTAATGCCACGAAATGAGATTAACGAATACGCAATAAATTGATGCTGTTGGTGGCCCTATATGCCCGTCATCGAGTCTGTCAGATTTAAGCCGCATTACATGATTGGAGAATTGCATTATAATTACCGGCCGTTTGGCCACCTTGAATGAGATAATCCGTTTGTAAGTGACCCCAACAATTGAGGATCGGTCCAGAATTGGAGATCATAAAAAAAGATGATTGAAGTGGGCGTGGGCACTCTATACATATGTGGGCTGTCTACAGAGTCATCTCTAAAATGATTCAACTCGGTAGGGGGGCTTTTTGAAATCCATCGACAATCGTAGACAATAGTGGCGATGTTTGCATACAAATTGTCTCATTATGAACACGATTTTCGTTCAATGCACTTTTGGAAACACCCCAGGCAACAATAGTGACAATTTCAAATGAACTCCGTCGGGTGAATTATGGAAAGTTTAGGAAATTTTATGGGATACGGGTCTGTTTTTGAAAAAGATGATGGTGGCATGTGGAAGCAATTTCGATCCCAAGAATAGTAACTCTATGGAAAGAAAATTCCAAGAACTACCTACAGCACCCACCGCCTACAGCTCAAACTATAAAACTTTTTATTTGGCAGGTACGCGAAGTTCGCTTGACAAGCATTTAATATTATTCCCTACCTTCCTTGAGATACGCACCAGGTTTTTGTTGTTCGGTAACTGGGGCAATTCTGTCCTTAACTGCCTTAGCATTGGCAACTTGGACAACATTCCAATAGATATCTACAATTTTTAGGTGAAGAAGGACTCCATTTACAGACATTCCGCTGTAAATTCTCAAAATGATTGCAGAAGTCAACCGAAGGATAACCCTTGCCAATCGGCTTTTACTGAGTCAATTAAAACCTTCTCTAGCCGATAGCCCAGGGTGGATGGAGCTTCTGGTGACCATTCGTCTTGTGCGTTGTTAAATTTTTTCGCACAAATGGAATGGACTTGAGAAGCTTTCTCATGACAGTTATTATTCTCTGACATTTTATTCGAACCTCGAACGTCCCACTCAGTAGCAACGGAGCCAAGCCGCCCATGGAGAACTGCATCTAGACATAATAAAGCGAGATCGACATAATCAGAAACGTTCGTATTCACCACTTATAATGACAAGGATATGTAAGACGAATGGCCTTCAATACAACCACGCAAATAGCACTGTGAAGGAGCCTGTTCGGTTTCCGGTTTGTAGTTGTAGCACTAATGCTACAGTGGCTCACTCCAAAATGGCATTCTTCTCCGTTTAGCGAAAAATTGGAAAACATGTGTCCTATTGTTTAAGGAACCTATGGCAGTTGGTAACATGCTATTATGGTAAGGTAAGCCTATAACTGCAAAGAGTAGCGTAGAAGGAAACATGTTTTTACTCCCTAATTACACCGATCGAGATGCAATTGCAGTTGAAGCAAAAAGCGTTAGCAAAATATTTGCTGATATCAACTTACCTGGCCCACGACATGGTCAAGGATTGAAAAGAATCTGATGAACACTCCTCCGATCACAGATACATTCAATTCGGTCTCGACGACCATCTCCCTTCCAAATTGGCTTTCACGAACAACGGGAAAATCTGGTAGAAAGGATAAAGAGACTCTGAAAATACTATTTCTCCGAACCACCAGGTAGGGAGTTAGGTAGAATATTAGCTTTCACATTCCACGATGAGGTTTAGTCAGCGCGTTAGTGCCATTTTAATACCACAACTCACATGACCTGATTTTCCCTAGGAGAAGAGAGCGGAAATCGTCCTCTACCATCCTTTAGCTTTTAGGAAACTGACTGCTTCGGTCTGATCAGATTGACTTCTCTTGCTGGGGGAGATTGCTGGGGCATGTAGGGGAAATGGACCGCCGTCGCTTCGTTTGGCAGAATATTTGACACCATTCCGTAGAGACATGGCGGTAAAGGAAGTAGTGCTTGGAAGTAAAGAAAGATTTCCACTCAGTTGCTCAGGCACTCGTTTAGTGAAAAGACGAATATTGTTAGTGGTTCTTGGGGAAAGGTTTCATCCGTCTACGTCAATGTCCAATCAAAAGCCGTAACATAGACAGCAACAGCAAAACCAACTGAGGAAGGTGCAAAGCACTTTCTGACTCTAAACGTATTTCTGCAGCTTATACCATGACCCTTACATTTAAAACACTTCATTGGCCACGGCAGTCAGACTCAGAGAACCAAACATGTTAAACAAGCATGCCCTGCAGTCAGGGAGTCTACAACGATTCTGACCAACTACGCCTCGTTCAAAAGGATTTTCACCTTGGTTGGTTTTAGAGGGTGAGGCTTTCCTCATCACGTAGGCCGTCGTTTGTGCCCGTTGTACTCCCGTCTAGAGAAACTGTCTGATAGGGAATGGTAAAGGGAGGAGGAATGGATAGGGAGGATGCGAGTGAAGAGTGATTTATTTTGGGGAATGAGCATCGAGTGGCGTTCAATGTTCCAAGGAACATCCAAAAGTTCTAACGAGCTTCAGGATTTACTAGAAAATATAACGCCTAAAATAACTCAGCTCGGGTGCCCCTATTCCAGGGCATTCGCAGAGCAAGTGTTCGAGGCTTTTCCTTCTCTTCTTCGCATCCCAGGCAAGTGCTAGATGTCACCAATCCCAGTTTGTAGGCTTGTTTGTTCAGGTTATTGTATTCAGTGTTCCCACCGACCGTCTGCCTTAATTGTCTTCTGCCTAGATCGACGGACTTTTTTGCCTCATGCGACCAGGGGCACTCAGTCATGGCTTTGGCCGCATTGCATATTTGCAGTCCTTTCCACACGTGTTCGTGGTGTTTTGCGGACGACCTGCTGTATGCTGTGCTCCTATAGTTGTAACCGTGGACGTATCCACGTTTCCCTCTCCCTTCCTCGGCAGTTCATCCGCGGCTTCGTTCTCTGGTGTACTGCAGTGACCAGGTGCCCAAAGCTGGTTGACCTGGTAGGAGCTTGCCAAGATATTAAGTTTTTCTTGCAACCCTTCATCAATTTCAAGATGGTTCTTGGGTTTGCTATTGCCATAAGAGCTACTTGATTGTCCTTGTCTTGGTTTCTGGTAGTGAGTACTAGTTCCGCGCCCTTAAGTATGGCAAAAATCTCTGCCACGAACTGTTCCAGATGGACTGCGTGATTGAATGGTAGCATTAGGCGGAAGAGCTCCGCACATGATTTTCCAACAATCTGTGATCCATCAGTGCACACTTTCATTCTATTCTCGTAGGGAACAGCAGTGCCCTGCTGTCATTCCCCGCATTTGGGAACTGTATAAGTTCTGACGAAATAGTATTCCTTACTTAAAAGGACACTCGGATACCTTACGAGTCCAGAGGCCGCCTGTACTTCCTTCCAGATAGCCCTGTGTCCCATTGTGATCCATTCATTGAAATGTTCTAATATCTCAAGTCCAAGAGCAGCCAATCCAGCAGATCTTTTCACCTCCAGTCCTATAGGGAGTGAATTCAAGATTGTCTGCATGGCTGCTGTGCGGGAACTCGATTGTAAAATAAATTTAATTACAAAACCTTCTCAAAACGTGTTTACTTTCCATCCGAACTTGCATCTACATATGTTAATATATTCCAGTTGCAAACAACTCCATGCAACATTGTTATATTCAACAGATAATAAATCAGCCGTGTCTACATACGACCCCACCAAGAAGGAGACCTCAATCAGCTGGAAGCCATAGAGAGAGAGGCGTATGTGCTAATTTTCTTCGCCACCACCTCAAAATACAACATCGCGCCGATCTATCACCGTGTACACATGTTCAAAACTCATTTCCCAACATTTCCTTCAAATTAAATTCAAGAATCATTGGGATCCGCAATAAATCCTCCTAAACCCGTCTCCCGAGGGTGAAAGTAATTTATTTTTTGCTAAAACCAATTTCTCCATCACGCTCCCAGTGAGCCACGGCACACACACATTTATCACCGTTTAATCTCTCCATGCATGGACATGAGGAAATCTTACGCGCCAACATCAATTAATCTTCTACGGACTTGAATCGAACTGAATTGCTCTGGGTGTGTTCAGTTTGTTCATCTATTGCCAAAACATTGTAATCCATCAAAAGACACAAAAAAGTTGGGCGAATCGCATCTCTACCCCACACGGGTGGTTGACTTCATGGGGAGGAGAGAAACAAAAGAGTTGATCAGCGAACTCGATCATTAATTCATTAAAAATAATTGCGGCGGCCGCGCATCGCATCTGAAGACATTACACTACATTATCTACGGCACTGATCATGTCCACTTGTATTCTGAGAAACAATTTCACATCGATTTTTCTACGTTGGTTGAACTTTTCGGCACAAGTGCCCTTCGCACGTATCCTTTCATTAAAGCATTTTCGCCGATCAACACCGTTGAGTGGTTATGGCGTGTTCATCTTTCACTGCCCTTTTACTTCGGCTTTAGATTGTTTTTTTTCCTGTTTTTTTTTTCTTCTGCCTCGATCGTGATCATTGTTAATTTGTCGAACAAGCAGCCAAACAGTCAGAGAGCGAAAGGATATGGTGTGTGTTACCACTTACCGTGTCGATGCACCAATCCTTTTTCTTTTTCAGTATTTTTTTTTTATTACTTTTGTGGCAGCTTCGTGAGGACGATCATTACTTTTTTTTTATCAGTCGGAATGAAGGCTCGTTTTCTGACATTCTCCTCATCTCCTGGGTTTTATTTTCCCATCATTTCAGCAATTACTGATGGTTTATGTAGATTCGAGAGTTTAAAGTGCAATCAACGTAATGCCACCAAACTTTTCAGTTTGATTCCATAGGAACTGGATGAGCCATCTTCGTATACTCATAGTACGTAGGCCCTTCAAATATTGTCGGCTCGAAGAAAGTTCAACGAGCGGCATGCTCATCATCACGGGTGCAGTGAAAACCTCTCCAACAGCGCCCTTTCAAGATAAACACCTATGCCTATGGAAAGAGCAAGACACTACTAAATCGCGGAAAGTCGAGTTGTATGTATCGACAGCCAGGCAGCTCATCCATCTAAGGCAGTCAAAAACTGTTGCGTATTGCTTAACGAGATAGCTAGACAGTACACCCTCACCCTTTGCTGACGAATTGGCTAGACGAGACTCTTCCGGCTCTAATACCATAATTATAGGCAAAACTGACGCACCTACATATGTCTCATGCTATCCACACCAATGCCCTAAAAAGGCTATCCATAGATTAAGTCAATCAGAATATGCCTTGATCGCGGCCTGGCTGTTGGAGCAAATGTAAATAGCTCTACCTCCTACCTTTTTTTGGACCTACGTGAGTTGCACTTGTGATAGCTCTGACCTCGGCTTGAAAGACCTTAGTATATAATATCTTCGCTGGTTCAAACACAGCCCATCTGCAGCTTATCCATTCTAAACGCTTTGATGCACAATCCCAAAACGCATGGAATAGGGCTGAGAAGTTCTTCCTCAAAAATGACCGCCCGTTCGTGGCCCCATACTCGATGAAGAAATGCAAGGGAGGAAGGCTCAGAAGCGCTTTCATTACAGTCGGAGTTCCTCTCATCACCGGCAAGGTGCTGCATTTAAGGGATTCTGCCCTTGGCCACCATGTAACCGCACCACACAAGGTCCCATCTGACTATGCCAGTGTATGTATAATATATCCACTGAAGCTTCTTAGACCTTAAACCCCAGGCCCTGCTGAACATTCTACGGCATTGCTAAAAGATGCTGATGGCCCTTAAGACTTTGGTCTCAAGCTTAGGCTCTAAGATGACCCCCAAGTGCTTAGCTTTAATTTGTAATTGAATGCCCAAGATGGATGGTCATCTTGTAGGAGATAGCTTTCCCCTCATTGTGAACAGCATAATCTCAGTCTTGGCTGGATTGACGGACAGTGACTGTGCACCGCACCAAGTCCTGACAATATTGAGAGCCGCCTCCATGTGATACCAAAAAACCGGTAGATCGCTGCCACTGATGACAACACACTCGTCATCGGCAAACGCTTTGGCACAGTAGCCACCCTCGTTAAGCCTAGTCAGTAGTGAATCTACCAAGGTTCGAAAGATGTTCGATAACACTCCACAAGGTAATCGATAGGACGCCACTTTGTGCAAAACCTTTTACGGCCTGCACTGATTTCGTAAGTATAGCGAGGATCCACTGCAGTAGTGTGGGATCCATACTTTGAACACAATCCTTGTTAACTGCCCTGTTCTTGTTGGTCATCCAAATCTCTCCTATCGGGAACGCAATATGTCATTTTGAATGGTCTTAGCGGCACCTAAATTGAGGATTCACCTTCTTGATGCTATTCGGGTTGTAGCTCACGTCGTTCTCTGAAGAAAGACTTTTTCTATGGAAAACATTGGCGATACTATTTACCTTTAGGTCTCTCCATCCTCCGCATAGTCTGGAACTGTAAATACTTCTCTTCCTACTCAAAGACTTGAGTAGCGCGCACGACTGACTAAAATTCTTTTCAATTTTTCGACATGAAATTCCGCTTAACGTACGTCGTAAACGGTCGATAGTCGTATGCGTGAAGGAAGTTGAGTTTCTCCGAGATGAAGTCAGCTTTGCCTATTTTGCCCAGTGACTAACTTCGTTGGATAAGATGACTCCTTTTCAGTATCATGTAACGAAGGAGAGTTTTACGCAAGGTCAGGATGAGAAGGACTCACTTGCCATGCCTGTGCTGCAGTATCTAACTGCTTTGTTTTGGCTTTCTTTTACTTCTTACTACCATTCCCTACCAAGTTTCACCAAGGTACGCAACTATGTTTCAGTTTTCTGACCTTCCGAAAGCAAGCAACACACTCTCTGCCATTTTCGATAAAATCTAAACGAAAATTCACCTCCAACAGTCGACTGTAAATAAAGAAAGCGAAAGTATCTCAAGTCACTTTTATATTCTTCTCATCATCTGCATACACCCATAGAATTTACATCAATCAATCAAAATCAACAGACCCACCTCTAAAAAACAAGAACAAATCAGACACAAAAAGGATATGAAGCGTGGGTACCGGAGCCACACCGTGATTTGTCATCGAGCCCAGAATCGAAAACAAAATCACGATTTCTCTTCAGCGAAAAACTGTCCCACTGTGCACTAAACGGGGGCAATACAGCACAACCAACCTTCCATCATCATTCATTGAACCATCAATGCTAAGCCTAAAATCCACAAAAAAAAAACAATAACAACAGAACGCTCTGAAGCTCTCAAAAGCCTCCTCTTTGGTCCTCCGCAAGTTCCATTGAAAAACTGCAGTTGACTCCAGAATAACCGATGAGGTGAGGTTTCTCAATCATTTGCATTTTTCTTGAACGCATTTCTTCAAGTGAATGGCATTGTACGTGCTCCGGGCATTGAAATCATTTTCGCAGACGCATTGTCAATCAATTTGCCATCTTGCCAATGCAATTCTGGAGAAATTGTATCACACTTTAGCGTGTCACAAAGTGGACTTGAGTGAACCTTTGTGCTCATTCAATTAGTCAATTATGGCAACAAGTCAAGCAACCACTTGGCCAGGCCATTGAAGAAGCCACTCGTGATGTGAGTTTTTTTCTATCGGTTATTTGTGAGCATGTCAATGCCCGCCGGAGCACTGTGATAATTATAATGCAGACGCGAATTAACGGACAATGTTAGCCCTTGTGCATATCATCAGAGTCTACTGTTGCCCGTTGTGAGACGTCGGTGTCAGGCAACAGTAGCAGTGGCAGGTAGATGTGCGCTTGATCATGTTAATTGCAACCTCACTTAGGTTTCATTTGCGAAGATACTTGAGTGTTGCAAGAACGGGGATTACAGACGACGACCTAGAGTGGACTAGTTAATGACTGAAGTGATTGGCGTTCTGGTGTGAGACGAGCAACTTATTGCAACTGAATTCGATTTGGATTCATCCTTACCGCTAGCGTCGCAGTCTGGAGGGAGACACTTCTTTTTAGTTTGTAGGAGGTTCAGTTGCAAGTATGTTTTAGCCAAACTTGGATCGCAATCATCATTCATTGCGGCTTATCCACCAGCTACGTAAAAATGGAGCTCAAGTCATGGGATCACCACGACAGAATCTTAAAATGGAACTCAACAACCCGGCCACCTCAAGCCAAGAAGTTCATCAATGTTTCCAATAGCAAGAGAAGTCAGGAAATTCTCGCACTGCTTACTTACTTGCTTCACTTCTTCTTCAGAAACCAACACAGTATAAGATCGAGATCGTCTTCTTTTTGAGCGGCCTACAAAGGTTTGATCTCAGTTCTCACCTATACTGCCAGGAAATCCTTAACATCCTCGAAGCTATATGTCTACGCTGACACTTTCTCCAATCTGCTGCTGAACAAAATAGAGCAGTGTTTCTTTTTTTACCATACTTAGTTCAAGTATAATATGATTATTTTTTTACGAAATTCTAATTCCTTGGCAACTCTTTTCACGCATTTTCAATCCAATGAAATCTCCCGGGAAATTTTAAAATCATCAAGCACACAAACCATTCACTCACAGTGAATCAACTTTGAGAGGCACTGCAAACTCAAAAACAAAATGCCTAATCGAACGAGTCTATCTGTGACAACAAATCCCACCACTATCACAGAAAATACACGTGGAAATTTTGTTTATTCTCATTCCCGAGTTTTTGGCTCGAAAACTTAAAAACCTGCTCGCAAAAAGAAGTACATAAACCAAAACTATGACCTTCGCAGACATCCTGGACACCATAGAAAGTCAATTCCTCTGCTGTTATCCAGTGAACAACATTGATTGGCAAGTATGAGTTTTCATTGAATATCCAACAAATGATTTATTTACGCAAATCTCCAGAGAACTACTGCCAATCTGACGTGGGATGATCAAAAACTCATCCTCGACCGTACATATAACCATGATCTTAACCAGAAGTATCCAATCAACTTGGACTATCAGCAGATTTTCTTCAAGAAACTGATCCAACATCTGGAGCAAGTAGCAGAAGAAATCCACGACGAGATCTATGAGGCATTCTGTAGGCTACAAAGTGCAAGCATAACTGAAGACAGATTTTCCTACAAGCATTATTCACTACCAAAATTTGGGAGTGTGATCACGTTGAAGGAGTCAAGGAGTTTTGTTGCAAACGGAACTACAGGCTTGTGCAGTTGGCAGGCGTCACTAGCTCTCTCCGATTGGCTGCTCCACAATGCGAACGTGGTGCGAGGGAAAGCAGTTTTAGAACTGGGCTCTGGGACAGGATTATGCGGATTCGTAGTGTCAATATGCTGTAAAGCTGATAATGTCATCTTAACCGATGGAAGTCCTGTGGTAATTGATGTACTCAACACGAATCGGAAAATTAATTTTCCTTGTGAAGCCGATGCTAATGAAAAAGTGTCAATCATTCATCTGCCTTGGGAGGCATGTGAGCTTATACAGACGAGGAAATTTGATGTAATCCTTGCGGCTGATGTAGTTTATGATTCTACACAATTTGATAGCCTAGTGGGTGCCATAGATCACCTCTTTCGGTTGATGGAAGATAAAGTGCAATTGGTGCTGGCGGCTACTGTTCGAAACGAAGTAACGCTGGAGAAATTTCTGAATTTTCTGAGTAAGATGGGAAAAATGAAATTTGTGTCCTTGATTTTAAAACGTTTGTTGCTTTTCAGAATCCTTAAGCTTTGTGGTACGAAATGAAGAAGTTATTGCGGCAGAGAAGAGTCATCTCTATTGGAACAGATGCACAACGGTTAGAATAATGATTATCACTAGAAATAAACAATTAAGCTAAAAAAAAGTTTGTTTAGTTTTTGTAAACAAGCAGCGGCACCTCGAAAGTTGCACTACAATTGATTAGGCAAAGTGGGTAACACTTAAATCGTGCAGCAAAATACATTTTCAAGCAGAACTGAAAACGACTGCTGTCAGTATGGACACTTGTAGGAGTGCAGCTAGATATAGGCGACAATTGGCAGTAAGACTGAAATGTGTTTTCAATGTTCCAAAAAGTAACTCGGGGAAAAAGCAAGTCTGATGATTAAAGGTCTTCTACACATGTGATTTGTTCATATATGAAAGCCACAAGGAGGTTACGGTAAAACAAAAATTAAGACCAACGAAACGGTTGCTGCCTTTTCGAGGGATTGTTTAGTGAGGTGGTAAAGCTGAATCCAAGTGTTTGGTTGTAGACGGGTCTTGTGTGTGTGAAAACATGTGAGCATCCATTGAATCAAAGTTTACGATAAAAAAAGAGGATCATTTTGAAATTGCTCTTGTATCCCAAGAAATAGCCTTGCGACTTCAGCTCTTGGACCAACTCTATCGTATAAAAATAAAGGCCAAGATATTTTTGCATAATATTCGTCCTAGTGATTGGGCAGGGTGAACAACGTCGAATAGACAAATTTTAATCTTAAGCCACATTTTCACTAACAGGAGCAATATTTATTCTCTTCGGTAAGCACATTTCTACGCTTTGTTATTGTTGCTGTATCATGTAGTGAATAATTTTTACGGAATCTCTTACGAATCTTCGAATAGCAGGCCCAAATCACCAACCAATATCAAAGCATAACTTCCACAATCAAAAATCTCCAATGGGAAGTCATTTATCTCTGAGTTCCTGCCTCCATGTGCACGCATTGAGGCAGTAGTTATCTGAAAACTGTTTTTTAAAAAAGTTTTGGAGAGATCAGAACAGATGATTATCATATGACGCTACAGCGTCTCCAGTCAACTCGATCTCTAGCTAGTTGCCTCTAGTTTCGCACTCTAAGTTGGCTAAGGTCCCCTTCCACCTGCGCGCGTCATCTGAGTCGCTGTATTCCTCTATTCCAGGGTGGATGCCAAGATTTTCCGGGGCGGAGCATTGATGTCCATGCGGTCTACATGACCCTACCACCTCACTCGTTGGACTTTCACTCGTCTGACTAAATCTTATGTCGCTGTACAGCCCGTACAATTCATAGTTGTATCTTCTGCTCCACTCACCGGACCGAAAATCACCCGAAGAATTTTCCTCTCGAAACAGCCAAGAGTAACCTCATCCACTTTTGACAAAATCTATGCCCCTGCGCCAGAGAGCTGGACTGGGGTGATTAAGGGTTATAAAGGTTTCGTTGTTTGAGAAAGGGTTTTGCTATTTAATTGTCTTTTTATCCGAAAGAACAGTGGTTGGCAACAGTTATTCTCCGTTTGATCTCAGCGCTGGTGTCGTTCTCTGAATTAATTGCGGAACCTAGGTAGAAAATTCCTTAACGACCTCAAAATATACATATATCTGTCTACGGTGACGTTGCACAGACTTATGATGGGCATCGATTTGGACTTCTTGGATTTTCTTCAGCATCTGCCGAAATGTGAAAATTTCATCGATTGTGGAATTTCTTGGCCTAAAACCACACTGATAGAGGCTAATAAGGTTATTGGCGAAGCGTTTCAGGCGTTCACACAAAATGACGGATAAGATCTAGTACATGATGTTGGGGAGACTGATAGCTCTATATTTGGGGCAGTTTAAGTCGTCTCCTTCCTTATGGATCGGGCAAACGATGCTGAGATTCCATTCAACAGGCATACACTTATCTGACCAGATCTTAGAAATAAGTTGGTGTATGCTCTCTACGAAGTTACCTACCTTGAACAGTTCGGCTGGTAGGCCATCAGGTCCAGCACCTTTGTTCGACTTAAGTTTGGATATTGTTATTTTTACTTCGTTTTGGTTAGGTGGACGTAGTTTTTGGCTATAATCGTCTATGTTGAATGGTTCACTCTGCTCGTTGACGGAAGGCTTTATAACATACAGCCTTGCATCTGTTTATGGAGGCGTTTATTGTATTGATTTCACGTGTCCCCACACAAGCCTATCCATAGAATTGATAATATTTTGAGAATAAATTACACGTTTTCCATTATTTCCTTTTCAATTCTAAAAGTTTATTATTTCTTGTTTTTTTTTTTTTTGTTTTTTTCCTTTGCACATAAATATTTAATTTTTCTTTCGTTTATCAATTTTCCTTTTTGTTCTATTTTGTACGCTTACAATCAGAAAAGAAAACTTAAAAACAAAATCTTAAGAAATTTTAAATTTAAAAAAAAAAAATAAAATGAATACAAAACATACGTAAATAACTAAAAATTTGTTAATTTAAATTGTTTTTCTTTTTTTAATTACTATTATTATTTTATGAATCACTGCTAAAATTAAATTAATAAGGAAAAAAATATCACATTTATGATTAATTCTTTAAATCTACAAAAAAATTAAAAAAAAAAGATGGACTAGAATATTTTGCAAGAGTTAAACTAAAAAAAAAATAAAATTCAACTAAAAATGTTTACTTTCGTTCAAATTTACACATAACAAAACGAAACGAAGCAATGAGATTATGTTTGAGGACACTTAACCCATAAAAGAGTGAAGGATTTTTTGTAATTATTAGAAAAAGAAAAAAACAATTAAAATCAATGTGCGTTAGAAGCCAGCCATACATATACATACGCCATTATGAATATCGTCGCTTAAGGGGTTATACAATTTAAATACAATTGAGTATACGACACAATAAATTAATTAAAAGCTAAGTTCTAGAATGTTTTTTTTTTTAGTTTTTTAGTTGATTTGAGAGCCTTTTTTTTTCTCCTGCGTTCGTGGTTCGTTTGTTTGTGGGTTTTTTGCTTTGTTTTTGGTTTCTTGTTTTTGTTCATTTAATGCTTTGTTCGTTAAAAAAAATATATGTCGGGTGGATGAAGGTCCTGCTAAAAGAGCACGTTTCTAATTATTTAACTGAGTTGTCTCTTAGGCGACCAGTAACTCCTCGTGCAAGCCAGGTTCTAAGTCCAAGGATTTGTTAGACTTGAACATGTAATTGTTGTTATCCCCCTGACTGGATGACTGCGACTTAGAGCTCGATGTCATGTTGTATAGATCATCTAGATCTGTACTTCGCCTGTAACTGCGAATGGGAGATGCTTACTGCAAAAAGGAAGCAATTCCTTGGCAAGAACTCACCTGCTGACAGGACGACTGTAAGTTGACATCGCTGGACTGCCTGGATTGTTATCATTATTACTGTCATTGTCATCTGCTGACTGGTAGAGATCGCAACGATCCAAGTAATCTGAGGTCAAGTATGCTGGCAAATCATTCTCATCATCTTCGGTGTTGACATAGTCCTGACCATCTTCTTGGTCTTGCTGCTGCTCAACCATACTCAGCCACTGGGAGTTGTGATTCCGGAACTTCTCCAACTAAGAGGACACATTATAAGTGGAATACAAGAATATAGCTAGAACCACTAACCTTTATTCGTGAAGCCCATTCCGAATCCGAGATCGCTATGATGTCTAAGCAATAGTCACACACTTTCCTAATCTCTGAATTCTTGTCATGCATCAAGTCGATGAGGTAAGCTGGTGACTCCGTCTCCTTGATCATATACTCCCGCGTACTCTCATGCCGCAGAATCCTTTGAAACACAAATATTATCTGCAGAACAATTTCATCATCCTCCTGCTTAGCCTTTAGTAGCTCAATCAACGACAACACAACCTTCGCTCGACAAAATAACAACGCACATAGTTCGTCCCGTGCACAAGTGCCCAAGTATACAATCGTGTCCAGCACGATATCATCCATTTTCACTCCTGGCACCAGAATCTTTCGAATCCACGGAATCAACTCGAAATTCTGTAAAATATGCGAATAATCCAAATCAGCCAGCGAAAGATTGCCAAGAATCCCAACGCATTCCACAATGAAATTCTCATCATCGCACATGGTTACGATGCGAGCCAAGTCGCCAACATAGTCTATAAACTGATGCTGAAGATTATCATGTTGAGACAGGTTCCGAATTAACTTCATAAGCAACGCATCCTGATACTTAAACGCACGATCCATTAAGCTGTGCAATCGATTCCCTTCGACCATAATTTGTGCATTTCGTTTGTTCAGTGAAAGATTGATGCATAGTGCAACCAAATCTAAGTCAACTTTGGTATTCAAATTTAGGATTATAGCATCCGTAGCCATTTGTACACATTCCGTATGAGTAAACATTGATTTGACCTACAACAGAGCAGGGAAGTTATACATACATATAGCAGTGAAGTACTCATATTCCACACTCACCTTATCATCCAAGCTCATGTGATACAAAATTTTCACGGTAATTCCATGATGCTTCTCATCGTTGATAAACATCACCAGCATTGGCAGGTATGCAGCTTGCACCATTTTCCGACGCAAGGATCCATCGAAGGACAAATTGAAGACTAGTTTCAGTGTGACTTGTACCAAGTCGGCGTTGCCACTTTGAAGTAATCTCGGCAATTTGGCAACAATATTCAGTTCGTTCATGTCATCTTTATTATCGCCAACAATTGACAATTTCTTGAGGAACGTCGTCACTAACATCAGGAGATCGATATTCTGTCGATCCAGTGCTTTGACCAGCATCTTAACGATATTTTTCCGACGCATTTTCTCCTCCAACTTAACATTTTCAGCCATATTCAGCAACAAATAGAATGCAACTCTCAAGAGTTGTTCCTGCTTCTTGGCGAAAATTTTAAGCTGCTTATTTAGCCTATCATATTCCTCTTTCTTTTGTTTTGGATCATTAGGAGCCAATGCCTCATTGCTGTTTGTCTTAGCCTCTGGAGACGTGGCTCCTGACGAGAGATGCTCATGGTAGCTGCTGTTTAAAATTTGACTCTTCATCAAGGATGATGACATGGAACCATGAAAGCTAGCCCAATTGCCAGACTTGGGACGCTGTTTCAATTCTGGTATACGACGCCGCGGGGGTTCCATCTTACCAGGAAACCAATCATAAAGTAGCAACTCCTTAAATATCTATTAAAACTCACCTCTTTGGGTTTCTCCTCATTCATGATATCAAGAAAATCATCTGAACTGCGATTCAGTTTTTCCTTGCTCATCTTGTTGCCAGGATTCTTTCGAACATCCAGCTCGTTACGCATACTTTCGTAACGCCGGAGTTCATAATCCATAACATCCATACATAAGGAACCAATCTGAAAGAAAACTCAACAATTTGCACCCGTTTTAAATTATTTTAAACGACGTGGAACATATCAATAAGATACGTTCCACTCATACCTTGTACTGCACAATCACCGGATGAAATTTTGTGTAAGTGGAAAAACAGAAGAATATATAAATTATATTCGTCGAAAGATCTAAACTCTTTCGCCAATCCTCACGCAGGACCCTTGAAAGGGCACTCAGTGCAGCCTCTAAAAAGGGAAAAGTACAGTAGGAAACGAAAACAGATGGGGAATTGAGACACCTACCATTCTTTTCTAATTCCTCAAGATTATCAGGATTCCTGGCAACCTGCAAAATCATAGCTGAACCTCGTATTCGTTCTCCCAAGTCTTCGTAGAGCAGCTCGACATACTCATCGATGTGATTGATAGAGACATCGGGTTGTGGTGCAGATTTAGATGAAGAGCGTACAGCGGAAGTTAACCGTTGACTATTGTTGTCTGCTACATCTGCGTTTTTTGAGAAAAGTAGAGTTTTACTGAAATCTAGGATTAGTTGGTATGACTTACCACTTCCTGTGTTGTCTTTTCGATTTTTCAAGTAGAAAATAATTTGTTCTACATCAGCCAACTGAGATCTGTGAATGAGATCGCATCGTTCCACAACTTCTCTAGCCAGAGCAGCTGGATCCGTTTTTGCATTGAGAGTCTTTAGGCGGATGATTTTCTGACAGTCCTGGAAGAAAGAGATAAAGATATTCAATTGATGTTGAAGAAGGAGCAGGACATAAAATTCAAAGGAGTAGCCTTATACTGCATTAAAAATAAAACTGTCAATGTACTCCAGTAATGTAACTTGCGATTTGACAGTTGAGGTTAAGAATTTATGCGAAGAATTCGAGAGTGCAGGTCACTGTATTATTGAAGTAAAATTTTAGAAACGCGTCACGAAAGACTTGGTTAATACAAATTCAAATACTTGGCGCAATAGACCGTATGTGGTACAGGGCCTAACTTCTCGCGACCATTCGTGTCGTTCGTAATTTTTCACACAAATAGAAGGGACGTCCAGTTTGGAGACAAGTCCTAAAGGTTTTTTTTTAGAAGCTTGCTCATGACAGTTATCACTCTCTGACGTTGCGTCATGCAACGTGCTTTACTACATATTTTAGAATGGTGCAGCAGAGAGGCACTATACATCTATCCCTGCAAAACCGTCCTAGTGCCTTTTACTAAAAAAAAAGTCTGGTTAATCTAGGACTTATCACTATCAAAGGCACCACCTTAGATTATTCCAGTGAGGTTAAATACCTCAGGGTCATCCTCGACAAACAGTTTAGCTGGAATTCTCATATCAAATTCGCCATCGAGCGTGCCACTAGGGCCATGTGGGCCTGCAGACGCCTTATGGCCGAATCCAAAAATGATACATTGGATGTATTCAATGATAGTGAGGGCCATTATCACGTACGCGGTAATCGTTTGGTGGCCGAAAGTTTTTGAACGAAAAACAGCAACTAAGCTTCAGAAGTTACAGAGAATTGCCTGTCTCGGCATCACAGGTGCTATGCGTATCCGCCCTACGGCAGCATTACAAATCTTCATAAGGAAGACGGCCGCTAGGTGTTGCAGATAGAATACAAATATAAACCAGGTGACCATATGGGACACCTGGAAATTCTTGACTCAATTCCCAAAAAGGACATGTTTTGCACCATCCCCAACGTCATGGTCGGGGAGCATTGTTTCGGTAGGTTATTTGAGGTAGAAATATTAGACCGTGCAAATTGGTCTAATGGTGTTCCGGCAGTAGATCCTAGAGGTCTGATCTGGTTCACAGATGGATCGAAGATGGAAAACTTTTTGGTTTTTTCTGCCATTCGAATGTCGAGCCTCTCACTCCAAACAAATGAGTAATAACGCTCCAGACTAAAGGATCATCGAGACTCAGCCTCCTGAATTAAAGACGTTGAAGAAAATGTGCTCTTGGTCTAAAAATTAGAAACATTTTACACAAAACCAAAGAGCATGGAAGGCAACTGTGTCGGGCGCCCGTTAAGTAAGTAGTACTAGCCAAAACCAGAATTCATTTCAAATTTATTCACAGAACAATTAAAATTATCCTCTTCATCATTCTTCGTTCCATATTTAGCACCACTACTCAACATTCTTCACTCCCATGTGCTCTACTTTATATGGTATGGTTGGTCCCAGTCCCAAACATAAACTCTAAAATTTTTACATAACATCTGTCACGCGCACAAAGCGATTCTCCACTAATTTCTCACTTACATGCGAAAATTTCAATCGCACATTATAAACAATTATGTTTGCATGGTGTCTGTATATGTATGTATCTTACCATTGACTACGATAATTATCTAACACGGAAAAGCCTTTGCCTTACCCATCCATCAAATTTAGCATACACGCTAAACAAAAAAAAAACCACAAAAACAAAAAAATAATAAAAAATTCATTTAATAACAAAAGCCAACAGAATATAAAAATACGATAAATAAAAACGGTATTATCGGCCGGAAAACCTTTAATTTATTGGAATTAAAATATCAAAAACTCAAATGACAGATAGTAAATAATTCAATCCACAAAGAGGCCTTTTGACAGACCCCTATCAGACACCCGCGTTCGGTATCGATTTCCTTGTGTTCACAAAGTCAATGGCATTCTAATTTGCATGGGAGTGAAAGAACCGCACATTGTCTATGCTTGAGAACGAGTTCCGCGCCGGCCGTTCCTAAAGTTAAGGCAATGACTTCCGGGGAAAAATCTCTAAGCATACACAACACTGGAGGTATAGGAATTGAAAAACTTCTAAGTCACGCCGTAGCACAGGTGCTGGTGGTAGTGTGTGAAGGAAAACCGCTATGGAAGACAACATGTCTCTCTACGAAAAAAAGTGGCCACGACGATAACACCTACTCGGTTGTTTTTTTTTATTGAATTTTTAGTACACTACTGTAGACTTGAGTGCAAGTCCATAAAACCTAGAGAAGCGGCTATTTTTAGGTTCAAGATAGAAAATTTCAAAGATTTGTAGGTAGTAAGCCGTCTCAGCTTAGTCATACGAAACTGCTTACAGCAGTGCATTCTTTATTCGATTACTGCAATCGATAACAAGTTTTACTTAACACTCAATCGTAAGTTGAAAACATAGAATGAGGTCATCAGCTTGGAAATAAAATGCTTAAGGGATGCCCTGCTGCAATAAATGCACGTGCCTTCAGTTAAAAAGGCACATGAAGCTAACAACTATGTAATGGCGATTGACCCACATCCCACAAACTCGTACGAGTATGCCTTGTTGGTCATGCAACAATGACCAAAGCAATAATCCAATAATTCGGCTTTATTGTGTTTTCTTTTCATTCTATGTTTTATTGGGCTGTTCCGCTTGGTGATGTGACCCTATTTCCGCTGCGAGGGAGGCATAGTTCTAAATATTTGGCTGTTAACGAATTACAGACGTAAGCGAAGAATTAAGCAGATTATACTTGTATGACGTAAATCGGGAATAAATAAAATGGAAAATTACAATAAATGATGATGATGATGATGGTGGCCATAAAGGGTGATGGGATATCAGCTTTGTTTTGAGTAACGACAATAGTTACGGGGAGAGAATTTGCCGTCAGAATACTGAAGTGGACGCACTGATTGATTGCAAAATTTATTTGTTTCTGTAACCGGCTGGTAATGACTACTATTGTGAAGCTCCAATAATCCATGAACGTGGGGGAGGTACAAGCAAGTTTGTACAGAAGACAAAGGAATACAGCCCCCGGCGTTGCTGGTGCGTATAAGCTAGATATGTCATTCGCGTTGATAACAAGCAGGTAGAGCTTGGCATTCGTAATTCGATTGTAAGTCGTCCATTAAGGTGTTTAGAAAAAATCGACATCGAAAATTACGCTACGGTCGCCAGGGATTTTGTTTTATTTTGCTTTTTGGTTGAATTTTAAGAAATTCTTAAGACGACTTCAAAAATCAATGGTAGGAGCGCATACACAAAAAGTAGATCTAGCGCGGGCCCTATATCGCACAAGGGGAACATTCAAAATATTTCTACTAGACGCTGGTTCTATGTTTTACATCTACTATAACTCGTTCGCTTGAAAAACATGATAAATATGTATAGACACAGGCGTCACACCTTCACACGGTGAACCCCGGATGTCGAATTCCTCAATCCAAAATTCGATTTCAATCCTATTGGAAGGCTGTTGTAAGCTACAAAAGACGGACCGAACCAACAAGGCCATCTACAATTCTAGTTAGGCCACACTACACAGTGGACACATTATGCAGGCCACTTCGAGGAAAATAGTAGCGAGTGATCACTTAAGGAGCCCAGCCCATGGGAGCGCTCATATACTCAAAATTGGTTAGTCGCACATATTTTACTAGGACCCTTTTGCTAGGAATCGCAACTAGATACCGTGGGCACCGTAGCTGAGTGATTAGTGCTTTGCACTACCGACCGGGAGGTTCAAGGTTCGAATCCCAGAAAGTACCAAAAAGGGTCCAACCTCTCGCTAATGTCTGACAAACGACAAACGAGACTAATTAATTACTGTCATGAGAAAGCTTCTCAATTTTCCTTTCCGACATGGCTCCAAACTGTAGGTTCCTTCCATTTGCGCAAACATCAAAGGTCGGGAGAAGGTAGGGTTGGCAAACAAATTAAGGACTACTTTCAGATCCGTAGGAAGAGGGCTAAGTCTCTGCAGAACAGCAGAGCCTTCATAGCAATCTGAGAATTTCGACAGGATGGATCGTACCTAGCGAGGATGAAAAATTGCGGCATTGAAGATACTCTGGTGAATGATGCAAAGAGCAAAAGCAGCGGCCAGTATTCGGTTACGGATTTGTAGTAGGAGGAAGAATTATACGAACTCCTAGATGGGACTTTTTCAAAAAAGAAGGACCATGCGGTCGAGTCAATAGAAAGGTATTGTTGCAGAAACGACTAACACAAGTCTGATTTAGATTTAGAATGAATGAATGACTTGTTCATTATCATTATCCACGATGTTTTATGTACATCTGCCAGCTTCCTATGTCGTTCGAATGGTTAGACCCCGAATTGCCTTGCATCTAGAGCCCCATGACCACTGGGTAATTCACTCTATATCAGTCCACGATTAATTTCGAACAATTCTAGTTCACATCTATCAAAAAACTTCGGACATACATATAAGGCATCAGATGTAATGTACCGCCTAACCAAAACGAATCGGAAATACCAAGGATTAAAGTAAAACAAAAGCAAAAATTGATCGTAATTTATTCCTGAGACCACGCTGCTTCTTCTCGTAGCATAAGACAGACTTATGTTCTGGGTTTCCATGAAATGCACCAATTAGTCCCATAGACATCTATTGCGCGCCGTGGTTCAGTGGTTAGTGCGTTGGATTACTGAGTTGAAGGTTCGAGGTTCAAATTCTAGCAAACACCAAGAATTTCTTTCACAGAACAACTGTGAGAAGAAAGCTTCTCAATTTTTTTTTAAAAAAATGCCTTTCGCATATGACTATAAACTCTACATCCCTTCCATCTGTGTGGGAAAATGTAACACGCACACGACAAATGGTCGCCAGAAACTAACCACACACCGTTGCGCCAAGTATTTGTATGTAAGACACTCATCACCCCAATCCTGTTAAACGCTGTGTGGATGAGGATGAAAAACTGGTATAAAGGTTAAAATGCACCTCTGTAGTTGACTACCGCTCAATGGACAGAGTCGAAGAGACTGTCAATGAGCCGGGGCGCATAGTTGGAAAGAAATATTAAGACTGCGAAACCAGCTACCAAGAAATCGGAATGACGGGCTTTATAGCTTTATTAGTTGAGGCCCTAGTCCGAACGGATCTTTAGCGCCACCTAAAGTAAAGTAATTCAGCAACAGTTTAAGAATAAACTATTGAATACCTTTGGCACAGAACGATATTTTCTCAAGTGGGCCACAAAAGTGAAAAGGACGTCAATTGACCCAATGTTAGCTACCGACAAACTGGATTTAAGTGGGTAGGTCTTTGCCCTTATAGCACTTTCCTTGTGGCACAGCAATTAATAGGAAAGGGGTATTGTCGAACCTACACAATTTTTCATTGTGGAACTAACAAATGGTTGGCATAAGTCCAGCGGTATTTGCACTTGAACTACTTACTCTCCTGCTTTGTCCACGAAATACAAGTGATACAGAAATAAATTTTGGCAGCTGCCGTCATCACTTTCCCAAAAATTCGCAAGCTTTTCTGCTTTTTTTCGTATTTCAAAAAACAGATTAAACAAAAACTTCAACTTGAATTTGGACCATTGCCCAAGGCTGCAAAGGAACACAAATAAATCGGCCGCCCCTCCAGAATCTATAAGTCCACAGATTAACCTGACCTGACCTGGCCCATTTCCTAGTTTCGTGTCGTGTCGCATATCTCCAGGCAATGTCGTATAAAACTGTGAAAAAAATCTATTTTCAAAAATTATTTCATTCATGACACGAGTTTAAGAGTGCTGCTGCCATGTTTCTACCGAAAAAAAATTAATAATCATCCCGCCAGCTTGTAGTGACATTGATAACATTTCTGTCCCCCGCACCAATGTGTTTTATGTGGACAGTTTAGATAATTATGGTAATTAAAATGATTATCCCGCGTGGAACTCAAAATCACACATTACGTCATTTCTATTTGTTCCAACTGATGTACGGCTGTGTGCCAAAATAAATAAATAAAATGCCACCAATCACACATCACGCTGTCAATCTATTTACGGTCAACTCAAAAGCATTTAATAACCCAGAGAGGCAGAGATGCTGCTGGAGCTGATGCTGTCTAGATAGGAGAAAAAAAGAACACGTTTCCAGCATTACCGGGACATGCACTTGAAATCGATTTGGAATCGATTTGGAATCGAGTTCTGACTCAGACCCCTGAGATGTCGAGAGTAGAAACAAAAGGCAAAAGCACGACTGCTGCGCACAAATAGCAACCGTCTCGACTTGGTCATTTCAATGATGGCCATGGAGTCGTATTTTTATAAACCACATTATACCCTCCCCTCGCCAGTGTGTAAGTCTTGGATGGCGGGCGTAAATGAGCTGTAGTATGAGGTAATGAACTTGAAACTAACGTGGGAGTACATAAAAACAATCGACTACACAGCGAGTTGGTTGACCACTGCTAGTGGCACACGCATAAATACGGTTTGACCTGCGTGACCGTAATTCATTCGAATGTACCCGTTCCATGATAATTAGTCACTTTTTTTTTAGTCGCTAGGACATTAAAGTTCTTATTGCCAGAATTTTGATTTAGGGTGTGATAGTGGGATAAAACTTTTTCTGGGGTGTTTCTCACGACTTTGTAGGTCAGGGTGGAGACTAGCGGTCGATAGTTGTAGCTTTCTTTCGTACAAAATTTATGAGGTTGTTGGTCTTTTATTTCTTGTTTTTCTTAAGACTCAAGGGATTGTGACTAATATCGCGCGAGAATGTCGGAAACACAGAGGGATGAAACGATTTCTTGGTACAGTGGTTTGGGTCTTAGATTTACTTCCTAGGTGGCGTGGTTATTTTTGGCTTAGAATTCAATTCTAGTATTTTTTTAGAATATGTACATGCATCCCACACCACTGCTGCCCATAAGAGAACTAAAGTTTAAGCCCATCTTTTCACCAGATAGCCACGCTGATGGTCACGTCTTAATGTTCGAATTTGGAAACGGTAATGGTTGTAAGCCTGTTATAATCCACGTTCGTGTTCATTTGTCTTTTTTTATGAAGACAGAGTCGTTTGAATTGCTGTGAATGCATATTGTAAACAATAATGAGTGTGTAGCTGAGAGAGCACAGCACAGTGCGTCATTGTGACAACAGATGTTTAAGCAGGAAATACAGATCGGAGTGGCAACAAAGTTTTGAAAGATAGGGTTGACGAACGCAAAGCAAATAATCACCGAAAAAAAATTCTGTACACATTGTTCATTCCTTCAACAAAGATTGGGTGTAATGACCACAAGAATCTCGTTAGAGAAATGTATAAACGCATTCGGCGAGTGATCTTTGAGCGCACTTCTGCTATTTGAATTCCTACGACTTTGGACCATTCGTCTACTGGTACGCTAGCCTCATGTATTGGAAAATTTGCAAATGCGACGAGAAAGGATTCCTTTAGTTACTCAATGTTATGGAGTCTTCTAGAAAATGTCCTGAAAAGTAACCTCAATTTGTTGCTTAGCTGATTTAGGTTAGAATCTATGGCCCTCAAAAATTCATTTTCAGAGAGTAGATTTACACTTGGAGGCGAGAAAGTGTAGGAGCTGTTCTAACAGTCTTTCTATGTACGTATATCGTTGGTTTGTTTTCCCTTCGGGGGTCAGAATACACCCGAGGTAGGCACGCCTTGGTAAGAGGCAACTATAACCTCCCTTCGTATGCTAAGCACGAAGAGTATACAAATAAATGCTATGAACAAAACAAAAACATACAATACCCCAGTGGTAGTCCAGGTTGACTTGAAAATTCACCGTCCTCAGAGGTCAGCTCTAAGGATTCTGAGGCAATGGCTTTCAATTACGTGATCCTTTTTTTTAAAAAATTCAAGGGTTTTTGGACCAGAAAGAAACATCGAACCATGGACTAAAATAAGTCGCATTGTCTCCTCAAAGGAAAATTGGCATCATCATTTAATGTGCTCTACAACAATGTGTGGAAAATCAATGCTGCTAATCGAGGGAGGTATCTCCCAAAAATTTAAGATCAAATTCAATGAATTACTTACGAAAGAAAGCCAGAAAGGCCATTGCGTGTTCTTGCAAAAAGGCCCCCAACCCTAGTGCGCTAAAGAACACGTCCAAGCCAAAGGCTTAAAAGTGCTGACGTCGTTAATATTATTAGAAAGGGAGAGCGTGGACGTTCACCTTTTTTGCTTACATGCATAGTTTTGTTAAGAATAAGAATATATCTAGACACGATATTTACAATATTAAAACTATTCATAACTATTTGACAACAGAGTGGTCAAAACAGTACCCATTTTGCGTAAGAACGGAGGAACGATCCCTCACCCGACAAACAATTTGGTGTTGACTTCTTTTGGACGTGGAAACTGTCATATTGGCTCTCCAACACAGTAAAAACGCCTGTCCTCACAGACTTCTTTTCGCCACAAAAGGAGTGGCTAAAAACCTTGCGAACGCTGAAGACTCGCCGGTCATCTTGACCATAAATGAAAGCCTAATGAAAAAAACTGGATCGTCTAGATTAACTAGCAACAAAACCAACTGGAAGAGTTTTAGAAATAGAAACCAAAGACGCAGATTTATTGAAGTCCAATACAGTCCCGCGTAGAACAACATTCCCCCCATAGAAGAAAAGTCCCAACGAGAAAAGAGAAGAGCACACAAAAGATGGCGACAATCATTCGAAACATCTGTGTGCCAAAAAAGGTCACGTTACTCACTCTGCTAGAAGCTGAACATTTATAATTTTAACATACTGCCTGCCTACACATCTGGGTGCCTATTACTCGTAGCTTTTTAAACATTTGACCTAGAGAGAAGAGTTTAGATTTCTCACCACCCCCATTTCATTTTTCGAAATGACCGATTTTGATATTCTTATTTTCTGTCATGCTTGCCTTCAATACGATAGAACTGTTTTTCTGCCATAGGGCATAGGCTCTCGCAGTCATTCGTGTGTTGTATGTGTCATATTTCCTCCATGAATAAAAGGGATAACTACCATTTAATACTATGTCCGAAAGGCGTTATAAAAAAGTCATAATTCTCGGACGTTTGTCAGACATTTGCAACAGAACCGTGAATTGTGTATTTCGTGTTTTGGGATTCGAACGTCGGACATCCCACTCAGTTCAATCCGCCAACTACTCACTATTCACGCAAACAACACAATACTTTCTCCCTTTATTGGGTGATAGTGTGATTTGTTTAAAAATCTATTTTATTTTGCTTATTTCTGGACTTCACGATGACGCACAAAGACAATTCATAGCTTGAAATGATTAATAATTAAGACTTCAACTAAAAAACATAATTGGATGTGTTAACAGCGGATAATTTTTCATTTTTCATTTCCTGAGTTCGCTAATCAACAAAGTAAACGGCATCGAAATAGTTAACTTACAGCTGCATAACTCGTAAAACAAAGAAGTACTCTGTATGATCACCTATTTTTATATTTCTAAGGATTGAGAACGTATGAATGGAAGAACTTACTTTAGTATCTAGCTTCAAGAACAGTTTTCGACTGAGGATTTCGGAGAACTTTCTCGTTACGGAATGAAGAGCTTCTCTTAAATTGCAATAACCTCTGTCTCCACAACTACTCCTCCGCTTTTAAACTACTAAGCGACGATATTTTACTTTTTTTTTAATATTTGACATTAACCTTAGCTGATAGAGGGCCTAAGGCTTATGTTCCCCTAGCGATTCTTGTTGTGCGTGTTATATTTTTGATACGAATGAAGGTACCTTCGCTCAATGCCTTATCCGAAAGGCGTGATTGAGAAGCTTCTACAGTTTTGCAGAGGCTCTCGAGAGGCGAGACTGTTAAAAAACTTTTTTGGTGTTTTCATCGAACTTTTCGCTCAGTAGTCCTACGCACCAAGGAGCCATCATTTAGCTGTTCTTCATCATAACGCGTAGAAGGCAAATCCTGAAAATATACAGAGCTTCCTTGAAAGAAAAATGAAGCCTTTGATGTAAGGTAATGTAGAAATAAAAGCAGTTTTGCCAGTTATCTACCTTCATTTGGGTCACCTGAAGAGCAGTCTGTATCAGAATATACAAAATCCGAGCTCGTACTCATATATTTTTCCAGTGGATGAACTCAATATTTCAGTCCCACTCAACCTAAAACAATTTCTATTAGCTCACATATGATAAACAGTTTGTTTGTAAACTGATACAATCATTTAGGCTATCACACCAACCATTAAAATAAACAATAGAAACGAATCAATATCAACTGGGAATGAACAAAAATCAATAGAATTTCAAGAGTTCTTAATAAAGAGTGTATTTTCGCAGAGCTCTATCAAAACAGTCACCGCTAATGCAAATAAACACTCTAAGTAGTCCTGCAAACAACAAATTCCGAACAACTACGAACGAGTATTGACAGATCTCAAACCGTTAAACCGTTCTCGCTTCCCTTCTATATTACATGCCACGCTTTAATCTCCCTGTCAAGGGCATGCTGTCAAATGAAATTATCATCTTTACCCTCGTGTATTCCCTTAGACATGTAGATTTTCTCTCTTTTTTTTTTATTTCTAAGTAGATGCTGAACTAAATTGTGTGCTCCAGCGACCATGAACCCTTTCACATCATCTCTTTCTACCCGCAACTAGCGCACATTTGACATATGACAAATGGCACTTTCAGTGAATAACAGCAAAGCCAACAACATTTCAACATAAAACACATTTTTATCGTCGTCTACCCAACAGTACTACACACTTGTACGATGTACTCTCTTTGAAATGCAAATGAATCACAAATCCTCATAATAATTCATGAATTGCGTTCCGTAATTACCCCGGAACCTTGCACTCGTATGTATCTATGTAGCAATCAATCAACGATGTTATCTTTAATCGATAACCGCGTTTTGTCTATCAGTTCGATATTGTTTACAATCGTATTTAATAAAACACAATAAAATGTGGAACACAAAGAAAAAAACAAATAAAAAAGGTGCGACTACGATAGGTAGGTGCTTAAATGTAGACTCACCACTAGAGTTCCCATGACAGGAGCTTGCACCGATGATGGATTACTTTTTTCAAAATGATTGGAAATACCTCACATTAAATGCACATACACTAGCTGTACTGTAACTAACTAATCGATCGAGAATGAGATGAAACTCAGATTGAATAAAAAGTATCTTTATTTGTATCCGCGGCCTCCTCCCATTCAACTCGAGATGGGTTGTATACTGCTATACTGCGCGCTGCGTTACGATCAACTACTTCAAGTCAAATGACATCATTTGCATAGCAAATCATTTTTTTTTTCTTGTTTTTTTCATTTAAAATTTTTTATTCAATTGTGAAGACCAAACGAAGATATGAATATGGAGAGTATCTGCAGCTGAAGTTCGATGTCGGATCGGGTTTGAGTGCGTGTGTGGGCAAAGAAGTAAAAAAAAAGTACAAAATCATCAGCAGATACAATTTTTTGTTTTATAAACAAAGAGATGCGAAGAGAAGATACTCGTATACCACGGAGATGAGAAAAAGAGTAGGTAAGTGTATAAAAAGTATGAGAGCTTCCAAGCATTTTGTTATGTCTACGAACTACAAGTGGAATGAAGAGCGCTCCTTAACGTCTGGCTTCTTAGAGCGGTCTTTTGGAGTGTGTTGTGGCCACTGGCAGAGAGATGCGGCCGCATTGTACACACGATAAAATATGGAAACAACATTGCGCTAGTGGCGGCTCTGGTGGCTTCAAAACCCATTGACCTTCCAGATTTCATGCGGCGATGATGATGATTGTTTTGCGGTTTCTGTTTGTTGCTCTATAGAAGTTCACTCTTATGGGTGCAGAGGGTTTCCTAGTTTAGTTGTATTGCCATATGGTGGGAAGTCAGTTTTTTATGAGATTTGGGAAAATTTAATAGCGGGACAATTTGTACAGCGCTTTGCTCCAATGATGGTTGAACAGAGAGCAACAGATGTCGCGATATCTGACGAAATTATCGTTTATGGCCTAGCCATTCTCACAGAATGTAAGCTTGCCAAACTAAACAGCTGTGAGACTAATAATTTAGAAAATGTGTTCTGCTATTGGGCAGATACCATTTTATGAAGTTTCTCTGTGGACGGGATGCGTGACATCACCACTGTTCTCTAAACCATGTTGTTCAGCGCCACAGAAAATAGTTTAGTTCGCTTGCAGGTATAGGTGTTCCCCTTGCATTGGTTCTTTGTCGCTTAAGTGTGTTCTTCTTGAAGAACCAGGGCCTATTTCGCTCCAGTCATCAACGTTCTCCTCTTTCACCCAAGGAGATTCGATTGATTCGGTATTCGGAGCCGGTAAATGGCTGAATCAGAAAGGGGGTGCACTCTGGATACTGCCTTCATCTTGGCGTTTTCCATTAATAGAATTTCAAGAAACGACTCACGTTCCTCCTAGTTCAAGGAATTGTGTTGAAGAACGTTCTGCAGGGGCCAACATACAAGCTGGGCTAAACGGAAAACGCACTGATAAAAATGTCTTCTTCCAGCAACAACTCTCGGGCGAATTCAACAAAAACTCCTGTGAGTGACAGACTTTGTAAAGATATGCGTCCTGGTAGCAATCTCGGGACTGTAATAATAGGGTCAACGATACGCATTCTGTGCTCTATGTACGACGGATGTGGCGAGCAGTTAGCTGTGTGATGGATAAGCAGTTATTGTCTACAAAATGTGGCATTGACAGGAGGTCAAACTCCCCGATGAGACCAATTCTGCAGAAAAGGTTGTTATTCCTATCCTTAAACCTGCAACCTTCTTGAAGGTCAGCGAAACCGTTAGAAAAATTTAACTACCTACCGGTTCTGATGAATCGGTGCAGTTTTTGATAACAAACAAAACTGTTAGGCTAGTTGCCCAAAAAAAAAAAATTTGTCCATCTACTACTGGCGCTTCAACTTTTGTAGCTTGAGAGGACTGAGTCAAAGACACTCCTTAAAGTACGGCACCTGGGAGCCGAAATCTAGACATGCGTCTGTCTGTTAACCAACATTCGTTACACCAAGGCTAGCTCAGCATGGAGACCGTTTGTGCTAACGATGGGTGCACTATGAAGAGGAAGAGGAATCTTGAACTGTCTGACTTGGCCAGTGCTGAAGGCCCTCAATATATGCACCTCAAATGGAGCCTAAATATTTAGCTTCATGATCCTACATGAAAAAAAACTTATTTGGTTCAAAGCATGATTATTTTTCTTCCAAAGCACACGTTTTGGCCGTGTGACATTAAAGAACAGTCTGCCTTCGCTGGACGGGATCTTTCCCTATTACGCCTGGCTGCACTGCATTACCAAAGGAATTCACCTTCGTATGCGAAGTTGCTTTTGGAATAACCCTCACTGGAGTTTTGATGATCTTGCTCGATTCTGGTCTCATGGATACGCCGTCTAACATAATGGAACCAGACCTTCGACTGCTGCGGACATTTAAGGTCGACTTTCCTCGTTTTAAAAATTGATTGCGGCAATAATCTAACCCAGGAATGGATTCAAGTCCAATTTTCACACGGATAGGTCTAAAACCTAACAAAAAGGCACAAAGGATTCATTCCCGGGTCTAGCTCCTTCGAATAGGTGGATTGGTCAACGTATCTCCGTCTGTAGCGACAGTAAGTGGCTTTCAAAATTTGGCCCAACCCTTTAATCATTTCCAAAATAATTCGAGAAGAGCAAGAGTTTCCTGAACTCAGTCGCAAAATTGACCTCTTCAACTCTTGTCGCGGTTTCAGGTCAAACTGGGATCATTGTGTAATTCTTTTAAAAAATACCACAGACGACTTAGTGATGTCTTGACAGGGCTTTCAACTCTTCAACAAGCACGTCCAGGTACCAGGCTTAGTTAATTCTACAATTTGCGACGTTTATGGAAAAGAAGGCGCCACTTCGAAACTCTTCCGCTTTCTTGCCTTCGTTCGTATCATGTTACAAATTGCGATATTGTAAGCTTCTCATCATTGTCCTCTCTTCCAGTCCAGCAATAGATTTTTTCACACCCCGACAAAAAGTCATGAGTATACCTGGCACACATCAAGGCACCAGCCCTAACGAGCAAACTTACCACCAACTTACAATGCTGCTCTTTTCCATGTTTTAAAATACAAAGCACTGCATCTGAGTAAAGTTTTCTTGAATTAAAAGACGTACGAACACCTGTCCCAGTTGTATTCGTGAGAGAAATAAAATAAAAACCCTTCTTCCGAAACTGGAGGTAGCAAGGCGATGCAAATCACAAAGGCTCCGGAACAGGTGACCCCATTTTATTTAAACACGAAAACTATCCGTCATTTACACGTTATAAAGCCTAATTTTCTAAGTTACACAATTTCCAGATCTAGAACGTTCCTCCGGGCATACCTCTAAGGATGTGTGTTGAAAAAAATTTGCATAAAGCCTTCGTTTGTTTCTGTGAACTTTATGCAGAGTCACGCAACGAAGAATGGAAAAAATCACCATCACTCACCGAAGCCCACCCCCTTTTTAAGAGTAGGTTACATCAAATAAAAAAATCGAACCCACTTAAATGGTATGCAAGGATCCCTGCTTCCTGAAGGACTCCACTCTCTTCATGTTTATAATTGCAAGTTCCAATGCAATTATGCACATGCGACAGCTTTCTTTCTCAGCACACATCACATCAATCGATCCGTCAATTAAAATCGAAAGCATGCTACAGAACGTTCTAAGAGCAAGTATGCTACCTAGAGTCCATAAAGAATTTCCTTCCATGGTAATACGGCATTTTCTTAGTCGACCTTGAGTTGCCCAGTGGCCAGTTGGCGTGCGTGTTAAATACCAGCTGCGTATTTTTAATTGAGGCCAATTATCGAAAGCGAAATCGATAACAATGTGCGATAAAGCACGAGTGTGTATTTCCCATGGATTTTATTATATTTTGCCGGCTTAACTCTAAAAAAGAAAATATACTGCAACTTATACTAGATTAAGAAAGCAATCTAAAGTGAGATAATAAATTTATTTTTTTGTTATTTTGTGTTGGTTTATCCATTTGACATCATATCGGCGGCTTGTTTCAATTTCAATAATCGATAAGCATTCGATTAAGTAGGTCATAGTCCTAGAAACGATGTGGTTGTACCCGTAGTTATATTTTTTTCTTGTTTTTCTTTTTTTTTAGTTTTCTATAGCGACAATGGAGAAACTATTAGTCTCCCAACTCCTTGGGTTTTGTTTTTAATTCAATGGAGGAAAATGTATGTAAGTAGGTCTTCAGGAAGTTGGCACACGTTCTACACACATAAAGAAAAGTTAGCTTCGTGTGGATTTAGCTTGACACGTGCGGCATTGACGTTAGGGGATGTGTAGCTTTGGATATGATGAGTTCTTTGTGATTAGAGCTGATAGATTTATTATATTTTGACATGTTTATTGGGTAATAAACAATTTTTGTTTGTTCTTTACGAACTTTGCGTGAAAATTTATGAAAAAGGAGAAACCATATCTGCGTGAGTGCGCTATGATAAATCATCGAAAGACTGATTACAAATCCTTTCTACATGAATGACGGTAATTATAAGCAGCATTGACTTCTGCTAGCTATGTACGTTTATGTCCTGCGAGGTTTAGCTGCATCTATATACATAGATAGGGACGAGTACCTCCAATTTCTTCTCCCATTACTCAAGAACGATGAAATATTCCAACTAACGTAGGATGCCTCAAACACAAGCCGGTTTAGAAAATAGAAAGCGGGACAGTGAAAAAGGAAGAAACCAACGTCGATTGGCGAATTTCTTACCTGGGGAGTTGTGAGAGTAAGCCCTTGAGGCTCGTTTTCATCTCAGGGAATCACACAAACCCGCCGACACTGCTCTTTCCAACCAAGCCACTTGACGAAATAGTTTATAAAGGATGTTCCATCTGTTTTTGGTTTCCTTCTACTGCACTTGAACTATTAACACATAATGTACTGATGAGCTTCCGCCGTAGCCGAAGGAAATGGATCTTTCTACGCTTAAAGAAGAATCGGGAATATTCAAGAATTGCTTCCTAATTAACTGTGCTGTTGTAGAAACTGTTCAAAATTTGAGAAGAATTTTCGGTCTAAATAAAGCCTCTGAAAGCGTTTTAGTAAGCTGATGTGGATTGCATATATTAAACTGAAATAGACTCTCAGAACTTCCTGCCTATGGTGAAGAAGTTCCGGCCAAAAGAATGGGGTCTGAAGACTGCTATTGTACTCTGGTTGTGCATAGCGATTGTTACAAGAAGCCTCTCCAATTAGTCCGGTCCTTAGCTAACTGGCTCCAGTTGCGCACTCCAAGTTGGTTGAGACCCCCTTCAACTTGTGCGCGCCACCTTAGGCGAGGTCGTCCCCGACTGCGTTATCCCTCGGGGTAGATTAGAAGACTTTCCGGGTAAGAGCATTGCTGTCTATATGCTCTACATGTAGTGATGCGCAGTTCTTTGACTAGGTCAATGTCGCTGTACAGCTCGTAAATTCCATCGTAGAATCTTCTCCACCAAAGTCCGTCAACGCAAACGAAACCGAATATCTTACGAGGAATTTTCTCTCGAAACTACCTCGGATATCTTCATTCGCTTTCGACAGAGTCCATGCTTCAGCCCCATAAAGTAGAACTTGGGTGTTTAACGCTGCGCCTAAACTGCTACCCCTGAACTTAACTATTCAAAAGGCAATATGTCGACTGAGGAGACACGGAATCTGGCAAAAAGCCCTGGACCAGATACAGTCTGTTACGTCAAATATTTATATATTCTTGAACTATTCACGGGCGAAGGATATCAATCCCCCCACCACTAACAATTAGCTTCAAAATGGGTCAACATCAACCTAACGTTTTGGAGAAGGTTGCTCCTAAAAAAACCTCTTCCGCTTCTGAGTGGAAAATAGACACTACTTCCACATACATACACACATGCGAAGGAACACAAAATTATGTCATTATGCCAATTTAAGGCTACTCCTTGGATTCCTTTCAAAACTATCTTAACACGGAAGACGTAGTTTGTTTTACAACCACATTTCTAAGAGCTTCCGTGCTAGTTTATTGGGTGACTGTACACGCTCTTAAAAACCTCCAGCGACCAATGTCCAATAAGTCTACTAACAAACCCAGTGACCCTCTAAAGTTTCATAGAAATTGCAAATTTTTTTTGTTTTTCTTTTTCTGCTTATCTTTAATTAAATTCATTTCGGGGAAACATTAGTTTCCCAATGTAGGTGAATAAAAAAAAATAAATTCTTCTCGGTCGAACGCATTGAATGAAGGAAGTTATTATTAATGATGCGAGGGTTCAACTCAGTCTTGCTGCTATGGATAAGCTTTACATTTAGCTGCTTTCCAACTTAAGTTGTTGGCTAATTTACTAAAACAAAAACAACAACAATAAAGCGAATAACAACGTAAAGCAGTCGTAAGTATGGTTAGATCAATATTTACGCAACCAGCACTCCATCAATGTGTGTGCACACGTTTGTAATTCTCTTGCGAGCGTTCGTTAAAGTTCAGCAAACACCGTGAAGGTCTTGAGTGTGAGTATGAAACTGCTTATGCTGCCGCTCCATCGCTGACTCTTACTGAAACTGACGTTTCCAAATATGGCCAAAGCAATTCCAATATAAGGTAGGTTACAGGAATCCATTCTCTCATAAGGGGGCAGATAGGCTTTTTTATTGGATTTTATTTGCATGCCTGACAAACAACGACGTCGCACAGAAGTGAGTAATGCTGTGGGGAGATAAAGTGGACAAAGTATCTGGAATAGTTGGTGAGTCAAATAGGAAGGAATGACGTCTCCAGGCGACAAAATTCAGGGTAAACGACCAGTTTGACAGAGAACAACAGTCATTTCCTGAACGCGCTGTTGTTGATTCTATCAAAAGCGCTGTAGATACGAGTATTGTTGCCACCTTATTGAAGTCAAGAGAAAGAGCGATGTAATTAGAGAAACTACGTTTGTAAGAGTTAACTTGTAACTGGTTATTAAGACGGAAAACGTAGATTCTTATTCGAAATGCTACTTGTACTGGATAGGTTATGTTAGGTATGTAAGTGGGTTTAGAAAAGAAGGGGAGTTAGGCCTACTCGACTGCCAAACTTCTGGGGGTGTAGGAGCTGAATGAGAGTAATGAGTCTAGGGAACTATACGTAGAAAAGTCCGGAAACAAAAAGGTAGTCAACCCTTTAATCCAGGGTGTCATGCGAAACCGTGCGAGGCCATTAGACGGTATGCCGTCAGGATGTACACCGACTGTATTCAAAAAGAGCCTCTCTGGCCAACCATTTAACTATGGCCTTGCTACGTCATCCGGGGATCTGATGTGATGGACAGTTTTTTTTCCTAGCTACTCATAGGAACACATGGCTAAAAACAAATTAAAAGAAAATTGACAAATTCGAGGGAGCACAATAGATCTACAAAGGACGCTCGGCGCCTACACCCCTATAACCAATATAATCTATCTTTTATACAAAGAAAAAATTCAAAGTTTTTCTGCAATAATTTCCACAAACTGACTGATTGACAAACTGTCTATCTGACTGGAAGTAGATAAAGGATAGACTCGACATCCGCCATTGCTGAAGTTCTCATTCCACTGATGGCTTCAATGCACGTTGACTTTTTTACTTTCTTAACAGCTGTTAGGTGAGTGGTTTTGATCGTGGCTCGCCACCTCACATCTAGTCGAAATCTTCAAGGTTTTTAGGGCCCCTTCAACTTGCTCGTTCTCCGAAATGGAAGGAATTTGCTTGTCGCTAACCGCACTACATCTCTAGGGTTTTGGAATCGTTCATTTAGGACAAGAATCAATAACAGAGATGATTTCTTGAGGTGTGCGTCTAGTTGCGTCTAGTCTCAAAGTATTCCTCGTCGTTGTGTTTTGATGTGTCACTCGTCTACAATATTCACTATCCAGTTGATAAGTAAGTGACCGCCATATTGGAGTTACTAAGGTCTTTCAATGTGTAAGATAGCGGCTAATGTGTATTCTCTATTTTTCAACGTTTTTCCAATTAGAGCTAACGACGCAGTGCAGCTCTGTGTCTACACTTTTACACTACGAGTCAAAAATGCTTCTGAAAATATTGCGATAAAATTTGATGACTCTACTTACATTCAATCAGCAGCAATTCGTTGAATAAATTGATAAGATTAAACATACTTTGAAAAAAACCTTTGAATCATGATGTACATAATGGTAATCGCGTACTTAGTTTAAAGATTAAAGATTTAAGATTAAAGATTTGTCCTTGAAATTCATTCGCGTCCCTTTCAAACATGACAGAAGAAAACAAATAACGAATAACGATTAACGAGTATGACTGAAGCTTCTCTCTTCTGCATTTTTTTTTTGTGACGTTGGTAGCCCTCAACTTGTGACATTTGTCATCCATCCTTACAATTTATGTGTCATGGAATTGAAAGGATACAATATTGTGAAAACTCATAAAACGAAGTATGCCAAATCGGACGACATTAGGCAAAAAGGGCTTAAGTCAGAAATTGCAGTTTCCAGAAAATTTGATTTTGACGTTGCATAATATAAGCAATTCACTGACTGACTGCCAATAGACCAGTTAATTACTATCGGAACCAGTTGCGCTAGACTTAAGTAGACTTAAGTTTTTGATACCAATCGAAGGCGAAAAGAAAAACTGGCTAGAACTCATTCAGAAACAGTAAATGCCTTTTTTGAAATAAGCCATTAATATCTGACATCAGAGAATGTACGACTGATTTTGTAAAAAAATTAGTTCACAAGATTTAATACTCCGAGGAGCGAGATTCTCACAAAACAACTCCATGGTTACCAAATCCAGTTGACGAAGGAACTACCGGCAGACGATCAGAGGTACTGAGGAACCAAGAGTGTGTTGATTTTACGTAGAAAAACATCTTCAGTGTTGAGACAGACTTTCACTTGGTTTAAAAATTTGTCGCAGCTTGTCTACTTTCCAATGAAACGCTCACCACAGTAAATAAACCTTTTATTTAAAAACTCTAGACTATACACTTCTGAAACCCTTTACGAATAAAGTTTAATTCCGTGAAACAGAGAGTATACAAGGAAATAAGAAGAAAGTGTACATTTCGTACTATAAACAAACTTAAAAAAAATTAAAAATGAAATTTTAAAGCAGACGTCTTTCGTAACTATCAAGCGCAATAACGTTAAATAAAACCTAGTTACATGCATGAAAATGACTGGACTGAAGCAGGAACTACTTCTTTAATAACGAACGTATAGCTTCAGTGACAAAATAATATTTCTTATGTATAATATTCGATGTAACAATTTTTAGGTTACTGAACCATAGAGCATAGCAAAACAATTGCAAAAACTTGTAAAACAAGTCCGGAAATGGTTTACCTACTACACAGTTCCACAGCGACTAATGCTTTACTTGTTCATTTGTTTAAATTATTAATCAAAAATTTAACAAAATCTTATTATCAAAAAAGTATTATACAATGAAAATCTGTTAAGAGAGACAAATGTGTATTCAGCTTGATTAACACAATTAAAAACACGCATAGAATAAAAAGTAAAAATTGCTGAATAATTGAAAGTAAGATGAGAGAGATTAAATGGCTCTAAAATGAATTTCAAAGCCACAAGAATTAGGCCGGAAAAGAACTCTCCATTTTTTTTTTTTAAATACTGCCAAATGAAAGTGTGAAATGACGCAATTTCGTTCAAGCAACACTTTTTTACGGCTCTAATGGTACACGTTCTTACATTGTTTGGTAAAAGTTTATAGCTACCGGTTATCGTATTTCGATTTCTGGTTATATTCGCTGCATTTTAGATATAGCTTCCGTATAACGAAAGTGTAGTATCAAGACGAAAACAAATGGAATAAGAAACTTAATAGTACGACTGTGAAACGTCAATTTTAGACATTTAACAAAATTGGAAACAGCAAATGGTAGTTGACCAGTTTGATAGGCCATATACGGGGGAGAATTCTTTATTGTTTGTACATAAATATATAGCGTCTATTAGGTTTTGTCCTCGTTAACTGCAGGACCAGAATTTTTTGCACCGGACCTTTAGTCGGTAATGTGCTTTCGTGTCGACATCGTTTACGGGATTCCGCGGGAGAAGATAACAAGTAAGAGCCTTTCATACTTCCACATATGTATGTGCGTCACGTAATATATACGATGGCTATTCGACATAGTCTCCATAGAGCTTGATACGGTTTGCTCAAAATAGGATTTTTCGAACTTCGCTAAATAGGCGTTTGGTTCAGTGGTGACTTCCTCATTTGATGCAAATCTTTTTCTACCGAGGCATTTCGTCAAAAATATTTGGAAAATACGAAAAACTCATAAGGAGTCTGGAGAACATGCTGGATAAGCTCCGTTTTAGTCTTTTTCAGAGCTCTTCAGGAGGTCTCTCACTGCTTCGACTGTTCTTTCATTTCTGAATCGTAGTGATCAATCCATGTGTCATCAATGTTTACATAATGCCGTAAAAACATGAAGAGTTGGTGCTTGAATACGTCCAAACACTGCTTCGAAGCGGTCGATCGATTCTAAATATTTTCAGTCAATTGTGAATAAAGAGAGCTCACATCTTGTCGAAAGCTGCCTTATACTCAAAAGTTGGTGCAAGACGTAAGATGCTCGCCATGTTACCAATCTCGAGAGGCTTAACCCTACTGTCATCCGACACAACAGCATGGTTACGCCATTTCTTCAGCTCTTCAAAATGGGGTCAATTTGGACGTCCGGGTTTGTGAACCATTCCATGCGATAGAGCAGAGCCCCATAATACTTTTTAATCTTTTTCGTTTTCTTCAAAATTTTTCCAGGCAAATGTCTAATGAGACAAATTAAATGACAGAAATCAAAAAATAAAGTTACAATTTGAGCGCCATCTCGTGCCAAGTCACTGACTTATCAAATACTAACACCACTACTTTTTTTGGTTGCGATTGGTGGCTTGTTATAGAACGCTAAGTCCAAACCATATTCCTAAGTCCTAACGAACAGCTTTATAAGAGAGGAGGCCAGCAACGTTTAGGCGCTGTTATACGTGTGTATGTACCTATGTAAACGAAGAGATGGTGAATTGGTCTCACCTTTCGAAAGGACAAAACTGTCTAGCCCGCCAAGCGATGCTACGAAACCTACTTACCTAAGAAGAAATGACTTACTTAAGATGGAACAACCAACTTCGCTTTCATAAGACTTGTCACAGTACAGTCGAAAAGAATTGAGATTGATACTGATTGATATTATTTTAATAGAAGGCTTGAGATTATAAATGTACAATAAATCAGCCAAGGAAAGAATTGCATTTGTCTATCTCGTAAGTGGAAAACATTCACAGTTCCAACTAAAGACACACGTATCACTCTAACCATAAAATCGTCAGCCACAAACGGCGGTAGTGAGTGATTTTCTAACAGCGATTGCGGTTATGTAATAAGATTTTGATGTCATAAGAAATACTCGTATAGGGTGCAGCATTTATTAGTGAATGCTACACAATCATACAACGCTTCAGGATTACTGCAATCTATCATAAAAATTCGCTTTCTTTGTGCTAAACGCTTCACGCATTTTATGGTTGGCTTTATGGTCGAAATAACTGCCCAACTGAAGACACAATTCATCGAATTCCTACGAATTTGTGTGTGGGAGGCCAAAGCACTCAATTTCCCAAGGCTCAGTGATTGGGTCTTTTACTACTGTCCATTTCACTAGGAATCTTAAAACACACGACAGTTTGGACCGCCGTCGTTTTACTCATTGCGTTCTAAAGTAGAAAATTATCTTCACCGACGCACGCACGAAACAAAATTTTGGCTTTGAAAACAAGGAAACCTAACGCAGTTGGGGTGAAACGAATCTACAAGAGATCGTAGAGAATCCATTGCATCCAGAAGCAATCACTATGTGGTGCGTATTTGCTCTTACGGCCACTTTTTCTTCGAGGAGAACCGTAACAAAATGTCCCTTCAACAAGACTTCAAAGACAGAGATGAATTGGCCACGGATTTAGCAATTTAAGGCTTTTTCTTGTGGCCCTACCTACGTTATACTTCTCTGGACCAAGGTTTTATAAAGCCAAGTACAAAATTAGCTCAACTTACAAGGCTACCGTGTAGTAACGAAGGTAATTTAAGTGTGAGCCTGGATACAAAGCTCACATATTGGCAGTTAAAATCCCTTTAGTGTTGAGCAAATTAATGGCAAAATTTGAAGATCCAACGGCAAGCAAGGACAAACTCTCAGGGACAGAGATTAGAAACGGAGGTAGACGAAATCACTCTAAACAACATCGTGACGGTTATGCACACGAATGAAAAGAGCTGTGAAACTTTACAATTTCCAGGTTTGCAGCCTTCATGAGAATTGTCATTCTTTCCGAAAATTACCCATGGAGAGCTAAACCCAAAATAATTACTGAAAGCAACAATGATCCTTTTTATTCCAAGTCGATTTGCTCTCACATGCCTTGCTCGAGTACCACTGGATGGATTTATATAAAATTTACTGTCTGGTGGTTGATAGCTTCTTTAGAAAGTTATTAAAATCGGATATCGATGACGAACGACTATACTCTATCAAAGAGGAGGATTACAAAAGCAAATGATCCAGCAAATCCCCTTTGTAAGTGTTGTATATTAATCATGGTAACTATCTTGAAGAGATTGCGTTCGTGAGATCTTAGCCATGCAGAATTCAGACTTGAAAATGAAGAATGATCCAAAACAAGTCGTCGATACTTCTCCTTAAAGCTATTTTGGTATTGAGATAGCCCGTGGTAATTGCCGTAAATCAGTTGTTATCATTTTGAAATGAGACGTCTAGGCCGGCGATTAAAAAAAATTCACTAAAATAGATGTCTTTCGACTGCTTGGCGTCATTTGAACAGAAAACATAGAATAGATAAGCTTAAGAGATTGCACAGCAAGTAATCAATCTAAAACACGGTTAATGCATAAAAATGAGTCATGGGATCTATATATTAACAAAGACTACCTAAAAGTCCAACGACATTCATTCCTTAACAACTACAAGGTACCTCCAGCTGACAGTTTACGATTATGTAGGTACGTGCACATAAAAATGTTAAGGCGTACCCTCTGTGGAATAGTATTTGGCGTGTGCCAATAAGATTTTTATCTTGTCGTCCTTGGCCCTGACCTTAGTAGTAATAAAAGCCATTAAATTGGTAAAATTATCTTTGGTTGCTTTGGACACCCGCTATCAATATGCGATAAGAATCAAAACAGAGGCTGAATGTTGCGTTCCAATTAGTCTAAAACCATAAATCATCAGCAGGTAGTGCTCCCTCGAAGGTCAATGTAAAGTAAATTTTCAAAACAAAAATAAATAATCTCTCCGTCATCTTGTGGTATAAATAGAAAGAGTAAGCAGAGGAATAGAAAGACAAACCAAAAGCAACAGACGAGACATCTTATGGTTCTAAAAATGATTCGTCTGCTGCTTATCTGTTGAGATAGGTAATCTATTGTTGATATTTCATAGAATATATCTATAAGTGGATCGCATGAATTAAATAGATTGATAGTTTCACTTTCCACCAGTCGTGAGGTCAGGAAACCCGACAAATTTTGCAATGAGTCCACCAATTGAGAGTGAGACACAGGCAAACACCATGTACCCTCAGTCTATATACAACAATGCCACTTACTTCCTCGTCACCGTAACCAATTTGCTAATTCAATTCATGTTCTTCGAGACATTTTCTATTATTTTCCCCCTCATTTTCACATTATAGAGTCTGCAACAGTGTCACCGGGCTCCGGGCAGCCGGGCATTCACAATTCTCATTCTCATTTTCAGACACCGCTGCCGCCGCTGACACCGCCATACTCTGAATAAAATCCGAACGAGGAAAAATCAACTTGACTCTGCCTCACTCTTTGGTCGGTGTGGTGTGGACTCCTCCCGTGAGTCATGGCAACAAAAATAAATGGCAACGACGTCGAAAATTTTCCAACATACATATTCTCGGATCGGTGTTTGGTCCGTCGCTGGCTTACGTCAAAGGCGCAAAATGTTTGTGGTGGTTGCTACTCCCTTATCCTCCCAGCAAATCCTTACACTTCCTTTCCATCTAACCCCCTACTTGATGAGACATTGTTTTTCGTTTTCGACCTGGCGCATAGGAAAATCAATAGACGCACCAAAGTATGATGGACATGGACAAAATATAAATCATGACTACTCCTACCTTTTTCTCCTCGATCATGGGGTTATTGGGTTCCCCAAAGACCGTCGCCTCCAGCTGATAGTTTACAATTAACGCTTTATCCGTTGGATGTGGTTCGATGCTGCCACCTTTCCAGCGCCTTCCGATAGAAAAAAAAAAAAAAACAGAAACGAAAACTCTTTTTAGGATTTTTTTTCTTTTTGCAAGGAACACAAAACACTTTACAACACGATTTTCCACATCATTTTCCGTGGAAAATTCGCAAATAAAACAAAACAAATGAAAATCGGGAGGAGAAAATCGATAAAAATTTCTCGCGTATACGGGAAATTTTTCTTTTTTTTTTTTAGCTCGATGTACACTCGCGATTTTCAGGGTTTTCGGGTTAAATTGCGGCGAACGAAAAACTCACTTTTTTATGTACTTAGCATCGTCGGATTGCATTTTATCACCGGCTATTGCATTAATTATATAATAAAAATAATGAATCAGAAATAAAATTAGTGTTATGCCCGCGACTGTGTTGAACAGAGCCGATAACATACAACACTTGTTCACTTCTGTCGTCTGACATTTATCGCCATTTTTGCGTTCGATGTTTGGATTTGCTTTTGCTGATGTTTTGTCCTGTGCTGTGCGAGTAGCGAGAGTGTGGAGAGCCAGAGAAAGAGAGAGATTGGTGGAAAAATCGCATGGGTACTCAAAATTTGTTTAGAAAAGTGGAGAGATAGTAAGCGGTATTTGGGAAAAGTCTTCAATGCCATAGGTGGCTATTGGTGAAGCCAAGCGTGGTTTGTGTACGAGAAATTGATTTTGAATTTCTGCTTGCAACAGCGAATGTAAAACTGTAAGTAGGAGTTAAATTAAAAATTATATAATTTTATATTTTTTGTAAATAAAGTGCTGTTTGTCTAAAATGTAACAATATTTGTTAAAAAAAAATCTGTGGAAGATCCACGCAGAATTTAGAAAATTTGAATGTGGCACTTTTTACAGCAAAGTTTTGATAGAAAAGCGTCAGTACGACAAGTGACGCATCTATGTACAACAAGGACATTTACGCGTTGCTGATAGTTTCCTCAATATCAAGGAATGCAATCATTTTATCCTTGCATCATGTTGCGCAGCAGAGAATAAGGAGCTGTTTAATTCAGAGTAAGTTTGGGCCTATGTTGCTGAGAATGGATATTAGTCTCTCCAAGGCGTCCAGAAAAAACGATGATAGACTTATTGACTCGAGATTTTTGGGGGTTGATATAGGAGCTTTTCCCAACTTAAATACAATGACCTCCATCCACATCCTAGAAGTTCGAAGTAAGTGTACTGAATTTTATCTGATATCCGGCCTTGGTATAAGGCTTAGTATTGCCCAGAGATCTTTAGTCTTTATGATAAGACTGTAAGAGATGCCTGGCGGTAGCATGATTGCATATTGTGTAGAGTTCTTAGCAGCTTTGAATATTCATTGATAAGTCAAGAGATTACAGAAGAGATCAAGGATCATTCCAATCCTTTTAAAATATCAGGGTTGAGCGGTCTGTTGAAAATGATATTTTTAAGCCTACTTGTCACAGAGGCCTCTTCTATTTTTCCACAAAAGAGCTTCGAAAATTCTCACTGGGCTTTCGGCCTTCCTACTTTTTTGACATATGTATATATGATCCCATCTAGAGTACTCCCTATTTCGAACTCAAAAATTCCTACGACTCAAGAACGAAGGGAAACGGAAAAATTTCCAAAATTTAAGCCAACTTGCGGGAGAACTTGGGTAAGTTAGTGAAGAACTGTGCTGCGTGGAGAAGCTTCTATTTGGTTGCCAATCAGGATGCAATTCGGACCTTATCACATCATAAGCTCTACATATATGTACATATGTATGTATAACCCTTAAGTCCTAAGTTCTTTGTTCTGCAAATGAAAGGGGAACAAGAACCCCTTGACCTACTTGAGCATAATGCTTGCCTAGATATACAAATTTTCATACTGAATGGACTCCACAGCATCCTTATCTGAGTTTCAAACAGATTCACACAAAGCGAGGGCTGACAAGATGACGTCCTTGAAGTTTTTATTGCTAGCTGTAAGCACATTCCTTTAAAGGCAATTTCTGCTTTATGTTTCACGCTCTAACCTTGACTCATAAAGCCTGCACTAATTATCCCACATCCAATTAACACCTTGACTTAGAACCGTAATTTATGACAATTCTCACGTTGGCCAATTAAAATCACGTAAACCACGTTACTACCATTAAATGCAGTCATAAACATTCTATCTAAGGAATTCGTCGAACGTCCAGATTACTCATCCGTTCGTCGACCCCTTCGGACAAAAATTATTTGGAACCTAATTAAAAATATATAAGCAGCTACCTTCTCGGTAATCCAGTCAGAGCGCTAAAACATGTGCGACAACTATGTGATCTACGACTGCGACGGAGGCAGCGATGATGCTTGGGCTCTTAAAATGCTTCTCAAAGCTGAGGAGCAAGGAAAAGTTAAATTACTGGGAGTAACTACTATCAAGGGGAATGCCAACCTAGACGATGCTACCACCAATGTCTTGAGAATTCTTAAAGCTGCCGGACGATTCGATGTGAGTTAAAGTTGGCATCTGAGATGTAATCTTTATAGATTTATCCTTTCAGATTCCTGTCTACAAAGGAGCGTCAGATTCCCTACTTAACAACAGCGTTGAAGGGGTAAATTTCTATCACGGCAAAAATGGCTTTGGCGGTGTAGAGTTCAACGACTGTATTTGTACGTCAAAGTTGGTACAGAAGAAGCACGCTGTAGAGGCGATCTATGAAGCTGTTACAAAGGTAACAACTTGAGGCCCTTACTGGCATTTTCTCACTCATTTTTCTAGTATCCCAACAAAGTGACGATCATCTCTGTGGGTCCACAAACAAATGTTGCCCTTTGCTTGGTTAAGTATGGAGAGAAATTCGCGAAGATGGTTAGATGCCACTATATCATGGGTGGAAATTTTCAAGGTATGTCCTGAAATCCTAGTGAAAGTACATCAATTCGCATTTAAAGTCCCATAAGGTGTTGGTAATTCAAGCGGTGCTGCGGAATTTAACTTCTTTCTTGATCCGGAAGCGGCTAATATCGTGCTAACAAAGGCTAGGAGTCCAATTGTCATTCTACCCTGGGAGGCATGCATCAAAGACAGGTTTTTCATAAGTGTGGTAAGTTATGGTGAACTCTCCACCAGTTTATGCACTCTAAAGCTTCCCCTTTGAAGGATTGGAGACTAAATGTCCTTGGAAATTCCGATAAGAATTCGGCATTTCTTAAACTTCTGAACACCGTCGAAAGAGCTCAGCTACTTCCGAAGGGTTACACCGCTTGGGAGCCATGTGATGCGATGCTTATTTCAGTGTTTCTCTTTGGATCCAATATAGTTGTCGACGAGTCCAATTGGAAGGCAACTGTCGAGCTTAATGGTTCGAATACTCGTGGACAAATGGTTTTGGATCACCTGCAAAGCAATGAAACTCCAAAGAATATCCGCCTTGTGGAGAAAATCGACGATAAAGTCTTTATGACGGTGGCTCTATGGACCACGAATAGTGATAAAGCAGCTGACAAGCTTTTACAATAAATGTGGAGAGTTAAAGTTCAAACAGAATTTTATTTAAGAAAACATAGAAAAAAATTGTAGTATAAGAATTTGTGGATTACAAAAGTCCTTGAATGTAGTCACTATTGGCTCCCGGATAGCCAGCTGCCCACATGGCAATCATTTTGAACATTTCTGCATCAACTTTCTCGATTATCTTTGCATTGATTGGATTTTTCACCAAGTTCTTTAGTTGATCAAGGATCATCTCACCGCGAGTGTACTTTCCGAATAGTTCAACTCGGGCATTCCAGTTGCTTTGGACACTCACGAAATGGATGCCGAACAGGAATACAGCAACAAGCAGAGCGTCATAGGGGATCCAATCAACGTTACGTGTATTTCCCACTAGAGCTCTCTCCAACTTGTTCATGAGAGCTATGAACTCATCTTGGTGCTTGGCTCCAAGGACATCAAAACGCCAGTCCTAGAAAGATGCTTCCTAAGTAAAGGTTGAGAGGTTGACGCAGGCTACTTACGGCACTAATATGGAAGCGATGTTTCAAGCAAGCCTCCCACGGTAAGATGGTAATGGGACACTTGGCTCTGGCCAAGACAATATTAGCTGCTTCTGGATCCTTGTAAAAGTTAAATTCAGCATCACGAGTGATATTTCCAACAGCCTGGTAGGCACCACCCATGATAAAGAGAGCTTTGATTAGTGGGGCATACCTTGATCCATACATTGCAAAGGTCAACGCCACATTGGTCAATGGTCCAGTTGAGATGATAGTCACTTGGTGAGGATGCTGGAATAAAGGAGCATTTAAACGTTGATTTTGGTTCTAAACCAGTTACTCACCTGATAGACCAAGTCCCTGATAGCCTTGACTGCATGCTTGTCCTCAATATCACGTTGTTCTATGAGACCATCCTCGGGCAAGATCTCATCAAATGCGTCCTTGCCATGGTGATGACCAGGAAATCCATGTTGATCATGATGACCATGATTGCCATGGCTTCCTTGGTTACCGTGATGGTTATGGTTACCATGTTGATCATGGTTACCATGTTGATCATGGTTACCATGTTGATCATGATCACCGTGATGATCATGATCACCGTGATGATCATGATCACCGTGATGATCATTGTGGACATGATCAAATTTAGTGTCATAGCCATATGGCATGAAACGTGAATGGGCTCCCAAGAAGATTGGAATCTGAAATCAGTTAATTTGAAAGGATATAGCCTGCCAAAGATAATGCCACCAACTTACATCATTTCGTCGCTTTTTACGAAGGACTTCGCGAATGTTGCGTGCAACTAGCTCCCTTTTAATCGGTCCGGGAACACAAGTAATAGCGAGGAGCTTGATCTTGCCAATACTATCGGCTTTAAGGAGTAATGCCAAGGCCCATGCATCATCACTGCTGCCGTTGCAATCGAAAATCACGTAATTAGTCAGAGCACTCATGGTTGATTGAAAAGGATTCGGATTATAGCTCTACAAGACTGAACTGAAGTGGAACTGTACTGCATTGAATGCCACAGTTTGCTTATATAGCACTGCTCCGATGGTTTCGGGGGAGTAGTCAATGGTTCCACTCCCCATTGATAACGAGGTGTGCACCGAACAATTTTAAGGCAAACAAGGTTTTTATGGCATGCAAAGGGGCTTTGTAAGCCCTTAGACGCCACTGAAAGAAAATACTCGTGTGTTTGATCAGTTTACGATGTGCACACCTATCCATGGTTGGCAAACAACATCGTTCTAGGATTGATTTGTTTTATTAAAGCGGATTTGTTTCATTCGATCTATCGAGGAAGGTGATTTTATAGAACTATTCCTCAGAATTAAATGAGAAAATGCTGTATCGTGGGAAGCAGAGTTTTCGAATGACATGGAAATGAAATGCCTCCAAAGGCAAGGCGTCTGTTGATAAAAGATTCACGAGAACAGGTTTCCACATCGAGTCAGTTTTCTTTGAGCTCCTTGAATACTCTTACGATACGAGGAACTCCGGCTGTGGCACAGAATTGTATTGCGTTGCCTCACGACCATCAGTACATCAAGCGACGTCAATGTGGTTTGTCGGCTTAAGCAACCGTGGCATCGTCTTTTGCTACTAGCCACAGCACTTATATTTGTCCGAATTTTTCCTAGGTTCCAAGACTCCTCTTCGAGTCCTCTTTGTTCCTAACTTTTCGAGAGCGGACCACTTTCTTCAATTTTGGCATGTATGGCTGATTATATGGAACAGCATTACCTACTCTCGTAAGAGGCATTTAAGACGAACCCACTGGAAATTGTCCTCTACAGCACTTCCTTCTAAGGCTTTTACTTTGCTGCATGTGCGTGGACGTCACCGTTGATTCCTCCGCTGCACGTTTTCCTTCTGAGGACCTCTTGTTAGACACATGATCCACAAGATTGCAGGTCAGCAAGAGATGCCTCGCCTGGCACATGCTTGCTGAAGTTAAGCCGTCTATACTTACACTGGTGCGAGTGTCCAGACTCATCGTTAGTTTACTATTAAATAGCTATTCACCAGGCACCCCGTGGAGGTGATGATGCGTTTTTATCCACCATCGTTCCAGTACGGAATCTATAAAGTTGAGGGTGGAGTCCGCCTTGATTCCCTTATTAAATATTACCAAAACACTTGTGTGTTTGTAGACAATCGTGAATTAATTAAATTTCAAGCGCTGGAGACATGGAATTCCCATGACTTAAGCTAATGTCACCCATTAAGAGAAAAAAAAAATTTCAGAAGCTGACTTCACTGTTTTTTTTTCGCGAGAAATTACCTACATACATACATGCATATGAGTAAATATTTAAAAACAAAACTTGAATTCCACTTGCTAACAAGCTTGTTGCTGCATATGCAAATTTCACTATTCATGAGAAATTGACGACGCATTAATGATGTACGAGTGTAAACATTTATTTAACTAGAAAATACATACATAAATGCCCTGTGTCATCCAACAAGAGCTGTCATTAAAATTTGACGCTATTGTTGAACTGTCAACATTCAACTGTCATTGCGATAACTTTTGAGATAAAAACTAAGAGGTTATTAAATATGAATCGATACACACTGGCACAACCTGTGGCGTTCGTCCGGCAATAATTAGGCCCTATCCGCAACCACTTTATAAAGGCTAGCCATGATGGCGGTAAATGTCATGTCTAACACAGCGGTAAGGTATCAGAGGGATTTGAAGTCCTCGGTGGAATACGACAAGGAGGCATTCCTTCGCCACTGGTATTTCTTGTAGTAATCATTGATGTGATCCGGGCAGCTGTGTTTGAAGTAAACATGAGACTGAGATGGATTATGATACACACAGGATAATAGACCCGCATCAGATGACTCTAATCTGGAGTCAGAGATGGACAAAGTAGGGCTTAAAATAAATACGGTAAAAACGAGGGCCTTGAGCACTTCAGCTTTTCATCAAAACACCAGCGCCACTCAACTCAACATTGCCGGACACCAAGTAGAAAAAGTAAGGGTAATCCACTTAGCCAATCAGGCAGACGAGTGGGACGTCCCAGACATAGAAAAGGACAGTCGAAGAGGAATCTACATACAATATTGGGGATGATATGGAGGGAGCTCAAGCGCGTTGCAGAACTCCGAACACAATGTCACGCAGGCGTTGTTGACGCCCTATGCCTCAAAAGGGGTAAAAGGAGCTGAATAAGTAAGTAAAGCAACCGCTTTGCACCGCATTTTGCATTAAGATCTTGGCCGTCATGCTTATAAGGTCCCGTTGAGTAAAGAATTCAAGCCAGCACACCACGCATAATGCCGTACTTTCGCTGATTAGGTGTTGGAAATGAATGAACAATAAAAGATGAGCCTCATTTCCATTTGTCTGGGTACGTAAACAAACAAAAAGTGTCGCATCTAGGACTCCGAAAACTCAAGAGAAATAGCGGAACAACCTCTCCATCCACAAGGAGTGACAGTTTGGTTCGGTTTTTAGGTTGGCATGGCGGTGTTATTGGGCGACCGTATCATTGGATGAATTCGTTACCGAACGATGTTGACTTTTTTTTTTTTTTTTTTTTTATAATTTACCCGCACTCAAGGGATTATGACTACCCTTTTACATGTTTTCACATGGTGCGGGCGTTGGAAAGATAGACAGAGAGAGAGAGAAATAGACTGAACTGAAATTGATGCTATGATGCTATGGACGTGGGTGACGTTTATTTTCAGCAGGACGGCGCTAAATGCCACACAGCTGGTGAAACAATGGTTCTATTGCGTGACAAATTTCCTGGACGTGAGATTTCTCGAAATGGAGGCTTCAATTACCCGCATTAGACTTTTTCTTTGGGACTGCCTTAAAGATGAAATCTAGGCCAATGCTCCAACAACACTTCATGCACTAAAAGAAAATATCAGAGCTGTTATTCGCGAAATACAGCCGCAGTTATACGAAAACGTGATCAAAAATTGTACATTTGGACATTTCGCAGATATTGCATTCCATTACTAACCGCAAAGTTTTACTTTAGACTAAAGTCAAAATATATCCACTTGCATTTTTCTATTGATTTAAAATGACACCTGACTGCTAAACTGGCCAAAAATTTAGCAAGCGTCCCAAATTTTGTGCACGGCACTGTAATCATCCTCCGCCTGATAGCAATAATCCTATAAATAAAATTATTCATTACTGCTTTGTATAGACTCAATGGCATTTTTAAATTGCAGGCCCAATCAGTAGATATGTACGTTGAAGTGCAACGTTCGACCAGATTTAAACACATTTTTTGCATGACAAAGCTTCATACGAACTACCCGATCGTCGTACTACTAGAACTGTAATCAGATGAATTCTCATCGTCATTTAATCCACCCAACGATGTATCAGAAGCACCAGAACTATCAACACTCTATCGTCATTCAGTCTAAAATCTCTAGCGAATCACAGGTTCCACAATCTACTCGTACTTAGACCGACCAAAGCATGTACGCGTAGAAGTCTGATCGCATTCATTGCGATATTCCGCAAACAGTGACAGTAGGTCAGCGTGGATGAACGATTCGTGTTGATTTTTATCGGTTTCTGTTGGTCTAGCCGGCTGCTGGCGCGTGGGAGTTATCGAAAAAAAGAAAAAAAAATTTAAAACAAAAATTTCAATTGAATAAAATTCTCTTTGTTTAAATAATTTTTGTTTATTTAAATTACTTCTCAAGAATGAGTGATGTAAATTTTTGTGTTTACGACTGTGATGTTGGCAGTGATGACGCTTGGGGATTACTGATGCTCTTGCGAGCTGAATCTATGGAAAAACTTAAAATTTTGGGTGTGACATGTGTAAATGGAAACACAACAGTGGATAATGTATGCAAAAATGCATTGCGAATTTTGAAGACAGCCAAAAGGGAAGATGTAAGTATGGCATGACAAAAAGAATCGAAAAAAAGTGGCGAAACTAGAATTGTGTACAGTGGCAGTCGAAAGATAGTGAGAACGTGTTCACCCATTTTGTTTATCTTATCAGAATTAATTTGACTTAGTTGTTGGCGCGGTTTAGAGTTTTGTTTACGATGTGTAGTGTTTTAGTTAATAACTGAGTGGAGAAATATTGAAATAGTTCCACGAATAGGCAATCAAGTTATTGAATTTTATGAATAGTGTCTATAAAAAAATGTAGAAATTCTAGTATCGTAATTTAGCACGTGTTTCGAATAGCCATGGAGCATGAAGGGGCTTGAAGATAAGAGCAGATGACGCTTCAATATCCTCTTGACGTCAGCTTGTTTACTTATGAGAGCAAGAGCTTATGTGCGTTGTCTAATGGCTCGTGTGTAGTGTTTGCTTAGAAGAAAAAATGTACAAAACTCTCTGATTTAAGGGATACAGTCTGGCGCCTCATTGTATAGGAAATACTGTAGAAGATACTTCGCCTTGAGAAAGTGATGTCTTTGCCTTTGTGCCTGCTCAGTCTTGATCTGAAAACTCGGACTTGCGCAAACACATCCAAGTGAACCTCAGATATTGACCCAATAATGTATTTTCCCATTGCTTGAAAGATACATATGTACATATGTCTTAGAACTCTGAAAAAGAAGAGTTATGTTAATTGAATCAATCCTGGTGTCAACAGACAGACTAGTGGATTCATACATATGTATATACTCGAGCTACAAACTGCGAAATATTTGGAGGTTAGGTCAATAAAGATTTTCAAGATTAAATCTTACTTAATTCACTTAAGATGGCGTTACAGTATAAGGTGAACCAGGGCTTTAATTAATAAACCTCTCCCGTAATTCGATCCATTGCCAGCTGCCTTCATTTTCATACCAAGCTTGTTTAACTATGCACTCCACTTAAGTTGAAACTTCCTCCGCTGTGTTGGTCTAAAGGTTTGGGTTAAAGGCCTCTTTGTGCCGGCGCAACGTGCTAGTACGTTCTACATGTTTTAGCAATTTTTACATGTTTTAAACATCAAACTCGCTGCGCCTCCCTGATCATCATGGCGATTTAGGAATCCCTGTCCTGGCTTAAGTGAAATGTACTATCTGTCAGGGATATTACCATTTTCACTGACAGCTAGGCGGCAATCAAGTCCCTGGAATCGTGGTCCTTCACTTCAAAGGCGACTTTCAGTTGCCATTTATCTATTATGGAGATGACAGAGCAGTTCAAAGTTCACCTATGCTGGGAGACATGACACAGAGACATTCCAGGTTACTGTAGAACAGACTAGCTCGCCAGACAGGGTATTTCTCTAAGGATACCGCCTGATAGGTAAGCCCTGGGTATGCCCCACGCTACATGCAAGCACTTACTAAAGCTGGACGCTATAAGCAAGATCAACCTCAGATGGAAAAACGGCTCAACGTGTCACATCTCGAGACAGATCTGGCCTAGACTGGATCATTAACGCAGTGAGTTGGTTAAACTAAGGCGGTCACAGATTAGCTGTGTTATCGGTGTTCTTACTGGACACTGTATTATAAGCCAAAATGCATCGGATTTTGGGGTTTCGCCATCGTAGGCATCGAGGCATACATGGAAAATTGATGGCTATTATCAAGGCCAGCTCTGACGACGTAAAATTTCTCGTTTTCACATGCATTTGAGGCTCAGAGTGGTATCCGACAAGGCCATCTCCGCTCCTATTTCTGTTAGTTATCAGATACGTTTTTCACAGTGTTTTGTCGGTGGAAAGCGGTGAAATACAATAGAGCCTTACAATCTACTTTAGGCATTTTGAATACGCAGACGATATACATATGTAGATAATGATCCAAATGGCAATCACTTTGGCGAGAAAAGCTTTGTTGTTTGACGGCGGTCATCCGAGAAGTCCAATTGGGGATGAATCGGGCACATAAGTTGGCCTCAATCTTGCCAATGATGAGAACAACGTTGTCCTTAAGGTTGGCCATTGTTGCTGGCTTATTGGAATAGACCAATAGAAGTTTTAATGCAACCCCAAAAAAAAAGTCGAAGGACGTCAAATCACACGATCTTGGGCGCCAATTAACGTCGGCTTCGAAACTTCAGCTTCAATATCATGGTTCGGTACTGCTCCCTGTTGATAGTCAGCTCCCGTTCACGCTCATCTTTAAAAAAAAAAGATCCGATTATGCCGTTGGCCTATAATCTTTCTTGGATTTCCATAGCTCCAAAATTGACAATTTTGTTTGTTCCCGTTGGCATTCAGCCAAAAATGCTTCTTGTCTAAGCATGATTTTTTGGCTAAATTGGGAACTGCTCCAGAGCCCAATCATTGATGTCGCGACGCATGGAATGGTCAGTAGACTTCAGTTGTTGCGCAGATTGAATTCTGTACGGAAACAGGCCCAAATCTTTTCGCACAATTAGCCTATTTCAAGCGTATGAAACGTCAGGTTCCTAAGAACGACGGTGAATCGAGACGTTTAGGGTGTCGCGCGCACACTGTGCCATCGCAGCAATATTTTCTGTCGCCATTTTTTATCGCGTTTCGTTGACGTACTTAGACTGCTCGATCAGCCACTGAACCACTTTTTTTGACTTTTTCCATAATCCGCCGATTGGTGAGCTCGGAAGGACTCCCTTTACGACCGTTAATCGTACGTAATATAGGGAACGTTCCGCGAACAGAACTTGGAAGTTCATGATTTTTTTTACAATTTCGACGGGTTGTTGAATAGTATACCGCTCCATGGTAAAATGGTGACTATGACAGAGCACAATGACAGCAGAATGACAGCATAATATTTTCAAATATGGCCGCAGTCGAGTATTAAAATTCTATCATAGCCACTAAATGGCCCTTTATGTAGCCCCCAGCCATTTTCGTCCAACGTCATGCACCAAAGCGATCCCAAGGTTCCACAATCACTAGTGATGTAAAATGTGAATACATTTGACTACTCGTACTCATTCGTTATTTTTTTATAAGTACTCGGATAAAAGTAACGAATACTTAATACTCGCGAGTACCACCTATAGAATACTTTGGAAACTATGCAAATACAATTCTGTCTCTTCTACGAACCGAATACAAAAGTAATCTCTTGCCTTGTTTCCCTCAATATTGTATCCTGCTCTAACAAATATAATTCATTAGAAATAGATTTCTCTTTTCACTTTTGCCAAGCCGTGTGTTTGCTTGAAAGTAAACAAAACATATTGCGTGTCCGTGTGTATAATATGTCTGCCTCCTTGTGAGGTGATATTGTTTTGTTGACATATTTTACAAAGGACAATTTTATACGATTATAGTATCCCTGAAATGTGTTGGGTAGTGCAAACAGAATGAGTAAGCAAATACGTATCTGAGTACTTTGCAGGTAACGAGTACGAATGAGTACATGGTAGTAACGAATACGAATGAGTACATGGTAGTAACAAATACATTGTACCGAATGAATACTTTTTTTACACCACTAACAATCACCTGGACCTCCCACAAATCATGAAAATTAACGAACTAACGGACAAGTATTTTCAATTACCCCAGGATAACTTAAAAGTCAGGGACTTGGAATTGAATCCAGCATTAAATTCGACAACCAACAACCAAAATAATTTAGTTTCCCATTTTGTCAAAACGCCAGCAAATACGTATAGATAAACTTTTGAATCTGAAATTGTTTCTTTGAACAAGTTCCACATTCAGAATTTTCCCATCGTGTTCACACTCGTGTTCACATCTCCATGTACTACCCTCCATTACGTAACTTTCCCCATTTCAGATCCCAGTTCATAAGGGTGCAGTTGGACCATTAATCCCCTCGAAAGTTGGAAATAGATTTCAATCCTTCCACGGTGTCGATGGTTTCGCAGACTTAGACTTCGAACACTTCGATCACGAGGAACTGCTGCACCGGAAACATGCCGTTGAAGCTATGTACGAGTACGCAAAAAAGGTTATTTTTTTATCAATTCTGATTTCCTTTTCATTACTTTCCAATTTCTCCATTGGACAGTATCCAAAGGAAGTGACTTTCATTCTGGTTGGGCCATTGACAAACTTTGCCCTTTGCCTCAGTATGTACGAGGATTTTGCAGAAAATGTCAAAGACGTCTTTATCATGGGGGGAAACTTTAAAGGTTTTTCTTCTTGTTTTTAAGTCCTTTCAAAGGGAAAGGCAAAACTTTATGCTATATTTTCAGGAATTGGAAATGCAACACGTAGTGCAGAATTTAATTTCTATAAGGATCCGGAGGCAGCGAAAATTGTTCTGGAAAAGACCAAAAGTTTAATTACTATGCTACCGTGGGAACCATGCCTGGAGGAGTACTTCGAAATCTCTATTGTAAGTCGTAATTCCGTTTTGGAAATCGATTCGAAAAATATAAATTTATCTCTCAATAGGATTGGCGAATAAAAGAACTGCCAGCGCAGAGTACCTGCCCAGTAGTTGAGATGCTAACTCGAGTGGAAGAGGCACAATACGTTCCACAAGGTTTCAATCATTGGTGTCCCTGTGATGCAATGTTGGTTGCTTGCTATTTATTTCCCAAAGGAATGATTAAGAAGCACTCAAAGTGGCATGCGACTGTAGAAGTCTATGGGGAGCAGACAAGAGGACAAATGGTGTTAGACCATCTGCAGAGTCCTGAAAATCCACAGAATATACATCTCATCGAACATCTTAATAGCGAATTTTTTAAGACGGTTACCCTGTGGGCCGCCGGGGCAGTAGATGATTGCAATGAAGTCTGAATTAAATTGGAAGTGTCAAGAAGTTGGTTTCTGTTTTTCTTAGAGGTTCTGGCTTTGATAGGAAGGTCGGTGCATACAATTCAAAGGATGCAATCGAAATGTGTTTCCAGAATTCTAGTTTGTTACCACCTTAACGTCGAGCTTTTTATAGATATTCTAGAAATTTATTTCGATTGACTACAGGAGACGACAATTCAGCAGCAAGCTATGGAGGAGGTAGAACCTTCACTGAGACTGCTAGTGGGACTATAAAATTTCAGTCTACGTTCTGTGCTCTTCGATGGTCCTGGACTATTTTGTACTGATCTCTGAGTTCATTCAACGCATCAACCTCTTCCTGTTAGAAATGATATACATAGATGGTTTAATACCACCATATCAATACCAATACTATGGTCCAAGTCAGCAACCCTACGGGATAATTCTGGAAGGAGCATGCATTTTTAGAAGAAGGGTCGATTCATTACTACACCAACGGCTTAAAAAACAACGACGGGGTTGGTGGAGGTGTTTTTTGTGATAGGCTTAGGCTAAACTTCTCTTTCCACCTTCCAAATCATTGTAGCGTGTTCCAGGTGGATATGATGGCGATTAAGGAATTTTTATCTTGGTTAAGACTGCCGAACGCCTCTCAAAGAGATGGTCCAACAGTTCAATATTCACCTCTCTAGGGTGCCATGGTAGAGGGACGTCCCGGGAAGTTGAAAGGCTGACGAACTCCTTAACTTAAATTTAAGCTGAATAATTTCGAGAGAATAAAGTGGTATAACATATCTAGCGAAAAAAGAAATTTGGCTTTTCCAGTAAATAATGAGAGAGGAAAGATAAACAGAATTGTTTCTAGGGATGGCTGGCAGAACAGGCATTTGTCGGCCTATGAATCCTAGAAAAGAGGCGCAGTTAATTGTGTAGTGCTGCTCGTCTGACTATGAATCCGTAAATGCGATTCGTTCTTACGGGCTCAGTCCTAGAAGGAAGCCGACGAGTTGATTGTGATTGTGGACAAAACCAACTTAATCACTGGGTCTCAACTGGCAGTAGCTGAAATTAATGAATGTAGTATGTATCATGTTAAGAAAATAAAAGTGCAGCGTTGCTTAAAAGTATTTCAGCATGACCGCCTTTAAAATAATCAAGAAGCATCAAGCAGTAGCCAATGAAAAGTTCAGATGATTTGTTGTTGATATCAGATTAGAATTTGTTCAATAGATGAAAGGAACCTCGGTGGTAAGCTGGATGGTAAACAAGGGCACAGTTCTGTACTGGTTGCTAGAAGGTAGGCCCTGGACCACATATGGTTGCACCAAGTATTTGTAGTCGCGATCAAAGCTTTCAGGAAGAACGAAGCGAAGCCCTACGACTTTCTTGGTAAACTTTTGAAAGTAGCGCTCAGCGCATTAGCTTCCATCAGCGTTAAGAAAAGCATGAGAAGTGGATCCTATTATGTTGATCACATAAACACTCTTCGAATCATTATAGACTTATGTGTCGACGGTTTTCGACATCCGGGACGATTCTTCGGCACAAACACCACTTCCTAAAGAGTGATTGCTATCAAAAAGGGTACCATATTGGGCTGCACCGTGTTGCTTTGTTCACAGCAGTAAAGTACCAGTGGACTTGAATATCTAAAGCAGAGTGGGACAGGACCTAGGTATTTTTCATCTTTACCTATGATATTATTTGTGTAACTTGGACTAGCTTGCCTCAAGCATATTTTCCATAGAAAAAAAACTCACATGAAAATGGGATCAAAATTGAGAAATAAGGGAACAAAGTAGTGCTCAAGTTCAAACGGATCAACTGCAAACAGTTTTCAGCCCGGGCAGCAAACAGAAAATATCACGAGCCTTCTCAATTTAGGACCCACGCTTACGTCTGTATGTGGAACCAATCTTGGTGTTTGGCATTTGGATTTTCTGGCCTTACCGTGGCACGAAGAGTCGCTAATGAAAATGGATAAGGGACGAGTAGTCACTATAGTATGGCAAAGAAAGTGACAATGGATTGGATACACAAGATAAAAGAATGCGTAGAAATGAGTAAAACTGAAAAAAAAAATCATCGAAGGCTCCAGGTCTTTGGAAAAGTTGTATAAATCCTAACACAATGGCACAATACAAGACCTCAATAAGGAACCAAATGGAGTGGGAGTGATCATCCATATACAGGACCTTCGTGATCAAAATGGGAATCAGTACGCTCAGGACCTAATGAGTTGAGTGATAGGTGGAACTTACGCAAGGGTGTAGCATCATGGAAGTAACTAATCATCGATATATAAAAGGATACCATTCCCATTTCGTCAGAAGGATTAGTGATGAGCCCTACATTCTTTTTGACCTTTTCAAAACATTGGAAGTACGAAAGGCATTCATTTCAAGTCTTCGACTTACACCTAAAGTTTGACGAAAAGTGCGGAATATAAGTCCTTCATTCAGATAAAGTAAGCTTAGTTGCAGTACGAAGTATACAAGATTATGATCAGGAAACTAATTTGCGATAACCTGGGAGAAGTCGCTCTATGCAGCAATCATCTTGTTTATGATTTCCTCAATCCCAATTTTCACTTTAATCGAATCAGGACCATATAGCTTCAGGACCGATTGAGTGACAATCATTGGAGGCAAATAAAAGATCGTCGATAGTTTAGGGATCTTAACAATGTTAAGGGTTGCCGTTTATACCTGCAAGCCACCAAAATAAACGGAAAAAAAATAGTGTTGTATATGTAAAGGTAGCCACGGAGTAGTAGGAAGTGTGTTTGCTTGTAACCTGGCCGGAGTAAGTTCAAGGCCCAGGGGGACAGTAATCACAGCCACGAGGCACAACAGAGAAATGAATAAAATCTAAGTTTCTCTAACTACTATATTAAAAGAGGAGTTACTGCCTGGAAGTACAATTTTGGTTGCTCAAAAAAAAAGGTAGCAGTAGTAGTAGATCGTTCAAAGTAGATCTGTTAGCCTGACGAACTTACGATAGTCTTGTATAAGGTGACACAAGGAATTGACACATTTTCGCAATGCCTGTAACGAGGTAATCAAATAGGGACATGTACTCTATATGCGACCTGACCTTCTTATCAGTCTAAAAACTGTCTTCAAACAATCGCTCTAATTTCCAAGTATTCATGAGTCTATAACGCCCTAAACAAACAACAGAAAATCTCAATGGGAAAGTCGAAACACATCGACGTAACAATTGACAGCCAATTAAACTCTTTTAATAATGATTAGAAGCATGTAATCCGACAAATGTCAGACGCCTTTTCTTCGAACTGTACTTAGCCCAACGCAAACACCCACTGACTACTGTCAAATGACGAGCCCCGCTCAGTCGGTGGAGGCAATCTTTATTGCTTCGACAGCCAACATCTTATGTCAACAAATCTGGCTCCTTCACACCTTCGCCGTGCATATTCCATAGAATTTCCTATGGGAACTCGAATGGGGGTGTGGACTCGTACCTTCAAAAGATGCACCCGATTCGAAAACTGTCTTTCAAGACTATATAAAGGAACTGAGACCTGTCAGTTGGTATAGTCATCTTGGAGAGCTATTCAGAGGTGTTTCGTATTCTTTAACAAAAGAACAACAACAACAACAAAATGTCGACGATGTCCCGTAAATTCGTTATCATTGACTGTGATGGTGGTGCTGATGACTCCTGGGGTCTAGTGCTCCTTCTGAAAGCGGATGAGATGAAAAAAATCAAGCTCTTGGCTGTTACATGCGGACATGGCAATGCCAGGAGTCAGATTGGTCAAGCCGCTATCAATGTCTACCGGATTCTAAGGGCCGCCGGACGATTGGACGTATGAGATGGATGAAAAGTCTCCAAAACTCGGTGAAATATAATTTGTTTTCCTTTTTTTATTCAAAGATTCCAATTTATTGGGGATCCGAGACGCCATTGATCCCACCGACTACCCTGGAAGGTGTTGACTTCTACCATGGCAACGACGGACTAGGAGATGTCTTTCCCAATGACATCAGCTTGCAAAGTGTGATTAAAAGCCAACATGCGGTTGAGGCTATTCATGACTTTATTGATCGGGTAAGTTCGAAAAGGTTGCTGAAAGCCTTCACTAACATACTTCCCTGCAGTATCCAAAGGAGATCACAATTATTTCCGTGGGTCCACCTACTAACCTCGCCTTGGCCATGACCATGTATGGAGAGAACTGGTACAGGAAAATCAAGAAAATCTACATCATGGGTGGCAACTACAAGGGTAAGTTTGCGATAACCTACATTTTGAGGACCGCTCTGAATAGAATCTCGTTACCCCTAGCTGTTGGCAATGCCACATCAGCCAGTGAATTTAATTTCTACTTGGATCCAGAAGCGGCTCATATCGTTCTAAGCAAAGCCAGATGCCCAGTAACTATTCTCCCATGGGAGACGTGCCTTACACCAGACTTCAACATCAGTGTCGTAAGTGTTTACCTCTGTCATTCGTAAGCTTCACTTGAAGGACTTTGTCGGTTCTAGGATTGGCGTTTCAAAGTTCTCGGCATCGTCCACAATCCAGTGGTGGACTTACTCGATATAGTGGAAACGGCTGAGTTAATACCGAAGGGTTACACCCAATGGGTACCATGCGATGCTATATTGGTCGCCGTATTTCTCTTTGGAGATAAACTTGTTGTCAAGGACAAGGACTGGAATGCCGTTGTTGATGTCAATGGATGGTTGACTCGTGGCCAAATGTTGATCGATCACTTTCATGAGCATCGGGAGAATATCCGTTTGGTGGAGAAGGTCAACTCGGAGATCTTTAAGACCATTATCCTCTGGGCTGTTAATGCTCCACATGCACGCAGTGCTTTCCTTCAAAATCCTGACTGCGAGTAAACCGCGCCTTCAATGGCTTGTATGCCTTAAATTTTGTTCGTCTTTGTATTTTTTTTTAATCGAAATAAACTTTTTGTATGAATACTTTTAAGCCTTTTCTTTCTCTGAAGGAATTCAGAACGTCTTATTGGACCTTTTTTCTGCTTTCATTCAGTTCTTCCGTAACCTCAATTTTCCGGCTTAATGCGGCATCTGTTTGAAATCTGGTTTATCGCCTGAGTTGCAATCCAATAGTACCCCAAGAACACTATTCTCCCATGTTCTTTAAATGGTACCTGAAGTTCCAATGTCCTTCGTGCATGACGAGTAACTTTTCGCATGGTAGAGCCCTCTAGCATTTCAACAGTTGACCATAGTTTATGGTACTCAGCAATGGCACACATCGATCAATTTTCTGTCAGCAAATGGTTTGGGGCCAAGAAAATCATCGACTGACATCTGCTTAGCGAAGAAGTGTGTTTAGCTCAGAATTTCGTAGATTATCCAGTTCCGCAGGGAAGTAGCTCGGAAGCATGTTTCCTTTTAGTGGCTAGTGCCAGGCTATTGTATGTCAAGTGGTGAATGAATTCTATTTCCTCTTCATCCCTGCGGTTCCTACAGAAGTCGTTGTGGAGTAGTCCTAGCCGTGCTGCCTGTTTGTCCATCACACAGTGTCCTGTCACAACGCCGACAGCTATACGAATATCCCTGCGACTGAGTTTCATTGGATTTGCAGATCTCTTGTTTTTTATAGACTGGCCAGGACGATTTTGCTGTGGCGCATGTCTCTAATCGATACCAACGCCTGTTAGCTTCCTCGTTGGACTCAATGTCTATCTACCTGTTCAAAGTACTAAGCGGTGTTTTAGAATCGGGAAGGGCCTACGAGGCGCTTAGATGTGAACCTACCTTGGCTACCCGGGATATCCTTGTTGCCTCGTACCAAACAGAGGTTTACCTTGCCACTGAGACATCGTCCAGTCTTTTTATGCACATTTTTACGAGCTTGTACGCTCTGTGATCAGACTTTGTTGCCGGTTCTATTACCTTCCAACTATCAGGGCTTCAATTTTGTCTTTATACGTATTTAAGAGGACATTTACTTCCTTTACGAGAGAAGGTTCTATTGAGGCATAACGATGATATAAAGTGTAGATTAAAGTTTGGTTATAGGGGTGTAGGCACACTGCGACCTTTATAGATCTATTGTGCTAACGCGACTTAGACCTGCTCCTAGTATCTGGAGTGGATCTAACTATGGTAGATCTTCTTCTAATAGTTGGTAGTGCTTATCATTCCTTCAGAAGATGCCATGGGGCTTTTTCAATACCTCCGCAGAATCTGCAGTCTCCACTTCGTTCAGTACCCAGTTTCCTGAGGTGCTCCTTAAGTCTACAGTGACCCGTTAAGAAGCCTCTAAGGATACGCAGCCGGTTCTTACTGATATTTATGCAGACCCTATTTCTTTTTTGGTTCTAGTTCTAGGGAATTTCTCCCAAAGTTCCGCTCCTTTAAAGTCCTCTTTCTATCTTAGTTTTTCCCGTATCGTTTGCAACCCTTGCCAGAGCAAACGTAGTGCAATGTGGTAACGCTCTTCGACAGTCGTCTAAACTGACCTTGATAGATTGAAGGGTCTTGTAGAAGAGCTACATACATATGTCAATAGAATCCTCAACAAAACATCTAGGCATAATTGCTGATATAATTCAATTGGCAGACTCTAAGAATACGCCGACACGAGGCAATGTAATGTAATGGAAGGGAACGAAAAGTCGAGTGGACGCTAAGATTTTTCAAAAACTAAAGCGTCCAAAATTCAATTCAATTACGATGTGTCTTCCTAAAAATTTGTTTCTGACCACTTTGTAAAGCAACAGTGGTAATTTGACAGAGGAAACTGACTGACTCCTCCTCCTTACTTTGCAGCTAAATAACTGTTCGCTGTCGGCAAACATTATTGTGTAACAGGGCTTGGGCACTCTATGACTTTGAAAACTTTACAAACTTACAGTATCTGTCATTCAGCTGCTACATTCCTTCTTTTCCTTTCGCCGAAGTGCATCTCAATTATTTTTTTTTTATTCGCGAACACACCCGCAGGCAATGTTAAGTAGATTGTAACGTTTGCAAGTACTCGGGTTCGTTTACTTGTCAAATCTGACAGCGAAAAAAAAGTATCTTAACGCAGTTTCAACTGCCTCCACACTAACAGCAATTTTCGATGACAATATGTCAATCACAGCTCGACGAATGAATACCATGTCCATGCATGACAAAATCGATTTCGTTCAACATCTTTGAATTTTATTTACGGCACGTACGCAGGATATTTTTAGGATGTGTGAACAAGTGGTGAAAGAAATCTTTTTTATTCGTATTTTTTTGCTCTCCCCTCAAATTAAATATGCGGAGCACAGGCAATAAAGGACACAGACATCGTGAAAACCATGAAAATCGTTGCGAACATGATTTTCATTAAAAAAAACAAAAATTGACGTTCAATTCCACGAGTATTGTTTTTCGAAAAAACTTTGATGTCGAAAGGGAAATATTCCCACTCGGGGTGAGGATATAAAGTCTCTAAGGAGAATGATTGCCTGGAACAAAGTACTTTAGCAAATTAAATTGTGGACAGGGAAATAGGTAATTTAACTTATTGTCTTTTGTCACCTTTGTGTTGAGTGAAAATTGGTGAATCCCAGAGGAAATTTGTTAACGTTTATTTGAAATGCGAATTGCGTCGATCATCATGGGAAATACAACGGAAATTCAAAGTCAAATTGTAAGGACGAACGTTGAAATGGAATTTGCTTCACGTACACATGTATATTTCAATTAACACTTTTGTGGATGCTTTGAAAGTCATGAGAAGTTCAGAAATTATACGTGAAATACGCTGCTGTATAAATTTTAGGAAAAATTTCCGCGTTGCGAGTTTGTCAGCCCGTTCATTGCCTGGAAAATCCATTTGACCTTGAACCCAACATAGAGTTACCAGATTGGCTCTGGAAACCTTGATGTGGCGAATGGCAACATTTTCCTGCAATAATAAATGTTATCCACACTGGATGGCGATCAATTTCGTGTTGGAGGAATCCAGGCCAGATACATCGGTGTGTGCTGGTCCGAATTGTCATCATCACGACGATTAGGTGTGGGAATAGGAAGGTGCAGATATATATCATTGTTGCCAGCGCGGATTGATGGAGACGTCCTCAAGGGGGAAAAAACAGATGGAAATCGAAAATTATTTCACAATGCCGTTGTAAAGAAAAGAGAAACATTTCAGATCGTATCTTGAAGATATAACAAAATTGAATGACCATGTGCCAATCGAAAACAAATGGCAGATGACGATCAGCTTTCGCCGATTATTGCAGAAATAGTAATGAGCTGCTGAAGTACTTCTGCCTTTGGTAGGTTATTGGTTGAACAAAAAATGTAATCGAGTCACGATAGTGAATGTATTGTCGAAGGGCGAAGGAGGGTAGCCTTGAGTATTAAGATGGGTTATAGACGCATTACATCACAGGAGTTCGCCAAGTGGTTGGGCTTCTGGTCAAGTTAAATTTTTCTTGCAATAATTGAATTTTATGCGACTATATGAAACGCTAAACAGTTTCCAAGGTATCTGCAGGTTTATCTCATCTAAGGCCATTTAAATGTTTTCTATAAGTAGTTACAAACCTCCACCTACTTATTTCTTGACGGGTGTCTGTCAGACTTGATAGTTATTATCCTACCGCCAATGCTTTCGCACTAATAATCAAACTCAGAGAGTCCAAGTGCTGGACTCCGAAGCCCTATGGGCGCATTAATATTCCGGATTTTCTACCAAGAGAACTCTTATTACAAAGTGTTTCGACTCACAGTTCCCTACAAGAAAAGAGTGGCAAGATGGACAGGTGATTAAGAATTTCGATCTAACAATCTACACCGAAGCGACGCGACGGTTCAAAGAAGGACTGTGGAGTCAGTGAGGGTGTTTTTTCGGAATGCCTAAACATCACATAGACTTCCAGGCGCTGCCAGCATTTTCCAACCGGAATCACTCGCTGATGAACTTGCCAGGCAAGTTTTAGCAACTCCGAAAATACTTCACATATATAGGAGCACTAGCAGAGCCTTTGCCTCCTTAGACGATGCTACCAGTGATTGCTGACATTTAGAACGAAATCGTTTCAGAATCTACAAATGGGGTTCTACGAATTCTAGACGACTAGACGAAAAGGCGGAAAAGTAATAGAGTCAGAGAGGAAAGGATTCACCTGGTTGGATAGCTGGAGTTTGTCAAGAACGAGCATGGTGAACAGAAATTATTATGATACTTGACAACTGAAATGAGACGTTACCCATATGAGTATTGCGCCCAAGCTATTAATTTCTGAAATTTAATCGAACCGAAATGAGAACCACTGTGGTCTTAAAAGTTTAAAAATTGGTCGAATTCCAAAAAAACAAACTTCTTCCACTGATACAGTCAAAAAGAAACCCACTATCGATGCTACCGAAAAAAGAACTCTTTTCCTGCTGGTAATCTGAGTAACAAGTATGCCAAGAGCATGAAACCCAGTAAAACCTGCTTTACGTTACGCATCCCTTCCAGATGATGAACCGTCATCTTCCGAGGACCGTTGTAGAGGCTAGTTCATAAAAATTTTTGGAGATTGATCTCCATTACTCCGAACTAGCATCAGCTTTTTCTTTCAGCTGAAAGAGGTTTCAACATTGCCCTCAGTCAGGACCTTGGATAGCAAATGTAACTGTCATGAGCCTTCGGACTAAAACGCTGTACCCTTGGTTTAAGTCCGAAGTATCCTTGATTAGCGTCTCTAGGCAGAACCAGACATCGCATACTAGGCAAAACCTTCTTTGATAACCTTCACGAAATCTCGGGAAAAAGATAAGCGAACTAGTCAGTTCCTTAAAGGCCACATGCGGGTTTTAGAGGATTTTCGCTCTCTTCTTCTAGGTTTTTATAAGAACATTGAAAATCAGGTCACATGAGTTGTGGTATCAAAGCGATAACTAAGCCTCATCTTGGAACGGTGAAACTCCCACTTCTACCTACCTATCCAGGTTAGGTTAAAGTGGCTGCCAGCTAAGAGTCGCCAACACACCTAGACCGATGATAGGTCCATTGTGATACCAAGTAGATCATGGGAGAAAGTTTCTCTCTACCCACTCGATAAACCATTTTCAGGTTCTTATGAAGCGTAAGAGGCTCTTAATGTCGATATCTATCAAGTCGCCTATATCGTTGTAATGGGGGGCTCCTAAGTGAAGCTTACTTTTACGGGAAAGATCTGGGCAGAAACAAAGAAGGTGAAGAGTAGTTTCCTCCTCTTCTGCATCCAAACAGCTTCTGCAGAAAACATGCTTGTAGCATGCTTTTCTATTAGGCAGTGTCCAGTGATGACACCTATTGTAGTACCGATATGCGATCTATTGAGATAAATCCAATTCTTATGGCGTTTTAGATCTAGCTTGCTAAGATGCCACTAAATCTAGCCCTTCTCCCTCACCACAGGAAATACAAATTCAAATTCAGTACCATCTTTGATTAACCCACTTATGACACCCATTTCTTGGAATTACCTCAATTTCTGGTACTGACACCCACTCCTTGGAATTACCTCAATTTCTGGTACTGTTTCAACAAATTTGAACATTTCAACAACAAAAGTTAGCCTACCATCCACGTGTGTTATTCCTAAGAATGCATCACCACTTCCTGGAAGCCCATATGGATCGATTCCTCGTAAGATATTGTTAAATTCTCTTCCAAGTATTTTTTGTCTCTTATCGGGTGGGTCTTACCCTCCTAACCTCACACGAACACAATGTCCTCGATCTCCTTCCAGCAGCATACATTAAAAAGAAATCAACACGTGTGTTTCGCTCATAACCGATTCCAATCCTCTTAAACCCAAACCTTTTACCTTTGGTCCTGTTTTAAATTCGATGTTTACTTTAGGAGCATAGTCGTACTTCCTTGTTAACAATACTACATGCGCGGAGAAATGAAAATCCGCACACAATTTTGACGGAAATCCCAAAACAAAACAAATATCTATTATTTTTGGCCTTTTTTCCTGACAACTTGGCGACGAGGACGAGGCTTCCACCTACCCACCCATCGTGTAGGAAAACTCTGCACGTAGCATCAACTTTGTTTCAAGGACTCTTATATCATAACGAACGATAGCACATGAAATTAAACACTTTTGTGTCCACTTATTTATTTGGGCCGCTTCTATAAGGACGAAATTCTACAACACCACATGGATAGACACAAAACAACATGACCTCCATGCCAGTTACGAAATCAATGTTTACGCAGCACATTTTCCATGCTATGGAGCCCGCCTCCCTTTAATAGGGTTTCTTGGTTGAGTTTAATGAAAGAGGCTCCCTCCTTGCATTTGCGAAAATTGAAATTATCGCTGTAGCATGCCATGAATACCCGAGCCCTTTGAGCTATAAATCAATTTTGCAGCACAGCTGGTGATAGATAGAAAATCCATACCCATCACGCACCGATTCGAGTATCCTGTAAACTTTTGCGAACGCCTCTCAATTATTCAAAAGTTTTCTCCTTCCCCGTCCAGGAGAACCCTTTTATTCCATAAATAGCAATGGAAACCACTTCCTTTTGTGTTGATTCATCCTTTATTAGGTATCTTATTCGACCACAAAACATCACCCAAAGTCCTTGACAGAAGGACTAAGAAAACAAGAAACTTTCTACAGCAGGCACTCCCAATCCACTTCAACATCCGGCAAACCAGCAGTCCATGAGATCATCCTTCGGTAATTGTCCCTGTGAATCTCCTCGATGACACGAACATTATTATCATTTCGCCTAAGATGATCCAGGACCAGTTGGCCACGTGTGTGTTTGCCATTTAGCTCAACTGTTGCATGGTATTGGCGACTTCTCGCAATTAACTTCTCGGGAAAGAGGAAGGCGGCTACCAGCATAGCATCACAAACGATCCAATTTACAAAGCCTTTCGGTATAAAAAGTGCGTTCTCAACGTAGTTCATCAATTCCATTGGTTTACTCTTTACGGAGCCAAGGACTTCCGAGCGCCATTTCTGTGGCCGGGCGACATGGACGACATTGATGACACAGGTGTTTGATGGGGAGAAAAAAAGAAATTGTTTGCGTTATACTTAGTGACGTAGTGAATATTGGGAAGAGAAGGAAAGTCAGGATTTATTACCCAGGTGATGCCAAAGTCTCCATCGATGCAGGTTTCCCAAGGCAGGATAATGACGGGAGTTCTGGCGTTTTCAAGGACGATTTGTGCCGCTTCGGGATCAAAGAAGAAGTTGAATTCTGCACTTTTCGTGACGTTGCCTTTACCTGGAAGTGAAAGGGTTATTAAAAAACTATCCATGGAGGGATTCATGAGTGTAGTTTGTATAAATGCACCATGAGGCTAGTCGTACAGAAAGGCTTTGTTTGGTAGTCTTTAATAGGCAAACGACTTTGATACGACCATTGAAAAATAGTCTGAGGATATCACCTCTGAACCTTTCCTTGATCATGGACCTTGACGCGCTGGAAGGGCTTAAGTAGTCTCCAGGAGCGATGCCGGGGGTATAGACGAGTGGAGAGGTTATTACCAGAGTATGTATATATCGGTAGGGCTACCGGATGCCGGTAAGGTCGACAGTGAGTAAATGAAAACCAAGAGATGATCATCCAAGGTAAGGTGCATGCCGAGACCTGCGTGGCTGAAGGAGAGCTCAGTCGCTAGTGCAAACTCTAGATACCTGCGGATCTCTAATTTTGATCAAATTTCCCGTTGTATACAGGGGGTGAGCACAGAACGACATTGTCTAGCCCCTTACTCGTGGGAGCAACATAGATCCAAATAACTTTCCTCAAATTCTTATTTGACTTAAACGTTACCAAGCCATGATTGCTTCAGTTCTTGCCTGCAAAGGTTTGGGCATGACGATAATCCCCATTACACAAACTGTGCAAGAGAGATGCTTGAACAGGCCCCTTAGCATATTTTCAAGGTTCCTACATTTCAACCGGGAACAAAAGACGATTCTATATAGAATCCTCATCAACCCAGTCTTGCTAGGTGGCACAGAAACATGAACATTAACTTAAGTCGATAAAAATATTCTTACTTGCTTTGAAAGTCGCTAAAGATCGAGTTGACTAAGGGTAGGGACCCTAAGTAAGGGACTTGCGTTCTAGTTCACTTCTAGTTCACTCTTACCAAACTTACCTTGGATATTCTCAAGGATCGGTGTTTAAGTAGGAAATACTAAACTTCAAGGGTGAAGCTCTCCAAAGCAATTGATTTTAGACTAAATCGTTGTATTTGGGCCACCATTTTACATAACATATGTAAAAAACAAGCTGTTATAAGGCTCGAATGACATAAATTGTTTCTGGTTCATTAGCATACACCAGAAAATGAGCATGGCCTCAAAGAAAAAACCCCAAGGGCTCTAAGTAGTACGTTTAAGGCGACGACTTGACATCACCTCTTCTTGACGTTACATGATCTAGGAACTTCGCCCTTGTTTCATTCGAAGTAGGTACAGGTTTTAGCATAGTTCTTCTAGAGCAGCCTGTTGTCTATGTCCACATCATTTAATTTAGGTCGAAAAAATTTTGTTACTATGTCTCTATACTTTTCCACGTTGACTGTTACCGTCTGACGCATGATATGGCCTGCTGGCTTGAGTTCATAAGTAAATTCAATCTTGTATGGATGAAGGCCTAAATTTTGCTGCAAAATTCAAAATCTTATGAGGGTCAAAAATCTAAGAGGTTTTTGTTCTCACGCACACTTTGGGCAACAGCAACAATGTTCTATTTCGACTAATCGTTTGGGCGACGTACAGAAACTACTAGATTAGCATTTGAACCAGGTTCCTCGAATTTAACGATTATTCGCCGAATTAAGCTTTTGGCAGGGCGCTCCTGTCATTATCGTTTAACAGACACAGCACGAATTTTTTAAATTAAATCTTCACAATTTCGCCTCGTCATTCAAAAGGCAGCTATAACAGAACAGAATAAAATCGTTACACAATGACAGCTCTATCATTTCATATGTACGTATCCATAATCAACTGTCAAAGCACAGACGTACCTATTGTATTCATTCGTTGAACCTACATGCATATGACTCTATATACATATGTACGTTTGTAAATATTTGAACTTTTATTCGCCGTCTTATTGAATTGGTAAATTGAATAAAATAATACAGTATTCAATTCGAAGTGACATCTGATATGAGTTTTAACGTTTCATCCGAGTACGTTTACATTTTTACCAACAGATGTCTATGTCTCCTATGGGGACATCCAAAATGGACGACAATTGATGCTCTATTTTTCCACTGAGTACCAAAAGAGTTTGTGTGCTTTTGTTGGAATTATTTTTTTTTGCAGTTAAATATAAAGTTGACAGTTCATTAGCAGCCCATAAATGCTTGTATGTACGTACAAGACGTCAATAGAGAATTGTCTCAACGTACTCACTACTTTTATAAATTAGGGCGGCGGCCGCGGTTGATTTCTTCAGAACCCAATATCGCTCTGTTCCCTTTAAAAAACTTTTACGAATCGATGATTTAGAATAGTACCGCCTTGACTTGAAAACACATTCAACATCGGAACATGACCTAATCTCGTTCAGTGATTGTTCCAAGATGGACGACGACGGATCTAATATTTTCAATGAATCCACCGATATTTATCTCTCTGTCGATTGTCGCGCCATTAGAATCGCGTCGGTGGGTTTTAGAAGGTTTTTTATCTCGCTTAACGCCAATCTGTGAACGGATTTTGATGGAATTTGCTTTAAAAGCTTAAACTGTTGCAGCAATTGAGAAAGATTCAAATCGAGTGGGGTAGGAGTAAGATAAGAAGAGGGGTCTCATACATTTTCAAACAATTTTTTTCACTCGGCTTTTTTGCAATCGGAGAATTGCTAGCAGGGGGGAGTGGAGTAAAGGGTTAGTCTGTACTAGAAATGAACTGGCTATCTATACCGATGGATACAAAATGGATGTAGGTATTGGTGTCTACTGTGATTCCCGAAATACAAACCGATCCTTCAGACTTGAGGACGATTGCAGAGTTTTTCAAGCCGATCTGCGGACATGATTAACGAGAGTAACATCTTCGGAAAAACCGTCAGCATCTATGTTGAAAGTCAATCAGCCATTAAAGCATTACAGTCAACATCGGTGTTGACAAAGTTCGTAAAAATGTGCATAAAAAGACTCAGTGGCCAACAAGGTGAACCTTTGTACCGGACGACATGGATATCCTGGTAAACGAACTAGCCAAGGCAGGGTCACATGTAAGCGCCTCGCAGACCCTTCCCGAGGCTAGGAAGATGGACATTGAGTCCAATGAGAAAGCTAGCAGGCGCTGGTATAGAGCCAAATCATTACGGCCAGTCTATGACAAAAAGAGATCTGCAGATCTAATGAAACTCAGTTGCAGGGATATTCGTATAGCTGTCGGCGTCGTGACGGGACACTGTGTGGTAGGCAATCATACAGCACGGCTAGGACTACCCCTCAACGATTCGAAGAGGAAATAGAATCTATTCGCAACTTGCTATGTGATTGTCCAGCACTAGCCACCAATAGGAAGGACAGTCTTGGGAGCTACTTCCCTGCGGAGCTGGATGATCTAGGAAACATTGAGCTGAACAAACTCATAAATTCAAACACATATCTAGGTAGTTTAGTTCAGCTGTCGATAATGGAATTTAGGTTCTCAGAGGTCTACTATTAGGCACAACGTACTCATTGTTAGCCTACGTGAGCTGTTTGACAATCTCATGTCAACTAGGGCATCCATCGAACCAACATCGCCGCATTTCACCCTGAGAAGTACACAGGTGGGGTATTCTGCAGTGCCAGATCTAATTAATAACTCTCCAAGACAATAATAAAAATTAATCTGTCCCCACTGTCTTCAGGGAATAAATGCTGATGACAGACAAGAGATAGTTTACAGCCGGCTCTTAACGTAATAACTTCTGAAAGACGAGAACGTTGACATTAATAATTTCGGAGTTTTATTGGTGATAAGAAATCACCTCAAAAATAAAAAGTAGCGAGCTGTGTTACTATGTAGTTCTTTCCAAACACAAAGAACATTCAAATCTCTTCGAGATAAGTCAGTTTGCCGGGCAAACATAAACATCATAAACACTCCACGTCTAAGTCATTGATTACAGCCCAACACTATTTTGAGCAATCTAATCTGTGACAAAAGTCATAGACCAACATATTTGTTGAATATTGTGGCACACTATAAAAATAAACAAGCACACAATGCCCAATCGGAAAGACCACGACACCAACTTACTTAATTCAATTTATTAGCACGATACGTGGGAGAATATGAGGCCTACGTATGGATGTAAGTGTGTATTCTAATTCATTTGTACATTTATCACACTCACCTCGGATATTTCCGCCCATGATCCAAACATCCTTGACCTTATCCAAGAAATCCTCGTACATATTCATACACGTAGCGAAATTAGTGAGCGGACCCAACAGAACAAAACTCACTTTCTTTGGATGCTACACGCGGAATAACAACACCGCCCCGAGGGCATAACAAATTAAACATCTTACACACACACAAATACAGATTCTGTTTGTTTGGTAAACACACCTTGCATGCTAATTCGTACATAGCATTCACAGCATGAGTCTTCTGGATGCGATTCATGTCCACTTCGTAGCTATGCTCCAAATCGCCGAATCCATCCTTGCCATGAAAGAACCTAGTACGGACGAATTGTGGTGGCAAAATTCCACCCGCGCAGCCTCTATAGATAGGAATCTATAGGAAACGTAAACAGAGAGCACAGAATACAGATTGAATTCGTAATATCAACTTGACGCCATCATTACATCTGTTCTATCGAGGCTATCCAGTACTCGGATGGCGTTCTTTGCAACATTTGTCACGTCTGTATTACCGCTAACGCAGGTAATGCCGATGGTTTTGAATTTGTTAAACACCTCCTCGGCTTTGATAAGCATCATCAGGCCCCAAGCGTCATCGGTGCCAATATCACAATCAAAAACCACATAGCGTTCCTCTGCCATAGTAAAATTGGAAGCACTTTCTGACCGTAACGTTGAGAGATTCCGAAGTACACTGTCTTTCAAGAATTTTGTAATCCACTTTAAGTGTACACAGCTCCCTTGTTCCTAAGTGGGGTGGGGGTAATCTACACAGAGAGCGAGAGTAAAAATAAACTTTGCGACTAGTACTAGTGCAGGCACTCTGAGTAAATATACCACATCCACATGGTTACCAGGTTACCTCCGAGGCGTTTTTTTTTTGTTTGCTCTGTTTATGGGCAAACGTTCAATGAGCACATGTTGTACTCGTACAGTGGAGCGAGCACTGATGAGGTATCGCCTTCTGGTGGGAAGGGTGGCGTTTGATGGTGCACGCTTGAGAGGGGGGAAAATTGATAAGATTTTTTTTTTATGGAATTCAGTACACAGTCGGGGTATATTGCTATTAGCAGAGCGTTATGCTTACATAAGAGAGCGGTTTCAATTGCGAGAGCTGAATGCTAATTAGACTGAGCGATAGGAATGTTGATATTCCTTAAGGGGAAGGGGAATAATTAGATAATTATAATCAGAACAGATTGTGGTTAAGATTTGTGATGGATGGGGGTAAAAATTAATATAATATTGCAGGAGACACGCATGTCAAACTTTTTTTTCCCCGTTCTTGTGGTGCACCCCTAAATCTCATTAAAAGTATTTACTGGCATGTAAAAGTATAGTATGATTCCTACCTGATTAAGGGATTTATAATAAATTTTATGACCTTCCAATCGGAGGTTTGCCAAGGCATACAAAATGCATGCTAACAAAAGGTGGGTATGTTGGCTTATTAATGACATGTATTTCATGTTAATGCTAGCAACACTTACGCGCTTGAAATGTTGACAGATATGTAGTGTCAAGCCTCCGTATTCTGCGAATAACGCTGCCCTAGGAAGCCAAAGCGATTGGCTTTGCTGACGACATCGCATTGGGTACAGTAGAAAAGGACGTTCACGAGAACGATGAGCGGCTTCTGGACTATCTTCGACGAAGCAGCCTGCGTAGTAGCCGGAGTGGTCCCCATCGACATCCTCGCAAAGGAGATGTAGAAGGTCTACCTTAAGCCACCTTAAGATGGGATAGTTCAACCTAAAACAAGTGGGCCGACGAGATCATCATGCGCAAAGAGAGCGATAGAAAACTGTAACTACCACCTCACAAAAGTTCCTGTCCGGGTACGGCGGCTATCAGAAATTCATCCATAGATTTGGTCACGATATTTCGCCCCTGTGTTTAGAATGTCCAAATGAGGAGGAGGAGGATCATGCAGTGTTCTACATAAGACGTTTTGCAAAAGACAGAGCAAACTTTCCAAGTCCAGGGAATCTCATTCATAGTGTGTGTGCAGAAGTAATACCTTATGACAGTTCCGCGGAGAGAGTGGTTGACGAGTACAGAAGTGTGGTTTAGAAAGAAAGCACGAGGATCAGGAGAATAACCCGCGCATCGTGCATGCCAGCAGTACGGGCTACTGGTGTCTATGAAGATTCGACATCCACATCTCCTTTGACATCTCCGTGTTAAGAAATCGATTGTTTTGCGCTTAAACGAGACTGGAAAATACTAAAAAATTAATTGCTGGCAACGACGTTCCGGTGAAAATTTGAACAGAATGCGCTGCAGAGACTTGCAAGATGGCGCAACGTGCTACACCAGCTGTCAAACAATCTATGTAATTTTGGGGCACTATGTTCGGTATTTATTATTTGCTTAAGGATTTTTGAGATACAAGTTAGTTTTTAAATTTGTCTATGGTCGGTGATAGCACTTCTCACAGCTTTTTTGAAAACTGGTGTTTTTGTTCCAAAATGAATAGAAGGAAAGCCTGCACAGTAAGTAAAGTCTCCCCCTTATTGTAGGTCCTAGTCTTCAACAAAATACGTATAAAAATGGAAAACAGGAGGTTAAGGTAGTCGCCTATGCAGACGATGCAATGCTGCAGGCAAGAGAGAAATTCCTACCAATCATTAGCGAGCTATAAGAAAATTTAATAAAGACACTTAATATGTGGAAAAAGGATGTCTGCTAGGGCCAAATACATAGGAATCATACTCGACAGGAAACATAACTGGAAGCTCATGAAAGAGTAAGAAAGGCTGCGACTGCTTTCTATACATGTATCCGTATCTTCGACAGAAGGTGGAGACTAAGCCCTTAGATAATACTGTAGATGTATACGGTAATCGTAAGACCTATACTCACGTATGGAAACGTCATCTGGTGGCACGCCGCGGACAGAGTAAACAATCGTAAGACAATGACTACTTCAGAGATTAGCATGCATAGGCACAAACAGTGCAATGAGAACAACGGCAATAGTAGGTTTGGAAACAATTATCAAAATGCCTCCTCTAGACCTCTATATGCAGGAATCCGCTGTTAAGAGTGCCACCCAGTCAAATGGCTCACACATGGTAACTTAAATCACGAAGGACATGCAAAGATTCTAAAGAAACTTGTAGGTGAGGATTTTAGCAGTGATTATATGTATGTTTGAACCTCTACAAATGAACCATCAAAAGACCAGAGTATATCTACATACATACATACATGCACGACTGGGTCAAAGACCTCCTGACTACAGTGGTGTGTTCCAAGGAGAGGTTCTACCAGTGACAGGGCAATAACGAGATGATATCACGATTTTCATTGACAGTCAAGCAGCCTTAAAGCAACATTTGCTACAAAAAATCGAGCTCAAGATAGCTTCCACGCTCTCCTGAAAGACTTAAGGTTCTTCTATCGCAGCATAATATCACACTCTGCTGAATCCCTGGTCACAGAGATATACCCGGAAATGAGATAGCTGACGAAAATGCAAGAAAAGGGTCTGCAATAGACCACAAGTGAGCACTTCAATGAATTAAGCATCCTCCCTGTAACCTCAGAGAGTGAGTTGAGTAAGGTAATAATGATACCAAACAATGCGTGGAACTCACTTACTGCCTGTGATATATCAAGGAAGCTTTACTCGAAATACGGCAAGGCCGAACTTACATACTTTTAAAAAGTAACAGAAAGTTGTTGTCACCGTTGATAGATGCGTTTACCTTCTAAGAAACCATGCTATGAAACTCAAACTCAATGGTGACAAGCTGACGAGGATACACCTCACTTCCTCTGCCACTGCCCAAGCCTATGCCACTTGGGGAACAGAATTTTAGGAAAAAAAAAGAACTTCCAAGACACACAACAATTATCGAACGACTCACTAAATGAACTTTCCATGTTTCTAAGGACGTAGCAATGGTTAGAGACTCTAACCACCAGCGAGCCCTAAGATGGGAAACCAGTACAGAAACTGGGACAGTGGATTCTCCATACCTCAATATTTTGAAAATTCAAGTACAGGGATATTAACGACGATTGATCACCAATCTGAAGATATAAGAGGTATAAAATGTGCTATTAAGAGGAATTGTCAGAGGGCTTAAAGCTCCTTCTTAGACCTTTGCACGATTCCATGACATTCTAGTCGGTCGCAATGTGAAAGATTAATGACGCGGAGCCAAATGTCACAAAATTAGCCCGATACTCTATTTTTTACTGGTTTCTTAAAGTGCCTCTAAATATTTTAAGTACAATCTTTTTTTTAAAATATTTTAAGTGAGCTCAGTATTTAAATTACCTTCCGCATTCATTCAAAAATAACGCAATCGATTTGACAGCTCCATAAAGCAAAAGCTAAGTCCTTGTTCTCATCACCCAAGTGCTTTTTCCAGGAAGCCCGCCCCTAGCAGGAAATACAAGCGCGTCCTGAAATTCTTCTTAACCCTTGAAGAGTCTTTATTTGAATTTTTGAAAAGCAGGAGACAACACTTGTGTTTTCGAAGAAGGCAATCATGAGACTCTCGACAGCATTTCAAACCAACAAAATTTTAATTAAATGAAATAACCCCCACACGACAAAAAGCACATTTATATCCGCGCTTAATAAATTAAAATCAAAAAATTTAATGAAAATAATAATTTATCCACGCGTTGAATAATCGAACAACCAAGGACTAAGGACAACCAATGAATTGGTACTTAAATACGATTGGAAAGGAACTTCAAGTGCCACCAGATGGTGATGAGTATCCTTGTGGCTTATTTGTGGTATCTGTGTATATCTATATCTATTAAATGGCTACACTAACACTAATCTGTGTGTGAGTGCTTAAAGGAAGTCACGAAAACACATGGCAATGTGGACAGACGAGTTCGAAAATTAAAGGGGACACCTGCTTAGTATCGATTATTATGTCGAAAGTATCTCTGGCCTGTGGCACTTGTTCAATTTTAACGAATATTGCTTAGTGGTTTGTTTTGGGAAATTGCAACATTATCTTTTAGGGGTTTTAGAGACGATTTAATCCGAGAAATTCCTGTGGAAGTTGGATGTAGAGATTGTGGATCGAAAATTAGTATTTTGCATAAAATAAATTTAATCGACCGTTTTCGATAATCTTGTTGTTGGATAATCACCGTGCAGTGATACTGCAGTATTGGGGAGTCCTATAAAAATTTAAGGGACACGTGCCTTTGTTTTCGTCCCATATTCTGTAAGGAAATAGAAGTTCAGATGTGGGATTTTAAATGTGGTTCTTTAAAACGTCAAGCAGACTGGTCTTCTCTGACAATAATCAAATTCTTGATCCAGAAGCTTGTGAAAGGATTCGATCTAGTTAAAATTTTGAAACAAAAATCTACTGAGATTAGACATTAACCACGTATTCGCCCGTCTGACTGTTCAAGGGCAGAAGACATGCAACATACAGAATAGGAAGACCAACTTTCTGAGTTTCTGGTTATCAGGATCGATTAAAATCTGGAGGTAAACCTTTTTCCTTTATAACCACAAGTAACCAAAAATGATTAGTCCTTTCAAGTATACAAATACTTGGCGTAACTGACCGTATGTGGTCTAGGGCCTAGCCTCTCGCGACCAAACCTGTTGTGCGTGTTATATTTTTTCACACAATTGGAAGGGACCTACAGTTTACGGCCATATCCGAAAGGCAAATTGAGAAGCATTCTCATGACAATTATTACTTTCTGAAGTTCGTCAGACTTTAGCGAGATGTGGGACCGTGAAATATTTTTTGGTGTTTCTGGGATTCGACCTCAGTAGTCCAACGCACTAACCACTGAGCCACAGCGCTCATTCTACAAGTATAGACTACATTTCATCCCTCTGCTTCTCACCTTTTTCATTTTTTCGTTCTCTTTCTCCCTTTAAGTCCGTCGTCCTCTTTGAGCAGGGAGTACGGAACTTCTGAATTCTTCTAAACGAGTGCGAATCACATTCTCATCGCTATCTCCGGAACGAAAAACGGACCTACCGGTGGGAGGCACATGTGTGTTAAGCAATACACCCCAATTTTTTAGCTAAGTGATGCTGTCAATAAACGTGTCCTGAAGAAGGTTAGTTCGATCCTGGGAGAGTGATTCTGATCTGACTAAAATTAAAATTTAAAGGTGTGGGCCTTTTTGCCATCCGTAACGGATGTGATATGATTCCCTGGTTTTAGCGCTTTATTCCTTATTCTATGAAGCTATTGGCTTTTTAAAGGCTTTTTAAAGCCATTTTTAAGTCTTTTTAAAACGAACGCCTTCTTTTAGCTCTACTGAGTCTCACACATTTTTATTTTGTTTCTTAAAATCCGTAAATCGTCTTCTAATGCATCCAGATCATTTCTACAGCTGTCACTATTAAAGTATGACTCAAAATCGGTGGCTACTACATCCTCACTTAACGTTCTAACATTGTACGGGTACAGTAGGGGCCTTAACCTAGAGACATCACCTACTGCACTATTGGAAGGGCTGACTTGCACACTAGCAAGTTAAGAAATGGTGGCCGGGTTGTGCATCATTTGCGATATTGATTTAATGACTAACTATTACGATTCACCCAAGATAGCTGATAATTACTTCTTTAGCCACGAATTATCCTGTCCGAAAAGTCCATTAAGAGCCCAGAACGAGCTGGTCGGTCCTGAATGAAGTGTGAATACCATTGTCCGATGGCCGCCAACCTCAAGGCCTTGAGTCTTCTTTCGCCAAGGGATCGTCCTGTGCCCTACTTAGCCACCAACAAGATTCATAGAATTTCTAGCTCCCCCCAGAATATTGCAAGGTCTGTGAGTGCTTATCAGAGAGACTATGAAAAACTCCTAGCTTTACGACTAATACAGGTTCTCACGGTTTTTTGGGGAAACCAAACTGAACGAAGACGAAGCTATTGGCTGCCACAAAAAGGGGACACAATCGGTCGTTAACGTCACATTGTAAAGGCTCAACTACATATAAGAGTCGAAAGCAATCGGGAGATAATGTCAAAATTCTACGTTAAGTTTCAGTACTGTCAATTGTTCAACTCGCCCATAATAGGCGTATGTGAACGGAAGCGATTACACAGCTGTTGAACTCAAATTTTCGTACGATAGGGCAAATAGGTAAACATGCCTGAATTAAAGAGTGCTTGTTGGTATTGGCCATCTCTTGGACAATGGCATCCTTTTTAACCAGAATGTTCTTGTGGAGATGTTTGTTGGTTTATGATCAACTACGCTCCACACAAAGTAATCTAACGGATTAAGGTCTGGTGAATTAGGTGGCCACAAGTTTGGTGTTACGTGATCATGATTCCCATCCTGAGTCGTTGCGACTTCGTGTGATGGCGGAGAATCCAGCTGGTTATCTTCCTTCATGCACATTATCTATCCAGAGCCTAATAACGGCCTTTACCACCTCCATTTAAATAGCAACATATACTCTCAGGGCGTTGTGAAAAAAAGTAGGAAAGCACTTTCACTGCTCCCTACTCCCAGGATCACCACACTGGCAGGTAACTTGGTGTGCATTACATACGGAAGATCTGAAGTCTCTGCACACATCCATCTGCCGTTGGTTCTATTGATATTGATTGGCTTTTATCTGAGGTTTTCATAACCCAAACCGCGAATTAGAGGCTAAGGCACTTAAACTCATCGACGTTGCAGAGTCGTGGTGAATACGGTTTTGCACTCGTTAAAAGAGTTTCGAGCTTTTCGTGCTGTTTTTTGAAGTTACGAAACAAGCGAGTCATCGCCGTCAGAAGTCTCCAACTCGACGCGAAGCTTATGAAGCTTCGGCGGTCTTTCCAAAGCGCGACATTTTGAGATCACTTTAGCCTGCATAATTGGCAACAATTACAGAGTGTTTCCCATTCGTTGTGTTAAGTATTTATACAACATTGTACCTTTGAAAAACTAAAACTCCTGCTGTCAACGTTATCCATACGACGTACTCAAATAGTCACGGAACCCTGTATATAACATTAATTTGTTCATGGTGATTTCTGGATTAAGGACCTTAAAATTGTTCTCCTTTGTCAAAACTGAAAAGTTTGAAAGTACAATACTTCCTATCCTTGAAGCACTCAACGTTCTTGTGAAACTACATACGTCTTTTGCATGGGTTTCACGTACAAAATTTTTATTTTCAATTCATAATTTTACACGAACGTAACATTAGAAAATGCATTTTTTGGCCAGCAACTCAGAAATTTGATCATTTTCAAAAATGCCTGGAACACGTGCTCTTCCTTTGCTTTATAACTATTTAACCTTGGCACGACTTGGACTCAACACCAATATTTTCATAGCCTTTTCTATGTTGCAATTCGCTTCGATGCAAAGGATATTACTCATCCTTAAAAAACTAATTAAATTCTCTCGTTTGTCTAGTACAAACTAATTATGAAATAAAACCAAGATTAGCCATAAATTAAATCTATTATTTCATTCGACTCATAACCGACGACGGTTATAAAAACGAGGATTTCATCCCTCCAAATGGCACCCCATAAACGAGTTTTTTTTTTTAAAGCCAGTTTAAGGGCCCTTTAAAATGTTGTATAACCTTGGAGGACCATGAAAAACATGATTTAAATCACATGCGATGGCTTTAAAGTGGAAGCAATGTTCGTAATTTGTTCTCATAATACGCACCATCAACGCTACACAATCACCCAACCCAAAGCCTCCTGTATAATTCGTGGAATGTGTCCTTACATAGAAGGCTCTTTAAGAGAATTTGTGTGATTTTTTTTTTTCTTCATTATGATGACAATGACGTTGATAAATTGTGAGATGGAAATCACCTTCTCATCGCGTCGAGAGAGATACATTTATTTTTACATTTCTGCTGATGCCGGAAATTGATTCTTTGGCAAAAGTATTTTCTATGAAATTTATCGTTTACAGAATCCTGTGAGACAGTTTATGTTGCTGTGGTAATGGTGGTACAAAGGTGGAAAGTTTTGTTCTTAGGGACCGACAAGACCACAAGCGGGATAAAGTTCTCATACGTGGCAGCTGACAACTGCTCAAAACGAAAGTTCGGAGGGGATAGTCCGATCATCAGAAACATCAGCAGGATTGAGTATCGATGTATTTAAGGACTCTTTTTCAGTATTTTAAGAACCGTTTCTATTTTTATCAAAAGACGAATTTACCAAAGGTTTTTATGTAAGTATAAAAATATTCAAAAAGCATTTCAAAAATATTTCAATTTTCTTGGAATGAAAAAACTGTGAAGCAGTGTCACTTTTAAGAGTGTACTGAAAAGAAACTCGTTTTTAGTGAAAAACACATTTTAAAACGGCTCAAGTGGGCTGAGAAGCAACTATTTTCATAGACGAGTCTCCTTTTTGTAAGCAAATAAGTGAATAAGCAAAACTATCGCTTTTGGGGTACTATAAGTCCACGTGTAATGCGCAAAGATCCTCTCGAAGTCACTGTTTGATGCGAGGTTTACGGAGGAAATAGGATTAGGACCATATTCCTTAGAGGGTCGGCAACACTGTTACTGTGACTGATGAGCGCTACAGAACCACGACCAACGAATTCTTGCTGCCGAAAATCGACAAATAGGATTTCCAGAACATGTCGTTCCAGTAGGACGGTGCAACCGCACGAACAACAGTGGATATTCTGCACCAACCGATTCTCGGTCCCCTTATCTCTCGTTTTGGCGATTTGCACTGCCCCGCAAGATCGCCCGATCCCGATGACCGCTCTAGACTTCTTTTAAGCCACATACCTTGACGGCCCTAAAGGAGTGAAGAATTTAACTCAAAATCATTTGAGGGAAGTCATGAAAAATACTGTGGAACGCATGTGCCTCCAGAGCTGATGTCACTTCCAGGCGCAGCCACTTGACCGATATTATCTTTAAGTAAACAGAACTAGTTCGTTTTATTTACAAATAAGGTTACTGCCTTAGGAAATTGGGAAAACATTTTTGCGCCACCTTATATGCACCAATTCACTACTTGTCAACCGACAAACATTTTTGAACTGTCAGAGTAGACTCCGCCCCCATTTCAATACTAATTACAAAATTTGCTTCAACCTTTTTCGAAAAATTAAGTCACTTTGACTGATTCCATCCGATAACTATCACAAGAAATAAATTAAGCGGATACGGGAATGAGAGTGCTATCAGGAAACTTACTCTCAGGACTCTAGCAAGGAACTTGCGTTGGGTCTCGAAAATATTAGACTCAAGCAACTTCCAAGCCTACACCAGCGGTACAATCTTTTTCAATCCGGTCTAACAACTACTTATTGCATTGACTCAGCGGGCCGCCAGTATTGAGTATTGAAACAGAGGAAGCTATTTATATTTGTCGCAAATATTCCTTGACATTCAAAGATTGATTGGTGTCCTTACCGATTTCAATGGAACAGCGAGAGTTCTCCATCGTCATCCTGAATCAATGAACAGGTAGTGAGTACATTTGTCCGTTCTCAAGCTACGCTTTCAAGCGTAACGTAATCAGACTGACTGCATTGACGTACTTGTCCAAAATGACAAGAAAGAAGGGAAACACTGAGTGGCGTTTATTTTCCTTCTTAGCTTGACTGTTCTCTTAGAATTTCTTTCGACAGTTAAAAAAACAAAACACGAACGTCTTGAATTCCACTTAGATTTTCCACGAGAAATATTTTTTAATCCATCAAACAACAAATATCAGCAAGAGATACGTTGTTTCGTGAGGTTTGTTTCTATAGCGGTTTGTGGCCAACTTTTAGTGACATTTTGACAGTTTTCTTAAATATTCTCTCTCAATTCGAAAAATTTGACAGTTCGTACATTTTTTAATTTGAAAGGTAGACGAAAGAACTGTTTCAGTTGCAAGTTGTCATTGACTTTGTCTCAAGGGTTGCTGCTGTCTGTCAAACTTTAGCTGCCTGACAAATTTAAAACTGAAAAATATTTCAAAGATTTACTTTTGAAAAAAGTATGATTTAAAGCCGATAGATAAGTATGCAAATGAGTACGCAAAAGTAGCCCAAGATATTCTTCTCTTTGCGAGTAATTTGTGCGGTAGCTTTCGATGATTATAAAGCTCACAAAGTGCTCAATATGTTTAGAGAACAGAAGACTGATTTTTAGAGTAGAGTTTGCACAAGCAAAAGATGTTCGGTGTTGATTTCCTAAAGTATTCTAAACACAAATGTCAAATAGGGTGCATGAAATGTCACATTTTGGAGAACATACTTAATATGCACGTAATGAAACCGGCAATAAATACTCAATTCAAGTTCCGACACTAGACCACACATATCATAATCCACACTTTAAGGTGCTTACACAATACAATTTCAAATTTATTAACCCTTGAGATTTTATGTCGCACTGTATGTCTTTTATCCAGAATTTCAGAGACTTCTTTCAAAATCCACTCAATCACGTACACTCGTTTGTAACTAAAGTAATAGAACTCTCATTCTCAATACATTCGTACGTCATTGAAATCCCTTATTTTTAAATGCGATAATGAAACAAGAATATTCGAATTCCGCTGTCTGACAAAGCATGAACTATACTATGTGAATTAATTTCAAAGATACATATCTACACAGTTTCTGCTCTCGAAATTATTGCTCTAGATTTGTTTTTGAATGAAGGATTATAGAGCAATTTAATAATGTACTTGGATTTATTGCTATCATGAATATATTCTTCCACAAGTGGTTCAATACAAAGAAAATTAATTTGATCCTTAGCAACTATAGGTACATACATGCATAGATACTGGTACTTCCATGAATACAACAATCAGTTTTGAATAAATGTTTTATGTTAGACGGAGAGATCAAGTGGTGCTCCTTGTAAAAGGAAACAAGTTTTGGGTAGAGAATCGGTTATATAAACGTAGAGAGTGAGATAGAAAAGCTGATTCATTAAAGAATTTTCAGAAAATGTGCAGTCAAGCGTGTCATGGGCAAGGGTATCTGCATTCTAAGCAAGAGGTCTGCTTTAACTATCTGTATTGACCTTACTATTTACAAATACCTATATCACGTACTGCACTAACAAGGCTTTCTGAAGTCTACAAAAGGGGTCTGCTTTAGGGTACTTGCATGATAGTAATCATTTCATATAGATATGCCATTTGACGCAGTCTATCAGAACTTTGATGCTGCTTAAACACTTAAACATTTAGTCGAACCTGTACACTGGGTCTGCCTAGAATCTGACACAAGAACGAATTGACGGCTTCAAAATCAGTCGAGGCTCCAGCGATGGAGACTTCGTGGATAGCGTCGACAGTTGGGTTCACTTCTCGCTAAGTAAACATGCATCCTGCCTCCAAGTGTAAATTTATTACATCAAACCACGTAGAAGGAGTGCAGTAACGATTGCCACTTGAGAAATAGTTTAAAAATGAAAAAACTCTGAATTCACTGAGTCTGGTTGGGTCCTAAGTTACAATGGAATTTCGAGGATTGAACACGTTAGACAAGGCTCATGAGAGAAATTTTCAAGTCTTCTTGCGCCTTCGATCAGGACTTTCAATAACGTTTGGCATCGTATAAAGACAACCATTCCTAGCATATCTCTTCAGTATAAGTCGGTGAGGATTTCTGTGATTTCTGTGTCTTTTAGAACAAAACTGGGCAAACACTGACATTCTTATTGACGAAATCACTTTTGACAAATACGGTAATGTGCTAAGCTTAAATGGCGCCCATGGAGAGTATGACGACAATGCGAAACACTTCATCTGTGATTATTCTGTCTTTGCTTTTGGATTGAAGACTTTTGAGGCTTTGATCGTGACGTAGGTTTCTCATCACTGAACCTCCAACTCGTATTTCTACGAAAACCAATATATTTCATTAACAGGAGAGAGAGAAAGTTGTAGTAGTCACTTTCATCACAGCAAATAATTCCTTCAAGATTGTCCTAACTGTTGGTGCCCGACAGAGCCTTCCCGCCTTACTACTGAGGAATGGAAAGCACCTTGCCACTGAGTAGATATAGTAGAGAACTCTTTTTGAAACTTGTGGAGAGCAATATGCAGAAAATACGATGAGAAACTAACTTAGATGACATAGAAAAGTCACATCTCGCTAGTTATACGGCACCATTTAGTTCACGAGATTTAAAAAAAATATGAGATCGAGACGTCCTTCAAAATGGCAGCCAACATTAACAATGCTTTCATATAATATTAGGCAAATCTCCTCAAGTACAAAATTCAAGACTAACGCAAGACAGCGTTAGTAAAGGGAGTCTGGGAATAAGTCAAAGAACGAAATCATTCTGTTCACGGGGAAATACTTCCAGAGATCAATGGAAGTAAAATGAGCATTTAAGCGGAAACTACACTTAAACAACCTTCAATGCAAACTTTTTGCTTTACAACAAGGTGAAACTAATATGCAACCCGCTCTGTAAAGTGCCAAGTTTTCTTCTTTCTTAGTTATTGACACCCAAAAGGTATTGAAGCAAAATTAATTGGCGCCCAACATGAAGACATAACTTCCTAATTTAAAAGAAACATCTTCTGCACCATTTTTTACAGCTTTATTAAAATTCTGTGGTCATGTTTTACACCTCCTCACTGTTTTCGTAAACTTTGTTCACTCACTCATTATCAAAGTCTTAAACATGTTAGTCGACATGTCACCCAATCATATCTAACGTCTCCTCTTCCACTATATCCCACGTGAAGGATTTTTAAATAGAAATACTAACAGACCACTTGAACCTTTCAAACCTAATTATTAATTATATATTATAATATATAATTATACCAAAATTTGAGTTGCTGGATTTAGGTGACTGACAAGAACGATTTAAAAAAATGTAGAACCACCCCAATACGCTAATCTTACCCTTCTCCATTTGATAAGAAAAAACAATCTGGACATCAGATTCAATTTTACCAAAACTTTGTTAAGTGACAAGACCCAAGAGGTATTGAAGCAACATTAATTGGCGCCCAACATGGAGACACAGCTTTTCCAATTTTTATCATCAAAACGATGCAGAAATTCATATCTACGGCGCCATTTTATAAAGCGATTATGAACAATTGAAGTAAGCATTTGCTCCTTTAACATTAGTTTGCTTATGCAGTTCAGTTTTAACAAGGATATATGAAAATAATGCACATCCTGTGGGTTTCGCATCATGTTGTTGAAAGCCACATAGTAGCAACAGCACATTCTAAAACCACATTTTGCACTTCGTGCATTTCGCACTACATGCACACTCGTACCTAAGTACGTGCTGGAATTCAGAATAGACCTAATAAACTATATTTATCACTGCCTATTGGATTTCAACAACAGTACATCCTCGAAGGAGACGTTAAGGAAAAAGTAATATGTGAAAGCGTCGATGGAAAAGTGTCTCAAACTTACTTGTACTTTGCCAACTATGCACTCTCCGGCCGTAGGTGGTAGAATCCTTCATGTTTACTTTGTTTCTTATAATCCTTGAATTATTAAGTGATTTTGGCTAATCAAGTCTGTCCTTTGAAAGGCAGCAAACAGCACTCCTTCAAAGAGGGTGTGCAAGTGTGAAACTTTTCTGTTGGATTCTTCGACTTTTGAGTTAGCACTTTCAAGGTCACTGCTTAAGTAAAATTACTTTTTGTGTGGACAAGTGTTTGTATTAGCAAATCGATACGATTAGCGAGAATCTTTAAAACTTTGTTCCAACCACAATTACCGAAGTTATCTGGTGGAATTAATCGCCGATGAGGTATTTACTTAAGCTTCACTTGACCTTTTCACTAGGCAGTCAGTAAAGGTTGCAGTTCGAAAGTAGTTTCAATGAATGAACAGCATTAATTTGCGTTACTCCTTGGGTTATGAAACCAACTCCTTCCATTCAGACTAAGTTTTAAGATACTTATTCAAAAAAAAAAAAAAAATTTAAAACCGCGAAAGGACTCTTTGAGGAACATTGTAAAAGTTCACCGAAGAAGAAAACGTTATCAGGCGGATGAAAAGATTTTTTTTTTATCAGAATTTTTTCACACTTTCGGGGGGAAGAAGCTTATTGAAGGATGTTTAAGGAAAAATCGTTTTAAAAAAAATGTGAAGAGATACTAAATTTTTTCTTGGAAATTTTCATTATGCTCGTAATTCATGTATCTTTTGTGGACACCTGAAGTATTGGTGATGGACTACTGTGTAGGTGCCATTTAGCGATGGTTTATAACACCGTTAGTAGGAACACAAAAAAGGTATCATTTCGCATTACTTCCCACGTAATGCAATCTGGAGGGAGAACATTTTTTTGTACTGCCAGTGTACAGAGTTCTCCCTAATAGCGTGGGTAAACAGATGGAAATAATAAAAAGTTGAAATAAAATGGAACAAAGGTTAATGCCAAGTTTTTGTTGAGTATTTTACTCCTGAAGGCTTGATTACTCAGATACTTTTTGTGTTCCCCAAGAAAGTCTGCTGGCAGATAATCCTCTATTAGTCGGAGTTACAAACCCGGTGTCCGATTTTTTTTTTAAATCTCTTAAAGTTTAGGAAGGAATACGTCTTAAATTATTTTAACGATCTGAGCAACGCGAGTATGGCTAAAATCCACGATTGAATAAAAAAAATCCGAAAGGTCCTAGGAGTAGGCGGAGCTTGCCATTGTCCTTTCCTCAGTGAACCCAAAAGGTGCCCCAATAAGGGCGCCGAAACGAAATCAAGCACTGAATTTGCTAAAAGAAAAATTATTCAATTGCAAAGTACAAAAGTCGAGATTAAGTAATAAAATATCAGACAAATGCGACCCACGGCTCTGCTTTTTGATGAAATTTTCGATGATATCGTGGTGTGTGTGCCGATAGTGGGTGGTGTGAATAAAAATTGAATGTGAGTGTTCCCTCAGCATTTTGGAGGAAACACTCCATTTGGTGTGAATAAAAGTAGGTTTCGTTAAATTTAACGAAAACCCTCCACTCACATATTTTGACAGTTGAGTGCTCCCTCCATTTTGGTGTGAATAAAGATGGAATCTATCAAGTGAACAGTTGAAGAAGTTGAGTGTGCATTGGAGGTAACTTCAAGAGATAAAAAAAATGGGGAATACTGTTTCGGAAGAAGAATACCTCGCCGGAATAAGTGAAAAATCCTAAAAAAAGAGATCTGGAATGGATGAAGAAGCTTTCATAAAAATTTTACAATTTTATCCTTGCTTGCTGGAAAAAAGTTGGAAACTATGGCACACACAAGTGCTTGGGCTTTGTCCGTCCACAATTTGGAACATTTAGCGAAAGCAACTTGGCCTTATCCCTTACAATCAATTGAAGCAAGAATTCAAGCCATTGAATCATAGCAAGCGTCGGACCTTCACTGAATCGGCTCAAAACCAATTGAAAGATGATCCAGAATGTCATGGCAAAATTGTGTTCAGCGATGGAATCACTGAGTAAAGAGCCGAACAGAATGCGTATCTGTGTCTGTAAGCCGCAGCCGCCACACAATGTGTGTCTGCGGCTGTGTCGTGCATCGCGAAGTTGGATTTCGTTCAACTACAAGCGTAGCTACAAGATTGACGTTTAAGAATTTGTACACTAAAGCTGTTGTTGTTGTGGAAATGGAAGTCGAAAAATTTATTGAAGCTGTACGATTGAATGAAATTGTTTGGAATTTATCCAAACCCAATTATAAAAATAAAAAAAAAAATACAAAAATGGAAGGAGATATCCGGCGAATTTGGGATAACAAGTAAAAAAAAAGTATTTGTAAATTTTGTTTCCGTTTGTTTTGTTTTCATTGTTTACAGTTGATGAGTGCATTCTTGTTGCTTTAAAAAAAAGGTCCTCGTCGCGCTCTTTGAGGTGTTTGAAAGTGGTCTAAAGAATCCTCTTTCTTTCTTTTGCTCATAAAGGGGGCGAACCCACCATCTGCGTTTCCTCATTTTCCTTAATTTAATTGCTAAATAACACAAGTGCAGAACACACATAATAAAAGCTATTTCTTCCTGCTCGTCCATCTTCACAAATAAAAAACACTTTTGAGCACTAATAAAATATATTTCCAAGAAGTAAACATACAAGATACAAATGTGACAGTCGCTTTCATTGTGTTTGCTTTAACCGCAAGACGCGCGGAAGAGGTTTGACAGCGCTACAAGACACAGACACAGATACGCATTCTGTTCGGCTCTAAAGCTACTCAGTGCCAGTTATTACTTTCGGACGGTCAGACATTCGGGAGAAATGCGATTTTGAAGTTTTCTGGGACTCGAACCTCAAACCTTACGTTCCACAGAAAGTCGAAGAGATTGCAATAATCCTCAAACACGGACTGTTTAGTGTGGTGGTGAAGTATAGAACAACGTTGCGTTGAACGAAGTGCACTACAGAGGCATAATAATTGATTTTATTTTTTTTGGGGTTGCAATTGGGCGGTTGGTATTTGGATGAATTTTGGTTATATCAGGATAAAACAAGGTGCCAAAACCAGCGGGTAGTAATCCAATGCACTAATCATTAGCCACGGCGTCCACATGTGAGAGATTAAAACATGCAACTATCTTATGAGAGAGGATATATGTACATAAATGCAATACATTTTTAGCATGATAGATTCCCCTTTTGCGTGAAGTAAATGACGAATAATCAAAACATCTCTACTGTCTGTTTCAATCTATGAATAGATGCCTTTAGGGAGCCTAATACCCTACGCACTACCTTCTGGGAGTAAAAAAAATCAGTAAATCCTTAAAAACAATTTTCAATGAATTGTAAGGAATTACGACTTACCTTTCTACAGAATAATTACACTCCAATCGCGCCCACATTACATCCTTCTGCCATGAGACTTTTTTCATAGCCTTGATAATAGCAATAACAGCAACGGCTCCATCTATTCAGGACAATTAACTAAATCCTCAGTAATCACTACTGAGAGCAATTAAAAGTCACCACTCACCACAGAATCCATTATCCTTTTAAACTAATTTCGTTCATTATCAGGATTCCCATGTGGTAAGCGTGAATCCAAACGGAGTCCAAAAATAGACGAAAGCCAGCACCATGACTGTAATGAATGAATTTAATTGTCGTCGATTAAGCGGGACATAAATCTTTTTCTATCTCTTTTTTTCGTGGGAATAATATAACCTGCAAAAGCTGGACCTTAGGTCAGTCATCGCTAGTAATGCCAAACATTTGTATCTTTTTTTTTGTCAATCAACTTAACCTAAATTGAAAGTCAAACGTCTTACATCTTATTCTTCTTTGCTCTTAAACCAGATGCTATCCCACAATGAAAACCACGAAATAAAAAGGATTACATGTACTCCTAGCCTTTCACAAAAGTCTCAAACTGCAATAATTTTCTTAGCTTACAACTTTCTATCACTTTTCATTGCTGAAATAAATCACGAAATACAGAAAAAGGGAGACGCAACTTAAAATACTCGTAGTCAATGATGATACTCGTAGAAAATGATGGGTAGTCCTTCGCGAAGAATGTCGAAGGATAAGTACGTACTAGCCTGAAGAAATTTCCAAAACAACACCTACAGATGAAAATTGCACAATCTTAACATTTTTACTACAACCCACATTTTAGTATCTAACTAGATTCACCGCAATTGTGCTATGGTAACGAAATGTTGTTAAGGATTCTACATGTATGTGGGTTGGTTTCATTGCTGCGGAAGGACTGCATACTCTTTGGCTTGAAGAGCTTTTTCTCTAGAAATTGTGTTATTTAATATTTATCAAGCAAATGCATGCAAACAGTCCAAATTCATTAAATTCCACGCATGGTCAGTCACATAATGAAATTGCTTAAAAAATTAACACACCGGTATATTTGATGATGAAATTTAAATATTAAAAGTCACCACAGAAATTTACCACGGAAGGAAGCTTTCAGGGGCTGTCGTTTGTTACCCCATTTGTGGATTCGGTGTAAATGTTGCAAGGAATTCACTTTTAGCTTTAAGAAAGCATGTTGAGGGACAGTGAAATAATGGTTTAGGTATTCGATAGATTATGGTTACCTTGAGATAATTTTGTGGCCTATAAGTTGGTTGAAAATGAAACATGTTTTATGGGACTAAAATTCTTATTTGTTATGGGCAACGAGGAACTTATTTAAAAAGTAAAAGAGGATATTTTTTCTGGGAATCTTTTAAGTCCATTAACGAAAACAGGAAGCCAATGTTGATTTCAAAGGCAGATGTATTGAGTTTTCGATAACATTTTGCTTTTGAGTAAACCCACGTTGCTCAACCCTTTGCGGATAAGGATTTAAGTACCATAAAAACATGTTTCATTTTCAAAGATTGGCAAAGCAATGAACTGCGTTCCACAAAGATAAATTTGACTGCGAATTTGTTACAGAATTCAAAATAAGATAACTGCCCGACCAATAAACGAGTAGATAGGCCTAGCTTCTCACGACTTATCTACAGTTAAGATAAAACCCCTTAACACTTCAAATTCCCAGAACCAATTCATCATTGCTGAATAACAAGTCGACAAAGTGGACAGCTTTAATACGCGCAAGCTGCGAACCTTCAAAAACAGATGTCTACAAATCTTTTTGAGGATTCTTTAATCCAAAATTGTCTCCAACGCACAGGTTCTTTAGAGATCAGTAGAAGAAAATAGAGGCATTACGGAAAAAAAAAACGGACGGAGTTTAGGAAAATTCACCAAATGATGCCGATTGTCTACTGGATGCATAATCGTTCGGAACTAAGCCGTTGTCCTCAATAGCGAACGTTACAGAACGATTATCAGCGATTATTTGTTTACAAATTTTAACAGATGGATCTTCAGCGCGAGTCCGCATCAGAACACACATGCACTGTTACCGTAGCCTTAGGTAAACTGAAAGATTCGAATTGCTGTTATGGTTACATGGATGCAACAATATGAAATCATGACTCTCATCGAAACAGAAATATCCAAACTTAGATTTGAGAAATAGGTAAAACTTGAATATAAATTCAAGTCTATGCTTTATTAATGGCGCCATTGCAGGGTATATCAGGGAAAAGGGCATTCTCTCCAACAACTTACTTAATAACTCTAGAGCCCAATGACAGGCAGTCAATGTTGAAAGGAAAACTCCTAAAAGAATGAGATCGGTATTATACCCAAACAACAATTGTTGCAAGAAATTTTAATGTTAAATTGCTGCACGCAAGAATCACGCCTGAAAAAAGAAAAAGGTGGTATAATATCGAAGAAATTGAGGAGACGTATGTACATACATTAGTATGTATGTATATATAAGATTTCAGGCACGATTCAGTACAAAGTACAAAATCCACATAGAAGGCTTTGCATTCCCCTCAAACATGAAATAGCGATTCACAAACAATGAATATCAAAATGTGACAGAATCATGTCAACGCCTGGTGGATGACCATTTCGGCTAAGTCAGCAATGAATCTCTGGTTCATAATACGAGTAGTTGCTGGAAAAATGTCTCTCTCCATTAAAGAGAATTTTATGTTGTAAGGTACTGATTCTGGGAATTCGGTATTTATATAATATGCAGAAAGTGGATGAGGTGCCCCCAACACCCGCAACAACTTTCTACATGGGATTGTTTTCAAGCGAATTAATCAACCACTTCAGTAGTCGACAAATCCATTAAAATGTCTTAATTTGCTTAAACTTCATGACAATTAATTCAATCAAATTTGAATGTAATCTGATTGTGTGGAAAAGTCTCGTGTCTGTTGCTCTAGAGTTCTAACCAATGTCTTGCAAGCAATTGTGAACCAGTCAAGAGTAAGCGATCTTCTAATTCTAATATACTTTGACCGCCGAAATGATTTTCATACATGTATTCGTCTCCAATATTTTTTCTAAATATATACGTTTCCAAATGTCGCCGGCTAAGACCTCAATCGTCAGATGTTTTACCGGGTCATCTCTTGCTGAATATACATGGTGTGATTCAGATATCAAGTCAATTCATTGTAAGCGCTTCCATTCTGGGCATAGAATCTATGTGCCTCAGAATCTAGGCCAGGAAAGTAGGCTTTTCTTTTTGCTGCAAGGAAAATCTTTAAGTCACCTAACACGAACTGAAATAAAATTCTTACATAAACTTTATACATAAATTTGTTTATTAATTTTTTTTTGTTCATTATCATAAAATAAATTCATTAAAATTATGAATTAAAAACGAGTTTCTTATAAATTAATATTCCTTAAAAATAAATATAAATTAATCATCAACTTATTAACAACGAAACGAGTTACTAAATGGTTAACTAAATGAATTAAAAAACAAAAACAATTTAAATGTAAGGACCAATATGCGGGTTTCGTTTCTTCTTGTTTTAATTTACAAGTTTTTGAAGTTTTTGTCGTACATGAGTGAATAATTTAATTCGAAAAAGTGTTTTCTTATGTTTATTGCTTAAAAAGAGTAACTTCTATTGCTTTAATTCGGATTGAAGTTTTTAGAACATTGTTGTTTTGCTTTTTAAATAAGCATTTTAGTACACAAAGCCTATCTAGAGCTAAATATTTTGTTATAGGTAAAGTAGTTTTTAATTTACAAAAAGATGTTTGTCTTCGATTTTCGAAATTAGTTTATTTTTTTTTTAAATTATTTTTGATATGTGCTTTTGTAGTAATTTCAAAATATTTTGTTTTTGTTTTAAGAGTTTAAAAAGTGAGAAGTTTTCTTTTCTTAAAAATAGCTGAAGTAGAAAGGTTAGGTTTAAGTTTTCTTTTTTTCAAAAATTAGCGAAGGATATAAGGGTTACTGTCGTTAGTCTAAAGCTTAAAAGTCATAAAGATGGTAAAGAACCCGTGATATCCGAAAAGGATTGCATTCATTGGTTAACTTAGAGAAGAAACTTCGAAACTTTCAATCTCATCGTTCCTTGTGAGTTTTAATAGTCTAAGGGCTAATGGGCGAACTTTAAAAGCCATGTGAGAGTGTTTATAGTATAATTCTTATTTTCTAGGAAGTATATTTCTATGCATAAGGTTAAAATGGTAAATTAGAGATATCCAACCTTCAGACGTATGTAGTTATATAGCGACTTGTAACCCGTTTAGAGGATTGATAATAATTTTAAATTTATACAAAAGTGGTAAATATTTAGTTCCTAATTTCCATTAATTTAATTTTTTTTAAGTACAAAAATAAATTTACATCGTTTATTTTTCTTTTTTTCTGTTGCTTATCTACAAGTTTTGTTATTTGTCTGGTGTTTTCTTGAAAAAATATTTCGTTTAAAATTTTATTTTTTTTTATATTTTAATTTTACTTTAACTTCTCTTCCCTTAAAGAAAAAAAATTCAAAATATTCTTGTTACACATCAAAAGTTTGGTTGCTTGTTATAAAGTAAAAGGATCATGGTTGTTAATATTATTTGATAAAGTATATAATTGTTAAAACTAGTATCAAAAATTACTTCGTTCATTTATCGGTTTTATTCCATGTTTAATTTTTTTTTAAATATTATTTGTTTGTTTTAAAGGCACTTTCTTACATACAAATGGAAATCATTTTGTTTTTTTTTTATAACTAAATGTGGTGGTGTTTTTCTGACTAATTTAGTTTTTAAAAAGAGTTAAGTACGTGAAATAAAAGAAAAATACTTTGAATGGGTGGAGAAAATGAGATAATTTTGTTTACACAATATGAGGGAATGTTTAACTTTGATTGGTATTTTTAAATAATACTACAAATATTGGAGTCATTCGGATATGTGGACTTAATTGGTGATAAAAGTGCAAGTCCATCCTGGCTTATATGTATCTATCGTCTTCAATAACAACTGGAAGTAAATGTTTATTCATACAAAAAATTGCACGTACATATTAAAAAAAAATGGATTTACAACAAATCAAGTTTGAAGCGTTTTAATCAAAAACCAAGGACGGAGTAGGTGTAGTTTTTTCTGGGGACCCAGACATTCATCTCTCCTTTAAACTTTCGAACTATTGCAGCCGATAGTCATTGTTGTTCGCCAAGCTGCTGAATGGTTTGTGGCAACTAGTTAGATGGACAGGACAATCAAAGTCTTTGTTGTGGTATGCCAAGAAATTTTAAGGCTGGTGAACTAGTATGACTAAGATCTTCCTAACCAACATCAAGGTGTCAATCTCCTTAGTCAGTTCTTCATCCATGCTGACACGGAAGGGAAGGCTTATCACATGTGGAAAAGTGTTCTGGCTAACACTTGATCAGGAGAGAAACCATCTTAATTATAACCAAACTCATAAAATTCCCGACATAATGGGTAGGGGTGCTGGATATTGCAATTACAGGGAGAGAATATTCTGCCTCTACATGTGCCTAATATCAAAAAGTAGTACACAGATTGAAGATGTCGACGGTGTGATCGATCCCATTTATAGATATCCTTAGTGGCAACACAATTAATCTAACCGAGAACTAATTATTCTTTTCCCAATGTTCTGATTTTCAAACCAAAATGAAGTCAATTTGACTCGTATGTCAAATCTCTGTACCCAAACAACAATTGTGGCAAGAAATTGTAGTGTTAAATCGCTGCACGCAAAAATCACGCGCGAAAAAAAGTGGTATAAGAAGCATAAAGTCGAAGAAATTGAGGAGGTGTACAGGATTTCAGTAAGTACAAAGGCCACATAAAAGGTTTTCCGTTCCCCGCAAACGTGAAACAGCGATTCACAAACAATGAATATCAGAATGAAGTCTCATGCCAACGACCTGATGGATGATCATTAAATGATATGATCATGCCCTGTACAACGTTGAGGTAGCGGAGGATAAATTTTAAAGCAAGGCACAATAGTTTTACGTACTATAAGCCGACGGTAAAACCGATATGGGCAACAGAATCGTGAAGGTAAAATCTTGCAAAAGTGTGGGTCGTGTAACGTATGGAATGTGGTGCAGGGCAGTTGAAGAAATAGAAATATGAAACTTACGTCCCTGAAGAAAATAATGTTTTTTTAACATGCACATTCAATACCTTGTGTGATGATGCAAGGTGCATTGCTCGTACAGTTTCACTTACATTGGAAGTACTATTGAGTAAAATTAGTGGGACACGAGACACTGCATTGATATGGGGAACAGACCTCAAATACAAATCTCTTTTTCTTGCACTATATTTAACGTTGTAATCCTTTAACTCCAGAACGACGAAATCGATTTTCTTACGATTCATTTTCTTACTTAAAAAATATTTTACGGAAGGTTTGCAGGTGTCATCTGTACAGACAAGCCAAGTCGGTCAGCCAATATAAAATCTGTACGCACCTAGGGGCTATAATTACATACAAAAAGCTGTAAGGAGTATTCCACTTGTTAAACAAAAGACGAGTCATTCATCTGCAAGCAGATATATTTATACCAATCAAAGAAATTATTTGCTACTTTCATTGGACTTCACACACATATACAAGGCAGTTTTATAGGAGAATAAGTGTTTGTGGTCTTGTTGTTTCTTTTAAAATGAATTTCGTTTGCACTCAATTTAAATTTCTTTTCCTAAAGCTAAAAACGTTTAGCAATCTAATGTTGCTTCTTCATCAATATATCACAGACGTACGACTCGTAGTGCACCAGAAGGAAAAAGAATTTCCATTTCCATCCCATGTCTGCAACAAATACTTGGATCTTATCACCTAAGACCCATCACAAATCACATGATCTCAGTGTAATCGACTTAATTTCGTTTCTCGAACACTTAAAAACTAGCGAGTTAGATGAATTTTTTTTCTCTGTTGGTTCACACACAAAAATATTAACTAAAACCAAATCCATGCACTCAATGCCATCAACATAATGAATTTCTATCTAAGTTACATACTACTTTCTCACCTATCATTTTGTGTTAGTTCATTTCAGTTTTAGTGAATTAGTTTTGGGTATGTCTCCCAAAAAGATCGGTTTAATCGTTCTTTCCTCTTAAGCGGTGTACATAATCACCTCGAACATCACAAAATGAATAAATAAACGGTAAAGAATACACACGGACACAACAAAACAACCCCTGGAGAGAATTGACATTCAGCTTATCCTTAGTGGTTTCCCTTTAAATATTCACAATCATATTTTGTAGCTGCGATAAGGTGGACCCGATATGTTGCGGCTCAGAGATATTACGAATTCGTAGCAGCCAATGCTGACATTCGATGCACTTTCGTTGACGTTCTTCGCGGGTTACATCAACGCCTAGGCCACTGGCTGACCAGGGGTCGATATTCTCTTGGATAATTGGCAAGAAATTGGAAAGAATCACTCGGAGGGTATCGCATGCGCGGGTGTAGTGACTGAAAAATAAAAATAAATTTTAAATCAACAATTTAAAAGAACCAACCAGACAGCCTTACAACTTATGTTGACTCTGTAAGAGTTCATAGATTTCTGGCAGGAGTAGTAAGCACAGATCTAAATTCCATGAGGAGCTGGTAAAATATTAAACAAAAGATTAATTGTTACAGTTTACAAGGTTGTGTTGTATTACTCACGTTTTCTCCAGAATAGCCCCTAAAAGATCAACAAACACCGTTCGACCGCTCATTTTTATCGCCTGCTTAAGTGCTCCCACTATGTCATGCGACCTTAAAATAGAGAGAACACTCATTAAATAATGGAACAAATAGTAATAAATGATACCCACCTTGTTGAGTTCCTTATTAATTGTAATGTCGCATGGCGGTTACTCAGCTCCTGATAGACTTGTTCATGAGATGACGCTAGCATTTGAATTTCCGAACTATCGTCTATGCGATTATTGTACATTTTTTGACCCTGTTACAAACGAAAGTGAGACGTTTATAAGCTGTTAGTTATTGAAAAGTCTACGTTGGTGTATTTAGAGCGTTTTATAAACTTGCAATCCTAAGTAACTCGACAGAGGATTGATATTCAAATGGCTTGGAAAGTCATGAACTATTATATAAAGGCAATGTGTATCAAATGTTTTTATTTATAATTCTGATACGATAGTTTATTTACATAAGGGCTTTCATGAAATAAAGTTGTGTTCATCAGAACAAGTGTATTTGATTTCTGTAATTGATATTCTTCACAACAAAGGTTATGGGCCCAGTAGCCTTGTGATATCGAAATAAATAAAGACAAACCTTCCACTCCACTCTATTGAATAGGTGGACGATAATAACTGTGACTCATAAAAACATCAAGGAAATGGTCATATTTATACGAGTAAAAAAAGTAAAACCTACTGTAATTACGACATTTCTCGTACATCTCGTCTAGAAACTCGAAAAAGCTTACTTCATAACATAACACGATAACGCCCTTTAATTGTACATAACTGCAGGAATGTCATACAGGCTCTGACAAAGCAAATATACAAAATATTACAAACCTAGATTCCCAAATTCATGATAACAAAAATAGTCGAAATTCGTTTTCGTTGAGTTTGGTTGCTAGCTTCGACAGTGAAAAGCTTTGTGAAGTGTGACGTAGGTGGACATTAAACACCTCGACTCAAGGGAGAGAAAATGTGATTTTTGATCGAGATCGACGTAAGTTTACTCCAGCCTAGTAGACTCTTAAAAAAAATATCTTGAGTAAACTTACCGGTGGCTGCGTTATGAGTTGTGGATCCGGCCGATAACTAGACGATATCTGCAAAAAAAACAAATTACATTTAATTAAATTTCCTAACCAAATGCCACTATTCCACTCACATTTGTAACATTCGTTGGTGAGTTATTCATATCCGATGTATACCCTGAAATCTTTTGTGAGTGCCTCTGCGAAGCATTTACCGCATTAGTAGGTGATCTCAGATCTAGTGATGTCTTCGACCTCGTTGGAGCTTTTGTTATAATTTGCACTGTTATATTCTTATTCTTCGCATTCTCTTTATTCAAATTAGCATCTCTCTTCACTTTAGACGATATCGTCGACGATATAGACTTTCTCATCACCATGTTATCATCAATTTTGTGCAAATCTGTTGTACTCACCGACGATACATTAGACAATTTTCGATTCTGAAAGTTAGAACTCTTACTAGAAATAGCTATCTGGCTTGTCCGCTTCTGAATGTGTGACGTTGTTTTCGGCTTAGCAGTTTTCTGTGCATTATTTATATGATTTATTGAGGCAGGCCCATCATTTTTTGGCGCATAGTCCGGCGGTTGCGCATTATTCACAGGGAAATCCTCAACCAACTCGCTGCCATTATAGTTGGATATTATTGGCGGATTACTATCGTTCAGGTTGTATTCAATTTCATTAGCAAATGTGTCTACTATTCGATTGAATTTATAAACATCTCGTTCGCCGGGCATTTTCAGAGAACTCGGTCCATCAAAGCCTCCGCTACTATAACTTGTTGTGCCAGACGAAAGCGATGGAAAAATGTACGGGTTGATTTTTTTCGAGGGCCCATACAAATCAAAATGTACACTAAGCCCATTCGAATTAGGAGCACCTTGTGTATCCTCCATATCGTCTACTAGCTCTAAACTTAGATTTGGTGAAGATTGACCGTCCAAACTTGGACTACGCTCTTCATTCTCTTCGACGAGGCGGCCTTGTTTAGGACCTCCTATGGATAGTCGTAACTTTTGATGGCCACGTGAGAAACTTTTGCGTGTTGTCTGATTGTGACTGAACGGAGCATTTGATGGATTGTAGAATGGAATCACACGATCGATGCTTAGGGCATGAATCGCGACATATTCCTTTTCATGTGAACCGCAAATCTATAATCAGTCATAAATGAAATTCCAATATTCATTCATCAAAAGACTTTTATTTAACTTACCAACTTCTTATTAACTATTTTCATATCACCCAGCGCACTCCATGCGGATTCAATGTGGTCGAATTCTCGGTCGGGCTCCCAACCAATGACAGAAATCCCCGCTGTCGTACCTACAAAGAGGCACTCACCATTTTCACTGCAAAAAGAATAATGAAAGTTAACTAAAGCGCCAAAGGACTATGACTTTGCTTACCTAAACGTAATGCATTTAATTGGATGGCCACTGAATGGACTGGATGTGTCCGTTTTTGAGATGCGAACTTTACTCTCCAGATCGTAGATGTACACACTACCATCAATTCGGCCCACAGCCAGTAGGAACTCAAACGGATGGAATTGTATACAGGTGATCGCTGGAGCTTTCTCTGTGAAATCCATAATCAGTTTACTCTTGCGGATGTCCCAGATGATAACGGATCCTTCTGTGCCAGCAGATGCTATCCATAAACCATCCGGGGAAAACTTCACGGAATTCACGTGAGCTATATGACCGCGGTAAATTTTAATACATTTGTTTTGATTGCGAACGTCCCATAACCTGAAAGAAAAGTTACAAAAAGGTGTAAATTGGGCAAGACTATATAAATATCATATATGCCAGAAAGAAATATATATAAAACAGGTGTAGACCGATTTTTATATTTAGTGCACAGACAACAGTTTGGAGTATAAAAATCAGAAAACTCAATTCTCAATGGAAATAAGAAGATTCTGATCAACCTTTTACAGTCCACTCAGCAAGAGAAATATTAGTTAATCAAGTGATAAAGAAAATTCGGTAGAAAATCCTGGAGAAATGTTAATAGAGAAACTGTATTCAAATTTGATTAACAAATAAAAAAGGACAACTTTTCCAGTCTACGATTGTCTTCGAATGAAGCAGCATGACAAAAAATCACCGAAAATGAACTTCATGTTTTATTGGTCACATAATTTCATTTTCCACGCTGTAAGCCGTAGGTGAGTCGAGCTAACTTCCAACAAAAAATAACACAACAGAACGCAGAGGGCTGACCTTGTTGTTTTCTCACCCATGAAAGGGTTCTAAAATTAATAAAAATAAGCGTTTGTCAGACATTCGAGAAGAGATGGGACCGTTTTTTACTAGGGTCCAAAAATTTACACTTTCTCAGTAGTCTAATATAATAGTTAGAGTGTTCAGTTTACACGACACCAAATAAACGATTTCCAACAAATCGACTGAGCAGCACTTCGTAATACGATGTTGATAAGTAGCAGTTAACTCACAACACAGATGGTTAAACCACCAACCAAATCAATGAGACCCCAACCGTTGCGAGACGCCTGGAGTAGCCAGAGAATACAGAGAACACCCAAAAGAGAGGCTCCCCGTTGTGCACCAACCATCCACATATGCCAATATTCATTGTTGATATTGGCTCCACATCAAAGAGATTGCCGAAATCACTGTACGAAATCAACCACAAAAAAATGTCCACGGTAAGATGATGGATACGAACACCGGAAAAAGGTGACAAATATGCAGATCATAAGAGACTATACAGCTCAATCATGAATACAAATTCCGGGGGAAATTCTTCACTTTTCCCTGTGGAAATTTTTCAATTTAAAGTCCCTGACTTATAAAACAGCTATGGTTCTTTCGGTTATGGTTAAGTCTAATTTAAAAAACTTCAACCTACAAGGGAAGGATAGTGTGCGATAAAATCCCACACAGACGGATTGTACCTTCTCAGCATGTTGTGCAGATTAGTTTTAAGTGCTGTGTCATCTCCACTGTTTGTGAAATTTTCATTTTGTTTATCATTCATACAAATAAAACATTTCATATCAAAAAGGAATACATACGGGAATACCGTTTGTTGTACAGTCTATCAAAACAAGAATCAAAACCGAAAGCTTACATTTTTTAAACTTTGACATTATAAACGTTGAATGAACCCCCTAAAACTATTAAAGATTACTAATAGCTGCATACACAGCTACGTGTACAAAATTGTAAACCAAAATAAACAAAATTCAATTTATTATGCAAATTGCATACCAATCACCGGCATAACAAATGAGCTAGCCGAACCACAATAAATTCTCTCCCACATTTGCATTTAACCACCTCCCAATATCGTAACACAACGTAGACTTACAGTTTGAAAGTCATTGCTGTAAAACAGTTTGATATTCTTCCAATCTGCTATGGCAACAAAACGTCAATAATATGTCAAAAGGCAAGTTGAACGAATGAGAAATCTTGTCGCTCGTATTAGAATCCATTCCTAAGAAGTTATCAAGGATTAAAAAAGTGCACTCTGATCCAACAATACAAAGGTTGGACAGAATTCTATTAAATCCTATCACAAAAGTCAGGTATTAGGTAAGAAAAGAAAGTGAAATATCATTCTCCCCTCCACCATGTCATTAAGAAACACCACAAGTGCAAAGTTCAGTGGAAGCGATTAAAATCAGAATTACTTCATTTGTTTATCTCGCACCCCTCTTATATGCTATAATTATATTTATCAATTTGCAATTCAGACCTTCAAACCTTTCCAACACTCCATGATGATAATTAAAAAACTTTTTGTCTCCTATTTTCAGTTGTTGTTTGTCGTTCACCAATTGACTACCTATCATCGCAGTTGAGAGAGAATACACAGACTTGAGAATGTCTTCCGGTGAAGTTTTACGTTACGATGGAAAAGTCGCCATTATTACCGGCGCTGGTGCCGGTTTAGGACGGGAATACGCATTGCTCTTTGGCTCACGCGGTGCCAAAGTTGTGGTCAATGACCTGGGCGGTGGTTTTCATGGAGAGGGAGCTTCGCAACGTGCCGCCGATGTTGTAGTTAATGAAATTCGTGCACTTGGTGGTACCGCTGTAGCTGATTACAATTCCGTCGTCGATGGGGATAAGGTCATCGAGACAGCCATCAAGAACTTTGGAAGAGTTGATATTTTGGTGAATAATGCAGGTATTTTGCGTGACAAAAGCATTGCCAACACCTCCGATCAAGACTGGAATCTGGTGCACGATGTTCATTTGAAAGGAAGTTTCATGACTACCCGTGCTGCATGGCCTTATTTCAAGAAACAGGGCTATGGACGCATCATTATGACTTCGAGTAATTCGGGCGTCTATGGTAACTTTGGCCAGGCGAACTACAGTGCCGCAAAGTTGGGATTGGTCGGCTTGGCCAACACGGTCGCTATCGAGGGAAATAAGTACAATGTCTTCTGTAACGTAATTGTACCTACAGCTGCCTCCAGGATGACTGAAGGAATTCTACCCGATTTGATGTTCCAAGAATTGAAGCCGCAGTTGATTGCCCCTGTTGTGGCATACCTTTGCCATGAATCGTGTGAGGATAATGGAGCTATCATTGAAAGTGCAGCTGGATGGGCTACAAAGATCCAGACTGTACGTGGCAGGGGAGCTGTTCTTCGCACCTCGTTAGACACAAAAGTCATCACTCCTGAGTATGTGAAGAGCGTATGGAGCAAGATAACTGATATGTCGGAGGCAAGGCATTTTAACCATATGGCAGAGGCCAGCGGTTATCTCATGCAAGTCCTGGAAAATCTAAAAGAGGGCCGTGTCGGCCTCGAAGACACCTTTAACTTCGCATCGAAGGATTTGATTCTCTACGCTTTGGGAGTTGGAGCTTCTATTAAAAACCCAAATGACCTGAGATTTCTCTACGAAAACGACCCAGCCTTCAGTCCTCTGCCGACATTCTTCGTCATGCCCGGCTTGCTGCTCACTATAACAACAAATCTGGTAGCATCTGCTCTACCTAACAGCAAAGTTGATTTTTCAAACATCCTCCACGGAGAGCAGTACATTGAGATCGTTGATGATCTTCCAACAGCTGGCAAGCTCACGACCTACGGAAAAGTATTCGATGTCATGGACAAGGGTTCTGGGGCTGTTGTTGTAACCAATTGCGATTCTTACAATGAGAACGGAAATTTGCTGGTCAAGAACCAAAGTGCAATATTCATCGTGGGCGCCGGAAAATTCGGCGGAAAGAAGCAACCAATCGAAGGAGTTGTTCCCACAATCCCACCTCCTAAACGCTCCCCTGATTCTGCTATACAATATAAGACCAGCGAGGATCAGGCAGCCCTCTATCGTCTATCGGGAGATCTAAATCCAATTCACGTCGATCCAAATTTCGCAGCTATTGCTGGTTTCAAGACACCAATTCTACACGGACTCTGTTCATTTGGATATTCGGTTAGGGCTGTTCTGGACAAGTACGCCGATAATGACTCGTCACTCTTCAAGGCCGTCAAGGCAAGGTTTGCCAGCCCTGTACTACCAGGACAGACTTTGAAGGTGGACATGTGGAAGGAGGGGAAACGTGTATATTTCCGTACATCTATTGTCGAGACTGGAAAGGATGTAATTACTGGGGCCTACGTCGACCTCAAGAGCACTCCTGCAAAATTGTAAGCTTGTTACGTTCCGGAGAAGATATTTTTTTTTACATATTTTGGGATAGTTAATGGGGTTTATACTGTTTATTGTTATTTTTCTGTATTCCTTATCGCACGTATTAATAAAGGAGAACTATTTTTTTAATACTCTACCACTTGGTGTCTTTATCTTATCGAAAGTGGCTTGATAATGGATTAGATTCGAAAGAAACAGCGACGACTTTATCGCTTAAGTTGATCAAAAAGCGAAAGTTTATTTTTCGCATCAAGAGTTATTTATGCAAACAGTTAGTAAAATCTGCGAGGTGTGATAAATAATATAACTTCGAGCTGAACTTTGGTTGGGAAAACATTGTCTTTGTGTGGAATGCAGTTATTTTTTTATTAACTAATTATACTTTCAAATTAGATAAATAAAAACTAAGCACGTCACGAGTTAGTAATTGCGATTTTGCAGTTTTTCTGCTCCATTAGGTGCAACATCGTTTCAAAATTTGGTTATTTTTTAGAATCATACGCAACGCGGTGTAGAAGGAAGTATTTATTGCTCTATTTGGCTTTGAATACAGAGCCATAACTTTATTAACCGTGAAAAAATGTATTACTTTTACTAATTTATTCATTAATAGGGTGATTCATGGGAGCTTAAAGATAAACGATTTAAAAGAAGCACGCAATATGGAGACATACTCATGCAGCTGTCAGGGTTTGATTTATAGATCGGCTGTCTACAATAGCTTTGTAGAGTAGGGGAAATTCAATGAATTTAACGGCCCACCTCACAAGATATTGAGTAAGATGATAAAAGTTCGCTTCTTCCATCGAACATGAACTTGTTTTGGATGTATAACCTCAATAACGTGATATAGTGGTTAAACTGGTAGTGGTGTTTCATATCTAAAGTGCTGGTAGAAAATGGGTATGCAGGACAAGGGGTAGAAGACGTATTTTTATGATCTCTTAAATTAGATGAGAAAGTGACAAATATTATTATATTTTGTCATCACTTCAGCTGCTAGCCATAGCGCAGATCTACATAAAAAACCGCAAGGAACAAGTCTCCATCGCAGAAAGTGAGTTCTGATAATTCACGGGGCAAAACGCGTTACAGTATAAAATGCAATATCATTTGTTTTTTCGTACAATCTTTAATTTTATCACTTCAGAGGCTTAAGCATATTGTTTGCATATTTTTTTATAAAATAAAAGATAAACCAAATCCCAGAGCACTCAGACTCATCTCGATCCATCGTTCTACCAGGCGAAAACCCCTTTTTAGTGTAGTGGTTAGAAAAATGAGATTTCATTTATTTATCTTTTATGTTCGGTGTCTGCGGTTGCTTTTCTCCGGTGGCCCGCGTCACAAGCAAACGCACTATTACACTACACCCACAAATGCGGTTAAACGCAGTTGTTATTCTATACGTTATATTTGGTGGCATCGTCGTAGCGATTCTCAAGTAACTGAGAGATCTGGGTCCTTTTCTGGGACGTTAAGAAACAATGCAAAACAGTGAAATTGTGAATTTCACTTGCAGTGGTCGAAAAGAAAAAAATAATTCAATCATGAAACAACACTCGAAAAAAAGGACAGACCTCAGCAAATCTTTTACGGACAACCATTTACGTATTCTAAAGTGGAACACTCGTATCATGAGTAAACCGTGTGCAACAGATCGATTAGTGGATTATGAGCTTGTAAGCAAATGAGTGATGACGTTGTACAATAACAACTTTATTCGGAAAGACCATCAGAAAATATAGTTTGCTCACATGATCTCCTAATTTTGCCTGATCGAGTTTGCATTAGGATGAAACACCGTAGTATGCACTCATATTACGAGTTTCCTTCATTAAATTTGTAAAATCACATGCCATCTGCCTGGAACTTGTATCCATTCTGACCAATTGTTTAGAGGCAGAAACTGCATAATGAAGTTTAGTTTTCCCTTGGGATATATATTACTATAGAAAAACGGAAGCGAATAGCACATCTGTTTATTAATTATCATTACTACAATACCCGCTTTTGATGGTAATAATTAACATCGCAACATGCATTGCATGGAAATAAATATTCCATCATGAAATTTATTAAAAAACAAGGCTTAGTTCAAATGATGTCCCAGCCTTACAGATCCTTCTTTCCAAAAATTGCCCTTTCAAAAGCTCCTAACAAAACTAAGCGTTTAAGTCTTTAAAACTGATCTTCATAGAGCAGTGAATTTTCACATGTATGGTTTTGGTGTCTGCCTATGAGTGCTTAATTTATTCGCCTGAATAGAAGACAGTTCTTGCTCGGAGGTTTTACAGGTCTTGGGTAATATGCCTATTAACCTGTGAAGTTAGCTAACTCCAGTCTTTAGAACTTACACTTCTAAGGTAATAAACATCTCAAAAGCTGTCAAATATTTGTAGACGTACATATGTTTAACTAGAAGCCTCCTTTTGAATTCATACCAAAAAAAAATAAAAAATCATAGGCAAGGGTGAACATCCCAAAACGACGATGTATCACTTGTATTGTGGCTTAGAAAAGATCAAATGTACACGAATTAATTACAACGAATTTTAAGAAAAAACTATCTTGTACGTGTATAACAATCTCTCATCTCTCCAGGATCAACGGAAAACAACGTAAGACTTATCACGGAAAATGGGAAAATAACCTCAAATTTCTTAAAAAAACGTTTATTCTATGATTGACTCAACCTTTATCGAAATCCAATATAGAAACTTGAAAATTTGTACAGAATTAATATTTGTAGCATGGACAAAGCATTAACCATATTCTTCTGGGTTAAAACAATGAGCGTCAAAATGGGTGAGCCAAATTGCATTGTATCCAGTGATACGGCCAAAAAAGTACGGAGATTGTGACGACCATGTTTTCTAGAAAACCTTTCGGAAAACTCGTGTTCTTGAAATTATTTTCTTATTACAGAAGGAATGGCGCAGTAGGCTCTTTGTTTTGCTATTTTTATGATTCCTTCGATGAGAAACAAATCCCTCCACTTGCACAAAAGCATCCCCAGACCATCTCCTCTAAAACGTATTCTTATTGTGGTGAGAGATACAGCCATTTCTGGTGACGTCTTTTATCTACTTCGTTTGCTCGTTGTTGTGAAGCCGATCTTAGTGTTCAGTTGTAGTTTTTGGCCTTCCTAAATTTGAACCAGCTTGATGACTCCCGATCTGAGTGCGTCGTTGAATTGTGCGATTAACACGTATTTTTGATATATTTGTTTTGATTTTTCTTTATTATGGAGAATAAAGATTGCGGATGGTGTCATACAACGGATTTCGTGGAAAGTTTCCAATACCATCATGCTTTACGCAAGCAACAGAAATGTATGTAAGACTAAATGTATTACCCAGGTGAACGTACAAAATATTTGATTTGCAGAGAAATGCCTTAAAATTTTAGTTTGACCAACCTTCTACTTTGGAGTTGTCTCGAAACTACCTTAGCACTTAGATTGCTTTAACATAAAGCAATTCAAATAGGTTAGGCTAGATGGCTGCCTAAACCAAGTCAAGGGCACACTTAGACCAAAGGGTAGGTCTACTATGAAACCATTCATGAGGAAAATCTAAATTACTGGCACTTGCAACTATTTGTCATAAATTTCTCTTTGATGAGATTGGAATGGGTGCCTTATGACCATTGGATTTCTAAAAAATAAAAAAACTACTAGGACGAGGTAGCCGATACTGCTTCCTAATGCTTACAGCCAATTGGATTCGAAAACAAATATGCTGATCTTGTATACGTCAATACCTGACAAAGCTGTTGAAGAAGGCCAGTTGCACAGAAACTTAGTAACTGTTTTATCGTCTTTCTCCTCCTTACAGTTTATGCAGAAAGCATTGAAGATGGCTCCCATTCTTGCATGTTTCCCTTCAATCAAGGCCACGTGGAGGATTTAATTGTATAACGTATGCTTTCCTGCTTTGATGTTTTAAGGTTCAGGCTTGTCTGAATCTGTCTGGAATGTAGACAGATTTTGATATTATTTCCTCTGAGATTGGTATTTTTTCAATGTTCATGTGGAATTTATGAATATCAATAGGAAAAAAAAGATCCCCACTGGTACAATTCTTTTGCCAGGTAACAATTGCCACAATCGTGCGATTTAACTTGTTTGGTTAGTTGATTGGCTGTCCCCGCTCAGCATGGACACACCCAAACCAAAAGGGGTCCATTGTGGTAGCACTATGGAGAAAGACTGGACTACAGGCACCTACAAGGAGACTTCCCAGGAGAATGGGACAGGAGGCAGGGCATGCGGTTTTATGTGTGAACCCATGCCGAAAAGTTATGAATCGTCGTTTAGGCATTAAACCAGTTTGACCCAGCTTTTTATTTTGCTAAAATCAAGTGTAACTAGATCGTTAAGATCTTCGAAGAAGTATTCCCCTAGGATTTTCCACTCAAGCCGATAGGGCAGTACAGATACACAGAAGATGTGTCATGGTTTCCACCTCTTCCTCGTCTCTACAGCTTCTACAGAAATCGTTGAAGGGAGCACCAAGTCTTCTGGCATGTCTGCTTACCAGACGATACCCCGTGAGGGCCCCAACTATCTTTCTTAGATTTGTCCTATTAATGGAAATAAGTTTACTACGGTTTTACTACAATCCAGCTCTGGCTAGATTTGTTTGGAAGAGAGGCATGTACTGATATTGTTCCACTTACTGTTTGCCATACTAATGGTTGCGGTATCTAATTGGAATTTTATCGACTTCGGTGCTGATGGTTTCCTTCTATTGTCAGGAAGATCTGCACCCGGTCTGCACCCTCAGCTTAGCTACCTCGTCCGCTTTGCAATTGCCTGGAATATCTCTGTAGCCTGGAACCAAGCACAGGGATACGTCGCACCTGACTGCGCGCGGCATTGCTTTACCAACTTGAATCGAATTATTGGCGATTCCAAGGCTTTTATCGCAGCTTGACTATCAATGTAGAGAACAATAGCGCTGAACTCTATCGATTTAATGGAAAGCCAAGTAGCGGCTTCACGGACTGCTATGACTTCTGCTTGAAATACACTACAGTAGTGCAGTAGTCGTGTGGTGATACACATATACAGTGCACTAGAGTAAACTCCTGCACCTGTCCCAGACGCTGCCTTGGATCCGTCTGTGTAAAATTCTATCGAAGATTTGTTTCTCCCGATTCCCAAACACTTCTGCTAGGAATCCTGGTATTGTACTTGACGTTAAAGTCCAAATAGGGGACAATACAGTCCGAATAACTAGAAATAGTGTTGTGGCCGTTTAGGGTGCTTGCGTGGCCCATATTTCCACGAGTCAGTTGCGAGAATTCTCTAAGCCGTAATGCTGCTTTGCTTTGGCCGCCATCAGCTTCCCAAAGATATCAACGGGAAGAAGATGGAGCATAGTTTCTAGTACAGCTGCAGCAGTGGTTCTAAGGGCGCCCGCTACACAGAAGCAGGATAGCCTTTGAACCCTCTTAAGTATTGCAATTTGTTGCTTTGTGCCGTCGACCAGACTTGTACTTCGTACATAAGGATGGGTCTGACGACTGTCGTATATATCCAGTGAACAATCCGGGGCTGGAGACCCCAGTTTGGGGCTATAGCCTTCTTACATGAATAGAGGGCAATCGAGGCCTTCCTAGCACGGTCTGGAATGTTCAGTTTAACTTTCTTTGCCTTTTTTTTTAGGCTACGATAAATCTGAAATCTTGTCCGGCTTAGCGGAGGAGTCATCCAAAATTGGGTTTCTTAAATCGTGAACGTAGCCGCGGAGACCATGTGATTATTTTTAAAACACAGGTAATGAAATTAAATGTACTTTAATTCGCAGTAAAGATTTAGGCCAAACCTTACATACAGCTCTTAGTATTCAATTTTAAAGATTCCAATTGATTCCAGACGTGGAGTTTAATATTTCTTGTCTAATACCGTCAGACTAAATCTCTCCGTCACCTTCTAACAGGTGTATAAGACACACAGACTGGCTCTGTCCTGTATAGGTGTACATACAATTTCAAACATTTTTTGTAAGATTTTTCCCAGACATTTGGCATGGTTTGCAAGCCGCAACACCTTCCCTTTAAGTTTTGATGGAGCAACATATGGTACTCTGTACTTTTTTGTGAATACCACTAAACAAATAAGTACCAATGTCTATGGTGGTCCGCAACTTTTGGCTTTCGGTGTAGATATTCAATTACAAAGTGGATACCACTGTACATATGTCTCACACTCAATTACTTTTAAGCCTTCAGTCTGCGGCCTGATATCTTCTTTCCACACTTTCTACTAAGACCGGAATACCAACAAATCTTTGTTCCCACCTTTTAGTTTTGGCCGATTATTATCTGCCACTTCTCCACGCTTGATTATAACAAATTGATCGAACTCTTAGATCTGCACATAACTTATCATTTCGATGATTTTCCCCTTTTATAGTTCTGTTCTGGTTATTTATTGACTAGAGTTCGATGTAACTAGGTTACGTTACATCTTCATAGGTTACAAATTATGGACTGAAATTAATATACACGTTACGGTACACGACGTGTATACAAATGAATGATTTTTGTTTATTGCCTGTCTATCGAAAAAAGACACTATTGCTGCCTGCAGACCTGGGTAATATTTTAAAATCGAATTCAACGCATTCATAAAAAAAAATTCATTTAAAAAAATGGTTCAACCAAGTGGTAACGATGATAAATCGAAGGTCATTATCAATTCAAGGCAATTAACATATTGAACCACATTTGCCTAAATTACTCGGCCTTTGAACTTTTCACGGCTACATAGTAGGCTTTCTCCCCCCTTTTTGAATCCGACGCTCTTAACCTGTAGACCTACATTTTTTTGGCCAGTAAAACAAAAAAAAATAGCACTTGTCTGTTGGATTACGATCAGTAAAACTCTAAAACAAGTTCCCAGTCTAAGTACAATTGAAATGAAAAGCTCTTTCGTTATGTTTTTGCTGCGTCTTCGCCTTTCTAAAAAGAAACAGAAAAAAAGACCATGTCGATAGATACGAGTAGCATGTGCAAATTTTTTTTTTATCGCACACCATGCCCATGTTTGCCTGGCCATGAAGTTGGCCAACTCGCACATAGCAGACCCGCATTAACGATTAACAAACGACAATTATCAGCCGCGAAATAAAATGAAAAACAATTGCACGAAGGCACAAAAGCAAAAAGAAATGTGAATCACGAAAGATAGCCTGAAGAGAAATAACGCTCAACCTCTATGAGTACCTTACCTACACATCCTACACTAACTCGGGTAATGGCAAAACAGATCTTTCCCAAGTTGACCATATTTACGTTGAAATTGGACACAAAGCCGCTCCTCTATCCCGCGCCATTTATCTGACGGAACAAAGTCATCATTAGTGTTTCTTGTTCTTGTGCTCAAACGGGATATGTAATGATGATGGAGAGGTTCTTGATCTGCCTCCGGTTGATCTGTGGCATTTTTTTCGTTTATGAAGCCCGAGAACTAGTTCGGTAGACAGATTAGACGAGGCAAACAATTTGTTGGGGGGATGCCTGGGAGACATCTGTTGTTAGATGAGAAACAAAGTGCGCACTGCAACATTTATAAAACGTAGGCAGAGATATGATTACACATTGGAAGCCACTATATGGTTGGGCTGGGCAGGTAAGAAAAGCTGATGAATACGACGTAAACAGGCAAAACAGAGGCAAACAGTGACATAACGAACGAAAATAATTGCGAATTCTTAATAAATGATCCGATAAAGTGAGTGCTACTGCTTTGGTGGCACACTCGCGGGTAAGGTGACATTTTTGCTACGCATTGCGTTCGCATTGTTTATTTTTGCTAATTGAGGGTACTTTTAAAAATGTCGCTGACAAGTGCAATTATTTTAATGACTTCAAGTGGAAAATTTTAATAGCACTTGAACCTAAATTCAATGACAAACAAATGGGGGAAAAATAGTTACGGACAGGACCGATAAGTTCTTGATGATCGTTGAGTGCTATGCTCATGCACAGTTTTTCTCTTGTTTACACAGGTTACAAAAATTCTTTCAGCTGAGGTACATACATATATATGTACAAATATACATCTGAAGAGCATCTGTGTCTATTTTGAATCTATTAATTCTGAGTAAGCATACTCTTTAGTCCCTTAGGGGGTTCAGATATCTTCTCGGAAACTCTGAAAATTTAAGCTGCTTAGAGTACCAAGAAAGGAGAGGATTCAGCTATAAGTTATATGTTATTTACGGCCACATCAGGCAGAAAAGCGTACAAATACAGCTTCTGGAAAGCAAAGCCTATTGGCACCAGTGCACCAGCCCGAAGAGCTTTTCAGTTCACGCCGGTGTGACATCGCAGTAGAAGACTACACCACCTTTAGTTGTAAAGAAACATTAACCAACTTGGTGTGCAAAATTGTATACAGCTAGTCAAAGTCGAGCTGCCAGGAGAGTTTCGGCCCTAGTCCATTCCGAACAGTAGGGCTTAGAAAATTTAGAAAAAATATCCCAAGATTCATACGTCAGTCCCCATTTGTCCCTATTTATTTCCCTTTCCCCCTCTCTCTGATTTGATTCTAACCCATATTTTATTTTCACAATCTTTTCCTGTGAGAGGTAAGGCAATAACACTGCTGCTTCTTGATTCTACTCCTGAATTGTTGAAGATTAGAATTATCTGAAAATACAAGAAGGTGGGTCAATAAGTCCCTGAAACTTTAAACAGATGGCGTTGCCACTTCAATTTTGCTTGTCAAGAAGCATCTTTCAAAAGAACGCACTCAAATTTTCAGGCAGATCTGTCAAATAATTTTATTGCGATAGCCATTTAAAACACACGCCTACGAGAATTTTCGTAAAAGTTCTCTTCCACCAGGGCAACGCACCGACGCACAAGTCCGCAGTCGCAATGACGAAATTGCATTAATTAGGTTACGAATTGCTCCTGCAACCAGCATATCCTCCATATTTCGCCCCCTGTGATTATTTCCTGTTTCCAAATATGAATAAATGGCTCGACGGTAAGAGACTTGAGTCGAATGAAGAGGTCATCGATGAAACAAACGCCTATTTTGAAGGTCTCGAGAAATCGTATTATTTGGAGAGCATCATCGAGCTAAAGGGAGATTATGTTGAAAAATAAAACGTTTTTTTGCCGAAAAGAGTGTTCCTTATTTCAATTTTCAGCGACTTATTGACCCATCGTATCTCGCAAATAAAAGATTAGGGAAATTTGTTTTACGTATTGAGGTCAAAAACGCATTTGCAATTCAGATCTTTGCAAACTCATGTATTCAAAGCTAAATAGTCAGTCTATTTCGGATAGAAAGTCAAGATAAACAAGCATAATTCAGTTTTAAAAAAGACAAAGACCTGCCGAAGATAACAAACAAATCGATTTTCAAAACATTCAATGTAATAAAGTCCAGATTATGAGCGCAGCATTGGTGTTATCATTCCACGTGCATTTACGAAGGGCAGTTAAAACAAAAAACAATAAACTTTTGGGCGCAATGGTTTCTTAAAGACTTGATTTTTTCATGACTTGAATTCACTACAAGCCGATCTACTTTGAAGTCAACGCAGTAACAAGCCACTGAATAAATTTCTTACGCGAAGGTCATTGCCATCAACAGATGAATGGTTCATATCATTTTAAGTTCGTATTGTTTTCAAATTATTTTGTCTTATGCTATCGGGTTTTTTTTTTGTTTTTGTTCTGGGACTACTTCTTATTCTTACGAAGAGGCATTTATTGTCTCAATTCAATCAGGCCACAAAGCAGAGGTTTTTTCGGCTTTTCATGGGTATATACGTATGAATGTACATTTACTTTATTTCTTTTAAACACATTTGGGCTGACAATTCTTACCATTATTGTTTGTGTATTCTTTAAGTTGGCTAGCAGTTGTATTACAAAACAAAACATATTCTGGCAAGCGTATTATATCCAAAATTTGGGAACTGAGATTTCATTAGGTTGTCATGCCCGAGGAGCATTGACTTTCTCTGTCTCTCTTTCTTTATAAGTTCCGAATTTTAAGGGACAACTCTACGAAAAACAACATTGCAGAAACTGATCGAGTTTTGGAAAGGACACCCGAGCAATCCCTTTCTAACGTCTAATGAATTATATGAGAGAGTCTCACTGATACAATTATAGGAGATAACAATTCTGAATAAAACGATCCCCAGTAGCCTGTTTTTGTTACTTACTTACTTAGGTGGTGCTACAGTTCGGGGTGAACATGGACTTCAACCCTTCAACCAACATGCCTCTCCAATAAGTTGGATCTTTGAAGACTTTTTTGATTTAGCCGATATCGCTGTACAGCTCGTTTAGTTCGTCGTTGAATCTTTTCCTCCAAAGCCCATCAACACGAACGGCATTGAATGTCCTAAACAATTTTCGCTAAAAATTACCTAGGATATCTTCATCCGTCTTCGATAAAGTCTATGTTTCCACGCGTAAAGCAAGGCTGGATTGATAAAGGCTTTATATAGAGTCTCCTTACTTAGTTGTTCGAGACAGAGCTTTAATACTCAATTTGATCACTGTGACATTAGCTGTTAAAACAATATGGCACGCAATAAAGACCAAAAGATAAATACAAAATTCCCAAAAATTTGTAGTGAGATACAATTGTTTAGTCTTGAAATTCAATATTTTCTTATTTAAGTGCTGTTTTTTTTCTTGACTTGCTACTATAAAACTTTATGAAGCATTAAAAAAAATAACATAAAAACGTCAAATCTTCATACTTATGTAGGTCACAAAGTAAAGCGAGTTTATTCGTATTGTAAAGACTTGAAGATGTATGCAATTATTCCTTTTATGAATTAAAAATTGAGAAAGAAATTCTGATAAACAGCTGCACTTTGAATTTGCGGTCAAGGAAAGCGATCCGAGCAATTAAACATAACATTTCCCCCGATTGAAAAATCTGTGGGAGCTTTCCCATTGCCATATCAGCTACTTATTAGCGACGATGTACGCAAAAATAACGCAAGTGCAACTACTTGTTTTTTCTTGATGCTACATTGTGCTCTTTGAGAAAATTATCTTTTCAGAGGGAAGATTGTATGAAAAGTTTTAAGCACTTGTAAACAACCAACTCACCATAAAAATATTTCTGAATGTCGTAATATTTTTATTTTTAGATTACTATTGATTTAATGCCGAGTTTCAGACGTGTACGACTTTAGCAAATAATCAAAAACTTCCCTAAAGTATTTGCGTCAACAATTTGATGCATCAGGTAAACTACAAAATTGACAAGTTTAAGAAGGTAGGTACTTCAGCTATTTGGTTCTAAACTTTCTTTTTGCACCTTCTGGAGCTCAGGATACCAGCGTAACTGATATATGTAGTAGTCCCGCTAGGAAGTGTATGACGCAATAGGCAGTTTGAAAGTAGTCACTTAGAAGCACATCGGATTTTAGCAAGGAAAAGCGTTACCATGTGATATCTTCAATCTTGACTGGAATAGATCGAAAATATCTTCAACAAAACCTCCCAGCTTCTGAAATACACCACCGCTGACACCACCGACACGCTGATCGCTCCCAATGTGCTGTGGTAGGAGTTTTCACGAAAATTTATAAACAAAAAAGCAGCGGGTGCTTCTTCGGTGTGGCGAAAAAAATTGAGTTCAAATTTCTTACTATCGATTGCTGGACGATTAACGGAGGAAATATTGTTCACTTTTAAACAAAAGATATTTTACCGAATATTTGTTTTTTTATACGAGGAAAATAACATAGAACTAGGAACTTTAAGAGCCGTAAATATAGTCCCCAAAGTGTCAAGATATGTACGTTGCCTGCAATAGCTTGGCAACATCGAGCATATGAAAAACAGCTATCTAGCCAAGAGCATATTGAAAACAATAAAGACCGTATTTCGATTTCAGAGACCAAGCAATCATGGATGTTAGTGAATTTGGGCTTAACAATTAACGAGGATGGAATGCAACCTTGTCTCAAATACTCCTCACATGTAGGGAGTACGTTAAGTAAATAAAGTAACTTAACCAGTCACAACACTAGAAATATTTAAATTAGTTTGGCTTTACGAAAAAACAAAGCCAAACGTCAACAAAAATGCAGGTGTACCAACTCCCACGAATGAAACAAACGAATGCTCATTCGTACCAACAGTCGAACTCGAACATGTATCGAGACTTAAATTCAGTTGGAAATTATTGGCAGTGGATTCTTAGAATTGTTTTACATGTAAAGTTACACTTTACTTCACCGCGTATCCAATAAAACACAGGCACCTACAGAAAAAACAGCCCATTTTAGATATATTCGTGTGTAAGTTTTCCTGTTTTATTTTTTTATTAGCAGACAGAAAAAATATGAGTCAGTGTTCGATGCCTAATTTTACCGATACCACGAGAAAATACCCAAAACATCCGACTATACCTCGGCGATATGCTTTTAAAGATGAACGGAGATTTGTTTTGCTTACAAGCAAACCACAGTCAGGACTTACCCGTTAATTTTCTGATTTAAAACAATCGTCAGTTCTCTTTTGGTATTGTTAAGAGTATCTATCTTATTTTCTCACACACCCAAGTCACGGATGGCACTGTATGAAAGCAAGCCATTAAAATTAAAAAATTGTGTATGTGCCTATATAATTTAAACTCATTTCACCCTTCTCTCTCACCTCTTTTACAAAAAACACAAGACAAAGTTGCAAGAGGAAATGCTGTCCAAACATACATATGTACATACCTACGAAGCAAACAGTGAGTTATGTACATGTGTACCAACACTTTTACCATTTGGCAATGCTGCTCCCAGAAACCCACCCATTCTGATAGTAAAGTTTTGCAAGCACTGTTTTAATACCTATTGAAGCAAAATAACGAATTTTAATTCTCAATGAATTGGAAAATAAAAAAAATACTAATAATAAAAAATATCAATCTGTGCGCCATGTAGCTTATACCAATTCCACAATAGGTCGGTCACAGCCATAAAAATCTTACTACACACATAATAAGCAAACGCCATACGAAGGCATATAGATCCACCCACACCCATCAGCGTCAGGTAAATTATATCTTATCTCCACTGTGACGACTCATAACTTATCCCCTCACTTTTCGAACGATAATATCTGCGGAAGCATTACTCTATAATCGCACGGGTCTGCTTTTAACGTCAAATAATTATAAAACACAATAAACCGCAAGCAAATTGATAAAAATACGTACTCTCATCGATTCGGATATTGAATTTCCAATGAAAAAATAAAAATAAAAAAAATCGTTGTAACCGATAAATCCGATTTTTTTCACTGAAACTAATGAACATGTTTACGGCACGGCGACACAATGCAATAGCGCTACGTGACCTTAACGGCTACGCGTTTCTTTGTGTCTTTCTCCCATTCTCTAAGCTCTTTGACGATTTATGACCCTACGCCGAGATTTCTGAACTTTTTTGGTATTGTTTTGCTATTACCGGTTGGTGGAAAGCTAACTGATCTCACTCACCTAACTGTGGTGTCATTGCTTCCTGAGACCACATACTCTCCCGACGGATTAAAGTCAAGCGTTCGTACGCTCTCCATGTGCCCATTGAGGGTGGAACACATCGTCTGTGCATTGAGATCCCATCGCCGGATGATGCCAATATCATCGGCCGAGTAAACGAAGTCATCACTGTAAGCGAATTTCACACAATCAATTGAACCGTTGTGACCAGTCAGTGACTGCAAAGAAAAAAGGAAGAACGGAAGTAGTTTCAAGTTGGATCTAGAGACACAGCTCACACAAGAACTCACCATAAAACATTTTTCTTCCCCGATTGCCCAGAGATTTACACTACGATCTTGTCCACCTGTTACTAAAACTCGGCCCGTCTCGCCGAGATCTAGGCTGGTGACCTTTCCACTGTGGGCTTTTTTCTCATCTGTAATAAAATGTTTCCAATTAGAATCGATTTTAGGAAGAATTTTAAAAATTATTCGCTCTGCTGTGCTGTCAATTGATCTAATAATCAAACACTTTTGCATAACCTTGCATTGGCAAACACAGAAGCAGCAGTAGAAACCTATAAATGGGCAGAATTGCTGCCCGCACCAAGAGTGGGCGCAGGGGTCGGCCTCAACACTTACATATTTTTGATGTTAATTTCCGCGCTAATGCCATCACTCGGAAGCTGGAATTTCTAAATTTTAACTCGCGTCAATGTGCAGATTTTTTTATTTTTATTTTTTTCCTTTTTTTATATTTTTTCTGTCTTCTACGATTCTTTTGTAAATTTTTGTCTTTTCTTTTTGACGGAGACTACAACGACGACTGCGGGAACGGCTGCTGTGCTTGCTTAAGGTGTTTTAGTCGATGGTTTGTTGCGATTGAATTTTCTCGGGCACGAAGGGAATTTACTTAGGTTTTTTGCGGTTGCTTGAGTTCACGTTATATTTTTGTAGTTTTTATAAAAAGAAGTCGAAATGAGAAACGAAACAAGAACAACAAATAACAAAAAGTACAAAAAATATATCCTTTCTCTTCCTATTGTCAAAAACATCTGAAGAAAGACTGAAGAGACGAAGAGAAATACAAAGATGTGTGTAGACGACGGACGGGAGTGAAGAAAATTGGTTAAAAAAAAAACGACTTCGACGAGACAGCGATAAAAGTACAACGGAAAGGAAATTGACAAGCAATTGACAATTGGAAAAGAGAAAATCGGAAGAAAACAAAGAGTTGTGGATGACAGCTCTGCGGAGGTGGGTAGGCACTGCCAGATTAAAAAATGCACTGTAGCCAGTGTATGGACAATAGGTGGCGGTAGAAATAACAGTGAGAAATATTTGTTAAATGTTAAATGTTTTTGGGGCAAAAAAGAATAGCCAGGTGGGGATCAGTTATCATCGGATAACGAGACAAACAGGTTTGATTTGGGTGAGTTCACATCGGATAACGAGACACAGCCTTCGCACCCGATAATTTTTCTAAATTTGAAAGTAAGCAATTATTTAGGGATCATATTGTCATTCAAACATGTGCTAAATTGACTTCAGATTACCCCACCTATTTGTAAAAATATTGCCTTCAACCATGGTACAATCTTTTAGTGTGAAGCCTCTTCTTGGCTCACTATTTTTGGAATTTTTTTATTTGACTACTATCCCGTTTATTATAGATTACTAAGAAACAAACCGGAAAGGTGCTTCTATGCTAAGACTGGTCTTTGTCTTTCTTTTTCTTACTTTTGTAATCTCGCCTTTATAAGGCAAAGTTTCCTCTCATTCCCGAATCAAACAAGCTATAATTCTTGCCACAAATATAACAAACATTTATGTAGACACGGACCTCCTCCCGCTAATGTCTGAAAATCATCCGAGAATAGAAATTTCATCAGACGCATTTCAATTCATTGCAACTTTCGGTCCCTTTCATCCGTGCGAAAAATATAGCCTATAATAAGTACCGCTTCTTTTTTAGCTTTAAGTGGTTGCATCCAACAAAACAATCAAACAACAATTTTCTATCATTCTATGTTTTTCGTCATTAATCTTCCTATTTCATGGTAATACTATGAATTGGCAACTTCCATCCGTACCACCCAACAAAATTATTTTCTGGCAGTGCTACAATGTCAAACAGGCTGACAAACAGTTTTTGCATCTTGTCATCGTAGTTTGAGTAAAATATATTCCATCGGTTTTTTAAAGTTTCTACTTTTTTAAGCAAATTTATCGAAATGTCTGCTAGATACGATCGTGCTGTTACAATTTTCTCTCCCGATGGTCATTTACTCCAAGTGGAATATGCCCAAGAAGCCGTACGAAAAGGTTCAACAGCGGTAAGACTCATCGTCCACCAAACAAAGCAAATCCTAACCTAACCTATAAATTAAAGGAAACCTTTTTTGTCTGGTCATTATTAATTTTTTAAATTTTTATGCAAAAAAGGTTGGTGTTCGTGGTACCAATTGTGTGGTTCTTGGTGTCGAGAAAAAATCTGTAGCTAAACTGCAGGAGGAGCGAACTGTGAGAAAAATCTGCGCTCTGGACTCTCATGTTGTGATGGCATTTGCCGGTCTCACGGCAGATGCAAGAATTCTCATTAATCGAGCACAAGTTGAGTGCCAGAGTCATAAATTGAATGTTGAAGATCCAGTGACTTTGGAGTACATTACGAGGTGAGTTTAGAACAGACAAATAGTAGGAATGATATCATCAACGAACTCTTCAGTATTTCGGGCTTGGAATGGAACCAGGAAATACTAATTTCTCTGTTCTTAGTCTTAAGCACTTAGTATTTTTATATTAAATAGTTTTCTTTGCCTCTTCCAGGTACATTGCCCAACTTAAGCAGAAGTACACACAAAGTAACGGCCGTCGCCCCTTCGGTATTTCATGTCTGATTGGTGGTTTTGATTATGACGGAACTCCTCATTTATATCAGACTGAACCATCTGGCATTTATTACGAATGGAAGGCCAATGCAACTGGTCGTTCGGCAAAAACTGTTCGGGAGTTCCTCGAGAAACACTACAAAGATGAAGAAGTGGCTGAGGAGAATGGTGCTGTAAAATTGGCGATTAAAGCTCTCTTAGAGGTTGCACAGTCTGGACAAAAGAACTTGGAAATCGCTGTTATGGAGAAGAACAAACCCCTAAAAATGCTCGATGCGGATTCAATCGAAAAGTATGTTGCAATTATCGAGAAGGAGAAGGAAGAAGAAGCTGAGAAGAAAAAGCAAAAGAAATAAATTGTATGGCGGTGGTTTCTCTTTTTTTAATATCAAACAACGTTTTCTTTTGTGTACTGAGTTGTTCTAATTCTTAAAAGAAATTAAATTTATGCTTCATGTACTGGGTAAATATTAGTTTTGTTCTTGTTTTCCTTAGATCGCGTTTAACCGCTTCTCAAAAAAGAAAGTAGTACTTACCACAGAACTGCCGTCCCACTAAAGTGATGCAGAAAGGAAATGAATGCTGGTTTCAAATGCTTATTTCTAGAGGAACATGGAACTATATGTCCAGTTATGAACGTTAGTCATCGAACAATTTGGGGAAACAAGAGACGTCGCTGGCGATATCTTAAAAGCGTCTAACGTGTCTTCTTTGCTCGGTTTTACTTGGCTGATGATTTCTGGTTTCTCCTGTTCTTCGCATACTGCCGGCGTCAAATCTGTTGGCTTGTTCAACACTGCTGCTAAGGGGACACATTATCAGCACAATTCTTTGGTACTCCTCTGAGATTTCTCATATTTATCAATGTTGAACTTTGATCGATGTGAATTTGTACCGCCTCGTGTTAGGAAAGCTGGAACATCCAACTTATTTGAGTCAAAAGCACTTGATAAACATTATGGTTTGGGTTCACCATAAGCGACAGGATTTACATATGTACATATAACATTGGTTCAGCCCGGTTTTTCTTCAGTATGGCTAGAGATGGCTGGGAATGACTGTTTATCTCTTCCTCAGCCTTACTGAGTGTGTGTGCTTCACCCAATTTTTCCCAGAGACATTGGCGTTATTCACGTTGAAATATTTAGATGATATAGTACCTTAAATCTGAAATATTTTCCGAAACGATTGAAAGCAGACCCGAACACCACTAAAGAGCAGACTGCATGATGATAAATATAGAACTTGAATACCTACTTTCTTCGCCAGCCAATTCTGAATGCTTTTCACTCAGTCTCTGACTCTGCTACAACGTATATAAAACCATATTATTGTCGTGTTTGCTTAAAATAATTTTTTTTTTTACTTTTACTATATCACAAAATTAAAGAAAAAAAAAGTAAAAGATTGAAAACATTGTACACAAAATATACATTGCGTCCCATTAGATGAGATCACTTGGGGATAGTTGTGACTCTCCTTCAGCTAAATAAATTTGCATTGCCTTGAACAACAAAGCCACTCCCATGCACTTCTTTGCTCGCATCGTCCATGACTTTGTTGGACCATAGTAGTCACCGCGTTTTATATTCGTAAGATGTTTTAAGCTTAGCGCATCGATAATCGCGGCCTCTCTAGTGTATGCTTCGCTGGGTAGAATATTGTGAAAGACATGCAAGCATACAACTCCCTTGCCATCAGACCATATGCTTAAGATCCTGTCCAATTTCTTATTCTCCACTGATTGCCTTACTGGGGATTTAAGTGCCTCTATTGATAAGGGTACCTTCACTAAGAATGTACATACTATGTGAGCTAATGCGTACAGCATAATCTACTGAAGACTTACATGAATCCTGCTTACCAGGAAGGTTCCCATGCAACCTGGAGTACTTTTTCATTGCATCATACAAGTGCGCGAACGGCCGGTTCGATTTTCCTTTACCAACATAGAAAATGGATCGCAGGAACCTCTTCCATACTTCGAATTTTGTGAAAAACTAAAACAAAACTGAACCATGAGCGATACTTTCTCATAAAATAAACACAAATCAGTATTTACAACCAAACTCTCTTGACTTACCACACTCTCTCCTGGAAGATTACTCGATATTCTCGGATCGATTAGCATATATATGAAACTTTGCTTGCGATGACCCTCCCGAAGGCTTTTTCCATTTACATTGTTTTGGAAATATTTTGTGAGTTCTTGCTCGAATTTGAGATACTCGGAAATTTTTTCAAAAGTCTCTTGCCGACGAACAGTGTAGTCCAGCTCAACGGAAAATTCTACAAAGAGATATCTTGGTTAAAACTATGATGAGAAATTAAAATGATTCCCACACTTCTTGAGCTTGATATAAGCCGACAAAGGGAACTTTTGACGTTTTTCGGAAATTTGGAAAATAGAAAAATCATGTTTTACAAAATTAAAAATAAGTAAAGAATAACAAATAGAACATAGCTCTCCGAAAAAACTGAAGAAGGCAAGCTATTCCATATTCGAGCTGTATGTGTTTCTTTGTGCGACCGAAAACTGGGTGCTGGAGCTCGGTAAAAATTAGATTCAAATCCCAGTAAACAGCTAAACCATACGAGAAAATCGCGTGTGAGGTGTAACAACTCACATGATGAGTACTGCCTATCAGATACGGCTTCAAACTATACACTCTTGCCATTTGAACAACATAAACAAAAAGCTTTGTAGGCTGTTCGCGCAAAATATTATTTTCATATACAGAAGACTCTGCCTACCGGGGAATGCAATAAGTGTCAAAGGCTGGTTTAAACAGTGTAAAGAAACACTTTTTGAAAAAAAAGGGTATAAATAGTTGTAGCTAAAAAGTTCTTACAACTCCGATCTGTAAGGGCTCAAAGGGCAGATATGCACAAAATATAAGCCGAATTGAAGCGACACAACATAATATTTCCATTGATAGTGTTCAACAAAAACAAAAAAAGAAAGCTCTTGAGGTAGAAAAAAATTCGAAAAACAAAGCTCCTTTTAGTACTAAACCCTGGCAACAAAATTTCTCCATTAAGCATACCTGTTTGATTTTCTGCTTTGGCGTTAAGTTGTGCTTGCATCTGTGAGGTATTTCGCTTGTACTTGGTTAGGCGTTTGATGTACAGTTTCTTGGTGCTTTTTGTAATGGGTCCTGAAAGGAAATGCATTTTTATTTTAGTTTAAAGATCTTGAAAAACAAAAATAAATATAATAACTCACCCGGAGGATCACCAAATTGTGTTAGTTCTGCTCGCAGTGCTTCTGTTTCGTAATCCAGTGGTACCGTAAGATTTGTCGAAACACTTGAGATGGTCTCATTCAGGGTTCTACCATTTCCTTTGTTCCTAAGAAAATGTTTCCGCAGTTCATTAAGAATCTTATCAAAACCTTCTCTTAAATAAGAAACTCACTTCTGAGGCACTTCCTTATTGATTTGATTATTTAACAGTTTCCTCTCATAGAACACCAATCCGTTTTCATCGTCTGTGTGTACGTAGGCCTCAGTCAATTGCACAATATACTCATTGCTCTTCGGCGATCGAATGAAATCCGATTCGTTTAGCTTAGTGGACTGAGCTTGAAGTGCATCTGGATCTATACAGTCAGGTACAGTGTAGAAACTTTCTTCATTTTCTGTCGGCACTTCCTCTATTGCCTTAACCACTCGTCCGAAAGTCCTGTTATTGAATGACTTTTGTTTCTGTTTCAGGATTTCCTCTTCAGCCTCAGCTTCATGATTCAGATCCAGTACGGTATTTGTAAAATCCAATTCATCGTTGTTTATAATGCCACTGAGTAGGGAGTCAATGTCATTGAATCTCTGTAGAATCGATTGTTTACTCTTTGCTCGCTGTACCTTCTCACGCCATGCTTGTATCAAGGACATTGGAGAAGTGTTCGCTTGGTCGGATATATCTTTCGATAGTTCGGAAATGTTTTCTTTGGTTAAAGCGAATATATTTTGTGGTTTTTCTTCATCTTTTGATTCAGTAGTTTCAGGAACATCACCATTAGGGGTACAACATGTACAAGGTTCTCGTTTGCGACGATGAGTTATGTTGATGTAATATGGACTCGTTACGTCATAGTTGTAGTTGATGCGATTGGGAGTGAATTTTTTATCCTCCAAGTGGTTTACTGAGAGATGATTGTTCTTGACTGGCTTTGGTGACTTGGTTTTTGCGAGATCTTGGTGTTTCTTTTGGTATTTACGCTCGAAAATGTGATCCTGCATCACTTTTACCACCTCAAAGTGACATTCGTGGATGGCATAGAGAATGGGAGTTTTACGATCATCATCAATCATGTCAAGTTTGCCTCCTTCTTGCTGCAATGACATTAAATCATGAATAGTAATTTATAAGACTGGAGTACATATGAGACTTACTAAAAGCATTTTAATGATAGTCGCACGTCCATGGATTGCAGCTACATGCATTGGAGTCATATTGTCCTCAGAACACACATTGGGATCACCTGAATGGGAAAATACTTTGTTATCTGATCAAGCAAACAACTAAATTTACCTCCTCTTTCCAAAAGCTGTGCGGTGGTCCTTTCAGCTAATTTGACATTTGGCATGCCACAGGAATAATGTATCGGAGCGATTCCTCTATCTTGGATTATAACATTCGGATTGATATCGTATTTGCTAAGTACGTCTTCGATCATTCTAAAGAAAAAACTAGATTTACAATAATTCACTAACAATTGGAAGGCTTACCTTGGATCTTCGTCCTCCATGGCATCCAACAAGCAAAGGGCAAGGAAATTGGCCCGTTGTTCCATTTTGTTGTTCAATTATATACTTTGTAGGTACTTATTTTTTAAGGTAATTTATTAATTTTTGCTAACATTTACTTCTTAGCGGTACATTTTAGAAAATTTGTAAATTGTTTACATGCAATGTCCAAACAGAAATTGCATCTTTTGAAGGCTGTTTAAAATTTGTTGACAGATGCATGCATGACTAGTTGGCGATAGGTGGCGCATCAAATAGTTAAGGCAGTGTGCATTAACGAAGAAGCCAGTTACCATTTAAAAAAGGGATTATATATATGTATTTTTATGTGTTTTGTGAGTTGGGGTAAATTGTTTTCACTAGGGCACGCGTTCAATCAACACCGAGTGGTACTACCATAGGTGAAGATGACGACAGGTTCAAGTCCCAATGTGGACATAAGCTAGTCTCAGCTTCCTGGCAACCTGAAGGACTTCAGGAGAAACGGAAAATATGTGGGCTTCTACAACCACTTCATCAGAAAAATCGGAAAAGTAGACAAAATGGGGCCAGCATGACATCTCTCTAGCTATAAATTTTCAACATTTATGCTAGGTACTTCAATTTGTGGAAGTATCTTATGCTAAAAATTTTAAAGGCCTTAAGACCGAATCCACTAGCAAAAAAAAATTGTAAGAGTACCTTTACACTCCGTGGAAAATGTCTGTGAAGGTCAATTTATAATAATTTGACCGCCAGCGTACATAACCACAGTCTTAATGGAAGGCACTAAGTCTTCTCAAATCTGAGAAACTCACTGAATGCAGAAAGCTTCCTTCCTCAGGAGTTAAAACATGGATGCGCGCTTACTTTATAACATACGTAGTTCAATGCTATTATGATATTATAAGTCTCCGCTTTGAAACCATACTGGTATGCAGAAATGAAGTCAAATAATAACGAAGACATCAGAACCAGTGTCTTGATTGGTTTTGCAGTGTCATTTACTCAGTTACCATATCCATAAGATCGGAGTTGTAGGAAACGTGTTGTACCAAACGTTTAAGGGGAAGGTTCCTTTTATAGTGCTGCCCATTATTTTTTTTAAGAAAACCATTTCAATTAGTAGGCAATAAAACTTTTTTGAGGTACTGGCTAGAGACGCTTAGACAGTTTTGAGCTTTCTATTGAATTCAGCCACTGTGGTTTCATTCATTATGCCCATGATATAAGTACTTACATAATGCAGATACAGCATTGCATCTAGAATAAAACCAGGCACGCCAGGGTATAACATAGAGTACGTTAAAATGAGCAAAACTTCCTCTTTAATTCTATTCGGGTTCCAATAATTAGTCCCACAGAAATAATTTCACTTCCTTAGTAAGACTCAGGACTCAATTTTCTTCTCTCCTGATCCGTATTAAAATCTGCAACAGTACTTTAGTAGCACCCACAAAAACTTTTTGTCCCATAACTTTTGTACCCTAAGCCATTTCCTAAACATTAGTAGTGTTTTCATTACTAACAATTTAGGTCCTCTGTGTCCTCGTGAGATTTATGGAAACTACCTCCGTTCCCACATGAACATCGGCATCGTCTGCGGTCCTTGCCAATGTATCTCATCTCCTATCAGCTCAGCCCTTACTCACCAGATCTGCTGTACTTTTGTTTTGTTTTCTTGTGACAGTGGTAGTCATTTTTCATGTGCCGCATATTACGAACTCCACGCTTGAGTGCAACAATCACACTTTGATGTTTAAGCTTATTGCTCCTCCTGATCTAAGACAAGATACCGAGCATAGCTTTTGCTTTTCCAATTTCCAACTGTTTTGAAGCACAATACTGTTGCACCGTCAATTGAGGCAATACCTCTACAAAATTCTCTCGGCATGTTCTCTATAAATCTTTATTTGTAATGTTGATGGACTCCAATGAGCTTTACTGATCACCACCAGAAAACTAGTGGCGATACAATTCTGCCTTTATCAGAAACCGAAGCTAAAATTAGTTTATTTATGCGCGTAATAAAAAAATTGACGGAACGAACGCTTAAATAATCTCCGCCAATTTCAAATCACATTTTAGTGGTTCTGCAATGCATATGAGAAGAAACAGATTAGCAAACACAAAATAACCGGTTTAGTTTTATTATTTTCCGAATTAGAAAGAACTTAACCCGTAGAGAAGACTAATGACCCCGAAGCCTATAACTACTCATATGGAAATACTCAACAAATTATTCAAATCCTTTGAAATAAATTGTGATTAGAGGAGTGATTATTACACACTGTTGATATAAATAATTCCACACAGCAAATCTTAATCTTCTAGTTTAAAATTAAGGCTCCGAAATTTGTTATACACAGTCGGACAGATGGACGGTTATAAACTATGCATTAAAATTAATAAGCTCCTGGTATTTACGAGTATATATGGGTTTAGAAAAAAAATTATTGGCACGACAGTTCTCCTCGCGTAATTTACGTGAATTACCGGATACAGCACTAACATTATAATTGTTTTCTTAAGCTTAAATATACGAGTAGTAGATACTTAAAAACAAACGGTAGTAAAATATTAATTCTTAAAGTGACTTAATGCCCGTCGCGCATGTTAGATACACTCTCGCTTCTCATCACTGAAATAGGGTGTAGACCGTGTTGTCTATGACAATCATTCAAACTTTAGCTTGTTCCTAGTTATGTAATTTTTTTTTTTTAGAAGAATAAGAAAAATAAGTGATGGATATAGTAATACCGTTGAATACATTCTAATACATTCTAATACATTCTTTATTCTTCGTTTTCACAGTTTGTAGAGGTTTTTTTTAACTATGACATCGAAAATTATGAGTAAGTTCTTATAGTGAAAATTATACGTCATGAGATTTCCAGATTTAAGGCCCGGTGGATTTTCTAAGTTTTGCCTAAATTGTAGGAACAAGTTGTGTTTTATCAGCCAAATATATACTGACCAAAACGTGTCTCCAGATTTCGTGTGTTGTCTTTGGAACTATTATCTGGAAAGACTTAAGGTATTTAGTAGGGTATCTAGTAATTTACCCCTATAATTGCTATTCTATATACGATACTACATATAATGGTTATCAGTAAGTGTCTTAGAAGGCTATAGCTTCACATTATTGGTTCCCAGGTTAATAGTTTCGCCTTTCCTAAAAAAGAATTTAGAAAATATTGTCCTTGAAGCAACGGTAGAGGACCAACAAATTGCCTAGTACCTTGCTAGGCCAATATGGAGAAGTGGACTTCTATCTGTGCTAAGTGCTGACTGGATGTATATACAGCTATGGCCAAAATAATAGCAACACTAACTATATTTCAATAGTGTTAAAGATAACTGCTATTTCATTGGGATTTTTAAAACTTTTTTTGATTCAACTAACTTACAAATATGTTTACAACATATTCTATGTACAATTTGTTGTAAAGTTGAACGTATATTTAAGCAGTCTCAACTATTGTGCTTCACACAGCGATACTGGCTGGCCAAAAAAATGGCAACACTAAGTAATAACAGAAAAAAACGTTCAGATAATGCATTTTATTTATTATATCTTTTAACGAAAGTTAGTATTTAGTCACAAAACAGTTGTTTTTAATAACAGCATCGACTCTGTTCTTCATAGAATCAACTAATTCGCGGCATTTATCTAAAGGCAATTGAAGCCCAAACTTCCTGAACGATTCTCCAATGATCTTGCTTGTTTGAGGGGTTGTGCTTATTAACTTAAATCTTCAGCTCTCCCCAGAGGCTCTCAATCGGATTTAAGTCCGGAGATTGAGAAGGCCACTGCAAAACATCCACACAATTTTGCTCAAAACAGAGTTTTGTTAACTTTGCCGAGTGCTGCCATTTGCCATTTTAGCGGCATATTTTCTTCGGCCCATGGAAGCATAACATTCTGTAGTATGTCTACATACTTTTGTTTTGTCATTATGCCCTCTTTAAAGTAAACCGGACCTACGTTCTACCAAGAAAAACAACCCCATATCATAATACTACCACCGCGATACTTCACAGTGGGTTTTGTGTACCTTGGATTGCAGGCTTCACCTGCTGGGCGACGAACAAAGTGCTTACCATCCATTCCAAAGAGGTTTTTCTTCGTTTCGTCGCTCCAAAGCACGATTCTCCATCACGTGGATCATGTGGCACGTGGTAGAGTTTGGCAAAGTCAATGCGCTTTTGGATGTGGATTTTGTTCAGCAGTGGCACTTTCCTCGAAGCTCGAGCGTATAAACTCGCATCCGCCAGAGTTCGGTGAATTGCACTGGCACTCACTTCAAGTCCTGTTTCGCGTTTGAGTTCTTTGGACGACATAAAAGGGTTCACTTTGACGTTCCTTATTAGCGCTGTTTTGCCTTTGGTGGACACTTTTTGCGGGTGTCCTCTTGTTTTGATACGTTTTCTGGAGTGTTGGGCATTAAAAACCATTCTTGGGAAACATCCGAGTGATTTTGCAATACATCGGATAGATTAGCCATGATTGCGTAGAACCAAAATAGTTTCTCGCTTAGATTCCGAGCTATGCTTTCCTCTGCCCATAATACCGTTTGCTAAATGCAGAACAATCATGTAAAATAGCATTTAATTATCAGGGCACTATTCAATTAATAAATCCTTCCAATTTATTTCGTAGTTTTAGCTCGAAAGCGGTTCCTTTTTATTTAAAATCTGTCTGTTGCCATTTTTTTGACCAGCTAAAACAGTACCTTGTCACAGAATAATTGCTACTGATCGTGTGCTTCGTTCTTACTCGAATGCTTTTACACAATAATGTGTTGACAACAAGTTTACCGTTACATTTTAGTGTATTGCTCTCCTAAAATCTAAGAAAAGAGTACCGCTACGTAAAATAATAAAGGAAAGTAGGTAGTGTTGCTATTATTTTGGCCATAGCTGTACATATATATGTGCTACCGTGTCCATCATGAAAACTGGCTTGGACATGAAAACTTCCCTTTCTATCCAATTTGCAGCGCAGTGGAAAAGAATATAGAGTACATCTTCTACCACTACAAATGATTCGCAATGAAGTGTGAGACTGGTAGAGCAAAAATAAGGCATACCTCATAGCTGACCCACATAGTGTGGTATACATATGTACTTACGTTTCTGTTACCACAAGAGGTCGGAGATGCGTTTATAGATATGCCGGCAATTGTGATGTTCGCTAAGGAGCCTGGACATGCGACCGGTGGTCCAGTCCATGAATCTACTGGTTGTCAGCGTCGGCTGAAGGTTTCCACCTTTTCCCGCAGAAAAGGAATACAGATGTTGGAATTTAAATAGACTTCCTCCAAAATTGGCTAGAGATCCAGGCAATTAATTCTATGCCTCAGTTTACTTCTGGAGAATTTATCTATATGATTAAATGGAAGTCTACTGCTTTATGACATCCAGTGACTAAGGGCTTGACCGCAAGATCCTGGTGACCGAAGCTATAAACTTTTCAACTATCTTCTGCAATATGGAAAATCTCTTGATTTCTTGAAAGAAGCAGCGCTTTGATAGTGCACAGAAACATTCACCTACTGCTGCACTTAAATCAAGCTAACATCACAGAGAACATTCGGAAAAAGCTGAGTATAATAAACAAAAAGTGAGTACAAAACTATCCCGGAGATACTGTTCAGGTAAAGAACTACACAAACTACCCCAAAACTGGAAATCGGGCTAAGTTGATCGATTAATACACATTCTCTACTACAATTCTTTCCTACCCGGGACTCGGTCGATTAATTCCGTAGAGTTCTATACTAGCGTTTTCTTTGCTTTTATCTGCATTCGTGATACAGCGTCGTATAAATTCAGTAGCTTGCATTTATTTGTAAACAATAATAAAAATAAATATTAAGTTGGCACGACACATTGTCCACATGACACATTATCCAGGCTTTTTTCCATTTCTCATTAATATTACAAGTTGTTTCGTACAGTCTCACCACCCACGGTAGTGTCAGAGGTTGTTTACGCGATGATTCACATTCATAACCTCTTCTACAAGTAGACTTTGGTTGCTCTGGATCAGGGGTGGGAGTTAATCTAGAAGGTTACTTAAATATAAACAAGTTTTAGTCATCACTTCTCAAAATGCATTCCCAGCACTTTGAGATATTTTCTGAGTATGTCTTCAATAAGCTTTATGTTTTGGCTCTGAATGGCTTTGACTAAACCGAATTTTTTGAACAGTGTTCCCGGCATGTCGAAAATGTATAGGTTGAGTCCTTGCGGTAGCCTGTTTTTTTCGTTTTTTAGGCCTATTCACACTGTCGTTGACTTGAATTTGAAAGGAGGAGTTAAGCATTTTACTAATTAGATTTGATATCTTCGAGGGTACCATCTTCAAAAGATTACAAATCATACCTATACGCCACACTGTAATGTAAAAAGCTGCCTACGAATATAACTTATATTTTAAGCTTATTTTCATAGACATGAGTTTTTAAAGCCAGGTCCTGGACTACACAGCTCCGATCTGCTTAATAGGAACTACTTTAATTATCGTCCTCACAGTGTATCAGGCTCTCAAGGATCTTGTAGCAAATCCTTTAAAGAGCTAAAGAATCTCTTGGCTTTTGATCTGATGAATTTAGTACATCCTCGATTTTGTTGCCTCTATCGCCCACTTTACTAAGAAGATTGTATGTAATTAAAATGTCATGAGGTGGGCGCCGTAGCTCAGTGATTAGCGCGTTGGATAACTGAGCGGAGGTTCGAAGTTCGATTTCCAGAAAACATCAAAGAGTGTTTGCACGGTCTCATCTCTCGCGAATCTCTTAAAAACGTGTGAAAAAAGTAAAAGAAAGCTTCTAAAACTGTAAGTCTCTTCCGTTTGAGTGGAAAAATATAACAATCACAACACGAATGGTCGCAAGAAGCTAGACGCTGGGCCACATACGGTCTGTTGCGCCAAGTATTTGTATTCGTAAAATATCATGAGAAAAGCTGGCAAACATACTATGTACAGGAAAGAGAAAAAGAGGATATGAGGCTCTTCCAGATTATGCATCGCTTAAGACCTTGTAGAAAGGTAAAAGTCTCTAGATCTTCACTCTTCACATGGAGGGAAATCTCTACCGAAAACTTTCATGTAGAGCTTTACGGTTGTGTGCTACAAGAGTTTTTACAAGTCTTTCCAAGGTTTTCAACAGAGCTCTACTATTTCATCCCTTTAGATGACTCCATTTATATATTGTGGAATCTCTGGCGATGGCACTAGGATGAAATATCGGAGTAACAATATCAGAAGTCTCGATCTAGAGGGACTTTCAAAACTCTTTATTCACATTCATCCTGCCACTGTTATCCAAATTCAAGATCCGATGGAAAACCCTTTAACCCTTCAGGTCTCGTGTCCGTAAGTTAATGAAATAAATTTCTCTCACAACCTTGTGTACATGACCTAAAGTTAAGTCAGATACACACGATCTGATTCATTCAGGCGATTGAGCTATTTTGGTCAGAGGTCAGATCGTACATACGTTGGTCATGAATTGTGTGTTGGGTTATAAGGTCGCTGAACTCACAATATCCGGTCTGGTGCAGGGGGTAATATACTCTTCAACATAACTTATCTCGCCAAAGAGCTCCTACACCATGCTTGAGTTTATTCGATCAGGTTTAGCGACAAGCGCGTAAATTAATCGGTAATCAATATGTAAATTTCCTTGAGCAAGCTGAATGCACGTAACTAAGTAATCCAATGCATCATTGAAAACGAGATTACTGAGTCGTTATCAAGCACTTACGATAACGAATGGTTGCAATTGCTGAAGGGTCAACAACCAATATTTCCACACGTAGTGGCGTTTTTTTTTTTTTTTTCTGTGCGCCTTAATTGGACAGGAGGCACAATATCTCTCTAAATAGAAACTTTATAGGATTTGCCAAGCCCACAAGCTATAAATTCTTAATTGTTAAAGCTCGGAATCAGGAAAAATATTAACAAAGTTGCACAGATCAGAGGAATATAACCAATTAGTCACAACTGAACAAGTAGGAAGCATTAAGGGACTTCCCCACTTCTTACGACCATATAATCAGCTGCAAGTGATCATTACCAATTTGGAATAATTAAAAAAGTTCACTTTTATGGTAAATATTTTGGTCGTAAATGAGCTATCGGTTCATTGTGAAAAATTCTGTTTATTAAAGCTTGTATACACGTTTTTTTTTTTTGTTTTCTTTTAATATTTATTTAATGCGCGAAGAAAGCACGTTTCTCAAACGATAACCCCATGGAATCTCGTTTTTTGCGATACACTTTCCAAGCCTTTACGTGCGTTCACGCTTTCAGTTTTGTTGTCTCAAGCTCTCGAAGTCGTCATCAATCTTATCAATTACGAATGGTATTTAAAAACTGTAGAGCTCTTGCTGCGTCTGAATAATATTATCATCCTCAGTAAGTTGAGATCTCTCATCGTAGCAAGATGTGGTCAGCGGTTATTATTTTTTGTGGACTTTTAGGGTATGTCTTCGTTATCAATCGACTGAAAGTAATTTAAATAAAATTAATCTTGACTTTCTCTCAATAGATGTTCATGGGGGGCGGAACCATGTACACTCGCAGCAAAGGGAAGTTCGCAATTCCCAGCGAACTTTAGCTTTGGAGTGTCGACAGCAGCTTATCAGATTGAGGGCGCTTGGAATGAAGATGGTAAGGGCCCATCGATTTGGGATGATTTTACACACAATCATCCAGATCAGATTGATGATCATTCGACCGGTGATGTAGCAGCAGACTCTTATCATCGTTTTGATCAGGATTTAGAAGCGTTGAAAGCTCTTAAGGTAAGTTCATGAGATTTACGTAATTGCAGTATTATTCCACTGTTCTGAGCAATTTGATTGGACACAATGGGGGTCAGTTTTGAGTGACAATCTATTATCAGTAAATTATGGAGAGATGCTATTTTTGTGTGTAGAGCTGACGTTTTGATTACATTTGATAAGGAAATGGCGGCATATGAATTGATGCTTTAAAATTTTGATACATCTGCTGATGTTTTCTTATGGCAATTGGATCGATAGTTTCGCACAGAGTTTGTACGTTTAATTTATACTTTCAGGTACATCACTATCGCTTTTCCATTGCATGGACAAGGATCTACCCAACTGGAGATATTTCATCTAGAAATCAAAAGGGAATCGACTACTACAACAATGTGATCAATAAACTCTTAGAGAATGGTATAGAACCCATGGTCACTATGTTCCATTATGATTTACCATCGGAGATCCAGAAAATCGGAGGCTTTGCCAATGCACTGCTGATCAATCAGTTTGTAACTTACGCCCATGAGCTGTTCGAGAACTATGGAGACAGGGTAGGGTTTCTTTTATTTTCCAAAGGCGTCTATTAGAACTCCCCTTTTAGGTCAAAACGTGGATAACTTTCAACGAACCGTTTGACTACTGCATTCCTGGCTATGCAAATGGAAACTATCCTCCCCAAGTAAAGGCTCCCGGTGTAGCTGACTATCTTTGTGTCGATAATACTATCAAGGCACATGCTGCTACCTATCGCGCTTACCAGTCGAAATTCTATGAAAAACAACGCGGCAAGATAGGAATAACGATCAGTAGTCGTTTCTTTTTATCAAAGACAGATGACTTTGATGTTGTGGATCGTGGAATGCAATACAGTGTAAGTTTGTGGAAAATGGAAATTCAAGGCGGAGTTTATATTGATAAAGTTATGTCCTTTAGTTAGGCTGGTTAGCACATCCAATTTTTAGTAAATCTGGTGGATATCCTGACACTATGGTTATAGACGTTGATAGCAATAGTTTGAAAGAAGGTAGAATAAAATCACGCCTGCCCAGTATGGAGGGAAGATGGAAGAGCATTATTAAAGGTTCAGCTGACTTTTTGGGACTTAACTACTATTCATCGAGATATATTAAACGTGCCGAATCACCAAAAGGCAAAAATCCTTCATGGGATCGTGACTTCGATTGTGATGTATTTGAAGATCCGAGTTGGATAAGAGCCAAATCAAGTTGGTTGTTTTGTGTTCCAGAAGGACTGGAGGGTATTTTGAAGTAAGTTGAGGCAATTACAGTGGACTTGGAGGGTATTTACATATTTATTTATTTATTTATTTTTTAAAATAAGGTACATTCGTGATGAGTACTACAATGTGGAAGTGGTAATCACAGAGAATGGCTGGTCTGACGACGGAGAACTGGTGGATGACAATCGAATTGTCTATTTGAAGGTAAGAAGGGATTAAAAGTAAATTCAAATTAGTGGAAGGCTAGCTGTCTGCCTATATAAACAGCGTTCCATCGTGTTAGTAGTTTGTATCGTGCTTCAAGCACTTTATAGTGCTAGGAGGAGGTGAATTGAAACTTACAATTTTACCCCTTCTCGGTATTTGTTTCCATTCGATATCGTAAACTTTCTTACTCAGATTCCAGATATTAGTTCGATGCTTGTACCATATTGGGAAGCTTTTCTATACTGCTGCTTCTGGCATCAACACAAAGCCAAGGATCTCTCATTGCTCCTAGTCTAAAAGTAGAGAGTTCTTTGAGGTGCACTATTATTTTGAAACAGATTTTTCGCATCCTTCTGTATTCTGCTGCATCCATCGACCTGAACAAAGCTTATTTTAAGACTAAACGTCAACAAAAAAAGACTAAACGTCACTGTACTTTAAAAAGACTATCAGTTCCAGTTCATCCAGTTTTTTTTTTTGCAGCCGAGCATTCGTAACCAATTGATCGTAACCATTTGATCGGGTAATCTTCTTCTTTCGAACGTTGTTGTCCATTCATTCAAAGTCCCCGAGGCATTGTAATCGTAGAGCGTTGCTTTCTGAAGCTCAGGTTCATTAATCTTTTGTTTTAATTTATTCATAAACGAAATAAATTGTTAACTGTCTGCACGAGTTTGACACTTTCATACTAAATTAATAAAAAAAGCCCATCATTATCGATTACCTGTATTTAGAGGCTCTTGAGTTCAACCCAGTTCACAGCATTTAGAGTCGCCACAATTTGACTTTCATCTAAGAACTTCGCTACGGCCTTAAATATCTGAAACCTCACTCTAACGTACTATCGGCAGAGGTCAGTCTCTCCTTGATATGGTGTCCCTGATTCATGTAACTGAAGGTATTGATGCCTAGACTCTTGCAAGCTACGTTTACTTTTTGTGTCGGGTCAGTTAAACTAAGTCATCATCATCATCGATTGTGATACCCCGTGCTATATAGTTGATATACTTTCACGATGATGGACGGAAGTTACATTCCTGTTTTATACCCGTTGTTGTGTTGAAGAAACGTGATAGTTACTTTCCATCCCATACAGCGGAGCTTGTTTTCTCGTAGGTACCAACTTTTTGGGAAAGACCGCGATTGTAGTGCTTGTGAAACTGGGTATTTCTGTCGTCTGTATTAAAAGTCGCTTCATGATCAACTATGGGAAATTCTGAGAGAATCCAGCTTCGAACCTACGTAGCAAGCGGTTCTGTTTAGTTCAGTCGATTAGAACACCCACTAAAACGTTGATGAGTTTCTAAAGGCAATGCCATGATAGGCGTTTGGATCGCCTCTTTTCTTTTTAGATCGGTAATATTTCCGACTGTTTGGGGCGTCTTATTGCATACATTATTTTTTCTTGTTCTGTAAGCAGCCTCAGAAGCTCGTCGTATTGCATGTTTGTCAAATTTTACCGGCATCCCGCCATACGGCCCAAAATTCAGCTTTAAATCTTTCACGTTATTTTTAATATAATCGGTTTCGCTGGATTCGTGTCTTATTTTTTACAGCGTCTTCTAATTTTCGTAAGATAACTAATATTTTCTTATTTTCAGAGTCACTTGCAAGCGGTCTTAAATGCAGTCAATGACGGCTGCAATGTCAGTGGCTATACATTTTGGAGCTTAATCGATAACTTCGAATGGCAGAGGGGTTATACGTAAGTTTTGCCTATAAATTCATATGTTAAACACAAAATTATTTAAAACTACTTTTCAGGGAGAAATTTGGAATTTATGCTGTTAATATGTCTAGTCCAAATAAGGAGCGAACACCAAAGAAATCTGCAGAGTATTATAAAAAGGTCATCGAGACAAAAAAGATACCAAATGAAATTTTATAAATATAATTTAAAAAGAAAATATAGCGTTAAGTGCGGGCTGGCCTAACGCCATTAGTTCCGTGTGATTCATTTAACTTGTGTAATTTTACTCAAAAACTCTGCCTGAGACAAGTTAGCTTTTCCTCCTCACCGATCCAGAGTACACTGCTTTAAATTGTAAAGACCAAAAACACTACGCGACCGCTCGGTCTCTGAAACGGAGGTTCGGTCTTCCTCGTTGTCTTGAATCGGTGGCTTGAGGTGAATCTGTTGAACTTGTGGTCAAATGGTGCTTAATTTGTTGATAACAGGCACTTAATTTTGCCTTAGTTTACTTCAAGACCAACTTGATTCGCCTGATCATTATTTGCCGTTAAAGCCTTTACCATGACAAGCTGAGAGCGACCAGTGATCTCAATGTATTTTAGCGTATCCTAGCAGCAGGGACGATTTATTGAAGAGAGTGACTTTCGCTTTTACACCAGCTATACTCACTATCTTCTTTAGCATATCACAATGGGTCTGTATTGATTTGAGTGCGGCGTGGTAACCACTTCAACCTAGCCTAGCTAACTATCCTCTAGCATGAGTTTGGCCTTATTCAGGTAAACTAGTTCCAAACTACACATTACAATACGAATTTTTTTTTTTGCTGGAATAATTTCCTGGCCTGGAAGCCATACAAGTTGCACAAGGCCGTCAAACATTCATATTCGATTATGGAAAGTTCAGGTCAGTCACCTATTTTCAAATGTTTGTTCCCATACTCTTTAATCAAGGATCACTGGACTTATTTTGATAAATTTAATTTTGGAGGAATCTAGGCAAAATTGGTTTTATTCAAATTTTATTTCAAATTTAATTTCAAAATTATTTAAATCGACGGAATTTTAAGATTTTTAAATTACAAATTTCAATAAAATTTGTTTGTACAAATGGAATGATAATGTAAATTTCGTCGGATGCACTCATAATCAAAAATAAACCAGCGACATCTAGGACTAAATAGACTAAAAAGCTAAGTCATATGTAAACAGCTGATGCATGCTGGAAAAAATGTAAACAAAACAAAGAAAAAATGGAAATCTGCAGAACTGAGAGTTTACTTCATTCGAATATAGCAAAATTTTACCAAATAAGTGAAAGTATAAAAAAGTGTGATTATACCAATTGCATTAATAACGATTGTACTTATAACTGGAATAATTTAGAAAAGTTGTTGCTTCCTGAAAGAAAAAAATCGATCGAAGGTAAGTACCTAGCCAGCCATGGAGTTTTTGAAAGTCTATAAATTTGTTGGGATGGAGTTGGAATCTGGCTTTTGCCTCTAAAAATAAAGCAAATATGAAATCCAAGCAAGTTGGCTCCAAAAATTTAATGTGTCAACACAGCGTCGATACAAAACAACGAATCACTCGAAAACCGTTTCTTTCAAAGCGACTACGATTACTTTCACACGTCAATGCTTCTGTGGCGTAGACGGAGACTGGGTTATAAGGGTCTAATATGAAGGCTCCTTAGTTCGTGCGATGGCTTTGCTACTTGGTTCCCCACTTCGCCTCTGCCGTGGGTATGCAATCACATGATAGCGTGTCGCATTTTAACAGACCCTTTCTAGCAAAAAAGGGTTCGCTGGTGTCTAACGACTTCGAACGAGAAGCGAGCTAGCACAAATCGTGGACTCTCTATCAACTGAGCTTTCCATGAATTGTCGCCTAGTAAAACACTTCAAAGGAAGTACTTCTGATAGCTTCCGATGCCAAGTTTTTCTATATTTTTCATTTGAGGTCTCCTCAATTCGGACACACAATTTGCAAAGTTTCTGGCAGTCACTTGTGATTGTATCCATTCGATGTTGAATCATCATTTAGTACTTTTGCCATATTACCCAGTTGGAGGCATAAAGCTGCACCATAAGCGCATTATTGGCATTTATTTCAAAAGTCAAAAAGTGGAGGAACGTTCTCTGACCTGATGAGAGCAAAATCGTGCTTCGTTCCATTATCCCCGTAGATCCTGCCAAGAGAATTCTATCGTAGGATTTTTTTTTTCTTTTCAGTGCTCTTGGCACTCTTCTGAGATACTTCACAGAGCTCTTGTTAGTCTCCAGAGATGCTTCTCTTGCAAAAGATATCCGTGCACAGGTTCGAGGGTTAAGATTCGCACGTATTGTTAGACTCAACATACGTTTATCGTTAGGTTTACACTCATTTACACATTTAAAGGTTTGTTATTATAAATCTAAGATTTTTTAAACTTTTTTTTTACAGATCCTGTCTATCCCAAGACATACACTGAATACTTGGCATACTTTCAACTCGTACGACCAGTGCTTCGCCAGAGTGCAGCTGTTATAACTCAATCAATCGTGCAAACAGATAGTAATGACACTAATTGGTTCCAAAAACTTCAATGGCTGGGCCACCAAACTCAAATGCAAACCATCTTGCAGGAGCATTTTCATCCCTCTTCCTGGACGTCTACAGTAGAAAATATCCTATTTTTGACAGCAATACTAGAAAACGGTTTGGCCAACGTTTATCAAACGATAACGAAAAAGTGTCCGCCTCACCTTCTGCGGGATCTCCTTGATACAAAAGAACTGAAAGATGTTTTTGGTATCTGCCCGGTGAGCTAAAAACTTGATACACATTCTGATACAATGTTCTAACAACATTCTCATTCAGATTTTATTTCTAAAAATCATTATGGGATCAGCAGAGTCCATAAATCTTAGAAATATAGTCTGGCATGGTTTCCCGCTACCTTCTGAAGTACCGCCATGTTACACTGCTACTCTTCTCATTCTCGCTACAAGTCTATCTATGCTGATAGAAGAGAAACAAATAACATTAGTTTCCAGACCACAAATCAGAGACTTAAGTCGATTTGTATGCAAAATAAAAACTGCCTCTATAGACTTCACTCTTCTCGATGATATAGCCCAAATGAAGAGAGCTATCGAAAGTTCAAAGTGGACGAGGCATTCGGAACACAAGCTCTTTTGGTACCAAATCATTCAACACTACCACAGTAAAAAATACTGGCAGTTTGTTATGTTGATCCTTCCACAAATTGAATTGCTCTTACGTCGAATGTACGGCGAAGCCAACAACTTTGATATAACTGCTAAGTTGGAAGAGTACTACATAACAATGAACACAATTTTTGAGTCAACGAATAATCGACTAATTAGCAATTGCTTGGACAGTGGAACACTGCATTTTCTTTATGATATTTTTATCTCTCCCTATGGCATGCGGATTCGCGACAAGGTCAGTCACGGAGAAGTAGATTTAAACTGCATCGACAGAGATCTCTGTTCCGTTCTACTGTACGCTGGTTTCAATCTAATTACATCGAATGAAGACTTCCCCTTGGACCATTATAAAAGCCGATTTCATTTGAATAATGTAGCTTATGAGTGTATAAATGCATCGAAGAGAAGTGTCCTACAAATGATCACAATGAAAACTCCTAGTAGCTTAGGAGTGCAATTTGATTGGAACAAGGAATCTAAAGCATTTCTTTGGGGTCTGAAGATCATAAGACCTGTGCAAGTATTCGATCGTCATAAGAACGAACCAGAAATAGTCTCTATTGTCATGAAAATTGCACAGCTTGTCGTCCAGATCTGTGAGAATTATAAAGCCTCATTTGCAGAAAGATTTAAAATGTTTCTAAATCATGAGTTAAGATCAAGATCGAGAAAAACACTGCGCCAAATGATAAAAGCCATGTCTGTGATTGAGCTAACTCTACAAAAAATCGTGCAATGTATGACCGAATTGAATAACTGTATGCAAACCGAGAACCACAAGTGGTTCGAAGATAGATTTGAAAATACTCGAAGGTTGGTTTGCTATATGAACTCAACTTGAAAGTCTTGAGATTTTTTTTTTTTTTTTCAGATTTTGTAAGCAGACACTGAAAATTACAGAAAACTTGGTGCGGTTCTCTGCCGGAAAATGTAACGAATGGTTAAACGCTTTAGAGTTTTGCCAAAGGTTTCAGAAAATCAGCAGTAATTTTATAACGAATGCCGTTTGACTCCGAGTGAACCATTATTTATACAGAAGGGAGCCATTTGGGATACATTTGTTTTTACTGTAACACTGAAATATAACAATTATTTTTGAAACGGGTACGGATGATAGTTTTTAAAAAAATCTGCTGGATCGTAGAATATGAGCTTAAGAGAATTAATGCTTGCCTTGGATGCAGCTTTAGAAAAGATTAGTCAAAATCGAGAGTCCACTGTGACGTGTTTTATATGTTCTTTGCTCCGGAGTGTAGTTATTAATAAAAACTTCTCTTAACCATTAGGGACTCTGGATTCAAGGTTGCAGCATTAGCAGACCTCAGTATCGGGCAAATACCAGAAACCTCTTGTCGATCTTTTAAGTTGTACATCCATCACGTAGACTGAACATTTGAGGGAAGTAAAATTAAAGCGAAGTGAAATTATCTCTCCGTTGATTTAGAAAAGAAGGAATTAATTCTCGAGAAAAATAAAATCCGAGAGAAGAATTCCCCGGGAATATTCATAATTGGGCTGATTGTTCTTTTTGTTATTAAACAGCAGATCTTGCTCTGTTGCCAACATCGAGTTCAATCACAGTCGGCACAGACAATACTTTCTAAGAAATGAAGTTATCAACTATCTAGACTCGCCTACAGTAATGCTTATGAGCACTTGAGTGATGGAGTTTTATCAGTGTCACTCAGTCATTTAAAAATAATCTTATGCCAGTTATATGAAAATCACGTCAGTAAGAAGGAGCCTAGGTATGGGTGTGAAGAGAACATCGCCTTTTTTTTCTATCAAGCGGATATTGGAGACCATTTTGCAATACAGAAGTGCAAAAATGATTTAAGAGCGCCACGCTCCGACAGAAGCAACCACCGTGAATGAAAAATCAACTCTTACAGTCACCTCATGGCTGTCCACGACCGAACACTTAACGGGGATCTTAATGGAGCATTCAATGCCAATACAGTCAAAAGAACCCATCGTTCAAGCACGTGATGAGCATAGCCTTGGTGCCCGAAACGGAAACAGAGTTTTGCAAATTCTTTATAATCGGAGGCACAATGTTCGAGCATACGACCTGCCATAATATTAGGTAGAATGCTAAATGCAACGTCTTACATAAACATAAGTTGTCTGAGGTTAACTTGCGGATATCGTGAACCAAAGGACATTATTTCTTCACCTAGGATATTCACTTAGCAAAAGTTAATTTTTGCTACAACATAGGGTTTTCAGGGTTCTGTATACAGTTCGCGGAACCCTCTTAGTGTGGCTCAGGTTTTCTTATAGAATCTTTATTGCCTTACAACATAAATAAATACTAAATTTAAATTTAGCTTATAAACTAGTTGGTGAGTAATCATACAAACTACAAAAATAGCGCTCATCTCGCTTAGTTCATGTTGTAAAAAAAAGAACAAAAAATATAAAACACATCCAATTTCTTTAGAAAGTAATATCCAGGCACCTCTCATTCCCTTGCTGATGACTTACTCGGCGAGACTGTTGCAATATTTCTGTGATCCTTCTTTTCACGTTTCACAAAACTGTATGAATCTTGATTATCAGAACCTTTGTCGGTTTTATAAGCAGCTGAAGTGCCTATTCCAGTGCTCCTTCCACTATCATAACGTCCTCGATCATAACGATGATTGTAATCAACGCTAGGTGGCGCTCGTACGATTTCCGGTAAATGAGCATAGTAGACTATACGGCGATTGCGATTCTCATAGCTCGGACGATCGTAGATCTCGTTATTATAAAGCGGCCCGTAGTCACGTGGTTCTGGGACATCGTACCTCCGATCTGGATAGTTATAGTAGGCCTCAGGATAGCTAGGAACACGTGGACTATAACTGTCATAAGGATCATAATGACGGCGATACAAATAGTGCTCCTCGTAGTTATAAGGATCACGATCGTACTGATCGTCATACCTGAGGAAGAGATGATATAAATTTAGCGCGTTTCATGATTAGATTACCATGAAAGGACTTACCTATCATATCGTCTTAGATATTGATCATACGACCTCGATGGATACATTTCATACTTGTACGGTTCGTATTTGTCATAACGCGACTTTAATGGTGGTGGAGCTACTTTAAGAATCGTCCGATCCTTTGGTTCGAGATCAGCTTTCTTAGGCTGAGTTACAAAGTTTACTCTGGGCTGCCGGCCCCTGTAGCCATCGTTGGTTGCATCCGGCACTGAGTCGTCGTCATCACGTTTTATATTCCATGAGTAGTCATTCCATGAGTCCTTGCGATAGTATTCCGGTTCCATGACTTGTTTTTCAGCCTTTGGTAGTTGATGACTTTCGCGATTGGTATCTATGACTTCGATTTTCTCACTGTCGACATTTTGTTCGATGTCTTTCTTTTGGGATTTTGATGTTGATGCTTTGGCTGCATCATAAGCTGAAGTGGAACGTCGATTTCGTATTGATTTGGATTGTCCAGTTAAACCTGTCGCTAGACTTCTAGCTTCGTAGTATGCACTATCTGAATGGTAGTATTCGGGGGATTCCTCAAAGTCATAGCCATCGAGTATTTCGACATCTTGAGGAACGTACAGTGCCAATGTTTGGTGGTTAAGCATCCAAAGGATGATGAGCAGTTGTCGGATTGACATAGCCGTATGCGCGAGAGTTATTCTCCGCAAAATTTATAGCAAAATGGTTCTAAAAATAGGGGGAAAAGTATTTGATTAGAAAAATAAGTAGGTACACCGGAAGAATGAAAGTGTACGGAGACTCGTTATCGGGTATGCTATTATGGATGGATGAATGAAATTTTAACTACAATCACTTAGTGTACACTAAGTTTGAGGATTTTACCTTTGCGGTGCCTTATATTCGTTCGACATGTTTTTGAATGAGTACTGTGTTCAGAAGTTAGGTCCTTTCAATGAATTATATACAAAAATTTGTTGCTCTACTTATTGACGTCAAGGCTTGGGTTTACGCAATCGAATAGCTTAGACATCTAGATTTCTTTTCAAGAATCATTGTTACTTAGCTGCAGTTCAAGATGGATGTAGGCTTACCTATAAATCTAGAGCATTGAATGGCTGGCAGTACTATAAATGTAGAGAAGCAGATCCATTGTGATACTACCAGTTCAGGCATCTTATAGACATCTAAAAGACATGCGACAATCTAGAGCAACATTTGATGTGACACCAGGACTTTGTACTCACCTTAGTTTGATTATCACTGAAGGCACTGAAGTTTGCAGGTATTAAAAAGTGGTGGTCTTGAGACTAAGAACACGATTTATGAGAAAGCGAACTGAACTTTATACCATTCATTGCAGAATTTTATCCAAAGTCATGCAGAAAATATAAATGCATTCGCATGTTTGTAATATGCACTATCAGAGGGAAAATAAACGCCAGCTTCTTGTCAGATACCACACAATCAAAAAGAGTGGACAGATCCTTAAAAAACAATGCTGTTTAGAAAGCTTATCAGACGAGCAGTTGGTGGGATGTTGGGAATGACCTCAGCCTTACAGAAATATGTAGTGTTACAACAGCGGAGGGGAGGAGTAGAATTTAATGTACTTGCAAAATATATCCAAACTTCTAAACACATTGGAAAGCCCCATCCCAGTGTTTACTGTGCTGCACTGAACTGAGCTGACAGAGGGGGTTAAGAATTGGTTCCGACAAAATCGAAATTGTTCCCAGATTTCGGAGACTTTTCCACACATTGGAAGAGTTCATCGCAGGGGTCACTGTACGGACTGAGAATTAATCCTGGCAAGATGGAAAAGGTTCCCAGCTCATGAGAAACATCTTAAAACGTTGGAAGAGCTTATCTCAGTCTTCACTGTACCGCACCGAGCTGGGAGGATAGGGATGAGAACTAATCTTGGCAAGAAGAACTCTCTTGGCCTAACTTGCAAGCCCAAAATACAAAATACACAGAAACCTGTAACTTGCTTTCTGGTCAATTTGTTTTGGGTATGGGATCATCATGTGGGATCAAAGGGGTGAATGAATGAACCACGTGTGTCAAGTCAGGATATTACACCTCGTTTGCTTTAGTGGAACGAAGCACAGCACTGACTTAAAAAGGAAGCAGCTTAGCTTAAGAATACAAATATTTCGCGCAACAGGTAGTATGTGGTCCAGAGCCTAGCTTTGCTCGACCATACGTGTTGTGTAATTTTTTCCCCCAAATGGAAGGGATCTACAACTTAGAGCAATACCCGGAGGCTTTTATTTAAATTGAGAAGCTTGAGAATGAACCACAAAGTCTGTCAAGACAGGATATTACACCTCGTTTGCTTTACTGGAACGAAGCGCAACAGGTAGTATGTGGTCCAGAGCCTAGCTTTGCTCGAATATTGACATTCGAAGATCTGATCGAAATGATGTAAAAGACTATTTAGAGATGTTAGCTGCAAACGGGTTGATGAATGTGATCCAGGACAATACGAGAGTCGATCCGAAAAGAGGAACATCGACATTGATACAACACATTGTGGTAAGCAGAATAGAGAGACCAATTTTTTCCTCAGTAATTGAAAACGACATCTCCGATCACTACGCGGTTTTTTATGGAACTAGGGCTCAGAATGTCTCTAGAATTCAAGAAAGATCAGAGTTATATGTCCAAAATAGGATGGTGGATGAACGAATACATTCAACTGACTGGAAAACACTGTTAGCTGAAAATGATGTTGACGATATGTATGGAAAATTTTTAAAACAAATGCAAGATATCTATGCGAACTCAATGGTGACGAAAATATCGCGCAAGAAATGTAGACAAAACTCTTGGATTACCTCCGAAATTCGGGAAAAATGCCAACAAAGGGACCAACTGTATCGAAGATGGAAGAATAATAGGCTGAACATGACTTATGAAGTAGAATATAAACAATTCCGGAACAAAGTTAATAGAGACATCTTTATACAAAAGTCCAACTATTATAAAGGCAAATTTAATAGCCTTAGATCAGATCCCCGTAAAACATGGAACCTGATCAACGAAATAATGGGACGGAAGAAGCAAAATCTCGACGAAGTCATCATCAAGAATGTTCCCCTAGAGAAGTGCCTATTACCAAAGAGATGCGCTGAGAACTTTTCGGGTCAAATCCTACAGATAGTTCACAATTGCTACATAAATACATCCCATCATATCAGTTCAATACTACCCAACTCAATATTCATCCAAGAAACAAACACTGAAGAAGTACACGATATAATAAAACTAATGGGGGAAAATAAATCAGCGGGAATCGATGGCATTAGAGTGCGTGACATTAAAAGCAATGCAGTTATTTTTGCTCCCGTAATTTCGAGGCTCATAAACCTAAGCTTAAGTCAAGCTAAAGTTCCTCAAATACTTAAGACCGCTGTTGTACGCCCTATCTATAAAGGAGGAACAAAAAGTTTGCTAAGTAATTACAGACCAATATCAATTTTGCCGGCTATTGAGAAGTGTTTGGAAGAAGTAGTTACAAGGCGACTCCAAAACTTTGTGGAAAAACATTCCCTTATCCACGAAAAACAGTTTGGTTTTCAAAAAAACAAAAGCACGGGAAAGCTTATGGGAGAATTTGCAGATACCATCAATGGAAGCTTGAGTAAAAACCACCATGTTATTGTTTTGTTCATGGATTTCAGTAAGGCATTTGATACTCTGAACCATAAAAAGCTAATAACAGCGTTAAATCGATTAGGCGTCCGAGGTATACTGGCTGACTGGTTGCAGAACTATCTAAGTGAAAGATCTTTTCGAGTGAAGGTGGGAGACAGTTTCAGTAATGATACACCGGCTCCTTTCGGAGTACCGCAGGGATCGAAACTGGGACCAATTTTGTTCATCCTTTTTACCAACGAGCTGCTTCGGGTTTTCAAAAATAGTACCCCTTTCGCATTCGCAGATGATACAGTTCTAGTCGTCCAACATAAATGTCTTGATACTGCTATGAGAATAATGCAAGAGGAGTTTGATAAAGCTGTGGAATGGTGCCATGACAATGGACTTATATTGAACCCCTCCAAAACTAAGATGATGCATATTCGCGGGCCACATCATAGATTAACTCAACAGAATATCAGTTTTCGTAGCAGTATCTGCCAAAATACACTGCCGAACCAGACCATCGAAGTTGTCGAAAGTTATAAATACCTAGGAGTCATCATCGACAGCCATTTCATTTGGGACAAGCACATCGACAAACTCCGCTCAGATCTCAAAAAGGCGATGTTCGCTCTGTACCATTTAGGACATTATTCGACGCTTCAGGTCCAGAAGCAAGTTTACTATGCACTAGTCGAATCAAAATTGCGGTACGGGATACCTGCTTGGGGCAACGCATCAAATACACATATAAACAAGCTACAAAAACTTCAAAACACCATTCTAAAGAAGATCAACAGAAGACATCCATCAAGCACATCCGGTGAAAATTCTTTTAAGGTACTGACGGTCAAACAAATTTTCAAGCTAACGCTATGTTTAGAACATTATGATGACATCCGATTTAAAAGACCCATTGACCATCAACACAGCACGAGAAGGCGAGTTCGAGGTATGCTACAAACACCATTATGCAGCAACAACTACGGCAGAAGACAACTGAACCATAGCGTTCCAACTGTGTTCAATGAGCTTCCCTCAAACTTGAAAAATATTATAAATTTTAAGACCCGCAAAAAGCATTTAAAAAATTTTTTTCTTGCTAACACGAACTGTTAATATCTTTGCCTTTTTAATCATTTAATTATTTAATTATGAAATATTTTTTCCTTAAATATGTGAAGATAATTTAAAGCTCACAAACTTTTGAAATGCAATCTTCTGCAGATAAGCCCCTCAGGCTTCGCAGATAAATGAATAACGATGTAAATAAAAATAAATAAATAAATAAATACTAAAAATAAAATAAAATACATACGTGTTCTGTAATTTTTTCTCACAAATGGAAGGGATCTACAACTTAGAGCAATACCTGGAGGCTTTTATTTAAATTGAGAAGCTTTCTTGGACGTTTGTGAGACATTGGCGAGAGATGTGATCTTGAAAAAACTTTTCGGGGTCTTCTGGGACTCGAACCTCACGCTCAGTAGTGCAACGCACTAACCACTGGCCACGGCGCCCACTGACGCTTAATCTAGGTAGAAAATAATTTAGACTCTTGGTGAAGTTGTACACTGGGCATATTAATCTGAACAATCACGCCTGACGACTGAGACTTGCAAGGACCAGCGGCTGACGGAATTTTGTGGAGGAGAAGCAGGGCCATGAGCACTTCATTTGTATCAATTTCACAAGTTGCTTGGACTGAATTCCTTTTCGTTTAGTCACCATTTACCGACAGGGTCCTAAACCCTCCTTTTCCCTACAGTTTTTCAGAAGGGAATACAAGGACCTTAATGGTGGCCTCTATGACGGCGTTCTCATCCTCCTTACCCTTAGCAACCGACAAAATAGACGCATTGTATACTGCAGGGCACCAAATACACAATTCAATGAAACACAGATGGCAGAGCAAAGGACTTTATAACCAATTCGTCAACCAAGCGGACGGTTCAAATTGTCATTTCAGTTCCTTGCTCTGAAGGAGTCAAAGAAAAATTGGAAGAGGTATAAAAATATAAAAAAAAGTTGATTAAATCCACAAGGTTTTCTCAAGGCTTTCACTATACCAAGGAGCTTCAAATTTTTCGAGTTCATCAGTTGCACCGCACAGATTATTATAATAGATCACTCCTTAAGCGTTCATCCTGTGGTAGTACCCTTATCCTTCTGATATAACTTCACCCAGCAATACTTACCAAACACAACAATATCCAAAGAAGATAATCCAACTGCGAACAAAATCCAAACGACTTCCAACTTCGTTGAACTCCCGACTCCAACTGAACCTTTGTGCAGAATCTCCGCGATCCGATATTGAAAAATCCTCCAGCAGAACTGTAACAGCAGTAGCGCGCTACTTAAATTCACTCAACCGATCAATAGCACCCACAACTCTATGGGGATCCATCCCAGAATTTATCTCCGTGTAACAACAGAACCATGTCATACTCTGCTTCGATGATATTTATGAGCGGCTGTGGGAAACCACTACACGTTGATGATTCAATTCAAAAGCCGCAATCGGAACTTAGAATCTATATCATCCAGACTAGATCGTTAAAGTGATGTACAACATCCCCCTTATCACCACCCCGCCACATGTAGTAATTACGAACGATTAAAATTTATGAACAAGAGGTTACCAAAGCTGGATGCGCTTGTTGCCTGACGCAAACCAAAAACGCACAACACACAGAGATACTGCTAGTGATGGTGGCTCTGTGCCATGGAACTCCCATAGCTGGCTGTGGAGGTGGTGTACCTTAAAACGATCACATCTCGTCTATTCTTCATTCAAATCCATACGGGTGGAGTCAACATCGTCGCTGCGCTTAGGTTGACAACCGCAAAAAGGTTTACACACCGTAGATCCGGTTGACTTCTAGATTTTTCTATAGTTACTCCAAAAACACACCAACAACAATAGAAATGTTGGGAAGTGCAAAATGGTTTAATAGTTCCGCATGTTGGGGGAGGCATTCTGTGTTTTTTTCTTTTCAGTTCTGGGTGTGCTGTATGCATGGTGATTTAATGGAATGCTAGTTTCGCAAGGTACTACCATCGACACATTGGGAGCAACTATTGTTAACAAGCTTGGCTTTGGCCTATGTGCTTGGGTCTTTTAGGCACAGACCTTAGCATCGTTAAATTTTGTAATTGAAAGGTTAACAGCGATTATTTGGTTAAGCGCTGGACAGGGTTTTATCTGCGCGTATCAATGTGGAAAGTGAAAGTTAATTTGGAACAAAAATGAGGTGCGTGGAGACATTTTTTTTTTAAAGTTATTAAATGAAGTACGTACCGTTTTCGATTAAGGGGTCACAGACACGTAAATTTTTTTTTCGGTGACAAACAGAGATCGCGCCAGATATTTTCGGTAATTAAACTCTGCAAAGATTTGACTGATAGATGCGATTTAAAAATGTTGAAACTATTTGGAGTTCAAACAGGTTCAGAGTGGCGCCCATTTCCGGAAAGGCGAGCGTGCTGTTCAGCTCCGTTAGTCCAGTTTGGAGACTTGAGTGAAAGGTCGAGAATTGGCGGTTTGTTGATTTGTCTTTAGGCGTTTATTGGCCCAATTTCATTATTATAAGACAGGTAGATAGAAGTGGTAGCTTCACCGTTCCACAATGAGGCTTCATTAATGCTTTAGTGCCATTTTAATGCAACAACTCATTAAAAGAAGCGAAGTGTTGTAAAAACGTAGAAGAAAAAGTGGAAATCCTCTACAACCAACTGACTAGTTCTCTTATCTTTTTGTATGGCTTACAGAGCTCTAAGTCTCTACGATATGTACTGTTTCTTGTACCGCCACATGTCTACAAATGGCCTGCTTCCACAAAGCGGATTCTCTTAAGCTAGACATGCATACAAAAACTTTCCTAAAGACACTAATTTTTAGCGATTCCAAAAACATTCACATTTGTTATCTCTTGATATAATTAAGTGTGTGCAGAGAATTTCTTGAGGGTAATCATCTAACTGAGATGAGAATATTTTTCTCATGGGTTGATGAAGGTTAGGTTAGGTATGTGGGCTGACGAGGAGAGAACTGCTCCCCGCCACACTCAGGGGAGTGTGGACCCATTGTGGTGCCCCTTGGGGAAAGGATGTCCCTTGCCCATAGAAACCCAATTCTGATTCTAATTTGCTCTGATATTTATTGTTGCGAGTCTTTGCATACAAACAACCATCCTGAGGATTTGATGAATTTCATTATCCTATCTGATGGCATGCTGGCGAGTTATCTAGGTCTTGGAAAAAGTAACTCCCAAGGAATTTGTGTTGGAGACCATGAAGTGGGTTGTGTCCTCAAAAACTCCCTCGTCACCGTAGCCTCTGCAGAGTTCTTCTTCCGTCAGACGTAGTTTTTCAAATGATACCGTAGAGAGTTGTGCCCCGTGATAACCCCAACGAGGATGGAAAGGGAATTGCTGTCTTCCCGTACAAGTCTCTCGGTTCTGCCTTTATTTAAGGACGATGTTTACGAGTGGCTCTTCTTGTCTTAAAACGGCTGCAGAACCCTCTTTTACTAGTTCGTCAGCTTTCTCGTTACCTGGTATACCCGCATGTAGAGGGACCCAGCAGAGCGATACCTTGTGCTGTGTTCCAAGAACCTTAAGCTATTCTCAACAACACTTCACGAGTTTCGATTTGATTCCTTTAGCAGTTATTGCCTTTATAACTCCCTGGCTGTCAATAACGAAGGTGATACCCTCTTGTGGTATTGCCCATACTGCAGATTCAAGGACGACTGTTGTTACTGCCAAGACCTTCGTCCTGGAAGATGCTGCTGTGGTTGTGGGTGGGTGTGTAAAATCATGGCGAAGATAAAAGAGAAATGGGATCTTCGAAGGAAAGGGGGCATTTTCTATGCTGTGGATAGAACCAAAGAAAAGTGGGAGAACATTTTAAATATTTTGCGCCCGAGAATGATGGTGATCAGGTTAAACGATAATTGTTTGCCGTGTGTCTACTTACCTTCGAGAACATACATAATTTTGTGTGCTCCATTTTCTGCAGTCTTGTTCAGATTATGAAGGTTCAGTTCCAAATCTACAAGTACTGTCTTACTGCTCCCGTACCCTTGGCCTTTAGATGCTGGAGGGCTTATACCTGGACCTTTTTACTTTTACTTTACTGTGGTCGGAACACTTACTGCCAATGATAAGGATCATAAAGTTGACTGAGATTAGGTAAGCCTAGGTGGTTTTGCCTAGGGTTCACTTGAAGTATGGTCTAAATTAGTAGACTTCAATTAGCAATACGTATCCTTAAGTGGTTATGTCTTACTAAAAACTGGTAAACTGATTAGTAAGTTAGGCTAGTTTAACAAGCACAAATCTTGCAATTATACATAAGTAGGCCGTCTAGATCGTTGAATACATAGTCAGCTAAAGCTTTCCTTCTTAGCGTTGATAGCGGGGAATAGTTGCACAGAATAAGGGTTACCATCTCTTGCTCCTATTCATATCCACAGCTTCTACGCGAATTGTTGGACACATCAATTATCCCGCCGGTCTGCCTTTTAAACAGGCGACAATTGAAATCTAATTCTGTTTATTGAAATTAAACTCTTTTTCCTTTTTAGGTAAAGTTTAATCATAGAGGTTGAATTGCTATTCTCAGCAATGTCCCGGTTCGTTCCGTTAGAAATGGGACCTGGTATGGGGAAGTTGGCATCTTTCAGCAGTCTCGTTGAGTGGTTCGTGGAATTGCTTAATCAACTTGGATTTTATCGTTGGCAATTCTAAGGCTTTAATATTTACACATGTATTATGTACATACATGTGTAATGATGGCAAGAGCCTCTATTATGTTCATAGACACGCAGGCTGCTACGTATTACATTGGCATTGGCATGGCACATGCCATTTTAAATCCGCCGTGCTGACCCATCAGATTAGTGCTTCGTAAGGTGGGATGAGTCTAAAAATCGCCGTACAAGTTGACTACCCGTGGCTGAAGGCCCCATTTCGGGCACAGTACTCATTTACAAGCTTATAAAGGGATTGAAGCCTTTCTTGTATCCACCTGAATGCCTGAGTTCCAGTTGAGTTTTTCGTCTAGACTTAAACCGAAATATTTCGCTTGGCCCGCAAATTGCAGGGTTTTGCCATTTAGCTTTAACGGAGCAATAACAGGTACTTTATACTTTCTTCTTAAAATGGAGGGTTAGGAGCGATTCGTCTGTCAAGCCTTTCATATATCCAGTCCATGATGCGGGTAAAGTCTTCTTCACTATACTTTATGATTTGTGTTCCCTTTTCATCAAGTTCGGCCCTCCTGATGTACTCCTTTAGCGTATTTTGTTTTGACGTTAAAACCAAAGATATTTAAGAGGATTTCTAGTTCCTATTTGCAAGTTCTATCGTTGAAAGCATTATTTTGCTTAACACTCTCAAAGAATACCAAGCGAAGTTCTTTCTTTTTTATTCCCATAATTATCATGTACATCAACCTGATAACCTTCAATTAATTTATTTATTCCATAGTATCAAATTCGGATATCCTGATGATGCGCTGTGGGTCAGTGGTAAGTGCATTGGATTACTGAGTGAAAGATTCGAGGTTCAAATCCCAGAAAACATCAAATTTTTTACGGTCTCACCTCTCGTGGATGCCTGACAAATGTCCGAGAGCTTTTCGGATATGGCTCTAATTTGTAGGTCCCTTCCATTTGTGCGAAAAAACATAACACGCACAACGCGAATGTTCGCGAGAAGCTAGGCCCTGGCCCACATGCGGTCTGTTGCGCCAAGTATTTGTATTTATCCTGAAGATTTGTTGACTGAAATACATAAATCCAATCCAAAGATCAAACCGTTTCCAAAATTTCCTTTTTTTCAGGACCATTCTCTGTCCATTACTCAATCCTTCACCCAAACCTAAGTAAACACAGCATTTCCGACTTCAATTAAAAATGTGTCATTAACAAGTCACCAACAAATAATCCGCCACTAAGTCACCTTTTGGTCCATCATCCAGGACAACATGATACTCCCCTTAAGTAAACACTTAAACATTCTAATGACGAAAAACTACCCCGCTTGACTTGAACCCAGAAATGTTGACACAATTTTTCATCGTAACGAGAAAGTCCTTGCGGCAAATTAATTTCAATAATTTTTTTCCGCTCCTTTTGATTCACTTTGACATCAACCCTCCTACAGTTGGGCGAATCCTTTTGATATATCCCACCCTCGCCTTAACAAACCGCAATCAAATAACGAGAACGTTGAAATTTTAATAAAATATTCCGGTCAATTTGAATTTGATTTCCACTCGTCCTTTGCCTGATTTCAATAGTACGATGGCCTTTCATCCTGTGTGCCCTCACTCCCTCCATTAATCTGCTTAATCTCGCGTAAATAAAACGTGTCCGTTAACATCAACCGGAATATTTATTCACATCAGTCCACAAAAAAAAGGCATAAAAAAAATAAATACAAAGTCCTCTTCACAGTATTTCTTAGAAAGTCCTTTCGTCTTCATACCCTCGACTTCCTTTCTGTCTCTAGCTAATTCCGAAGTCAAATATCCTTGAAGGCCTGCCGCGTGATCTCTTTTGTCAACACCCAAAAGAAACAGAAGAAAATCCTCCTCTTAAGGTCCAAAACTTCTTCAAAGGAATGCCAGGCATCTTTAATTAAATTCACAATTAAAATTTCATGAAAAGACAAAAGGATCACCAGGACTGGTGGGGGGGAGGGAAACTTTCCATTTAAGTTTTCTCTTAGAGCCAATAAGATGGACAGGAGGAAAGCCCAAGAAACAAAACTCTCTCAGGGCGTAGCGTATGCCAAAAGGAAACTTTAATTCCAACGAGTGTGTGTGTGTGTTACCCACCGAAAGTCGAAGAGCATAATGTCCGTGTCCTGTGTATAAAAATCGGAAATTCTGCGTTTCGCCTTAAGAAAAAGAAAAAAAAAGTCCTGCGAAAGTTTTTCCCACCATTTCCATTTCCACCACCACTTACCGTTGGACTTCTTTCTGTGCAGTTTTGTGGTTTTTTTTATTGTTTTTCTTTATCCTTGTGATATTTCGGAAGGACTTTACCCCGATTTGCTGTGGGCCGGTTGGGAAAAGTTCAAAAGAAGTACACATCGTAGTCGACCGAACCGACAGAGTTATCCTTGCTTTTGGTTGTTGCGCTGCTTCTATTGCAGTGGAAAAGTAAAGTCGAAAAATTAAATATTGAATTGGGCGAGAGAGAGAGAGAGAGTGAGAGTCCTTCGTGGAAGATGAATGGCGAATGGTATTGTATATTGGGTTCGAGTTTCGTGATGGAATCTGGAAGAGTGTGCGTGTTGGATTTTAGTCTTGGAGATTTTGAGTGGCAGATCTGGATTTTCAAAAGATTGTCTTAGCTTGAGTTCATCCTGAGGATTCCCTTTTCTCTATGTCATCCTTTAGTGACAGGTTGGAAAATTTAGATACATGCGAAGGAGCCTGTAAAAAGGGAAATATTAGGAACGATTCTTTTTCGAATTCCTTAAATATTTGGCGTCATCTCAACGAATTTATTGAATAATAAAATGATTGACTTAAATGAGTGAAATAAATTCCTGAACTAATCCATGCAAGAGAAGTGAATATCCCGTCTTCATTTTGCTTAATACAAGCTTGTAATTCTTCTAAAAAAAAACTCACTGGAAAGATACTCTCCCCCTGAGAAGTAAGGATATAATTCAATGCTTGATCCAGAGGAGGACGAGGGGATAAAATGATATAAATGAGATCTGCACAGCGCTAGAGGCAATGTAAAACTCATCTCTCTAAAGCCCTATCTGGGTGCCCAAAAGTATGCAACTTTAGTAAAGGAAGTTAAAGCTTTGTGGTTGACCTTTACAAAAGAACTAAAGAACGCTGTGCCTGGTCTTCAGTGATCTCTTTTCGGTGATAAGGCATTGTTCCCATGGTTTGTCGGGTTAGAAAACACTCCACCGGAGCACGACACGCTCTCCACAAGGGTCACAGGCAGTGGTGCCTCTTAAGCTTAGCATACTAAGATGCTTAGCAAAAGGAAAATGTTCCGTGAGAACGCCATTAGGTTGTCTTATCGTCTTTTTTGCTGAGAGACAGCACGAATGCCGCTGATTTCTTACAAACGTTCGGGAGCATTCGTTTACTAACATCCTTTGAGCCTTGCTTAGCAATCTCATCGGGGATCTCATTCCCCTCAATCTCAGTATTACCTGGGACATAGACAGGAGTCAGAGGGTTCAGTGTTGCGACCAAATTTAAAGAGTGCTTGCATTCTCGAACTATTTTGGTTGAAAAACATTGGCCTAAACAGCTAACATACCTGTAGTGAACTCTAGTGTTGTCGGTCTCCACGAAGACACCAGCGCTAGACCCTTGACCGGTTTTGGAGCCATCCGTGAAGATTCGACTACAGCCCAGTCCAGGTTTAGACTCTGGCCGAAGCCAGTCCTGAACGCAAGGAAAGTCGGCTCTAAATTTGCATAGCAGCCGGCATATCCATAGAACCGGGATCGTAGGATAGGTGTCGCGCAAATTCATCAAATTCAGCACTGAGCCCGGACCCGTATCATCGTTTGAGACGAAGTTAAAACGAATTTAGGTTGGGGCCTACAGAATTCTGCCCCGATCGCAGTCGAAAAGGTGAATTTGCGCTTTCGCTATTGACACTTGACAGGTGACAGGTTTTACGTCATAGTCAAGACGTCCTATCATAATCATTATCGGCTGTCAAAGTTCAGGCTATTAAGAGACTGATAGAGAATGTCTTTTAAAGTTTTATGAGTCATTTGATTGAACATTGGAAATCCGAGGAGCTTCCCCTAGCCTTAGTAAAAGAGCATCACAATGCGATCAGACCTTAAAGACATTCATTCGTTAAAACATTATTAATCGTAAGGATATGCTGTAGCACTTTTATCACCTCCGCCCTCAGCTGTTACCCAAAACGAAAATCTAATTTACGTTACCAATTCCAAGAAGTAAATAATCGAAAGGAAAACGTCCAATTTATTACGGACTGACGTGTGAGTAACATCTTTCCGAATGTCCTTTCGTCCAAAAACACATCAAACAGACATTTTCTCATTCTCAAAACTCAATTACACTCGGACACGCAAAATCGTTTTCCGTCGTTCCTCGTTAATGAGGAGTGAAATTCCCAAGGACCCAAATGACATTTCCACATAATGATTTTCCCCCCCATGAACACAGATGGCAGCCCTCATTTTATGTCTATTCTCAACACAAACTGACAAAGGACCTCGACATCGTGGTGGATGATTTACACGTACGACTGGTGATCGATTGTTTGGTGGTTGCCACTATGCATCGACATGATTAATAAGGTTCATCCTTAAAATTAATCTCGTACTCCTTTAAATGGTGCCATTCCACCCACCATACCTTCAATTATCCTTCCGCATACTTCTAGAGGTCATGACAGGAAAGACTTGTTGATTGAAAATTGTTCGTTGAAATATGTAAATTTAATCAGAGAGAATATCTTCCGTTACACAACGACGGAAATTACCATTTTGTCAAGGCACAGGGGCGGAGGGTGAAAGCCAGTTCACGCCAGTTCACTGGGGACGGTCGGTGGATGTTACAATTGATATTCAAAATTTTATCCTCCAACCCTTATTGATAGGTGGGCTCTTGCTTCTAGTATATCATTTGTGTATCTCTTTGCAGGGGTTGATGAGAATCTAGGACATTTGCTCGGCAGCGGCGGTGGATATAGAGCTCTTCCTCACGTTAGCGCCTTTTATGATTGAATTCCCCGCGGGTATGGCACATTCCCCATTTCTACCAGCTAAACTCTCTGCCTGTCTGCTGCAGGATGCGCATTCACCCACACCCTCAGCCTGTCGTTTTTTTTTTTTTCTTATCTTGTTGCTGTGGTGCTCTCCCGTTTGATCTTGAAATTAAAATAAGCCCAACAGAGTACGGTACAATGGTTGTCTTATTGTTTTAACTGTCATAAAGAATAATTTTGAACAGCGATAGCGATTGTAGATACCATCGTCTTGGCGGGTGACTTACAGAGGGGTGGAGTTCCTTTGACTCATTTATCTTCGCCGCATTATCCTTGGCTCGATGCCCTAGTACAAGTGTATATCGTACAGCGTGCCGCAAAGAGGACAACCGAATGGCATTAAATAATTTGTTTATGACGGCGGTGGGTTGTCGGCGGTATTGTCTCATGTCTCAGGATACTGCTGCCTTCTATGCTGGCAGCGCTATTTGGCGAATGAAGATATTAAAGTCAGTTCTAGAAGCGGTGGATGTTGATTTTTTCTTTATGTGTCTTACGAGTCAGTACCACCGGTTCGGGGAATCTGATAAATTTTTATTTATTTGACAGGTTAATGTCAAGACGTTGACTTATTAAATTTAGGGCTGCCACCATTTTTTGTCTGCCTTGAGCGGGACTTTTTACATTTATGTCTGTTATTTTTTATTTACGATGATAAAGTGTTGAAAAGTTGATGGTTGTTTTTTTTTTTTCTTTTTGGCGGTAAATTAGTGGTGTGTTGCCATTGGAGTTATCCTTACGGGAGTTTTATTGCTGTTGATGAAATTTAATAATTAAGTTGGAAAGTGTGACGGGACCCATTAGATGCTCATAAACAAATCAGTTTGTCGCCGCATCAAGAGAGTTAAGATTTTTATAAACACAGAAAAAACTTAGAAAAATGTCAAAGAGGTCGGCAACAATTTGACCTTCAATAATGAAATTGACGTCAGTGACAGCACTGCCAGTCTCATGTAGTTTTGAAAATACAAAAGAAGAGGGAACGGTTATGAATCCACGGATAGTGGCCGGTACAACAGTGTATTTTATGTTTCGTAGAGTCCATCTACGGGTCCTTAGAGCCCCTAAGGACACTGACACTGAGTTCCTACTGTCCCTTGTGAAGTACGTTTGTTCTCCTTCGAAATTTCGAGGTTCTGGAGGGCTCCGCTCCTCTTCTCTAAAACATTCGAAGGCATTCAACTTAAATATAACTTCAACTTCAATGTATACATGCTTTGCTTTTTAATGGTAGAACGTGAAAATTCCTTGAATATACAAACTGAGGGATACCTCAGGGATCTATTATGGGACATTTTTCAACAATGATATGCCCTTAATCTTAAAAAGTTCTAAACTTCAGATGCATGTCTTCGGCACATCTAATTATATCGCTATAAAACAAGATTAGCGAGGGAAACATCTCTGGTAAATCAATCAATGTATGTTGACAGTCAAGCAGCTATTAAAGCGTTACAGTCAAGCTCTTAAAAATATGCACACGAACATTGGACGAAATTGTGAACCTAGATATGTTGGGTATCGGGCCACATGGATATCCCGGGAAACGAAAAAGCAGTCGAAATAGCCAGAGCACGGTTAAATCTAAGCGCTCCGCAGGGAAATATGTACATATATACTGAATCTAACGAGGAAGCTAAGAGACCTTGGTATCGATTAGAGATACAAGCACCATAGCCAAATCGGTATGGGCAGTCTATGACCAAAAGACATCTGCACTTCTCATGAAACCCAGTCGCAGGGATATTCGGAAGCTGTCGGCGACGTGACAGGAGACTGTGTGATAGTCAATCATGCAGCACAGCTAGAACTACTCCGCAGCTACTACTCTAGAAACTGCAGTGACGAAGAGGAAATAGAATACATTCAACACCTGCTATCCGATTGGCCAGCATTAGCCACCGAAAGGAAAACACTCTTGGGAGCTACTTCCTTGCGGAGCTAGGCGATCTAAGGAACTTTGAGCTGAACAAATTCCTCAGACTTACACATGCATCTGGGTGGTTTAGTTTAGCCGTCGATAACTGAAATTTAGGTTCTACTATTGGGCACAATGGACTCATCGCTAGTCTAAGTGGGCCGTTAGCTGTCAACTGTCCTCTGAATTAGGGCACCCGTTTACCTACTAACCAACCTACTCTCATAGATTAAACAAAGACGGAAGATCGTGACAGAAAGGTTGTAGGATGTGTTAACGGCAAGTACATAATTTCGTAGACAATTTTGAAATTCTAGCTGACAATAAAATACAAATACATGCATATGTACGTAAATATCTAGTTAAAGATCATGAAAATTTGACATAAATGGTTTTGCCATATTTTGCAAGCTTGTTGCATATGCCATTCATAAAATATTTTATCAATGCATTCATGAACACAATAACAGCTGCATAAATGCAATCAATCCTGCAACACAATAAACACACATGCCAATTTGGCAGTACCTTGACTGTCATTTTACTTTTGTGACACAAGTGCTGCCACACTCATGCGAAGATAATGCAGTTCGTTTACAATTGTGAAATTTTGCACGACTGCAGCATATTTACTTTTATGAATTCGATTCTTGTCTTTTTCCACTATAAATTTAATTTACGAGTACTTAATGCATCCTAAATACTCGGGATTGTTCCGCAAATTCTTTGGCTTCTCTGTCAATCCTCAATGAAATGGTTAACCGAAATTTTACTAGTCCTTCTGACCACAATTTTGACATGACCTCACCTCGGAATCTCTTGTTTTAATGCAAAACTTACAAGACAAGTGCATTTTTAATTGATTCAGTTCAGCAAACGAAATATTTTCCTTGTCCACACTAATTGAATACAACACGTCATGCAGCCACCCCCACAGGTAATCCAATTTAAATATTTAATCATTTCGCGAGGCATTATTTCCTCGATTGGCCAATTTATAGCACAACATTTCAATCCCAATTTCGCTCTCGACAAGGTCCCCAGGCGTGTATTCGCACACACATTAGCCTTAGCTCGACTTGTAGAGTGCGCGCTCAAAAATCATTTAACACTCGCACATCCCCCGCCCTCCACCCCTCCTCGTTCAGGCATCAATAATGCAAACTATTTGATTAAAGATTCATCAGATTTGCATACGTGTGGTGGAAGGGTGGGTGGATGGTTTTTTTTTCGTTTTTTTTTTTTTTGAAAAATCACTCAATTGCTGCAACGTTTTGCGAAACATTCCGAATCTGGGGGTTGATTGCTGTTCATCAGGTGGGTGGCAATACAGTACTGCAACCCTGAAGTATCATTCGCGTTCGAGGGGGCTAATGTGTCGAATTCAGATTCTTTCGCATCCGGATTAAGGCACTTAATATTCAAGAGTTTCTGTGTCACTTGAATCGCTGCTGCTGCAGATGGCTGGCGGGAGGTGGTAGTAAGGCCTGACAACTGAGTGAATTTCTTTTTGATGATGTGCCTCAATAGGCCGGGAATTGGTTGTACGTCCCAGAGGAAATTATGTTACGATCCGCGGGTGTGGTACATGGAGATGAGACTTTGAATCGTAAAAATGCCTTCAACCAAAACGGTCGGGGTTGAGCGATGTACACACACACACAGATGTACTCTTTCTGTTTTCATTTTCAATTCTATTGTCATTTCCCTTGATGGCCAGGCAGGTGGGGCAGTTAACGCACAAGTTGTAAGGTCGACTGAAGCGAAAGTTATGGGCTGTTGATTGCTCTTTTTTTGGCAAAAGCCATGAGGTTCGGCCACTCGAAACCACTTGAATGCTAAGCTAAATCTGAAATGTTGTTTCACCGACTAAATTTAGGTTAAGTTCGGACAGAGAAGTGCTTTTTGTATTTTCCCAGATATCTCCACCAATTAAATTGTACACAAACCCCGCGTCTGCATCTGTAAGCAGCTTAAAGGAGATTCACTTTAAGAAACTCCAATCCACCTGTAGCAGAAGTAAATCCCTTTCCGATTGCCCCAACCATAAAGCTAACACAATTCACGTTCCATTTAACGTTTACAAAACTTAAACAAAACACGAACACGGTCTGGCTGTATACTCGTAGTCGTAGCATTCCTCCAAGGACATGCATTTTTAAACATCTTGAAGGGTTGAAATGTGAAACGCACGTAGGTATATCCCTTGAGTTCAGTGGAAAACAACAAGAACATCTCGATGGTGGTCCTTGCAATATCCTTTGAGTTTTACAGGAATTGTTTGTGTGCGTGTGTTTGTCGTTTTTTTTTTTTGTTGTGCCAACATTCGAAAATTATCCTGAAAATTTTAATTATATTTTCAAAGGGCAAAAATAATTAAGCATCACCGTTAACTGTTTTTGTTTCTCCACTTCGAGGATACACTGACAGTTTGGTACCTGGTTCAAGATTTCCCTTGGGGCAAACTGAAAACAGTTAAAGATAATATGTCATGGGTTCAGTGTTTGTTTCCGTTTTTTTTTATGTTTTTATGAATTTTTATATTTTAAGTCGACTGGCTCACCGGGGACAAAAGTTGATATTAAATTAATGAAAATTAACCCATTCTCGGCAGAGGAAGGAAGCAGGATGTGCTATGCTATCTACCTACGATGGCAGAAGGATAAACGAGCATCGTACCGATAGACTGGGAAAAAATCCAGGTGGTGTCTGGGGAGTTTTAAAATATTATGCATCAGTGTTAAATGAGTTTTTATGTTGAAATTTTAAGACGAAAGTGAGAGCTTTAAGACGGCTTTCGAGTTTTAAGGAAACGAGTTTTTCGGAAAAGTGGGTTCAAAGCACATTGAACTCTGTGCAGGATGTTGGTTTTGTTAAGATGGCAAATGGGGTTAAGATGGGAAAATTGGAATTTCACGGGCTTGTATTTTATTTTTAAATTTTCGGTTGAAAGTTCTGACCAACTTCTTTGGTTCTTAGAATCGAGAATATAAATAAAATGTTTGGAATCAGAGAAGCTAAAACTTTACAAGTTATGGGTCCTTGACAGAGAATCCTTAAATATATTTTATTTTTAAAGAATTTTAAATGCTAAAATTTTAGTTACACTCTATGCAAATAAAGGATGAAATTTGCGTATCAATGCCAGCGTTTATATTTGCGACCATGTAAACAGATTTGAGTAACACTTTTGGAAGAGATTTTTATAAAGGATTCTGAATCTCAGTTCTTCTACTGTATATGGCAACTTTAATCCGAAAATATGCGGAAAGAAACTGTCCAAAAAACGTTCTAATTTGTCGTTTTGAAACGGTTTGAATGGAGGTGGGATATAGTGTGTATATTGCTAACCTCCTGATGCTTAAAATTTCTGTGTTCAAAATGCTTAAGCGCATTTCAGGCACATACAAATCGCAGTAAGCTTATGGATAAAGGGGAGATGTGGGTGAAAAGTTCTTCGCTTAGAAGTGCGAACGATTTTTGAATAATAATGCTGGGAAACGCCATCCACAGGCAAATAGAAGAAAATTCTTTGGAAAGAGGTTGCAATGAAATCAGCGTTGGGACTGAGGGAGTCATCGCAGTGCTATGCCAGCGATACAGGGCATGCGACTATCCTCAACGCAGAACATATAAAAATAGGAGCCACGTACTGCGTTACCCTGATCATAGACTTTACAATACCACACACGTACATACATATATTCCCAGCCGACAGAATTGGACAGAGAACACGGTTATTAATAATTTTTCACTGGAAATTTAGACTGATGGGTCTAGGACAGGCGAAGGTGTAGGAGCTGGACTGTTCTTAGTTTCTCTTGGCCTAAGCGAACATCGTGGTGTACACCGACATCGAGGCACCTATAAAAGCTCTCGAATCACGAATAATAAGATCAAAATCAGCAAGACAATGTGGCTCATCTCTGAACAAGATACCGAATAATTGTAATATTACTCTGTGCTGGGTGCCTGGTCATTCAGGCGTCCTAGGAAATTGCGAAGCATACGAATTAGTTAAAACTGAAGCTACACCAGACCATGCATTGGTACCCTGGTCAGACTACTGACGGGTCACTCTTGAGGTTTGGAACTCCGGCCAAACACTTCTGTCGCAGCTGTATGGGTGAAGAAGAGGAAGAGTCACTATTTCACCTTCCGATTGATAACTGTCAGACAAGAAATAGTGTTCAGTTAGACAAACTTATCGAACACTTCGTCAATTTTATGGTCCGTCTGAACTAATTTAACGCTATGGCCAGCAAGAAGAATGAGCCCAGCTTTATCGAAGACCTGAATTTGTCAGTTCGGAGGCGTGCATAGGAGATTGGGCTTTGTTCATTCACAACTTGGAACGTTTTCGAAAGGATCTTGGGCTAATCCATTGCAAGATTCATTTGGTGCGATAATTGAAGACATTGGATATATGGCACGCGTTGGACCTTCGTTTAATAGACTCAAAACCAATTGCAAGACTGACCGGAATTTTATGGCGACATTTTTGTTCAGCGATGACATTTTTGCTCAAAGGATACGTAAATGACAAAAAGTGCTGAATGAAACCAATTCACAACTGACTCCTCAGACACTATTATGCCCACAAAGGTGTACTCTATGATGTGACTTCTACGCTGGTGGCATCGTCGGGCGTTATTTCTGGATGGGGCTACGAGTCATACTGCGACCTATACTATCGATTTATCGAAATCAAAGTTTGGTGAGAGAGTGATTTTAAAATCAGGACCTGTAAACTAGCCACCAAGATCTTGCGATCTAAGCCCGCTCCATTTTTTTATGTAGCGTAACGTGCAATTGCTTGCTTACGAGGATAATCCAGCAACGATAGAAGACAGAATACAACGAAATGATGGGGATATACGGCTCCAAAAGCTCGAAAAGTGGTAAAAAAAATGGCCCCACAGGATACGCTTTGTGATTACCAGTCGCTGTACTTATTTATATGCCAGAAATCAGCTTTGAATCTTATATGATAGGAATTCTCTTTCAAATAACAGAATTTTTTGATCAAAAGCCAATGCTGTGTCTTTTTATTTAAATTTGTTTTCCGGACCCCCTTCGTTTCACTATTATTTTCAGGACTTTTATTACGAATTTAAATCGAAGTACTACATCTACTGAGCTCTGGCAATAAAATGGTTCGTCGCAACTATGGAAAAATAATGGGAGATCTTCGTGTGGACAATGCCCACCACTTGTTTGCCGGATTGGGGCAGATTCTTCTCTATTACACACTGCATCTCAAACTGTCGAGTTTCTCACCGGTTTGTATGAGGAGTTGATAACTCATCACCCTAACAGTCCTTTCCCTAAAGGATGAAATGAGCGGATTGTCCTACAATTTAGAGCCATATCCGAAAAGCTTTTTTTTTTTGGACCGTTCTCCTGATAATTATTACTCTCGGACGTTTGTCAGACATTCGCGAGAGGTGGGATCATGAAATACTTATTTTTTTTAAGTTTTCTGGTATTCAAACCTCGAACCTCCCGCTCGGGAGCCGGGCCAAGGCGCCCACTTTCATTGTTATCAGAAATATTTAAATAGCAGCCCAAGTATCGTTGTGACACCAACTCTTAATGGAGTTCTCCATTAATTGTACGTCTTATTCCATGTATATTCCTTGGGATATACCGGAATGTCGGAATGACTGTCGCTTAATGTAGCATGTAAACCAATTTTTGTCACTGATGTCGATGCTGAACACTTCTTTTTACCAGATTTGTTGGATTTTTTGGGCATTTGCTCAGCCCCCGTCTTTTTTTTTTTTGGATTCCGTCAAACTGTGCTGTAGAGACAAGAGTGCAAATATTTTTGACGGTCAGATATTTATGCAGAATCGTCTTAAAGAGCACCTCGGATCTGCCCTAGAATGACTTGATATCCCTAGTTGTCCTCTACCGGCTTGTCCCCAGAGCAGGGTTGACATCCCTTTCATGCTTTGTCACTTAATGAAATACGTTCACGTTAAAAAAAAGTCGTTCTTAACTGGGCAAGGATGGTGTTTCATCGTAAAAATCATGCTTAAAAATATTCACGAGTTCTATATTGTAGATTGGCTATAGGGGTGTAGGCACACTGCGACCTTTATAGATCTATTGTGCTACCCTGATTTAAAGCTCTATTCCATCTGATACTCGACTTAGAGCATCTCTTTTTCCAATTCCAATGTCCTTGATGAATCGGAGTTCCTGGAGTCGATCTAATGGCGGTAGATCTTCTTCTGTTAGTTGGTAGGCATCAAGATGTTTCCTTCTTTTGTGGATCAGGGTTTCACATTCCTTCAGAAAGTGCCCTGGGGTTTCTCCAACATCTCTTCAGTCTTCACTTTGCGCAATATTCAGTTTCCTGAGGTGCTCCTTAAGTCCATAGTGACCCTTTAGGAAGCCTGCAGGAAATAGTCGAACAGCAAGACTGAAGTAACAACAAACGTAGACTGTTACAATGGACTGTCAAACAAGAGATGTCTTTCAAAGTGTGGAGTTCTAGAAAAGTTTTGACAAGTAGCGTCGTCTTTAGGTTGAGTCTCCAAACTAGATTTGTGGTTAACATGAACTTTTGGTAAATATTTGTTATTTCCAAAAATACGTTTTAAAAGTACCTTGGAATTCAGAACCTTTGAGTGATTGGAAAGGTTCTATCAAAAAATGTCGTACTTTCCGTTCGCCTTTAATGTAACTTTAGTTTGTTGGAAACCTAAGCTCTGTGTTTATGAATAAAGCCGTTCTACCTTCAATGACAGCTCAAGAACCAGAACTGCTATGTCGACTCTGGCAATAATGGACTGGTAATTGACAAATAGTGCGCCCTGTGTTGACTTTGGAGGTAAGGATCACCTTTTCAAGTCTAACAAATGCAACACGAAACGAGTCGGTTTTGAAAGTGTCGATGGTGTCTTTTCCATTGGATCAGCAAGCTTTTCTGACCAGTTTTAGGACCAGAAATATGAAAATATGGCAGCTTTCCTCCCTCCATTTTGTCTTCAAATCCGTTTGTAAAGACTCTTCCAGACTCATTCTGGGATAAGCACGCTTTTAACGGAAGTATGTACATAATTTCCCCCCCACAGCAATGCCTCCTTTCAATTTCCGTCTTAAGTTATTCAAGTGTTACTCGTCGTTTTTTTTTTTTCAGAAATACTTACAATACTTGCTATTCTGAAGAACTAAGCTCTGTTCATTAGCTTTTCGCGGAATTCCACCACAAAAGATCCTTTTACACGATACTCCTGCGGTAGTTGTTGCCTTAATTGCCTAGCGAAAAAGAAATAGAAAAAAAAATGGTTACTCTTGTTCAACAGACAAGAAAGAGAAATGATGGCATATTTTCAGCATAATTCGTCCTCTTCCAGGACGAAAAACTTCTGCCTTTAAACATTTCTCGCAGCAGAGTTCCATGGAATCTGTAAAACTTTAAGAACACCAGCCACCAGCCACCAGCCATATGCCAATTATTTAACTTTGTTAGTTCAATTAAGGACATACAAACTAAGCTTGAACTTCCACATTGGTGTTAGTGCCGCACAGAAGTGGGAAAAAAAAGAATCACTTTTCTAGGAGGTCCTTCTTGTTGAAAAAGAAGTCCTCCTCCACTCCAAGTACACAGCACTGGACAAAGAGATCCCTATGTACTCGTAATATCTCGAATTTATATGTATATACACAAAAAAAAAGGACAACGACGATGTGTAAATAATTCAGGACATAAAAAAGGACACATCCAACTAATATATCCACATGGCAGCAAACTGATTTACATAAAAAAAACCCCCCCAACTATTTTTTTGCTTCCGCTGCTGCTTGTACATAAATGGAGCTGAAGAAAGGAAAAGAATTCCCGCATTCGGTCCTTGCTCATGCTCCATCTTGACAGAGAGTTCCTTAAGAGAGTCACCAAGTTTCGTTCTCTTTATTTTATGGGGGAGATTTTGGTTTTGGTCCTTCTTACCAATATCCTTGGCTGCTGTTATAGTAAATGTGGTGTTTTATTTTTCGTTTCTTTTTCCCTGCTTCTTCTGAGGATATCCTGGTGACACCTCCCTGTGCGCAAAAACATTCTAGGGACACTCGCTATGACAAACCAATTGTGTCCTTTTGCTTGGGTCATTGCCAGATAAATTCCAGCCAATAAAATCGAAGACATACTTTTTTTTTTTTCTTATTCCTGTATATGTACCGTTTTGGATGATAAGGGGACCGGTTGGGGGCTTTTTTCTTGTCCTTTTCTCTCATTTTTTATTATTTAAATAAGCGATTGCAGCGCCGCCACAATATATTTTTCGGTCTCGCGCAGATGTGAATTTCGAGATTGAATCGAAGAGGCACGAGGTAGGGGGTAGTGGTGGTTGCGAATAAGGACGAAGAGGCACCCTATTCCATCTGTGTGCACATAAAGTTTGCTGCTTTTGGTTTTTTTCTTTCTCAAGTTGGTTCTATTGATTTTGTGCAGAGAGTTGGATGCCTTGACTTTAAGCTGATTAGTGAATTTAAGGAAATTCTAAAAAGAGTTGAACAGACGGTTGAACTCGTACGAGGAGCTGGTTTAAGCCGACATTGGAATGGAAATGGGAGTTTTCGAAGGGTTTTGGCTTAAGGACGAGAGACTTGATCTTTTGAATTGACATTGCCTAAGATTTTGGACGGTTTTTATTGAAATTTTTCGATTCATTTAACGAAAATGAAGCCATTTGCTTAGCTTACAATAGAGTAAAGGATTTTTCAAATGTTAAAAAAGATACTCACAGCGAGTAAAAGGATTCAATGACAATTACATCATGATTTTGTATTGTAGCGAATTCGTATTGAATTTGAATTGAATTGTGTTAAGTTTTTATTATCCCCAAGAAAGGAGACCTTCTCAACTTCGACGCAGTTCATCTGCAGAAGAGAGGTATCAGTCTTCCCAACATCGCGTACAAGATCTTTTTCTCCACATTGTGTGAACGCCGGAAGCTCTTCGTCAACAACCTGCTTGGCCCCTATCAGTGTGGTTTCAGGCAAGGAAAGTCCACAGTCGATCAAATTTTCACACTCCGGCAGATCCTGGGGAAAACTGAAGAGGCCCAAATCGATACTCACCATCTTTTTATCGATTTTTAGGCCGCATATGGCTGCATTTTTTATTGAGACGAGGAACACAGGGCCATGTCTAGTCTAGCAAGCCTACCAAACTTGTCGATCTGAGCTCTCAATACTCCATGAAGGTCGATAACAACCTCACCGAGACCTTTGATGACGCTGTCATGCATCTTATTCAACACCGTCCTTGAGAGAATTGTGCGAAACTCACAAGCCAACACCGGAGGCAGAATCTCTAAAAAGTCTGTGCAACTACTAGCCTACGCCGATGACATTGACATTGATTATCCCGGTCCTGTTTTATGGCGCCAAAGCACGGACTCTATCAAAACCGGATGATATATCCTCGTTCATTTGCCTTGACGGGCCTTGGAGAAAAAGATTCATCGGCAAAGGTTACGAGCTGTACAGTAACACCGACCTAGTCAAATAACTGCGCATCAGTGGCCTAAGATGGCTAGGATATGTAGAGCGAATAGACACCAATGCTCCGGCCCGCAGAGTCTTCCAATCTAAATCGAAGAGACAACGCAGTAGAGAACGGCCTCGCCTAATGTGGGAGACAGACTGCTAGTATTGATACCATGGTATAGCAATACTACGTTCTATACCACATGTCTGTCACTGCAATACCACGTTAAAACCTAGTATACCATGAATAGAACCTAATATTGAGATTCGCAAATTTTTGGTGGTATACCACCATCTTATTGCTTGCAGCGCCACTTTCTTTCTGTTGGTGGTTCTTCATAGCTTCTTTGACAATTCAAAAGCAAACAATCACAGCGAAAAATGTTTTGAAAATGGATTAAGGAGGACAATTTTATCTGCATTGGAAACAATGAAGTAAGAGAAGTTTAAAGGAATTATATCGGTGAGCTACGAGGAGCATGACGCAATATTGGAGTGTTGCAAAAAATGTGTAAGGAGCTGAAGGAGGCGAAACACAAATGTCAAACTATACCACGTAGCGCAAAAGTCAACGTATACTTCGAAGTGCAGTCTGTCAGGGGTTATAGTATTCACTATGCCATGGTATCAATACCAGCAGTCTGTCTCCCACATAAGCTGGCGCGCACAAGTAGAATGGGACCTCGACCAGCTTGGAGTGCGTAACTGGAGGCAGTTGGCTAAGGATCGCACGAACTGTTGTTTGAAACCCAGGTTCACAGAAAATTGTAGCGGCACCTAAGCACGATTCTCAACCCAAAAACGTGCGGCTACTGTTAAATTTATATCCGAAGGAATTCGCCTATCGTGGCGATGTAGCGAGAATTCCAAGTGAAATACTATCGTTCATAATGCGAACGAAACTCGCTATCTAGTCGTTCTATGGAAACAAAATGACAGAATGTGAATTCGGCGTAAAAGAGTTGTTCAGCAACTAGGAACGTCAAAAAGATGAAGAGCCATGCAAATTGGTAGTCTCTCTCTAACATGTTTTGCAACAGGTTCTTCATAAATATGTTTTCGTACAAAGCATTCTTATCTGATTCACGAGCTACTTTCCAGAGATACGATACCGGTGAGCTTAGGCCATCTCATTTTATTACGAAATAATTGTCGTTTTTGACGAAAAAATTGTTATGAACCATTAACCCCGTACTTCTTTGAGGACCGCCATCACCTTCACTGGACTTATTAGACTTATTTATATGGAGTCATATGATAGAGAAGGTTCATGTAATCCTCAAAATCTGGACCATACTGTGGTACTACTCGTATAACCCTTAAAATTATAGACTCCACGGGTGACCACTTTAAAAGTGTTTGATTTTGATAACTGGCTTCTCAAGTAATCAGAACATGTTTTACAAGGATAAGCATTAGATAAGCTTAAGTACATTTCTTGACAAACGACCGGTTCAGGGTGCGATGGTATATTTCTATGGTTGAAACGAAAGAGGGAACTCACGTCAGACTTCCTTTTAAATATGGCGGGGCGCAGAGTGAGGCACAGCTCCTACAATAGCGCGCCTAGTTCTTGTACGCTGAAAACCTTCTTGTAAATTCAAGTCCAAACTTTCAAGTTTCAGCACTTCATGGGCCGTAGAAGTGAAGCAGTCAAAAACCAGGCACGCCTTTTGAGAAATAAAAGGTACCCAGCACCACATTTGCAGAGACACGGAACTTCTTGGATCCGCAAAGGATTTGATTGGGAGTGGAAGATGCGTCGTCTATATAAAAAGGTGGTTATGGAAAGATTTGTGGTATCAACCCTTCGCGGTAAGAAACGTATCCTTTTCTGCTTAAGCGACGCTGGGAAATTACTAGCATGGTTACTAGCTCATCTGCACGAAGTAGGTTAGGTAAACAAACTGTTCATCGTGACGAGACATAGTGATTGTGAAGCTCTTTCATACATCATGCTAGAGATGTAACCTAGTAAAAGAATGTGTAATCGATTGGGTTAGAAAGCGCGCTCACTTACTCACTCAAGTCCTGTCACGCCTCGAGGGGCATAAGGTGTCAATAACGTCTCCGCGCCATCGCGTTCGAACTTCTGCAACGCGCTTTATGTTTCTCCAACTCATTTCCAGACTCCTTTTCAACCGTTCTGCGCCTCGTACGTCTAGGCCAACCCCCAGTTCTGGCAGCTTGAATAAGGGGATTCCATGGCAAACGTGTTTGCCAATTTCCTCCGTCGAATTGTGACATCAATAGGTTCCCGTTCTTCAGTGAAGGTGTTCGTTCGAGATGGGATTAGGCCAGAAAATTCTAAGGATGATGCGTGGACATCTATTTACGAAAGTCTGCAGCATACGACTGACAATGACGTTGATTCTCCAAGTACTAAATCCATATAGTAGAACTGACTCGACATTGGAGCGGAACAGTCGCAGCTTCGTGTTGGTGCTGTAAACATTACTCTTCCAGATTATATTAGTATGCTGAACGCAGCTTTGAGTTTCCCGATTCTACTGTCTACATCCAGCTCGGTGCCTCCGTCGGCCGAGGCGCAAGACTCATAAAATTAGAGATCAATTTTGCCATAAAAAAGTTCGTAGTAAAACACCTTGGAGTCAATGTGGAGTTTTGGCGAAAGCATCCACGAAAGTGGATCCTTCAGAGGAGACGCTAAATATTCTGTTGCATCAAGTTTCCCCGGCTTCATGAATGTATCAGAAGAAATCTAGGAAGGGCAGTCATTACATATTCAAGGACTAAAGTCCTACTTGCCTGTTGCCCTCCCAGCGAAGGCTTTGAAATTTTCAATTGATCTGTATGATGGGGCGGTTATAGGGGAACATATTCGGTCCAAAACACAATAACGATGCAGTCCTAAATGACACAGTTTTCAGAAAACTTAGCCACTTTCTGCAGCTTAAGAGAGGCCGTCAACAAACCCTGTAAGAAATTGACTTTGCTTAAGGTGTTTCAGGCAACATAGTTGGAGCAAACAGTAGCTCTATATATTTTCCCTCAATGTAGAGGACTCCTTCAACTAAGAAAGCCCTCTGGACAAATAGTAGCCCCACCACAACTCTTTCAATCAGAGGCTCATAGCAGTGTACAAAGGTGCAACTTATTTCAAGACCTTATCGAGCACCTAATTTTGCTTAAAATATCCACATCTCATGAGAGTCTGTGAAGGACACAAAGCCTTAAAAAAGTCCAATGATTGCCCACAGGGCACATAAATTAGCCTAAACCTCCCACCCATCTACCAGGATATACGAAAATATATTTTTAAACCCATAAAAGAGACCTCATGTCACCCTACATGAGGCGAATTCAATATATCCCGGCCTCAAATTGATTAGTTCAAAGCGACGATGACGAAAACTCCAACGGCCACCTGCCAATTCCTTTTTTGCCCTCCTTTTCCCTGCCTCTAAGTGAATATCCTTTGAAATTCAATAAATTGTCCTTATTACTTCAATGGAGCGGTAAAACTGAAATTTTATAACTCACCAATTTATCGCAAACTGTTTAAAAGGATATCATCTGACCTCCGTTTCCTGCCCTGCGATACTACGTCCCTTTAATCGACGACATAAATTCAAAGCCCGCCACCCCCTGGCAGCATTCTGGCCAAAAAAAAGGTCACTGCAACCGTCCACCGAAAACAAAAAATATCCTTAACCGACAAAAATAAAATAAAATAAATTTCCTCTCCTGGTTTTGACGAAAAAAAAAGTAGAAAAACCGGGACAAGAACTTGTATAAAATGCATGAAGCCCGCTACTGACCAACCGTGGCCGGAATACAAAAGGAATCCTTGCAGTGCGGTCGTCCGTTTCTCTGCCGGTTGGTCACATCCCATGGGTGCCGTAACTTCTAAGTTATGAATGAGAAATTGTTTTCTTTTCTCTTCCCGGAGCGGAGGGCTGGTCAAGTGTATCGAAGCAAATCGATTTCGAATACACAGGATTCCATTCGAATTCAGAGTCCTGGTTTTCGGGATGTGAAAAACGTAGCGCAAGTAATGTTTGACAATTTTTTTTTGTTTTTTTTTTTCTTCCACTTGAATCCTTAAATCCTGATCTTTATGGCAGCATATTATTCATAACACTTTCTCGGAGAATGCTCATGAAGGGGTTGGCAACCCCTTTTTACATGATTTTACATATTCCACGGACGCACAACAACAAATTGGAGTCCTTTGGGGGTGATACGTGGAATAGTGCTATTACAGTTTATCATTGCCACTCGGTTTTTATGGGCCACTTTATGGGACATTGAGATTGCCAAATGATTTCCCGCTGTAGTGGGTGGAAGGATATTCAACGGGAATTTATGGTATGTAAATGGGATAATTTTCCAATCATCTGTCAATGATATTTCTATGAACGGAGTCCGCATGCGGGTCACCATGTGAGTATTTGTGGCGGATGTGACGGCGGCGGCAGCCACCAGCGGAAGTTCGGTTGCCTGCTTTAGTTTTTACCCTCGAATTTGTGGGATGATTTGGAGGCTTGAAAGGATGATCATTAGTTATTCATATGGCACTAGAGGGGGGACAACGAGATGCTTTTAGCGAAGAAGTGAATGTGGAAAATCATAGACGAGTTTTTGACGGGTTTTGCTTTAAATGTGATTGGAAAAGTTTTAAGGATCGCAGATCTTCAAAGGATAACAGATTATTAATTTAATAAAAAGAGTGCATACAACCTGCTGTACCTTCAGTGGTTAGTGCGCTGGATTACTGGGTTCGAATCTCAGAAAACGTCAAAAATGTTTTTTCACGGTCCCACTTTTCGCGAATGTAAAGAGTCATCCAACAAGAGGTGTCATTCGCGCCATTGTTCAACTGTCAACAATCTACTGTCAGTGCGATGACTTTTGACAAGCAAACACTAGAAGGTTACTAAATATGGATCGATGCACTGCACACTCGCAAAACGTGTTGAAGTGGTGAAAATATCGCGGAAACGTTTCGTAAAGTCCGTACTGCTTTTGGTCATCATTAAGCATCTACTCGCACAGCTATAGTGAATTTAATCGATTAATTTGAACGTCTTGGACAGGTTTGCGACGTGAAGACTCCAACTCATATTCGTCAGGGAAGGTCAGCTAAAATATCGCCTTCGTCGCTGAGAATGTGACTGAAAACCCAGGAGACCATCGCAGGAATTGGGCTTTACCACAACCACTTTGCAAGACATTTTGCATGAAGATCTTGGCCTACATGCTTATAAGGTCCAGTTGACACAAGATTTGAAGCCAGCAGATCACGCACAACGCCATGTTTTTACTGATTGGGTGCTGGAAAAGAATGAACAATGAGTGATGAGGCTCATTTCCATTTGCCTGGGTACGCAAAGAAAGCTGTTGCATCGGGGGCTCCGAACACCCAAGAGAAATAATAGAACAGCCTCTCCATCCATATCGGGTGACAGTTCGGTGCGGGTTTTGGGCCAGCGGCGGTGTCAGTGGGTCATATTCCTTCGAAAATTATGTTGGTGTGACCAGCATTGAATGGATTGCATTACCGAACGATGGCGACTGACTCTTTTTGCCTGAAATTGATGCTATGGACGTGGACGGCGTTTACTTTTAGCAGGCGCCACATGGCACACAGCTGGTGAAATAATGGCTCTATTGCGTGACAAATTTCCTGGACGTGTGTTTTCCCGAAATGGAGACTTTCAGCTGACAGCCAGGATTGTGCGATTTAACACCATTACACTTGTTTCTTGGAGGTTATGTTAAAGACAAGGTCCATTCCAATGCTCCACCAACGATTCATGCACTAAAATCAGAGCTGCTGTTCACAAAATACAGCCGCCATTATGCGAAAACGTGATAAAAAATGTCATCGAAAGGTTGACTATTTGTAGGAAGAGCCTACGCGGACATTTGTCAGATGGTGTATTCTATTACTAACCTCAGAGTTTGTACTTCCAATTAAAATAAAAGTGTCACCACTTTTTATAAAAATGCTGCGTTTTTCTATTGAATTGAAATTACACCTCTTGTTGGATGACCCTATATGGCAAACATCTTTCGGACACGGTTCTAAACTGTGGGTCCCTTCCATTTGTGCCAAAGGTGGTTATGATTAGGACTAAAGCATCCGTACTGGTCCGCCCGTGGGTTTCGCCGCTGTGGTTGACCTCAAAAGTATCTGCAGGCCTCCCGGTTTCACTTCGTCACTGAGGGCAATCAAATGCTGCTGTCCTTGCATTCTGTAATCCAGGAGATTTTTGGCTTGTCTCTCTTCCGCGCTTGTAGAGGAACGTTCGTAGGATACCTCCTTTGGAATGAATTGGTTTTCCCGCTGCTTTAAATAGTTCAGTTCTTAGTTCATCTAAGCTGGATGCGTTGCAGATTGAGAGCCTTGCTATAGCTGGGTTAGTTTTGATCTGGTAGGGTGGATGAAGCAGTTGGTCATGCTGCAGGTGAAGACTACTAGACTGGCTAATGGAGAGATTTCGGCTTTAATCGCCGAAGTAGTCTCTCCAAATATTTACCGATGACAGCGTATGACAGGTACGGTGTTCCCATCTTTGTCTTTGGATGCTCTTTCTTTATACTTCTGTACTTTTTTTTTCCTGCTGTAACATCTCTGTACCTCCTCGATTCCACGTTGCCCATTCCCATTTTTCTCCCCTCAGAGCACTGGGTTCCATTCCCCGTTTTCTTGTCGTAGACCAAACAAGCATTTACCATCCTTTACATTTAGCCCCAATCCGGGGGTTTCCTACAAGGGATGAAGAAAATCTAGTACACAAGTTGCGATGGGCTTACTGGCAGTGCTGCCACTTTCGTCTTCTGCACTTGCTATTCTTGGGTGAGGATTTGCTAAAAGGTGAAGGGACACGCAATTGGCAAATGTTGTTAAAGTTGTTTGCGTTTTCAGTCTGTCAACATTGAAATGGTCCTTATTCTGGGCGCATTCTTACCTTCACTCCTACCAAGTATGTATGTTCACCTGATTCCTCAAGTGAATCAGTGCTTCCTGTCGACGTATCAGGTTATGCGTGACTTCCACGTTGCCTTGTGGATATCGAAATGTGGGAACTTCGTACCGTATTTTGTTCTGCCGCAAAGTCGATTAGCCTAATGGGCCTACCATACATTTTTTTCGTCCAATTTTTTGCGCCCAAGCACTCCAGGCTTTGGTGGTAAATTTTCTCGAGGAGCCCATGGAAACAAGTGGTATCGTCTTTCACTTCTGTGGGGAGGTTTATGTATTGAAACTTTGTCTTAAGCAGATCATGAGCAGTCATTCGCTAGCGAGTCGAAAGCTTACGACTTTTTGCCTAAGTCTTCCCGCCATCTACGCTTACTCTAGCAATCTCCGTAGCAAGTCCTTGTTTTTCTCGGGTCCGATCCATCCCGTCAAATGTCTTGAATGGCTGTTGTATCCACTTTGTAGAGCTCGCGGGTTTCCGATATTCTTTCTGCAGCACGTGGTCTCTTCCGGATACGGATACTCTTCCGGAGTTGCAGTGGTGCTCCTCCTAGTTGTGGAATGTAAAAGTCACAAGTCTTGGTTTTCGTCGTAAGGAGAACTTGATCCGTTTTAATTGGAAAGTCCTTAAGTTACCTTAAGCAAAAACCATATATAATCCTTTACAAAATCTTTTTTGTCAAAGTGATAAATCACCAGGATTAACTGCCCCTAAATGCCTCCATTATTTCTATTCGCTCATCCAAAATTCTATTAAAAAAGGTCGATTCCAGGACTCTCTTTGAAATAATTACAAGATGATCCGCGTACGTCTTAAAGGAAAAAATCTCCACGAAAAGGAACAACGTGAAATGGAATTCCTTACAAAACATCTGCCACGCGCTGAAAAAAAAAATCCAAATAATGGCCTCTCGCTGTTGGCCATTTATCATCGTCGAGTCGCCTTTAACGGGGCGTCTAATTACTAATTAAGGTTGACATGTGGTGCCAAAACCGCGTGCTGGCCACCGTTACCACCACCACCACCATCACGACCACGACGACCACCATTACCGCCATAGTAAAGCCAAACTCCTCGTCGTTGATTAACCAACAACACTTCACAGGGCCGCCACACAGGGTCCTTGAAAGGATGAGATGAGGTTTTACAAAGGTGGTTGCTGTTTGCGTGAGGGTGAGGTTGAGTGTCAGCTCTGGATAAGCCGGGCAAAAAGAAAAAAAAAATCGTCGGCAAATTGTAGAAACATGACACCGCCACTTAATTTACAATTCATTCGGTTGGCAGGTTTAATTGGCGGTCGGGCTTCATTCCTGCTTTGTTTCAGCGAAATGATTTAATGACGCTATTTGTCTTAAAAGAAGGAGAGAGAAAAAAACCGTGTAATTCAGGATAAATAGGATGAGCGATTAATTGAAAGCCTCGGGGGAAAGGAATGCCGGTTTTTTTTTAGAAGGATAATTGCTGTTGGATTGCATGAGGTTGGGGGGCAATTGACATGGAAATTAAAGCAAAGTCATGTCAGTCTGGTTAAGTGGTTCTATAGAGTCTGTACACCTAAAGGATCAGGTCCTATGTACCCCTAGTCCCCTAATCAATGCGAGTTCGATGACTTTTTCTGGTATCCTCAGGCCTTGTACTTTCCAAATTCAATTTCGAAACTGCCTGACCAGCAATATACTGCCCGACTCCGAAACTTTTCCAATCACTCGGCAAAGATAAGACAGGATTTCCAACGCTTAATTGGTTGCCCATTCACTCGTAAATTGGCGAATTGTCCTGTCTCTGTGCAGAATGTCAAAAAAAGAATCCTCGAAGTGGACATCTACCGAACGGTATCTCTTGGCAAACACTCCTCTTGCTGGACATCACATGAAGTGAGCAATTAAGGAGTCTAAGGGATCCATCCCCACAAATAAACACAAAACAGGACTTCTACCCCCCATAATCCCTCAAGAAATGCCTCATCTTCCGTTTGTCGGGGTGTGAAAGTATGTGACTTGCAATTTTAGTTCAGTGAACCGAAATAAGTGACTTCTCTGCAAGAAGAAGGGACTTCTGTTGGCGACCGACGACGATGACGACAACGACTTGGATGTGATAAGTTAGTGACAAAGCGTTCCATTGCCGAGAGCGCCTTCTATGTTGTGTTCGTCCTGCTGTTGAGGGACAGTGATTTATTGAGCAAAGTACTTGTGATTTTTGCTGCTGACATTTAATTAACTACGAACGAGAGGAATTCGAATGCGATGAGGCGGGATGAGGGATCGGGAAGGGAGTCTATGGGTCTCCAGGGTGTATGTGCCACATTCGATTCAGTAGTCATTAGGATTCGAGATGACATTTTTAATTTTGTTCTCGTTGATCCCTTATTAACTGGATGAGATTGCAGAAAAGGACGATTTGAAGAGAAGTTAAGAGCAGAGATGACGTTGTAGATACTGTGGTTGGGGTGGCGAAGAGTCCACTCAGGTATGTAAGCAAAGGGGGTGGTGATGGAACTTTAAGTGCTGGAAACAAACGTGATTTCCAAGGCTAGGGTGTTAAGGAAAGGAAACAACTAACAGGCAGGTGCGATTCAAACGCAATACTGGATGTCAATGCTTGCAATTGGCGTTATCATGGTATCAAAACACATTTGTCCTACGCCTTGAATCCTCTCTGTCGCTTAAATCTCTCTTACAGTCAATAGGCTTTCCCGGTGGGTTATAGTGGCAGGCTGCACTAGGTGCAAGCCAATATTAGACCCGAAAGTTTCATTGTTTTGCTACAGGATCAACATCTGCAAAGAGCTACCCACTGAACCAGGAGGAGCTGGTTGTAAAGAGCTGGAGGCTGGACGTAATTGCAGTGGCTCTTAATTGCAGTTTCCTATGAGCGCAGAGAGGTTAGCACGTACCAAGATGGTGTACATTCCTATTCTATATCCATGCAACTTCTACAGGAGTCGTTTTGCGAGGAGGGCTAGTCTGGTGGAGTGCCTGCCGATAATGCAGTGCCCTGTAACGACACTTACTGGTTTTGAAATGAGGAACCTTTTCTGCCTAAAGAGACAATTGGAGCGTTTCTGATCCAGTTTAGGCCAGATTTGTCTGGTGATGGGCCACGTAGTGTCATCTGCCAATCTACGATTGGTTAAGTTAATAGGCGTGGAGCTAGAAATTTAATTGAAGCTGTAGGCAAAGCGATCCGTTGCAATCTGCCTGGTGAATTCGTCGCCCATGTAATTTCCTGGAATGTCCCTATGGCCTGGCACCCAAATGAGTTTTGCTTAGCCATCTCTCTTACGAGACAAGCGACAATTTAACGCAGTTCGTAAGCTGAAAATGACGGATTCCAGAGATGCTTGGATGTCAGTAAGCTGTGATTGCTTCGATTCAATATAGAGTTAGCCCTGCTAAAGGGGTGTAGTGCAGTTTCATAATAGGGGCTATGTGAATCTGTCCTACAGCTGGACCGAAAGTAATATCACCTAGGGCTAGGAAAAATCGCCATAGAATCCATACTAAGAATAATAATCAAAGAGGGTGTGACAGCAATACACGCTTTCCACGTTAGTCCTCCTTCTAGATTGATCCAGAGATGATATGGTTAAGAGATACTGCCTCGAGAGGAAATTCAACTGGAAGCTAAGAAGCAAAAAAGAATGAAGTAGTTAAGTAGGGGTGTACCAACTTAAGTAAAACACCATAAAGTGTTACATGGACACATCGAAAACATTCATAGGAACTGGAGCAGGTCTATACGAATCCAGAACCAAATTTTCAAAAGCCATTGATTTCATGCAATCGAAAGATCCGCCTAATATGACCTCGATAGCCAAGCCGCAATCAAGGCTTGAAGCTCCTATGACATCAAGTCAACATTGATGTGGGAGTGCCTTGCCAATATACACCAACTAAGTAAGAACAACTTCTTTTTTTTTTTTTTTAGGTTTGATGTTCGAGTCCAAGAAAACACCAAAAAGTTTTTTGACGGTCCCGGGAATGTCTGACAAACATCCGAGATGAATACCTGTCATCAGAAAGCTTCTTTAAAAACAAAAAAAAAATCGAATGGCTGTGAACTGTAGGTTCCTATGTAGGTCTGTTGCGCCAAGTATTTGTATTTGTACAAGTCACTCTCTACTGGGTACCAGGACACGTGGGAGTAGAGGTAAATGAAGCAGCTGATAAATCAGCAAAAGAAGGCTCAGAAACTGTCTTTAACGGCTTGGAACCATTTTGTGGGCTGCGAAGGCTATCTTCGTAAGTGCTTCTAACACCTGCAAGCCGCAGTTTTTCGTCGAAATACATTTTTATATCATTTTAAGGATATCCTGGCTATTTCGTATCTCAAACGAACTACAATGACTCGATGTTTCTATGCAGTGGAGTTCACTTATCCAATCCATCAAGAGGGTACGGCCATTTTAAGAAAACATGGCGCTAGTAAAATTTCGAGTTCATGGCGAATAAGTTGGATAGGGTTGAAACGCGTTGCCGAAGTAGGTAGGTAGAGGTAGTGCACAAAATCAGAGACAACTGATCCCGACCATTGCTGCATTTCTTTTCTAAAAACTATCGTGTCCTGTTGGTTTGAGTGGAGATGTTTGGAGGAGTGAGGAAGGGATCTATTGGCTGCCCTATCTATGGATTTCGGCCTAAGTTTAGCTTTGTATGCTGTCGAAGAGGGTTTTCGCAAATGCCAGGTGTGTTACTTTAGCAACGCTTGGAAAACTGTAAATGAATTGATCAAGCGATTTTCCCTATTCATATCTTCGCAGCTTTGGCAGTGTTTTTTGTGCAGGGTCGACTCTCGCCTAAGCAGTTCATGACCTGGAGTATAGATTAAATTTATTGGGGGACTTTAATTCTTTTCGAAGATTCTCAAACCGAACGCCAGCTTAAAAACATTGGTGAAGCGCTGTAGTGTAGGGTTGTCAAAGTTCCCAAAACGATTCCTGAACTCACCTCGTAGCCCTTACTTATGTGAGCCATCGGTGAAAGCTGATATGTCCTGCATCCTGTGGTTCTTCTAAAGCACCACCAAGAAATCAACCACAAACCCACATTCTCCTACCTTTGGGAAACTTAAATCTTTAATCCTTAACCTAGCAAAAAAGAAATTAACTTAAAATCCACCTCAAGGATTTAATTCACTTAAAAATCTCCACCCAAAGGAACCCCAACTGCCCATATCGTTTCGATTCAATTTCAGAAGCTCCATCTACGTAACTAACACCCCACCCCACCCCACTCCAATTTATGATCATAAAAAAAGAGAAAAAAAAAACTGCAACTTTCATTCCAAATGAACAGTTCTTTTTCGTCTTCTACCGTCTTGGACATCCTTAAGGACTCCACTTACCGAAACAATTCACGTTCACATTTCAGTTGATATTTCACCGATAACCCTGATCCACAACACCATCAATGCTGCCTCCACTTATGACCAGCGCCGCAGAATTATTCGGAAAATTACCTCCCTTAACCTCACGATGAGGTCAGGTGAAAAAGGATAACATACACGCGCCCCAATAATCCACAAAAGAAGTTGAATGTGATTTGAACTGAAACTTTCGTTTACTTTCGGTTTTATTACAGGCACTACGCACAAAGAGATTACTACCGATGACGACCGACCCCCACCTGCGTTTAAGTGATTCCATCTCACCTTCACATTGTTCCAGCAGCAGTAACAACCCCTCTTCCCGGCTGTGTTATGTACATTTGATGTTTGGGCTCCTTATCGGATTCAATTGAGCCGACGTGAGATGCGAATGGAATTTCTTACTGCCACCATCCACCCTCACGTTCATCTCCATATGTGTGGGGGAAAGAGGGTTGAAGTGTTTTCTTAGAATGAAATGTGACACAAAATAAAAGGATATTTAATTGCCCTCTCCCTCTCCCTTGTTCACCCTTGAATGAAGGAAAAAAGGACCAAATAATGGACAACATCTCATTAAGAACGTAGCTCATCAATGATGCGAAGAGATATGTGTCCTTTGACAGGTTTTTCGATGTCGAATGGGAGGTGAAAACGAACGCGCAGAAGAAAAAAAAAAAGACATTCATCAGGACGAATGTCCTATTCGAAGAAAGCAATTAAGGACATGAAAGGAAGCTTAGACGACTATCGACTACAGAATATCTAGACCAGGGCCCAGCAGCTCCTTAATGTGTTGCGGATAATGCGATGTCCATGAAGATGATAATGATAATGATGTGGGTGGCCATAGCACTGTTAGTGTATCCTCCGTGACCTGGTTGTTGGATTTTACTTCCTCCCGCCAGTAATGAGTCCTGAATTCAAGTAAATTATTGGCCATTTCGAATGGCCAAGGATTAATTAAGGTTGAATCGTGAGAAACAACTTGTGCATTTTAATGGACGTCATTTAGAGACACAGATCCTTGAGAAATCCTTCGAATTGTCATTGAATGTGGAATGTATCCCCAACAAGAAACCATCCCTCACCTCTAAACACCCACATGTTGTCGTACCCAGCCTGTTCGGACATCTGTCAGATTGATGAACGTCTGCAATAAGTGTTGACCAGGCAAGTTGCCAGGTTCAAAGGGGGCGGCGAGTCGATAAAAAACTCACAAAACCAATAAAACGTGTAATCACATGTCACAGGGCGCACAGACACCATATGGGGGCGCATTTGACGTAAACCGCCCTAATCCCGGACGGATTCATCATTTGACAATCACTTAATTGTCGATCAATCAGGATTAAAAATCATTTGTAGCCGTTTTGTATGACATCAGTGCAGAGGAAGGGCGGCGCTTGTCGAGTGGTGTTTGCCTGGGTGGTTGATTGTTTTTTGGTGCTGGCTATAAAAAAAGGAACGTATCAGCAGGGGTAGTGGTCTGGGGGTAGTATTCTCTTTTTTGTCGTATCAAAGTTCATGTGGTGGGATTAGCTTTCGATAAATTGTCAGATAAGTGACACAATACAGTTAACTGGCATTGAATGGCCGATGACAAACGGTTTGTTGGTATGAAGTGGGCCACGATGAGGAACGTAGGCACGTAGTGGATGATAAAGGAACGTTGACATTTGTGGAGCGCTTGGTGGTGCCGAACTGGATGTGGACAGCAGAATTCGGAAAGCAAAGGCTTCGGCTGCTGTCTAAAATCTTGAAAAGCAATGTTCAAGCAGACACTATTCCGATCAAACGTGGAAACAGTGCTCCTTTATGGGTGTAGTACTTGAAAAGTGACCAACACTGTCCCAAGGAAGCTGCAAAACTTCATAGAAAGATGTTTTCGTAACATCCTAGAAATTTTCTGGCCAAAACGTGTATCAAACCACCTACTACACGGGATAAGAGGACTGGAGCCAATAGACGTCAAAATACGGAGGAGAAAGTGGCAGTCGATTGGTTAAACCTTACGGCGCGAAGACAGTTCCATTACGAAGTACGCCATGCAATGGAATTCAGTTATCTAATCAGACAGAGGAGTGGACTGTCCTAGGCAGACATGGAGAATGATAGTTGAGAAGGCAGGCAGTAGGTCAATCATTGACATCACATTCATGAGCAACTCTCAAACTAAATGGCGGGTCAGCGAAGACTATACCCACAGTGACCACCAGGTCGACGAAGAAAAACGCAGACTGCGCCCCACCCTAACAGGACCAAAGTGGAAGGACACGCTGTTCGACAAAGACATGTTCGAGGAAACGTCAGACACTAGCCCCGCAGCAAATAACGGATCGGCGGAGACCCATTCGGATCAGCTGATTCAGGTCATCACCACAGCGTGCTACGCGGCAATGCCTAGAAGGTCTACCAGTAAAAGAGGTGAGCCCTGCTAATGGTGGACCGACGAGATCCAATGTCTCAAAGCGAACTACCTACAAACACGACGCAGAACCGATAGATCCGGAGGCAGACAAGATTTCCATGAACGACTAACCACCTTTAAATAAGCGAGACGCGAACTGGAAAGGGCCATTAAGGGGCAAAAGAGGAGGACTCTGCGACGAGGCTGACTTAAACCCAAGGGATATAGCGTATAGAGTGGTGATGAAGAAGCTTAAAGGCAACAGGCCTTTCGAATAACCTGCTCGGCAATGCTAAGGGCCATAGTAGATCAACTATTCCCCCATAGACTAACTACTATGGTCTCGATCACGAGGGAGATCAGTATGAAGCACATCCCGGCAATTACGTCTATCGTCGATACTGCGTAGTAGTAACGCTTGACGTCAAAAATGCGTTTAACTCAGCGAACTGGTCGTTCGTTAGAAGATACCTTGCCTGAATAGACACACGATACTACATGCTGATGAGAGTTGCGGACTACTTCAGCAACAGGAAGCTAAGATACCATACTGACCATTGCGCTAAACACTACAGCGTTTCCACGGGAGTCCCGAGTCCCGCAAGAGTCAGTCCTTGGACCCCTCCTATGGAGCATTATTTACGACGGAGTTCTGCGACTAATGCTGCCCGAGGGAGCCAGAGTGATTGGCTGTGCTGACGACATCGCAGTGGTTACAGTAGCCAAGCACGCTGACGAGGTGGAGTCCGCCACGGATGAGGCAGTTATAGGAATAAAGAATTGGCTGGTATCTGCCAGCCTGGAACTAGCTGCCCCCAAGACTGAGGCTATCCTAATAACCAGCCGCAAGATGGTGGAGTATGCGAACTTCCAAGTCGGAAAGTCGGTTCAAAGAATCCTTGAAGTACCTTGGAGTCGACAATAGGCTGCGCTTCAAATCTCCATCAAGCCCTTCTGTAAGAAGGAATCGCATATGCAGGCAGTACTCTCTCAAATGCTTTCGAACATAGGCGGGCCTTAATACGCCCGCAGAATCTTGCTGCCCAGAGTGGTTAGCTCGGTCATTGGCGACGAATGAATGTAGGAGGAAGTTATCATCAGCGGGTTCTGAACTACATATCTCCGACGAAGCAGCCTGCATATTAGCCGGAATATGGTCCCCATTGACATCCTCGCGGAGGAGATGCAGAGGGTGTACCTTAGGCAACATTCGAACTGGCAGGAGGCCAAAAGGATAGAGGACATGTGGAAAATCTCCAAAAAGGCAGGTGGACCCACAAGTTCATTCCCACCATAGAGTCATGGACAATGTGAGCGAGAGGGAACTGTAACTACCACCTAACACGGTTCTTCTCCGGGAACGGCGGCTATTGGAAATACCTCATAGATTTGGACACGATAATTCGCCCCTGGATTCAGAATGTCCAAATGTGCCACATCGATACGAGATCACTTGCCATGTCTTGGCTTGAGCCTGGTCTTACACTAAAGCTATGAATCTAATCATCGGGTGAAATCTTCTATTCACACGGACGATCAGTTTTCCCCACCAGCAAAATAGCCACGTTCATGAACCCTTTCTACAACTGAGTGTGAGCAGTTAATTTTCAATGATTTCTACTTGAATCAAATTTTGGGGTTCCTAGCTAAGGAAGCCGCTTTAAATATCGCATTGGCCTTAAAGTACACGTCCATAGCAGTCACCGTGACATTACTAAAGGATCTGATTTTAAAGTGTGCACTAAAAATGATTACGAGCAGGACTTACAGTGCAAAGTAACTTCCTCATTATTTATGCGAACTTGTAATTAAAGTTTAAAATTTGCCACTTCCTACAGACACTCACACCCACACACAGCGAGAACGAAACTCCTACAAGGAGTCACAAAGCTCTAATCAGTACTTCATCTGCAAAGGATATCAATATTGATTGCAATGCCGTCCGTTTGATAAGTGAATTCAAAACCACCCCATCCCTGTGCCCAGAACCACTGATCCCAGTGTAAGAGGCAGCCGGAGTAATTAAAACTTCCATCACGAAATCAATTACAAACGATTGTAATGCTTCCTCTGCATTCCTCTGCTCTCCTCGAAGAACAAATAAATACTCGTCAAGTGGCTGTGAGTCCTGCCTGAATAGAGCCAGTTACTCCGCATACATTGTGATTGTTAGTCTCCAAGTCGATATCGATTGCTGGCAATCAACCGAATGGTACGAGTACGAGCGCATTTCCTTTTCTGCAAAGGATATTAAATTGGAGTCTGTTTTCTGCACACAAACACCAACTGGCAGGAGATAATGTTCCTTCGAAAAAAAAAAAACAAAAAATAGGAAAGGGAAACACCCTTCAACGTCAAGTCACCCAAATCCTTTTTTTTTTCTACTAATGCGAGTGTATCCCGGGACATTTGGCAGTTATTGCCACCTAGAAACAATAATTTCTTTAGAATCCTGCCATCCTTGAGGAAAATAAGAAAAATATGACATTTTGCGGGGATATTTGCAAACATTAAAACGCCGCCAAGTGAGAGCTCGTAAATGTTTATGAGACATGACGCGTACACTGTCTGTGTGGGTGTCATGTCATGTGCCACATTGGCAGGAAGGTGTCAGTTGTGTTGTTTTGTCTATCATCTCGTGGATTGTTATTTTATGCATAAGTCGTCGTCGTGGTAGCAATAAAAGTGTGTACAACACGCACTTTAAAAATTGCCAAAACATTTGAATAAACCGACAATAATGACGAAGCTAACGGTGGGCGGAGGACTACAAATGGCAGCGGAACATATTTCGCAATTTTCATAAATTTATCACACAGTTAATAAAAGGATGAGTGGTAAGTGAATGAATTTTTATTTGAACGAACGTGGTGTGCTGTTTTGGAATGCTTAACCGGTTTTGTTTAGGAGCGCAAGGATGTTCTAGGAGCTGAATAAGATAATCTAGTCGCAGACAAAGGATTTCTTTAACAATTTTGGTCTTAGTTCTTGGTCTACTCGTTCATCTTTTTGCGGCGTTTATTGTAATTCAATCGCTGTTATACGAGTGGCAGCACTGGTTATGAAAATCGTCTGCTGAGACCTTTAGGATACTCTGTGGCATCACCTGCTATTTTCTCAGACATTTACGATGGCAGCCTTCCTTGACATACATATGTAGAAGAGGCCACAGTAAATGCTCTAAGGAAATTGAGGATCAGTGCTAGGTTGTCATTGGATCAACCAGATGCTAGTCAACAGGGTGATCAATTCACAACTTGACCAATGTAATCCAGACAATTAGTTCAACGCGGCACACCACAAGGAGGAGTACTATCACTACAACTGTGGCCCCTTACCGTGAACGAGTTACTCATCACCTTGAAAAGGGGAAAGATCCAAAATTAGCTTATGCTTAACCTGGACCTGAACCTGAAATGAGGAAAATTTACCTATGGCACTACATGCTTGCAAAAGAGCCATAGGGCGCAATTAGGGGGTCCGTCCGCAACCAATGCACTAGCTGTAACCAGTGGTAGTAAGACCAATACTCATGTATGGAATACTAGTCTGGTGGGCAGCACTAAAAAAACAAGCTACCTCTCTCTCATAAGTAAGATTCAAAGACCGTTTTAGTTTCCGTTTTCAAAGCTTTCCGGACGTCTCTGGAAACAGTGCCTCTTAGCATTCCTCTGAACATCTATGGGAAAGAGGTTGAAATGAAATCGGCGCTGCTGTATAACTGTATACCAGCGATACAAGGCACGCCACTATCCTAGACTTCAATATACAATACCACACACGTATTGCCAGCCGACAGAATTGGGCAGGTTATTAATAATAATTCTTCAATGGGAATCTCGTCATGAACACCGACAGAAGGAGGTCGATTGTGACACCAAAAACGAGGGAACCGGGTTACCAGCACCGGGAATCTACATGCAAATTTCTTAACCGGACAAAAAGCAGGGTAACGAATTTCGGTAAGAACCCCTGCTGTAAGGTGATTCGCCGTTCAGGCATTGAACCGATTTGACCCAAAGACAAACTATTTTTATCTTGTTTAAGTCGAGTCTGGCTAGATCACTAGGATTTTCGAAGAAGTACATGCAAATTTATACACTATGGATGAGTCGACAGGGCAGAACAAGTACGCAGAAGGTGTGCCATAGTTTCTCATGTTCCTTGTCCCTACAACGTCTACAGAAACCGTTGAAGCACGCCAGTCTCCTGGCATGTCCACCTCTAAGACAATGCCCCGGGAGGATTCCTTCGATATTTCTTAAATGTTCCTACTTACTGAGATAAGTCTCCTATTTTTCTTGTAATCCAGGTCTGCCCAGATTTGTTTAGATGGGGATACGTACTGATGTTATTCCATTTGTGCAAAAATTATAACAACGCGAATGGTCGTGTGAATCTGGACCACATGGGGTCTGTTACGCTAAGTATTTGTTTAACCAACTTGGATCGAATTATTGGCGAATTCAAGGCTTTTGTAACACTATAATCTACTGTGTTAATTTAAAGCCAGACTGCGACTTCACGGACTTCTGTGGTTTCTTCATGAAATACACTATGTATAGTAGTCTGGCAATCGTGTGGTGATGCAAATGCTTGGTACGCCGGAAAAGTCTCCCACACCTACATATGCGTGTTTACCAAATCCTGTCTAACATCCATCTGTGTGCACTTCTATCGCATACTAATTTTAAATTTCTCCAAACTCCCAAGCACTTCTTATTTGAATCCTCTTTTAGGCTTGACGAACCAAATATGGGACGCTCGATCCAGTTGCGAGGTTTCCCTAAGCTATAATACTGCCCTTACCGTCATCAGCTTCCCAAAGATGTAGGTGGAGCATAGTTTCCAGTGCATACTTTCCTACATGAATGCGGATCAATTGAGGTATTTCTAGCACAGTCTCGAATATTCAGTTTCCAGCACTTTTTTTTTTTTAAATAGAATAACTCGCAAGTATCTGGCGTGATCCGCGATTTGCAGCTCAACGCCATTGAGTTTAGAAGGAGTAATACATGGTACTTTGTAGCTTCTTGTGAACAATATTGACTCAAGTCTTAGACCAAGAGATCAAGAGTAGACTCCATCAGGTCTATTACTGTAAGAATGAACTTTCCAGATGTCGCTTTCGCAATGTCATTCGCATAGACTATTATACTGAACAACTCTTTACCCAGGGTTTGGAGTTTTTCATTTACTACCATGAGCCACAACAGTGATAACCGTAGGGTATAGTCTCTTCGATGAAGAAACAATCCTTGAAAAATATTGAACGTCGTAGTTTTAATGGCAATTTCAAAAAGAAACCAGCAGATGGCACACCTTTTATAATATCTTGCGATTTGGAAACCATATCAATGCTTTTGAAATAAATAAGTCAAACCGTGAACTTCTTGGTGTTTTCTGGGATTCGAACCTCGAACCTCCTGCTCAGTAATTCAATGCACTAATGCCATGGCGCCCATTACAGGCGTCTAGATTTCTGAAAAACCTCGTCTGTAGACCAACTCGTGGGTATATACATACGTGGTAAGCCCTGGGTGCTAGTACATCGATTAGAGATTAGGTTTCAAGCTCTAAGAAAAGTTGTTAGTGGCAACAGACGAGAGTGGGTACTCAAGGTACTCTTTCTTGAATCCAGTCGACAGTGTGAGAATTCTCCAGATGGAATCAATGGTGCTGTTTCCAATTCCACGTAAGCTGAGGTAATTAATGTAAATAAACCTTTTATGGGCTTCTTCCACATATTTTGAGGTGAGTCCTTTAAGAGTTTTCAAGGCTGGACTGTGATCTTAAAACAGAGATGGTAGTGGATGAAGCCTAAATGGGCTGTGGACAAGCGTTAGTGACTTTAAGCATCTAAATGATCACCTACTTGTGATCCGCATCAATGTTACCCTCTACAGTATCAAAGTGGGACCTCTTGCATGGAGTCTGCCAAGGAAAACTTAAGCTTTATAAATGCGGCCAAAATCCTCTTAAGCGAAATGACGTTTCCGTATCCTATAGCGTAGCTTATGAAACCTTCTGTCAGTGCAGTGCCTTATATGAAAGTACATATGTCCAAATGTTAGGGAATACCGGTGATATGTACATATTGTGTGGGTATACCCTTCGCGTATTCTCTGACTGCTAAGGAAGCTGGTGGGCAGATAGGTTAGATATATGAAACCATTTTTTAAGGAATGGTACATTAACCAAGCGGCTTTTACGGCTTGGTTGATGATATTTTGACATAAATGCAAGTCTATCCAATTACGTACTTACATGCTGTTCTGCTTAAGACCTTCTGTTGTTTTTGACAGCACGTGCTGACGGCGCACTACAACGATAACTATGTCAACGCTCTGTCTTGCTCATCCCCAAAGACAATGGATTCTCCACATAAAACTTTGCAGTCTGAATACCGAGTCAAGTAAAACCCCATTCCAAAAAGTTCGGCACCCATAAACGACTCAAAAAAACACCACAAACTGACCCTTTAACCGTTTCAAAAGTAAACCAACATACACAAGTATAAGAAGCCACAAAAATGAACACAGTTTACATTGTTAACCACCTGCTAATATCCTTCAATAGGAATTGACATCGTCACCCCCTTAGGAATCATACAACATACGACCCCAAAACACGAACTCTGAGCAGAAAAAAAAACCAGACGAACAACGAAAGAGCACCACACATTGTGATACCGAAACCGCCCCAAGGGTTACACATATCCGTGCAAGGACTTAAAAAAGCAGCCTTCTACCCCCCGGCAATACTTTCGAAAATTTTTATTTGGAGCAGGCAGCACCAGATGATTGTTTAATACACCAGAAGGACAAGCAACCGGCCTAGACAAACATTCACTGGTTCAAGTCCACCCCACAACCCCTTTTGTTATTCTGGGGCATTCAGGACAACAATGAAGCAAACCCAACAAAACAGTTAAAATAAAAGAATACGAAAAAAAACTAAACGAACGGAAAAAAGCTCCTCGGTTAACCGTTAAGTGTTTTCGTATGTTTATCCCTGAGAGATGGGGAGGTTTGGGTGTATGGTGTACGGTGTACGGTGGCATTCTCATGTGTGATCTTTACAAAAGGATATGATATCCTCTGACAGAAGACGTTTGCTACGTGCAAATGTCAGTATGAGATGAATTCAAGAAGAGGCCACATATGTCGGAAGGAGGGTGGCATTCCCATGGCACCGTCTGACGACATCAGGTTATCCTTGTACCGTTTAACTGGCAGCAAATCTTCCTCGAGCCATAAAAATAAATGTCGCACATTTAAAAAAAAGTTTGCTTTGGTGTTCTCGGCTGTTTTTTTTTTTTATTATTACGATGACTTTTGATGGGGGAGTCCTTGTACATCCCTGCCGGGGGAGTCTTAATTGTTTATTGCTTGTAAGAGGCTTATATGGATCGAATGGGAATTTGATTTTCTCGCAGAGGGTGTGTGCCGGGTGAAATGTGTGATTATGGCGACATGTTATGCTAATGCTTACAAGGGTTGGAGAAATCGCTTACGAAATCGATACAAGCCTCGTGCTTTTGATTAGCGGCGCTCTCACAGGACCAACACCTGATCGAAATTCTCGTTTGGCCTCAAAATCCACCTCAACAGCAAAGCTTCTGGTGAAAACACCCCAATGACACCCCAGTCACATGTGATTTACACTCCCACCAACACCGCGCCATAATTGGATCAACTTTTTGATCAATTGACATATGTACGTGTGTGTGAAGTGCGCTATCTATCAAAATCTGCACTTGTTAGGCATTTATTATTTAACGAGCCAGGATCACCTATGTCCCGCCACCCCAAACAGTCATAAACATGACTTATAGCCGAGGTAAGTGAACCACTCCACTGCAGCTAGAGAGTGAGAGTAAGCTACTCGAACTCAGCGATAAGGACGATAGCGAATGTGTGTGCCCGTTGTCCCTGGCGAATTGCCGGCCGGAACCATAAATCTTTATTGAACTTGTCATTATTGATTCCGACTTTGGTGTGTCCTGGGAACACAGAGCGAACTGGGCAGCTGTTGGTGTGCTTCTTGTGTCGGAGATTCCCAGTGTGATGTCACCCCGGGCTTTCGTTCCACCGACCATAGAGGAGGGGAAGGACAGATTCTGTGATTGAACTTTTAACATTTCTGGTGAAAAATAGTTTCGTAGATAATAAAGTAATTTCTGGTCACTAGCTTACCTACTGCCACCCACTCCCCCAAGCTGATGGTACGAGTATGATGGCATGATGGCACCCCCGCCTTTGGTGGGATATCACCAGGCTCTGTGCTGTATGCCGGAATGGAATTATTTTTGTCCAGATTGCCGGGCTCGTAAATCACTTGTATGTTGTCATAAATATTAAAACATCTTATCTGCGAGCAGGACTTAGTTGCATGGGTGTAGTGGTGGTGGTGAATTATGACGTGGACGGGGGGGTTGCTTTGGAGCTAACTTAGTTAATTATTTATGTGGGTTCGTTGGCTGGAAGTACATTAACTCACTCCTGCAGCCAGACCGCAAAAAAAAAAGTTCCGACGAATGTGATCGGATTTTATGATATATGGGACCGATTTTTCGATATGCTGCCGAAAAGTGGTGGTGGCTCCTGGACATGTGATTAAGTTTGTTTGTAATAAAGTCATTCGCACGAGGGTATCAGTGGGGAGACTCCCTCAAAAAGTGTATTTTATTTGTTGTCACAATGGAGGAGATTACGGACGACGTTGTTTATGATGTTAGGATGGATTATGACGGCACAGCGATATGAATGAAGTTGGGAATACTCGATGTAGAAACTTAAGTCACATGTGGAGTGAATAGGTTTTTAAACATTCTAACTACGTGTAGTTGGAAAGGCCTCGCCTGAGAAAACTCCTTGCCGATCCCTTCTATTTGTGAATAAATGGGAGCTGGACTTATTCCGGAAGAAATGCGGTGAACTTTTGCGAGTTTTAAGGAAGAACAAATGTTTGTTTTTTGTTAAAGGTTACTACCTACCATCAATTGGTGCAATCAGACTCAACTTCTGGTCCATTGCACTTAACATGCAGACACCTTCAACGACTTTTTTTGGGCAACTTTTGGAGAAAGACAACAAGGCGCTACAGCGATGCAGAGCTGAGATGATGAGTTCTTTCCACATCGGCCCCAAGGATCTACCATCTAGGGCGAGCAAAGGCGGAGGAAATGGTCCACTACATCACCGTCTGGCCTACGAGTCATCTGGGGTTAATTTTCCTGAAGGATATGAGAAAATCCGCAAATTTTTCGCCCCGTTTACACTTGGTTTGTCTGTATTCATCAAATCTATGCCACCGACTACTGTGTTCATGAGAAACTACCTCAATGAAACTGCTACTAATCGCAGATGGATGCAGTCCCAAGGTTGGTTTGGGTCCTGAGATACCACGTAGGACACTACTTTGCAGAAGTCCCAGCAACTGTTGGAATTCTAAGACAATATCAGTACCATCGGCTGCTATCAGCGTGCCATCGTGAAACGTTTAACAGCAGTTGAACATGAGGCACTTCAGGTAGGAGTTGGCTTAAAAATGCAGGAAGATTAAACCAAATTTATGCTGTCGACCAACAAGAAAGTATCCACCCATACCTACATAACTTGGAAGCAGATCATTCTGGGAGTAGAAAAAGTCATCCATGGAGATTTGGCCCTCGACAAGCATTGGTTACTTCGGTTTAGCGAGACAACTGGGCTCAAAACTCATAACAAAGTCTTCCAATTCAATCCAAAGTCAATGGCATGGTAGAGAACGACCGCACCGCTGAAGGCAGTGCAGCTGGAAAGGCACGCTGATTAAGATTGACGTGACTAAGGGCTGCAAACCTTCATAAATAGATGTCTTCACAACATCCTAAGGATCTACTGGCCGAACCGTATATCGAATGACCATCGATTGGGTCAGAAGCCAATAGACACGGAGAGAGAAAGTGGCAATGGATTGGTCACACCCTACCACGCGAAGACAGTTCCATTGCCATTATGAAACGGTATCTACGAAATATTCTGATGATTTTCTGGCCGACACAAATTTCGAATGGACTCCTTTATATAAAAACGGTTCAGGAGTCCTATAGAAGTCAGCGTTCAACAACGAAAGTGTCAATTGATCGGTCATACCCAAACGAAGGGCAAACGTTTTATAGCAAAGTACGGAATGAATGACATTTCTTAACCGAAGATCGCAGAGCAGTGGGGTCGTCCAAGAAGTATATGGCATAGAGCAGTGAAGGAAAGGTCACAGCAATACGAAAACATCACGAGTACCGTGCGACATGGCATTTAGGCGCAGTAGAGGCCGTAGGACCCGCGATGAGATACAGTCTGCTTGAAGGTAATTCTTTTATTAAAGGAGTCTGCGTTGTCTCTAGGGCATTTCAGAAGCTGTAATGATGCTTTCAACCCAAGCGTACATTGTGGGTGTAGCTATCATCTTGGATATAAATTTCAGCGCGTAAAATCGCTAGATCTCTCCAAAAACATTTCTATATGCAACAGATGGATTTACCTTCGACAACTTTTAGGTGTTTTTTTTAGGAGAAGTCTACTTTCTATTGATATACTTGAGCTACTGCTGTGGGTCGACAATACACTACGTGTGCTTAACCGGCTCCTCCTGATGACAAGCACTTCTATGCCCTTGCTGGTGTTTATCATGAATAATTTTGCCTAAGGTATTAGTAATGGCTTACCTTAGCAAGGATTGGTTGGTTGATTAACGGATCCCAACCCGTGGATGGTATCTACTTGCCTGAGATACGGCAGCCTTTCATCCTCTTCGATCCATTGCACGCGGCTTCCAGTTTTCCAGACCAAGCGCTCTGGTATCCGCAATAGCTTGGTCCTTAAAACGGGAGCTCGGTCTTCCTTGTCGTCTGAAATCTGGGCACCGAAATTCGAAGATCTTCAAGAGCATTATTGTTCATACTATACTACATCGCCAGATCTAGCCGAGTCAGTATAGTCGCGTGTTTTGGCTTGTTTGACTACATCCACATCTTGATACAGTTTACAGAATTCGGATTTTTTTTTTTCTCTATTCGTTCTCCTCGCATATTGATCTGAATATTCGACGAAGAATTTTTCCCTGGAAAGTGTTCAAAATCGGCTCTGCTTTGCTGCCTATCGTCCACCACTCGGCTCCATACAGCAGAACTGTCAGGATTAATGTTTTGTGGAACCTACATTTCAGCTTCTGAGTTAGGAGTTTTGAACCCAGTTGTTTCTCTAAACCGAAGTATGACAGCAGCAGTTTCGTTGGGTTAGCATTCGTCGAATCTCCACTAAGATGTCGTTCATGGAGTTGAAATTTACTCCAAGGTAGGTGAGCTCCTTAACCACTTCAAAATTATTGTTGTTAACAGTGACATTTTCGTCAAGGAATTTAGTTTAATTTTCGAAAAATAATTGGATCCGCCTAAAATAGAATTCAAAGGTAAATACGTTGAAAGCCTTACAAATTCTTAACTGGCTCGGAGGGAGATAATTGTCATCGTCTTTTTTCTAAGAGAGCGCGCTCTGTATTCTTACAAACATAATCGAACGGTGTTTTTCCAAGAGGGTCTGGAAGATAAACTCTCCGCATATTGTCTTCCAAAGCTACAATCGCTAGTGGATTATCCACGCAAACAAGCGATTTCACGTTCCTTCACAAAAAATCATCAAGTGTCGTTAGATAGCAAGATCTGGCGACCAGTTTCCCGGCCCCATTCTTGAAATCACCCTCTCACCAAACTTTGATTTCAATAAATCGATGACGTCTAACACATAGCTCCATCCTGTTGGAACCACATTTCGTCCACACCGATGTCATGTACACATGAATTTAAAAACAAATATTCTACGCTCATCTTTTTGTATCGGTCAACAGTGACTGTAAAGCAAGCTCCTGCCTCATTCTTAAAGAATTGAGGCCCGTCTATGCCACCAATGTGCAAACCATACCATACAGACATATTTGTGGATGGAATGATGTCTCAAGAGTCACTTGCAGAGTGTTCTCACTGACGAATCCGTGGAAACAAAAGTGAGCCCTATCGCTGAACACAATAATTTTGCCATGAAATTCCGGACCATCTTGCCATTGGTTTTGAGACTACCCAGCGAAGGTCCGAAGCATGCCATGGTCCAAAGGCTTCAATTCTGGCACCAATTGAATCTCGTAAGGGATTAGCACAAGATCCTTTCGCAAAACGTTCCAAGTTGTGGACGAATAAAGCCCAAGTTTCTGTGCACGCCTGCGAACTGACAAATTCGGGTCTTCAATAACACTACGGAGCGGACTGGTCTCACTCTTGTTGTCGACCTTATCTCATGCGCGTTAAATTAGTCCGAAATCTATCCACAACACGACGAATAGCACGTTCAGATGGGCGATTATTCGGTTCATAAAAATGACAGCTAGTTTGACAGTTACCCTTTCGAAAACTCGCCAGCTCTTGAAAAACACTCTTCATATGCCCGATGGATTTGAAAGTCATAGAATGGGAACCATAAGGCGTGCCTTACGAGCTGTGGATTGTATGTATCGAAGTACGTATTCTCAAGCTACCTCGTACGAAGGCAGAGCACAAATAACAGCACTTGTTACAAATCTATTAAAATTTCTCAGTAAAGTTACTCACATTACCGATAACCGATTGCATTTTGAATGGCTTATCGCTACCCTGTAAGCCACTTATGACATAGCTTCCACACCCCACAATCACCACACCTACAAGCGTTCACGACAAAAGTTTGTTTCCTTCAGATTATCCACTAGGCAAACTCCCTCCCTCCTTTATATCACAAAAATTCCACATGGGATAACCAGGATACACCCCGCCTCTATTGTAAGCCAATTTAAAATCATTTGAGTCCTTAACCCAACATACGTGCTCCTTTCACGGTTTACTCACAGAATTATCCGTCAGGCAAAAGTACACCAACACCACCGTTGCGTTCCCTGTGGGCGACGACTACTGGGAATGACTTAGATGACTTCCTTCCGAGAGTTGCCTGAATTTTCGAGAGAACTCTGATGCACGAGTGTGTATGTGTAGTTGTTGTGGTAACAGTATCTTAGCGTAGCGTCAGCTATGCTAAGCATTCATCATGGCTGAGAGATTTAATGGCCTCCGGCGGTGAATATATGCGAACCGTAAAGTGCGTGCGGTTTTCTGATTTTCTGGAGAAAATTGACTAAGACGTTTGCATTTTGACGGGTGTAGGTACGGGACAGGAGTCTGGGAAAATAGGCACGAGCAAATGGAGTTTTTAATTGTGGCGAAGTTTATGTGAAAAGCCGGGTTTTCGCCTTGTTGATGCATGGAACAGGGTGCTAAATTAGGTTTCAAACGCACTGTCAGCTGCGGGGCAAGGGGATTGCATGGGTGCAGCTGAGCCTATGAGTTCCCCTTGAAAAGCCCTTTAAGTCGTTCCCAGGATTGCTAGATGAGGACGATAGAAAGAACCTAAACGATGGACAGCAGCCAGTTGATGGTGGGATCTACTGCTAGCTCCCAATAGTGTGAACCTTTACTCCATCACTTTTAATCACTTGGTAATCGCCATCAGTTCTCTCAGTGTTGCACAAGAAAAACTCCTTAATTTCGCAGAAATCACCGACAATATGTAACGTGGCACTTAAAGCCTCCCACACACAGACACACTGTCTGACATAATTTACTTCCCTGCCCGATAATCACCTTGTTATTGCGATGCAGTAGGAAAACAACGAAGCTGGAGAGGAGAAAATCTCGATGTGGGTTCAGCAATATCGTCTCGACGTCATCGTCCACATTGAGGACACAAAAGGGATCAATTAAACGACCACCATTCGTTATCCTTGGATGCGCTAATAAATATTATGAGGAGCAGAGAAAAAAGACACCAACACCAACACCGACACCGACACACAAATAATTGCTTTTGTTTTATGGCGTGCTACGAGATTAATGGCCGCACGAGATCTATGTGCGTCTCTTTCTATTCGGGCCGTAAATCTACTCTCCAACGTGGACAACTTTCAGTGCTATACCGTAAATAAGCTTCTTAGTTGTGCTCTTCGGGAAGGCGGGGGGACGTGAGGGGCGGACGAGTAGTCCTTGGATAAGGATTCGTTTCTTTTGTTTTATTGTTATTTCCGTTCACTGCGTGGTCCTTTGTCAAATAGTATACACAGGAATTTTGTCTCATTGGTTGCCAGTTGAGTGTGTAGAATGGTCCAGCAGCATATCCTGCAGGATTACAATAACTCAGTGAATGCTCTTGGGTTACGACCCAAGTTCTAATTAATGTTTTCCCATTTGACAAATTCTCTTCTCCAGGGGGCGGGGGGGTTGATGATGGTGATGGTGGTAGGTGGTGTATTACACACGCGATTTTTATACGCGCGCTCATTTGCTGTGTGCTCAGGATAATTTTACGGGGAAGCAACTTTCTCAATGAAAGTCCTTTTTGTCCTAACTGCTTGACGAGGTGTTCCCATAAATACAATGGGCTCTTGCGAGTAACGACGCTCGTGCTAGAGAGAGAACTCCTAGATTTATTTCTTTTCACAAATTGAAGTCTCTGCGTGAGCCAGCCAGAGAGCTGGACAGGGGGATACATTTCGGACAATGGAATGGGCGTTTGTTAAGACATAAAATAACATTGCTTGACATTTATGGCTCTAAATGTGGGTTGAGGGTGAACGAGGAGTTCTTCTGGAAAGAAATTAGCTGGGATGTCTCATGAATGCCGGAAATGGGGATGTCCACACCTACTTAATTACCTCTGAGAGGGTAGGCAGGAATGGGTATCTTGTCAGAGAAGGTAATTCGAATGACATTGGAAGTGGAAATGAATGATGGGAGTTTTTCATCACGGGCTGCATGGTCCTTGTTTCGTTTACTCTTAGAAATTTAATGGAATCGCTTTCACGTAGACGAAGACGAAGGTCAATCTAACCTAGAAAATGTGGTAACTCATGCTTTCAGACCAAAGTTCTTTGAAATCCCGGATTGTTAAGCGGGCAAGGCGTTCTTGAAGGAAGAGACGTAGGTATTCATCCTCTATTGTTGCACATGGTTAATTGGTAATTGAATCTCAAGTTCATTGCAGTGACAAAGAGAAATACTAAAGCCGACCTTGAGGCTATTCTCAACCTGCTTCCGCTAGATATCTTCATAGAAACATCGGCAGCCATTAGCGCCATTAGAATCGGCCAGTCAGAAACATGAAAGTCAAATACAATAGGGCATACGACTATCCTTCAGAAGTATATTGGCCACATACCTATTAAGGATTACATCACGCCATACCAAGACTCCAATATACCTTTCTCAAGCACCTATCCTAGCAGGGAAGAATGAATAAGAGGTCAGATACATACCTAATGCGCAATCCATTGCCATATACATATGTATGCAGACGGCTCTAAAATGATCACCGGCGTAGGGCCAAGCATCTTCTCCGAATAGCTTTAAATGAATGCGCCTCCCAAACTACAACAGCGTCTTCCAAGCGGAGGTTTTGGCCGGGACAGTAGCCGCCCATGAGTCTGCAGTAAGGGCAATACCACAAGAGGATATCATCTTCTTTGCCGACGGCCAGGCGACTAAAAAGCAATAATTGCTGCAGAAATTAAATCGGAGCTTGTGAAGTGCTGTCGAGAAGCTCTTCTTCTTAAGGATCTTGAAACACAGCACAAGGTAACGCTCTGCTGGGTCCCTGGACATGAGGGTGTACCAGGTAACGAGAAAGCTGACGAATTAGCAAGAGAGGGCTCTGCAGCCATTTCAAGACAAGCAGAACCACTCGTGAACATCCCACCTTGAAGCAGGGAAAATAGCCATACAAGAGGCGAACACAAGATGGACCTCCTGGGATACCTGTGTAAACACGAGGACACTATGGCCGTCCTTCGATGAAGGCAGAACCGAGAGAATCATACGATAAGGCTGGAAATCCCTTTCCATCCTAGTTGGGGTTATCACGGGGCAGAACTCTCTGCTGTACCATTTAAAGAAATCACGTCTGACGGAAGAACTCGCCAACACGCCTACAGACAGGATACTGTAAGTAACGGAGCATAATATAGAGACATAACAGGGTTTCTATGGGCAAGGGACAACCTTATCCAAAAGGGGCATCACAATGGGTCATTATTGACCTGAGATGGCCAGCCCACCTACCTAACCTAATCTAAGGCCGAGCTTCAGGCTAGGGGCGAGCTTCATGCTTCTAGTGGATCAGCTGGTAGTGAATCGCTAAACGGCCTTCCAATTTGGTTATTAGCAAACCACAAATAAACGGATCCTGACCAAAAGCGGAAAAAATGCAGGGTTTCTACGACAGGGCGAGTAAGCGCCGCCCATTTTATAAGCACCCCTTCATTGAAGCGACTTGTGAAGTACCCTTAATTCCTGAATGGTATTTGTAAACAGTGCAGCATCGACAATGAATGCCTTGTCACACTACTGGGGGTTATGGTGTGGTAAATTTGGAATCGTCTTGGTCTTGGCATCCAAACTGAACCTTGAAACAAATAAAAACAAAATTAAGACAAAATCTCTCATGATAAAGAGAGCTACCAACACCAGCAGACTTGTTCAAAAGGAGCTCACTGTCTTCGGCAAAAATATGGATGGTCTTGTCACACGAACGAAAAAACACTGCTAGCTCCAGCTTGTCCCCAGAAAATTGGGGGAGTCTTGCTTACTATTATCTCGGTAGGAAGATTGACGAGCTGATGGTTAACATCCAAATTTAAAAATAAGGCTTGAATATTCCATTGGAATTTATTACAGCAAAAAGGGTGGAAGTCCAAACAGCATGGAGAGCACCGTGCAAGGGATGGAGACCAGACTGAACAAAAAGTCAAAAGTCAACCATTTTCCCCACAGAAATTCGACACCAAAAACGCTAGCTACCAGAGTTCAAGAAACCAGAAGCCCATGTGAGCAGGAGATTGGCGTGGATACGCTCCAGTAGAACTCAGACGCAAAAATCGTAAAAAAAATAAGGAAATAAGAAAGGTGAGACTCAAATGTTGGAACGTGAAAAGAAAAATAATCCAATGGAAGACCCACTTTACGCGGACAACTTGAAGGCTGAAGATGAACCCGGTCCGTAAGCATGATGAATGAAAACCAGCAGTCGCAGCTGAAGAAAACAGCAGAAGCACAGACAGCGAATCTTTAACAGACAATGCAGAAGATCCTCGAGAAGACATGTACATTTAGAACCATACAACATGGGCTAATGATAGATGCCTTGACTTATGTGGGAGACAGACTGCTGGTATTGATACCATGGTATAGCAATACTACGTTCTATACCACATGTCTGTCACTGCAATACCACGTTAAAACCTAGTATACCATGAATAGAACCTAATATTGAGATTCGCAAATTTTTGGTGGTATTCCACCATCTTATTGCTTGCAGCGCCACTTTCTTTCTGTTGGTGGTTCTTCATAGCTTCTTTGACAATTCAAAAGCAAACAATCACAGCGAAAAATGTTTTGAAAATGGATTAAGGAGGACAATTTTATCTGCATTGGAAACAATGAAGTAAGAGAAGTTTAAAGGAATTATATCGGCGAGCTACGAGGAGCAAGACGCAATATTGGAGTGTTGCAAAAAATGTGTAAGGAGCTGGATGAGACGCAACACAAATGTCATGTAACGCAAAAGTCAACGTATACTACGAAGTGCAGTCTGTCAGGGGTTATAGTATTCACTATACCATGGTATCCATACCATGGTATCAATACCAGCAGTCTGTCTCCCACATAAGATCACCAATAAGGGAAATATCCATCTAGCCTTTCGGAGGAACTGTCCCAACAAACACCGTTAGCAAGGCGATTGAAATGGATTGAAATGATTGATGGGATATTGATATTGATAAGGACATGTCCGTGTTTATATCTTTGTCCATGTCAATGTCAACGTCCATATCCATATCCACGTTCATATCCATATAAAAGGTGTGGATATGGGCATGGGCATGGTTGTCGACAAGGACCTGAACATGGAAATACACACAGGAATGGACATGGCAATTTCCTTATCCAAAAAAAAAGTAATTTTGGCTACGGTCATGTGCTTAAAGACGATGCGAACAAGGAAGATCTATTGTAGCATATGCCAATATTATTCCAGCAGCAAGTCCGCTTTCCCAATGAAGGCGAGAATTGCTGGTGCAGAGGAGTTCGTCAGATCAATTTGGGAGATGATTTCTCTTTGAAAGATGCTTCTCCTAGGATTGCACAGAGCCACACACTCACATACTACATATGTGTTCTACTGTTTCATCCTCTTCTAGACAGAGATGGCAAATGGTATCCTCAGTGCTGCTCATTTTATAGAGGTGGTGTTTGAGCTGACAATGACCGGAAAGGAAGGTTACAAGCCTTCATATATCGCCTCTTGCTTTTTTATGAAAGAGTCTGATGGCTCTTCTATCTTGTGTGAGTCCTTGAGTATTATTCCAGTGGGTTATGCACATATTGCTTTCCCATCTGTGTAGCGAATATTTAAAAGTAGAATCAGAGACTTCTAAAAAGAGTTCAGGTCCAATGAACAGATGAGTGGAACTCGGTCTGGCTAGCAGATCTGCAGGTTCGTGGTTTTCAACACTTTAGCTCAGAGCTCTGAACGCCACTTGACTGTCCGTGAGTATATGCATGGAAGCACCTTTAATGCTCGAGATCAAGTAGATGCCGACGTATATTTTTATGGCCTAAAGCTGGGCCTGGAAAACATTGGGACTATTCCCGAGTGGTTTCGAGACTTTATGATTTGGTCCTTATGGCCCAGCACCAATATCAGTGTCTATTATTGATCCATTACACGGTACCTTTCCGTGAGACCCAGGGATCTCTACCCACCTCCTGCCAAAGAAAAGTGATTTGGGTAAATAGTCGGAAATCATACTGAGCATTTCCAGTTCGCGGAAGTCGAATATTAGTTCCATGAGATTCATTTGATCACAGAGTCTTACGGCGCAAATCACCACTTTTTCGACAAAGATATGGGTGACCCCGATAATAGCCCTTATGGCTGTCGTAGAGCAGGGAAGCATTGCGCTTGTGATGCCAAGGCATTCTACTCTTTGAAGGCGTTTTAGCTTATTGATGATTGTGACTTCCTTGACACTAGACAACGGATGCATAATTCAGGATGGGTTCAACCACCATTATGTTTATCCAGTACTTGAGCCCCTAGTATAGGTGAGTGGACGCCGCCTAAGGGGCTGCCTTTTGCTGCAGATACATTTCCTTTATGCATATTGACAACGGTGCAGAGGTATTGCTTCTTTGAGAATGCCTCTAATATAAACGTCTAACAGTCTTTCAATGGTTTACAGAAAAATGAAGTCAAGCTGATTGGATGATAGGGTTTCGGAAGCTCACTGGGTTTAGGGATAAACACCACGTTTACGCCTCTCCCAGTTTGTAATATATATCCCAGGTTGAAGCTGGAAAAGAGCTACTAAAACGGGAAGGATATAATCAATTCTCTTTGGGATAAGTCCTGGGAAAATATCATCCTTACCTGGTGCCCTGAAGGGCTCATATGAATAAATTGCCTAATTAACAAGCTGTTAACTCTATTGATGTTACCATACGTGGTGCCTTCAGCAGTAACAGGTAAGTTGCCATAGTCGAACCCGGGGAATCAACGTCGAGCGAGATCTCAAGGGTTTTCCAACGACTGGATGTGTATGTGCCATCACTTTGGATGAGCAGCTCCACTCCATTTAAATGTTCCTTCGAGAGAGCCTTTTGGAAGCGAGCTGCCACTGAAAAGGAATCAATGTTATCGCAATGCTTCTTTCATGCCGATCTCTTGAATTTCCTCAACACTGTCTTGAAGTTGGTCAATGTGGACGTACATATAATCGTCCTACATTTTGAGTGCATTAAGAAGTGTTGAAAATTGTCATTTCGACGTGACCGTTCCACCACGGCAAGCTCCGTTTAGCCATCTATTACTACCTCTCAGCTGCTCCTAAAGGATGACGAGAACGTCATTTAGTTGACAGGCTGCCAAATCAACGTCACATTTTGACATCAAGGATGCAAGTAGCATGTCCTCTCTGATCGCGAAATTTTCGCGAAATGGTGCTCAGTTAGAACTTGCTCATGTCCAAGGTCGATAAGCATGCAAACCCTTATTGAAGGTTAAGGCTAATTCCACGTGATAGACACCAACCATCCTTCGGTGCGTTACTTCCAAAGAAGTACCCGTCTGTCTCAAAATTTTCCTACGTCATCCACTTTTTGTTTCATTTGAAACTTTTCCATTATGGACTCATAAATAACGGTAAAAATTGTCATAAAACATTTCCAAATCACCTACCCTGTAATAAACACTCACCCTTCGAGTCTATGACTTTTATTATCAATTCTCCCGTTAAAACTCTCGCTCCTAAGGTAACCACATCCCCGTTTAGCAGGTCATCGGCACAGCACTATGCTACGTCTTCGCCAAGTCGTCACATAACTCCTGTTAAAATGTTAAAATTCCATTAGAGGTCCTAATTAGATGTCGCTCCGCATTGTGGATCGCATTAAAAATTCACATAAATCAGGACTTTTCTCCCCCGAAAAAGGAAACTCTCCTCCCTTTTTCTCATTTCTTTTTTTGGTGAAAACTTTCACTCTCGGTATAGAAAAATCGGGAAAAAGTTAATTGATTGAAAAATTCCCTTCTTAAGGGTGTCCTTCGCATTTTTCTCTCAACCCAGGGTGGGTTCAAGGAGGAAAGAAACCTCAACGCGGGTGTATCTGATGATGATTTAAACGTTGGATCGTAAATCGTCATCAGGCGTACGCACCGGACAGCAGACGGTACACGGTTTAATGGGCGTAATTTTGTGTATTTTTAGGTTTTTTTTTTTGTTTTTTGTTCCGTTTTAAACGCGTTATTATGCGGTTGGCTTTGAATACATAATGGCTCGAGGAATATATCGTAAATCAGGAAAGTTGAGGGGTAGCAACATTGACAGTCGAACGCTCGATTTGTATGCGACAGCCTCAGTGGGCAAGTCATCCCAGTCATCGTACCTGAATATACTCCAATAGAAAATAATTAAATTAAAATTGAGCAGCTTTTAGGAAACAACCCCTCCAACCCCTATCTGCGATTTAATTACGCTCGACAAACCAATTTATCAACTGCGCCCCCAAGAAAGTGTCAATGTCGGGGCTGATTTTTTACGCTACAACGAGGCCCTAAGTTGTACCCTGTAATTGTTGTGTCTTTTCTGTTTTGGGGGGGAGGAGAGATGAAGGGGTTGGGAGGGTGTTATCGTGATACGGGAGAAAAATCTTGTTAACACGCCATTCATCACTGTGTAGTCGTCGTCATCGCAGTCGTGGTACATGGAGCGTGAGGGCATTTTAAGTACCAAATTTGTGGCAGCAATTTACTGTGGAACTTGCCCGAAACAGTGTCTCATAACTGGGAAAACAAGGAGACAAATTGATGTCATTAATTAGACTGGACGGGTTCGGTGTTTTAAGGGTGCTGCTCTAAGGATGTAGTCTGTTAGTCTGATGAAAAATTTCTCGGTGTAAGTCGATCTGGGTTTATTTTGCTTTGTTAGTGGGGTTTTGGTTGGCTTTTATTTGTGTACCTACTCCCAAAGGGTTGTTCTGGGGGGGCTCCAGTAAAGTGGTAACTTATATTGTGTCCCATTTGGTAAATTAGAGAAGTGAAGCGGTTTCGATTACAATGCCGAAGGGTTGAGTGGAAAGGAAACGGGAGTTTAAGTTAATTTTTGGTTTCATCTCAAATTTTGTTGAGAAAAGCGAGAGAAAAAATTAATCAATCCGAAAGGAGTAGTCGTGTAGTTTTGTCATGAAAGTTTGGCTCCTTGTATGACAGAATGGTCTAATTCAAGTTGTCAAACCGAAGTTTGCCTGCGGATTCTAAGATTTTCTAGTTTTGGTGCCGAAAACCGGGAAAGAAAACTAATAAAAGCAATTTTTTCTACTTCCTTCAGAAATGAATTTGCTTTGATCCCAAGTCGTTGAGGTAGTTTGTGGATCTTAAAGATCTTAAAGAGGCTTAAGGATAAAGAAAACATTACTGCTCTGGGTGGCTGCACAAAAAGTCTGCAAGTTGTCAAATGCCTTCCACAAGAAGGCGTACTTTTTACCTCCTTGTGGTACCTATCAGTCGATTCCATGTTGCGTAGATTTATTAGGGAACGAAACCCGATACTGGGTTAATCGCCCATCGAGGTACATTATAGCCAGTTAAAGTAATTTACCGACTCTGTGTGCGAGTCTGTGTCTCAGTGGTAGGTGCATTGGACTACTGAGCGGGAGGTTCGGGTTCGAATCCTGGAAAACACCAACCAGTTTTTTCACGGCCTCACCTCTGGCGAATGTTTGTACTAGTTAGGACTTGGTATAGAGAACTATCAGTTAGTCCTTCTAAAATAGGATTAAAGGCTTTCAAATAACAAGAAAATGAACCAGGTGAGCTGGGCTGTCTTTGGGCATCTAGTCAACATTAACGTACTAAGTTAAGTATTTGGGCATCCTTCTGGACCCAAACTCTACCTTACCTTAGTGGTCATAAAGCTAGAGCTTTTAAAACTACAAGCATTCTCTGGCAATGCTGAAGGTGAGTAGGACCGGATAGTTCAAATTAAATAATATGGACCCTTGGGTAGACTGACAACAGCCCTTTAGGCCAACATTTTTGCGATCACCACTTTTTTTTTATAGAAAATAGTGAAATGTAAAACCTAATACATTTGAGCAGGCTTTGGCAGCAGCTTGGCTACATAAGCTGCTATCAAAGCCTGTTCGGCTGTGATGATTACCTCTTAAACCTTAGACGAGACTATCGTTAATATGAATCGGGTAGGGTGACGGACATTCGTGATGCTGGGCTCGGACACGCAGATATTTAGGTAAAACAAAAACAAAAAGAATGTCCTCGTAAGGAAATGTTTAGCTTTTGCTTACCTACAGCCTTCAATAGGTTGCTGTTCATCTGTTCAAAAATGTGAAGCGCCTGACCTGTCTCCTGCACTGCAGATATTGTCGATACTCATGAATATATTCAAAGAGACTTATAGGCGAACCCAAAGGGACCACACGTCAAAGTATCCGCTCGGACGTCACTCAACACTCTTACTTAGTCTTGTCACAGGCGATAGTAACTTAAAAGAACATCTTGCAAACATTTGTATAAGACGCTTGGCTTTATGAAGTGCTGTCTGGAGATGGACGGAATGGCTTTATGTTTCTTCTGTGAATGCCCATCCTTCGTCTGAATTATGAAGGCTTATTTACAGTGGTAAGGGAGCTAGTATAAAGACTTGTTGGTCCAACTATTATCGGACCAAATAAAAGTCCTTTTCAAGATGCAGTAGATACAGGATTGTACCCGAACGTTGATATAATTGGAGATCCATTCTGTGATGCTGATCAGTAACTTGCCGGTAAAAAAATATTATCGGCCCATTTTCAACAGTGCGTAGAAAACCTTAGTTCGTTATTTAGATTCATAACACTCCTCCTTACAGGGTGCTTCGGATTGGCGAAACGTGTTCTTGGTGCCCGCTCCGCTCGAAGCTTATGTGTTTTGTTTTGGCAAGTGAAGAACCTACGTTCAGCTAGCTTAGGTACTGTCTCTTTAGCTCCTTCCTTTCAAAGTCTCTACATTATCCTGAAATGCCGTGAGACTGCACTTCTTGTACTAAAGCGATTTGTTGAGTACCACATCATGCTTTCTTTGCCCCTGTGGGACTGGTGAAATGCCCCTTGGCCTTAATTTGAAGCTGAGGTGAAATTATATCCGCATTCCTACACAAGAAAAAAGTGGCTTATGGGGTTCAAATCCTTCAGCGTTGTGTGTCTAGGCTTTGGGACTTTGGATTCAGCTAAAGTACTTGGGCTTCAACCAGCAAAGGGTCCCCAACTCCAGCTCGATCTAGCTGTCTCCAGTTTTGCACGCTAAGTTGGTTTAGGTCCCAAAGCCCTCCTGCACCGTCCCTCGAGGGTGGATTAGTCGATGTCGCTACACAGCCCGTGCAGTTTGTTGTTGAATCTCCTCCTCTCCTCGCAGTCTATACAAACGGGACAGCAAATCACTAGAATTTTCATCTGGAAACAACCAAGACCAACCTCATCCACTATCCTCTGCACCATAAAGCAGGTCTGGGATGATTAGGTCATGTAAAGAGTCACTTTAGTTGTTCGAGAGAGGGCTTTGCTACTTGATTGCCTTCTTAGTTCAAAGGAACAGCGGTTGGCAAATAATCTCGGTGCTGGTGGTGTTGTCTGACAAAGTCTCTAACAACCTCATAGTTATGTCCGTTTATGGTGATGTTCTGTCCGGGACGTCAGTGTTGATTGTCCTTTCATATTGACAGCAAATGCTTGGTCTTGCCCTCGATGACCATTAAATCCATCTTCGGCGCTTCTGTCTCAAACGAAAGTGCTACTGAAGTCACACTGCGTTCTTGCGATTATGTCAATATCGTCGGCGTGTCCGAGGAATTGGATGGAATTTTGAAAGATGGTGCTTCTGGTGTTGGCACGTGAGATTTCGCGTCGCCTTTGTCTAAATCGTTTTCTCTATCGTCATCCTGCAAAAACGGACGAGTTAAGCAGGGACACCACAACTCGACAATGCTCTGTAAGCTTGTCTCTGTAGATGCTCATATGCGGCTTTGAAATCAATGATAAGGTTGTGAGTATCGATTTGAAGCTCCTGGGTTTTCCCAAGATCTTCTGTAGTCTGAATATTCGATCGACGGTGGACTTTCCTGGCCTAAAACACAGCTGAGGTTCCATTCATCGGGCATGCATTTCTGTTTACAGATGAGTTGGTGCATGTTCTTTGCTTAGTCATCGCTGCCGCATTAAACAGGTCGGCAGCTAAGCCGTCAACTCCATCTATCTAGCTAGTTGAACAACCCTACAGATTTTTATGAATCATGAGAGAATACACTCCTTGGTGCCTTGTAGCATGAGCAGGATTCCCTTTCATGCATAATTAGGTAAATTGAAGTAAGGGATTTGCAAATGCTTGGAGTTCTAGAGTTGCGCGCACGTCAGACTTTTTTTTTGGCCATTTTTGTAGAACAAATTGTTCCATACTCTTATCCGACAATTATCCCATCTTGACCATGTCAAGCCCAATTATTATCCTGAACTCTTCAGATGGCAGCATCACCATTGTCTCGTTATTAAATATTGCTTCAGCTTTTGGTCTGCTTCTTTAGGCGGCTATATATCCAAAAACCTTTCAGTTATCGGTCTAAAATTTAGGCCAAATCTTTAAGAGAACTGATCAGATTGACGGGTTTTCGGCGCTGCCCTCAATTTTTTACTCTTTCCACTTACTTCAGCCTAACAGCTCTCCACTTTGAGCGGCCCTTAACTACATTTAGGTACGTACTTCAAGTTGATTGTTGGTCTTAAAGGAGTCTTTTTAGTTATTCGGGCCGATCCTTATGACTCTTCCACAGTGCCTACAATTTTTAAACGTTTTCCCTTCACGATTTCAGGTTGAAAGAAGAGCCATTTCGAAAAATTGATTTCAACTAGGATACCCGTTCACTTTTAAAGGTGCATCCTTTGTAAACCTTCATTTATTTTAAGAAAGAATTTTTATATAGGGCACCAGGACTATGGTACAACATTTTGTCTGCGCTACCAACCCTTATAGAAAAATTCAGCTTTTCCGTCAGACTGACTTTGATCTCAAAAGAAAACATTGGTCTCCCACCACAGCCCTGAAATAGATTTTCTGTGACCTATTCGATTAGCCTTTTGTAGTACAGAGTGCCATCATTCGTCACAAATCTCTCCACCCCACCAGCAGACAGCAAGCATCTGCTTTCTGACCTTATCGGCATATTGCATCAGGAATTCTAAACAATTTGCTTATGGCACACGTTCGTGGCAGTAATTTTTCAAAGAGCAACACTGGTCCACCCCCCTGCAGAGATGCCGCAATAAGGGAGAAAAAAAAATGCAGAAAGGAATCCTCGGATACATTTTTATCTCCGTTTGACAACGTAATAACGTCCGCCTTCCCTCATTTCCTTGTCATATTTCCTCCGTCTGCACGAATTTTTTTATTGAATATCCTGGAATTTAAAACTGTAACATCCCCGGACAATATTGCCATGTCACGTGTGGGTAGGTGGATGGCAGAACTATTTTGACAGAACCCTGGTTTCATTTCTCATTTTCACTGTGGAGTAAAGCTCTACTTTATCCAAAACGTTTTCTCCCAACAAAAAAAGGATCATCAAAGGAGTTTCAAGCCCCCTGCAACCATCATAACCATAAAGGAGAGAATATCAACCCATTTTACACCATTAACCCGTCTCTGTGATGCTCAACATTGAATTCAATTAGGATGCACAAAATTTACTTATCCATATCCACAAAGGACCCATTGTGTAATTATTCAAAATTACACTGTTCAACCATTATTCTACGCTAGGACATCATTAAATTTTATGCGCCAGTCAAGGAGTTAACGAGAACGAGGGCAAAAACAAAAAAAAGTACGAACTCCTCAAATGATGTCCTCAGGCCGTTGTAAGGACTAATTCGTTGATTCCATGGGTTTATGAATAATTTATGCTAAAATTGTACGGAGAAGCAGTTAAATGGCTTAATTAAAGAATTTTTTTTTACTCCTTTCTGTCGTGGCAGGAGCAGTTACTTAACCCCATTATCCTTTTGGAGTTTTTTCAATTTTTTCTCTACAGGCGACACCCGCCGACTAAAGAAACGCCATTCTGTGTTCGTACAACTTTTCAATTATCGTCCTGGAAATATTAAACAGTTTTTGGATTTTTTTCTTTTTCTGCAATGTGTCCTGGCAGGATCTTAGTATATCCAAAGAGGACTGAGAAGATAACAAAACACTTTGGCGTTAGGTGGATGTTCGCTCGGTTGGTGTCTTGTTTCTGTCGTCGTCGTTATTGTCGTTCTTTCTGTGCTTTGTTACTGTTGCATTTATCCCCCTTAACGGTAATTTATGGCATATTAAATTTTATGATGTCATATTTTCCTACCCTCATGGACACACAGAGGCAGGGTAAGCAAAGGAGTACTATGCATGTACCAATGGGCTGTTCTGGGGCGAGCATGGTGAAAATGAGGTAAAAAGACCGCGGCACTGGAGAAAAAAAGTACTAAGCTCCATGAAAAGCGTGTCGTAACGACATGAAAGGATAATACCAGGCAGTTTTAAGGCTTAAGACTGTCCTCGTTTGCCTTGCTGTCGTCGCGGCGTCTTATTGCTTTGCCGTTGCAAGTCTTTTAAAATTTATTAATTTTTTTTCCGTGTTTATGTTTTTTTTTGTTTGCTTTTGTTTTTAATAATAGATTCTGCAGCGTTTAGTCCTTAATATCGTGTAATAGGAAATTTATTTATAAGTGCGAAATTGGACTTTTTTTTACATGTACGGGGGCAGAGAGGGCAGAGCCTTTACCTTGGAATGGTTGGTTTTTTCGTACAAAGTTATGGCGATATTGTAAAGTTAACAATTCAACAGGTCCTACAAGGGATTTTATTTCTGCTGCCAGGACACGAGATAATCGTAAGCCTTATAGAGTAGGTCACTTTGGACTCATGCGACAAAATTGGTACAACAAGAGTAGGAAGGTCTCTGTAGCCATCGAAATGGAACAAAAAATGGAAAAGGATACTTAAGTGGCAGAGATCTATGTGTGTAAGGATGTGTCCATCAAGCGCCTGCTTGTACATATATACATGACTTTGTTGCGTTTCTTTTTGTTTTTCTTTTGCGAGTCCACTAAGAAAGAGTAATTCCCTAAATTCCTTCAGAGCTCCTACCTTTCCTCGATTTTGTCTGTCAACAGTCAACACTGGCATTTCCACGAAGGATAATTGGTAAAACTGCTCAGCGTCTAGCAATTAAGAGCCTGTTACAGTATTTCTACTCCTGTGAGATGAAAATTTACTAGTATCTGAAGTGGTCTAAGGTGGAATGTTGGCATAGATTCAGCACCATCTCATCTTCTTCTTCTTCTTCCTTTTGTCCGGCGAAGCTACGAGCAGCATTATAGGGATCATAACCCTCCCTACTGGTCCGCCTGTGGGGTTCTCCGATTCGACCTCAATAAGTACCTGCAGGCCTCCCGGTTTCGGATCTTTTCGTCACTGAGGCCAATCAAATGCTGCTTTCCGCGCTTGTATAGGAACGTCGATTGACATTGCATTTTGACAGGGTTCTTAGGATCCCTCCTTTGAGCATGGCTATACCAACTGAGCCGGTCGTGCTCCAATTTTTTCGAGATGGGTTCTTTGACGTGAAGGCTTCCTCGGATCTTCGAACTTCTAATTCGATCAAGCTTTGTCATGCAAAGCATCTTCATCTCAGCTGCCCTCATACTTTTTGTACATTTTCCAGCATTGAGAACCGTATGTGAGCGCCGGAAGAACAACTGCGTTGTAGAGCCTTCGTTGCAGCTTAGGGGGCATTTTCCGGTCACAGAAGATAGCAGAGTTTTCCTGCCACGTTATCCACCCTACGCTTACACGATGATTGATGATCATAGATCCCAGATACTTGAACTTTTCGCACTTGAGGATCACTTTTCCATTCAAATAAATGTCTGGACTAGGTCGGAGTGGATCAGAGAATGGGCAGTACAGATACTCTGTCTTTTTTTTTTGGACTGATTCGATACCCATTTCCCTCCAAAACATCCACCCATACATCAAGTGCTCATTGCAAGGACGTTTGATCGTCACTTGGCTCCATCGTCAGCAAGGAATAACTGATGCACTTTGGGGTCCGTCACTTTTCCTTCAAGCAGATAATCCAGGACTGCAATAAATAGCAAAGGATTTAAGACGCTCTCCTGATGCACACCGACTTTAATTGAAAACTATGCGGTGACTCCGGCGGGGCATCTTACTCTAGTCTTTGCTGCGTCATACACGTCCATGATCATCTGTACGTAGGTTTCTGGAACTCCTCGATGTCTTAGAGCCACCCGTATCAGTACCATGCTATGAAAAGTCATATTCAATTTTTGCTCACGAATTTTTGAAGCATGTGGTCCAAATTTTCCATCAAAAATCGTGAATTGTCCGAAGTGGAAATGAGGTATAGATTCGGTTCGAAGCACCACGTAATGATAAGTCCTGTCTCATCTTTGATACTTCGCCAACGGATTCTAATATATGTGCGGCCGTCTCCACATCCCCAAGGCTTGGCTTGGCTAACTTGTCCTTCAAAAGTCTCGGAGGTTGCCACATTCAGAGAAATTGAATCCAAGCACACAGAAATACTTCCTCATCTGCTGCAATGGAATTTTTCAACATTAGAGGCCTGAAACTCAAGAACATGGACGGTGAACTGCGTCCATAAGTTCTCACGGGAAAATAAGCCGCACCTGCTAGACTTAAGGTGGAACCAAATGACGGAACATGGGTGCTCCGACGACAAACTGGACTTAAGTGTGGTCCCTGTTCATTTGTTGGATCAGATTTAGCTTGCCAGAGAGAGAAGTCTATGGGACTTATGTGGCTTAAGCTTGCCATACAGGCTTCTGCCAAGTTTGTGAGCTGCCTTCACCGCTCTCTTAATGATGACCAACCGTCTGCCTGGTTTTTACTATCTGTCCGAAAATGTCGACGGGATACAGTTTGGCCACCTGATGGTCGACATTTTTGTCCTCGGAGACTTCAACGCTTACAAATCCATTTGGCTGCACTATCTCAAGGAACAGATGTAGACGGACGACAAGCTGAAGACTTTGCTGGCAGAGCTCCCCGGACACCAGATGATCATAACGACTAAAAAATTTACCGAGATTTATTTCCTTTCATAGAGCCAGGGAATTAGGCCATAAAAATGTCAGCACTTACAACTGCAATGATTCAGCGACTTTCCTTTTCTCTTTTTAGGTTCCCAGGACTTAGAAACAATTCAAATGGGCGGGATGGACCCGACTGTAAGTCTAATGACAGGGCACACATCTACGTAACCTAACCTTAATGCACCGATAAAAGAACAGGTCAACCTTCGTCCACATTCTATTAAAAGATCATCTCAAAGCAAACTCTGGTTCAACAACGATTGCGACGACCAACGGAGACTACAGACTTTGGTCGCCAACTAAGCACAACAACACAACACAACTTCGTTAGTTATCGAAACTCATGCAAGCTAACTGCTGAAACCGCTAAGAAGCTAGAAGGTTGTGACAACCAGATGGACGGCTGAGAGGACACACTGGCAAGAGCAAAGTAAAAGAGTTCCGTGATCTAAACACGGAGTCCTGAAATCATTCTGAGAGAGACCACCAAACTTTTTCAATGTCCCAGCGTCCTTTCTGGTTAATGACTAAAGTGAGAAACATCAACTTCACTCATTCCTTCCTATGAGCTGCCACAACTGCTGCGCGGATTGATGGAAAACTTTCTTCAAGAGAGATCAAACCAATTTTGTATTTGATTGTATGCCCTCCGATATCTTTGTCTAAATGCTGGCGCGTCCCTCAAGGATCTATTTTGCTAACGATTTTATTTCTTGTTTTTGTTAATGATCTACTAGGGTCCATTAACTTTAATTTTTTTAAGTTTTCGGTTTCCTGGCTTGAGTTCTTGTAAACTGCTTTGCGAAACTTCTAATTCTTGGAGACGATGAAGAATTAATGTCCCTGGGGTTTTACTAACACTTTCTCTCACTGAGGCTATGTTTTCGAATAAACGCCAGCTACGAGGACGCATGAATTTGATTTTTCTTAGTAGCAACTGAGTGCAATAGTGCTAACAAAGTTTGCAAGCGTCAACTTGACTCTAAAGCGACTGCTTCTGTGGCGTTGGTTCCGATATAAAGCGTGAGCCACGTGTTGGTTTCTTTTTAAAATTCCTATTAAAACTACACCGTTTAATATTTTTCTGTGATTGATATTTTATTGATGGACTCTTCAACACGAATGGTCGTAAAAAGCTAGACTATGGACCGCATACGGTCTGTTGCGCCAAAAATTGGTGGCTGTGATTGCTGTTTCCCTAGCGTGGTTTGAACTTACACCCGCCAGGTCACAAGCAAACATAAGGACTACGAAAATTGAGTTCTTGAGACACTGGCTACTACTCCGTTGCCCACCTCGAGAACCGACAACAAAGCGGATGGTCGTTGTGCTTGAACTCATGAGTGAGTTGGACCTTAAAAGCAAATAATCCGAGGTCTTAAGCTAGATTTGCGATTGATGTTCAGTTGTAGACTTCCGTGACAAGTTCAGGTCCTTGGATTTTTAGACACACTTTGGGCAAGAGCTACAATTCTTTTGACCTTTCGCACCAGACTAGTTGCACTAACTTTCTTTATGAATTTTCTTACACCAGCCTCTGAGGGACTTTCATTTAATTAAAAATAGTTTTCGAACTTATCACAAAATTTGGAAATAATTTTTGAACTTAGCAGAAAATTTGGAAATACTTTTTCCATATTTCCCAGCGTTGTGCATGTGTAAAACAATCCGGAGATTGACACTAAATACCCGTTAGTATTGCCAGTACCGAAATGAAACGAACTTGAAAAGCATCCAACAGGTGGAACACCCTTCATAAGTCTAACTAGGATCTCTGATTTTTATAGGGATCTCCTTAGTCTAAATTACATCGTGTTAACGTTTTATCTCACAAAATTCATCGCATGACCTTTATTTCACAGAGTATAACTTTCGCAAATTATTACGAACTTGTTTGCTTGACATTTTTAATATCCGAATAAAGCACCCCTTACACTTGTTGGTCGTTGAATAATTATTCTGAAATTAACATCGATTGAAGGCTTTCTAACTTAATGCACGAGCACATACCGGTGGTGTTATTTTCTTCTTAAACTCAATGAACAGTTCCTGTTAGTAGGCCTTCACTCTCTCACTTTATTTGTTTCTTTGTATTAATTTGCCCTAAATGTACAATTTACTTCCAACAATCGAAAAATAACCGTCTTTCTGCTCAAAAATGTTTCTGGCATCCCTATCATAAACAAATATTACTGGCTCTCCAAAGTATGCAATAATGTAGGAGAATATCACGGCCCCATGAGTATTATTGATTCGCACTGTACACGGCGATCAGTTAACAATTTCAGTTGCATACTCTTCGGCACTAGGAGAATATATAAATTTCCAGTCGAATTTTCTTCTTAAAGGACTTTTTTTCCTTCAAATGAATGAAAATACTCCATTGGATTGCAAAATAAACAATTCTTGCATAAATTATCAACATGACAACATTTTGCGGACATCATTCCGTTGTCTACGCGACCGGAAATCATGAGAAATTTCAATTTCCTTCGCAAAAAATGTCCAAGAAACGACTTTTGTTTACTTTTTCACATTCTTTTCCTTTTTGCGTCCATTGCTAGGCGAGTTTTCCCATTTCTCTAGATCGTCCGCATTTGTTTTTATGTTTTTATGGCCAACAGAGACTCAATCAATCAATCAATCAATTAGAATTTCCATTAGCACCGGATATGACAACAACACAACGCCATTTTTGGGCTCAAAATTGGTCTCCAACCTCAGCGAAATGTTTAGGGCGAGAGAGAGTAGAGCATGAATGTATACCAAACACTGACCGGAAAGTTTGCACAAAATCTCCATGAGTGTACACCATACACAGGACGTTCGTCCTGGCAGCCGGTCGGTCGCCACACCACCGACTGTGGTGGATCTATTTTTAATCAACGAAATGGAACCAATATTGATTGTTTATTAACATGCGATTCTGTGGGCAACAGCAGTAGCGCGGGTGCGGCTGCATAGGCGACTATGATGACGATGGGCTTTAGCTATATTGTCGTCTCCCCACACACATACTTGTACATGCGGCATACATTTCCGGTTCCTTTCGTTGTAAACCATGTCGAAATGGTCTCGAGCAAGTTGGGACACAGTTTGTCATTGGCGTGTGGAAATGATTGATTGCTGTCACAATGTTTGCGCAATTTTTCTGCATCACAGACACGACGCAACACAAGTTGTGTCATATTAATCACAGATTTAGAAGGATATCCAGCGGGGGAGGGTCGCATTCTTTGTCTACAACTACTTCTAATTAAATATTTTTTTTTTCCTTGCAGTTATTTGTCGAGGGACGATTGGATTGGGGCAGCCCTTGGAGTAATTTTTGCAGTAAAAGCGACGCAGATTCGATTAATTAGAGGATAAGCCAGTGCCGAGATGGAGACATGTTCGTTGTAATTTGCTGCTGTAACAGGATAATCATAAATCAAAGAAAAAATTATTAATTGCTGCCGGATTGACTTGGTTTCTGTTTTTCTTTCTGGGATTGGTGAGTTTGAAGCTGAATAGAAATTAGTCTGGTAACAGATTGGTTGGCTGAAGGATTCCTCATCGAATGACAGCACAGACGTTTGTTGGAAGCATCGTTAATGGAAGATGCGAAGGACTTTGGGCATATCTGCATGCTTTCCTGGCCCTACTGTATGCCAAACAAAAACTTTAGAGTTTCACCACATGGTAAGCTAATTTTGAAGAAAAGGCTTTTGACCTGAGGGAAAGCTCATTAACCTTTACTCAGCCTCTCTTTTGGCTGATTACGGTGTCGGTGCGTCAACTGGGTACAGCTCTTATCCTTTATAAGCTGCTCTGTGGGGAAGTTGCGATAATTACGTTACGCTATGTTGGAGTGGTTGTCCGAGCACAGGTACAGTGAGACCAGACGCCAGCGGTAGAACCAACTGGAGCTCTTTATAAAATAGTGGATTTAACTGACTTCGTCATTAGCTAGATGTAAGTTTGGAAATATGGATGCTCTTAAGCGGAGCTTAGAATGGAGACGGAGCTGGACAAGTGTATAAGAGGTGAAGAGTCGCCTCTTTCTCCTCCCTGTCGTTATAGCCTCTGCAGAAATTATTTGAAAGCAGACGAGTTTACAAATTAGGCAGTGACCGGTGATTGATAAGTTCCTGTGTTAGTACATGATTGTTTCAACAATGCCTGTACACCATCATGTGCGCTCCAACGCGTTTCAGCTCTCTTCAAGTCATTAACAGAAACCTTGCCTTCACGTCAATTGTCCTGTGCTAAGTTTTCTTAGGGCGGTCGACTCGTCTTCCAGCTTTGATTGGTAGATTCCATTGCACGACATATTTTTCAAAGGAATTTTCTTCGCGACCTAAGGTGTGACCTATCCACGGGGCACTTCCCTCGTCTTATTATGATGTCGATAGGTTCCTAGCTAGTTCTCCTTCAGAGCTGTTCGTTGGAGATACGATTCGGCCAGAATATAGTTCAGATGATGAGTATACATCGATATGCAAGGGTTTGTAGCTTATGAGTGACAGCGGTAGTCACCTTCCATGTACTGCACCCATAAAGCAGTACGACTCCACTTTACAGCAGAACAGTCGTAGCCTTGTTGTACAATTTGCTCCTGGCAGACCAGGAGTCTCGTTGGATGTCTCTAGAATTACTCTACTCAGGTGGACAGAAATCTTGGCTCTCATCGTCTATGTTGAGTGATTCTTGCTGCATAACAGCGGAATGTTGGTTTTCATAGCCGTTAAACAGTGTACAGAGGTAGTTTTTCCAAACACCGATTGCGACTCTACTAGAAAATTTGGTTCTTCATCTCTCCAAGTTTCTCTTCAGTATTTTTTTCGCCATGACATGTCCTTTTTAGCCTTTGGAAAAACTTCTTAACATTATTTCAGGAGTAGCTCTTCTCCTTGTTCTCGATGAAGCCCTTCTCAAGCTTTGTCTTTTTCAAGCCGGTGTTCCTTTCGGTCATAAAGCTCACAAGCGGCTGTCGTCCTTCTCTGCAGTGCATTTTTGTTTTGCTACCTAAATGGAAATATCTTTCTGTGTTGTGGTAATAAATTGCGGAATAATATTCCACTTTGATCTATCGACCATGTTTAGCCCTTCTACATAAACAAGTTTTGCGATTGGATATCTGTAGATTCCACCACAGCAATCGCATGAGCTAAGGACAAGGCTTACCCTATGTGGAGATCATCCATCAAGGAGAAAACACGGGTGTCAGCACCTCGCTTTGAACAGCTCGGCCGGTATGCTATCAGGTCCAACAACTTTGTTGGCTTTAAGCTTGGATATTGACATCCTCACTTCGTTTGGCCAGGTGGACGGTGGTTTTGGCTATCATTCTATGTATTGAATGGATCATTCTGATTGACAGGTCTATGTTGGTCTTCATCGCGTCGTCGTTATACAGTCTGTCGAAAAAGTTTTCTCATATTCTCAGCACCAACTGTTACTCTACCACGAGGTTTCCTTCTTCATCTCTACAAATTTCGTCGACCTGTTCCCCTGTAGTTGAGGTTGAGGTGTTTTAAGCTCTTTTGCAAAGCATCTGTTACAAGTATCTGCATGACATGGACATCTACTTAGATGCAATGTCTTTAGCACACTCATGAGGGTCTAGGTTACAATACCAATTGTAGTTCCTGGACGAGTACATTACAATTGGTATCTCTGTCAATAGTTCCCCAGCACTTGTCAACAAGGAGACCAAAGTTTGTACCTTGTGCGAGTGCTGGTAGCACAGCATCATACGAGAAATTAATTACCACAGGACCTGCAAGTCACCCACCCCACCACGCAGCCTAATTAAATCCAAAACTCCAACGAGACCTTATTAAAAGCGGATTCGGCAATTAATTGGAGAGTTCTGTTCTGCTCATTTGAATTCAAATTTTTTCGTCTTTTTTTGATCGTTTTCCGTGGAAAGTTCACCAGTCGATAGGTCATTTCTAAGGCTTTCCACTTATTCCTTCTCGAATGGTGGTCGTTTTCCTGTCCAATGGCAATCATCGACCGGTCTTAGTGTGCTGCACAGCACACCATCGTTCTTCGTTAAACTCATTGTAAGCTCGAGGAGTAAGTGGAGAGTGGAGAGTGTTCAGTTTTTTTTTTTTTTTTTTAATTTTATTCTGTTCCTACAGAACTTGTGGGACTAATTAAAAAGTTTTTTTTTTTACTCCCCAGTTTTTTTTTTCTTTTTTTAATGGCTGCTTCTAAGTACCACACAGTCGCGGCCATTGCGCGCACATAACAGTGACTGCGGTATGCTGCTGCTGTTGTTGTTGTTGTTGCTGTTGCTGTACAGGAGCTACTATGCAGCAGTGTGCAAGTGCTTTATGACTGTTGAAAGATTAAAATTGAAGGTAAATTATTAAAAAAAAAAAAAAACGAGAAAAATATCGCCGAAGACATGGAGGAGAGTATAGCATTTGCATAATTATTGTTTGTTGGACTTGTGGCGCACTTAATGACCAAGCACCGGATTGGGTTTATGTTGTGAGACGTCGATGGAACGGTATGTGTGTTTGGATGGAATCTCCCTTCCGAAGAAACAGTTTTAGTCGTTTCCTTGATATTGACAACGGAACAGTACTCGTGTATAGGTACAGAACGATGGGAGTAAATGAGGAACTTCGGAATACAACCGAAATGTGCCCATTAAATGGTGGTCAATGGCCATGCAGCACGTGTTTACGTCCAAGTTTGCATAGAGGTAGGAGGGAAATACGCGGTAGTGAATCAGTTAATGACCTGAAAGGTGGTTTAACGACATGACATAGTCACCAGTTACTAGTGAGATGATTTTTTGAAATCTGGTGAACTCCAGTAGAGTAGCGGAACCAAGCCAGAGCTGGGCAATCAAAAAGGGGGTGGTAGGGATAGACCTTCTACCTGGGCTCCAAATGGGAGAATAGTATTAAAGCCGAAGGCTAACCTATGTGTTCACATGAACGATTTCTGGCAAATTTGTTTATCCTTTTGGAGAATCGGTTGAGAACGGGCTGTTTCCCTATGCAAAGGAAATGAAATGCTTAAGGAAGCACCGATAACACAAAGTCTGTTGTCCTTGAGTAGTCGGTGTACTAGCAAAACAGCTTGAGAATACAAAATCGTTGCTTATAGTTGATGAAGACGATTTCAGTACCTGATAGCATACCAGCTGAGCTGTTCAAAGCAACTGATTTCCCTCAACTGTTCCAAATACAGAAATTCATGATCTGATGATGGTAGACCGCAGATTGAAGCTGAGACCACCGGAATGAACGGACCAAAAAACAACATTCAAAGCTAACTTGGGTTCTCCAAGCTTCTGCGAGATGAGTTGCGAAACTGCTTTCAATTGAACAAGGACACGATCAACTGACAATGTCTTGCAAGTATTTGGAGCTGTCTCAGCTCGATTTAAAGAATTTTTTGACCACATTTGTGACGACTGAGACCAAGCGAAAGAAATATTTGGCGCAACGTACCGTATGGGGTCCAGGGCCTAGCTTCTCGCGACCTTTTACGTTGTGCGTCTTATATTTGTTCGCAGAAATGGAAGGGCCCTACAGTTCAAATCTGCTATGTCTGAAAGGGGAATTCAAAATCGTTCTCATGATAATTTTTACTCTCGGTCGCTTATCATACGTTCGCGAGAGGGAGACCAAAGTCGAATCAAAAAATGGAGAAGATCTGAATCACTAGCCCCCAAGGAAGCTTAAGCTCAATTGCTAGTGCTTAATGCAATGGCATCGGGACTCAAATGGAATTTTGACACATCGTCGGACAACTAGCGCCGATTACTACTGCGGTCCTCTGTGTCTGCTGCAAGAGGAAATAAAGAAGTTTTCTTTCACCAGGACAATCCATAGCTGGGGGTTTGAAATACTACCGCATCCTCGCTATTCGCTTAATCCAGCTTCGTGTGACTTTCATCTATTTCTCAAGCTGAAAGAAACATTTGGGAGGACAGAGATTTCGAACGAATAAAGACGTCGAAATGGTGGACAAAAACGCACCATCAGCTCCACGTGGTGCCTGCTGGGTAGCTATTATGATGGTAAACTAACGATGAGCCTGTTTTAGGTCTGACTGTACATGTGAAAATGGAGACTCGAACTCCTGCAATCTTGCGGGCCAGATGTCCTAGCAAAACGTCCTCAGAAGGAGAACGTACAGTGAAGGAATACCTTCAATAAAATCAACGACGAGGTCCACAGACTACTGAAAGCCTTAATTGAGATACTGTGACATAGTTGGAGCTCAGGTCAGTAACGAAGGCTTGAAAATAGATGGTGGCGGAAGGGCCTTTAATGGGTTAACGACAGCGCTCGCATCCCTGATATCGGGGGAGTTACTGACACCAGTTCATTCGACCTTTTGTTCTAGGGACAAGAGCTAAGTGCCTGGCCTGGGAGTTGTGCGTCAGGGCGGGTTCCTTCCCATGTAAAAAGACGTTGGTTACGATGCAACAACAAGCCTCGGAAATGGATGACCCTACTGTTGACAACCCTGAAAAAAATAAAAGGACAACGATTTTCGGATCTGCTCGGCCTCTTAAAAAGCAGCGTGCAGTCGAGCTCTTGGCAGAGACCCTAAACTGCTACAAAGCAGATATTACAGGCATCCAGCAAGTGCGAGGGGATGGGCCGGACAAAAGGAGGATAAAAAACTGCGACATCTACTATCGTGATTGCTGCAGAGAGCGGGTCCGGTTTTGTTATAAACGGCAGACTTCGGCGAGAATCCCGGTCCTGATTTCGTTGACTGACTTTGGACGAGAAGAGAAATAACACTATGTTCCTCCTAGGATATCGTGGATGCGATCGATAAAACAGATCATGTCTAGATATGTATATAGATGCACTTGAAATGCAGGAGTAGTTGAGTAAATGCATTATGTAACGACAAAACCGCGTTATTGCTGCGAGAGGGTGTCCACAAGGAGGAGTTCTTCCTCCGTACTCTGATCCATCGTAGTAGATGAACTATTAACCGTGCAACGGTGGTGAATGCAAAGGCGACGTTGTAATATCAATCGGAGCAAAAAGCTGAGAAACAATTCCATACGACTATTTCCAGGATCTCACTGAAGGTCCACAGTGAAAAGTTTGTTTGAAAAAACCTCAGGACTAAGCCCCAAAATGGCATTTTGTCGTACTCAGCGAAAGATAAATAAATCTTTACCATAAACAACCCATTACAGGGCCTTCGGTCTAGCTTCTCCCAAGCATTTGTTTCGTGGTCAGAACGTCGCTACTGATACATAAATCAAACCTTGAAGTTAACTTAGAGTCCATAAATGATTCCTACCCTTGGTAAGGTCTGCTACAGCAGTTTGGCAGGATAGCCTGGCTCGAAATTGACTCTCAGAGAAACCCTGACATTGCTATGTTAAGTATTACTAAGTTCTAGACCATAAGCAAGAAAACAGGAAAGTAATTATGGTCTTCAAGGAGAAAAATGCTTCATTGAATATTTGGTCCAATTTATGAGGAGGGCGAATGGAAGAGAAGACTTAACTGCGATTCCTATGACCTTAACCATGATGCCAAGGTTCGTCGCCTAACATGGCTGGGTCACATTAAATGGGCTAAAAACTGCACCTAAAAATGCCTTCGAATCCCAGCTCCCATGTTCAAGGCGATCAGGAACACTCAACTGTTGTTATAAAGAACAAACGGTAAGGACCAAGGATGGATCGCATTTGCGATAAACGTTATCGTTATCGCAGTGTCATTGACTATCGATTTTTTGCTTCGTAAAATGCGCGAGGATGTTGGCCTTCGAGCCGTTTTCAGGGTATTTCTTTGCACAGTTTCCTATTTCTTGGGAATCCAACTGAAAAGACTCCGATTGGGCACACGACTCCAAAGCTTATCACTATCTCGATGCCCATAAGTTTTGACACGTAATTCATTGACGTCAAAAGCTCTTCTATTAGCATACTAGGACCTACAAGTCATTTGCAGAAAGTCACCCCTAGATTGCCTGTACCTGCTCCTAAAAGCTGCTCTTTGCGAAACGTCTCTGGCTAATAGGATGGCTTTCACCAGTTGGTATAAAAATAAAAGCCTTCACGGACTACCTCTGTGTTAAAGGAGTCCGTCCATTGAGATGGAAATTTGAGCCGTCACTTACTTAGGAGATAACGCATACACTACAGATCGTCTACAAAGTCCTTGACAAGTCCAGCAACTTTTATTTCAAATAACTCAACCCTCCATCGGCTAAAGTAAACACTTGGCTATCATTTGAGGGACATTCTTCTGCAAATGCCGATCGCTAAGCAAACAGACTCTCCATAAAATTAACACCTAACATTCGTTCGAAGAGAGTCCTTGCGGGCACAGTTGTTGCTGCAGCGTAGCGTGCACACGTAGCATTCCGCAAACCGATCAAATTTTATGGTTATTATCGGCAATTTTAAGATCCTTTCCCTGAAACAAAGGACATCATTCCGTTGAATGTTTACAAAAGTGTTGTAAACCGATTCAAACAACTCCGCGGTGATTGTATAACATTTCCACTTTTATACTTATTTAATCAGGACGAAACGAATTTCAAGGAAATTCCCATAAAAATGTTTTCAAAGTAATCGATCAGCGACACCATCAGGCACCAGGCAAACACATGTGTCGATTGGTACTCCGAAGAAATTCCAAGAAAACTCACAACGATCCTTGCGCGGTGTACGGGTATTATTCTTCGAATCTAAACACGAATCACATTCATTGTGGAACGAATCGATCAAAATGCAATCATGTTCCACTTTCTCAGGGACTTTTTCAATGTTCCGCTGATTCGTCCAATTCATTTGTCATTTATCATAGCCTGGCGGCGTCTGAAAATCACCGCCAACACACTCACTCAATGTCCTTGATGATGCATTTGCGTCGACATTTTTCATCCACTTGTAATAATCTACACACAATGGGGGAACTGATATTCTCTGTGACGTCCTTAATTGAACGGTTTTTTTCCCTATCTTTTTTTTTTCTTATAATAACAGTCATCAGGTCGATGTGTCCAGTGAAGAGAAAAAAAAAGACACCCTAAATCCTGATCATCTAAGCAAAGGCATTTTCACCGGTATGTCATTAGGATGATCGTCGTAGGGTATCTGTGTGGGTCACACGATCATTGATCAAACAACAACAACACCTATGACGACAATAATGATCTTAAGGACAATAGAATAGAATCGGGCATGACTTGAGATGACATAGCTATGCGCACACCCCTCGCATCAAGTGGCCGACTATAGTGTTGGTGCTCACAGTCCATTGGAGTGGAGAACGATCTGTCAAAAAGGAAAGTGGAATCCATTAACCTCTACGGATTGTGTCATTTAGCGATTCGACATGTGTTTGAAAGACGCTCGAGTACATTGTTCTTGTTCGGGTGTCCTTTGTAGGGTTTGACTTCTATCTGTCGCACTCAGTGTGTAAGATTAATGCGGGATGGACATGGCCAACAGGTATTTCATTTTATGGACGATTGTCCTTTTTTTGTGAGGTGAAGTGAAGGGGACTCATGTACATATGTCACACTGCTGGTGATGTGTGATTTGAAGAGAGGCGAACAAGTGTTTCTTTGTTGTTCAACTAATTGTTTTTTTTTGTCCTCTCTTTTTTTTTGGCCTTTGCAAGGAGAGTGTGTCCTTTGGAATCTGACTCTGTGTTGTTTTAGTTTGAGGGCCTTTGTTGAGGTTTTGAATTAATTTTAACTCTCAGAGATGACAGTTGTGAAATGTCAAATCTGACAGATACCACGTTTGCCAATTCTGACTTGCGGGCAATGAATCGACAAAGTGAGCGCGTATAGGCCAGACTTAAAAGTATGAACTGTGGGGAGTGCTCCAACAAGGGTGGTTGGGAGCCTTTATTTCCTAGAAATGGATTTTGGAACCACTGTGAGGGATCGGAAAAGAAGGTGATCACATGTCAACTACTACTGAGGATTGACTCTGGCATAGACAGAGTTCGTGCGTGGCTTGTAAGACGGTTTTAAGGTCAAGCTAAATAATTTAGGTCGAGTCGGATGGATTCCAGTTTTCAACAAGCATAACAATCTCATTTGAATCGGAAAAGTGGGTTGAAAAGGGCAGTGGAGACCTGTCACGTTTGACCAGAAGAGACCCTCCCAGCACATCGGGGCTGGATTTGTCCTTTGCGAGGAATTTAGGAAAGCTTTTACTTAATATTTGATGATGTTAAGCAGAGAGATTAGCCCTTAAGCTAAGAATTTCAATCTGCTACCAGGGATGCCTGGGCACTTGCAACCACAAACTGTTGTTCAGCTTCTTCGTCATCGGGTTAAAATTGGCTCATATCCAAGGAGCTTACCTGTAGTTTTAAGGAGGTTTCATTTTCGAGACTAGTTGTCAGTCTTTTCGGTTTATATAGAAATGGAGAGTCCTTAGAAGGGTTTAGGCTGAATAAAAGTCACTCGTGAACCTTGTCTTGCTGGTTGGTCCGCGATTTTATCACCCTTGATGGCTTGATATGTGCAAGCAATTTTTTTAATGTAACAAGCTCCTTCGAGGAGTTGAAACAGTTCCATACTCATTTGAACTCAAAAGGGGAGCATTTTAAGGCCTCCAGCAAGGCTTGTTTATCCAGGAGTACATTTAAAAACAAAAACATTTGCATCACAGGAACCGTTTCGAATTCAATCTCTGAAATCCGCGTCGAGAGCGTTGAGAGTGCTGAAAACTTTTTCGATATTTTGATGGAATGTCAGGCTCCCTGACGTCTCATATTTGGCAGTGAAATTGTCCTCAGAGACAATACCGTTCAGTCCCATCGAGAGAAAATATTTGACTCTGGAAAGTTTTTAAAGGGACGGCAGTGGCTCAGCCTTAAACCCTTAGACCCTTTACCACTGACAAGAGGTCACAATGTCTGCAACTAACTTCTTCGACATGCCTATCTTCCTGCTGCGGCACGGAGGCTTAGGTAAGCTGGGACACCACATCGAAAATGCGTCCTAAACTAAGATATAATCAATCGACTTCCAAGTGGTGGAGCAAACATAATCATGCTCAAGGACAAAAATTTGATGATCGAACGAACATACCTCAAAGCGTGAGTCGTTGGCATCTATTTTGTGCCTTACCCGGTAGGCGATCATGCGAAATTGCCTTCCGTGCAAGAATATCTGCACTACGCTTAAAAGAAGTCCAGGTCTTGGTGGCACCTTCTTGTTGCTGGACTGGAGGACCTACAAAATGTTGTCCTTTAAATCACTCATTCATCTGCTGGTTTAACGAGCGGCTGATGAACTTATGTTCGCAGAGTTTCTAAACAAATTGGGCACAGTGGACTCTGTGTAGTTTGAGAGAGCCCCTGAGGGCACCTATACACGAAACCTAACCTAACTTCAGTGTCACTTCCGAAATTCTCCAATGAAACTGCTAGTGTAGACTAACTACTCAATCAATACGAACTCTCCTGCCAAGCGAATGATCGTTTGTTAGCGATAAGTGACAGGTGTCAGAGCGCTTAGTTTGTACAATAAACTGCTTCAAACGCAATCGTCTTCAATTACTGCAACTGAAGGCCATAAAGCGATCCCCTTGCCTGACACAAACAATTAGCAGTGGATACGGTAATTTTGTACCGCGAAATTACCGGCATACGGTCCATTCACCCTCCTATCCAGAGTTCCATTCTACCGTCCCAAACATCTATCTCAGTCCATCGATGAGTGACGACATCGTTCATACTCCGAGTGTGGGTATACAATTGCAGGTTGCAGGCGTTTGACGGCGGCTTCCTTTTCGTCTTCTTCTTCTTCTTCTTCAATTTCTTGTTATTCTTGTGTGTGCAGCCAAATGTGACGTTTCAGCTAATGTGAATATTTATGACGTTCGTCGCTTATTATCAACCTGCTGCTGCGCGTGGTAGTGTAAACGTCCCCTCTGGGGTGTCTCATCTCGTGGCTCATATCGTGTGTGTGTGTGTGTGTGTATGCCTTCATGGCTAACGCCCACAGAGTAATTTCATTGTTTTTTCTATCGGCTTGTGGCTTCCGTGGCTCTCCTTCCTCGTTGGACAATTACCATTTATGATTAGTTAACCAATTTGGCTTTGAGCTGACCGCAAGGAGCTCTTCTTTTCGTGTTTTCTTCTTCTTGGGAGACGACAATTTTTTTTTTGTCGTTGTTCCACTGTTCGAAGGCATCAAGAAGATCTCACTCTAGATCTGGGATGAAGCATACTAGATTCGTATCTATGCTAAAATTCGATGAATATTCCTTCTAGCGTGCGGAGGAGAACGACATGGATTAAGAGAGGAAGTCTAAGGTTGCTGACGCGTCTATTTAGCATAATGACAGTCGCTGAGGTAATACAAGGGAGACAATGACAGACAAAACGAAAGGAAACCTTGGACAGGTGAACCGGTGCGGTGTGTTGGTCTGGTTTGGTTCTCCTCACGCGGCAGTCTTAGTAGCGCAGTGACACATTTTTTGTTCTCACACCGAAAACGACAACGACAACGACACGACGACGACGACGACGACGACACTCTTAAGTCAATTGTCTGGGACAATGAATCTTAATGAAATGAATTATTAATTTTAATGTTGCGCCTTTGTTGAGATAGTCAGCTAGAGATAGGCAGTGCACGAGTAACCTCATGCCTAGGGTTGCGGGCGATGTTTGCTGATCTGAGAATGATTTGTTAACCCGAAAGCTTTCGGGTCGGCGGATTACATATTTTTTAATGCAAGGGGACAACCACAATATATTGCTGTGTGTGTGGGAAATGTTGAAAACAATATTTTATTTAAATTAATTTTTTAAAAAAATTATGTGAAAATTATGTCGTGGAAGCGCTGACCTGGTTTTTGTCATTTGAATAGCGGGAGTCTTTGAGAAACGCGGTGCATTGTGTCAACTAAGTCAGGTCGAGTGCTGACCTCTTTATGGTGGTTTTTGACAGCGGCTCATGGTACTATTTATGCGAACGGTTCCATGGAAGATGTGGATCAGTGAGTTTCATCGTCGTTTCATCATTTTTGACAGAGAAGGCTTGTTGAGCGGTTTTGTTCGGATTTACGCAAACTATGGTGTGAACCTTGAAGTAGTCACACAGGTTTTCTAGATTAAAATCCTTACCATCTACTTTCGGTTTAAAGAAATATTATTTCCTTATATTCGCTCGTCGTTAGATAAAATTAGCATCTGCATCAGTGGTGCATTGAGAACTACTCCCTCAGCGGCACTGGACATTTTGTTCAACCTGCTACCCTTGGATATTTTCGGCAAACAGATTCCTGCCTGTGAGGCCATCCGCCTGAAAGCCTCTAGTTATCGCATTGGCCACTCCTCGATCCTTGATCTTCTCAACTTCAAGCACGAAAATACGGACTACACCCCGCCGAAAATGAGATTTGACCGAAATTTTCGTACGAGCATCCCTGAACGGGATGAATGGAACAATTCTCCCCCTATCGATGGGTGCTCGGTTCACATTTTTACAGACGGTTCTGTAAACCGTCCGAAAGCGGGTGGGATGTGGTGTTTTCTCCGAAAAACTCAACCTAAGAATATCGTTCCGCCTCCCTAATCATTGCGGCGTTTTTTAGGCGGAAATCATGGCGATTAAGGAAGCCCTATCTTGGCTGAAGTGCCTGAAGACTTGGCCTGTTTTCTAATGACTTCTGCAGGAGCTGTAGGGACGAGTAGGAGGAGGAAACCATCCTTCACCTCCTATGTATTCTTTCTAGCTCTGTCGCATAAAAGAATGCTCCTTGGCGATCTGGCGTCCTTAGGCGTCATGTGCATCCATCGCTTTATCGAAAGCTCCGGTTGGTTTTGTTAGTCCCTGAGTGGCCAATTGGTTTAATCCGTGGTATCACAAAGGACCTTTGCTGGTCTAAGTGTGTCTTCACTCTTGTGCGGATAGCCAACCTAACCTAACCTAAAGTCTGAATAGCTACAGGGCTTACCAAGAAGGCTAGACTCACCTTTGGATAGCAAAACGACGTTGAAGACTTCGTCGAATAATCAGTGGAGAGTTGGTTATTTCGAAAGAATGTTGAGAGCAATTTCAGACCTTTTAATATACAAGGAGTAAGTAGTGACCGAGTTTTATCAAATCAATGCAGTTATTTCCAGCAAAGAAACTGTTCCTGAAGGCCCAATTAAGGCAGCAAACCTTTTTTACAGACTGCATCGGGGTGTGACATCGGAACAGACGATTGTATCATATGTCTAAGGATTTGGAGACACACAATAAACTACTACAACGCTGTCAGGTATGCCGCAAAGCTATAAAGTTACCCAATCGCAGGATTAGGGCCAGCAGTTTCACTGAGCTTTGTGATTCAGCAGACACAAGCCTCGTGGGGAAGTGCATACAGGGTATCTATCCTATCACCACCCTCCCAAATGCGAATGAACAAAATCGTCCCTAGTCTATTATTTTCAGGGCAACTACAATGCCTTTCAATAATCCCGTCTGAATTTTGACAGCTGATTTTGGTTATGCATGAAATGACAGATCTGTCATTCTATGATGATTCTTCCCTGGCATAGCTGAAAATTTATTACAAAAAGTCGTGCTGACTAAGGCCCTGAGTAGTTTGGTGAAGCAAACATCGAAAAAACTAATTTTAGGCTGAATGACTTCGTAAATACATACATAGTCAAAATTGTCGGATCTGAGACGATGCTAATTAAACACAGTTCCAGAAGACCAATATAAAATTTTTTTTTCAAAAACAGAGTATCCTGGCAATCTCCAGATGAGCCAGTCATGTCTTTATATTGTGGATGTCTGTATAGATCGACCTTCTTTCTGAGCTTATTGTCCAATTCTTGAGTCCAATTATGTCCTCAAAGAAAAATTTTAAGAAAAAAAACAGTTAGAGCGAGAAACTGTAATAAAAACTACTTCCAGCTCTCAAAGAACGAAGACATTAGCATCTAGGCCGTTTCCAAGCTTGGCCAAAATTCAGAGAATGTCACGACCTTATGTCACGAGTATGTCGAAATCCTTCCGTCTCCCAGACTGTGCTAGTGTCTTTCAAGCGGAGCTTCTCGCGACTCGGAAGGCTTGCCGCATGCTAAAAACTTTCCCAACGTTCAACCTAAATACCGCTATCTTTGCTGATAGCCAAGCCGCAATCAAGGCCATTGATTCGGTTTCCATATCCGCAAAACTGGCAGAGCAATGCCGGTTTGAAATAAATGAACAAAGCGTCCATTCTAGAACTACCCTCATACGAGTCCCAGGACACAGTAAGTATGAGGGTAATAAGCGAGCAGACGAGCTGGCCAGACGAGGGTCAATGGTCCAGCTTTAACAGACCCAAATCGAACGATCAGATCAAGGCCTGATATTGCCAGAATTGTAGCCAATATTACAGGCCACTGGTCATCAGGAGACCACGCGGCCAGGCTTGGCATTCCTCATAACACATTCTGTCGCAGCTGCAAAGACAGTTACGAGAGGGAAACCCTTTTCCACTTTCTTTGCAGATGGCCGGCCCTAGCGAGAACCAGACAACGTACGTTAGGCAAACCCTTCTTCGACAATTTCAGGGAGCTAGATTCTAAACGGATTTTAGAACTAATCCTGTATCTGAACTCCACTTATCACCAATAACGGCGCACTAGCGCTAATTGGGTTCTTTTTCGAACCACCACTGTACCTACCTACCTGAGATCCATCAGGGGTGATGTACACGCTTTAAGCTCGCGACACGCCAGTCTTTCTTAAATCAAGCATGGCGACCAGTGTTCAGTCGTCTCTACAGGAGCATCCCTGAGGACGAGGTGTTATACAGAAGGTTTCTCTTAGCTACTAAAATCCGAGCCCAAATACCTTACGGGCTTAACAATAGGAGCTATGTGTCCAAAAGACATAATTTCCAGAATAACTCTACCCAGGGACCATTAAAGAAAAAAGGTGGTAAGCAACGCATATGTAGCCTCTTTAAGGGGCTGCCCGAGGTCATCAAGTACTGGCTGTTATCTGTCCAACTCCTACACCAAAAAAAGAAGTTGCTGCCTGGTAGCACAATTGACCGGATAGAGTCTGAATGGTTTTGGGACTCATTTGAGAGGTTGAAAAAAGTTGACGTCAGGTTGGCAACTAATTTTGAAATCATTAAGGTCCTAGGCCCATCTGTCGCAATTGTGGGTGGCATCAGGTTCATGTGAAATATATCATCTGCTCTTAACAGAGATTTGCAGATCAGAATTATGGCAAAAGACCAGGTCTCCAGCAGACGTAGAACTCACTCCTGAAATCTTGCGAAACGCTCCCATACCAAAATGATTTTGAGAACTGTCGATCAGAAATCCTCAACTTCTGACGAATAATTGGAAGGTCGGCAAGGTGATTGTGCCCATAAGGGACTCTAAGGGACCTCTAGCCGAAACCGATGGTCAGATTATTTATCATTTAGACGCCATTGCTCTAAAAGTATCCGAGAAAGATGAAGAGGAAATGGAAAAGACGCTTTCAGTATGCTCCGTTTTCCTTGCAAAAGGGACTGCCTCACTTTTCAGAGGACCCTCGCCCATACTTTGGCTACATTTATGCAAGGAAATGTTAATGTAATGTCCTTGCAGCTTGTAAGGAAGATTTTCATTCAATCAAACAAACGATTCTTTCCTTAATTCTGTACATGGTTCTTTCGAATATTTTTTACGTCCGAAAAGGATTGGATCCTTGGAGAGTAGCTTTAGGAACATCGCAGCTTGACTTAGGTAAGCCTTCCAGGGACTCGCAGAATTTACGGAGTAGGATTTGCTTCGCCTGCCTAATGCTAGTTCCACTTTTACTTCCACTGAAGGCAGTTTCACTTCCACTTTTTGACTTTCATTGAAAAACTAGTCCTGAAAGGCTAACGTTTTATTGATGAAAGTACATACTATAAGCAGCTCCAGGACAATGCGTTCTTACGCTGGCAGTTCACTTCAACTTCATGAGCAGTTCCTTGAGGTTCCAATCGATTTTTGAATGATAACACTGACACTCACCGACTACGTGAATCGCTTAACTGTCAAATTGAACAATCAATACTAGCTTCCTTCAATCCTTCAGGACCCATCTGTTCTAAATTTCATCGGCATTCTCTCCTGCTACAGGAATTTTCCATCTCATCGAATCTCAAAAGTCCTAGTCATCTACCATCAACCTCTGCAGAGTCAGTCGAACATACATATTACCCGAACATCCTGATAAGATCGAAGGATGGATGGACAAAGGCCGATTGTAATTGCGAGAAGGGTGAGGCGTCCTCACGCACCCACTCACACAAATCGAAAAAAACGTACCGAAAGGCAATAAAAATGTGGAATATTATCGAAATATGCACACTCGTACACCGGCCTGACCTTCATTCGAGCTAATGAAACGGGAGGGCGGCTGTAGGTGGCCATTAGGACTCTCGAATAGTTTAAAACTTCCATTTAACTGCCCATCGAGGGTGTAGTAAGTGAAGCGTTCAATAATTACACTGGTCCCAGGGACGAGGGGAGGAGTAAGCCACTTCCACTGCACATGGAAGTGAATGGAATGTTGATTGCAAAAGCAAACATTTCAATCAACGTATGCACTTTAATCAGGACGATGGGCAGGGCTGGGCCGTCGCGTCGCACATGAAATAAATTACCGTAGATAATTCCAATTGGAATTCGGTCAGCAGCGCACGGTCCAGGCAGAGATTATCTACCGAAATTCGCGAATTGATAGAAACAAATTTTAACCAAATTAAGGAAACGAAACGTAAATAAAAGGACTCTTGCTCACACAGTCGCATACTGTTTAGAGTCCTTTCATTGGGATATGCGGGCGCGGAGGCGGAGGCGGAGGTGGAGCGGATGCATGCTGGATTAATTAATTTCCACGAGAATGAATTTCACAAACTGTAAAACGAGTGGAAGGAGACTTTGTCTGCGCTCTGCTTCTGCTGGCAAATACAGGATCAGGACCACAATTAGATTTTCGAAAATTTTAGAAATGCGCCTGCGGAAAAATGTGAACCAGGGAGCAGGAGCATTCACTTGGTTTTATGTAAAATGTTATTTTGTTTTGTGTGACTTTGCAATTTAGAACAGTGCGGAGGGGGTGGCAAATACTGTGATTGTTTGGTGCGTTAGTTAATGCTTAATTAAATTTTGATTGTTTAACGATTTGTGGCATTGTGCTTCTGTGTTTTAACTAGCCGGGTACTGTTACTGTTGTTGTTGTTGTTTTTGCTGATGATGGCATTCCAGTTGGTGGGTCGGTGAAATCAGTGAAAGAACTTCAAAGGACGCCTTGATTTGGAAAATATTGAGAATGTCAATGCGTTGAATGAATGTTTATGGCATTTAATTGAAATCATATGAAAGCAACAGATGTATGTACAATGGTCTCCGCTATTAGAAAGGACTCACTCAATATAGAAAAATTCGTCAAATTGGTTTTCTAAGGAAGTGTTACACTTCGCTTTTATTCTGTGTCTAGACCTGGTTACCCACTGTTTCTGGACATGACCTCGTACAACTATGCATGTCCTTAGAGCCGGTATTTCACTTGGTACATACGTTTACATCGAACTTTAACTTTTAATTTACTTCTGGGCCAAGTTCCTGCTCAACAGTTCGGGTTAATTGGAGTGTGTCTACCCAAGTCTTGCTGGGTCAGTGGTTCATTTTCTTGACATTTGTCCAGTCTACGTTTCTGGGGTTTTGAGCTTTTTTTAAGGACATTTATTGTTGTTCGTTGTTGACTTACTGGAGAATAAGCCAACGTCCACTTGTGGCCAATCAGCAGAACCGAAGATTAACGATTTGGTACTGCAACTGGGTGTCCTTAGCATTTGCTTCAAACTAACCCACAATCTGTCGAAAAGTCTCTAATGAGTGCATCATCAGGGAGTTCGCCTGGATTGGTTTTGCTGGTTGCTCTAGTTCATAGCACTTCACACGTTGATATGGAATTCCTTTCGAGATCCATGCAGCTCCAGCACATACTCATAAATCGGTACGTTATCTAGTCTGGCGGTAGTTGGAGATCTAAGTATACATATATGAAAGCTTCAAGTGAAGTTAGGTAGGCAGCAGGAGTAAGACCAATACGATTTGCTAATCCCATTTGACGTGGAGTCCGGTCGAACTTTGTTACCATGACATCAGATTTAGATCGTTACTGCAGAGTAGGGATGTGTCTTGTGGGTCCTTGTAACCCTCATTTATTTTTGAAATATTTCAGTTTCAACATTTTTTCGTGGCTCGAATGAACTACGTGGTCTTAAAAAAAACTGACAAATCGATCAACATGGTCCACCAGGAACTGCAATATGTACTACTCCAGGCATGAGTGCCGAAATTTATCGATTTCTGGGTATGCTAAGGGCCCCTAGGTACTCGCAATGTCATGGTTTCCTGTCGTAAGGGTTATGGTGATCCACACAGGTGTCAACAGTAATCCCAGTCGGTAGATGCAGATGGGCTTAGATATCAAGGTCGGTGTGCCCGCTCGTAAGACTGAAGAAAACTTTTCTTTTGTTGGTGCACTATCATGGATCACAGCTTGAAAAGTTTCTAGTTCATTTCACCCAAGCTCATGTTATGAAGCAACATAGCTGAAATATACACATGTACATACATATGTATGTACCGTCTTGACAATCTTCATGGCTGCACCTGTGGCTGCTACTGTGCGAGTTTTCAACTTTCCCGCTCTCTCCCTCACTAGTTTATCTGTCCTTTAGTTTCGTGGAATGTATGTTCGGGTACTTGCAATAGATTGACCCTCGAAAAGGTTGCCAGAATGTCCATCATCAGTATTGACGTAGCCTGCTTGCTTGATAATCCCCAAGCAGAACGGCCTTTGGAAATTCTATACTTCTATCAGAGGCCACCAACAAATATTCCGTAGAATGGATGGACTTCATAACGCAAAATTGAAGGGACTTTCTTCGTTTTCAGGTTTGAGACCTTGCTAAATTCATTTTAGATCCCGCACTATTTCCCTCTGGCTTTGATAATTCATTCTGTAGAATTTTTTTCTCAAGCTTATTGCATAGCCTTAAGGACATTTTCTAAGTCTAGATTAACTCTCCCTAAACGCCCGATAAATGCATACGTTCGTCCACATCGAGGCGAATGGATAACAATGCTCCACCCAAGATGATCTCCGAATCAGGAAGAACGAACCTCCTACTAAAGGACTTGGTTTAGAGAATTAGAAGCACTTTACACGAGACCGAATAACAGGACTCAGGCTGCTGAATCTCAGATGGAGACTATACAAAGGTTGGGATGCATAATTTAGTAAGAAAAGCGGTGCATCAAAGATGTCCAGCATCTCCGGAGTTTCTCTGAGCTCACAACTGTTAGTAAAATATTTTTTTGGTAGGTACACTGAATTCTCGAGGAGTATTTAGATATTTTTTCTTGATTAGAATTGAAAGGAGTTTTGCTCGCCCTTCTTATGTCGCTGGTACGTTGCTGCTGTGATTCGGTTGGAAAGCATATGCGCAGTGAAGTTTTACTGTCCTGCTCTTGTTGGACCTGACGTGGCAATTTTTATGCTCTGAATTTTAGTGTTATGAAGGTTTACACCCGTGTCCTTAAGAGCGGAAGTGCACAGGTCCAGGAAGCCTTCGATTATACTATAACCTGGCATCGGCAGTACAGACATGATGCTTTAGAAGGTCACCTACAGCTTCCCCCACTCCAATTCAGATTCACGAAAGCTGCAGCAATAAGCGCTGCACAACTTCACTTCTCATCAAATCATAAATTGGGCACTCTCGAGGGGCATCTAAATATCCTCACACATCAGCGATGAATGTCACAGACTTCATGCCACTGGAGATAAATCTCTGCCACGCTCTTGAGATACTGATCGCAGAGCGTGACATATACCCGTGAATATGGCAACTCCCACTCAATATGGTACACCGAAGGATCTAAAATGGAATACGGAATAGGCGCAGGAATTTTCGGCCCGAACTTTCAATGACAGTCCGTTTCGGACCTTCAACAACGATTTTATAGGCCAAAATCTACACAATCGAATTATTCGCCAGAGAATGCTTTAAGGGCAACCCCCGCAGATCCAACATCAACATCCTATCCGACAGTCAAGTTGCTCTAAAAGGGCCCCACTCCTTCTTTTTAGGCCTAAGCTTGCTTGGAATTGCCTAAACACCTCAAAGCAGCTAGCTGCTCACAACAGTGTTTGGGTTCCTGGTCACAAGGGTATTGATGGTAATGAATGCGCGGATGAACAAGCAGGACTCTAAATAACGCTTCCATTCACTACCTAAAGGTAATGGTAGTTTTCTGTGCCTTACCCATTGCCCACCGAAAATTGAAACTAAACTCCTTCGAACTCCTTCGCCTAGAATCTCCAGCTAAATGGAAGTCAACACATGCCAATCGTCGAAAAAATTTATTGATTTCTCAAAACACAGCCGAGCTGATGAAATTTTCTGTCTTCAGACAAAAGATGCCAAAATTTTAACAGACTTTCTCAAGGATCACTGCTCGCTCAACTTGCATCTCCACAAAATAGGCAAAGTTGCCTCAGATCTCCGCCGCCTGTGCTTGAAAATCAACAGACGTCAATTCATATTCTTTGCAAATACCCAGCTGTGGCTCGCAGCAGGCACAGACTATACGGAAAAGGACTCTTAGCCCTGTCCAAAATCCAAAACCTATCTAAAAAAGCAAACTCAGATTCCTTCAGGAACTGAACCTTATGCAAGATCAAAATCCTCTGTAAAGTACCATGGTTCCAGGGTACTTCTGTATGATCTGCTCTGATCGTAGCATTAAGAGGCTTCATCCATTCCCCCTCAACCCTAAATAATACTATAATCTATCAGGTCTGTAGCTGCTGATCTTTGACGAGGTTTGCAGATATCATGCATGTATACCGATCTTTGTACTTTGAATGAGCCAAAACTTGCAAAGGCCGTTTGCGATTTTAGATATTTAGTGACAGAAATCAGGTTCAAGGACATTCACTAGAGTTTAACACCAACAACAAGTGTAAGTTTGCCTCCCACAAATCACTACACAGACTCTCACTCTACGTTTGATATTTTCTTAAATCATACCGCAATCGTCTAGGCTATCCATGTCTTCTTTGATATGTGCCAAAATTTGGGCGCTACCCCCTATGCTAGGGCTTGATATGATCAAAATTCAAAGTCATCACGTATTTCAAGCATTCTAGGGCCTTCTGCACGTCACTTTCAGATCAATATACCATGGCATTCGCATCAAAACTTTTAGTCGGAATTGTCTTCAGAATCACAAGGTGTGTTCGTTTTGTAATACAGTAACTGTCATAATGGATGCATTCAGATCGCTATCTGCGGCCTACATACATATGTTGGACTGATAGCTGTCACTTTTTTCTGAATTTGTTTGTGTTCTCCACCAAGGATATCATAGTCGAGACATTTTCTCACAAGAATCCTTAAAGTGACAGTTTAAACAAATTTGCCAAAAATTTAAGTAAACCGAAACCAAGCCCAATTGGTCCTTTTAAACAACTAAAAAAAAAAATACGAAACACAAACCACGATATTCAGGCCTTTCGAAATCCCCACTTCAACAGTCCTGCATTCTTCGTGAAAACATTTTCCTTCCAAGTGAATGAATAGCCCACCAGTGCACCACTAGGCAATATTTCTACCACAACGTGCACACTTTTCGAATAATTGCAGACCAAAATCTATGACCAAAATTTCAATCTAATTCAGTGGTTCCCCACTGGCTGAGCCAAGGCAAGGCATTCCCCCAGCAGAACAAAGGTGAAGTATCTCACTCTCTGCCTGCATCCATATGGAGTCCCAAGGGTATCATGACCAATCGAATGTGAAAATTTAATAGAAAAACGAGCAAAAAATAGCAAAGCCCGCAAACAAAACGGAACTGCCCTCCGAAAAAGAAAGCCACTCCAGCTCCACTTTACAATTATTTAATGGCAGGGGGAGGTTGGCTTTCGCCCGCCGGCTTTCGCTTTATGATTCCTTGAAGGGATGCCTGCACATGAACAGCACGAACCAGCAACATAAGTCACATATTTCACGTATCGTTACCTAGGCCGGATGTGGAATTGTATCGAATTGGTTCCATTTCGGTTTATTTTTCTCCTTTTTTTTGCGGTCCCGGTTGGGTGTTATTGATGCGCAGGATGTGACTTGGGTTTTCAATAGATTCCCGAGCTGAATTGCCAAAAGGACTTTTAAATTTTAAGGAATATGTCACGGGACATTCAGTAACCTCCCTGGAGGCACTGACCGAGCAAAATTTTTGACAGTAAATCCGAATTTTTGACCCCACTTCGCGTGTATCCGTTATAAAATAATGTATGACAGTTTGCTGACACTGACAGTCCTCGCGCATACGTGACACATCACACCTCATCGAATGAGTGCGTGTGCTCCTCTGCCTCTGTGTTGAAATGCGCTAATGACAAAAAATTGTGCACAAATCCATTAGCGACGACAACATTTTGACATGATTGACATGTGATTTCTCATAAACTAATTGTGTCGTCAAATTTTTGACACATCGCTGGGTGGCGGCAGTGAGGTGCTTAAACAACAAGATAATTTCGTGTGTGGTGTGTCTGGGGACGAAATTTTCACTTTTAATACTTCACTGAGAGTAATTATAGAGATGGATGGTCTGACGACGACTACGACGAAACAAATCTGTCACATTTCACAGACAATTCCTTTTTTTTCGACACTGAGAGTCAGTCTAATTTAAAAAAAGAAAAGGAAAAGTGTCGAGGTAAGCGTCAATATTTTTAGATTAGCTATTGTTAAAAAAATTTTTGACGTTTTTTTGTGTCTAAATAATGTCTAGGAATACCTCTGTGAAGGGAACAGTTTGGAAACATCACAATGGAAATGGTACCATTCAGTCATAGGTTTGGAAATTTATTTTTAGAATTTGTCAACGTTGACATATGACAGCGGAAAAGTTGTTCGAAAATAAATGAGTGGATATTCCTAGGTGGCGACGTGAAGTAGACTTGTGAGGTAGGGTGGAGTATAGTGGATGGAAAATCATAAGTTCAGAGGAGGTAAGTTGGCACTTGGGTGTAAAGGGTATTTGATTGCGAAAACAAGTTGGGTAACGTCACGCATGAGCTGCAAGGTCATCCCAGCTATGTTTACTCTCACCGCGACCATCAGATCGATTCCAATATTGAAATGAAGCAGAAGAATGCTTCAGTATTTAAGACTACTACTTGAACAGTTCTATAGATGACTGCGCAGTCACCAAGATCATGAATGTTAAGAAAAACAGCATCAGCAATGAATGAACCTTTAGACAAAGCAAGCCATGTTGTAGGTATCACTTGGAATCACTCCATTTAAACTCAAAATCTTTCGATCATCAATCCTTGACGTAGCTTCAGACGACTTATCGAAAAAATAGGGAGGAACAAACATGAATCAAATAAGCGATGTGTTCGAGGTCATGTTAGTCATTATAAAACCGGAACTTGTACTTGAACTAAGAATCGACCACCTTGTGGAACCCTCTGGAGGACTCACTACTTAGTAGACTTAACGAGGGGGCTACCTTGGTATAGGACTTGCCGACGACGCGTGTATTGTTGTCCGTGGCAGATACGAACGGGCTTTATTGTCGCATTCAGTCGTTTCTCAATATTCTCAATCCAGACAAGACTGAGATGGTTCTGTTCACTATGAGAAAGAAGCTTTCTCCTACGAGATGGCCCATCTTCTTGGGCACCACTTTCGAACAAAGTAAAGTACTTGGGAGTCATCTCAGACCCTAAGCTGGCTTTAAAATAACACCTTGAGACCAAGATTTTAAGGGCCACCAGCATCTTTTGGCAGTGCCGTAAAATATTCAACAGTGCCTGCGGTTTAAGCCTTAAAATGCTTCACTGGTTATATGCTGCCCCATAGTCATGCTGTACCTTGTATATGGTGCGGTTGCATGATAGTCACGGGCGGAATTCCTCAAACGCAAGCTCAGTACTCCGCCGCTTCTTGCGTGTGTCTGCCTTACTGGCGCGATGAAAGGAACTCCACAATGGAAGCTCTTCTGAGCCCTCCTCCCTTGCATCTCTTCATCGGTAGTCACCAGGAAAGCAGTATTTCGCATAGGAATGCTGCTTGAGCAGGCGTTGATCTCTGACGAAGGTCGCAGAGGAGGCGAGGCTGAAGAACTTCTTAGCCCTACTCGACGCGTTCGGGATGAGGCGTTCGATATCATGCGAATTGAACTTATCTTTGAGCGCAGATTCCAGTGTCTTAGTGGTCAGGAATGGAGAAATGGCAGATGGGCTGAGTTTAAATCAGCTAGTACTGTCTTCTACACATACAAGTCTCTGATTGATGGGCTTTCGGGAGTAGGCATCTTTTCGGATGAAGCTAGTGTGAACAAGGCTATTCCACTGAGTACAATGTACATATGTATACTACGGTCGGATACGGGTGACGAAATAGCAGATGCTCATACCAGAGAGATGCCAATGAGCCCCTTCGTGGTTCCTCTGCCATCAATAGGCTCCAGCTTGGCATTCTTTAAACAAACATTGGCTGAGTGTCACCGAAAAGTGATTTGAGAACTATAACAGGGCTGGTCACGGGTTTAAGACCTTGAGTATCGGGCTTTGTGAGATGTGCTTTCGAGAGGACCGAACCCCCACATACTACCTGTGCGACTGTCCTGCTTTTGCAGAAATCAGGCACCTGAAACCGGGCAATGTCATCTTCAAGTACAAGAAGCTGTCTACTTGCTAATCGCTGCGTTTTGCAAAGCGCTCTGGCAGGTTGGAACTGCGGGCAATGCAAGCCGCATAAGGGGCATTGCTACTGTCTCTCATAGCGGGACCTTGGGCGGAAGTATGAGACAATGGTCCCTCAGGGACTACGTGCTGCTGTTCAATGATGGGCAGTCCCCTACAAGTACTTACAATACAATAAAAAAATTATAAGGATCTAAGGATAAAATTGAGGGAAGAGACAAGCAAGCTTGGCTTGTGACCGCAAGGCACCTATTGGAAGATGGTGACTTCATGGCTGGTAAATCTGCCGTTGATACCAAATACTTGGTTCTTGGCCCGAATAATCCCGTCCAGGTTATATCGGCTGTTCTTCATGACTTCGTATACGATTTTCTTGTGCGTTTTTGATGGCATTCTTATGTACTTTTTCTTTGTCGTTTCCTGTCCTGAATAAATCCTTGGCATTCAATATCCAGCTTCTGATCAATGGATCTCAGTGGAGTTAGTCTCTTTCTAAAAAAAGGTATCACAGTGGTCCTAGAAGAATTGATTTGTAGACCCATAGCGAGGCATCATTCTCTCTGTACACGCAACATCGAAGCGCATTTCCTACATCTTGGATTTAGCTTTTAACACAATGCTATCTCCAGAACTTGTTAGCCGTTCTGTAACTTCGTCTACTAATAAGCTCAATATTAAGGATGACAAGGCGCCTTCTTGCGGATAGTCTATCAGAAGACTGTGATAGTACTTTGTTCCACTAGTGTTTCAGCAGCAGTTCCTGTACATGGAACCGTGTCCCAAGTTGCAACGGCGGTGTGATTGTTTTACTCATTAAACCTTAGCCTCCTTTAGCTTAGACTCACGTCTTGCGGAGCCACCGTCATGTATTCCTTTAGGGGGAGGGCTTACTATTTGTATTCGGCCGTCCTGACTTTGCATAGAACTCTCTGCCTTTTTGCCCGTGAGAACTCGTCTTATGTGCCACACATATTCGCATTCTGCTGCTCTGCGTTTCTTTGTCTTTCTTGTCGGCATTATTCTTTCATAACCGTAGCTACGAAATCGCGTATAGCTTCTCGCTTCTCTTATGTTAACAACGCATGTCGGAGAACATTGTCTGGGGATACAGATTGTTCTAGAGTTCCTTCTTATATTCCCCTTGGCATTTCGTGGTGGGAGCACTGGAATATGACGTGTTCTGCTTCTATATGTCTTCTGTCTTCTTAGGTAGAGTCAAGCCTTACATTATGACTTTGTGCAACAAGATAGCTTAGAGCGTATATGGAACTCTTTTTTTGATCCAGACGGAAGAGGAATAATTCTCGACGAAGAATCTACGGCGCTCCATCAAGCCGAACTATGTAGTGCATGCCTTCATACCCTACTTGAACATATTCATGTCTACAAGGATTTTAAAGACGAAAGACATGGAGATGAATTAAGCCCTAATGGACCATCGTCAGTACTTGTGTTACTGGCTTACTGGACTGCTTGGGTTATAACTTAATATCCGACCCTCCAGGGTGAATGCATGCATCGGCGCAAAGGTCTTATTATTGCAAGAACAAGTTGGCGGGAAGCAGCAACAAGTTTTGTATTTCTATCCGAAGTAGATTAGCCAAAAGCAGGACTGAATTGGAGTGCAAGGAAACCACATTTCATGCATTTAGGTTGCAGGGAAAAAGTCTGAGATTCTCTTGGGAGTCGTTCCCTGACATTGTCCACTGAAATGTGTACAAAAACTTAACGCAAACCACATCTGAAGCGCAGCAAACCTGCCGAAAGTAATTTACTTTTTAACAACCTTATTGGCCAACAGAGACTCCTTGCTATCCTCACATGTGCCACAAATCTCAGATCCTCGTCCTCTGATCAACAATCTGGCGCATATCTCAATTTTCTACTCAAAACGAAAACAAAATATGACGGACTAAGCCGCATCCGTGTGGCATATGCACATCAATCGCCGGACAGCCGCATCCTTTCTCAGAGGATTCCGAAGTCTCTCTCTCTTTCTTTTTTGTCAGATTTATTCTGCACCACATTGCTTTGCCACTTTGTTACACACTCGCCGCATTCGCATCAAAAGGAATAACAAAACAGCCAACAAAAGCGAAATCATGGCAAATCCATGAAAATCCTTTTTTCTCTCTCCAAACAACGGCAACAGGAAGAGGAACAACAATAAGCAAATCTGCATCTTATCATCGGTTGCGCATCTCCTTTTGTTGACCAATTACTCGTATCTATCGAATGCAAAACAGAAGGATTTTCGAGGTTTTTCTTTCTCTGTGTGTTGTCCTTTTTTTGTGGGTTTTTGTCTCAGGATTCAATTTCGAATCGATTGCCAGCTGAGGTAATTGGACTCTTGAAGTTATGCCGCCGTATGATGCGCTTCTGTTTCGAGTGATGATGATGAATCCTATCGTAGCGCCATGCGCTTAAAGATTTTTACGCTCGAAGAACAGAAAAAAAGGAAAAGCGAACCCAGCATCCTGTCAGTTTTCGGGTGCAAAACAAAAAGTGAATAATTATTCATGTTGCACCGGTGATGGTACTGAGAAAGTGAAGCGCCTTCTCTGTAACAAGATTAAAGAGGAAAAAATGGATGGCGCGTCCTTAGAAGACAAATAGGAATCCAAGGCCGACACAAGGATGCGTGATGGACTTCATTAATCAAGTTTGACTGATTCGCACAGGTATACTCGCACCATACACAGCGCACAGTTGCAGAATTCTCCAGGGGAGAAAATTGAAGCGGAACATCTGAAGGATCAAATTCATTAGGATGCCAATGCGTTGACAATTTTCTTTGTCTGGATAGAGAATTGAACAGACATGCAGAGGCGCCAGGAGTCTGTGAGAATGGAGCAAGTTTATTTCCCCAGAGAATCACGAGCTCGAGAATTGATTGGGAAAGGGGATGTAGGCACTGCTACCCACAGTCGGTTGTATTGAAATGTTACTTTCTCTTCTCAGACGTGGACCACCCTTGGAGCGCGTATCTATTAATTAAAATAACGGTTGTAGAATCCTTATGTTCGTCTATCAGAAGTGCTCACCTTTGTGTTTGAAGGAAGAATTGTCAAGTCACGATGGATAATTAAAGTTGCGTCGATCAATTACGAACCGAATTGGTTTTCTCAAAATGTGTGCTGATGGATCTATGCGCAGTGGAATTGGCCGGAATCTACGCAGGCTTCCTTGACATAAGCCGTGACCATTATAATGGAAGCATTTTTTTTAAAGGTTGCTGCTATCTACTGGTTTAGTCAGACCGAACTAAGGGTCCATTGTATCAACCATGCTGACATCGACGATTTTTCCTGACTTTCGGAGAAAGACTAGAAAGGGTTGCAGCGCAGCGACGAATAGCTTACCTGATCCTCAGTCATCAAGTCGGCCCCAAGAATCTGCCACCTGGATGGACAATAACAGTGAAAAAGATTCGCTGTATCCTCTTCCTCTCAACCAGCGCAGGTGGTTGTGTTGCTTCAATCTAATCCGCTAAGGTGTTTGACGACAGCGAATTTGTCTGTAAGGACGCCTTCATGTTGCCTGCATGCAATTCTCATGAGGAACAGAAGGAAAGCCGCGGATTTTTTTTGCAGATATCCAGTCACTTGGTCTGTCTACATATATCCAGCAGAGCCATGTCATCGACATAAGAAACTCAGTCGTCTATGGAACTACCTATCACAGATGCAGGCAAACCCAGCGCTAGTTCGGGTCCTGAGAAAACTTCCTCTGCGCCTTGTCTTGCAAATTTATCGAGATCTGGTGACCTGGCACTAAGACTATACGCAATGAGGTCAGTATTCCGACCAGATTCAGGGAGGACTTGAGTTCATATCCTGCTTAGAAAGTAGCACCGGGGATTAGTTTGGCTATCGCTGCAGACGCAAATGCTCCTTTTCTACACAAGAAAGCACATGTTTACTAGGATTGCCAGTACAGGGCCTTGACTTTGTAAGATATCAGTCTCTGACTAGTTGGTTATATCGCGATGTTTCACCGGATAGACTTTTTGTGTCGTTATGGAGCAGGTACTCTCATAACGTCTGTCATATTCTAGAGGAACAGACCATGCACTTTTCCAAGAGTTTTCTTAAAGTGGATCCTTATTAGCTCATAATTCTAGGAGAACTGGTCGGCGGCGAAAGAGATGGCACCAAACAATGAGGAGACAGTCAATGCAACTGCAAGGAACTAAATGGAACGCAAATACTCTTGTTGAAGACCTCCTAAGCTTTGTCGTTAGTGAGGCGATAATTGAAGCCAAAACTGTAGGGGAATTCGTAACGCAGGTATCACAGGTATTAGTCAATGCGTGTAATACATCGACGTTCAGTCTGGGAGCGGAACTTAGATCGTTATGTCACCGAGGACGCAGAATTTACCAGCGATCGCAGACTCGGAGCGCTGATGAGCATCAACTCGAATCCAACCGAAATGCGTGCCGAGAGACGAGAGCCCGGTTGAAAGAAGCCATTAAGTGTAGTAAGCTTCTTTGCTTTAAGGACCTCTGTGAACAACTAAATAATGACGTCTGGGGCAAGGCTCATAAAATTCTATCGATGAGGCTAAAAGGCCTCTGTCTGCCATCGCCAACGTGTGTCCAGTATTGCTTCGGAAAATAGTTGAGTCCCTATTTCCTCGTCAAGTAAGTAGGGAGGTGCCTAGTTAAAGGATTCACGATAGTGCTTCCATACCTATGATAACTCACGAAGAACTATTCGCAGCATGTAAGAAGGTAAGCGATAGGAACGCTCTGAGACTGATTCCGAGAGCCCGAACCGCTTTAGAAGGCAGACATTGGAAACACTGGAAGTGAAAAATGCATTTAACTCGGCAAACTGGGAACGAATTATGAGAAGTCCTTACCGAATCGAAATACCGGACTATCTATGGAAAGTAATGAAGAGCTACTTTGCAGAAAGAGTCCTCTTCTATGACTCTGACGAGGAAGTTTCGACATTCGAAGTAACTGATGGTGGTCCACAAGGTTCGGTACTAGGACCCCTACTGTGGAACGCTATGTTCGACGAAATTCTGCGCCTACCAATTCCAAAAGAAACGTCAATCATTGGCTTTGCGGATGACATCGCTGTGGTGAACGTAGCAAAAATAACTGAGGAAGTCATACTCCAATGTAACGAGACAATTGAAACGGAACGTCGTTGGCTAGCTGACGCCGGTTTCCAATCTGCTGCCACATAAGCTCTTTTATAATCCAATAAATGAGTGCCAGGATTGTTCCTATCACCAGAGCGGTGTACATTTAAGGGATGCAATTCAAATACTTCCCATCGAAGAAGTCTCCAAAGAATGTCGCTGATTATCACCAGAAAAAGTAGTGGTGATGGCATACAGCCTTGAGGGATACCATTTTGAATATCAAGCTCGTCCGGGATCATATTGTACACCTAAATGGAAGGTGGCATTTATTTTTCATTCTTCTGAAAGGGATACACGATATACAAGTGAAGCCACTTAGCAAGATGGCTCCCTCATGACACTCTGTAAGCAGCACTTCTTTGTCATTTCTGTTATCGTCCCTGAATTTTTTTGTAAGCCATTTTGTCTACCCTCATTCACCCCAAACCTCATCCTTCCCTGTACACCATGTGTTCCCTACTTCAACATCGATCCAATCAGCTTTTAAGCCACTCTCTCCATTCGGAAATGACGGTGACGAATCCTAGATTGCAAAATAAGCTCGCATGACAGGAAAAATCCATTAAAAAACTTTTTCTAATTATCCTGCTCATATGCCACCACTTCGTCTCGGTGAATATATTCAAAAACGCTGACCATAAAATAAAACCGTCCACGTCTCCCCAAATATCCAGCCGTGTCCATTCAAATCGATGACCCTTCGTCCTTTTTGTTCATTTCAAATATTTTTCTTAGCCAAAAATGGAAATTATTAACACATCCCTTCACGGGGACAAAGGACCAACGACGACGACTTACTTGCTCTCCCATTCGCATGCTCTCCCAGTCACTATCCTTTTCTCCAATCACGAAATTTTAATGAAAAATTTTCGAGAATCCCACCCACCATCTTAATTATGAGAAATCGTTCACATACACAGCTATTTGCATACAAGGACTTCCAAAAAAAAAATGATTTCCAAAGAGGACTCAGTCATTCGTGAATTCTGTCATGATGAATTTTATTTCTATGCATGTCCTTCGCTACGGCACCCACCCCTTCCTTTTAGTGAGAAAACTTTTGCCCAAAAAAAAAGGATTCACTAAAAGGACATGAGTACTCCCATATGTACGCATATACACATCCTCGTAGGCATGTGTTTGTGTGTGTTTTGGTTGTACACCCTTAATGAAAATGCAATCCTTGTTTGCTGGACTTTTGTGGGGTAGTAAAACTCATTTGAATGAGTACCACGGTAATAAGATATCCTTTTCACATACAGTTACTACAGTGGAATATGCACCCAGGCATATAGGCCTAGTGGGTATGTGTGTGATAATGACATACTTCCTAGAGGCATATATTTGCTGTGTGCTGCCGTTGACGATGGCGTATTAATTTTGTGATGTTAAGTACTCGCATGTGCGGCTGGCGGACGATTTTATTGCCCAAAAGCATTAAACTCCAGTGAAAACAGGACCAAGGACCTTACCCCCTTCAGCTTGGGTTTTTTCTCTCTGCTACAAGTACTCCTGTTACACAATGACAGCACTCATAATGCATTCGCATCGATGTTAAACACATTCCACACACCCCTTTTGATCTGCCATTGTGGTGCCGTTGCTTAGCTATTCTACTTGTGATTATCCTTCGAAGGATATAACATTGGTATGCGTACGGTTATGTACTTTTTCGAGAGTAAACTTGTTAATGGCAATACCCAACAGAAATCAAGGGGTTGACGATGATATGATGTACGCCGCGCTGTGATTTGAGTCGCGTCAATCAACCGCGAAGGGTTGCCGAATGGGTTCACAGGGGAGAGTAAGCGAGAGATGGTGGCGAAATTGAATCCGCGCGTCCTTGTGCATTGAATCATCCACGACACGACGGTTCCGTGTGTACATTATGAATATGTCAATATTATATTTTATCTGTGTTGTTTAATTACGGTACTGTGCCGGATGGAGAGGGTGCTCTGCCTCGATAGTAGTGTAATGAGTTCCACAAACAATGGCAGGACGCCATTGTTGTCATAGTGAGTTTGTGTTCGCTTGTTTGTCATCCGTTGAGTGGTGTTGGCTGTTGTAGTGGTGCATTTACAGCTAATGGTAGACATTTTGAAAATTTATACAATTTTATGCAGGAAAGGGATTTTTAAGTGTATATGGCTTGGACTGAGGATTTATTTAATGAAGTGTCCAGCTTAGTGCAGGAGATTTTGAAATCCAAACGGACATGGCGAATCCCTTGACAGATGGTCTGTTGGAACGTGTAAATCGAGGGAACACATGAAAAAGGATGGATTTCCCGAGATTCTTAAAATGGCATCACAAATTCGATCCAAGAAACTAGCCTTCATCAACTTGGAGGCAAGTATTCAAGGCAGAAGCACTTAGGGAAACCTTGGCGCTACAGCTCCGGGTAGACCTGGGCTTCAAACAACAATCGTCTCCAGCCAGCCAGCTCGCTCTTTCCAGTCTCCAGTATCGCGCGCCAAGTAGGTTGAGGACCCTTTCCACCTGGCATGCGCCACCTGAGTCGCGGGCTTTCTCTCATGCGCCCTCCCTCATGGTTGGTTTCAAAAGATTTTTCGGGCCGGAGTATTAGTGTCCATATTATCTGCATGACCCAGCCAAATCAGTCGTTGGACCTTCACTCTGCTTGACGTTAGAGACATGGATTAACGTAGATCCTTGAAACGGCGTCGATAATTAGTTGTAGAGAGGACTCTTAATCAACTCAGAGGCAACTATTCAAAGCAGAAGCACTTTTGATGTTACTTACATCCTTCAGGTTATAGTGATTTTGTAAGCTCACTAGAATAAAAGACCTCATTCCAGCTCCAGATCACATATAAAGAAACGTGTCCACGCTCTCCTCTGATGTGGCAGCAGTCTGTGTTTAACCAAGACTTATCCAGGACCCCTGGCGAACTTCTGATCTCTCTTCCAAAGAATCAAGGTTCCTGTAAGGAAGCTAATTAGTCTCACATTCCACAAAAAGTCTTTGGAACCCAATAGAAGGTCCGAGAATAACATCCTACCCTCAGAGCAGATGCACCGAAGAACTCAAAGGATGGATCCCAAGAAAGACGACATTTGAAAGTCCTATTGTAAGGACACCATAACTCTGTGTGCAGTCGGCCACCGGATGAACATGAAACAGGAAGGATTTTAATTTTGAACAATTCAATTGCAGGATCAGCAGACAGTTGCATATGTAGGCATCTCATGGCATCTCGAGGCGCCATCCCAGGTTAAAAACAAAAATGCTGCCATGAATCTAGTTTGGTGCGTTGAAGCTTTCGAGGTGCCGTCCACCATCTTAGAACTCTCCTTCACGGCAGAGTCTATCACCGTTGTCGAGTTGTCCATTAGGTTCTCGAGGACTGCTAATGCGATCACGGATCAGTTGCGTAATCGGCGTCCTCACAGAAGGCTGTGTGATCCGTCAAAGGTTGGACCTCTTTCCAAACAATCTTTACAGGAGCTGCAGGGACAAAAGAAGGACGAAATCATCCTTTACATACTATGCATGTGTCCAAAGAAGACTGCTCCATTAAGGTGCTCATTCCTTAAGTGAATGCAGCGACTTTTCGAGCTTTCCGCTTTATTCGGAGTTGGCGCAGATATTTGTTTCCATCAGCCCTAGTCCAAATGCAGTCCCTTTGAGACCTGCAAAATTGATTTTCTAGGCCGGAATCTACGCCATTAAATTATGGCTCAGAGAATACATTAGGCGTAGCCTCCGAAGATCCAATATCAACATCCTGCCCCATAGCCAAGCGGCTATGAAAGTCCTCCAGTCGTTCTCTTGGAATTGCCTAAAGCAGTTAATTGCTCACAACAATGTCACAATCGCCAAGACGCGGTTTACTTAAGGTGGCGCTACAGCTCTGGGTAGACCTGCGCCTCAACCAACAAGCGTCTCTAGCCAACTCGGTCTTAAGCTAGCTGCCTCCAATTTCGCACGCCACGTTGGCTGTGGTCCTCTTCCACTTGCGGACGCCACCTGAGTCGCCGTAATTCTCTACTCCGTCGTCAATCGGGGGTGGATTAGAAGATTTTCCGGGCTGAAGTAGTATACGCCCTACACAACTCAGCCACCTCACTCGGTGGACCTTCACTCTTCTTTATCTTAGAGACGTGGATTAGCATGGACAATTGTTAAGAGGATCCTTCATCAACTCTGAGGCAACTATTCAAGGCACGAGCAAGTAAAATCCAGTCTCTAGGCGCTCTTTGTCTCCAATATCTTCAAAAGTAGGACTGGGTGGGCTTACACAGAGCCGCTACTGTGAATCCGCTTTAATTTGAGAGCATGGCACCGCACTCTTCCAATCATTCTGTTCAACTATCATCTCGTTCACCTCAAGACAGAGTCTTCAAGTTCTGATTCCGTGATTTTCTCCTAAAACACAGATCAATTCTTTTTCCGTATAATTTCCAGCACACAACCAACCTCCAGTTAACAGTTAATTCTACAAATCTACACGACACACTCCAATTTTAATCCGGAATTAAGCTGTCCAACATCCTCAATTCCATCTCAGAGAACCAGTTCTTCACCAAGAAACCCAATAAAAAAAAAAAAAAAACAACAACACGCGGAACGCAGGTGAATTTGTTACCCACAATCATCCGGCAAACTTCAATTAAACACACGTTAACAACCACACTCCCGGGCGGCCCCGGGGCAAAACTATACCCAAACGCATTTGTCATTCCATCATGGCGTGCTAACCCGCCACTGCTCCAACTACTATGACCACGACGACGGCTAACACCTGGTGGACATCGTGCGTCATCCATTTCATCATCATCATCAGCGTGTAATCATCTTCGTCTAACTAGCGGAAAAGAGAGAAAGAGCCTCCAAAGAATTTTATCCCCTCACCATTTACTGCAACAGCCCACGACAGGTTCCAGCCGAAGGAGGACTAAAACCGCTCCCAATCTAAATCACAGCGTTATTAGCTCCGCCAAACCTCCGGTTACGCCATCTCCAGAGGGGAAAACTAAGCTCGGCATCAAGCCACCGCACACAAATTACAACATCGCGTGTTAATGCATCGCCTGTGCGTCTCATTACAGCGACACCACTTAAATGCCACCGTAGCGTTCCCCCCGGATTCGGATATCTGCGCTGGTTCTGGAAGACTCAACTGGTCCACCATCACAGAGATGAAAGCTATATAATTTCGCCACGGAAAAGTCCACCTGTGGACATAGAGACATCGAGGCACAGAGACATGCACTTGGACATGGACATGGACGCATGGTGGTCATTTTCCAATCATTAACGTGAGTGAGACATAAACGTGGAAATGCATGAAATGACAAACGCGCTTCGTGGATACACTGCCGCGTATCTCGCAGATACGAGATAAGTTGACAACGCTATGAATGAAGCCATGGAAGTACCTACGAGTTATAACGGATTTTTCTTGATTGTGGATCTTCCAATTAAAGTCACACAAACACACCGAATCGGTTGGATATGTGTAACGAAGTCGTCTTGTCAACGGAGTTGATTTGGCGCGCCGCGGATCACAGGGCTTTTGCCTTGGATTTGGTGGGCAAATTAACCGCGGCCGGCGCGGCGGTGGTTACGACGATGAAGATGACTTGTCTTCCGCTGTAAGTCTGAAGGTAGTCACGAGATGGACAGCTTATTACAATATGTCCATCAGCGTGTCCGGTGTGGATTGACTGTCGTCTTGTGACCAAACGGGAGACTTCAGCTCGAGACAGTTAATGAGCATCTTGTGCGCTGGTTTTTTTTTTTTTATTTTTCCTGTCGACTACTTCCGAATATTGTTTTAGATTTGCGTGCGACGTCAGGTGGAGATTGTCAGGTGGTAAGCGGTGAGCTTCAAAGGAATTCCAGGGGGTTCTGGCGCTGATTTGCGTCTGATGAAGATTCCTATTGTTGACGTAGGGAATGTCTTTCAAGTCCATTGATGTCCATCGGATCTAGAAGTTTTTAGATAGACAACCTGACAGCAAATGACGTAACTGGAAACTAAAGGGCGTCAGACGTTTTCTTGAGAGCCAAAGTTATGCATTGACTTTCAGGTGAAAGCTAAAACTCAGAGAGCAGCTTTATGAAGACCTGAATGACTAGAGAACGTCACTGATAAATGCAAGGACTAGTACTCAGCTGACCGAGAATCAAACAGGAAAGAAAATACGTCTGAAGAGAATATTTTGGTCAAAACTAAGCTACTGTCTATTTCTAAGCAAGCCTTCATTTTAATCAGCTTGAGATCAGAGGAACAGTAATCCATGCAGGAGTCCTATTCCAGTGACCAGAGAAGATTCGTGACGGATACTTCTACCCTCACATTGCCTCCAATGACCATAAGAAATCTGATGTGTCATGTAAGATTCCAAGGTATGTAGGTTAGGTATCGCTTTGCCTCTTCCTCGTATCTAGGTTAGGTTAGTTTGCTGGGTTGGTGAGGGGAGGAAAGACTTGACTCATCCCACTTAGGTCCTTGTGGACCTATTGTGACACTCACTGGAGGGGTTGGTCCAAGTTCCTGTACTGAGTTCTCATCTTAGCGCTGTCAGGTGATTAGGGCTTCCAACCAACGTGTCGTCCTCGGAAACCTGGAAATTTTGTTTAATGAAACGTTAAATAGCTCTTGTAAGTCCCGAAAGTAGTGCTTTCCCAAAATTCTGTTTCACAAGCGACATAGGCTTGGCAGGGCAAGTGAAGTATATCGTCATGAGCCTCTTCATCACCACAGCCTGTACATGTATTAAGGTTTGAGCTCTACAGTGCGGTTTCTTAGAAGGGTGAGGCCAGTGAGTGGACTTATCAACATTGGCAACGAATTTTTGTCATTTTTAAAAGTGCGCTGGTTATGGCTTGGTCGTATTTCCTCGTATCTGCGACACACCTCCTAAGACAACTTAAGTCTTTGTTTAGGCACGTTACTATGATTCCAAGTCGGGGACATGACGGTACGCACACATTTAATCCACTTGGATTGTTTAAGTGGCACACGACGAACTGAGCTAAACAGAAGGTAAGCAGCTATGCTGGTCGAAGGCCAGAATAAATAGCCGTTTAAGAGTCGAAGACACTCGACGCTAGATACACGTAAGCCATAATGCAGCGGGTGTATTACGCTGATCCACAGTCGACAGATTCGCTTAAGATATCAGCGTCCAAGATGCAAGGATTAGTGTTGATTGCACCGTACTTGTATGTCTACGAGGTGACAACCTTTATCAAATTGATGGCAAGGCGCATAAAAGATCTCTTGAGCTTATAGAGGTGTAGGGACTTAGTACTAAAGTCTCAAGGATCCTTATCTCTCTATAAAGGTCGCTGGTTAACTAGTTAATATCATTTCATTGGTATAAGCATGTGGTCTATCAAAAACGCGGTAAACTCCATCCGCTGCAGGCTTGACTGAATCCCAAGTTACTTAGGGTGTCACCAAGAAGACTACCTATCCAGCTCGATTCCTAGCTAGCTACCCCTAGTTTCACACACCAAGTTGGCTGAGCCATCTCTACGAAGTGGTAACGAAGACTTTGCATCTTAGTCGGTTACTTCGGACTCTTCTGATCAGATCAGTGTTGCATCTAGGTAAATCGTCACTCCGAAGATAATCAGAAGCATTTTTCACTAAGAACAACTGAGGGCTCTCTCATCCATTCCTCTGCGCCTTACAGCAAGACTGGAAAAATAAAGGTCTTGTATAGAATAGAGGGCCTTGCTAGTCATTTGCCTTCTTAGCCCAAAGAAAGAACGGTTGACAAAAGTTGTTCTTCGTTTGATGCCAGCCCTGGTGTAGTTGTTTGAGTTTATAGGCGAAGCCTATGAGGACAAAGTCCTTTACGACCAAAAAAGTATATCTGTTGAGGGTAACGTTGTGTCCCAGATGTAAATGTTGGGCTTCTTTATTGTCAACAGCATGTACTTTATTTTATACCCATCTTCGCCGTCTTTGCCTCAACACTCATGAGGGCGGTACTGACATCGCGCAGCGTTCTTAGGTCAATTCGGTCGGTGTATGAGGGTAATTTTTTGGAAAGATTATGCCACAGGTGTTGGCGGATAATTCTTTTAAGAACGATCGATGTGAAAGAAAGGACAGAGCAGACACCGAATGTGTCGGTGAGGCCATTTCTACGCTTGATGGAGCAACGTGCACTGTCTATCTTCCTCAGGGATGTTAAAACTGAACCTTGCTCTATATATGTAGTTGATGTCTATACATATGTACATATATGCTGCCATAGATAGCTAAAAAAACGATGAAGAGATGGTTTTCACCGATGTGAACTTCCTGTGTTTTCTCCTAGAACTACTGTTATGTGAATATTGAAGCCAGAGAGATAGGGACCACTGCCGAAAGGCTTAAGTCCCTCACATAAAGCAGACAAGTACACAATTTGGGGGGAGTTATAGTTGCACCATTTCAGATGGTCTCCTTTTTTGAGAATCGGATGAACAATGCTGATGTCCATTCATCGGGCACACTTTCGTGTGACCTTAGTCTGCAAAAGAATGTGCATGCACTGGTACTGGGAAACCATCAGCTCATGTAGCTTTGTTGGACATAAGTTTAGATATCGTCATACTAACTTCGTCCAAGTTGGGTGGACAGAACACTCAGCTATCATCCCTTACGTTGAATATTTAATTTTGCCTGACAGTGTCATCGTTATACGGTCTGCAAAAGTGTTCTCTCTGTATCGTCAGCAACGACTGCGGTTTCACTCCTAAGTTTTCTTGTTCAACCCTGCAGGCTTCTGTATGGCCTTATTCGTGCTCTACTCATCCTTTGTTAAAACTTCCGATCGTTGGTTCCATAACCGTATTTTTCTTCAGAGAAGCCGTTCGGAGATCCATAAAACTAAAGGCCTTACCATAATCGCAAGGAGAATAATCTGGTTGACGGTTAATGGAACAGGCGACTTCCATGTCGCAATGTGAACAGCGAGATACATGAACGACGTGTCAGCTAAAATAACGTTTCTCGCCGCCGCAAAGTCGATAACTCTGAATCCGGAGGTGGCGTCGTTTTGTCTACACTATCTGACGGTTTGATACTTTTTGCTCAAGTCTCTCTACAATAACGAAACACATCATCATCAAGCATGAAAGCACCATTCCTAGCACCACAAACTGCCCTAAATTATCACCAGTTTCTTAACGAGATGGATCAAAAATTCAATTTCCACGTCATTTGGGTGCCGAGCCACCGAGACATTCCAGGGAACCAGGCCGACGAGCAGGGTACTACCCTCTCGATTTTGCCAGACGTTTGTCGGTATGTCTATCACTTCGGTTAAACTGACACCCAAGCTCAGTACTATTAACTTAAAACTCCTTTGTACATGGGAAGCTCTCTCCGATCGTAGGAAACTCCAGCGCTTTATTACGAGCTCCTTTTGGTCCACTGGGTAGCTCTTTGGAGATGTTGATCCAACCGTACTCTTCTAGGTGTCGTCGTATCTAGTACAGCCTACCACTATAACCTAGCCTAATGAAGTCCTCCTTATCAAAACGGTTCCGCACATAGGAGTGCAACTGAACGGGGTTAACACTGTTAAGTGTGAGGTTCCCGATAATGATACTCCAGATTTTCTTATTGCACCATAAGGACACCGCTGTCTGAGCGGGAGCACATACCTAATCAAGCCTCAAATAAATCTATAAAAACCCAAGGATCCAACTTTTTTTTCAACTGCAGTTAGAGCCATCGCTCTGGACATCTTTAAAAGGCTTCAATCGAGTTTGGAATAGAGCTCATCCCTTGTGTAAACGGGTGGTGTCATGTTGGAACAACTTGCTAGGACATGTGCCATGTACTTGAAGAACAGTGAGAGTAGTATTCACATCTATGTAAGTCCGGCAAAACACTCCAAAAGAAAAAGTGTTGGACCAATCGCCTTCGGACGACCTGACTGCCGTCATATTAGCTTAAATCGTTGCGAATCCTGTGGCCTACAACAGCTTCCGAGATAAAATTCATTAAAATGGATTCATTTCTACCGAATACGTTCAGCAGAGTACAAACGGATTCCCTGAGGGAAGCTCTAAAGGAACTAAAGGACTAATTAATCGAATGGACAAAGCTTAACCGATTACTGCACAGATACTTCACCGTCATCCACGGAGAACAGCAATGGACCTTAGAAGGAAGCGTACTAAAACCCGACCTACCTCAAACAACACTCGGATACCATGGCTATCCCAGAAGAAGCTCTATCTAATCCAGACTTCAATATCGAACTCATTCAAAGGTCATCATGCGTAACTGTGCATCCTTATCTAACCATGACACAACAAGCACAAACCACATCCACTCATTTAAACAAAAAAAATTCGTTTATCTTCTTGCGAGAGAAAGATACGCAAACTGATCACCACATAGATAGACTAGCGACCATGACCATCGCACAGAACCATCCAAACACTGACCAGTGACCAACCATCTGAACCGCAGCAGGCAGAAGGTAACAAGAATCTCGCACGATGACGATGACGACGACGACGACGAACGACGTCTGATCCTTATCAGCTGCCACAATCTGGACGACGAGTGCGCGCTGGACCTCGCAAATCCACAACCTCTTGTTGTCTAACATACCCGGCAGCGATAAGAAGACGCTTCGCATCCAGATAATGGGAAAGTCTTGTTAGAGCCATTAGTGTGCTGGCTGCAGCGGATTCTTGCATCTTCTGCAAGCGTTTACTCGTGTGGCCCTCATCCTTTTGCGCGCACACGGTGTCGAGGCTCTCCTCTGGTAAATGCATGCGCCAATGGCGAGGATCATCTGAACCGATCCACTCTGTGTACTCTTGTCGGGGACAAAAGTAGAAACATTGTATGCTCGAATGATTGATGAAGTGCTGGCAAACTGGGTGAGAGAAAGAAGGAATCTAAATTGAATCAAATAACGGTTGGCATCTGTGGAGTACTCCATCTCGTCACCGTGTCGTCATGGTCGTCATGCTCTTGCTGCTGCTACTAAATCACAGTTAATTGGATTTGCCAACTTATAATTAATTTGTAAAAGTCTTAATTGGCTTAATTGGTCGTGCCGTGCCGTGCGGCGCGGTGCGGCTCGCGTGGCGCTCGTACATAGATATTTATGACACAACGTGACTTGATGGAGTGCAAATGGCCGGCCGGCTAGCGGTCCTCGCGTGTGGATTTTATTGATACTCGTATGTGGAACTTGATTTCAACAGAAGTCAGCTGTTCAGTTGAAGCTGAAGCTCCAAGGATTGCAGCTGTAAATTAAAAAAAAATCAAGGATCGCCGGCAAATGTCAGTTTCCCACACCTTGTCTCAGACAGTGATTGGTGTATTCTCCCACACAGGAAACGCTATTCTCGCCCTGAACCTTGATTGGGTCTAGGGTCACGACTTACGGGTATATGAACAGGATCAGCAGGCAGCATAATAAACTCAATTAGGTAACCTCATCGCAAAGGATCCCAGGGAGAAAAAGGAAAACAATTGTTTTTTTTCTCCAATTGAACATCCTGATGTAAACGGCAAAGCAATCCGCGGACAAGCACACAAGAACTAGATTGGCTTCCTAATTAGTGTAAGCGGAGAGCGGAGGGCTGCGAGCCACTGATCCTTTTTTTGTTCCCGCTTCACGTCTCGAGATGTGGTAATATTGCATTTGTGTTCTGTTTACACATGCGATGCTGTGATTAATGCAGCCGGGAACAACACAGTAGCAATCTATGGTACAGTGCACTGCTGAGCTATGTAACGTCATCTTAATGTCCTGCTTCCTGCGAGTATACCTACTCGTACACGTACATATGTATCCTTTTTTTTAAAGGGAGTGATGAGTGTAAACAGGGGATTAATTCAAATCGTTACGAGTATTTCTTTTCATTTGCTATTGTGTGTGTACCTCATCCCCCTGTGTATATGGTGAATCCTTGAAGTTGGTACATAGACCAAAGGGCCATGTATAAGAACACACGAATGGGAAAGCTGTGAACTCGTCCAGATGCTACGTAAGCGAGTCCTTAAATTATTTCATAACTTCTATTTTCTGTTGTGATTGAGATGACTTGGTTTGGTATTGGATATGAAGTCCTTCGACTTGCATTACACAGCAAAAAAAAAAACAAGAAGGACCAACTGTCTATCACTGCCTGGCTGTCTGTCTGTCTGTTTTTCATGGGGTTGATGTGAGAAGTACTATGGTTGTGACCTTTTTTTTTGGGAGAATTATGCTGATGATGAGTCGTGACGTGGATTATCAAGGATAATAGATGAGAAATATGTAGGAAATCGCAGGAACTTATATGGTGGTCGTTACAATAATGAGGAATGATAACTCTATTGATGGAAAGGAGAGGGTGGCCGTGTGTTCCGCATGATGACGGATGTAATTAAATAGCTCCGTGTGGGCAGAGCGAGGATTTCCCGTGGTCGATGGAATTATTTTAAATATTTTGAGCGACTGATGCTCAGATATAACGAAAGAAGTTTTAACGTTGTTGAGATGCAAGCAAAATGGCCTCCATGTGCCAATAACGTGTATCCTACCGTAGGGTCCAAGCAGAATTCGGACGACGGATGTCGTTGATAGAGGACATCGAAAGACTTCCTTCTTTCTCTCCACTACGTGACCTAATGCCAACATAGTCAGCAAATTCTGACACATTTTCGTCTTTAGCTTAACGCCATTTGACCTGGTTGGTGGTTGGCTTGGGAGGGTGAGGATATCAGCGATTTCAGCCGGCTGTGTTATCCTCTACAGAAACGGAGAAAGTGAAGGGTGGCATCCTAAATTGAGGATGGAGAGTCGGGTGGGGTTGACTGTTCCGAGAAAAATCCCGTACCTCTACCGAACTCCAGGATTTTTCTGGAATTCTAACGTCTAAGATAAATCAGCCCGGAGAGGATATGTCTTCCCATGTGTTTGTGTCGTAGCGCCCTTGTTGCTGGGAATTCACGGAGGAAGTGTTCGAGACTTTTTTTCATTTTCCTCGTATGTCGGGGAAAGTGCTAGAAGTTACCAGTTCCAGGCAGTCCGACTCTTTGCTTGAGCGTTTTGGCTCACGGAAGCAGAAGCTTTCAGTCATGACTTTGGCAGCTTTTCAGATTTGCGGTCATTTCTACATGTTTTCGTGGTGTATGCGGTTCTAACTACCTTTAAGACTACTCCTATGGTTGTAACCGTGAACGTATCCATGTTTCCAGGCCTCTTCCTCGACTGTTCATCGTCGGCTTCATTACCTGGTATATTGCAGTGAGCTGGTACCCAAACAGGTTGACCTGGGAGGAAGGAAGTTCCCGAGATATTATTTTTACTTGCATTCCTCGACCATTTTAAAGTTGGTCCTTGGGTTCGCTAGTGCCATTAAGACTGATTGGCTGTCCGAGATGTTGATGCTGTTGCTTTGGGCTGCAGAAGATACCGAGTAGTAGCAAAAATCTCTGCCTGAAGGACAGTCACGAGCTGTTCCAGATGGACTACGTGATTGAAAGGTGGTCTTCGAGATCCCGGCTCCCGATTCTCCATCGATGTGTCATCCATCCGTAAACACTTCTATGTCATCCTCGTTTGGAACGGCAGTACCGTGCTGCGGTTCTTCGCATTCGGGGAATCGAACTGCATAACTCGTGTCGAAATGGCATTCCTTACTTAAAAGGTATCTCGGATGCCTTACGAGCACAGACGCCGCCTGTACTTCCTTCCACGCAGCCCTGTGTCCCGTTGTATATTCGATAGTAATGAAAGGGCGTATTTCCTCTCTACTATCGGCCACCATAGAAACGCTCCATAGTAGGATGGACCTGACGATGAAAGTGTAAGTCCAGTGGATTCGCTTCGGTTTCAAACCCCACTTCTTACCAAAACCCCTGCGGCATTATCCTTTCTGGATTTCGCAATTCTTTTCCAGGATGATCCCAAGATACTTTACCTCGTCTTTTATGTCCAATTTACACACACTAAAAACGGGGAACGGGCAAACCCACCATCCATCCATCCACCATCTTTTCATCGACTTTAAAGCCGCATATGATAGTATTCTTCGTCCACAACTCTACAAGACGATGGCTGAACTCGGTACTCCGTCAAATTAAGTACAGCAGCGCTGGAGTATTCGCGATGTAATGTGCAGTTTGGATGAACTAGATGCGCTATCATGTGATTTATACGTACGAGTGATGGATCGTCAACAACCAGATCGGTCCATATCAGTGCGGTTTTAGGCCAGGAAAGTCCAAAGTCGGTCAAATATTCCCACTAGATCTTGGAAAAAAAACCAGGAGCTTCGAATCGATATGCACCACCTTTTCATCGATTCCAAGGCCACGTATGATAGCATTTATAGAGACGAGCTATACCAAGCGATGTCCGGTTTTGAGATTCCTGCTAACCCCGTCTGTTTATGCAGGATGACCATGGAGAATGCACACTTCTCCATCAGGGTTTGTAAAGAACTTACCGAGACCTTTGATATCAAAAAACGATTAAGACTAGGCTACGCGCTGCTATGCGACGTCTGTAACACCCATTTTAGAAGAGTAGTGCAAAAGTCAGACACCAGCACTAGAAGCACAGTCTTTCCAAAGGCCGCCCAATTAATCACAAAAGCGGCAAAGAAGGATTTAACGATCAATAAAGTCAGAAAGAAAGGACAACCAATACCGACGTCGCGGAAAGAACGTCATCGTAGTCGGGTAGTCGGGACTTTGTCTACCTAGGCTCCACTATTGATTTAGATAACGACTTGAGCACTGGGATATAACGAAGAATAACTCTTTGTCATCCGCTGTTTCTTTGGGCCAAGAAGGCTATTGAGTAGCAAAGCTCTCTCTCAAATAACTAAAGTGGCTCCTTTGTAAGACCTTAATCATACCAGTCCTGCTCTATGGACTTTGTCAAAAGTGGATGAGGACGGTGAGTGAAGAAGTAGGTACAACGAGGAACTTTACGGACTGTACAGCCAGAAGAGTGAAGGTCTACGGACTGAGGTGGTTAGGTCATGTAGAGCGTTTAGACACTAAAACTCCGGCCCGGAAAATCTTCAAATCCTCCCCCGAGGGACGACGCAGTAGAGGAAGACCGCAACTCAGGTAGTGCAACTGGAAAACGACCTAAACCAATTCAGCGTGCAAATCTGAAGACAGCTAACTAAAGATCGAGTTGGCTGGAGATGATTGTTGGTTGAAACCTAGGTACACCCCAGACTGGAGCGGAACCTTAATTAAGTAAGCACGCTATCCTGCCAGTTCTGCTATATGGCACTGAGTACTGGACGTTAAGCGGGCGCCTTCTAGATTTTTGGCCCTACATGTGTAGGATGACATCGAACGGATGAGGAGATACAACTACGAACTCAACAAGTTGTACCAAGATGTGGATGTGGTTGAAAAGGCTACAAAAGTCACGTCGACTACATTGGCTCGGCCCCATTGAGTGCATGGACAACGACGCTCCAGCTAAAAGGGTCCTCGAATCACGGCTTTAAAGACCTACAGCGTTTGGTCTTGACAACTGGAAGGAGCGTACCCGAGATCGCGGGGATAGAAGGCTACCCTATCTCAGACAGATACTCGTCACGGGTCAGGTGTCCGAGAAGTAAAGCAAGTTATAGTTAGTCCCGTACATCTAAGCGTACTCCTCCCCCAAAGAAGTACCCCCTGCCCCGCACCACTCCCAGCAATCAGCTAATCCTGTCAAATTTGTGATTCTCTTATCTTAATCGCTGCCTTGTTTGATGCCAATAAACAAAACATTACAAAGTAATAAGAAAGCAAAACAAAATAAATAAAAAAAAGGAAGCACAAAATTATTCTTTATCTTCACGAAGAATCACCCCTCAGCGTGGGGGCCCGCAGGCATAAAGGACAATTTAATTCACTTAACAGACTTAACAGCGATGACGAACGATAAAGAAGGATAAAAAAAACAAAGCATGCCATCGGAAAAGAATAACCACGGAGCAGTACTCCCCGAAAAAAAAAAAAAGAAATCAAAGAAAACAAAGAATTGAGCTGTCTCCCGTCCCACCCTTCTGAGCGAGGGTGGTGGCGGCGGAAAATAACAAAACTCGCGATGTAATCCCCAATTTTTTACGGCATTAAATGATGGAATCCCATCCGATTTGCGTACACAGATACACGAAGGGCAATCATCAAATGTCCTTTGTGACTCTTGTCTGTCTGTCGGCACAACTTCATCGAAGTGATTCCCCAATCATCCCTTAAGTTTCGTGTTTCCTTTTTTTTATTCGTCCTGTGATTGTTGCTGGTGTTGTTATCTGGGTGATTGTGATGTTGCTACAATGAGATACTTTTTTACTGTTTTTTATGATGTATCTATTGGCAGTTGGAGTGGGAGTCCTGGTAGGAAACTGATATACCATCATGGGGATGACATGCAGGATGCTGGCCCACAATGTGGACAGGTGTTGAAACCTCGATTCTGCCCAAAGTCGTGTCCATGTGGAGGAAGGAGGCATGTTGGAAAATCTGTACAAAAAAATGCTGCGGATAATATTTTTCATTTTTTTGTTGACCGATATCATGTCTCCCATTGGGGCATGGTTGTTGGTAATCATTTTTGCAAATTGAAATGTTAAAATGCGAAATAAATGGAAATTCGTTTAGCTGTGGAGAGTTCAATTGAGGTCGCCCGGATGACGGATAAAAGTATGGAGTTTCACAAAAAAAAACCCGGCGACTTCAACAGGAAAAAAGGAAAAAAATCACAATTGCACGGGTTCACATGTAGCTCTGGGTGTGATATAACGAGCTGTACTCGCGATGTGCCTAAATGGAGAGGGATTTCAGCGGAGTATTAAAAAAGAATTTGGGCCTGGAAATTGTGTGCACTGGGACATGGAATTTAATACTTCAAGTTGCGCAAAAAAAAGCCAGTAGACATGCTTTTAGTATTCAAAGGCGACTCTGGTATCTGCGTTAAATGGATCTGATGTAAGCCGACCGCGGCCATGGTATTGCATGTAATTTCAATGAGTTAAATGAGGACACGACCAGGGGTGGATGCTTCAGTTTTTCACTAAACAGGGGATTTCTGTTTGGCCTCACACGTTCCAATACATAAGAGGCTATTTAACGCAGAAGATATGACAAACAATTGGGACCGTGGTCTCAGTCTACAAGCCTCTCCAGCCAGCTCGGTTGTTGACTGGCTGTCTACGATTTTGCACACCAAGTTGGTTGAGGTCCTCTCAAAGTGGAGTCTTCCTCTGCTCGCGTGTGCCATAAAGAAAATACTTGGCGTGGTGTAGCTTATATCTCCCGCTAACGCCCTAATTCGATCCCGACCTCGGCTTGGCTAGAAGAGTGAAGGTCCAACGACTGAGGTGGCTGGGTAGGATGGATAAGAGGGGTAACACGCTTCAGCAGTTACTCGCTTTTTTTTACTTATTTTAAACGGTACGCCGCGCTCTGAAGATGGAAGGAAGCTGATGAGAGCGCGGCGCAAAAAGACTGCTGCAGTTAAAACGCTACGGACAGTTTCATGGTGGTGACGGCGAAAAGAGTTACTCCCACTGAAACCAATTTATCTCTTGGGACCTGCACTACCTCCACTTCTAATGAATCGAACGACAGGATACGACCTTGGAGGGTAAAAGCCTTCATGCCATTCCAGCAAAACTAGGCTGAGCCACTCAGCCCAGTGGCACAGATTCTAAAGGAAGCTTGTGCTACAAACAGCAATGGTGGTAGCTGTGGACGAAATATACCGAGGCATCATAGGCGACAGTTCTGACAATTGACAATGCTGTCCCGCTGGTCTTTTGCACCTGATGTTGGCGGCGTTTGAGACGTTACGCGAAACTCCATCAGTTGTTTTCGAATGCAGCCGTTTGACATCTAACCTTCCACCAGTAATCTCGTGACGTTATGGTGTGGTGGACATCCGCATCCACGCTTTGGCTATAACCAAGTTGAGGACCGAGTTGATGTTAGCTCCTAACGTCCATCGCAATCAGTCCGGCTGACAATTGGTCAACTTGAAACCGTGACGATCCTTTTTGAATATTGTCGACGCTAGCATTGATAAGCAGCAGACAAGCCTCTCCGTTTTTCGCCCCGCCTGCGAAGTTGAATAGTGTTGTCCTGGCTTGCTTTTGAATTGTACTACAAAGAATGCCCTGCTTTCCGACTTTAGCATTCAATTGGCGAAGCAGAATTTTGAGGTCGTACTTCGGATATTGTTCGGATGTTCTGTCAAGGACTTTGTAGAAGAATTCTTTGGTTCATCACCTTTCTCCTTCGTGGGGGCGGGATCGCATATGAGAAAGATGTTTTCTTATTCGGCGTGGACTCGATTGGTCATCAGGCGTTCTCTCACGAACGGGGGATCAAAACATACATAAACAACCGAATAACTACTAATTTTGCTCTTCGCAGCATGCGCCGTAATATAGGCATGGGCCATCCTTTCAGACATCCTGGATGAAGGTGATATTTGATTCTCAGTTGTATCCGAGACTCACTGGAATTTGCTTCTCCGCTTCCTGGCTGAGTGTCCTCATTAGTCCTTGCATGAACGTTGTGGACGATTGAGCTCAGTCAAATGCTCAGTCAAGTGCTTAGATGGACCCTCTGCACTCGTTAAAGAATCTCAATAGCGATCAAGCTGATAGCTGTCTAGAGAAACTAGAGTCCATTCCGCAAAGTATTTTGAAAATATTCCTCTATTCCATGCGATAAGTGAACGTATTTAGTGCGGAATGGCTTTGGATAACCCTCACAGGCTAGATTTTATTTGTCCACCAATGTATGAGCTGCCAATAGATGTACATACAGACACCTTTGCATATGGTGTTTCGATCTCCCTAGACATTCTCTAAAAACTACCTGCAAACAAATAGAAAGTAATCCGATGGAATAAAATTTTGGATGAATGGGATAAAAGTTCCTTGCGAAGTACCTTAAAACATCTCAGATAGCGTAGAAAAATTATGGTGATGAGAAGGAGACACACCAATAGAGCTGTTTACTCGAATTACAGTTTCCCTGTCTTCTAGTCTTCCAAAGAGTCTAGCAGGCTAGTTCCTATAGCATCCCAGAACACTGTGGCTAAAACTTTTTTAACTGGTCTTTAAATGCTTTAGAATTTTCTTGTCAACAACTCTTTTGACTGCATTTTCAAGCCGACATTACACAGATAGACCCACGAATCGTGCTCAGTTGCCCTAAAAGCAAAATGCTGCATTCAGCTGCTTTTGGAGCGCAAAGCTTGGAAAATCCCAAACTATTCAAAATACCGCGGACTGGAACAAGAAATTCTAAGCCCCTGCTGACCTCCGCAAAAGAATCTCGTTGATTCTGTTACTTACTCGCTTACTTAGGTGGCGCTACGATCCGGGGTGGACCAAGGTGTAAGCCAACAATCTAACTCCATCTTTAGCTATGTAGCTGTCCCCAGTTTCGCAACGTCAAGTTGGGTGCGCCACCTGAGACGCGGTCCTTAACTATTACGCCGTCTCTCGGCAGTGGATTCGAATATATTCCGCGCCGCAGCATTGGTGTGCGTGGGCTCTGTATGGCCCAGCCACCTCAGTCGTTGGACTTTCACTCTTCTGTCTAAGTCGACGTCCCTATGCAGCCGGTAGAGTTTGTCGTTGTATATCCTCCTCTACTCACCGACTATGCATACGGCGACCGAAAATGCCTCGAAGAATTTTCCTCTCAAAACAACCAAGAGGAACCTCATCCACTTTTGATAAAGTCCATGCCTCTGCGCCATAGAGCAGGGCTGGGATGATTAAGGTCTTACAAGGGGTCAGAGTGTTCGAGAGAGGTGCTTGCTACTCGATTGCCTTCTTAGCCTAAAGAAGCAGCGGTTAGCAGCAGTTATTCTTCGTTTGATCTCAGTGGTGGTGTCGTTGTCTGAATAACATATTAGAGGAGCCTAGCTAGACCAACTCCATAATAACCTCAAAATTATATCTGTCCGAGACGTCGGAGTTGGTTGTCTTACTTGGTCTTACTCTCTTTGACCGTTAAGCTCACTTTTGCCGTTTCCGTCTCAATATTGATGAAAGCGCCGCTGACATCACGATGAGTTCTTCTATTATGTCAATATCGTCAGCGTATGCGAGTATTTGGACGGACTTTTGACAGACTGTGCCTCTGATGTTGGCCTGTGGCTTTTGCAATACTCTTCCAAGAACGGTGATAAATCTAATTTAACATCAAAGGTCTCGGTGAGTTTTTTACCGACCTCGAGGAGGCAGGGTGCACTATACATCGTATTCCTGTGCAGATGAACGACTTTGGCAGGGATGCCAAAACGAGACATGGCTCCGTATAGCTCGTCTCTCTAAATGCTGTCATATGCGGCCTTAAAATCGATGAAAAGATTGCGGGCATCGATTTGGACTTCCTAAGGTCTTCTCTAGCATCTCTCGAAGTGTGAAAATTTGATCGACTTTTGTCTTGACGAAGGGTTTCAGGAGTTTACACAATTGGGCAGACAAAATCCTTAACAACTGATACCTCTGTAATTGGCGCAGTTGAGGGGGTCTCATTTCTCCTTATAGCCACCTACCATAAGCCTTCACTTGCTTAACTGTACATTTTTTTCCAATGTCAAGCCATCTTGAATGTAACCACATTTACTAGGACTCTTTGCCTTCTCCACTGGAAACAAAAAATTGAAAAATCCCATTCAAAAGCTCGGCACCGACTTAGACTCCAATAAATAAATTTTGATTAAAAATTTCCGAGCGCTACAGGAATCAATTTCCCAACAATGTTGACAGGGATTATGATGAAGCTGCTACCTATCTCCCAACACAGCGCAACATGGAGACAACGCAACTCTTCCAACTCCACCGGTTCACATTTAATTTCCTGGAAAGTTCAACATCATTATGCCGCCAAAAATCGTATCTCATCCCTTCCGATTGAAATATAATGAAAATCGCGCAAAGAGAAGGAAACAAAACCAGGATTCACCCCAAACCCTTTCCTAATTAATTCCCTTTCGGGGAGTTTTGCCTAATTTCACGACAATTACATTGGGATAACCAAACAACAAGAATTCAGCACCCGGAAGGGTTAAATTTTAAAATTATCATAAAAATCAATAAAAGGACATACGCCACGGCATGGCATGGCAGACAAAACAGGACGATGATGATGAGATGATGAACGATCAACAACGACGACACGAGACGCAATGGAGTCCTCTGCACGATGACAACGAAGATGGAGTTCAAGGGTGAACGAGTTTAAGGATGTGTCTGTCTATATGGCAGCTCTATGTACACCGACTTAACAGCGAGGTGGAAGTGATTTTTTTTTTACTCATCTTTTTTTAATAATCCAGAGATTCCTTGACGCAAAATGGCAGCCGATGGTTGAGCCGATGTCAGGATACGTTCTAAAGATGTGAACCCTTTTTTTCTGTCGTCGTCATCGTCATCGTCGCACGGATCACCCACCACATTTGCATAATTATAAATAATAATGAAAATAATAACAACATCCTGGCAAGGAGGCGGCATCAGCTTCCGTTTCGCAATGTCATGAGATTCATTATGACAGGCGAAGGATTGAGTGAGATTGCCTGTCTCTTCGTGTGTCCTTTTGTTCGGGTCGTATATACGTATACTGGGTGTACTCCAGACCACCAACAAAAGGAGACGAATTCAAGGAGCAAAAAATCACGATTTTACCATTTAAAAGGAAGACCTACTATAGCGAGTCGATATGTATACCTACTTATGCATGTACGACTATGTAGTATGCAAGGAGAGTTCGCGCTCCAGGGCAACCCCGGAGTCTATTGTTATCCTTTATAGTTTTAATGGGTGCCCCTTTGGTTGAATGGTGTACCAGAGGAAGCAGGGATAGAATTGTAGTTGATATGTCTGGTGGACGACTTGTTGAGAAAGGGTTGCTTTGCCTCATGGACATACAGCAGAGAGCCCACCCCGATTATACAGTCCATACTCCATAGTTGTTGTTTGTAGTGGTACTCGTCATGTCGTAGTTGTATTTTTCGTCCTTCGTTTTGCTAGTTAGTTGTGCTCTCTCTTAGTGTGTACTGCATTCAGTTATCCTTCGGTGAATAGGGGCGGTGACCATTATGAAGTTTTGCCATCGGGTAGATTAGAATCCTTTTTCTGAGTCATCAGAATCCAATCCTGTATATGTGTACGGAACATACAGAAATGGCCGATGGGAGTAACGAACTACACTTGGAATCACATTTATTCGACTGAACCGAATCAGACTATCTGCTTTGGTATAGTTTCACATTTGGTTTTCGACGTACAGCAGCATCAGGGATCCAAAGTAACTAAACAAGGATCGATAAAATGTAAGTAAACAGGAAAGTTAACCCCAATAAATATATGCAGATACATATGTAAGTAAGAAAAGCTTATTTATTAAAAATCATTTAGTTCATCTTGAAATGTAGCAGGACATTGGAGTAGATGTGTGCAGCCATATGCTGTGCAGCTAAGGATATGCATCCAGATTCAGAAATAGTCGGATAACCGTGATGTTTAAAGGGGTAAAGGGATTTTTAAATGAGGTGGATACTAACTAGGAGCAGCAAGGAAAAGTGCGTCTGCAAAAAAAGTTGAATAAACCGATGCGGCGGGAGCGTTGTTCGCACGCTTCTTACATTCGATCAAAGGATCATTCACCTTTCGACAGAAGCAAGAGGCAGACTAAGCCTGAAAATATTAGGCTTACCACAGCAAGAAGGCTTAACAGTGAACCGAAGTAGGTCTAGGAAATGAATCAGAAAATAATGGAAATTAGGCACAGAATAGGACAGTCTAGAGGTGCGCCCGTGGACATTTCTTACGACGCTGCATCGTCATCTGATTTACAAAAAGGACAAACTGGACTGTCCTACCAGATAACTCAGAATTACTTTACTCTAGGGTTAGACACGTCATTTTTTTAGGGAAAATACTAGACCGGACGAGATTTCCTCCAAGCTTTAGTAGAAGAGGCTGCTGATTGCCGGTTCTGCGGTGCTTGGTAAATCGTAGGCTAAGAGGTTGGAATGGCTATCAAAGTACTTGTGCACCTTGGCAATGTGTAGATACATTTGCTTTAACAGACTTTTGCAGACTCTAGGTCTGGATACTTCTGTGTTTCAGGAAAACTTCTGGGAATGACATCCTTTCATCAGAGAACTTTCACTACCGTCGCAAGGAGAAGAGGTTCAATAAATTCTATTGGTTAAGCTAGTTAAGCATTCGCAAAGGTTTGGAAAGCTTTTGTGCCTTAGGTTAGGTTAAGAAGGGTGTGTGATGGATAAAACTCATAACGTTCACTGTTGATCCATGGTGAATCACCTTTTATCTAGCCTATCAAATTTGCGTCATTGAAAACCAGTTGCTGCTTTTTAGGAAGTGTAGGAGATCCAGTATCTGGACTACTGCTACCAGATGCATGCGAAAAACCTGAATCCTAGAGTTCGTAGGCATCGTTCTTGCAGGGCGATGCAGAGGCATAACAGATGTCGTATCGATTCCACTTCCTCCTCGTCACCGCAGCTTCTGCATAAATCGTTGGACTCTGCGTTCAATTTGCTGAGCATAGCTCCAATGACGCAATGTCCTGTGATTACTCCCGTTAACATGCGAATGGAGGATCAGTCCAGTGCCTTAAGGCTCTTTTTTTTAGTTTTATTCAATTTCCGCCATAAAGTACGAGAGGTGGCACAGTCCTCCATGGATGACCAGAAAGAGTTAGTTTATCGCCAAGAATGTTGCACAGTCTACCAATCGGTGGCAGTATGGATGTGTCAGTTACACTGATGTAATGTGGGAATGTGAAGTCAGGTATCTTCCCCTTTCTAGTGAATAGAACAAGCTCGGTCCTCAGAGGGTTTACTCCTAGGTTTTTGCCTTAAAAACCCTAGAGACTTGAGCATGACGGCTGGCGGTCAACCCCAAGAAAATTGAGTTGTCATTGCTAGCCAACAACAGTTTTTCTTGGGGTATCCCTCTAAGAATCCCTGATAGTGTAAAATACCTAGGACTAGTGATCGATAAAATCTTTTGGAGATTAACCATCAATCGAAGGAATAGAGAAGGCCACGACAGCTTTCCAGTTGTGTAGAATAGGCGGGATATCCCGGCACCAGATCCAAAAGTCATTCTATGGACGCTGAAGGTGACTAGTAGGACCTGTACTTCACAACGATGGTGCCTATCACCATAGCTAAACCACTGGAGAATCACATCAATGGCAGAAGCCAAGACTATTCTCAGCCTGCTTCTAACAGGGTGTTTTATGCCATACTCTGCGGCAGTAAAGGATAAGTGGAGGCCCAATACGACAGGGTGTGCTTATGTTCCACATAGAATTATCTAGGCAGTGTTGCCAATATGCCCCAAGACGTGGTATTTGAACTTCTCAAGACCATTTTAAGGCGTATATCAGAGTGGATAGGATTATGAAAATGAGAAATTACCAAGCATGGAATCCCCAGCCGTTTACGTTGATGAGTTCAAAATGCATAAGTTGGTAGGCGCAAGTATATTTCCTAATACACAGGGCACATCCAATAAGTCAAGTCCTTCCTAGACGAAGGTCATACTAGTTACAAAAGCCACCAGTTGGACTCCGATGAGGGCAATTCCACGAGGGTATATAGCTTTTTTAATCGAGAGTATTGAAATCGAAGCTTGAAACGTATGTACTGTCGCGAAGAGCTCAATGGTTTTGGAGCACTGCGTAAAGTAAGACTTTGCCTTCAACTTAAGTAACGGAATCTGTAACTGGAATGTGTTTGCTAAACCTTCATTTTCGAAACACAGACAAATTGGTTTTGAAATAAATGGTGTGCCATCTGTTAGTTTCTTTTCAAAGTGCATTTTATTTCGACGATGGCAACACTAACGTGCTTAAAATATTGACGGATATGTAGTCTCAAGCCTTCGAAGTCTGAAATAGAGTCGCTCGAACAACGTGGGAGAGTATTGAAAATTATTTTTAAAAAAGTGGTGTGTTTGCACAGAGTTTGCGAATTTTGACAAGAATTTTTGGTCGAAAAGATGACCATTCAGGAGGGGTTTACGGAAGTTTATAAGGAAAGTTAGTGTAGCTGGCTTGTTTGTGGATGATAAATGCTATCCACGTGCTTGACGGGCCTCCATTGACGATAGCACTACTGTACTGTACGTGTAAACCCAAGAACCTCAACTCGTACCAGAGCTCAAAACTTAAGTTCTCAGAGGAAAATATTACAAAGATAGGAACCTCAAATTACTTGTTAACAAGGTCGAACTCAGTCAAGGGGCTAAGCAACACGACCATACCTTCTCTATGTGGGCTTTGAAGGAATTGAAAAATGGCGTTGATATTATATTATTATAATTCCGCAAATCTGGTCCACAACCCCTGAGAGAAACACGGACTAGCTCTCATACAGCGACATCAAGGGCAAACTAGAAATCTTCTCTAGTATACTAGGCGCCCATACACCCCTCTTTCTGGATAACAGTCGTCTTAAAGTGCAGGGGACGCAAATGCTCGCAAAAACCTAGGCCCTGGACCACATACGGCCTGTGGCGTGAAGTATTTGCATTTGTAACTAAACTTTTTGGCCTTCGACGGGCTTTGGTTCTAGCAGGATGGTGCAACACTAAGTTTCAGTAACAGCGTTCTCCGCATTTTTTGAGACGCACCTAGGCCACCGCGCAGCAGCTATTTGACGCCGTTGGACTTTCTATTATGGGGACCTATTAAGGACTCCTACAATCCACGAAAAATTTATGTACTTAAGAAAAACATCCATCGAGGTATTCATGAAATAGAGCCCCGAAAAAAAGTAATGTACTGGACAAAATTGAATTGGCATGATGGGTTGCTACCAAACCAGTCGCGGGACCTATTTGAATGAAAATATTTTCTATAAATAATCGGAAGGTGTGTTCTCTTCAAAAAATTAAGAAACATTGAAAAATATTGAACGATGTAGTCTACAAAGCAAATTCAAAAAGAAACCAACAAATGGCTCACCCTTTTGATTATTATAATTCAACAAATCTAGCCCACTTCCCCGAGAGAAACGCTGACTGGGGCTCATACAGCAACGATCTCAGTCAAAAAAACTCGCTAACCGTCATCAAGGACAAATTCGAAATCCTGTCCTCCTAACCGCATTTGAGGACAACTGCCGTCTTAAAGAGACAAGCTCTCTGGTGGACCAATGACTGGCTTCAATAAATGAAAAAATACTGAAAGGAGTAGTTTTAGGGCTGATTTCAAAGAGAAACTTTTGTATGTAAGTACATGCACCCATGACAGCTAAAAGGACCTCAATCAATCTTTCGATTACCAACTTGGTGCTGGCTGTGCTGACTAAAATTAATAGTTTTCCGAGCACACTTTATCTGTCGGTGATTTAAATCAACAAACACTCTCTCAAATGTATCTACACATCCATGTACCGGACCGCCAGAGACAGATTAATTAAAATTCTACAAATTCCAATCAAAACATTGAACTTTGCTCGCAGAGTTCATGCGAAATTTTCCGCGTGCACTCACCGTTGCCAAGGTTGCGTCCTTCCACCAGAGTGGTTACGTTGCATAGTATTTTCGAAAACTCGCAAACTGCCTTAATTGGCCTAGAATTTCCTAAACAATCCCATTACGATCCTTGTCCTTCTGTTTGATTTCGTACCTATTTGCTGCAGTTCCACGGCATTGCAAGGATATCCGCGCAACGAACGAATTTTGCAAGGCATTTCTAATTTACGATTTTTTTTTACAGGCACTAATAACCCAAAAAATCGTCCTTATTTTCACATTTCCACTTCGGATTCAGATGATTTTCTATGAACAGGTAGAACGGGCGACAAACAATGACGGAACAATAACGCTTTGTATACCTACAACGAATCGCTCTTTGTAGGAAGGGACCACACAATGACAATCCGAAGGATAATACAGGGAACAATGACGTAATTGTAATTATGTGGTAAATTTGCGGGTGGTTTCATTGTCCTTCGAATAGGAGAAGGTAAATCCTATAAATGTCATTCATGACGTTTACTATTATTTTGTAATTAACTGTCCTTCAGGATACACTGAAGGGAAACAGAAACGGAGTTTCCCCTGTTTTGTGGTGTTCACGCTTGTCAACGCCTATAACGAATAAAATATTTATGTGGTTTTGAGGTTTCTTGTGGGTACATGATTTTTGATGGGACAAACAACTGTTTCTAGACATCTGGGAGTCCTTAAAGCACTGGACAGACAACGGAGTCGATTGTGAGCGTCATAAAGAGCGAAATCAGACATAAGATGTATCTTTAGCTCATATTTTGATGTGGATATCGCATATCGATCACGTAGTGGAAGCCTTATCTCAAGCACAGTCATTTTCGTCTTTTAGATTGCATGTCTCTACTGGAATATCTCTTTTCTAGCCTTTGTGTCGGTTGTTTGATGGATGGGACTCCCGCGTAAGTACATGATAGCCTTCTGCACTAAGCTTCAAAGAATGGTCTGTCTCTACTGCCCGGGAGGTTTTTCAAGAACGCCTCGCTCTGCCCAAGATACTCTGCTGGATTTACCTCTCCTTAATACGTACATATGCATATCACGGATTCTATTATTAGGTGCGAGTGTTATAGCAGGGTTTTTCGAATAATTTTGATAATTTAGGCAGTAAAAGGATCAAGCGGTGCAATATTACGTAACCAGGTTGTTTACCTGGGTAAAGATACCTTAATTACGCTACGCCCACGACTTTCCACATTCGTGGTACATGCACTGAGAATCACTTGATGGAGGTCACTTTTTTGCAACCGTTTTTCGCAGATGTTTACCTGCTGGAAATTTTTATTCGGATATACTCACTACCTGGGAGTAAGTACATGTTTTCCAAAAACAGAACCATAAAGCTAAAGTGGTGATTAAGAGAATCCCTCGCAATTTCACAAGTTCCCAAAAAAGGGTATAAATAGTCCTTGCACCACGAGATTACTTTTACTCAGAAAATTTCACATTTTTTGGTTACAAACATAATATATTATATTTGTGGACATTAATGAGTATGCCCACCACTTCTGACAGTAGCTCTAAGACACGGTTCCAAATTGAATCAAACAGTTTTTTTTTTTAATGGTCAAGCGAACGTCCGGTCTCAGACATCACGGATGGCTTCGGTCAGATGTTTATATCTTAAAATTTGCTGCCGACTTCATAAACTTTTTGACTTAACCAGGCACAAACGTTTTCGATGATATTTTAGCTAATCTCGCGATTGTCTGATAAACGTCTGAGAGAAAGCTTCTCAATCTAAAAAAAAATTTTCAGATATGGCTCTAAATTGTAGGTCCCTTCCTTTTGTGCGGAAAAATATAACACGCGCCAATCAAATGCTTCTGTTTTTGCATTTGTGTGATGCAGGAGTTTTTGGCCTGCCACTCTTCCACGCTTGTGTATGTCGAGCTCCAATTTTTTCGAGATGCGTTCTTTGACGTGAAGGTTTCCTCGGATCTTCGAAGTTCTAATTCGATCAAGCTTTGTTACTCCTGCTTTCATGCGAAGCATCTTTATCTCAGCTGCCGTTAATTTGCCCGCAGACTTTTTCTACATTGTCCAGCATTGTGAACCGTATGTGAGCGCCGGACGAACAACAGCGGGGAAAAGCCTTCCTTTCAGCTTAGGGGGCATTTTTCGGTTACAGAAGATAGCACTTCATCCACCCTACGCTTACGCGATGGTTGATGTCGTCGTGAAGTTGCTTCGCTATTGATCATATAGATCAAAGATACTTGAACTTTTCGCACTTGGGAATCACTTCTCCATTCAAAAAACCTAATCCACCTTTGGAGTGGATCAGAGAATGAGCAGTACAGGTGCTCTGTCTTTATTGGACTGATTGGATACCCATTTCCCTCCAAAACATCCACCCATACATCGGTGTATAGGTAGCCATTGACTGTAATGTAAGCCTTGAGGCCCGTCTATGCCCTCAACCGACAAACAACCCCACACGGTAAACTTTTGTGGATGTTCTCACTCCAAATACCACAATTTCGCTTGGTGACATATCCATTGAGCTAAAAGTAAGCCTCATCGCTGGACACAATTTTACCATAAAAGTCCGGACCACCTTGCATTTGGTTTTGAGCAAAGATCCGACGCATGCCATAATCTAATGGCTTCAATTCCAGCATCGATTACAGTTGAATCTTGTAAGGAATTATATCAAGACTCGTTCGAAAAATGTTTTAAGTTCTGATCGGACAAAGCCCAAGCTCCTGTGCATGTCTGAGAACTGAAAAATTCGGCTCTTCAATAAAACTGTCCACAACTGCGGCGATATTTTCTTTGGAACACACTGGTCTCATCCTTGTTGTTGCCCTAATGCCATCTAGCGTTAAATAAGCGCGAAGTCTGTCTTCTATGTAAGGCTGCCGTACGTGTTCCATGGAAGTAATGCAAGCCATTGTTTCTAAAAGATGGAAAATCGTTGGTCTCAGTAATCGAATTTCGTTCCAATTTAAATAAAAAAAGAATTCGCTCCTGATCCCGGTGGTCCTGACTTAATAAGAGCCGTTGAAAATGGAGGATTGTGTGATACACATTTGAGTGCGAAAAGTCCTCATAAACCACGATTGTTAACTAAATCCTTGCAAAGCGAGTTGAGAACCACTCGATGAGCTTTGGAGATTGGTTTCGGAGTACTTAGAGTGCTAAGAAGTTTGTCTCAAACAATCAAAATTGAATGAAGTGAGGGTAGGGTATTGTCACACCTCAAGCGAAAAAGGACATTTTCCAAAACTTTGTATTAATGTACCATCGTTAAAATCAACGACAATTTGACACTCGTTTCAGTACGTGATTACTTATGAAATTTAGGAACCGTGATAGTACTCGTCCCAAGTCTTTAATAGAAGTAAAAATCGACGGAGTTTGCTTAGTCTCCATTGATGTACCTCAACACCACGCCGAACCAAAGGTGCTCCTCGGAAAAATAAGATTAGCTTCGATTCCACTGGTAGCTTACATTAGACGCAGTCACACTTAGACCAATACAGTGGACTCTCCCTAAGTCGAATTTCTTCTAAGGGGGAGTCCACTGTACCTATATGTAGGTCCATTGTGATACTGCAAGGATTTGAGTGTTCTCCAAAAAGTTACCAGTTGAACCATCCGCAGCTTGTTATAAATTTATAACAAGGAAAATTTATGTATATGTCTGCCAGTTTATAGACTCCTAAGTGTATTCCTCGTGCAAATGAGAGTGTTTGGCACGTTAATAGGAGGTGAAGTATCCTTTCCTCTTCTTCTTCGCCCATACAGCTTCTGCGAAAGTGAAAAAAATAGTGCGCGCCGTGGCTCCACGCGTTGGATTAGGTAGGTAGGTAGATGGGTGCCTTGTGACATAGAGTCACTGCTCACTTAGACCAGGTCTTTCCATTGTGCCCAATCTTTTTAACCCTGGAGGCATGTGAAACCGCTGTTAGAACCACCCAGATAATGATATGAATCTCAGGAGGTCCGCCAGTTCTACATTTCCTAAGTCCTCCAGTTCCGAAAAGAAGTAACTCCCAAGAGTCCTCATTCTTATGACGGATAGGGCAGGACAATCACACAGCAGATGACGAACAGATTCAATTTCTTCTTCGTCCCTGCAAAAGTCGTTATGTAGCACACCGAGTCGTTCTGCATGAACGCCGATAGCACAGTGTCCAATAATTATGCCAGAAACAACCCGTGCGTTATAACGACTAAGTTTTACCAGAGAGGTTGATCTCTTCTTGCTGAAGGCCGGCCATAGCGCCCTGGCCGTTGCGCATGTTTCCAGATGAACCCAGCGTCTGTTTGCTCGACCGATGGCTTCATCTTCTATCTTCTTCCGTAAGGAACTACAAAAGGGAGGGCCCGCGATAAGTGCAGCGCCGATCCTTTCCTAGCAAGCTCGTCAGCCTTTTCATTTCCCTTGATATCCATGTGCCCTGGTACCGAGCAGAGGGTCACCGCATTGGCTCTGGATATCTCGTTTAGGAGTGACTTGCAGATTCTCACAAGCCTCGACCTGATTACCGCGGGGTCCAGAGCCTTAACGGCTGCCTGGCTGTCTATATAGACAGTGATCGTTTTGCCAACGATATCACTCTCGCTAATAATTTCAGCAGCCTGTATGATGGCTGTGACTTCGGCCTGAAAGACGCTGCAGTCGTCGTGAATTCTAAAGGAGTGGTTTATTCCTAGGGCACGCGTTGGATTACTGAAAGAAGGTTTGACGTTCAAATCTCAAAAAAAAATTTCCCGGCCCCACCTCTTGCGAATGTCTGACAAACGTCCGAGACTAATAACTGTCATGAGAAGCTTCTCAAAAAGTAAGCAAAAAAGCCTTTCGAATACGGCTCTAAACTGTAGTTCGCCTCCAAGACACGAATCGTCGCGAGAAGCTAGGCCCTGGGCCACATACGGTCTGCTGCGCCAAGTAACCTCAAGGACTAAATCAGATGCATGTCATGGCCATCAGTCTTTTCTCTGCTGCTGCAGTAGAAATGAGATCTCATAGAGTACAAGACATTAACAGACATGTTTAGCTCCTTCAGAATCTACCACAATTTGCTTCTCGAATTTCGAAAGATTCCACTGCTCGATTGCAAATTTGTTACTGCATAAAGGAGTGGTCCTACTGTCCCCACTCTGCACAGAATTCTTTATTGAAATCCTCAACATTCTGAATCGCCCCATCCTCCACTCGTAGTTACAGAACTTAGTTGGGATAGTGACGGTATTCGTTATGAACCTGAAAAACCAACAATCTTTGTCCACTGTCCTGCCGAACTTCTTTTTTTGGTAATTAAAATAATTGAGTGCCAAATGCCCCTCACGCTCATACCTTTCTACGGCCCTGTTTTCGCGCATAGATATTGTGCCCAGATTACAATTTTTCTAAGATTGACCAGAATTCATTATTTTTACTAGATTCAGTCGACGAAAATTCGTTTGGACTGCAGTCCTTTGAAACTCATCTTTTATAGTGAATGTCACGAGAACGACGAAGTCTTTGAAACGAAGTTTAGGTTTGCAAATTCTCTCCAATTTGTGGTCAGAATTTTGTAAGATTTGCTGAAGTTTAATGAGATTTTCAAAATTTCAGATTGCTGTCCTTCAAAACTCGTTTTAAATAGTGAATGCCCTGCATATGACGAAGTCTCTGAATGCGAATTCTCCGCAATTTGTGATCAGAATTTTGTAAGATTTTCTAAAATTAAATGAGGCTTCCGAAATGCCGAAAATGGTACTTCATTCGAGAAAGAAAAAAGCAATAACTTCGAAAATGTATTTCTCTTAAAAATTTTCAAGCATTCCACGGTGTTTTCCAAGGTGTCCGTACTTCCTTGCACCAGCTTCCACTGCCTACGAAATATCCTTGGAACATTAAAGCAAATTTCTGAACACTTTAAGTCATTATTTGATATCTTGAAGTCTACGAATTTTCAAAGTCTAAAAATGTAGATCAATATTTAAGTGGGCACCTACATTATTTGGTCCTTTCACAGTGGATTAACAAGTAGGACATTTCCTATTATTTCTGGTAAATTCCCGAGAAAGCAAGAGACTATGGCTCCAAATTTCGTTTTATTTTTAATTTATTGGATTATAGATACTTAATGTCTACGCGAACTTCCTGGAAATTAAGAAGCAGTCTAATATAAAAAAAAAATGTCTCTAAAAAAGGACATTCTTCCCACTTGCATCTTCGGACATTATCCTCTCTAAGAGCTCTTGTCCGACTCTAAATTAATTTAATTAAAATCTCATTTCAACTTCATCTCAATGAGATACAAGAAAATCAATAAGTCAATAGCTTCCTACGTATCCACTGGTAGGAATACCATCCATCTGTGTCCAAGCGAAATGATCGAATTGCCGTCGGCAAAACTGCGCCCATTTCCTCGGCGAAAAGAAAATTCATTTGCACCCAATAATTTCCAATCGCCAGCCGTTTGATCTTCGAATAAATTTCGCCCAAATAGCTTTCCGTAAAAAATTTGCAAATAATTTTACATTACAAAGTATCTAGATACGTATACAATGTGACATGCATATCTACAGAAGAAAATTCTCTCCCTGAACAAAAAAAAAAAAGACAAACTCTGCTCTTCCATTGGATTACGCCCCAGTGCCATTCACACAGAATCCAAAGAACCACAGTATCTCTGTGTGCGGGCGGCTGCCAGTAAATAGATACTCTCTCAACAGAAATACATAAAATGACAAAAATACAAAATTTGTGATTTTGTCACCACATCCAATGTCCCAATTGGTTGAAATAAAATATTCTCAGCCATATAAGCACACAATCCAAACGAGAGTGTATATAGCAGATAGCTCAAGTAGTACTATCTCCCTCTGCACCCTATGTATCTGTATCTTTAAGAAGAAAACAATATTCCCAACTGGTCACCAAGTCGCATGTCACCAAATAAAAAAGTCCTCTCTCTCTTCTGTACAGCAAAGTGGAAAAGTGTCGTCCCACAAAACGTAAACGACACAGCCGAAGTAAACACATGGATTTCAATGCACAAGTGTGTGTGTAATCTGAAAGATACAAATACATTCCAGATGAAAATAAATGCTGTTCTCTTTGCCTCTTTAATTTGTAAAGAGAGCGAAACTTGGTAGCAGTCTGTGGAACTGCCTTATCGACTGAAAAGTATATAGATACAAAAACTCTCTTCAAACAGGTAGAAGATACAAAACAAATGATGGAGGAATCACAAAAAAATGTCCCTTTGCATGAGGCAGAGAGATACCGGCGGCGGTTGCTGGAAAAAGATGGACAGATGCTGAGCTGGTGTGTGTTCATGTCACTTATAGATACTTTTGTATCTTTTTCTCTTTTTCTCCATTCGAGAAAAAAAAAACTGAGTTTTGTGACAAAAATAAATTCTGTGTGTGCGGATATTTTTCCATTTCCCTTCACAAGTGTATGTGTGTGCTCTGGGTGGCGGTTTTTGTCACTGCCGTGTATTTGTTGACTGTGGCGGGTTACGGTTTTCGTATTTTTTTTTTTTTTTCTTCTGTTCAACGTAGTTTTTCTGTATCTGTAGCTAAAGAGTGTGTTGTTGTGCTTCTTATGCGCCTGAGGAGTTTTAGGATAGGATGACGAAACGAGAGACGTTTGTGGGCAGTTGCGTTGAACTTGTCGTCTTGTGCGTATCAGTTTTTTGAGAGATTGTCGCCAAAAGAATAAAATTTTGTCAACTTTGAGTTTTTTTTTTTGTGTGTGTCATTTATTTGTCTCTGTGAAGTGATAGATCAGATAATAGTGAGAGATAGAACTAGAACTCTGTAAAGTGATGTGAGGAATTTATTTTCAATTAAAAAATAGTGCGTGCTTTAGTAAAAAAAAAAAAAAAAAACAGAAACAGAACTTAGAATGCCAACGGGCACGTAGAGTGCAATTTTGAAATTGTTTTATTGGATGAGACAGATCGTGTATCTTGAGAGTTTTTGAAAAATAAACTAAAAAATACGAAGAGCACTTTTGAACTTGAATTGTTTCGAGTTTTTGTGATTTGCTGTTACTCGGAGAATTTGCTTGCTGAGGCCTTAATTTGGACTGCTTTTGCCCTAAATTGTAAGTACTGAAGGTTTTTTGTTTTTATTTGAAAATTAGTAGAAATTTTAGTATTTCATTGCCAAATTTCGAGCCCTTTTTTGCCATTTACCGACGGGAATTTATAGCTGCGCGATCATGGGTGTTGAATACCTCTGTCATCTGGTAGCTGAAAAAATGCGTTTGTAGCCACTCTGAAAGGGTTTTAGCTTTAAGCACGATCCTTGTACAAACATTTGTGTCTTTTTATGGTCGGAAATGTTTATTTTTTTCGTATCTATACAATTTTAGACTTTTTCAATTTCAATTTTTGTAGTGTTAGATACTTTTTTTTTCCGTAAAATGGTGGAGTATAGCTAATAGTCGTGCAGAAAATGTGGACTTGGAGGTTGAATTTGGACTTCGAAATTAATTTGAGTGCAAAGGCCGGCGAAAAATGTTCCCATTAGCCCAAAAAATCTTGACGCTGAACTGCGCATAAACTGATTACATTTTGGACTCGAAAGAGTTCAGAGATCTGGCGAATTGGGTGAACTGTTTTTCTGACCACGAACGCGAGGTTCCTATTAATTTAGATGCTTGATCTGTGGAATAAAAAAATAACGTCCATTGGATTGTAAATGTGATCCCCAAAAATTATTCATAATCTTGGATACTAATGTGGAACAGCTACCCTGTCCGATTTGTTTTTCTTACAATTTTGGCTCCGTGCATTGGTGTGAAAGCACAGCAAATTAAAGTATCTTTGGTGCAAAAAGTCAGCTCAAAGCCTGTGGACGTTGTACCTTCGTGTTCTTCCTTTTGCGAGCCCTTACCTCAGTGTAACTGTGCATTTTTTTAATGCATTGCCTCTTCTACGCTAATGGGGTTATTTATGGTCGTGGACCTCAGAGTTCCTGTTTAGTTCTGGATCACGTCGACCTTCCTGATAAAGGCGGAAATATCCACCGTGGAACAGGTCTTTAATCCTAAGGGGAACAAATGTCCTTGTAGAAGATTTACCCCCAAGTGCTAAACATTGCAGCACACTTGCTTACTTATTGTACCTTGGTTTCATTCTCGTCCAAACAGAGTCAATATTGAGTACCTCGAAGAAGGTAAAACTTATTACAGTAATACCTTACGTGGTAATGACGGCAAAAGCCAGCTTAAAAAGCCTTCTGATGGCGTCTTTGTTATGTCTAAAAATGTCCTTTTAGAAGAATTAGAAGACGAGTGGCTCTCTTATCCTGTCTGAGATTATATGTGCGTTCCCAGTATGACATTCACAGATTGCTGTTAAATCGGTATATTACAGCCCTGAATGTGAAGCCTGAGGTTTTGCAGAGAGATTCGAAGCCAATGTACATCCCTGAAGAACCCTCGCTAGAAAGCCAAAGATTTTGTTTCCTTCAATGTCATCATTCCCCACGAGGGCTTGATTTTATTGTGAGTAGATACATTTTGAAAAGTATTGAAGTTTAAGGCAACGAATTCGGAGTAGTGGAACTTAGTGCTTTAAGTGGGTTTGACTGTCCATCAAAAGAGTCGTTTCTTATGACAGAGTTCAGGCTTAAATAACCTGAATAAAGTCCAGACTGCGAAGCACTGTAGCTTTAGACCCATGGACGCAATTTTAAAGCCTTTACACGATTCCTTTAGACTCAAGCAACGGAGTGGACTGGGAGTAGTTCAAGTCAAGTGGCCTGACCAACCTCAAATCCTTTGGCAAAGCAGAGCAATTTTGAAATGGAGTTAGAGCATTTTTCCAGCATGCGAATATCGAAGAGCTCCAGGTCATGTTATTCACAAGATTGTCTGTCTCACTTTTTTCCGGGTTTTAAAGACTCAGTCTATTGGTTGCGCAAATTTTGATACAAAAATATGCTGTGGAGTGGGTCCTTTTATAAAATTTAAGGTTACTGTGTAGCAGGTGCTGAAGCTGAATGACGTTTGTCCTCTCATGGATTCGGGATTTGAGAATTTTCGGACATGAATAGTCCCATGTTCTTGCGATTTAAACATTCGTAGGAGGTTAGGTTATGATAGGGTAGAAATGCTGGAAGTAATGGAACAGCAAAAGCACGTCTCACAAACCAGTTAGGGGGTCCGTACTCTTAGAATCTGGAGTAGCTCTCCCACCGGTTCGTTGAATCATTGGAAGCTTCTTATGAAACTTAGGAGGTCCATGACATCTATGTATAATCCCATGTCACTGAAGGTGTGGAAAAAGATAGTTCCTAGGTAGAGTTGTCTCTTGAAGAAGAGGGCTCCATATGAGCATTGTAGGTGTAGACAATTCTCCTCTTACTCCTCGTATCCGTAGCTTGCTCCAGAAGACATTTGATGGGCGACCTGCCATAGATCTGTACAGCTAGCATCGTGGAGAAGTTTCTTTACCTGTTTGTCAAACAATTTGGAACTCCTTAGGAGATTCAGAAATTCACAAATATTTAATGCAACAGGCTATGTGGACGTGCTATATTTTTTCAGGCAATTGGGTGTTCTACAGTTTAAAGCCATATTCGAAGGACTGACTGAGAGGCTTTCTGGATATGTGAGAAGCAAAACGTCTTTCCCGTGCAACTTAATAGGTTCGATTCGGTTGGCATGTATGTATATACGATAAGCATAAGGGTCAGCATTTATTTTCTCATACAACGTTTTCCTCCGAAAAAGACTCGATTGGGTACTAAGATCCTGCGATGGTACGATATGATTCACAACTTCAAATCCAAAATGTAATCAGCTTTCGACATTAAGTCTTGAGACGACAGAAGACTCTAGAAAAGTTGTATTCGATTGGGCAACCAAGTGTTGCAAGGTTGGGCAACAGGGACTACATCAAGCCAACAACTCGTTCATTTCTTAAATCAAAGTAGAAGCGAAGAACTTTTCACATACAACTAGCGTTGCAGAACGTTCTTTACAGACTTGTCTACTACTACTGCCACCACCTATTGCGTAGTCAGTTAATATTGCTAAAAGCTAGGAAAAGTCTTTGAACTTGTGGAAGTAGTTCTTCAAGTTAGTGGGTATCCAGCTGTTGAGCAACCCTCCAGTCACACAATACCAATCGCTTTAGTAATGAGTCATTAGACTCTAGACCACATACCCTCGCGAGGCCATAAATTTGTTCTTCCTGAGGTGTAAGCAGGCATTTGTCCCTACTTCTGTAGCTTGGTATGCCAACCATCTCAGCCTCCAATGCAGCTTGAGGTCATACACATACGCATCCCTTAGAGGACCCGAAAAATCTTAGTAACTGAGCTGTTAAATGGCCTGCATATGATCGAAGTCAATGTCTAGACATATGGAGCTTCAACAGCTGCACTTCAAAAACTTAAGCCACTTAATACACTTCCCTTAGAGGTCCTGACCCTAATTGAGCTATGAGAGTGATCCTCCATGTTTCAGGAAGTGTCACAAGGGATCCTATAATTCATAATCCTGTCAACAAGTGGCAACATCGGAATAGTTGCAAAAAAAACAGAAAAATAGAAAACAATCCCCAGGATACCTTTGCTCGACAAACTCCGAAACGCCGAGCATTGAGTCGACTTGCTGTAGGCGCTTCAAGGAGAGTTTTCAGCCAAAGAAAAATTCTCTTACACTAGAACCTGCTGGAATCCTGTTGACAAATCACTGCCTTTCTGTCGCCTTCGCGTAAAGATGATTCTCTTGACCCTTCTCGCCTGTCAAATATGCGCTTCGGAGTTGTTTTTTTTCTAATTCGCTGACATCTACCAGATTCAGATGACTCAGTTCCATAAAATTCAGGCCTCCTCTCCCTCGATGTCCACGTGAACACCAATTGACATCTACGTGACATTTTTTTCCAAAAAATTTTTTCGCATAAACCTGGCTGTCGTCAGTTCAAGGGTTTCAAACGTCTCTGATTCATGTACCGTGTACCGTATTAGATGCTAATTTGATTTAAACGACAAAGCCGTGTATCTAATGTAATTTCCATCTTTCTGTCGAAGAGAAAATCTATCTATCATCACACACAGACGTCACTTGTTGTCTAGCGTATCTAGTTACTACCCATTCATCACCAATTCAAGTCAGACTGATCGTGATGTCAAATGAATGACTTGCTCATCTTCAAATCTAATTATTACCACCTCATTACCAGTCCAGTTAATCCAATTAACATCCGTTTTTTTTTCTTAAATTTTCCGTTCATTCAAAAGGAGAAAAAAAAACCGAAATAAAAAGCTCCACCAACATGATCGTCAACAGATGTCTCTGCTTTGTCTGTGCCTGTGATTTGCGTCTTTTTTTTCTCCTTTTCCTTCTCCATCTTCATCCATCTCCTGCTCTTGTCTTTGTTTTAAAATTTTTCATAATTTAATTAGCAACGCATTGTGGCTTTTGTTGGTTTAATTTTCGTTCAGTTTTTCTTTGTTTTTTGCTATAACTTTTGCAATGGGTGCCATTTTTTTTCTTTTATTAAATGCCTCACTTAACCTCCACTCAAGCGTCTCAATTAGACGTCTCTTTGGCTGGTTTATTTGGCCATAGATACTTATGAACTCCATAAGCCATTTTCATGAATAAAGTGAAAGTGTATCTGAATCTCCCAACGCACGGCACCATACTATGGAGACCTTCGACGCGTCAACGAAGCACAGCCAAACAATAAACCTAAGAAACCATTAAAGAAAAAAAAAGATACGAGGTCACCCTGCACGTACAGATACACACACACAACAGCAACCATTTAGATGTCAAAAGCATAAAAAATGAACGAAAAGAAAAAAAAAGATTTCCAACCAATAAAACGTCAAAGCTTTTCGGCCACAATGGGGCGGCTTAAAAGGGTTTAGAGTGCCCTTCAACCGGCCGTTTGTAGCTACTGTGAGAATAAAACCCAAAAAAACCGTCCACGAAATAAGCTTACAATTAGGTTAAAAGTATCTTAAGCCCAAGTCACCGCAAATTGATAAGTAATTACGTGTACCCAACGTGGGACATTAAGTGATGGACTGGACAGACAGTTTAATGGTAAGTCTCTCTGTCCTCGGTACTAAAAGGTACTAAAAAAAAAAGAACTACACATCTAGCTGTACGTCATCTCTTGGAGGTTCATTTAATTGCTCCAATTCCCATAGAGTCATGTGTGATGTTGGCTTCCACTAATGAGTGCGCCCATAATAGGTGTCTCAAGTTCGAGGTACCCCTAGACATGGACTTCCAACTGATGGCCAATGACCGACTGAAAAAAGACTAAACTCGTTGACTACTGGAATTCATTTTACTGATAGTTTTATGATTTTTATTCAGTTGAAGTTGTTTTTTTTAGTACAAGATACGTCGCGCAGATTTCATCGGGGCGCTCTCTAATGGATGAAAGATACCAAGACAGGGAGTAGGTTTAGTGGATCGTAAAAGATCGTGTGGTCTGCTTTCTCCTCGCCTCCTCTGACATTGAAGCTCGAGCATTAGTTTACTTCGGTTCATTTAGTTAGTTGATGGCCATCATCATCAGCATTAACGAGAGAAGCGAATGGAATGTCATCGGATGTACAAGTATCTGTTATTTTCTGTCTGTATCTATGTTTTTGTTTTGATTTTTTTATTTTTTTTTTAAAGTGCAATGGGCGCATGCATGTAGTCTTTATTGCAGTCAGTAGTCGGGAGTAGAGGTGCATCAGTGGGGCTATTAAAATCTAGACAAACACACATGATACACAGGAGGGTTGACAAAGGTTAATGCTTAAGGAGGCTCTCTGGCAACAGCTGGAGCCTGTAAATTTATTTATGAGCTGTAGTCTTCGATAAATTTTGAACGACGATTTAGAGGAGAGTCTAGGACTAGGTTGGTTGGTTGCACCTATTTAGGAGGCAGAGGTTGTCAATTTAATTATTCACTCTTGTTGCTGAAGTCTTTGTGTAGATTTTTTAATCTATTTCGACATGAAAGTGGGCTGGAATAGGTTGTTAGCTGGGTGAATTGTAATACTTTCTAAAGTACGTTTCTAAGTAGGTTCTGGTTTCTCAAGTGGCAGATACGCAGACAGTGGCAAAGAATGAGTTTTTTCCTCATGGGCTTTAAGACTTCGAATAGGGTTCTGTAACATGAGAGGTCGACTGAATCTTAGTGATCACGTGGAGGCATTCAAGTCAGTGTCCAGGTCAGTGTCCACAAAAGTGGAGGCCTCTTAGATTAGCCTAGGTAAAGGTATTGAAAGTGAAGAGATAGATACCTCCTCTCCCTCTTCACTCAGAAATCTCCCGCAGAAATCAGTTTAGGGCGGGACATGCTTTTCCTTTATCTTCCAATGGTGGTATGAGACCAACTTTCTAGAGCCCTTTGGATTCAGCTTAGACAAAGTCGGTATCGTAGTCTTGCACGTGAAATTGTCTTTGGTGGATTGACGAGGTCAGCTTAAGTTTTCAGCTGCCATAAGGTATTCTCAGATTCCCTTCTCTGATAAAATCAGGAAAATATTTCCAAGCTTAGAGCCTGGGCGGTGTGGCTCAGTGGTTAATACGTTGGCCTATTGAGCTGGAGATTCAGGGTTCGAGTCCCAGAAAACATCAACACGTTTTTGCAAGGTCCCACCTTTCGCGAATGTGGAAGCTTATAAAAAGCCATTCGGACAACACGCAAAACACGGATGTAAGCTAGGCTCTGGACCACATACGGTCTGTTGTGCTAAATATTTGTATTTAGATAGTTTTTCGGCAAAGTTGCCTGTCTTCAGGAGCCCAGAATAAATGAATTTGGAACTGTTGAAAGGCGAGCAACAAATTGATACAGTCTTAGGTTTAAGGGTCATCTAAACGCAGGTTGGTTATGGGTAACATTAGGTTCCACTTCGGCGACGATATGCCGTTATTGCTTGCAAAAATCTCCGCATGGAAGACTGAACAGCATTACTTGAGGCGAAAAGATGTTGGTCCTTGGATTTTCGCAGGAAAAACGCCCTTCTTTCGGGTTTTAGAACCGATTTTCTATCGTGACCTTAAGTCTCATTCTCATCCTTGTATAAAAAGGGTGATCGCTTAGCCCTTAGACAGTATTTTCTGTCATAAATGCCGAGTTTCTTAGAACTGGCAATTGTTTGCTATGCAGACTGAATCTCTTCGAAATAGTTTCAAGTAAAATGGTTGCTCTAGCCAACATCCGTTTGTCAAAGATATCTAGGTAAACGTATAATATTCCTCCTTCTTTTGAAACGTTTATCTCCAGCAAAAGATGCCAGAAAGAGTGGGGCTCAAGTCCAGCAAACACGATCTACATATCTCCACCATCCAATTAAGTTAGCCGGTTTCATCAAATTGACGTCAAACAAATGTTAAAACAATGCGACAATATACGCTAAGTCTGATTCATTTTCAGGTCAGCACGGCCTTGTTTCTGGCTATTTTTTCAGTCACACCACGATCGTAACAGACTCCAAACTTCGTGACATATCACCTAGTCGCCTGTCGAAATTTAGAACTACAAGGTTTGTCGCAAAACTTCAATTGATGAGTCTTCTACGGAGAATAATACCAGTTACCTATAAATAACCAACCGACAGTCGTCAGGTTGCCACTGCTTCAAATTAGAAACAGATTGGTAATTACTAGATTTGTCAAACGCAACCGTACGACACCTTGTGGTGGTGACTCGCTTAATTTAACCGTCTGGTCTAGCACAAAAAAAAAAAAGAATAAAAAAAATTACGGAAATTTTTTTGTCAACAGTTCGATTAAATGTAATTAGCGTCTTTGGGGCTTGAAGCTTTGGAAACTTTATTTTTTTTTTAGCGTCGCGCTAAATCGATTTTAAAAAATCGCTAATGGGGTGGAACAAATTGCATGTACAGTCGGTTTCCATGAGTTAGTTATTGCACCATAAATATGTCTTTTTTGTAAGGTGATCTAAATGTAATGATTCGTGATAATTTTTCGAAGGAATTCCGAACAAAAATCTACACAATTCGAATGATTTCGAACAGCAAATGTCAACGAATTGGTGTGTCTTTAAGGTTAAACTTCAGATATTACTTTGAAATGTTGGCACTGCTAGCTGATTGACATTCTTTGACATTTTCGAACATAAACACAAAAGTCAAACTGAAGCAGTTGAACGATTGATTGCCGTGTAATGAATTTAGGAAATATATCTTTTTTCATCCTTACAAGTAGATTGTCTGCGATTTTTCGTATTTGAAAATGAGGTCTGACAGCTGCAAAAAGACCAGCATCAATTATACATTCGAAATGTCAAACAAATGTTTCGGAGTTACATTAGAACGTTTGGTTTTGTTATACCAGATGACTCCTTGAACCCAGTTAGAGAGTCTCAAAGAAAATTAGATGTTGCGTAGCATTTCTTCGAAAATTTAGCTTGACAGCTAATTTCGAAAAAAATCGAACAAATCGCCTTTCGTCATGTTCTTTTGACTGTGATTTGCTATAAAACGTTTCCAAATCTCGATAAAAACTTCTCTTAGATTTGAGGAAGGAAATTTTTCAGAGAAATGGAATTTTTTCTATAATAACGCTTGAGATAGAATTTTCGAAATTTCATCAGCTTGAGATCGTGTTCCTTTGGCTTTTGGGTGGGAATATCGGTTTCCTAATTTGGATACTAATCAAATTAATTACTGATGATTGGTAAAATTAATTAATTTAGGCGTGGAATGGCGACAAACATTTGCTTTTTAATTGTTTGTCCTGGAGATGCTAAATGGTAGCTATTTATGGCAATGGTCACGTGAGCGAGATGAATCTGAATTAAATTAGAATTGTTTCCGTTTCGAACTGAAACTGGATAATGAATTACAAATAAATGGCAGCAGTCACAGTTAAGTTTAAAATTATACCGAGAAAAGGATATCAACAAATTAGGCTGCAGGGGATCATGAGGGATGACTGCGTTGTCAGGGTCTCTTGTGAAGTTTAAAAACTCCTATTGGCACAAGAGGTCGTATGGGCACAAGAGGTCATATGGGGCCCAGGATGTGGCTTCTTGCAGAAGCTTTCTCATGACAATTATTGAACGTAATCTGGGCCTTAGCGAGAGATTGAAATGTGAGCAACGTTTTTGAGTTTTTATTCATCGCAAAGAGCAACAATTCTGTCCTCATTGGTTTCAAAACTAAGCAGCTGATTCCAAGTTTTGCTAGAGTAGATACTATCAATTCCGCAGGATCGGAATGCGGTTTTTAACAACTGAAATTGCGATGCTGTCAGTGTATCTCAAACCCCCTTTCTTATAGCTTAAGGAGTAACTCATTGACAGATCTGTTATCTTGTTCCGTCCTTCTAGTTCTACAGCACCGAAACTATATAACTTCATTCATTCCCTTCTAAATAAAAGACTTAACATACTCGGTTGTGCATGGACTGAACCTCCAGCTTCCGGCATGTCTTCGAGTCCTTGGTATGGTTCTTCTTCTTTAAGACCTTGTTAGAGGTCTCTACGGCCTAAACATTTTCATATTTATGAGTGATTTCAAGTCTTAAAAAAAAACAACGGAGAGTTACGTACATAGATGGTTCGAAACTCTGATGTTATGTTTCTCTTTAATTTATGGTTTGTGTCTGGATAATTGTGAGCAAATTGTAAGAATTTTAAGCGTTCGCGTGCTATTTTGAGTAGTTTTGTATCCTTTTTCTTCACTTCCTTTGGTGTCATTATTTATGGTTCAGATCGTGCAGATCTTAAGCCGCGATAAGTGAAAACTGTCTAATACAAGCCGCTCGTAACTCTCCATAAAAAAATAAACACAATCTCCGGCAGAAAGCAACATCTCACGAGCTCAGATGATCATAAATATTTAGCAGCAATATCCAAAATGTAAAATCCATCAAAATACGTACTTGAAATGAAATTACAGTGACATTAGATACACGCTTATTCCTTGGCGTACTCAAGGAAAAGACAATAAAACTTCTAACCCTTCGCTTACCTAACCTGTATTGCGTCAAGAATTCCCGGAATCCAGTAATGACCCTAATTACTAAAGGTCTGTCTCACGGCACAGTACTAAGTTTCACACCTAAATGCAACGTCCTTCGTCACACAGCCCTAATCCCTGGCCAATATCTCATCGTAGATACATACCTCATTGCATTCTTGAAAATCAAAACGAAAGACCTTGCGTGACTGAGTAAAAGGAAAAAAAAAAATTCTCTCAACTTTTACAGTACCCCCACAATAAAAGACTGGAAAAAAAGAGACACAACAACAAAAACAAAAACAAGCGGATCCTCACATCATCTAATAAAACAGGATCATAACTACACACCGATGATGCTGCTGCTGTTGTTGTGGCTGTAAGTGGGTAATAAAACTTAGTATTTTCACACCACATCAGCTCCAGAAATACAACAACAAAAAGACACGAAGATGAAGGAGAAAAACCAGCAAAGCAGCAGAAACGACAACGACAAAAAAGATTCAATCTGTAAAAGAATAAAACCCTATAAGCACCCTTTTCCATGGTGCAACACAGCTCATGCAATCCACCGGCCGCGCAATATAACTTTCTGAGATTCCTTAGCTATGATATTACACCCAGGACAGGGCGCACACATCCATTTATAGGATCTCATGGTATCCCGCCAGATCCTCCTCCGTATTGCACCACTCATTCTGAGCCGCGCCGCACTATACCCTTTGGTGCGGTTATAAATTCAGGTAACGATCATAAAAATCGATCGAGATGAGTAGTTTGGGATACCAAAACCAAAGCCGCGTCACCCCTCGGGGACAAACTCAGAGCTCACATAAAGTGTTGTCACATAATCCCGTCGCGTAGAGCGAGACAGAGAAGATTAAGTTCCCCCCCCCCTCCCAAATGGATTTCAAGGGAAACATCGAAGACAATTTTGAACGTACAAAGAAAAGACGGGAAAAAAAAGCCGATGAACAAGAAAAGGATCTCGAATGGAAGGATTAAGCCCGCAAGGGACATTATGAATGAATAAATCTTCGAAAAGTCATAATTCAACTCGCAGTGTGGGGACCTTATGAGAGGTTATACCTTACGGGTATATGGGATACAGATACAGGAAAGAAAAAATTGGTCACACACCAGAGACATAGAGATGACCGTCGTCGCATGACATTCAACTGTCAAAAAATTATATTTCTTGTGGTCAAGTATCTTGTCGGCCCTAGTGGTATAGATACACACACACGAGATGGAGTGGGTTTTATAATTGCTCTTTTGGACGGCTTGTGGTGAATGTGTCGTTATATCTTTTTGTGGAGAGATTGCGATTCGTTGAAAAGCGGGACCGTCACGCGGATTCTTTTTTTTTTTGGCAGAACCACATCAGTCACATAACTCGCCGACGGTAGACAGAAATTCACATAAATCGATGATGGAGTAATAAAAATCAGATAAATCAGTAAAAGTTTTGTCACGCGGTCTTTCGAGATTGCGAATTTCGGGTCCGAAATATGTTTTTGGGGCCTTTAGGCGTTAAAGGACGGAGATGGATGGTATAGTCAATCGTTAAGAAATGCTACGTGCCTTATACATAAGTCTGAAGATTGTTTGCTGTTTAGCTAGGCTTAACAAAATGCCTGGTCTATGGCGCCATTTGTGGATACATCCTGTTGAGAAAGCTTCCTTCATGGCAGATTCATAGCTTCAAACTGTTTACTTAGGTTCTTTCAAAAATGGGTTCATGAGCTGCATAGAAAGACACATTTGCAAAGCTGTCACGATAAATTGTCCGAGGTTTTTAAAAGCCAGGAAGACGCTTATACGCAGAAGCAATTGAAACTGGTAGTTGGCCTTAATACCGGGCCCTACCGCATCTCTGACCGCACTGCAGCTCCCAACGATACCAGCTTATGTAGAACACTAAGCTTACATCTCAAAAATGTCGGTTCTAGAGATCTTCCAGATGGTAATAGTCGAGTATATCCCTTGTTTTAAATCAGAGAGTTCAACAGTTGCAAGTTTTGATTATGGTCCTTCGAACTGCACCGCATTCTGGTCCCTCGAACCGCACCGAATTATAGTCAGCACGTTTAGTTGCTGAACTTCCCCATTCAATTTTAAATGTAATGCCGATGTAGATGAGGAAGAAATGACACGCAACCTGCTTGATTAATAATATCATCGATCTTCACTCTCAATTCTCGTAGCTTTATGGACTTAAACTTTCTTTAAGAAACGTCCTGCAAAACTATGAAAACAGCATCGAGTTCATGGCGTTCAATACCACGTATAGGCAGACACATGACGCAAATTTTACTTTTTTAACAACAGTCTTGCCTGAGGCTCATGTCTACCTTAGACAAGTCCTTTTTACCCTTTTTTATGGCTCATGGCGACTTGTAGATACATTTCGAATGTCTTCTGCTCATTCATCGCCTTTGCTGCGACTTAGGATAGCACTAGGTTCTCTGTACTCATGTTGCTTCCTTCAACTGCATTTTATCCCAAATCTCAGTACTCAAGTGTAAACCCCTTCAATCTTTTAAACAAAGACATCTACCTCTTATTGTTCGATTAAATCACAGTCCCATGCCAGAGTAACATATGTGGTCACCCCACTCCGCCTCATAATCGTCAAATGGAGCAGACATTGAGGGATTTCCACAAAATGCGCTCCGTCATTCTCCGTCTGCTGGCTGACTCTCCACTTAGCATTCCATATCGCATTCTTCTACAACGGCCACCCTCTTTCTTCACACATTCTTGCATCCTTCATCAATCACAAGAGAGCCCCCACCAACCACCCCATCTCAAGGGGGATGATTTCGCAAAAAAGAAAAGTATCTTTGCCTTGCATTCCCTTACCCACAATGACTGCCAACATTTTAGCATAATTTTCTAACTTTTTTTTTCCTTTTTTCAGTTTCCTTTCAGATTTCCGAAACGATGGAGCACATAATGTCGAGATTTCAATCGATGGACACCTCCCCGCTGTCGTTTGTTCCACCACCGTATCTATTACCAGCAGCATTTGCAGCTGCTGCATCAAAGTCTCCCACAACTCCAACAACATCATCAACATCAACCCCATCGACATCATCAACACTGCCGAAGCCCAAACGCTGGGGCTCGCCGCCGGTTAACCTCGCAGCGCAATTTATCAATCCTGCCACTGGAAAGAAACGCGTCCAATGCAGCATCTGTTTGAAGACGTTCTGCGATAAGGGAGCCTTGAAGATACACTTTTCCGCAGTGCACTTGCGTGAGATGCATAAATGCACGGTGGAGGGTTGCAATATGGTTTTCAGTTCAAGGCGTTCAAGGAATCGTCACAGCGCCAATCCAAACCCGAAACTGCACTCTCCTCATATTCGTCGCAAGATTTCACCCCACGATGGGCGGACGGCCCAGCAATTTCCACCGCTACTCTTCCAATCACCACTGATGCCGTCGGGAGCTCCTGGCGGTGGTGGAGTGTATCCGTTTGACAGATTCGCTCCATATCCCCCTTATCCGCATGGACATCCTGGAATGTTTGCTGGCATGAGTAGTGCGGAGATGTGTGGAATGCCAGCGAACAGCGGAAGGAGCAGTAGTCATAGCAGTTTCAGTGATGACTACAAAATCAGCGGTTGCGAGTCAGACGAGGACTGCCGAGATGAACTCATGGTTTCAGTGGAGGAAGACGACGATGAAGATGACGGAGAGGAGCTGCAAATGGACGACGAGGAAGACGAAGAGCCTTGCGTGCAGGATGACAACCAACCTCTCGACTTTTCGGTGAAAAAACGAATCGCTGATGATCGCCTAAGTCCGCCAGCCGTTACCAGCGAGGAATCTGCCTGTGAGAGTCAACAACGTCCTGTGAAACTTTCAGGAAGCTTCTCCGTCGATTGTTTGCTAGGCAAGCGAAAAAAAACTGAGGAGCCACCAGAAGCCACCGACTCAGCCGGCCTCCTAGACCTCTCAGTCAAGTCAAACGATCAACAGCAGTCAACCACTACCATCCAAACAATGCTCCCTCAACCACCAGCGGAACTCCTGCAACAGAGCAATCCTGCGATGTGGAACATACTCTCCGAGGTCTACCGATCCATGCTGATGAACAACAGCCTCAAGGCACAGTACAGCGAGTTGCAATCGAATGCAACAATTTCGGTTTGAGAAGGACGATATCCTTTTGTTATCCTATTTGTTGACTTGTTCTACCACAGATGTAACATATTTAATACAACCCGCATCCATCGAATTACCTACGAAAGTATTGTTAGTGTTTAGCGTATTCCTAGATTTAGCTCGTAAGGATGTGCAATACCAGGGAGCGAAGAGGAAGGACTTGACTGTGTACAATCTTTTTTTTTTGTAAATAAATTTCCTTTCCTGTATAAAAAGTCGAAGAGGTAGCTCGCAGAAGACGTAGCTTTACAATGTCTCTCTGAAGAAGGATGTCTTGTATCCTTGTCGATGTATTTAATTAGTTGGTTTATGTCCTATTATCGTATCCATTGTTTGAATCACGCATTGTATACTAAGCACCGTTTTAAGTTGTTTAAGTTGTAAATTTGTATGTCTAGCTCGTAAGGGAAATTAAAATTTATTAACAAACAAAAAAGCGTACAACAATTAAATAAAAATGAATTTACACAAGAAAATCTAAGAAAATCGTTCTTATTTCGGGTACAGTATCCATTAGATGTGTTGGTCCACGTTTTCGTTAAGTTTGCAGTTTTTTTGGTGAACGGTGAACAGGTTTACTGGGCAACGTGCGAATTTATACTCGATTTAATGTCTCAGGCTTGCCAATTGGGTTGGGAGCACCACTGAAGGAGGATACTTAAGTATACGCCTGGAAGGAAGTCACAGAATATCCATTCAGGAACCATGGGGGGTGGAAAAATCACTTGTGGGGCCTTGTGGGACGCACCAGTATGACTGGTTGAATGTATCCTCTTTCTGAAGGATGCCGCATGCTTATCAACGCGGAAAGTCCAGCGAGACTGCACTTGGTAGGAATGAGTACGCGTTATGAAATTCGGACGAACAGAACGTTAGTTGCTGAAGCGTATCGTGGGAAATGAGTCATGGCAGGGGTGAACAGGGGCTGTGCACATGGTGGCATCTTGTCTTCTATTTCATGGTGCAGGTAAGCTCTCCGCTACTACATTGCTTTCAATGCCTCTGGCACCTATGCTCAGGTTTATGCGGATGTCGAACGACAGAGAGTACGTCGTCATGCCTACCGAGTGTCTGCTCCAAGGCGCAGAAATCCCTAGGCATGATCGATGAGCGGTACATTTGGAATGGGCTTTCAGTTAACAGTGTTAAGAGTCAGGACGTTGATCGATGTGACTCAGGCAGTGCTTAAAGGTGTCAAAAAAATGCAAATACTTTGGGCAACAGACCGTACGTGGTCCAGGGCATAGCTTCTCGGGACCATTCGTGTTGTGTGTGTTACGTTCTTTAACAGAAATGAAGGAGACCCACGGTTTAGAGCCATGTCGGAAGGGCTTTTTTAGAAGCTTACTCATGACAATTATCACTCTCGGAAGCTTGTCCGACATTCGCTGGAGGTGGAACCGTGAAAAAACTTTTTGTGGTGTTTTCTAGGATTCGAACGTCGGACCTCCCGCTCAGTAATTCAACGTATTAACCACTGAACCATGGCGCCCATGTGCCATTCTTCAAAATTCTGATGCAGTTTAATACCAGAGAGTCATATTGGAAAGCAAATTTCTCTAATTTTTGGTCTAAACAAGTCGAATACCACCAAACCGCTGGCAGTTCTTAGGTTATTATGACAAAGCATGGGGCCAAAGTGGGACCTTTGAATCAGCAGGACAATCGGTAGAACCTATCCTCGTATACGCATCGGTTCTTTGGTGGAATTAGCTTTCTCATTGCTTGTTTGTCTCGGCTGCAAGGCCTTCCCTAGCATGCCTGGCTCTGGCTCTAGATACCCTACCAAACGATATTTATGTCACGGTCTGCACATTAAAACCTATTTGCCCTCTGTTTCTGGTTCCTTCCGCACTGGAGCTTCGATGACCTTGTGCGAGAAACATCCTAGGACAACGGAAATCGAATGTCGACGCAACTACACAAACGACTTTCCAAACGCGCTTTGATGGCTTAGGCTAGACTCTGAGCCGAGGAAAGATGCCGTCGTATCTTCAGGGGTCCACTGCTGGTATCTCCGAGAAGAGCGAAAGCATAAGACTCCATTCTACGTTAGGTAAGGTCCATCCTCCAAGCGGAAATCTACGCAATCCTAAGGGCCATGTATTTTATTTTGTAGAAAATGCTGATAGAAAGGAGCATATGTGTCTGCAGCTATAGCCAAGCTGCACTGAAACCGCTGCGTAACCCTTTCACTAGGACTACGAAATTCATTGCGTCTTGTCTGGGTGTCAGCTCGTAGTGGAGTCCAGAAAAATGAGATCAAAAAGTCGGCAAAAAGCGTTAAAGCGTTGAGTCTAAGAAAACAAGAACCGTAGAAATAATCCTGGAGCACTTAGTCAGCAGAAGAAAGAAGAAGCTTCACATGCAAAAGAGTATCCACGCTGCCCTTCAGCTTAATGAGCTTGAGGATCGAAACAACATGCGGATGTTCGGACAAGCATTTGGAGGTTCAATTTAAGCATACATAGGCTCTGCGGAATCGTAAAGGAAATCTTGTCACCGGTAGACAGAGAAAAAAGGCCAATATCAGTCGTTCTATACCTATAAAGGATTTTGGAAGACAAGTTACCAACACTGATGGAACTTCCCTTGCAGCAGCCAATTCAGTTTCTTCAGTTGCAGGACCATGTTATTGAGGGGTCGTGGTCCAGTGGTTCGTTGGACTTCTAAGCGACATGTTCGACATTTGAATCCCTGAGAACACCAATAAATTCTTCCATGCTTCCATCTCTCGCGAATGTCTGACAAGACTTCGAGAGCATTAACTGCAGTGGTAAGCCTCGTAGGTATGCCTTTCGGATACGGAATTGAATCGTCGCTCCCTTCCATTCGCACCTGCTATCTGCACCCTTGCTTCTTATGCTTTCCCAGAATTTTCTAAGAATCCTAAATTAACCACAAAGTATGTCCTTCTGCTTGCCTTCATCTGGAATTACCTTGGTTGCGCATTTTGCAGAAGGAGTTAAAAATTGTGAGCCATTTGTCGGTTTCTTTTTGAAGTGCATGCTATTTTAATGTTAGCAACACTAGTTCACTTAAAATATTATCGGGTATTTAGTGCCAAATCTCCGCAGTAAAATGTGCATCTTTTTGTATTTGAACAACACTCGAAAGTAGTGAAAAATAATATCGGAACTGAGTGCTGTGTTGTAGAAATTGAGCGAATTCGAAAATTATTTTTGGTCGAAACTAAGCCACTTGAGCGGCTGATGTAAGGAAATTCAAAAGGAAAATTCATGAGTTTATCCGGATGCTCGTTCGATGTGCACGGATCAAAGAATTGGTGCTTTTCGCCCAGAGTATTCGTGAAAACCTTAGACCCTCGACTTGTCGCAGAGCACATTAAGTATTTATGCGCTTCTCTGAGGAGAATTTTGGATCAAGACTACGGATTAATTGTTTACAAGGTCCAACTCACAGAAGGCTCTAAATGAGTTGGAAAATGATGTCGATTATGGTAGCTTTTGGACCCATTTATCGGTATCTCAAGTAGACCAATTTGACGAAGAAAAACTGCAGGAGTTTGGGCTCCAAAAATCCACACAAAGTCGTAAGAAACCCAAGTCGAGGTGATGATGCGACGTTTTACCCATCTATGGCTCAGCTTAGCACACGTACGTGCTCGTGAGTTTTCATCTTAAATTTGAAAATTATTTCACCATTATTTCTGCAGGTTCTTCGACGTATTTGACTAAACCTGAGTGAAAGCAGCGAATACGCCCTTAAGCTCTTATCCCATGACCGAGCACATCAACCGTCAAAGGTATGAACGCCCATTCAAACGTTTGTCGGCGGCAACTCTGATTTAGTTTGCTCTGCCAAACAACGCTGTCCATTGTCCAAGCACACACAAAGCCTACCTAATGCACAAGTTGTCCACCACAATCAACGTCAATCAAAAGTGTCTCGCCCCCTTGTGTCAAATTGAAAATCGCCAGTCTGCCTGCCCAATACCCAAACCCAAGCCTCAATCGTGCAAGTGTTCCTTGTGGCGTTTGTCAAAAAAAACAAATCAAATTGTCAAGAAAATTTCAACGAAAAAAAAAAATTCGAAACCAACCATCAAGGCCCCGCGCCTGCGTGCCCACCTTAAATCCACTAAATTATAGCTTTGCCAGCATGTCTAATAGACATTCCCTATACGAAACGTCACCAGTACTCACACACACATCCATTCGTGTGCTCTTAGCGCATAAAAAGCCATCAAGGAGCGACACAGTCCATTCTCATAAAACGTCGAATGCCAGATACGTACGCGTTGTGTAGCTGTAGCTGCAAGTAACAATTAAGCTCGCTGAATCCGCGTCCCAGCACAATCCAACCAACCAACGAGCAAACTAACCACCGTCCGACATGTGAATGTGGAATTGTTGACGACAGGTGACAAAGTGATTTAAAGGCCCCCCTGTGCCCCGCTCTAAGTCGCCCGGCCAGTTTACGCCTGACTGGAGCTGGACCGACCGAGATTGGGATGCCGTCCATTCTTATGGTCGAGGCTGCGACGACTCCGCTGCGGGATAATTATAGTGATTCGGAAATTCTACTACAATCACCACCCGGCCAAGACGACCGACGATGGTTCACATGACAGCGCGGTGGCATTTGAATACGCGTCTCCTTTACAATATGGGCAGCGATGTATCTCTGCATGTATCTTCTACGGCCGATGTATCTTATTCTTAAGCAGTGTCTCAGAGAGAGAGAGAGAGAGAGAGAGATCTCCTTATTGAGATAAAGAAATATCTCTTTGCTGTGTGTCCACATATCATCGATGTTGACATATGCCACACATCAATCAAGCGCGCGAGGGGAGATATTTTTCCCCTATCATCGTCGTAGCAAGCTGGATTGCTTTGGTGCTACTAATGGTGAGCTGTTGTTCTCGTTTTATTGCCACACTTGACGGTTTAGATACAATTAAAAAAAAACACGCTACGAGTTCGCAAGTGAATGTGATTTAGTATCTTTTAAACTTCTGGTTTGATCACTGGTCTAGGTGGGGTTGGTTGGTTGTCGTTAAAGTATCTCAGAGTTCTTTGAGCTTAAGCGTCGTGAAAATTGTTAACCCAGAGTCCGGGAAATACCCAGCTGGGGAGTTAGAACAACAAAATTAAGAGGCACTTGCTGCTATATAACAAATCATTTAACGGTGCTAGCCTTAGGCGGAAAACATTGTGGTTCAGGTTGCGATTCAACTATGTTTTCAGCGCTTATGACCTTCATTTAGCATAGTTAAGGGGCTTTTATGCCAAAGCTCGCCATCAAATCGAAGTGATTCGTGGCATAGTGAATCTTTTTGACCTGGTTAACTACGAGTACAAGATACGTCGCAGAATTGTAAGAAGAGTTCCTCGGAAGAAGGATGGATTTGGGTAGATAGATAGACTCTCAGTGAAATCAATGGTGACATCTACAGAACGAATAGTTCAGTATTGCCAGCGGCAGAGCAGTGAATACGTTACCAAGGATCCACTTTCCATTTCCTAAACTGTACTACAT